>JAJQKT010000039.1:0-1385000 GCA_030512225.1 Rauvolfia tetraphylla
AACCTAGAAGGATTCGCATTCCTCAAACACAATCTGGGGTTGACAGTTTATCTCTATCAAATCTACTCATGAATTTGATGAATGGAATAAGAATAGTAGAAAGATTATTCCCGGATATAAGGTAGATGTTGATAAACTATCTAGTATGGATATGGTTTTGTCCTATTTCAATGATGTTGGATGGAGTAGTTTGTTGTTTATTAATGATGATTTTTATCCTACTTTGGTATATGAATTCTATGCAAACCTAAAGGAAGAAAGAATTGAGATTGTTGGGGATGATAGCATACAATGGTATTCAACTAGAGTATCCCAAGTTGACATTGAATTAAGTGAAGACCCGATTAATGAAATTTGTGGGGTAAGTGACAGTGAGGGCTAAATATTATGCACCCTCAATGCATTGCTATGATCGTCAACTCTTTACATATGATAGATTTGAACAAGTATTTACAAATGGAAGAGAGTTTAGATCTATAAAAGAGAGGGAAATCAAGAATTTGGATGCTAGAGGTAGAGTATTGCATCATATGGTAACTACTATGATTGTTCCTAACTTTGGACATAAATCATCGGGTAGGTAATATGCATATGGTATTAATGTTGGCCCCGCATGAACAGAGGAAATTCAATTTTGGATATATAGCCTTAAGACACATGATTATCGCTAGAAAAACAGTAACCAAGGCATTCCCTTTTGGAAGACTCGATAACAAAGATTTTTAAGCATTTTAAGATTAAACTTCCGAGAAGAGAGACAAGCCTTTAAAAGTGGAGAAATATACACCGATGAATCCCTTAAGAGAATGCAAACTTATCCTTGATGATGATGGAGTATGGAAAATAAAAAGAGGATCCTCTCCAAAAAGATTAGGAAGAAAGGAAAGGACAGAAAGTGTAGAAGAGGAAAAGGAGGAGGATGAAGATGAGGAAGATGAGGAAGAGACCCTTGCAAGAGAAATGAAGACAAAAAGAAAGCATGACACTTCAAGTGAGGGGAGCAACCACCAACAAAAAGAAGAGTAGTTGAAGAAGAAACTGAAGTTGAGTCAAGTGGCTGAAGGAATAACTAGAGGTGACACCATAATAGCCAAAGCATTCCAAGAAGCCTTGAACAATCAAGTCAAGGAAATGGAGAAGATGTATAAGTTCTTTGAATCATTTGCTCCAATGGTTCTAGGAAAATTAGATGGACTAGAGAGTAGAGTGAAACACATTGAGGAAATCCTAATGAGAAATACTCAAAGTGGTGAAGGACCCTCTAGGCCTCAAGATAGAAATGAGGAAGATGATGATAAAGAGAAAGATAAGAAGGACAAAGATAATGACAAAGTGATGATGGGGGATGACCAAGGAGGAGATGATGAGGCAGTGGCAAAAACAAGAAGAAGAAGAAGAAGAACATGTACATGAAGAACCACAAAAGGCGAGGGAAGCCAAGTAGCTCAAGCTGAAATTGTCTCACCATCACACATTTCATTCAGCCAAGGAAGAGTGAAGCACTTGGCCATCAAGAAAGGGATTAGCAGAGCCTCTTCATCAACATCACAAGACTAAGCATTTCTTCCATTCTATTTACTGCTTTAAGTTATTTAATCTTCTTCAGTATTTTTCTTACATCTTATGTAATAGTGAAGCTCAATGATCAAATCTCAGTGATGAGAGCTTCCTTTATGTGTTAAATTGTTAATCTCATTTTCATTGACCCCATCTTTGACTGATGACAAAAGGGGGAGAAAAAATGAGGATGACAAAATGTGTGAAAAACTGCTCTATGGGATGAGATAATGAATTTTTTCTGCATATGAATTTTTTTGTATGCATGTTTTCTGAGTCTTATGTCTCAATCCTATAGATGTTTTCTGTGTGTTTTCTGTAAATGAATAACTTGCTCTTGAATTTTTACTCTATGAAAACTCTATGAAAACATTTGAATGCATGAATGCATGAGCTATAACTTGTTGCCAAAAAGTATTCTATTGTTGTTCAAATTGATCTAAATCTGTTTTAATCTCCTCTATTATGTTTGAACAACCTTAGGCATTCATTATATTGAATTTATTACAGTTTGGACTTAAGATTTAAAAATTCGGATGCAAGATCAAAAAATTCGGATGCATATTCTGAAATTCGGATGCATGCATATTTTGTTGCCAAAATGTGCTCTATTGTTGTTCAAATTGATTCAAACTGGTTTTAATCTCTTCTTCTATGTTTGAACAACCTTAGGAAAGCTTATTTTCAAAAATTTAAGCTTTCATTTAACCTATTTTAAAATTCGGACTTGATATGTCAAAATTCGGATGCATAGTATCTCAAGTCCAAACTTGTTGAAAAATGAGCACAATCTAAGGGGGAGCATTGTCAAACTTTTACAACCTTTAAAACCTCTCTTAGAAGTTTTCTTAATGCTTAAATACTATATCTTCTATCCTAGTAGTTGGAAGGAAGGAGGTTAATGGAGGTTGGTTGGGTCATAGGCTCATATTGAGCTATTTGTATGTCAATGTGTTAAATTTGTTATTTTATATCATTGACATTAATACTTCTATATACTACATTGTTTTAATCTATCACATTTTGCATCAAAGTTTGTCATCATCAAAAAGGGGGAGATTGTTAGCCCTAAGGGCAAATTATGTAGTTTTGATTAATGACAAATATTGATGAGGACTAAAATGTTTGATTATTGTGTGATAGGTTCTGTAAATTGAGAAGCATGAAGTCTCATTGCTTTGAAGCAAAAGTTCAAGAACAACTTCATTTAAGCAAGTATTTGAAGTTTGAAGAATGTTGTTCTAAAGATGATCAAAAGGCATTGAAGACTTGAAGTGTAGAGTACATTTAACTTTTAGGTAAATTTCTATGTAAACTCTACACTTGCATGTCTTGGTTATCATTGAATGCATAAGAGAGCATAAAAATAGTCTTATGATCTTAAAAGGCTTTGAATGAATCTTTTTATAAGATATGTTTGTAAACTTCATATGTTCATGTTTTTCAAGCTTAAATATAGTTAAATAAGTTTTCTATATATATCAAATGTTTTTCAAACTCATTGAAGTTATATCTCAAATGATTTTACAAAGTTTGAAAATGCTTTCAAAAAATTCGGTCAGTCCGAATTTTTGTAGCAAAAGTTTGTTACTATTCTTCCGAGAAATTCGAAGAAGATTCGGGACGCGACCCAAAAAAATTCGGTCGTCCGAATTTTTGGCCTTTCAAGCATGGTCACATGTTCTTCCGAGAAATTCGGAAGAAGATTCGGACGCAACAAAAAAATTCGGTCGTCCGATTTTTTGTTCTCAAAGCATGGTTACTATTCATCCGCGAGAAATTCGGACGAAGATTCGACGCAGCCAAGAAATTCGGTCGTCCGAATTTTTCTGAAAACTAAGTCGTTACTAGCCGTTTTATGAACATTTTAACAGATTTTCAAATTCTATAAAGCTATAAACATGCAAATTTTTGTAACTCTTGAAATCTTGAAAACTCCAAGCATTCAAAAGCATTTAGCAAACATTTCTTAAGCTCTCTTATGTCTTTAGTGCATTCAATTGATCAATCCAAAGACATCAAAGTGTGAAGGTGCAAATTTGTGTAATATCTACCATCAAGTGGTAACTTCTACACACTCTTCTTTACTTATTCAATTGTGTTGATCTACTAGCTCTAGCAAGGTTATCTTGATAACATAAAACCCTTTAGATAAGGGTGATCCTTGAAAGTGTGATTCAAGGTTGTTTAAGATATAAAACCATTGTTTGTGGTGAGCCTTGTATTGTAGACATTAATAGAAGATGTTGTGAGTGTAAAACCATAGTTTGGTGAACCTCTCTTGTAATTTGTAAACCTGAGCAATTAGTAGATTTGTTGAAATCCTTAAGTGTGAGCTTAAGGTAGTGGACGTAGATCTTGAGGATCGAACCACTATAAATTGGTTGAGTTCTTTGTTATTGCTTTCATTACTGCCTTGCTATCAATTATCTATAATTAGCTTACATAACTTGTTCTTGGTCTAAACGCATAAAAGGTTTAAGTTTGCGAAAATTAGCCAAATACCTAATTCACCCCCCTCTTAGGTATTTCAGCAAGACATTTAATATCATTTGTAATAAGCTCATCAAGATACAACACATATACATTACCAACTCTTTTAGCAACAAAGATAGTTTTGTTACTTGCATTGTCAAGAATAGTACAAGTATCACATTTAAACTCTACTTTGCATCCATTATCACATAATTGACTAATACTTAGTAAATTATACTTTAAATCTTCAATAAGTAATACTTTCTTGATAAGAGGGAAAGAACCTTTACCAATGTTACCTATTCCAAGTATTTTCCCTTTCTTCTTATCTCCAAATGTGACAAAAACCTTCACTTGTAGTTTGAAGTTCACTAACAAGTGATGCATTTCCAGTCATATGCCTTGAGCATCCACTGTCAAGGAACCATTTTGTGTCACTTGATCTTGAGGCAAATTGTACCTATACCAAATTTGAAAGGGTGATTTTTGGTACCCATATTTTCTTGGGTCCAAGGGGGTTAGTAAAAGTTTATTTGACTTTCCAAATGGTTTTAACACCACTTTCTATTTTTCTTTTAATAAAACATCTAGACACCTTGTGTCCATGTTTACTACAATAAGTGCAGCAAATATGTGATCTAGAATGATAAGATTCTTTAGCAAAAGATTTTTTTCTGCTTTTTGGGAGCGATAATAATCATGAGTAAAACCAAGACCATGTTTTATAAATAAAGATCTTTGATAGCCAAGTAATTTATTCAAATTTTTCCCTTCCATTTTTAAATCTCTCAATGCATAAAGTTAGATCATTAACTTTCCCTTTTTAGAAGCTCATGATCTTTTATCATTGATTCAAGAGAAATAATTCTAGTGCAAAAGCTTTTTGTTTTCAAAAGATATGTTTTGTATAGTTGTATTCAAAACTTCTTTTTCAATAGTAATGCAACTAATGGTTTCAAGAAGTTTTCCATTTTCAACACATAATTTTGAATTTTCATTAGATAAATCATTTATTTTGAGTTTCATTTCTTTATTTCTTTTTGAAGCCTTTTTTAATTCTTCATATAACTCAACAATTAGATCATCTGAATCAATATCATCATCATACACATTTGAAATAGAGGGTGAAGATTGTACCTCATCATCAATGGCCATAAAGCATATGTTGGCCTTTCCTTCACTTTCATCCCCACTTTCTTGTTGATCCCATGTTCCACTTAATCCTTTTCCTTTCTTGACAGATTTCTTTTTGTTTTTGCTTTCTCTTTCTTTTTCCAAAGCTTTAGAGATCAATCAACAACAAGATGCTCTGTGCTTTTACATTCAAAACATTGAGGTTTATAGGATGAGGATTGTCCACTCTTCTTGATTGGTTTTCTTCTTTTCTTGAGAAACTCCTTTTTGTAGAATCGTTTAAACTTCCTTACCGCCATCGCAATCTCTTTCTTCTCCACTGTTTCCTCCTTCTTCTTCACTTGAAGATCTGCTCTTGTTCACTCAAGTGACTTGAGTACAACTCCTTTTCTTCCCTTTTCTTCATCCTCCTTGTCATTTAGCCGTTTTCATCTTCATTTCATGAGTCAGTAGAGATCCAATGAGCTCTTCAAGTGGGAAAGAGTCTTCAAATCCTTGGATTCCTCAATGGCAAGTGTTTTAGGTCTGCCAGATTTTGGTAGAGCATCTAAAATCTTTCTGTTTTGCTCTCCCATAGTATAGCTTTTACCATAAGCTTTTAAGCCATTGAAAATGTTAGTAAATCTTGTAAACATATCACTAATATTTTCACCTTGTTTCATGGTAAAGCAGTTCATAATCTCTAACTAGCATGGCAAGTTTAGATTCTTTAACTTGATTAGTACCCTTCATGTGTAATTTGGAGTAATCTCCACATGTCATGAGCAGAATCACATCCACTAACTCTATTGTATTCAGTTACATCTAAAGCACAACTTAATATATTCATGGCTTGATAATTTAAAGTCATTTTCTTAGAATCATGCTCATCAAATTCATCTGTGGACTTGGGTACTGAGGTTATTCCATCAGCACACATTTTCATTGGGACATAAGGACCTTTCTCAATTATGTTCCACAAATCAAAATTAATAGAACAAATATAAATTTTAACTCTAGATTTCCAGAAAGTGTAATTTGTTCCATTAAACAAAGGTGGTCTATTTGTGGAAGATCCTTCTAGGTAAGGTAGATTTGACATATTAGCCATAGGATCTTGGTCTTCTAGGTTGTTAAACCACACACAGAAGTTCTAGCTCTGATACCAATTGAAATACCTAAGAGGGGGTGAATTAGGTATTTGGCTAATTTTCGCAAATTCAAATCTTTTATATGTATAGATCACTTACAAATTATATGAATGAGAGAGAAACAAATTATGGCAAAGCAATATAAGAAATGTAAACAAATGAACACAAACAATTTATAGTGGTTCGATCCTCAAGATCTACCTCCACTACCTTAAGTATACACTTAAGTATTTCAATAACTCTACTATGTGCTCAAGTTCACAGATTACAAGAGAGGCTCACCACACTTTGGTTTTACACATACAACCTCTTCTAGTAATTTTTACAAACAAGGCTCACCAACCTATAGTTTTATATCTCAAACAACCTTGAATCACAACTTCAAGGATCACCCTTATCTAAAGGGTTTTATGTTATCAAGATAACCTTGCTAGAGCTATTAGATCAACACAATTGAATAAGTAAAGAAGAGTGTGTAGATGTTACCACTTGTTGGTAGAATTTACACAAAGTTGTACATTTCACACTTTGATGTCTTTGGATTGATCAATTGAATGCACAAGACATAAGAGAGCTTGAGAAATGTTTGTAATAGACTTTAGAAAGCTTAGAATATTCAAGGATTAAGTTCTTACAAAAAGATTGCACGTTTATAGCTTTTATAGAATTTGAAAATCGGTTGAAACAACTATAAAAGCGGCTAGTTAACGGCTACTTTCGGGAAATTGGACGACCAGATTCTGCGTCCGAATTTTTCGAGACGACCGAATTTTTCCCTCACTGCGTCCGAATCTTCTTCCGAAATTTCTCTCGGAAGAACAAATGTGACCATCTTTGAAGGCCAAAATTTGGACGACCGAATTTTTTTTGGTTGCGTCTCGATCTTCTTCCGAATTTCTCTGGAAGAATAAAGTTATATAATTCGGACGACCGAATTTCATGGAATTGTGTTCAAACTTTGTAAAATCATTTGAAATCAATCTTCCAAGTATTTGAAATACATTTGATATATATAGATAACTTATTTAGACAAATATAAGTTTGAAAACCACAATCAAACTCATTTGATCATTTAAAGTTTACTTAAAAACTTTTGGAACACAAAACCACATTTGCTAAAGATTCATTCAAAGTCTTTTTAAACTTAATAAACCAATATTATGCTCTCTTATGCATTCAATAGACTCCAAGACATACAAGTGTAGAGTTCACATAGATATTACCTATCATCATACCTACTCTACACTTCAATTATTCAATGCCTTGAGTTTATCTTTGAATACACCTCAAAAGACTCATAGCTTAATGAGGTTATTCTTTGCTCTTCCTCTTGAAGGCAATGAGACTTCAAACTTCTTTCTTCACAAATCCTATCACACAATATAAACATATTAGTTCTCATCAATATTTGTCATGAATCAAAATTACATGATTTGCCCTTAGGGCTTACAGAGGCAATATAGGAAACATCATTCACCTAAAGCATGAAAAAGAAGAAAGTTGGATTGTCCACATCAAAAAAATAGACAGTAAGTATTATGTGCAAAAAGGCATGCAATCATTCATGACAAAAAATAGAATTCTCAAGGGAGATCATCTCTTCTTCGACTATGAAGATGAGTGGATATTCAAAGTATAAATATTTGGACAAAATTCAACGGGAAGAAAACTAACTGCAAACCAGCAACATCAACCTAAGATAGGAGAATCAACTAGCAATGCACAAAATAAGACAACCACATTCTAGTTGAAGTTGTTGAACTTTATGAACTACTCTATGTATTTCTTGTTTTTTTTTATGTACTCTATATGCTTTACTTTTTGTACTTGTTTGACTTTTTTGACTATGTTATGCGCTCTATATATTTATATTTTACTGAAGCAATGCTTAATCATTAAAAATACACTGGACATCAAATTAGAAACTAGTTTTTGCAAAAAAATTAACAAACCAAAATACACCGCGCACACCACGAGCTACTAAACTAGTTCCTTTAATAATATTACTAAATTGCTTTTGTTTTCTGACATAACAAAAGTCATTATTTCTATTGTTGGGAATACAAGTACAAACTGTTTGAGGAAAATTGAAATTTGACTTAGTCAAATTGAGCTTTTGTTAAATTTTTTTGAGCTCGAGCTTACCTCGAACACAAGTTTTTATCGAGTTTATATTATATTGTTTTGAAATTGTTTTGTTACATACTTTTATAGAAAAGATAGATAAATGAATGAATTCTTTTATTTAGTAATATTTCCATATGATTGAGAAAAAGAAAGTGTATAATATTAGATAATAGGAAAACAAAAGAATAAACAAGAAATAATTAAATGAAGATTGGAAAATAAAAGAATAAAAAGAAATAATTAAATGAAGTACTAAAATTTTATTTCAATGATTTTTTAAAAATAAAGTAATTGATATGAATATATTAATTGAAATTGTTTCTCTCTTATATGTTTCTTATGTCAGATGTAAGATAAAATTTTGAATGGATACTTTAATAGGGGAATTAAGTAAAAACTTTTTTGTTTATTTCTTAATTATACATCATGATAATATATGATACATGCTGATTTTTTGTTACTAAAATAAACCTCTAAATTACAAAGGTTTGTAGGGATTCGATTCTTATTAGTAAAATACAAAATTAATATATAATAATATATAAAATTAAAATATACATACATAAGTGTTTATATATGTATATAGAATTTGAGCAACCACTATAATTGCCCTCATACTATTTTTACTTTTCACATTTTGTTAAAAAACTTTTTATTTATCTCTCTATATACATGAACAAATTTTGGCATGCTCAGGTTGTCAAATCTTGTCATTTATAATGGAACGCATTGTTGTGTTTTGTTTCTATGCCCTTATACTCAATTTTATTACAATCTCTAACAATTTGCATACAAAACACTAGGCAAGTGCACCTATCGTTATGAGTAGTACAATGGCAAGTAAATTCAAATGTCACATCCACGGGGGTGGTTAAATACCATTACTCACTTTCTACTCTATTATTTAGCCTAACAAATTTTGTTTATGAAAATGTTTTGAATAACTACTAGAAAAAGGAATCTAACTTAACTAGTTAAACCAACTTAAATCTTGCTTGCAAGAGAGAATTCAATAGAGAAAACAATACTTGGATGGTTAATCCCCCTAGAATTACCTATGTGACAAAAATGTCCCTTGGTTGATAAATTTCACTTCTTATGTTTGATGAAATTCCAATGATAAAACTCACTCTATCTCTAGATGAAAGTTCTCTACTCTTAGATTAATTAGTTGAAATATCTTTCTAACCAATTCAACCCAAGAATGCATTAAGAATTGTGAATTTCCAATTAGATTTCTCTAATTATCAAGAAGATGTTTAGGTTTCTATCTCTAGTCATATAAATCATCCCCATTGTTTGTATATGGTCTATTTCACCATTCCTTTCTCAATTCCAAGTGAAAATTTTCAGATTATGAATCAATTGTCAATCACCCTTCCTTTCTCAATTCCAAGTGAAAAAAATTTCAAATTTTGCATCATTAATCCACTCAATCAATCAAGCCCACAAACAATCCACAAGAAATTCGAATTCAATCAACCAAGGAAACAATTCATTCACATAGGTAAAATCTAGGGTTCGTACCCATCTAAGTATTCAAGAACTTAGTTCATCAACATATTACAATTCATAGAACATAAAGCAATAAAGAAAGAGAAAGAATTGCTCATTTTCATGGTGGAATCTTCTCTTCTTCAAGGCTTGAAATTCGTCACTATAATGCTGAGAAAATTGCAGCTTTTTCCATGAATCTTCAAGGTGGATGTTCTCCTTCTTCAAGGATTCAATCTTCTCTCTTGATTTCTCTTGCAAAGATGAAGATTTGGGATGGGATTTGAGAGAGTTTTCTTGTGTTTTTGCTGTTTTTGTCCAACTCCAATCGGCTGCCTTGTTTTTGCCCTAAAGAGGTATTTAAATATCCCCTAAAAGAGAGAGAAAAGCAACACAGAAACAGCTTCATATCAATACAAATGGTGCCACTTGGATCACACCAAAAGGCACCGCTTGCCCCCAGTTTTGGTGCAAGGTTCTGCTGCACGACTGTGACACTGTTTTGATTTCTAGGTGAATTTAGAGTATTATATCGGCTAATATAGGTGATGTCCCATAAAAGTTGTATATCAGGATTGTATCTTTCCACATAGATTTTAATCACCTCAATTGGGCATCTAGAACTCAAGATATGATTATTCTACCAAAATGTGTCAAAACTAGAACACAATGCAAAATAGGTGATTTTGCAGCATAAGCAGGATAGCCAAATGAACTCTGATTGACACAAATTTTACCATTCTGAAAACTTCAGAATGTACTCTATAATTGTCTAGAATACCACTTTTTGTATTTGGAATCTGTATAGAGGTTAAAATTACACTTGAAAAGTCTCTACCAGTCTATTTTCTCTCTGCATTTCTCTGTTTTTCTTCATTGTATAAAATCCCCTTGTTTGCTTCATTTAATTCCAAATCTGCAATAATCTCACCTAAAGCAAATAAGAGATAAAGAGAGTAGAAATGGTGATTAAAACACCAAAATTTAACATAAAATTAAGTTCAAAATGATAATTATGTAGAGCACGAATATGGAATATCACGCATCCAAAAGAAGGCATGATCTTGCACGTGTCCTTGTTCTGAAGGGCATTTTTACCCATTCAAACTCTTTCCTCCACTTTCAACAGTATAATCAACCACTAACACTCGTGTGTGCCATTTTCATCTTCTCAAAACCCCACCATATTTTCATTTTTTAAATAACACAAAATCGACTATGTGATACCCCAACCCCTTCGTTAGGTTTTATTGTGGCTGAGTAATATATCAGCGTACTTCTCGACACTGACATATGCAAATGTGAAGCTTTTTTGGAGAAAAATAAAGGATAAACAGATAGAATACAATACAACCAAAGAGAATAATAATAGAATTTAAAAACATATATAGGTAGATCCTTCATCTATAGTAAACGACAATATAATCCCCTCTCTGTAGCTAGTGAGAAAAAATAAAAGATAAAAGACTTCTCAGTAGCATACATACTATAAATGTTGGTTCGATTCATGATCGCATCTGCAAACCTTATCCCGTGGGCTTAGCGGACTCATTCTTCACCTGGTCCTTAGTAGCGTTTCCAAAGGTAACCGGTTAGGTTTACTTTGGAAACGCGCTAAACAGGCCTACAGGTTTGCCTTTACGCCTTTATATTTATAATAGAAGAAAATTAGATAGAAGTATATAGAATTAGCCAGATCCGTCTGAAGCATGAACAGAATCGCCTTTGTTCTGAAGGCCTAGCGAGTTAATAAGCGAGTTTCTTTTTTTTTTTCAAAGATGGTCATTTTCTTTCCCTGAGCTGATGACTCGCTTGTTTAGTACTACTAACTCTTATAAGAGGATGTCGTCTCAATAGTATCATTACCCCTTTAAGAAGAGGTCAAGGACCATTTTGCCCTTCTTTTTCCACCGAGCTAATGTCACGGTTAATAGGAAGATTACAGCTCGATCTCTTGGTTCAAGTGATTTGAAACAAGTATTAAAAGCATGTATAAACCAAAAAACTTAATGAGTTTACGTATGTATCCATGGTTTTCAAAATTACAAGGGTAAATGAATATGCTTGGTAGTGCTCAAAGTTCTTTTCACGCAAATAAACCTCTTTTCTTCAAAAAAAAAAAAAGCTTAATGATAGAGTTTGGACGTAGTTGGAAAGTCTGAGTGAATCAAGACACATGGACATAACTCCTCAACCCGAATTTATCAAACATGGCAAATTTTCAAATGCTGGCTTAATGATAAAACTATCAGAACAAATAATGGAGTCATTAGGAGTCAAGTCTCGGCATCTCATAGTAAATTCCAACCACACACCAAAGCGAATATTTGACTTCATAAACTACCTTATACCTTTCCAAAACCAAAACAAAACTAGGCTACGAAGTTCTGGGGCACCTGCTAGCTCTCACCTGATCACACACAAAAACAAATAAATGCAGTATTAGTTAGGCCGAGCCCTCCCTAACACTACGCCCTCTTTCAAGTGGATTCCCAAACCAGAGTCTAGACATTCCACGCCAGCGAAAGAGACCCTAGTACGGAAGATTAGTCATATACAGTGCAATCTACTGACGTTTCAAGTAATCAAATTTTATCACAAATCATATCTAATCAAGATGGAGTTTTTATGAAAACAGAAGAGTCATTCAAACAGCCACTCAAATGAATCCAAGTCCTAAGCAAATTCAAAATAATAAATCATCTATGTGACAGTTTAGCCATATAGATACAAGTTTTACAAATATGCCATGATTTTTTCAGAAATACATAATAAAATTTTTTCTTGACGCTTACTTGTATTTATGAAACATGTTCAAAAATTATAATATTTCAAACCAAATAAATACCTACTCAGACATCGCTCCTAGGCATTTCTAATGCACAAGTACAAACATATTATGGAGAACCTTTATAATTTAAAAATAAGTAAATAAAGATATTTTTAAAATAATATAAATATTCACACTTGATGTCACTAAAAATATAGTAAGTCCCAATTTGTAAACTCACCTAATCTCTAAAGTTAGAGTTAGTCGCATTCTCACAAAAAGTATGAATTTCCTACAAATTCAAATAACTAATCTTAGTCGAAATCCCTGAAGATGATAAATTCTAATTTATCAAGCAAGCTTTCCCATGCTATTCTAGGCATAAGTTTAGTCCGAACGTACAACTATAAAAATACTAAATTTTAAGCCTAAAAGCCTTGGAGTCTTCATTCCTATTTTTTAAAATTTTAAGTCTTTTTACTAGATAGAAAAAGTTATTATAGGCTAAATTTTAAATTTTTAAATTTAAAAAGAGAAATTAACTATGTCTGCCCTTTAACTATTTTTTTTCTCTTTTTAACCAAAAACTTTTATTTTAGATTTTTATATACATGAACTTTTTTCAAACAATTATATCTATCAAATTATAATGTTGTGGCAGAATTAGGTAGAGAGAGTTATGCTACAAGCAATTGTGACAATTTTGAAGGACAATTTTGTCTATTTATGACTTAGAAAAAGGAGGAATAGAGAAAAATAACTTGAAAGCTAAGGAAATGCTATTTATTGCTGATTGATTTTTTACCCACATAATTTAGATAATGTGAAAGAATAGAAGGAAAGTTATGAATGGTTCATGCTTATAGCATGACTCTTTTTTGTTGAAATCTACCGCGACCTTCAAAATTTGATAGATATAGTTGTTTGAAAAAAAAATTTATACATAAAAAGTTAAAATAAAAGTTTTTGGTTAAGAAGAGAAAAGTCATAATAGTTGAAGGGCAAGTATAGCTAATTTTCCATTTAAAAATCTTAATTCTTAGCCCTAGTTCTCCCATTAAATTCTCTAATTTGTATTATTCATGTTTTCTCTTTCTACATATTTCGTGCCTTTTCTTCTTTTCTTTAATTGGATTATGTACAATAATGTATAGTTTTAGTTTTTTAATAGAATATTAGTATGTTTTTATTTTCTTTGGTAGATTTTGAAGATTTATATATTCCAACAAGTTTATTTTTATCACAAAAGTTTTCTTTTTTCTTTGAAGGGATAATTTTAGAAATATTTATCTATTTAGCCATTGATCTATTATTCTAATTTCATCCTTAATATGCTAAAAATTAAGGACAAAAGTATCAAATTGCCTATTGAAACATTCTGCATTAGAACATACATAACTTTGCAATACATTGGACATGAAATGTTATGGTCGATTGTTTTCGAATTTTTTTATCGTTTCATCAAGTGGATTAAAAGAAAAAAATTATAAAGTATAATAAGTATAATAACAGTATGATTTCTTTCTGGTGGATCAAGAATACTATTTTTTTAGAAAAAAAAAATTTGAGCAATGATCTTAGAAATTTTTAATTTTGAAAAAATATTTCTAAAATATAAAATACTAATATCTTTTATTTTTTAAGTTATTTATTTTTAGGAGTAGATAGAGAAAAGGAAGGTTAGAGGAATTTTAATATTCACCATGATTTTATTGCATATATATTATATTTTTTCTTAGCGGAGGCTTTCTTTAAGAATTAGTGTAAGAATATCACAATTAAAATAAGCTTATTATAATTAAAATAAGCTTGCTTTGAGGTTTTTTAATTTTGAATTTTTTCTTTGAGGGGATGGGCTTGGGAACACAGAGTTTGATAAGATTCAGTAGAAAAAGAAAAGATAAGTAAGTGTGACGTATCAAAATAAAATTAGTACTTTATAAATTATTAATCTCTTTTTGAGAGTTTTTAATTAAAAAGTGTCAATAGTTTTATATAAAATGAATAGTTTATGTTATTGGATTGGAAAATGTTTTTTCTTTGCTTACTAAAATGAATAGTTTATATTGTAATCATTCAATTTTGGATAGAGAAAGCAGTATGGAAAATAAAATTGAACTAGATATTACAATAGTTTTTTCTCTTAAATATTTGATAATGATAATATTTTAAGAACATTTTGTGTTGAAGTATAATTAGTTTATTTTAAGAATATTTTAGTATTACAATAGTTATTTAAGTATTCTATTTATTTTCTTTCTGATTTTTATAAATAATTTCATAAATTAGTATTTATAATTTTTGTGCAGGTATCCTCACCAGGTGGATTCAATTTTTTTACTTTTATTTAAAAAGCTTATAGTTGTTTAAATATATGATTTTTTCTTATTTTTATAAGTAATTTCATAAATTAGTATTTAAAATTTTAATCATTTCATCCTTTATGCAGCTAGGTTGGGACGTTTCTTATTTAAATCTTTATTTTTATTTAGAATAAAAAAGAAATAAAGTTGAGAGTTTATTATTGTTTTTAAATATACATAATAATAGATATTTATAGTTATTTTTAAAACTTCTCTATACTATTACCTACAATTACTTCTAAGTGAATAATTTTTTTATTAAACACATAAATTTGCCTCATAATTATAATTTTATTAAAAAATACATTTTAATAATGATTATTAAAAATTAAAAAATTTAATACATCTGCATAGCATAGACTTTTATGCTTGTGTGTGTGTGTATTATCATAATAAAATAGTATCATTATCTTTTTTCGTTAAATAAAACTCTTAAATACTCAACTCTTCATTGAAGGTTTAGAGAATGAAAAAAATTACTTTAAGTTAAATCTCAACATTTCTTTAGTGTTGTGTTTTCTATCTCTAACAATTTGTACACAAACATAAGGCAATTGCATATATCGTTATGTTTAGTATAATGGCAAGTAAGTTTAAATATCATATCCACAGGGATAATTAAATATCATTATTTACTTTCTACTCTATTGTTTAGCCTATCAAATTTGCTACTGAAAAATGGTTAAAATAAGTACTAGAAATAGAAGTCTAACTTAACTAATTAAACTAAATTAACCAATCTTGCTTGCAAGAGAGAATTCAATTGAGAAAATAATACTTGAATGGAAAATCCCCCTTGAATTACCTATGTGATAGAAAAGTTCCTTGGTTAATAAATTTCCTTTTTTATGTTTGATAAAATTCCTTAATTAGAATTCACTCTATCTCTAGATGAAAGTCTTCTACTCTTAGATTAATTAGTTAAATCTCTTTCTAACCAATTCAACCCAAGAATGCATTAAGAATTGTGAATTTCCATTAGATTTCTTTAATCACCAAGAAGATATTGAGGTTTCTATCTCTAGTCACCTAAATCATCAAATTGTTTGTGTATGGTCTATTTCACCCTTCATTTTCCCAATTCCAAGTGAAAATTTCAGATTATGAATCAATTATCAATCACCCTTCCTTTCTCAATTTCAAGTAAAAAAATTCCAAATTATGAATCAATTATTAACCAAATCAATTTAACCAATCAAACCCACAAACAATCAAGAAGAAATTCAAACTTAATCAAGCAAGGAAATAATTCATTCACATAGATAATATCTAGGGTTCATAACCATCCAAGCATTTAAGAATTTAGCTCATGATTTTCCAAAATAAAGAACACAAAATATTAAAAGAGTTAAGAATGCTCATTTTCATGGCTGAAAACACAAATCTTCAATGCTTGGATTCTTCACGTTGTGTTGAAAAAATTGCAACTTTTGTCTTGAATCTTCAAGATTGTTTGCTCTTTCTTCAAGAATTTGATCTTCTCTCTTTATTTCTCTTGCAAGATCGATGGATTTGGAGGAGGATTTTGTGTGTGTATTTTTTTTTTTGTGTTTTTGGCCTATTCTCCAAGCCCTAGCCACTTGTCTCTTCTTGCCCTTAAAGGGAATTTAAATACAACCCAAAAGAGAGAGAAAAGCATCAGAAAAAAGGGTTTTGCATGACACCAACGACGCTGCTTAGTCCACACCAAGCGGCGCCGCTTGGTCCTAGTTTTGGTGAAGTGTTCTGCTGCACGATTGTGACAATAGTTTTGATTTCTAGGTAAATTCAGAGTATGAAAGCGGCAAAACTAGGTCTTGATATCTTCATAAAAGTTTACCTCAGATCTTATCTTTCCACAGAGCATTGAATCACCTCAATTGGGCATCTAGAACTCAAGATATGATCATTTTACCAAAATGTATCAAAGCTGAAACAAAGTCCAGAACAGGCAAATTTGCAACATAAGCAAGATATTCAAATGAACTTTGAATGACATAAATTTTACTATTCTGAAAACTTCAGAATATCCTATATAAGTGTCTAGAAGATCACTTTTGCATTTGAAATCTCTATAGATGTCAAAATTCTACTTGAAATTTCTCGACCATGCTATTTTGCTCTGTATTTCTCTGTTTTCTTCATTGCATAAAATCTTCTTATTTGCTTCATTGTATTCCAAATCCTCAATAAACTCACCTAAAGCAAATAAGAGATAAAGGAAGTATAAATGGTGACTGAAACACTAAAATTTAACAGAAATTTAAGCTCAAAATGATCATTATATGAAGTTCAAATATAGAATATCATTTAGTCATTTTCAAATCCTAAAGAGTAAAAATTTTGTACCAAAACAAAATTTTAAATTGTTAGCCCTAAGGGCAAATTATGTAGTTTTGATTAATGACAAATATTGATGAGGACTAAAATGTTTAATTATTGTGTGATAGGTTCTGTAAACTTAGATGTATGAAGTCTCATTGCTTTGAAGCAAAAGTTCAAGAACAACTTCAGTTAAGCAAGTATTTGAAGTTTGAAGAATGTTGTTCTAAAGATGATCAAAAAGCATTGAAGACTTGAAGTGTAGAGTACATTTAACTTTTAGGTAAATCTCTATGTAAACTCTACACTTGCATGTCTTGGTTATCATTGAATGCATAAGAGAGCATAAAAATAATCTTATGATTTTAAAAGGCTTTGAATGAATCTTTTTATAAGATATGTTAGTAAACTTCATATGTTCTTGTTTTTCAAGCTTATATATGGTTAAATAAGTTTTCTATACATATCAAATGTTTTTCAAACTCATTGAAGTTATATCTCAAATGATTTTACAAAGTTTGAAAATGCTTCCAAAAAAATTCGGTCGATCAGATTTTGTAGCAAAAGTTTGCTACTATTCTTCCGAGAGAAATTCGGAAGAAGATTCGGACGCAGACCAAAAATTGGTCGTCCGAATTTTTTGGCCTTCGAATGGTCATTTGTTCTTCCGAGAGAAATTCGGAAGAAAGATTCGGACCCAGCCAAAAAATTCGATCGTCCAATTTTTGTTCTCAAGCATGATTACTATTCATCCGGAGAAATTCGGGACGAAGATTCGGACGCTGACCAAGAAATTGGTCGTCCGAATTTTACGAAACTAGCCGTTTCTAGCCGTTTTATGAGCGTTTTAACGATTTTCAAATTCTATAAAAGCTATAAACATGCAAATTTTTGTAACTCTTGAAATCTTGAAAACTCCAAGCATTCAAAAGCATTTAGCAAACATTTCTTAAGCTCTCTTATGTCTTGTGAATTCAATTGATCAACCCAAAAGACACCAAAGTGTGAAGGTGCAAAATTGTGTAATATCTACCATCAAGTGGTAACTTCTACACATTCTCATTTATTTATCAAATTGTGTATTTCTACTAGCTCTAGCAAGGTTATCTTGATAACATAAAATCCTTTAGATAAGGGTGATCCTTGAAAGTGTGATTCAAGGTTGTTTAAGATATAAAACCATTGTTTGTGGTGAGCCTTGTATTGTAAACATTACTAGAAGAGGTTGTGAGTGTAAAAACCATAGTTTGGTGAACCTCTCTTGTAATTTGTAAACTCTGAGCAATTAGTAGATTTGTTGAAATCCTTAAGTGTGAGCTTAAGGTAGTGGATGTAGATCTTGAGGATCGAACCACTATAAATTGTTTGAGTTCTTTGCTATTGCTTTCATTACTGTCTTACTATCAATTATCTATAATTAGCTTATATAACTTATTCTTGGTCTAAACGCATAAAAGGTCTAAGTTTGTGAAAATTAGCCAAATACCTAATTCACCCCCCCTCTTAGGTATTTCAATTGGTATCGAGCTAGAATTTACGTGTGTGGTTTAACAACCTAGAAGACAAAAGATCCTATGGCTAATATGTCAAACCTACCTTACCTAGAAGGATCTTCCACAAATAGACCACCTTTGTTTAATGGAACAAATTACACTTTCGGAAATCTAGAGTTAAAATTTATATTTGTTCTATTAATTTTTGATTTGTGGAACATAATTGAGAAAGGTTCTTATGTCCCAATGAAAATGAGTGCTTTGATGGAATAACCTCGGTACCCAAGTCCCTGAATGAATTTGATGAGCATGATTCTAAGAAAATGACTTTAAATTATCAAGCCATGAATATATTAAGTTGTGCTTTAGATGTTACTGAATACAATAGGGAGTTAGTGGATGTGATTACTGCTCATGACATGTGGAGATTACTTCAAATTACACATGAAGGAACTAATCAAGTTAAATAATCTAAACTTGCCATGCTAGTTAGAGATTATGAGCTGTTTACCATGAAACAAGGTGAAAATATTAGTGATATGTTTACAAGATTTACTAACATTTTCAATGGCTTAAAAAAGCTTATGGTAAAAGCTATACTATGGGAGAGCAAAACAGAAAGATTTTAGATGCTCTACCAAAATCCTGGCGACCTAAAACACTTGCCATTGAGGAATCCAAGGATTTGAAGACTCTTACTTGAAGAGCTCATTGGATCTCTCTCGACTCATGAAATGAAGATAAAAGCGGCTAAATGACAAGGAGGATGAAGAAAAGGGAAGAAAAAGGAGTTGTACTCAAGTCACTTGAGTGAACAAGAAGCGATCTTCAAGTGAAGAAGGAGGAGGAAACAGTGGAGAAGAAGGAGATTGCGATAGCGATAAGGAAGTTTAAACGATTCTACAAAAAAGGAGTTTCTCAAGAAAGGAAGAAAATCAATCAAGAAGAGTGGACAATCCTCATCCTATAAACCTCAATGTTTTGAATGTAAAAGCACAGAGCATCTTGTTGCTTTGATTGTCCTAAAGCTTTGGAAAAAGAAAGAGAAAGCAAAAACAAAAAGAAATCTGTCAAGAAAGGAAAAGGATTAGCTGGAACATGGGATCAACAAGAAAGTGAGGATGAAAGTGAAGGAAAGACCAACATATGCTTTATGGCCATTGATGATGAGGTACAATCTTCACCCTCTATTTCAAATGTATATGATGATGATATTGATTCCAGTGATCTTATTGTTGAGTTATATGAAGAATTAAAAAAGGCTTCAAAAAGAAATAAAGAAATGAAACTCAAAATAAATGATTTATCTAATGAAAATTCAAAATTATGTGTTGAAAATGGAAAACTTCTTGAAACCATTAGTTGCATTGCTATTGAAAAAGAAGTTTTGAATACAACTATACAAAACATATCTTTTGAAAACAAAAAAGCTTTGCACTAGAATTATTTCTTGAATCCATGATAAAAGATCATGAGCTTCTAAAAAGAAACGTTAATGATCTAACTTTATGCATTGAGAGATTTACAAATGGAAGGGAAAATTTGAATAAATTACTTGGCTATCAAAGATCTTCATTTATAAAACATGGTCTTGGTTTTACTCATGATTATTCTGCTCCAAAACAGAAAAAATCTTTTGCTAAAGAATCTTATCATTCTAGATCACATATTTGCTGCACTTATTGTGGTAAACATGGACACAAGGTGTCTAGATGTTTTATCAAAAGAAAAATAGAAAGTGGTGTTAAAACCATTTGGAAAGTCAAAGAAAATTTTACTAACTCCCTGGACCCAAGAAAATATGGGTACCAAAAATCACCCTTTCAAATTTGGTATAGGTACAATTTGCCTCAAGATCAAATGCCGCAAAATGGTTTCTTGACAGTGGATGCTCAAGGCATATGACTGGAAATGCATCACTTGTTAGTGAACTTCAAACTACAAGTGAAGGTTTTGTCACATTTGGAGATAAGAAGAAAGGGAAAATACTTGGAATAGGTAACATTGGTAAAGGTTCTTTCCCTCTTATCAAGAAAGTATTACTTATTGAAGATTTAAAGTATAATTTACTGAGTATTAGTCAATTATGTGATAATGGATGCAAAGTAGAGTTTAAATGTGATACTTGTACTATTCTTGACAATGAAAGTAACAAAACTATCTTTGTTGCTAAAAGAGTTGGTAATGTATATGTGTTGTATCTTGATGAGCGTATTACAAATGATATTAAATGTCTTGCCATTCATGACAGTGATGGATTTTTATGGCATAGAAAGATTAGGACATGTAAGCATGGATTTATTAAACAAACTTTCTACACAAGAGCTGGTGAGAGGATTACCTAAATTGCATTTTGATAAAACTCACCTCTGTGATGCTTGTCAATATGGAAAACAATCAAAAACATCTTTTTAAACCAAAGAAAATGGTTTCTACCTCAAAAACCTCTTGAACTAATTCATATGGATTTATTTGGACCTATGAGGACTACTAGTCTTGGTGGTAAAAGCTATGCTTATGTGATTGTTGATGATTTTTCAAGATTTACATGGGTAATCTTCTTAGCACAAAAAAGATGAAACATTTTATGAATTTTCAAAACTCTTCAAAAAAGGTTCAAACCTCTCTTGATTGCAAAGCTGATTTCTATTAGAAGTGATAATGGAAGAGAATTTTGTAACCAAGACTTTACAAAAATTTTGTGATGAATATGGTATTACTCACAATTTTTTCAGCTGCCAAAACACCTCAACAAAATGGTGTTGTTGAAAGGAAAAACGAGAACCTTACAAGAAATGGCTAGATCAATGCTTTGTGAAAACTCATTACCAAAGTATTTTTGAGTTTGAAAGTCATTAATACGACTTGTTATATCATGAAACGAGTTTTACTAAGACCTTTTATAAGAAAAAACACCTTTTGAACTTTTATTTGACAAAACTCCATCAATTGTCTATTTCAAAGTTTTTGGTTGTAAATGCTTCATTTTAAACACTAGCAACTATCTTGGTAAGTTTGATAGAAAATCGGATGAAGGAATTTTTCTTGGTTATTCATCAAATAAAAAGGCATATAGAGTCTATAATAAAAAGAACATTGTGTGTTGAAGAAACTATTCATGTAATCTTTGATGAATCTAACATTTATCTTCAAAGAGGAAATAGAAGATGACACGAGCACATCAATGGTTGAAAATCATACTCAACACCAAGCACCCACGATGGAAGATCATGCCAAAGAAGAAGAAATAATGGAGCAAGAACAAGATGGTCAATCAAGCAATGATCAAGAACTTCCAAAAGGATATCACATATGCAAAAGGTCATCCTAAGGAGCAAATCATTGGTGATGTCTCCCAAGGGCTAAAAACAAGGCGGTACTTTATTGATAACTTTGCTCTTTTATCTCATATTGAACCAAAAAAATATTGATGATGCATTGTGTGATAATTTTCGGATTATTGCTATGGAAGAAGAGCTAAATCAATTTGAAAGAAATAAAGTTTGGTCTCTTGTTCCTAGACCTCATGATCATTACATTATTGGTACAAAATGGGTTTTAGAAATAAGTTAAATGAACTAGGAGAAGTAGTTAGAAATAAAAGCTAGACTTGTTGCTCAAGGTTTCAACCAAGAAGAAGGCATTGACTATGATGAGACCTTTGCTCCAGTAGCCAGATTAGAATCTATAAGAATACTTTTGGCATTTGCTTGCTTTAAAGGTTTTAAACTTTTTCAAATGGATGTTAAAAGTGCTTTCCTAAATGGTTTTATTGAAGAAGAGGTTTATGTAGAACAACCTCCTGGTTTTATCCATGAAAAAAATTCCAAATTATGTGTATAAGCTAACCAAAGCTCTATATGGATGAAACAAGCTCCAAGATCTTGGTATGAAAGATTAAGTGGTTTTCTTCTCTCAAAAGGTTTTACTAAAGGAAAAGTAGACACAACTCTTTTTATTAAAACATCTTCTAAAAATGATATTTTGCTTGTACAAATCTATGTTGATGATATCATTTTTGGTTCTACTAATATTTCTCTTTGTGAAGAGTTACGCTAAAACTATGCAAAATGAATTTGAGATGAGCATGATGGGAGAACTAAGTTTCTTTCTTGGACTACAAATTAAGCAAACCAAGGATGGAGTCTTCATCAATCAAGAAAAAATATACTAAGGAGCTATTGAAAAAGGTTTGGAATGGATCAAGCAAAAGGAATAAGTACTCCTATGAGTTCATCAACTAAACTTGATAAAGATGAGAAAGGTAAAAGTATTGATGAGAAATTATATAGAGGAATGATAGGAAGTTTACTCTATCTCACTGCTAGTAGACCAGATATTATGTTTGCTATTTGCTTGTGTGCTAGATTCCAATCATGTCCTAAAGAATCTCATCTAATTTACAGTCAAAGCGAATATTTCGTTATTTGATTGATACACATGACTATGGTCTTTGGTTTTCTAAAAACTTCATCTTTTGAACTTATTGGATATTACGATGTCGACTATCTCTGGATGCAAAGTTGAGCGTAAAAGTACAAGTGGTCATTGTCAATTTCTTGGTAGTTGTCTAGTGTCTTGGTTTAGTAAAAAGCAGGCTTGTGTATCTTTATCCACAGCAGAAGTTGAATACATAGCTGCAGGAAGTTGTTGTGCACAATTATTATGGATGCAGCATACTTTACTTGATTATGGTCTTAAATTTAAGTGTGTGCCTATACTATGTGATAATACTAGTGCTATCAATTTGAGCATTAATCCCATTCAACACTCTAGGACCAAGCATATAGAGATAAAACAGACATTTCATTCAGTGATCATGTGATTAAGAAAAGATATATGCTTAGAACATGTAAATACAAATGATCAAATTGCTGACATATTTACAAAGCCTTTGGCTGGGGAAAGGTTTAATCACCTAAGAAGACTCTTAGAAAATTCAAAATTCAATGACTAATGTGTGTATTAATGTTGTGATGAAAATAGAGATTTATTGATAAAAAAATTCAGACGCAGGACAGAAAATTCGGTCGACCAAATTTTCTGCACCAAGGAGACAGAAACTTTCGACCGAAAATTCGGACGCAGACCTAAAATTCGGTCGTCCGAATTTTGCGGATGCATCCCTTTAAATGAAAATCGAACGGTTTCTTCCCAACATTACAACTTCCGAATTTTACATCCTTTCAAAACCTCTCATACTCATTCACGTCCGAATCAAAATCTCTTCAAATTCACACACTCTCATCCCGATTTTCCTTCATTTTTAAACTTCTAAGCCCTAATTTCATACAGAAAACAAATCCTTCTCAAGAGAAAACATCATGGTGAGAACAAAGAAGCCAATGTTGAGAAAGGAAAAGGAAAGGCTAAGGAAGGAGATGGAGACCCAATCCTCAATCAACCAAGAAGGATTCGCATTCCTCAAACACAATCTGGGGTTGACAGGTTTATCTCTATCAAATCTACTCATGAATTTGATGAATGGAATAAGAATAGTAGAAAGATTATTCCTGGATATAAGGTGGATGCTGATAAACTATCTAGTATGGATATGGTTCTGTCCTATTTCAATGATGTTGGATGGAGTAGTTTGTTGTTTATTAATGAAGATTTTTATCCTACTTTGGTATATGAATTCTATGCAAACCTAAAGGAAGAAAGAACTGAGATTGTTGGGGATGATAGGATACAATGGTATTCAACTAGAGTATCCCAAGTTGATATTGAATTAAGTGAAGCCCTGATTAACAGAATTTGTGGGGTAAGTGACAGTGGGCTAAATATTATGCACCCTCAATGCATTGCTATGATCGTCAACTCTTTACATATGATAGATTTGAACAAGCATTTACAAATGGAAGAGAGTTTAGATCTATAAAAGAGAGGGAAATCAAGAATTTGGATGCTAGAGGTAGAGTATTGCATCATATGGTAACTACTATGATTGTTCCTAACTTTGGACATAAATCATCAGTAGGTAATATGCATATGGTATTAATGTTGGCCTTGCATGAACAGAGGAAATTGAACTTTGGATATATAGCCTTAAGACACATGATTACTGCTAGAAAAACAGTAACCAAGGCATTCCCTTTTGGAAGGTCATTAACAAAGATCTTTAAGCATTTTAAGATTAAACTTCGAGAAGAGGACAAGCCTTTAAAAGTGGAGAAATATACACTCGATGAATCCCTTAAGAGAATGCAGACTTATCCTTGATGATGATGGAGTATGGAAAACAAAAAGAGGATCCTCTCCAAAAAGATTAGGAAGAAAGGAAAGGGACAGAAAGTGTAGAAGAGGAAAAGGAGGAGGATGAAGATGAGGAAGATGAGGAAGAGACCCTTACAGAGAAATGAAGACAAAAAGAAAGCATGACACTTCAAGTGAGGGAGGGAGCAACCACCAACAAAAGAAGAGTAGTTGAAGAAGAAAGCGAAGTTGAGTCAAGTGGCGAAAAGAATAACTAGAGGTGACACCATAATAGCCAAAGCATTCCAAGAAGCCTTGAACAATCAAGTCAAGGAAATGGAGAAGATGTATAAGTTCTTTGAATCATTTGCTCAATGGTTCTAGGAAAAATTAGATGGACTAGAGAGTAGAGTGAAACACATTGAGGAAATCCTAATGAGAAATACTCAAAGTGGTGAAGGACCCTCTAGGCCTCAAGATAGAAATGAGGAAGATGATGATAAAGAGGAAGATAAGAAGGACAAAGATGATGACAGTGATGATGGGGATGATCAAGGAGGAAATGATGAGACAGTGGCAGAACAAGAAGAAGAAGAAGAACATGTATATGAAGAACCACAAGAGGCAGGAAGCCAAGTAGCTCAAGTTGAAATTGTCTCACCATCACACATTTCATTCAGCCAAGGAAGAGTGAAGCACTTGGCCATCATGAAAGGGATTAGCAGAGCCTCTTCATCAACATCACAAGACTAAGCATCTCTTCCATTCTATTTACTGCTTTAAGTCATTTGAATTTTTAGTTATGCATCTAATGTTATAATCTTCTTCAGTATTTTTCTTGCATCTTATGTAATAGTGAAGCTCAATGATGAAATATCTGTGATGAGAGCTTCCTTTATGTGTTAAATTGTTAATCTCATTTTCATTGACCCTGTTAGCCCTAAGGGCAAATCATGTAGTTATGATTAGTTTTGATTAATGACAAACATTGATGAGGACTAATATGCTTGTATGTTGTGTGATAGGATTTGTGGATTAAGAAGTTTGAAGTCTCATTGCCTTGAAGTTAAAATGCAAGAACAACTCCAATATGTCAAAGTGATTGAAGATTGAAGAGTTTGTTCAAGATGTTAGAAGGCTTTGAAGACATGAAGTGTAGGTTGCATGTGCTTAATAGGTAAACTTTGTAAACCCTACACTCTTAAGCCTTGGAATCTATGAGTTGCAATTGAGAGCACAAAACTTGATTTAAATGTTTTCAATGGTTTTGAACTTACCTAAATTATCAAGTTTTCATAAATGGTTTTTGCACATAAAAGGTCTTTAATGACTTATCTTTTAAGGCTAGAATGTTTTCCAACTTGTTTGAAATGATTTGGATATGTTTTGACAAAGTTTGAAAAAATTCGGAAGAAGATTCGGACGCAGATTCAAAAATTCGATCGTCAAATTTTGTAGCAAAGTTTGCTACTATTCTTCCGAGAGAAATTCGGAAGAAGATTCGAGGGCGCTAGAACAAAAAATTCGAGTCGATCCGAATTTTGTAGCAAAAGTTTACTACTGTTCTTCAGAAGAAAATTCGGAAGAAGATTCGGACGCATGCAAAAAATTCGGTCGTCCAGATTTTGAAGCGAAAAAAATTGGATGCGAAATTCGGTCATCGAATTTTTCAAACTAGCATTACTAGCTCAGTTGTATAGCCGTTTGAACTGATTTTTGAATTCTATAAAAGCCATAAACTTCAGATTTTTTAGTAGAACTTTGAACTTAACAAATCCTACATGCTCTAACTTGTTTTACATCAAATTAAATTGAAAAGCTCTCAAATTGCCTTGTGCTCAAAGGTGTACATTCAAGATTCCAAAGGCAAAGGTGAAGTGGTGCTAGCAATTGTAATTATCCACCAAGAAGTGTTGGTAATATCCAAACTCCATTCTTCATTTTAATTACTGTTTTTTTCTACTAGCTCATTGCAAGGTTATCTTGTGACATAAAACCCTTTTGTGTTAGGGTGAGCCATAGACTAGATTAATCAAGGTTGTGGTGTAAAACCCGTTTGTGGGTGAGCCTTTGATTATATTGGTCTTTAGGTTGTCTTTAGATATAAAACCCTTGTGGAAGGGTGAACCTTGTTTGTATAATTACTAAAAGAGGTTGTGAGTGTAAAACCATTGTGTGGTGAGCCTCTTATGTAATTGTTGAATTTGAGCATATAGTAGATTGATTGAAATCCTTGAGTGTGGACTCAAGGTAGTGGATGTAGATCTTGGAGAGATCGAACCACTATAAATCGTGTGTTCATTTGTTTATAGCTTTACTTGTTTACTTACTTATGTTGTTCTTATTTGTTCTTAGTTGTTGATTGATTGGTTGTGAATTTATTGTTTGATTATCTTGTCTCAACCATTAAATCACATATAAACTTAGAGTTTGTAAATTTGAAGAAGAGCTTTTATTAAGGCAAAGGATTTGCAAAAAGCAGGGAAAAGATTTTTCATAATTAGCCTAAGACCTAATTCACCCCCCTCTTAGGTCTTTCAATTGGTATCAGAGCAAGGTCTTCTTTTTTAAGGTCTAACAACCTAGAAGTAAAGATTCTATGGCTAGTTTATCAAATTTGCCTTATATGGAAGGGATTCCTCTACAAATAGACCTCCTTTGTTTGATGGTTCTAATTTTACATTTTGGAAATCTAGAATTAGAATTTTTATTTGTTCTATTAACTTTGATTTGTGGAGTATCATTGAGAAAGGTCCCTATGTTCCTATGAGAATAAAAGCTGATGGAATTACAAGGGAACAAAAAGTCTATGGAGGAACTTGATGAGAACGACTCAAGAAAGATAACCTTAAACTACCAAGCAATGAACATCTTGAGTTGTGCATTGGATGTGAATGAATACAATAGAGTGAGTGAATGTGACACCGCTCACGATATGTGGAGACTTCTACAAGCAACACACGAGGAAAGAGCCAATATTTGTTTCATGGCAATAAATGATGAGGTACAATCCACTCCTTCTACCTCTACTTATTGTGATGATGATGTAGATGATCCTAGTGAACTATTTGTTGAAATGTATGAAGAATTAAAAAATGCTTCAAAAAAGAAATAAGAAATGAAATTCAAAATTAATGATTTATTGAATGAAAATTCAAAAATTATATTGTGAAAACAAAAAAGCTTCTTGAATCTATTGATTGTTTGAATATTGAAAAAAGAAGTTTTAAATGTCTCTTTACAAAATATGTCCCTTGAAAATAAGATTCTTTGTGAAAAGATTTTGTCTCTTGAAAGAATGCGTGTTGATCATGAGACTTTGAAAAAGAAGGTTGATGAGCTTACATTATGTATAGAAAAATTTACAAAAGGAAGGGACAATCTTGATAAAATTCTTGGAGCTCAAAGATCTCCTCTTTTTAAAAATGGTCTTGGCTATAATTATGTAAACAATGTGCCTAAATATAAAAATTTCTTTGTTAAAGCTACTTCTAGTTCAATGCCTCATACTTGTTGTACATATTGTGGAAAACATGGACACAAAGCCATTAGGTGCTTCGTTAAAAGAAAAATAGAAAATGGTGTTAAAACCATTTGGAGAGTTAAAGGAATTATTACTAACCCCCATGGACCCAAGAAAGTATGGGTACCAAAGGATACTTCTTCTCCTTATTGCAGGTACGCTTCAACTCAAACTCAAGCACTACTAAAGGGGTATATTGATGATGTTAGCTTAAAGAATAACAGAAAACATCACATTCATAATCAAAGTCAAGACAAACAATGAAGGATTTGTTTTTGAGACAAGAAGAAAGGAAGAATTCTTGGAGTAACCAATGTTGGTAAAGGTTTCTTTCTTCTTTTTAAACAAATGTGGCTTATTGCTGATTTGAACTATAACTTGATTAGCATTAGTCAATTGTGTGACAATGAATAAGAAGTTAAAATTCTAACATGCAAAGTTTCAGTTGAGAATCCATTTTGTTTAGCTTTGAAAATTTGCCAACCATAACTTGTCAATTGCTTTTATGAAGTTGATTAGGTAACATTGATGATATGAGATTGAATTCATGGTAGATATGTTCTTGAAATTGATTATATGTCATGATAAAATGATTAATATAGCTATGATTGAATATCTATGCATTTGCTTGGCCAAAAACATATTTATGAAACTTTACAAAATGTTTGGACATGAAGTTTGGATGTAGACCATAAGTTCGATCACCCGAACTTATATGACAAAATGATATTTTGTGATTTTGATCAATCACTTACAAATGTGTTTTATCTTGATAAGCTTGAATGTCTTGTTGCTTATGATAATGATTTTCTTGGCATAAAAGATTTGGTCATGTGAACATGGATTTGTTGAACAAACTTTTCTATCAAGATTTAGTTAGAGGATTGCTAAAAAATGTGTTTTGAGAAAATTGTCTTTGAGATACTTGTCCATATGAAAAACAAACAAAAGAATCTTTCAAACCCATGAAAATGATTTTAGACCTCAAAACATCTTGAGCTTCTTCAAATGGATTGTTTTGGACTTATATGGAACTCTAGTATTGATGACTTGAAGTATGCCTTACTAGTAGTTGATGATTTCTAAATATTCATTTTAGCATTATTCATTGTTCGAAAAAGATTAAGTGTTTCATAAGTTTGTAAAATTATTCAAAAAGGTTCAAACCTCCCTTGAAAAATTGAAGAAGTGTTTCACAAGTGACAACGGGAGAATTTTACAACAAAGTCTTTACAAAATTTGCTTTGAAAATTGAATTTCATATAATTGTTTCAACTGCAAAAGCTCCACAATAAAATGGTGTTATTGAAAGAAAATTTTGAACTTTGCAGAAATTGGCTAGGTCTATGCTTTGTGAAAATTCTTCTTCAAAAAATATTTTTGGGCCAAATCCTTAAACACCACATGCTATGATAAATAGAATTCTTTTAAGATCATTTTGAAGAAAAACATCTTCTGATTTCTTTTTTATAGAATGCCTCAAGTTTCATATTTTAAAATGTTTGGTTATAAATGTCTTATCTTAAATTATTGTGACAACTTACTTAAATTTGGTAGAAAAATGGATATTGATATATCTTAGCTATTCTTCCTACGAAAAAAGCATATAGAATTTACAATAAAAAAGAACCTTACATGATGAGGAAACCATTCATGTTTGTTTTGATGAATCTTACATTTGCTTGGAAAGAAGAGATGAAGATGATGTAGGTACATCTATGAATGAATATCAAACTCATCTTCAAGCACCAACTTTGGAGAATCATACCAATGAGGAAGAAATGATAGAACAAAATCAAGATGACCAACCTAGTGGTGACCCAAAAAGCTCTCAAAGAACTTAAGATATCCAAGAGGCCACCCTAAGGAGCAAATCATTGGTGATATCTCCCAAGGAGTAAAAAATAAGGCGATACTTTATCAATAACTTTATTCTTTTTATTGGATATGAGCCTAAAGTATTGATGATGCATTGTGTGACGATTTTTGGATTATTTGTATGCAAGAGGATTTAAATAAATTTGAAAGATACAAAATTTTGGATATTCCTAAATCTCATGATCATTCCATTATTGGAACTAAATGGTTTTTAGAATTAAACTTATTGAATCCGAAGAAGTTGTTAGAAACAAAGTTAGACTTGTTGCCTAAGGATTCAATCAAGAAGAAGGAATTTATTATGATGAAACATTTGTTCCGAATGAAAACTTGAGTCCATAAGAATGCTTTTGACTTGTACATGCTTTAAACTCTTTCAAATGAATGTCAAAAGTGCTTTTTTAAATGGTTCTATTGAGGAAAAAAGTTTATGTGGAACAACCACTCGGTTTTGATCATGAAAAGTTTCCTAAACATGTTTTCAAAATTATCCAAAGCTTTGTATGATTTAAAACAAGCTCCTAGAGCTTGGTATGAAAAAATTGAGTGATTTTCTTCTTTCAAAAGGATTTTCAAGAGGAAAGGTTAACACTACTATTTTCATAAAAACCTCTTGTAACAATGATCTATAAGTTGTCCAATTAAATGATACAATTTTTGGTGCTTCTAATACTTCACTTTGTGATGTATTTTCCAAGTTAATGAAAAAGTAAATTTGAAATGAGCATGATAGGAAAAACTTAATTTCTTTCTTGGCCCACAAATCAAGCAAACCAAGGATGGCACTTTCATGAATCAAGTTAAGGTATAAGCACTTCCATAAGTTTATCAACCATGCTTGACAAGAATAAAAAAGGTTTCATAGGAGTAGTCAACTCTATTTGATAGCAAGTAGAAACAATATTATGTTTGTCATGTGCTTGTGTGCTAGATTTCATCTTGTCCTATAGAATCTCATTTGATTGTGGTTAAACACATTCTCTATTACCTTATTGATACTCTAAGTGATTATGGTCTATATTTCAAATGTGTGGCTATATTATGTGATAACACTAATGCAATACATTTGACCATCATACTATTCAACAAACTAGGACAAAGCATATAGAGATCAAACTTCATCTCATTAGATATAATTTCTACTAAGGATAATACTTATTTAAAGCATGTTTGCATTCATTGATATCGTTACTAAGCCATTGGCCGAAGAAAGGTTTGACCAATCTTAGAAGAAGCTTAGGGATTTCAAAATTCAATAACTAATGAGTGTATTCAAGTGTTGTAGCTCCAGGTGAGGACAAAGAAGCCTAGCATGAGAAAAGGAAAGGGAAAGCAAAAGAAGTGAGAAGGAGGACTAGTGATCAATGAACCAAGGAAGGTTCATGTTCCTCAAAGCATGTCATGGCTGGATAGATTTGTCACGAGTGGAGGCTACTACTGAACTTGATGATTGGGCACAAAGGAACCATAAGATAAATCCAAGCCACAAGGTGGATGTCATCAAACTATTCGAAATGGGTAATATACTCTCATTTTTTAAATGATATGAGTTGGACTAGTTTGCTTATGTTTGATGAATGCTATTGCCTTCCTTAGTTTATGAAGTTTATGCAAATATTAAGGAAGAAAGAGTTAAGCAAGTTGGTAATAAAAGCTATTTAGTAGTATTCTTCAAAAAATACCACAAGTTAATTTTTTGAGATTGATAATGCATTGCTCAAAAAGAATTTGTGATGTTGAGGATGTTGGGTTTTGGCATTATTCTTCTGGGGACATTGTTTTATAAGTGAGTTATACTCACATGAAAGAATTGAGAATGCCTATATATAAATGATAAGAAGCCTCAAGACTAGAAAGGAGAGAGAGATAAAAGCTTTTTTATGATAGTGAAAGAATTTTGCATCACATGCTTACTACCTTGATTATTGCATACTTTGGGAACAAATCTTATGTTGATAATATGTATGCTGTAATTATGCTAGCCATGCATAAGAAAAAGAAAATTGAATTTTGGATATATAGTGCTAAAGAATATAATGGCAGCTAGAAGAACCGAACGTAAGGCTTTGCCACATAGCAAATTGTTTACTAAGGTTTTCAAGTATCTCCAAGTGCAATTGTCTTGTAGTAGTTGACCAATAAAGAGTGAAGAAGTCTACACCAACAACTCACTAAAGAGAATTCCTTGAATACTTGATGATGAAAATGTATGAAGGGCTAGAAGAAAAAACTCCTCTAAGGGGGTGATAGAAGAGATGCTAGCAATGATGGAGAAAAGGAGGAAGAAAGTAATGAGGAAAGAAGAAGGAAGAAGAAAATGATGAAGGAATAAGAGGATGAAGAGGAAATCCTTGCTAGAGAAAAGAAATTAAAATGAAACAAGTACTCATCTAGTGAGAGGAGCAGAAACCTTCCACAAAAGAAGACTATTTGAAGAGTTGCCAAGGTGTTTCAAGAGACATTGAACAACCATGTAGAGCAAATGAAGAAAGATGGACAAATTTCTTTCAAGTCTTTTGCTCTGATAATTCTTGGCAAATTTGATGGTTTAGAAGCTAGAGTCAAGAATATGGAAGAAGACTTGAGAAAGATTTCTCAAGTGGTTTTAGATGGTGCAAGTTCCTATAAAGCCCAAGAGAACAAGCAAGAAGAAGGAGATGAATGAAGTTTAACAAAGTCAAATCACAAATCCATCACCAATATCCTTCAACCAAGGGAGCAAGAAAATGTGGTTCAAAGAAAGAAGATCCAAAGATCCCTCTTGATTGGTAGCTTTCAAAGCAGAACTACACAAGCAAGGAGTCAACAAATGAAGGACCCCATCATATAGAGCTCAAGGGAGACATGGCCATCATAACAAATAAATTTGGAAGTGAAGACAATGAAACGCGTCCAAGACTAAGCCTTTCTATCCCTAAACTCTATTTTGATGCTTATTTTAATTTTATGCCTTAATGCACATGTTATGATTTAACATTGAAATGTACTTGTGCCTTTCTAGTCATTATAGTGCTTTGAAGCTCAATATGTGAAATCCTTTGTGATAAGAGCTTCTTTGTTTCACTTTTGTTGTCCAAGTACTCTTATCCCCAAGTTTAATTGCTGATAAAAAAGAAAGAGGGAGAGAAGATAGTTGATTTATTATTATGTTGAGATGTTACATAATGATTATTGCTGTTAGGATGATAATTATTTGACTAGAACTATACTGTTAATGAGAGTTGATCAATATACTGCTTATATGTGATACATGTTGTCTCATTTTCATTAACCCCATCTTTGAGTGATGACAAAAGGGGGAGAAGAAATGGGATGACAAAATGTGTGAAAATGTGAAATAGCAGTGGAATTCCTCATGCATGAATAGAAAATGTGTGAATTTTCTGAAAAATCCATGCATATGTCAAGGGAAGAAAGAATGTTGACTGCAAGATGTGCTATATGCTATGTGCTTGCTGTAAATGTGCTATGTATATGTGCTATAGGTTGAAATGTAAAATGAATGTGTTTTGTGAAAATATATGGCTGCAATTGAAATTTAAATTGACTATGTTATACTATATGAGGTTTTGGTTATTTTTCTGAGTTTTTGGAATATGGTTAAGTTGAGATTAAAATCTTGAACTTGGTTCTTGACTTGACCTACAATTGAATGCATTAGTTTTGTGGTTTTGCAAAGCTAAAATGAGTTCTATTGTAGCTATACATATTTGAGTACTTCTATAGTTCTTTTGAAAATGAAAAATCACCTTTTCAACTTGTTTCCAAAAATTTGGACTTGAAATTCGGATGCAAACCAAAAAATTTGGACGCATCAAGATCTTCTTGTCAAAAAATGTCTTTTCGTTGTTCAAATTGTTTGAAAACTGTTTTAATCCTTCCTATCATATTTGAACAATCTTAGAAAAGCTTATTTTCAAAAAATAGAAGTTGTTATCTCACATATTTTATAGTTTTGGAATTGAAAGCTCAAAAATTCGGATGCATGATTTAAAAATTCGGATGCATGTTCTAGAAATTCGGATGCATGCATATTTTGTTGCTCAAACATGTTCTTTTGTTGTTCAAATTGATTCAAATATGTTTTATTCTCTTCCATTATGTTTGAACAACCTTAGGAAAGATTTATTTCACATTAAACATTCATTATATTGAATTTATTACAATTTGGACTTGGAATGTCAAAATTCGGATGCATGAGTTTAAAAAATTCGGATGCATGATTTAAAATTCGGATGCATCCATATTTTGTTGCCAAAATGTGCTCTATTGTTGTTCAAATTGATTCAAACTTGTTTTAATCTCTTCCACTATGTTTGAACAACCTTAGGAAAGCTTATTTTCAAAAATTGAAGCTTTCATTTCACTTATTTTACAATTCGGACTTGATATGTCAAAATTCGGATGCATAGCATCTCAAGTCCAAACTTGTTGAAAAATGAGCACAATCTAAGGGGGAGCATTGTTAAACTTTTACAACCTTAAAACCTCTCTTAGAACTTTTTCTAAATGCTTAAATGTTATATCTTCTATCCTAATTGTTGGAAGGAAGGAGGCAAATGGAGGTTGGTTGGGTCATAGGCTCATATTGAGCCTTTTGCATGTCAATGTGCTAAATTGGTTATCTTCTATCATTGACATCAATACTTCTTTATACTACATTGTTTAAATCCATCACATTTTGCATCAAAGTTTGTCATCATCAAAAAGGGGAGATTGTTAGCCCTAAGGGCAAATCATTATGTAGTTTTGATTCATGACAAATATTGATGAGGACTAATATGCATGTCATGTTTGTGTGATAGGATTGTTTGATTAAGAAGTATGAAGTCTCATTGCCTTGGAGCTAGCAATGCATGAACAACTCAAATATGTCAAAGTGATTAAAGATTGAAGAGTTTGTTCAAGATTAATGAAGGCTTTGAAGACATGAAGTGTAGGTGGCATGTGCTTAATAGGTAAACTTTATAAACCCTACACTCTTAATCCTTGGAATCTATGAGTTGCAATTGAGAGCACAAAACTTGATTTAAATGGTTTTCAATGGTTTTGAACTTATCTAAATTATCAAGTTTTCATAAATGATTTTTGCACTTAAAAGGTCTTTAATGACTTATCTTTTAGGCTAGAAGGTTTTCCAACTTGTTAGAATTGATTTGAACATGTTTTGACAAAGTTTGAAAAAATTCGGAAGAAGATTCGGACGCTAGTCCAAAAATTCGATCGTCCGAATTTTGTAGCAAAAGTTTGCTACTATTCTTCCGAGAGAAATTCGGAAGAAGATTCGGACGCGAGACAAAAAAATTCGGTCGTCCGAAATTTTGTAGCAAAAGTTTGCTACTCGTTCTTCCAGAAGAAATTCGGAAGAAGATTCGAGACGCATGCAAAAAATTCGGTCGTCCGAATTTTGAAGCGTAAAAATTCGGACGCGAGAGTCGGTCATCCGAATTTTCTGAAAACTAGCCGTTACTAGCCGTTGTATAGCCGTTTGAACTGATTTTTGAATTCTATAAAAGCCATAAACTCCAGATTTTTTTAGTAGAACTTCAAATTTGCCTTATATGGAAGGTTCCTCTACAAATAGACCTCCTTTGTTTGATGGTTCTAATTTTTACATTTTGGAAATCTAGAATTAGAATTTTTATTTGTTCTATTAACTTTGATTTGTGGAGTATCATTGAGAAAGGTCCCTATGTTCCTATGAAAATAAAAAGCTGATGGAATTACAAGGGAACAAAAGTCTATGGAGGAACTTGATGAGAACGACTCAAGAAAGATAACCTTAAACTACCAAGCAATGAACATCTTGAGTTGTGCATTGGATGTGAATGAATACAATAGAGTGAGTGAATGTGACACCGCTCACGTATATGTGGAGACTTCTACAAGCAACACACGAGGAAAGAGCCAATATTTGTTTCATGGCTATAAATGATGAGGTACAATCCACTCCTTCTACCTCTACTTATTGTGATGATGATGTAGATGATCCTAGTGAAATATTTGTTGAAATGTATGAAGAATTAAAAAATGCTTCAAAAAGAAATAAGGAAATGAAATTCAAAATTAATGATTTATTGAATGAAAATTCAAAATTATATTGTGAAAACAAAAAACTTCTTGAATCTATTGATTGTTTAAATATTGAAAAAGAAGTTTTGAATGTTTCTTTACATAACATATCTCTTGAAAAATAAATCTCTTTGTACAAAAGTTTCTTCTCTTGAAAAAAGTGCTTAGTGATCATGAAATTTTGAAAAAGAAAGTTGATGATCTTACATTATGTGTTGAAGAATTTACAAATGGAAGAGACAATCTTGACAAACTACTTGGATCTCAAAGATATTCTCTTGTCAAAAATAGTCTTGGTTACAATTATGTCAATAATGTGCCTAAACATAACAACTTCTTTGTTAGAGCTACTTCTACTTCCATGTCTCATACTTGTTGTACTTATTGTGGAAAACATGGACATAAAGTCACCAAATGTTATGTTAAAAAGAAAAGTATAGAATGGTGTAAAAACCATTTGGAGAGTTAAGAGAATTATTACTAACCCTCAAGGACCCAAGAAAGTATGGGTACCAAAGGATACTTCCTCTCCTTTATTGCAGGTACACTTTAATTCAATCTCAAGCACCACTAAGCGGTACATTGATGATGTTGGCTTAAAGAATAACAGAAAACATCTCATTCATAATCAAGGTCAAAGCAACCGGTGAAGAATTTGTTTTTTGAGACAAGAAGAAAGGAAGAACTCTTGGAGTAACCAATGTTGGTAAAGGTTCCTCTCTTCTTTTTTAAACAAATGTGGCTTATTGCTGATTTGAACTTTAACTTGCTTAGTATTAGCCAATTGTGTGACAATGGATAAGAAGTTAAATGCCAACATATGAAGTTTTAGTTGAGCATTCTTTGTTGTTAAGATTTAAAGATTTGCCAACCATAACTTGTCAATTGCTTTTATGAAGTTGATTAGGTAACATTGATGATATGAGATTGAATTCATGGTAGATATGTTCTTGAAATTGATTATATGTCATGATAAAATGATTAATATAGCTATGATTGAATATCTATGCATTTGCTTGGCCAAAAACATATTTATGAAACTTTACAAAATGTTTGGACATGAAGTTTGGATGTAGACCATAAGTTCGATCACCCGAACTTATATGACAAAATGATATTTGGTGATTTTGATCAATCACTTACAAATGTGTTTTATCTTGATAAGCTTGAATGTCTTGTTGCTTATGATAATGATTTTCTTGGCATAAAAGATTTGGTCATGTGAACATGGATTTGTTGAACAAACTTTTCTATCAAGATTTAGTTAGAGGATTGCTAAAAATGTGTTTTGAGAAAATTGTCTTTGAGATACTTGTCCATATGAAAAACAAACAAAAGAATCTTTCAAACCCATGAAAATGATTTTAGACCTCAAAACATCTTGAGCTTCTTCAAATGGATTGTTTTGGACTTATATGGAACTCTAGTATTGATGACTTGAAGTATGCCTTACTAGTAGTTGATGATTTCTAAATATTCATTTTAGCATTATTCATTGTTCGAAAGATTAAGTGTTTCATAAGTTTGTAAAATTATTCAAAAAGGTTCAAACCTCCCTTGAAAATTGAAGAAGTGTTTCACAAGTGACAACGGGAGAATTTTACAACAAAGTCTTTACAAAATTTGCTTTGAAAATTGAATTTCATATAATTGTTTCAACTGCAAAAGCTCCACAATAAAATGGTGTTATTGAAAGAAAATTTTGAACTTTGCAGAAATTGGCTAGGTCTATGCTTTGTGAAAATTCTTCTTCAAAAATATTTTTGGGCCAAAGCCTTAAACACCACATGCTATGATAAATAGAATTCTTTTAAGATCATTTTGAAGAAAAACATCTTCTGATTTCTTTTTTATAGAATGCCTCAAGTTTCATATTTTAAAATGTTTGGTTATAAATGTCTTATCTTAAATTATTGTGACAACTTACTTAAATTTGGTAGAAAAATGGATATTGATATATCTTAGCTATTCTTCCTACGAAAAAGCATATAGAATTTACAATAAAAAGAACCTTACATGATGAGGAAACCATTCATGTTTGTTTTGATGAATCTTACATTTGCTTGGAAAGAAGAGATGAAGATGATGTAGGTACATCTATGAATGAATATCAAACTCATCTTCAAGCACCAACTTTGGAGAATCATACCAATGAGGAAGAAATGATAGAACAAAATCAAGATGACCAACCTAGTGGTGACCAAAAGCTCTCAAAGAACTTAAGATATCCAAGAGGCCACCCTAAGGAGCAAATCATTGGTGATATCTCCCAAGGAGTAAAAATAAGGCGGTACTTTATCAATAACTTTATTCTTTTATTGGATATGAGCCTAAAGTATTGATGATGCATTGTGTGACGATTTTTGGATTATTTGTATGCAAGAGGATTTAAATAAATTTGAAAGATACAAAATTTTGGATATTCCTAAATCTCATGATCATTCCATTATTGGAACTAAATGGTTTTTAGAATTAAACTTATTGAATCCGAAGAAGTTGTTAGAAACAAAGTTAGACTTGTTGCCTAAGGATTCAATCAAGAAGAAGGAATTTATTATGATGAAACATTTGTTCCGAATGAAAACTTGAGTCCATAAGAATGCTTTTGACTTGTACTTGCTTTAAACTCTTTCAAATGAATGTCAAAAGTGCTTTTTTAAATGGTTCTATTGAGGAAAAAGTTTATGTGGAACAACCACCCGGTTTTGATCATGAAAAGTTTCCTAAACATGTTTTCAAAATTATCCAAAGCTTTGTATGATTTAAAACAAGCTCCTAGAGCTTGGTATGAAAAAATTGAGTGATTTTCTTCTTTCAAAAGGATTTTCAAGAGGAAAGGTTAACACTACTATTTTCATAAAAAACCTCTTGTAACAATGATCTATAAGTTGTCCAATTAAATGATACAATTTTTTGGTGCTTCTAATACTTCACTTTGTGATGTATTTTCCAAGTTAATGAAAAGTAAATTTGAAATGAGCATGATAGGAAAACTTAATTTCTTTCTTGGCCCACAAATCAAGCAAACCAAGGATGGCACTTTCATGAATCAAGTTAAGGTATAAGCACTTCCATAAGTTTATCAACCATGCTTGACAAGAATAAAAAGGTTTCATAGGAGTAGTCAACTCTATTTGATAGCAAGTAGAAACAATATTATGTTTGTCATGTGCTTGTGTGCTAGATTTCATCTTGTCCTATAGAATCTCATTTGATTGTGGTTAAACACATTCTCTATTACCTTATTGATACTCTAAGTGATTATGGTCTATATTTCAAATGTGTGGCTATATTATGTGATAACACTAATGCAATAGATTTGACCATCATACTATTCAACAAACTAGGATAAAGTATATAGAGATCAAACTTCATCTCATTAGATATAATTTTACTAAGGATAATACTTATTTAAAGCATGTTTGCATTCATTGATATCGTTACTAAGCCATTGGCCGAAGAAAGGTTTGACCAATCTTAGAAGAAGCTTAGGGATTTCAAAATTCAATAACTAATGAGTGTATTCAAGTGTTGTAGCTCCAGGTGAGGACAAAGAAGCCTAGCATGAGAAAAGGAAAGGGAAAGCAAAAGAAGTGAGAAGGAGGACTAGTGATCAATGAACCAAGGAAGGTTCATGTTCCTCAAAGCATGTCATGGCTGGATAGATTTGTCACAGTGGAGGCTACTACTGAACTTGATGATTGGGCACAAAGGAACCATAAGATAAATCCAAGCCACAAGGTGGATGTCATCAAACTATTCGAAATGGGTAATATACTCTCATTTTTAAATGATATGAGTTGGACTAGTTTGCTTATGTTTGATGAATGCTATTGCCTTCCTTAGTTTATGAAGTTTATGCAAATATTAAGGAAGAAAGAGTTAAGCAAGTTGGTAATAAAAGCTATTTAGTAGTATTCTTCAAAAATACCACAAGTTAATTTTTGAGATTGATAATGCATTGCTCAAAAGAATTTGTGATGTTGAGGATGTTGGGTTTTGGCATTATTCTTCTGGGGACATTGTTTTATAAGTGAGTTATACTCACATGAAAGAATTGAGAATGCCTATATATAAATGATAAGAAGCCTCAAGACTAGAAAGGAGAGAGAGATAAAAGCTTTTTTATGATAGTGAAAGAATTTTGCATCACATGCTTACTACCTTGATTATTGCATACTTTGGGAACAAATCTTATGTTGATAATATGTATGCTGTAATTATGCTAGCCATGCATAAGAAAAGAAAATTGAATTTTGGATATATAGTGCTAAAGAATATAATGGCAGCTAGAAGAACCGAACGTAAGGCTTTGCCACATAGCAAATTGTTTACCAAGGTTTTCAAGTATCTCCAAGTGCAATTGTCTTGTAGTAGTTGACCAATAAAGAGTGAAGAAGTCTACACCAACAACTCACTAAAGAGAATTCCTTGAATACTTGATGATGAAAATGTATGAAGGGCTAGAAGAAAAACTCCTCTAAGGGGTGATAGAAGAGATGCTAGCAATGATGGAGAAAAGGAGGAAGAAAGTAATGAAAAAGAAGGAAGAAGAAAATGATGAAGAATAAGAGGATGAAGAGGAAATCCTTGCTAGAGAAAAGAAATTAAAATGAAACAAGACTCATCTAGTGAGGGGGAGCAACCTTCCACAAAAGAAGACTATTTGAAGAGTTGCCAAGGTGTTTCAAGAGACATTGAACAACCATGTAGAGGAAATGAAGAAGATGGACAAATTCTTCAAGTCTTTTGCTCTGATAATTCTTGGCAAATTTGATGGTTTAGAAGCTAGAGTCAAGAATATGGAAGAAGACTTGAGAAAGATTTCTCAAGTGGTTTTAGATGGTGCAAGTTCTATAAAGCCCAAGAGAACAAGCAAGAAGAAGGAGATGAATGAAGTTTAACAAAGTCAAATCACAAATCCATCACCAATATCCTTCAACCAAGGGAGCAAGAAAATGTGGTTCAAAGAAAGAAGATCCAAGATCCTCTTGATTGGTAGCTTTCCAAAGCAGAATTACACAAGCAAGGAGTCAACAAATGAAGGACCCCATCATATAGAGCTCAAGGGAGACATGGCCATCATAACAAACAAATTTGGAAGTGAAGACAATGAAACGCATCCAAGACTAAGCCTTTCTATCCCTAAACTCTATTTTGATGCTTATTTTAATTTTATGCCTTAATGCACATGTTATGATTTAACATTGAAATGTACTTTTGCCTTTCTAGTCATTATAGTGCTTTGAAACTCAATATGTAAAATCTTTGTGATAAGAGCTTCTTTGTTTCACTTTTGTTGTCCAAGTACTCTCACCCCAAGTTTAATTGCTGATAAAAAAAAAGGGAGAGAAGAAGTTGATTTATTATTGTTGAGATGTTACATAATGATTATTGCTGTTAGGATGATAATTATTTGACTAGAACTATACTGTTAATGAGAGTTGATCAATATACTACTTATATGTGATACATGTTGTCTCATTTTCATTAACCCCATCTTTGAGTGATGACAAAAGGGGGAGAAGAAATTGGGATGACAAAATGTGTGAAAATGTGAAATAGCAGTGGAATTCCTCATGCATGAATAGAAAATGTGTGAATTTTCTGAAAATCCATGCATATGTCAAGGGGAAGAAAGAATGTTGACTGCAAGATGTGCTATATGCTATGTGCTTGCTGAAAATGTGCTATGTATATGTGCTATAGGTTGAAATGTAAAATGAATGTGTTTTGTGAAAATATATGGCTGCAATTGAAATTTAAATTGACTATGTTATACTATGTGAGGTTTTGGTTATTTTCTGAGTTTTTGGAATATGGTTAAGTTGAGATTAAAATCTTGAACTTGGTTCTTGACTTGACCTACAATTGAATGCATTAGTTTTGTGGTTTTGCAAAGCTAAAATGAGTTCTATTGTAGCTATACATATTTGAGTACTTCTATAGTTCTTTTGAAAATGAAAAATCACCTTTTCAACTTGTTTCCAAAAATTTGGACTTGAAATTCGGATGCAAACCAAAAATTCGGACGCATCAAGATCTTCTTGTCAAAAATGTCTTTTCTGTTGTTCAAATTGTTTGAAAACTGTTTTAATCCTTCCTATCATATTTGAACAATCTTAGAAAAGCTTATTTTCAAAAATAGAAGTTGTTATCTCACATATTTTATAGTTTGGAATTGAAAGCTCAAAATTCGGATGCATGATTTAAAAATTCGGATGCATGTTTCAGAAATTCGGATGCATGCATATTTTGTTGCCAAAACATGTTCTTTTGTTGTTCAAATTGATTCAAATATGTTTTATTCTCTTCCATTATGTTTGAACAACCTTAGGAAAGATTTATTTCACATTAAACATTCATTATATTGAATTTATTACAATTTGGACTTGGAATGTCAAAAATTCGGATGCATGAGTTTAAAAATTCGGATGCATGATTTAAAATTCGGATGCATCCATATTTTGTTGCCAAAATGTGCTCTATTGTTGTTCAAATTGATTCAAACTTGTTTTAATCTCTTCCACTATGTTTGAACAACCTTAGGAAAGCTTATTTTCAAAAATTGAAGCTTTCATTTCACTTATTTTACAATTCGGACTTGATATGTCAAAATTCGGATGCATAGCATCTCAAGTCCAAACTTGTTGAAAAATGAGCACAATCTAAGGGGAGCATTGTTAAACTTTTACAACCTTAAAACCTCTCTTAGAACTTTTTCTAAATGCTTAAATGTTATATCTTCTATCCTAATTGTTGGAAGGAAGGAGGCAAATGGAGGTTGGTTGGGTCATAGGCTCATATTGAGCCTTTTGCATGTCAATGTGCTAAATTGGTTATCTTCTATCATTGACATCAATACTTCTTTATACTACATTGTTTAAATCCATCACATTTTGCATCAAAGTTTGTCATCATCAAAAAGGGGGAGATTGTTAGCCCTAAGGGCAAATCATGTAGTTTTGATTCATGACAAATATTGATGAGGACTAATATGCATGTCATTTGTGTGATAGGATTGTTTGATTAAGAAGTATGAAGTCTCATTGCCTTGGAGCTAGCAATGCATGAACAACTCAAATATGTCAAAGTGATTAAAGATTGAAGAGTTTGTTCAAGATTAATGAAGGCTTTGAAGACATGAAGTGTAGGTGGCATGTGCTTAATAGGTAAACTTTATAAACCCTACACTCTTAATCCTTGGAATCTATGAGTTGCAATTGAGAGCACAAAACTTGATTTAAATGGTTTCAATGGTTTTGAACTTATCTAAATTATCAAGTTTTCATAAATGATTTTTGCACTTAAAAGGTCTTTAATGACTTATCTTTTAGGCTAGAAGGTTTTCCAACTTGTTAGAATTGATTTGAACATGTTTTGACAAAGTTTGAAAAATTCGGAAGAAGATTCGGACGCAGTCCAAAAATTCGATCGTCCGAATTTTGTAGCAAAAGTTTGCTACTATTCTTCCAGAGAAATTCGGAAGAAGATTCGGACGCAGACAAAAAATTCGGTCATCCGAATTTTGTAGCAAAAGTTTGCTACTGTTCTTCCAGAGAAATTCGGAAGAAGATTCAGACGCATGCAAAAAATTCGGTCGTCCGAATTTTGAAGCGAAAAATTCGGACGCAGAATTCGGTCATCCGAATTTTCTGAAACTAGCCGTTACTAGCCGTTGTATAGCCGTTTGAACTGATTTTTGAATTCTATAAAAGCCATAAACTCCAGATTTTTTAGTAGAACTTCAAATTTGCCTTATATGGAAGGTTCCTCTACAAATAGACCTCCTTTGTTTGATGGTTCTAATTTTACATTTTGGAAATCTAGAATTAGAATTTTTATTTGTTCTATTAACTTTGATTTGTGGAGTATCATTGAGAAAGGTCCCTATGTTCCTATGAAAATAAAAGCTGATGGAATTACAAGGGAACAAAAGTCTATGGAGGAACTTGATGAGAACGACTCAAGAAAGATAACCTTAAACTACCAAGCAATGAACATCTTGAGTTGTGCATTGGATGTGAATGAATACAATAGAGTGAGTGAATGTGACACCGCTCACGATATGTGGAGACTTCTACAAGCAACACACGAGGAAAGAGCCAATATTTGTTTCATGGCTATAAATGATGAGGTACAATCCACTCCTTCTACCTCTACTTATTGTGATGATGATGTAGATGATCCTAGTGAAATATTTGTTGAAATGTATGAAGAATTAAAAAATGCTTCAAAAAGAAATAAGGAAATGAAATTCAAAATTAATGATTTATTGAATGAAAATTCAAAATTATATTGTGAAAACAAAAAACTTCTTGAATCTATTGATTGTTTAAATATTGAAAAAGAAGTTTTGAATGTTTCTTTACATAACATATCTCTTGAAAATAAATCTCTTTGTACAAAAGTTTCTTCTCTTGAAAAAGTGCTTAGTGATCATGAAATTTTGAAAAAGAAAGTTGATGATCTTACATTATGTGTTGAAGAATTTACAAATGGAAGAGACAATCTTGACAAACTACTTGGATCTCAAAGATATTCTCTTGTCAAAAATAGTCTTGGTTACAATTATGTCAATAATGTGCCTAAACATAACAACTTCTTTGTTAGAGCTACTTCTACTTCCATGTCTCATACTTGTTGTACTTATTGTGGAAAACATGGACATAAAGTCACCAAATGTTATGTTAAAAGAAAAGTATAGAATGGTGTAAAAACCATTTGGAGAGTTAAGAGAATTATTACTAACCCTCAAGGACCCAAGAAAGTATGGGTACCAAAGGATACTTCCTCTCCTTTATTGCAGGTACACTTTAATTCAATCTCAAGCACCACTAAGCGGTACATTGATGATGTTGGCTTAAAGAATAACAGAAAACATCTCATTCATAATCAAGGTCAAAGCAACCGGTGAAGAATTTGTTTTTGAGACAAGAAGAAAGGAAGAACTCTTGGAGTAACCAATGTTGGTAAAGGTTCCTCTCTTCTTTTTAAACAAATGTGGCTTATTGCTGATTTGAACTTTAACTTGCTTAGTATTAGCCAATTGTGTGACAATGGATAAGAAGTTAAATGCCAACATATGAAGTTTTAGTTGAGCATTCTTTGTTGTTAAGATTTAAAGATTTGCCAACCATAACTTGTCAATTGCTTTTATGAAGTTGATTAGGTAACATTGATGATATGAGATTGAATTCATGGTAGATATGTTCTTGAAATTGATTATATGTCATGATAAAATGATTAATATAGCTATGATTGAATATCTATGCATTTGCTTGGCCAAAAACATATTTATGAAACTTTACAAAATGTTTGGACATGAAGTTTGGATGTAGACCATAAGTTCGATCACCCGAACTTATATGACAAAATGATATTTGGTGATTTTGATCAATCACTTACAAATGTGTTTTATCTTGATAAGCTTGAATGTCTTGTTGCTTATGATAATGATTTTCTTGGCATAAAAGATTTGGTCATGTGAACATGGATTTGTTGAACAAACTTTTCTATCAAGATTTAGTTAGAGGATTGCTAAAAATGTGTTTTGAGAAAATTGTCTTTGAGATACTTGTCCATATGAAAAAACAAACAAAAGAATCTTTCAAACCCATGAAAATGATTTTAGACCTCAAAACATCTTGAGCTTCTTCAAATGGATTGTTTTGGACTTATATGGAACTCTAGTATTGATGACTTGAAGTATGCCTTACTAGTAGTTGATGATTTCTAAATATTCATTTTAGCATTATTCATTGTTCGAAAAAGATTAAGTGTTTCATAAGTTTGTAAAATTATTCAAAAAGGTTCAAACCTCCCTTGAAAATTGAAGAAGTGTTTCACAAGTGACAACGGGAGAATTTTACAACAAAGTCTTTACAAAATTTGCTTTGAAAATTGAATTTCATATAATTGTTTCAACTGCAAAAGCTCCACAATAAAATGGTGTTATTGAAAGAAAATTTTGAACTTTGCAGAAATTGGCTAGGTCTATGCTTTGTGAAAATTCTTCTTCAAAAAATATTTTTGGGCCAAAGCCTTAAACACCACATGCTATGATAAATAGAATTCTTTTAAGATCATTTTGAAGAAAAAACATCTTCTGATTTCTTTTTTTATAGAATGCCTCAAGTTTCATATTTTAAAATGTTTGGTTATAAATGTCTTATCTTAAATTATTGTGACAACTTACTTAAATTTGGTAGAAAAATGGATATTGATATATCTTAGCTATTCTTCCTACGAAAAAAGCATATAGAATTTACAATAAAAAGAACCTTACATGATGAGGAAACCATTCATGTTTGTTTTGATGAATCTTACATTTGCTTGGAAAGAAGAGATGAAGATGATGTAGGTACATCTATGAATGAATATCAAACTCATCTTCAAGCACCAACTTTGGAGAATCATACCAATGAGGAAGAAATGATAGAACAAAATCAAGATGACCAACCTAGTGGTGACCAAAAGCTCTCAAAGAACTTAAGATATCCAAGAGGCCACCCTAAGGAGCAAATCATTGGTGATATCTCCCAAGGAGTAAAAAATAAGACGGTACTTTATCAATAACTTTATTCTTTTATTGGATATGAGCCTAAAGTATTGATGATGCATTGTGTGACGATTTTTGGATTATTTGTATGCAAGAGGATTTAAATAAATTTGAAAGATACAAAATTTTGGATATTCCTAAATCTCATGATCATTCCATTATTGGAACTAAATGGTTTTTAGAATTAAACTTATTGAATCGAAGAAGTTGTTAGAAACAAAGTTAGACTTGTTGCCTAAGGATTCAATCAAGAAGAAGGAATTTATTATGATGAAACATTTGTTCCGAATGAAAACTTGAGTCCATAAGAATGCTTTTGACTTGTACTTGCTTTAAACTCTTTCAAATGAATGTCAAAAGTGCTTTTTTAAATGGTTCTATTGAGGAAAAAGTTTATGTGGAACAACCACCCGGTTTTGATCATGAAAAGTTTCCTAAACATGTTTTCAAAATTATCCAAAGCTTTGTATGATTTAAAACAAGTTCCTAGAGCTTGGTATGAAAAATTGAGTGATTTTCTTCTTTCAAAAGGATTTTCAAGAGGAAAGGTTAACACTACTATTTTCATAAAAACCTCTTGTAACAATGATCTATAAGTTGTCCAATTAAATGATACAATTTTTGGTGCTTCTAATACTTCACTTTGTGATGTATTTTCCAAGTTAATGAAAAGTAAATTTGAAATGAGCATGATAGAGACACAAGATTTACGTGGAAACCCTCCAATGTAGAGGGAAAAAACCACGGGGCAAAAGAAGAGTAAATGCACTATGAAAAATATGGAGAAGATACAAATGGTTTTACACCCACACAAACAATACACTCAAGATAATACCTCACTACACTCAATAAATATGACAAGAGTGTGTATATATATGAAGAGGTAGTATATGAAGAAAGAGGATAGTTTAGAGAGATGCTCTTGGATGATTTCTCTCTTGGTTGAATTCCTCTCTTTTGGATGTGACTCCTCTCTATTGCATGTCTTCCTCTCTTGAATGCCATCTTTGCTCCCAACAAGATTGCCTTATATAGAGATGTATCACCATGTGAATACACTTCAAGTCTTCCTTCCATTGTTGAAAATGTACCATCTTAGTCCAAGTTAGCTCACCTACCATAGCTAACCAACATTGAATTTCCTAAGCCACTCAAAGACTAAGATAAACCATGAAAAACATATGGCCAACCAATATAGACTTTAAGTGTGAATCTTAGAATTCTAAGGCAATTTCAACAAGCTCATTGCAAGGTTATCTTGTGACATAAAACCCTTTTGTGTTAGGGTGAGCCATAGACTAGATTAATCAAGGTTGTGGTGTAAAACCCGTTTGTGGGTGAGCCTTTGATTATATTGGTCTTTAGGTTGTCTTTAGATATAAAACCCTTGTGGAAGGGTGAACCTTGTTTGTATAATTACTAAAAGAGGTTGTGAGTGTAAAACCATTGTGTGGTGAGCCTCTTATGTAATTGTTGAATTTGAGCATATAGTGGATTGATTGAAATCCTTGAGTGTGGACTCAAGGTAGTGGATGTAGATCTTGGAGAGATCGAACCACTATAAATCGTGTGTTCATTTGTTTATAGCTTTACTTGTTTACTTACTTATGTTGTTCTTATTTGTTCTTAGTTGTTGATTGATTGGTTGTGAATTTATTGTTTGATCATCTTGTCTCAACCATTAAATCACATATAAACTTAGAGTTTGTAAATTTGAAGAAGAGCTTTTATTAAGGCAAAGGATTTGCAAAACAGGAAAAGATTTTGATAATTAGCCTAAGACCTAATTCACCCCCCCTCTTAGGTCTTTCAGAGATGACTTTCACTTCACCGATATGTACGAGGCAACGCACAGATATAAAAATGGCCCAAAAAAGGGCACGTTTATCAATGAAAAATCACAACATACGCTTGTAAGTTTATAGATTATATTAAGAATATTTTATACTAATTGTTTTATTATTATACATTGTCATAAATTTATGATGCATATAATTTATAGGATAGCATTAACTCACTGAAGGAGCGCTATTCACAGATGGAGTCTCAGGATTTAGTGACTTCTCAGCATCCACCGGATGTGAAGTCCTTATTTGTAGAAGTTGCTGGAGGTGTTTCGAAGAATCTGATTTTTGGATTGCTGGAGGTTATGCCAGTCCACGTCGCCCTCTGTTCCAATAGCTTGCTCGATTACATCGCACCCAGAGTACGTATCTCTTCATAGTTAGTTCGAGAGGGAGAGGTCGATGCGTGATTATTTTCAACATCGCTTTGCTAGTTTGGACCACTATTTGTGAGTGATGTTCGAGGCACTACATCTGCCTCTGCTGTCGTCTCCACCTGCACCTTCTTTTTCGATACAAGATTCTGAAGACCAGGCAGATCGGACTGATGAGGATTACACGATTGATCCGCCTGACGACCATCCTCCAACGACTTGCCCTTTAGATCCACCTCCGTCCCCTCCACCTTCTGCAGCGCTACCTTCTATAGTTACATAAATTTTGTATACTATTTTTCAATGTTGTACGTATAAAACATTGACATTTAATGGATTAATTATATTTACGTTAATTTAATTTTGTATTGTTAATTATTCTATTAATTATTCTTATTTTTTTAAAATAATTATTTAAAAATTATTGAAAACTATTTTTTAAAAATTTTTAAAATATTTAATTAAAAATTAAATTTCAGATTAAATTGTATTTGTATTTAATAATTATTTTTAATAATTAATAATTAATAAGTTTAGTCACATATTTGGAATATTTGCGACAGATTATTTTCCATAGCAAATCGGCGATGGATGATAATCCGTCACAAATTGGTGACGGATATTGTTTCCCTCACAAACTTATATTTTTGCGATGAACTCTTTTGTCAGAAATCTGTCGCAAAAATTCAAATTTCTTGTAGTGTTAGTCTCCTTTTCTTTGATCCAATCTTTGAGTGATGACAAAAGGGGGAGAAAAATGATGACTATATATGAATGTGATATGTTATGTGCAAAATGTATTATGTTATGACTATAAGTTGTGCTGTGCATTTAAGTTGTTGGGTTCTTGACTTGACCTATAATTTTGAATTACCTCAAGAAAACAATTGAATGCATGAATTTAGTGGTTTTACAAAGCTAAACTGAATGCCATTGTGAACATACATATTTGAGTACTCCAACATTACATTTGAAAATGCAAAATTACCTTTTTAAACTTGTTGTAAAAAATTTGGACTTGAAATTCAGATGCAGACCAAACAAATTTCGGACGCATCAAGATCTTATTGCCAAAAATGTTTTTCTGTTAGTCAAAATTGTTTGAAAATTGTTTCAATCCTTTCCATTATGTTTGATGTTGATGGGGAGGCTCGGCTCACTCCTTTCTTGATGACCAAGTGCTTCACTCTTCCTTAACTGAAAGAGATTGTTGATGGAGAGACTATTTCAACTTGAGCTACTTGGCTGCCTGCTATTGGTGGCTCTTCATGAGCATGTTCTTCCTCTTCTTCTTCTATCACAGTCTCTTCATTTCCACCTTGATCATCATCTTCATCATTACTGTCATTATCATCTCCTTTATTTTCTTCCCTATCTCTTTCTTCCTCCTTTCCATCTTGAGGCTTAGAGGGTCCTTCACCTCTTTGAGTATTTCTCACAAGGATTTCTTCAATGTGCTTTACCCTACTCTCCAATCCATCTAACTTTCCAAGAACCATTAGAGCAAATGATTCAAAAAACTTATACATCTTCTCCATTTCCTTGACATGATTGTTCAAGGCTTCTTGAAATGCTTTGCCCACTATGGTGTTACCTCTAGTTACTCCTCCACCACTTGAACCAACTCCAGTTTCTTCTTCAAACAATCTCCTTTTTGTTGGAGGTTGCTCCCGTCACTTGAGGTGTCATGCTTCCTTTTTGTCTTCATTTCTCTAGCAAGGGTTTCTTCTTCTTCCTCTTCTTCACTTTCTATCTTTTCTTCTCTTCCTATTCTTTTTGGAGGGGTTTCTCTTTTTGTTCTCCATGCATTATCCTCATCAAGAACTAATTGCATTCTCTTAAGAGTTTCATTGGTGTAAATTTCCCTACTCTTAAAAGCTTGTCTTCTTCTTGGAAGTTTAATTTTAAAATGCTTAAAGATTCTTGTCAACAACCTTCCAAATGGGAATGCCTTTGTTACTATTTTTCTGGCAGTAATCATGTGTTTCAAGGCTATATAACCTAAGTTTAATCTCCTATGCTGATTACCATATGCATATTTCCAACTGATGACTTATGTCCAAAATTAGGAACAATCATAGTAGTTACCATATGATGCAACACTCTACCTCTAGCATCCAAGTTCTTGATTTCCCTCTCTTTTATAGATCTAAACTCTCTTCCATTGGTAAATGCTTCTTCAAATCTAACATATGTAAAGAGTTCACGATCATAGAAATGCATGGAAGGTGAATAATAACTAGCTCCATTGTCACCTACTCCACAAATTCTATTTATCAATCCTTCACTAAATTCAATGTCAACTTGGGATACTCTAGATGAATACCATTGTATCACATTGTCCCCTACAGTCTCAATTCTTTCCTCTTTCAGGTTTGCATAGAATTCATATATCAAGGTAGGATAAAATTCTTCATCAATGAACAACAAACTACTCTAACCAACATCATTGAAACTAGAAAGAACAATATCCATGCTAGACAATTTATCAACATCCACCTTATATCCAGGGATAATCTTTCTGCTATTTTTATTCCATTCATTAAATTCATGAGTAGCCTTGATCAAGTCAAACCTGTCAGCTCCAGATAATGTTTGAGGGATTCGAATTCTTCATGGTTGGTTGAGGATTGAGTCTCCATCTCCTTCTTTAGCCTTTCCTTTCCCTTTTTCAACATCTGGCTTCTTTGTTCTCACCATTGATATTTTCTGTTGTGAAGTTCTGATTCTTGGTATGAATTTAGGGTTAGAAGTTCAAAAGTAAAGGTAAATCGGGATGAGAATGTGTGGTTTTAAAGGGATTTTGATTCGAATGTGAATGGGTATGAGAGCCTTTTAAAAGGATGTGAAATTCGGAAGTTGAAGTGTTGAGAAGACTGTTTAATCTTCATTTAAATAGTCGCGTCCGTAAAATTTGGACGACCAAATTCTCAGTTCTGCGTCCGAATTTTCAGTCGAAAGTTTCTGTTTCTTCAGTTCAGAAAATTCGGTCGATCGTATTTTCTGTAGTGCATCCGAATTCTGGATCCGAAAATTTCTTGTTTTCATCAAAACTTCAATACACACATTAGTCATTGAATCTTGAAATTCCTAAGAGTCTTCTTAGGTGATTGAACCTTTCCTCAGCCAAAGGCTTTGTAAATATGTCAGCAATTTGTTCATTTATATTTATATATTCTAAACATATATCTTTCTTAATCACATGATCACGAATGAAATGATGTTTTGTCTCTATATGCTTAGTCCTAGAATGTTGAATGGGATTTATGCTCAAATTGATAGCACTAGTGTTATCACATAGTATAGGCACACAATTGAATTTAAGACCATAATCAAGTAAGGTATGCTGCATCCATAACAATTGTGCACAACAACTACCTGCAACTATGTATACAGCTTCTGCAGTGGATAAAGACACACAAGCTTGCTTTTTACTAAACCAATATACAAGACAACTACCAAGAAATTGACAATGACCACTTGTGCTTTTACGTTCAACTTTGCATCCACCATAGTCAGTATCAGAGTATCCAATAAGTTCAAAGGATGAAGTTTTTGAAAACCAAAGGCCATAGTCATGTGTATCAATCAAATAGCGAAAAATACGTTTGATAGAAATTAAATGAGATTCTTTAGGATATGATTGGAATCTAGTACACAAGCATACAACAAACATAATATCTAGTCTACTAGTTGTGAGATAGAGTAAACTTCCAATAATACCTCTATATAATTTCTCATCAATATTTTTACCTTTCTCATCTTTGTCAAGTTTAGTTGATGAACTCATTGGAGTACCTATTCCTTTTGATTGATCCATTCCAAATCTTTTTAGTAGCTCCTTGGTATACTTTGCTTGATTAATGAAGACTCCATCCTTGGTTTGCTTAATTTGCAACCGAAGGAAGAAATTTAGTTCTCCCATCATGCTCATCTCAAATTCATTTTGCATGGATTTGGCAAAATCTTCACAAAGAGAAGTATTAGTAGCACCAAAAATAATATCATCAACATAAATTTGCACATGTAAAATATCATTTTTAGAAGATGTTTTTATAAAAAGAGTTGTATCCACTTTTCCTTTTGTAAAACCTTTTGAAAGAAGAAAACCTCTTTGTTAGCCCTAAGGGCAAATTATGTAGTTTTGATTAATGACAAATATTGATGAGGACTAAAACTCTACACTTGCATGTCTTGGTTATCATTGAATGCATAAGAGAGCATAAAAATAATCTTATGATTTTAAAAGGCTTTGAATGAATCTTTTTATAAGATATGTTAGTAAACTTCATATGTTCTTGTTTTTCAAGCTTATATATGGTTAAATAAGTTTTCTATACATATCAAATATTTTTCAAACTCATTGAAGTTATATCTCAAATGATTTTACAAAGTTTGAAAATGCTTCCAAAAAATTCGGTCGTCCGAATTTTGTAGCAAAAGTTTGCTACTATTCTTCCAGAGAAATTCGGAAGAAGATTCGGGACGCAACCAAAAAAAATTGGTCGTCCAAATTTTTGGCCTTCAACATAGTCACTTGTTCTTCCGAGAGAAATTCGGAAGAAGATTCGAAGCAACAAAAAAATTGGTCGTCCGAATTTTTGTTCTCAGCATGGTTACTATTCATCCGAGAGAAATTGAGACGAAGATTACGACGCAGCCCAAAAAAATTCGGTCGTCGAATTTTTCGAAAACTAGCCGTTTCTAGCCGTTTTATGAACGTTTTAACAGATTTTCAAATTCTATAAAAGCTATAAACATGCAAATTTTTGTAACTCTTGAAATCTTGAAAACTCCAAGCATTCAAAAGCATTTAGCAAACATTTTCTTAAGCTCTCTTATGTCTTGTGCATTCAATTGATCAACCCAAAAGACATCAAAGTGTGAAGGTGCAAAATTGTGTAATATCTACCATCAAGTGGTAACTTCTACACATTCTCATTTATTTATCAAATTGTGTATTTCTACTAGCTCTAGCAAGGTTATCTTGATAACATAAAATCCTTTAGATAAGGGTGATCCTTGAAAGTGTGATTCAAGGTTGTTTAAGCTATAAAACCATTGTTTGTGGTGAGCCTTGTATTGTAAACATTACTAGAAGAGGTTGTGAGTGTAAAACCATAGTTTGGTGAACCTCTCTTGTAATTTGTAAACCTGAGCAATTAGTAGATTTGTTGAAATCCTTAAGTGTGAGCTTAAGCTAGTGGATGTAGATCTTGAGGATCGAACCACTATAAATTGTTTGAGTTCTTTGCTATTGCTTTCATTACTGCCTTGCTATCAATTATCTATAATTAGCTTATATAACTTGTTCTTGGTCTAAACGCATAAAAGGTTTAAGTTTGCGAAAATTAGCCAAATACCTAATTCACCCCCCTCTTAGGTATTTCACACTTAATATTTCATACCAAGCTCTTGGAGCTTGTTTCAATCCATATAGAGCTTTGTTTAACTTGAAAACATGATTTGGAAATTTTTCATGAATAAAGCCAGGAGGTTGTTCTACATAAACCTCTTCTTCAATAAAACCATTTAGAAAAGCACTTTTGACATCCATTTGAAATAGTTTAAAACCTTTAAAACAATCAAATGCCAAAAGTATTCTTATAGACTCTAATCTGGCCACTGGAGCAAAAGTCTCATCATAATCAATGCCTTCTTCTTGGTTGAAACCTTGAGCAACAAGTCTAGCTTTATTTCTAACAACTTCTCCTAGTTCATTTAACTTATTTCTAAAGACCCATTTTGTACCAATAACAGAATGATCATGAGGTCTAAGAACAAGAGTCCAAACTTTATTTCTATCAAACTGATTTAACTCTTCTTCCATAGCAATAATCTAGAAATTATCACACAATGCATCATCAATATTTTTCGGTTCAATATGAGATAAAAGGGCAAAATTATCAATAAAGTACCGCCTTGTTTTAACTCCTTGGGAGACATCACCAATGATTTGCTCCTTAGGATGACTTCTTGCATATGTGTGATCCTTTGGAAGTTCTTGATCATTACTTGATTGACCATCTTGTTCTTGCTCCATTATTTCTTCTTCTTTGGCATGATCTTCCAATGTGGGTACTTGGTGTTGAGTTTGATTTTCAACCATTGAGGAACCTGCATCATCTTCATTTCTTCTTTGCAGATAAATGTTAGATTCATCAAAAGTTACATGAATAGTTTCTTCAACACATAATGTCCATGTGTTATAGACTCTATATGGCTTTTTATTTGATGAATAGCTAAGAAATATGCCTTCATCTTATTTTCTATCAAACTTACCAAGATTGTCATTAGTGTTTAAAATAAAGCACTTACAACCAAAAACTTTAAAATAGACAATTGATGGAGTTTTATCAAATAGAAGTTCAAAAGGTGTTTTTCTTATAAAAGGTCTTAGTAAAACTTTATTCATTACATAGCAAGTTGTATTTACAGCTTCAACCCAAAAATATTTTGGTAAAGAATTTTCACAAAGCATTAATCTAGCCATTTCCTGTAAAGTTCTATTTTTCCTTTCAACAACACCATTTTGTTGAGGTGTTTTGGCAGCTGAAAAATTATTAGTGATGCCATACTCATCACAAAATTTTGTAAAATCTTGATTACAAAACTCTCTTCCATTGTCACTTCTAATAGAAATTAGTTTGCAATCAAGAGAAATTTGAACCTTTTTGAAAAGTTTTGAAAATTCATAAAATGTTTCATCTTTTTGTGATAAGAAAACTACCCATGTAAATCTTGAAAAATCATCAACAATCACATAAGCATATCTTTTACCACCAAGACTAGTAGTCCTCAAAGGTCCAAATAAATCCATGTGAACTAGTTCAACAGGTTTTGAGGTAGAAACCATTTTCTTTGGTCTAAAAGATGTTTTTGATTGTTTTCCATATTGACAAGCATCACAAAGACGGGTTTTATCAAAATGCATTTTTTGTAATCCTCTAACTAGTTCTTGTGTAGAAAGTTTGTTCAATAAATCCATGCTCACATGCCCTAATCTTCTATGCCATAAAAATCCATCATTGTCATGAATGGCAAGACATTTAATATCATTAGTAATAAGCTCATCAAGATATAACACATAATACATTACTAACTCTTTTAGCAACAAAAATAGTTCTATTACTTGCACTCTCAATAATAGTACAAGTATCACATTTAAACTCAACTTTGCAACCATTGTCACATAATTGACAAATACTAAGTAAATTATACTTTAAACCATCAATAAGTAATACTTGCTTGATAAGAGGGAAAGAACCTTTACCAATGTTACCTATTCCAGATATTTTCCCTTTCTTCTTATCTCCAAATGTGACAAAACCTTCACTTGTAGCTTGAAACTCACTGGCAAGCGATGCATTTTCAGTCATGTGCCTTGAGCAGCCACTGTCAAGAAACCATTTAGTGGCACTTGATCTTGAGGCAAATTGCACCTATACCAAATTAGAAAGAGTGATTTTTGGTACCCATATCTTCTTGGGTCCAAGGGGGTTAGTAATAGTTCCTTTGACTTTCCAAATGGTCTTAACACCATTTTCTATCTTTCTTTTTATAAAACATCTAGAAACCTTGTGTCCATGCTTGCCACAATATGTGCAACAAATATGAGACCTAGAATGAGAAGATTCTTTAACAAATAACTTTTTTTGTTTCGGATCAAAACAATCATGTGTAAAACCAAGACCATGTTTTACAAATGAAGATCTTTGATAACCAAGTAGTTTATTTAAATTCTCTTCCATTTGTAAATCTCTCAATGCATAAAGTAAGATCATTAACTTTCCTTTTCAAAGACTCATGATCTTTTAGCATTGATTCAAGAGAAATAATTCTTGTACAAAGCTTTTTGTTTTCAAAAGATACGTTTTGTATGGTTGTATTCAAAACTTCTTTTTCAATGGTAAGACAATTAATGGTCTCAAGAAGTTTATCATTTTCAACACATAATTTTGAATTCTCATTTGATAAATCATTGATTTTGAATTTCATTTCTTTGTTTCTTTTTTAAGCCTTTTTCAACTCTTCATACAGTTCTACAATCAAATCATTGGAATCAATATCATCATCACAGAAATTTGAAATAGAAGGTGAAGATTGTACCTCATCATCAATGGCCATAAAGCATATGTTTGCCTTCCCTTCACTGTCATCCTCTTTTTCTTGTTGATCCCATGTTCCAGCTAATCCTTTTCCTTCCTTGGCAGATTTCTTTCTGTTTTTACTGTCTCTTTCCCTCTCTAACATTTTGGGACAGTCAGCAATAAGATGCTCTGTGCTCTTGCATTCAAAACATTGATGTTTATAGGATGAGGATTGTCCACTCTTCTTGACTGGCTTTCTTCCTTTCTTGAGAAACTCCTTTTTGGAGAATCTATTAAACTTCTTCATTGCCATTGCAATCTCTTCTTCTCCACTGTTTCCTCCTTCTTCTTCACTTGAAGATATTTCTTGTTCACTCAAGTGATTTGAAGCATTGAGTACAACTCCTTTTCTTCCCTTTTCTTCATCTTCCTTGTCATTCAACCGTTTTATCTTCATTTCATGTGTGAGTAGTGATCCGATAAGCTCTTCAAGAGGAAGAGTTTTTAGATCTTTGGAATCTTCAATAGCAAGTGTCTTTGGCTGCCAGGATTTTGGTAGAGCATCCAAAATCTTTCTGTTTTGCTCTCCCATAGTATAGCTTTTACCATAAGCTTTCAAGCCATTGAAAATGTTAGTAAACCTTGTAAACATATCACTAATATTTTCACCTTATTTCATGGTAAACAGCTCATAATCTCTAACAAGCATAGTAAGTTTAGATTCTTTAACTTGATTAGTACCTTCATGTGTAATTTGGAGTAATCTCCACATATCATTAGCAGAATCACACCCACTAACTCTATTGTATTCAGTAACATCTAATGAACAACTTAATATGTTCATGGCCTGATAGTTTAATGTCATTTTCCTTTAATCATGCTCATCAAAGTCATCAGTGGATTTGGGTTCTGAGGTTACTCCATCTGCTCTCATTTTCATTGGGACATAAGGACCATTCTCAACTATGTTCCACAAATCAAAATTGATAGAACAAATATATATCTTAACTCTAGTCTTCCAAAAAGTGTAATTTGTTCCATCAAACAACGGTGGTCTATTTGTAGATGATCCTTCTAGGTAAGGTAGGTTTGAAATATTAGCCATAGGATCTTTGTCTTCTAGGTTGTCAAACCACACAAAGAAGTTCTAGCTCTGATACCAATTGAAATACCTAAGAGGGGGGGAGGGGGAGTGAAAGGTATTTGGCTAATTTTCGCAAATTAAAACCTTTTATACGTCTAAGCAAATAACAGATTATATGAGTCCAGTTATAAGAAATTTATAGCACATCAATACAAGAAAGTAAGATCAAAGAACACAAGCAATTTATAGTGGTTTGATCCTAAAGATCTACGTCCATTACCTTAAGCCTACACTTAAGGATTTCAACCAATCTACTATATGCTCAGGTTTACAAATTACAAGAGAGGCTCACCACACTATGGTTTTACACTCACAACCTCTTCTAGTAACTTTTACAAACAAGGCTTACCACACACAATGGTTTTATATCTTAAACAACCTTGAATCACAACTTCAAGGATCACCCTTATCTAAAGGGTTTTATGTTATCAAGATAACCTTGCTAGAGCTAGTAGAAAAATACAATTTGATTAAAAGATAAGGGTGTGTAGATGTTACCACTTGTTGGTAGATTTTTTACACAAACTTGCACCTTCACACTTTGATGTCTTTTTGATTGATCAATTAAATGCACAAGACATAAGAGAGCTTATGAAATGTTTGTAAAAGGCTTTAGAATGCTTAGAGTTCTCAAGAATTCAAAACTTACAAAAAATTTCAAGTTTATAGCTTTTATAGAATTTGAAAATTAGTTTTAACAGTTATAAAACGGCTAGTTAACGGCTATTTTCAGGAAATTCAGACGATCGAATTATGCATCCGAATTTTTTGGACGACCGAATTCTGCGTCCGAATTTTTTGGATGACCAAATTCTTCCTGCTGCGTCCGAATTTCTCTAGAAAAACAGTGACCATGCTGAAGGCCAAAATTCGGACGATCGAATTTTTCTTCATGCGTCCGAATCTTCTTCCGAATTTCTCTAGAAGAACAGTAGCAAACTTTTGCTACAAAATTCGGACGACCAAAATTTTTGGAGGCATATTCAAACTTTGTAAAATCATGTGTGATTTAACTTCAATAAGTTTGAAAAACATTTGATATGTATAGAAAACTTATTTAGACATATATAAGTTTAAAAACCAAAATCAAATTTCTTTGATCATATGAAGTTTGCTTAAAAACTTTTAGGACACACTTCTACACTTCAAATCTTCAATGCCTTTAGATCATCTAAGAACAACCTTCTTCAAACACTTTGCTTTACTGAAGTTGTTCTTACACTTTGGCTTCAAAGCAATGAGACTTCATACTTCTTAGTTCACAAAACCTATCACACAACATACAAGCATATTAGTCCTCATCAATATTTGTCATTAATCAAAACTACATGATTTGCCCTTAGGGCTAACAGACCTAATTCACCCCCCCCCCTTAGGTCTTTCATAAACTTTATGTGTTTCTTTCTTTTTTGGATGGTCTAAAATATCCTTGAATTTAACTAGCTAGTATTATATTATTTAGTTAATTAATTCATAACTATACAAAATTAGTTAAGAGTTATATGGAAGTTATATTATTTAAAAAATTGCAAATAAAAAAAATAATAGTTACACATAAAAATTTAATAGAAATCTTTGTAACTATTAAACAATAAAGTATATTAACAACCCCACTTAAGTTCTACATTTTGTAAACCTAAAAGATAATATAATGGGATATACAAATGAACATCTGATCTCCATAAAATAACTAATATTAGAGCAAATAATAGTAAAATAACATTATGAAAAATTTAACATAAAAATATTGTTATAATAGCATGAATAGGGATCATGGGAATGTAAATTTATGTTATAAAAGTATGGATAGAGGTCATGGGGATTTAAACTTTATGTGTTTCTTCTTTTTTTGAATGATCTAAAATACCTTTCAAATTTAACAAGTCACTATCATATTATTTAGTTAATTAATTAATAACTATACAAAATTAAGTAAGAGTTATTTGGGAGTTACATTAGTTAAAGAATCACAAATAAAAAAATAACAATTGTACATAAAAATTAATAGAAAACTTTGGAACTACTAAACAATAATTATATTAACTATCCCACATAGGTTACATATCTTTTAACCTTAAAATATAATGTAATTGATATAAAAATTGACATATAACCTCCTTAAAATAACTAATATCAAGAGTAAATAACAGTAAAAGATTATTATAAAAAATCTAACATGAAAAATTCTCTTTAACCTCTCTAACATTATAAAAATAAGATAAAGAGAAAAAAAGAATACTATTACCTTATAAAAATAAAATAATCATAAGAAATAATTATGCTCATTAAAATTCCAATGCATATAAAATAAACAAAAAAGTTTTTATAACAATAAATAAAATATGAAAAGTATGGATTGAGTTCATGGAAATTTGAATTTTATATGTTATAAAAGTATGGATAGGGGTCATGAGGATTTAAAGTTAATGTATTTGTTCCTTTTTTGTATTGTCTAAAATACCCTTCAAATTTAACCAGCCACTATCACATTATTTAGTTAATTAATTAATAACTATACTAAATTAAGTAAGAGTTATTTGGGAGTTACTTAGTAAAAGTATCACAAATAAAAATAATAATAATTGTACATAAAAAATTAGTAGAAAGCTTTGTAACTGCTAAATAATAATTATATTAACTACCCCCTTAAGTTACATATCTTTTAACTCTAAAATATATATAATATAATGAGATATAAAAATGAACATCTAACCTCTATAAAATAACTAATACCAAGAGCAAATAATATTAAAAAATAATTATAAAAATATCTAACATGAAAAATGCTCTTTAACCTCTCTAACATTACAAAAATAAGATAAAGGAAAAAAAAAGAATACTACTACTTTATAAAAATAAAATAATCATAAGAAATAATTATGCTTATTGAAGTCCAAATCCATATATACTAAACAAAAAAGTTATTATAACAAGAAATAAAACATGAAAATATTTTTATATTATTATATTGGTTAGTTAGTTAATCAATTATTAAATAATTGATTACTAAAAGATTTGTAAGAGCTATTTGGGAAATAAATTAGTTGAGGAAAATAGTTTTTTTAGAGAAAAAGAATACTCTATTAGTTTATTGTTGTTATTATTATTATCATTATTATTAAAAAGTTAAATCATAAGTGCTATTTGGGAATTACATGAGTTAAAGATGAGCAAATAAAAAACGACAATTAAACATAAAGAATTAAAATAAAAGTTCTTAACTACTAAGTAATAATACTTTTAAATTTAATTTTTTTTAATTCAAAATTATAATGTAGTAAAAGATATAAATGGACCATATAACCTTTATATAATAGATTATATAATTAATACTTTAACCTCTACTTTTGCAAGAATAAGAAGAAAGAGAAAGAAAAAATATTGTTATTTTACAATAAAAAATAAAAAATACTTATGATTACTAAAACTCAAATGCAAAATACAATGAATGAAAATAAAAAATAATAATAGTGAAAATAAAATAAAAATTTTATATTTTATTAAAAATCATATAAGTACGATAAATAATTATATTAAATAAACATCTCAATACTAATATAACTTTTAACACACATGCAATATTTGCATGTGCTTTTGTGGTAGCATTGTTTACATTTATGTTTACTTTTCTTTTCCTCAGTCCTATAATCTTTATTCTAGCACCATCCACCTGCGAATGCATGTGACAAAAATTTGAAGAACAAAATTTTTTAATTTATATTTTTTTAATTAAAATATTTTAAAATTGAAAACACTTTTTGAATTAATTTCTTATTCACAATCACAATATATAACTCCTAAATAACTTTTATTAAATTAGAGATACTAAATACCCTCAATATATAAATTTTAAATAATTTTTATTAAATTGGAGATACTAATGAACCCCCAAAATAATGTAAGTTTTAATCTCCCTTATATCTAACATACTATCACCATCACTATTCTATTATGATATTGTGCCTTTTTTAACTTTTTAAATACTTTTTTTTTAAATTTCAAGTCCTTCTTATTGTTTTTTTATAAAAATTTGTGAACAAATAATGAAGGTGTGATTTGAGAGGTATATATGCTAATTTGACAATTACACTTAGAAAAAAAGAAAAAAAGACTTTGATAATAAAATCTTTCTCTTTAACACTCTTTTTTAATAACTTATTTCTCTTTTTAATTCATGAGGTTGTCTTTGTTAAACCTAACTTACAACTAATTTCTCCAAATTAATTATTTCTATATAACTCCTAAATAATTATAATTGAGATGTTGAAAGCTATCAAAACAACAATAATGCATTTTTAAAAAATAAAAAATAATTTTATCAAAGCACATTTTAGGGCATTCGAAAAAGCAAGAAATATATAAGTTTAAATTTTCATTACCTCTATCTATACTTTAGTATAGTATATATAAAAATTTGAAAAATAAACTCCTTTACTTTATGTTTTTATAGATTAAAAATAATTTTAAATTACAAATAGCTCTCGAATGAATTGTTTGTTTTACTATCACAATATAATCTCTAAAATAATTTTTACTAAATTAGAAATACTAAAGACCCTCAAAGTAATGTAAGTTTTAATTTCCTTATATATAACCAACTACCACTATGAAGAATAAACTCTTTTACTTTATATTTTTATAGATTAAAAATATTTTTAAATTATAAATACTCTCGAATTAATTTTTTATTTTATTATCACAATAAATAATTATGAAATAAATTTATTAAATTAGAGATACCAAAGACTTTCAAAGTAATATAAGTTTTATCTCCCATATATCTAACATACTACTACTACCACTATTCTATTCTGATATTAGGTTTTTTCACTTTTCAAATAAATTTTTTTTTGAAAATTTTCAAATGCGGTCTATTAATTTTGTAAATTTATGATTATATAATCAAGTTTGTTTTGAGAGGTATATATAATAATTTAGTAGTTGCACTTAGAAAAAAAAGGATAAAAAGTTTTGATAATTGTTTATAACAATAAAGTCTTTCTCTTTAATACGCATTTTTAGTAACTTCTTTCTTTAATTCTTTAAGTTATCTTTGTTAAATCTAACTGTTAGCCCTAAGGGCAAATCATGTAGTTTTGATTAATGACAAATATTGATGAGGACTAATATGCATGTCATTTGTGTGATAGGATTGTTGGATTAAGAAGTATGAAGTCTCATTGCCTTGGAGCTAGCAATGCATGAACAACTCAAATATGTCAAAGTGATTAAAGATTGAAGAGTTTGTTCAAGATTAATGAAGGCTTTGAAGACATGAAGTGTAGGTGACATGTGGTTAATAGGTAAATATTGTAAACCCTACACTCTTAAGTCTTGGAATCTATGAGTTGCAATTGAGAGCACAAAACTTGATTTAAATGGTTTCAATGGTTTTGAACTTACCTAAATTATCAAGTTTTCATAAATGGTTTTTGCACATAAAAGGTCTTTAATGACTTATCTTTAAGGCTAAAATGTTTTCCAACTTGTTTGAAATGATTTGGATATGTTTTGACAAAGTTTTAAAAATTCGGAAGAAGATTCGGACGCATGCAGAAGAAATTCGGTCGTCCGAATTTTGTGAAGAATTTTTTCTGCACTGTGAACAGTGAACAACACATGAATAGTAAGACTGTGGACAGTGAACAACGCATGAATAGTAACACGATAAACAGTGAACAAAGCATGAATAGTAATACTATTCACGTAAACAGTAACTAATTCATTTGAACCGTTTACTATTCTTCCAGAGAAATTCGGACGAAGATTCGAACGAAGCTGGAAAATTCGGTCGTCCGAATTTTTGTGACCGGTGCATGAATAGTGTATGAACAGTATCACTATTCACATGACCAGTGCATGCACAGTACCACTATTCACATGAACAGTATTTTCTGAAACTAGCCGTTACTAGCCGTTTTATGACTGTTTAAACTGATTTTTGAATTCTATAAAAGCCATAAACTCCAGATTTTTTAGTAGAACTTTGAACTTAACAAATCCTACATGCTCTAACTTATTTTACATCAAATCAAATTGAAAAGCTTTCAAATTGCCTTGTGCTCAAAGGTGTACATTCAAGATTCCAAAGGCAAAGTGTAAAGGTGCAATATTGTGTAAACTCTACCTACAAGTGGTAACATCTACACATTCTTATCTCCTTATTAAATTGTGTTATTTTCTATTAGCTCATTTGCAAGGTTATCTTGTGACATAAAACCCTTTTGTGTTAGGGTGAGCCATAGACTAGATTAATCAAGGTTGTAGTGTAAAACCTGTGTGAGGGTAAGCCTTGGATTAAATTAGTCTTGAGGTTGTCTTTAGATATAAAACCCTTGTGGAAGGGTGAACCTTGTTTGTATAATTACTAGAAGAGGTTGTGAGTGTAAAACCATAGTGTGGTTAGCCTCTTATGTAATTGTTGAACTTGAGCTTATAGTGGATTGGTTGAAATCCTTGAGTGTGGACTCAAGGTAGTGGATGTAGATCTTGGAGAGATCGAACCACTATAAATCGTGTGTTCATTTTCTTATAGCTTTATTTATTTACATGCTCATGTTATTACTTATTGATTGTTGTTGATTGATTGGTTGTAGTTTGATGATATTATCTTAACCATCACATCACATATAAACTTGAAGCTTGTGGAATTAAAGAATAGATTTTATTAAGGCAAAGGATTTGTAAAAAGGGAAAAGATTTCGACAATTAGCCTAAGACCTAATTCACCCCCCTCTTAGGTCTTACAATTGGTATCAGAGCAAGGTCTTCTTGTTAAGGTCTAACAACCTAGAAGTAAAGATCATATGGCTAGTTTATCAAATTTGCCTTATACGGAAGGTTCCTCCACTACTAGACCTCCATTGTTTGATGGTTCTAATTATATTTTTTGGAAGTCTAGGATTGAGATATACATTTGTTCTATTAACTATGAATTGTGGAATATTATTGAGAAAGGTCCCTATGTGCCATTGAGATTGAAAGCCGATGGAGTTACAAGGGAACCAAAGCCTATGGAGGACTATGATGAGAGCGATTCAAGAAAGATGACATTAAACTACCAAGCAATGAACATTCTTTGTTGTGCGTTGGTCATCAATGAATACAATAGAGTGATGGAATGTGATTCCGCTCATGAAATGTGGAAACTACTTCAAATCACTCATGAAGAAGAAAGAGCAAATGTGTGCTTCATGGCAATAAATGATGAGGTACAATCCACTCCTTCTACCTCTACTTGTTGTGATGATGATGTTGATATTGTAGATGATCCTAGTGAACTACTTGTTGAATTGTATGAAGAATTAAAAAGGGTTTCAAAAAGGAATAAGGAAATGAAAAACCAAAATTAATGATTTATTGAATAAAAATTCAAAATTATTTTGTGAAAATAAAAAGCTTCTTGATTCTATTGAATGCTTGAATATTGAAAAAGAAGTTTTGAATGTTTCTTTACATAACATATCTCTTGAAAATAAATCTCTTTGTACAAAAGTTTCTTCTCTTGAAAAAATGCTTAGTGATCATGAAATCTTGAAAAAGAAAGTTGATGATCTTACATTATGTGTTGAAGAATTTACAAATGGAAGAGACAATCTTGACAAACTAATTGGACCTCAAAGATCTTCTCTTGTTAAAAATGGTCTTGGTTACAATTATGTCAATAATGTGCCTAAATATAACAACTTCTTTGTTAGAGCTACTTCTACTTCCATGCATCATACTTGTTGTACTTATTGTGGAAAACATGGACATAAAGTCACCAAATGTTATGTTAAAAGAAAAGTAGAGAATGGTGTAAAAACCATTTGGAGAGTTAAGCAAACTATTACTAACCCCCCATGGACCCAAGAAAGAATGGGTACCAAAGGATACTTCCTCTCCTTTATTGCAGGGAACATTTTAATTCAAACTCAAGCACCACTAAGCGGCACATTGATGATGTTAGCTTAAAGAATAAAGGAAAACATCTCATTCATAATCAAGGTCAAAGCAACCAATGTAGGATTTGTTTTTGAAGAAAGGAAGAGTTCTTGGAGTAATCAATGTTGGTAAAGGTTTCTCTCTTCTTCTTAAACAAGTTTTGCTTATTGATGATTTGAACTATAACCTGTTTAGCATTAGTTAATTGTGTGACAATGAATAAGAGGTTGAATGCCAAAATGTAAAATTTCATTTAAGAATGCTTTTAGTCAATATTTGAAAATTTGCCAACCATGACTTGTCAATTGCTTCTCTGAAGTTGATTAGGTAACATTGATTATATGAGATTGAATTCATGGTTTATATGTTCTTGAAATTGATTATATGTCGTGATAGCTATGATTGAAGATCTATGCATTTTCTTGGTTAAAAACATCTTTATGAAACTTTACAAAATGTTCGGACTTGAAGACCATAAATTTGGTCGATCCGAATTTGTATGACAAAATGATATTTTGTGATTTTGGTCAATTACTCACGAAATGTTTCAATGTGTGCTTTATCTTGATAAGCTTGAATGTCTTGTTCCTTATGATAATGATTTTCTTGGCATAAAAGATTTGGTCATGTGAACATGGATTTGTTGAACAAACTTTTCTATCAAGATTTAGTTAGAGGATTGCTAAAAAATGTGTTTTGAGAAAATTATTTTTGAGATACTTGTCCATATGAAAAACAAACAAAAGAATCTTTCAAATCCATGAAAATGATTTTAGACCTCAAAACATCTTGTGCTTCTTCAAATGGATTGTTTTGGACTTATATGGAACTCTAGTATTGATGACTTGAAATATGCCTTACTAGTAGTTGATGATTTCTAAATATTCATTTTAGCATTATTCATTGTTCGAAAAGATTAAGTGTTTCATAAGTTTGTAAAATTATTCAAAAAGGTTCAAACCTCCCTTGAGTGCAATTGATTTCTATTACAAGTGTCAATGGGAGAATTTTACAACAAAGTCTTTACAAAATTTGCTTTGAAAATTGAATTTCATATAATTGTTTCAACTGCAAAAACTTCACAATAAAATGGTGTTATTGAAAAAAAAATTTGAACTTTGTAAAAATTGGCTAGGTCCATGCTTTGTGAAAATTCTTCTTCAAAAAATATTTCCGGTCCAAAGTCATAAACATCACATGCTATGATAAATAGAATTCTCTCAAGATCATTTTGAAGAAAAACGTCCTTTGAATTCTCTTTTTTATAGAAACGACTCAAATTGAATAGTTTAAAATGATTGGTTAATGTCTTATCTTAAAGACTTGTGACAACTTACTTAAATTTGGTAGAAAAATGGATATTGATATATCTCTTAGCTATTTTTCTTACAAAAAAGGCCTATAGAGTTTATAATGAAAAAGAACCTTATATGTTGAGGAAACCATTCATGTTTATTTTGATGAATCTTACATTCACTTGGGAAAGAAAAGATGAAGATGATGTAGGTACATCTATGAATGACAATCAAACCCATCTTCAAGCACCAACTTTGGAGAATCATACCAATGAGGAAGAAATGATTCAAGATGACCAACCTAGTGGTGACCAAGAGCTCCCAAAAGAACTTAAGATATCCAAGAGGCCACCCTAAGGAGCAAATCTTTGGTGATATCTTCCAAGGAGTAAAAAATAAGTGGTATTTTATCAATAACTTTATTCTCTTATTGCATATGAGCCTAAAAGTATTGATGATGCCTTGTGTGATGATTTTTGGATTATTGCTATGCAAGAGGAATTAAATAAATTTGAAAGATACAATATTTTGGATATTCCTAAATCTCATGATCATTCTATTATTGGAACTAAATGGTTTTTAGAAATAAACTTATTGAATCCGGAGAAGTTGTTAGAAACAAGGTTAGACTTGTTGCCTAAGGATTCAATCAAGAAGAGAAAATTGATTATGATATGAAACCTTTGTTCCGAATGCTAGACTTGAGTCCATAAGAATGCTTTTGACTTGTACTTGCTTTAAGTTATTTCAAATGAATGTCAAAAGTGCTTTTCTAAATGGTTCTATTGAGGAAGTGGTTTATATGGAACAATCACCCGGTTTTGCTCATGAAAAGTTTTCTAACCATATTTTCAAACTATCCTAAGTTTTGAATGGTTTAAAACCAGCCCCTAGTTTCCTTGAGTAGTTTCCTTCTTTCAAAAGATTTTCAAGAGGAAAACTGAAACTACCCTTTTATAAAAATCCTCATGCAACAATGATCTATAACTTGTCCGAATACATGATACAATTTTTTGTGCTTCTAATACTTCACTTTGTGATGTGTTTTCCAAGTTGATGCAAAGTAAAATTGAAATAAGCATGATAGGAAAACTCAATTTCTTTCTTGGCCTACAAATCAAGCAAACCAAGGATGGCACTTTTAAGAATCAAGTTAAGGTATAAGCATCCATAAGTTTATCAACTATGCTTGACAAGAATAAAATGGTTTCATAGGAGTAGTCAACTCTATTTGACAGCAAGTAGAGCCAATATTATATTTGCCATGTGCTTATGTGCTAGATTTTATCTTGTCCTAAAGAGTTTCATTTGATTGTTGTTAAATACATTCTCTATTAACTTATTGATACTCCAAGTCATTATGGTCTATTTCAAATGTGTGGCTATGTTATGTGATAACATTAATGCAATAAATTTGATCATCATACTATTCAACAAACTATGATAAAGCATATAGAGATCAAACTTCATCTCATTAGAGATCACTCTACTAAAGGTAATACTTGTTTAAAGCATGTTTGCATTAATAAACAAATTAATGATATTGTTACTAAGCCATTGGTCGAAGAAAGGTTTGACCAATCTTAGAAGAAGCTTAGGAATTTCAAAATCCAATAACTAAAGTGTATTCAAGTGTTGTAGCATCCAAGTGAGGACACTAAAGCCAAGCATGGGAAAAGGAATGGGAAAAGCCAAAGAAAATGATAGATGACCAGTGATCAATGAACCAAGGAAGGTTCATTTTCCTCAAAGCATGTCAAGGCTTGAAAGATTTGTCACAGTGGAGGCTGCTACTGAATTTGATGATTGGACAAAAAGGAATCATAAGAAAAATCACAGCTACAAGGTGGATGTCATCAAACTATCCGAAATGGGTAATATTCTCTCATTTTTAAATGATATGAGTTGGACTAGTTTGCTTATGTTTGATGAATGCTATTGGCTTCCTTAGTTTGTGAAGTTTATGCAAATATTAAGGAAGAAAGAGTTAAGCAAGTTGGTAATAAAAGCTATTTAGTAGTATTCTTCAAAAATATCACAAGTTAATTTTTGAGATTGATAATGCATTGCTCAATAGAATTTGTGATGTTGAGGATGTTGGGTTTAGGCATTATTCTTCTGAGGACATTGTTTTATAATTGAGTTATACTCACATGAAAGAATTGAGAATGCCTATATATATATAAATGATAAGAAGCCTCAAGACTAGAAAGAAGAGAGAGATAAAAGCCTTTTTATGCTAGTAAAAGAATTTTGCATCACATGCTTACTACCTTGATTATAGCATACTTTGAGCACAAATCTTCTTGTTGATAATATGTATGCTGTAACTATACTAGTCATGCATAAGAAAAGAAAAATGAATTTTGGATATATATATAGTGCTAAAGAATATAATGGCAGCTATAAGAACCGAGCATAAAGCCTTACCTTATGGGAGATTATTAACAAGGATCTTCAAATACTTCCAAGTCAAACTTCCCATAAGAGGACAAACTTTCAAGAGTGGAGAAATCTACACAAATGATTCTCTTAATAGTATGCAGTTAGTTCTTGATGAGAATGGAATATGGAGAACAAAAGTAGAAACTCTTTTAAGAAGAAAAGAGGTTGAAGAAACTGAAGAGGTTGAGGAAGAAGAAGATGAAGAAGAAATATTGGCAAAGGGAAATGAAGACAAAGAGGAGGCATGACTCATTTAGTGAGGGGGAGCAACCCCACAAAAAAAGACTATTTGAAGAGGTACTCTCTATTGAAGGAAAAGAAGTTGAAGATGAAAATCTCACTAGAGGTGATACCATAGTTGCCAAGGTGTTTCAAAAAATATTGGACAACCATATAGAGCAAATGAAGAAGATGGACAAATTTTTCAAGTCTTTTTTGCTCCGATAATTCTTAGCAAATTTGATGGTTTAGAAGCTAGAGTCAAGAATATGGAAGAAGACTTGAGAAAGATTTCTCAAGTGATTTTAAATGGTGCAAGTTCCTATAAAGCCCAAGAGAACAAGCAAGAAGAAGGAGGTGAAGGAAGTTTAACAAAATCAAAGCACAAATCCATCACCAATATCCTTCAGCCAAGAGAGGAAAATATGGTTCAAAGAAAGAAGATCCAAAGACCCTCTCAAATTGGTAGCTTTCCAAAGCAGAACTACACGAGCAAGGAGTCAACAAATGAAGGACCCCATCATATAGAGCTCAAGGGAGACATGGCCATCATAACAAACAAATTTGGAAGTAAAGACCATGAAACGCATCCAAGACTAAGCCTTTCTATCCCTAAACTCTATTTTGATGCTTATTTTAGTTTATTCCTTGATGCACATGTTATGCTTTAATATTGAAATTTACTTGTGCCTATCTAGTCATTATAATGATTTGAAGCTCAATGCATGAAATCCTTGTGAAAAGAGCTTCTTTTGTTTCACTTTTTCTATCCAAGTATTCTTATCCCAAGTTTAATCATTGCTAAAAAGGAGGAGAAGAAGTTTATAATATATTGCTTATTGTATTATTATTGTTGAGATGCTACACAATGATTATTGCTGTTAGGATGATAATTATTTGACTAGAACTATACTGTTTATGAGAGTTGGTCAATACATTGCTAAATTGCCAAATGAGAGTGATCAATATACTGCTTATATGTGATACATGTTGTCTCATTTTCATTAACCCCATCTTTGAGTGATGACAAAAGGGGGAGAAGAAATGTGATGACAAAATGTGTGAAAATGTGAAATAGCAGTGGAATTCCTCATGCATGAATAGAAAATGTGCGAATTTTCTAAAAATCCATGCATATGTCAAGGGGAAGAAAGAATGTTGACTGCAAGATGTGCTATATGCTATGTGCTTGCTGTAAATGTGCTATAAGTTGAAATGTGCTATGAATGTGTACTGTGAAACTAATTGGTTGCATTTGAAATTTAAAATGATTGTTTTCTGAGATTTTGAAAATGGTTAAGATGGGATTGTGAAGTTTTTATCATGGTTCTTGACTTGACCTATGACTTTACATTACATCATGAAAACAATTAAATACATGAGCTTTGTGGTTTTTTTCAAAGATAAACTGAGTGCTATTGTAGCTATACATATTTGAGTACTTCTATAGTTCTTTTGAAAATGCAAAATCACCTTTTCAACTTGTTTCCAAAAATTTGGACTTGAAATTCGGATGCAGACCAAAAATTCGGACGCATCAAGAACTTCTTGTCCAAAATGTCTTTTATGTTGTTCAAATTGTTTGAAAACTGTTTTAATCCTTCCTATCATATTTGAACAATCTTAGAAAAGCTTATTTTCAAAAATAGAAGTTGTTATCTCACATATTTTATAGTTTGGAATTGAAAGCTCAAAATTCGGATGCATGATTTAAAAATTCGGATGCATGTTTCAGAAATTCGGATGCATGCATATTTTGTTGCCAAAACATGCTCTTTTTGTTGTTCAAATTGATCCAAATATGTTTTAATCTCTTCCATTATGTTTGAACAACCTTAGGAACACTTTATTTCACTTCAAACATTCATTATATTGAATTTATTGTAGTTTGGACTTAAGATCAAAAAATTCGGATGCAAGGTTTAAAAATTCGGATGCATGTTCTGAAATTCGGATGCATCCATATTTTGTTGCCAAAATGTGCTCTATTGTTGTTCAAATTGATTCAAACTTGTTTTAATCTCTTCCACTATGTTTGAACAACCTTAGGAAAGCTTATTTTCAAAAATTGAAGCTTTCATTTCACTTATTTTACAATTCGGACTTGATATGTCAAAATTCGGATGCATAGCATCTCAAGTCCAAACTTGTTGAAAAATGAGCACAATCTAAGGGGGATCATTGTTAATCTTTTCTGACCTTTAATACCTCTCTTAGAAGTTGTCTTAATGCTTAAATGCTATATCTTCTATCCTAGTTGTTGGAAGGAAGGAGGCAAATGGAGGTTGGTTGGGTCATAGGCTCATATTGAGCCATTTGAATGTCAATGTGCTAAATTGGTTATCTTCTATCATTGACATCATTACTTCTTTGTACTACATTGTTTAAATCCATCACATTTTGCATCAAAGTTTGTCATCATCAAAAAGGGGGAGATTGTTAGCCCTAAGGGCAAATCATGTAGTTTTGATTAATGACAAATATTGATGAGGACTAATATGCATGTCATTTGTGTGATAGGATTGTTGGATTAAGAAGTATGAAGTCTCATTGCCTTGGAGCTAGCAATGCATGAACAACTCAAATATGTCAAAGTGATTAAAGATTGAAGAGTTTGTTCAAGATTAATGAAGGCTTTGAAGACATGAAGTGTAGGTGACATGTGGTTAATAGGTAAATATTGTAAACCCTACACTCTTAAGTCTTGGAATCTATGAGTTGCAATTGAGAGCACAAAACTTGATTTAAATGGTTTCAATGGTTTTGAACTTACCTAAATTATCAAGTTTTCATAAATGGTTTTTGCACATAAAAGGTCTTTAATGACTTATCTTTAAGGCTAGAATGTTTTCCAACTTGTTTGAAATGATTTGGATATGTTTTGACAAAGTTTTAAAAATTCGGAAGAAGATTCGGACGCATGCGGGAAGAAATTCGGTCGTCCGAATTTTGTGAAAGAAATTTTTTTACTGCATCGTGAGCGAGTGAACAACGCATGAATAGTAACATCGTGAGCAGTGAACAACGCATGAATAGTAACACGATGAGCGAGTGAACAACGCATGAATAGTAATACTATTCACGTGAACGATAACTAATTCATTTGAACCGTTTACTATTCTTCCGGGAGAAATTCGGACGAAGATTAGGATGAAGCTGGAAAATTCGGTCGTCCAATTTTTTGTGACCGGTGCATGAATAGTGTATGAACAGATATCACTATTCACATGACCGAGTGCATGCACAGTACTACTATTCACATGAACGATTATTTTTACGAAACTAGCAGTTACTAGCTGCTTTTATGATTGTTTAAAGCTGATTTTTGAATTCTATAAAAGCCATAAACTCCAGATTTTTTTAGTAGAACTTTGAACTTAACAAATCCTACATGCTCTAACTTATTTTACATCAAATCAAATTGAAAAGCTTTCAAATTGCCTTGTGCTCAAAGGTGTACATTCAAGATTCCAAAGGCAAAGTGTAAAGGTGCAATATTGTGTAAACTCTACCTACAAGTGGTAACATCTACACATTCTTATCTCCTTATTAAATTGTGTTATTTTCTATTAGCTCATTTGCAAGGTTATCTTGTGACATAAAACCCTTTTGTGTTAGGGTGAGCCATAGACTAGATTAATCAAGGTTGTAGTGTAAAACTCGTGTGAGGGTAAGCCTTGGATTAAATTAGTCTTGAGGTTGTCTTTAGATATAAAACCCTTGTGGAAGGGTGAACCTTGTTTGTATAATTACTAGAAGAGGTTGTGAGTGTAAAACCATAGTGTGGTTAGCCTCTTATGTAATTGTTGAACTTGAGCTTATAGTGGATTGGTTGAAATCCTTGAGTGTGGACTCAAGGTAGTGGATGTAGATCTTGGAGAGATCGAACCACTATAAATCGTGTGTTCATTTTCTTATAGCTTTATTTATTTACATGCTCATGTTATTACTTATTGATTGTTGTTGATTGATTGGTTGTAGTTTGATGATATTATCTTAACCATCACATCACATATAAACTTGAAGCTTGTGGAATTAAAGAATAGCTATTATTAAGGCAAAGGATTTGTAAAAAGGGAAAAGATTTCGACAATTAGCCTAAGACCTAATTCACCCCCCCTCTTAGGTCTTACACTAACTCATAGCTAGTTTCTATAAATTAATTATTTTTATGTAACTCCTAAATAATTATCATTTAAATGTTAAAAGCTATCAAAATAATAAAAACAATATAATGCATTTAAATTAATCATTTAAATTATATAAAATATTATTTTTATATAAATCATAATTCATTAAAAAAGATATACATTATTATAAATAATTAATAGTAAAACAGTGGTGTTATTTTATAACAATATAATAATTGATTATTATTATATTAAATTTGAAGGGTTATTAAAATTAATTGTCCAAAGTTATATATAAAATTTATTTTGTTGTTCTTAGTAAGTAAAAGTAGTATGAATGTGGACTAAGCACTAAATGTCCCACAAATTACCAATTTATTTTGAAACTAATAGAAAAATTTGTAACTGCTTATTAATAAATATATACTAACTCTCCTTTTAAGTTACAAATTTTTCTATCCAAAGTAAATATAATGTAATAGAATATAAGAACAAACTATCTAGCCTCTATAAAGAAGAAAAAAGGACATTTATATTTTAAAAAAATTAAAATTACTTGAGAAATAATTTTACTAATTAAGTATTTTAAATAACATTATAATTTATAAAAATTCTAAAATATAACAACATGAGATTAAGTGATTTCCATGGAAAAATTTTGTATAGTTAGTAAAAATCATATTTTTCTTATTATAATAAATTCATTAGATAAAAGGTAAAAAGTAAACAAATATTGATTTCTTAAAAATAAAAGAATTATGAGAAATAATTATGAAAATTTAAGAGTTTAAGTACTAATATAATTTATAGAAAGTTCAAAATGATAGCATGAAGTAGAAAAAAAAAAGAAAGTATTTATCCTTTTATGAAGAAAAAAATGTATCCCACTTAGGATCCAACGCTCCCTCTGCATTACGTTTGGAGACCATTGTTTTAAACCAATCAACCAGATTAACTTGAGAAATTGAATTCTTACCCACTCTTTAAGTACATAAAAATAGTCATTAACTAGAATGAACGTTTGATTATCAGGTATACCTCCGCTGGAGGGCGGCTATAATCCACTTGGTTCCTACCAGTAATCTCCATAACCCGTGTAGTTATGTAACTCCTCTCAGAGCCCAAAAGCTTCGCCAAGCAAAAGATTCCGCTGCTTCTCAAGTAGAATGTTGCTAGATTTGATATCACGGTGAACAACATTAGGTTCAAGTCCTTCATGCAGATAAGTCAGCCTGCTAGTTTTATTTGCTTATTTAGCTAATGCCAGAGCCCCATACAGCTAACATACAGACAACGGAATCATTAAAATTTAAATGTACCCCTTTGCTGTTCCAAGTACGATGTTGATGCGAATTTCCCAAGTAAGAGGACTGTAAGGCCCTACATCACCTTGAAGCCACTGTTCCAAGTTGCCATTGTCTACATATTCATATACAAGCATCCTGAAAAACCCAATAAAGTTCGTGAGTGCATGGATCAAAACCCTGATATAAAACCCTGATATATAGGTTGTGACTTATAACGCATTTCTACATATCCACTGGGTTCGTGAGGCCAGGAAAGTGCAGTTTAGCTCTCTGAATCTTTGAGTTTGCAGATAAATTGGATCATTCCAAGTTCTAAACTCACCACCCTACCAGTCCAACCCCTTAAAAAGGAGTCTTTCAAACAGGTTGGAAACGTTGCATGTAATAATTGTTCCATGAATGGAATAGTTTAGAAGGCATTCATTGAATAAAATTACCTATGAGCTCCTTCATATGGTAATTGTTAGCCCTAAGGGCAAATCATGTAGTTATGATTAGTTTTGAATAATGTCAAACATTGATGAGGACTAACGTACTTGTATGTTGAGTGATAGGATTGATAGATTGAGAAGCATGAAGTCTTATTGCCTTGGAGTTACAATGCAAGAACAACTCAACTATGCCAAAGGTGATTGAAGATTGAAAAGTATGTTCAAGATGATTGAAGGCATTGAAGACCTAGAGTATAGAGTTCTTATACTAAATAGGTATATTTTTTTCTGTAAACTCTACACTTGTATGTCTTGGAATTAGTTGAATGCATAAGAGAGCACAAAACTTGTTTTTGAAATGATTTTTAATGAACTTCTCAACAACAAGTATGTTTTCAAAGTCTCAAATGATCTTAAGTAAACTTTGGATGATTAAAATATTTTGGTAATAGTTTTTTGTGTTTAAAAGTGCCTAAATGACTTATCTATTCATACAAAATGATTTCAATGTTATTAAGGACGATTTTTAAATGATTTGATAAAATTTGATAAGTTTGGATGTTAGTTTGGTTGTCCAAACTTTGAAAATGATCACTGTGCTACCAAAGAAGTTCGGACGCAAATTCGGACCACTAGAAGGAAAAATGAATTCTGCGACGGCAAATTTCGTCGCAAATATACGATGGATTTGCAACAGAACAGCTACATGCGAAATAAGTGGCTAAATTTGCGACGGATCGAATTCCGTTGCAAATCCGTCGCAGATCTACGACGGATGTGCGACGGAATTATGTAAATATTTTTTATTTCTATTTTTAAATTCTGTCGCAAATCGTTCCCAATCTGCGAATACCGATTTATGTAAATATTTTTTTATTTATATTTTTAAATTTCGTTTCAAATTGGTCACAGATCTGCGACAGAATTTAAAAATTAAATTCAAAAAAGTAATAGCCGTCGCAAAGTTGATACGGATTTGTGACGGATTAATTTTTGCGATGGATTTGCAACAGATTTACAACGGATTAATTTTTTTTCCTCATATTCTTGCATCCTTATTTATTTTTTGTGAGCCATACCTCAGGGTGTTCATCAATGAACTATTTAATTAAATATTTAATAGTATTTATATAAAGACATACTAATATGTACTTTGTAATTTATTTTGATATAACATATCTATTGACTATAATGACACATCATACCAAAACATATAAAGGTATATTACATATGTGTGTAACACTAATAGTTAAATCTTTAAGTATGACTAATTTATAATATGTAATAATGTTCTACAATATATAGTGTTGATGAGGTAAATACACATACTAGCACAATATATATGATAACTAAAATGAATATATGTCATAATTATTGATTATTAACAAATCCTAACCATAAACTTATTGGAGGAGTGGAAGAGAAAGAAAAGAACTTAAGAAACACATTAGAAATTAAATTGGGTCGCAAATCCATCGCAAAATTGAGAAGGATTTGCGACGGTTTTTTTACCGTTAATAAATAAAATTAGAAATATATTCCGTAGCAAATCCTTCGTAAATATGCTATGGATTTACGACGACATTTGAGATTAAATAACCAGCGAAAAGAGCCGCCAAATTGAAATTAATTTTGTTGCAAAATCGTCGCTATTTTACGATGATTTTGCGACAGAATTTTTAGCCTATTGTAAAAAAATAGAAAAAAATTCCACAGCATTTTTGCCACGGATTTTTACCGTTAATAAAAAATATAAAAAAAATTCCATTGCAAAAATGCTACGGATTTGCTATGGATTTTTTTACCGTTAATAAAAAAATATAAAAAATAATTTCGTCGCAAATCCATTGCAAATTAGCGACGAAAATCCGTCGTAAACACCTTCTTCTATTTCATAATTTTAACACTCATTCCCATTCATTCCCACACTGCCTAGCCGCAGCCTACCTCCTCACCCCGGTGCCTGCATCGCCCACTGGCCACGTGACTGCCCAGCGCCCTCTCCCGACTGCAGCGCCTGAACAGCCTGCCCAGCCTCCTAACGTGCCTCGCCTGCCAACGTTTGAGCGTGTCCAGGGCCTGCCTAGCACCCGCCCCTGCCGCGGCTGTAGCGCTCGCCCCTGCCTAGCACCAGCCCCTCCCCCTGGCTGCCGCGCCTCACCACGTTTGCGACGCACCACGTCTGTCGCCACCGGACCGAGGTAATCAAAATTTTCCCACCCTCAAGTTTTTGTTTTTTTTTTTGCGAATTTTATTTCCTAATTTTATGTTTCTTAATTTTCTATTTTTTCTTTTTTCTATTTTTTCCTATTTTTTCTATTTTTCTTGTAATATTGGGACATATTTTTTCTTCTTCTTTGTTTTTTTGGAGATCTTTTTTTTTTGCTTTTTTCTTTTAATTTGGAAGATTTCTTATTTTTCTATTTTTTCTGTTCTCTTTTTTTGTCTAATTTTTAACTATTTCTTTTATTTTTCTTGTAATTTTTTACATATGTTTTTTTCTGCTCTTTAATTTTTTTGCAATGTTTTTAAATTTTTTTAATTGAGCCTATTTTTTAATTTTGTGAAGATGTTTATAATATTTTTGAGGCGGCGTTATGAAATGTGGATATATTTTCTTGGAATTAATTTTTGGGAGAATTAAATTTTGCTGTAGAGATGAATTATGGTGGCCTTGTGCCTGGAAAACGTCCATTTTACAGCGGAGATACTGCCAATTTTTTTTATGCTTGCTTAACACTTGTCTAAGCTTTCTACAATATTATAACAAGACATGCCGAACTCCTAAATTGTTTTCTAAAATTTGGTAAATTTTAATAGGAAAAAATTTTTAATGTAGATGGATGATCGTAGTTGGATGTATAAGCGACATACGCAAGGAATTAAGAGAATCAAAAATGAATATAAAGATGGGGTTAAGGGTTTTATAACGTACTGTTTGTCAAATGGGCACACTTTGTGGTTGAGATGTCCTTGTGCAAATTGTAAGAACAAGGTGCACCTTTCTCCCAATGAAGTGCAGGTGCACTTGTATGGATTTGGATTTGTCTCCGATTATCACCGTTGGACTAGTCACGATGAGAGTCTTACTCCGTTGCATCCAGGGATAGTTCCAACCAATTCTCAATCCCAATCTATCTCTAATAATCCATTTCAGCAAATGGTAATGGATGGTGTTGGTTTGGACCATCTATTAGACCCGCCAATGGGTGTCGACAATGAAGAACCTCCTAATGCGGAAGCCAAGAAATTTTTGATATGTTAAAATCTGCCGATACTCCTTTGTGGGATGGATGCATGAACCACTCGTAGTTATCATTTGTTGCTCGCATGCTGATTATTAAACCTGAGAATAATACTTCAGAATGGTGTTTTAATCAGGTAATGCAGCTGATTAAGGAGGTTCTACCAAAGGATAATCTGCTTTCGGAGGACTTGTACCGTACCAAGAAGATGGTTTCTGGACTCGGTTTGCCAGTGGAGAAAATAGATTGTTGTCCCAATAGTTGCATACTTTATTGGAAGGCAGATGTTGGTTTGCAGGAATGTAAGTTCTGTGGGAGTCACCGGTACATGCAGAGGAGGAAATTTTTGAAGAATAGACAGCAAAAAGAGGTCCCTTTTAAGAAAATATACTACTTTCCTTTTGACTCCGAGGTTGCAGAGGTTGTATGCATCAAAAACAACTGCAGAACACATGAGGTGGCACGCTGAAAGTGTACCGAATGAGGGACTGATGAGTCATCCACGGGACGGTGAAGCGTGGCATCATTTTGATCGTGTGCATGTTGAATTTGAAAAAGAGGTTCGCAACGTGCGTTTAGCGCTATGCACTGATGGGTTCTCACCATTTAGAATGTTGGGAAAGCAATATTCTAGTTGGCCCGTCATTCTTACTCCGTACAACTTACCACCGTGGATGTGTATGAAGGATCCTGTGATGTTTTTGACAGTAATTATTCCAGGGCCGAGGAACCCAAAGCATAGGATCGATGTCTAAATACAACCGTTGGTGGAAGAATTACAACATTTGTGGAGAGTTGGCATGCCGACTTATGACATCTCCAAAAAATAGAATTTTCAAATGCGAGCAGGCCTCTTGTGGACTATTAATGATTCTCCAGCTTATGGTATGTTGAGCGGTCGGAGCACTGCTGGAAGACTGGCTTGTCCTTACTGTATGGAGCAAACAAAGTCATTTCATCTACAACATGGCTCAAAGCAATCTTGGTTTGACTGTCACCGCCAGTTTTTGCCGTCAGATCATCAATATAGAAGAGACGAAAAATCATTTCGAAGGGACCATGGTCGTGAGGTATCTCAACCTATTAAGTGATCGTGCGGGGAAGAGATGTGGCATAGAGTAAGCAGTTTGTCGAGAATTGTCGATACTGCGGAGGAGGTTGGCAAGGATCGTGGTAGAGGGGTTTACCACAATTGAGCTAGCATAGCATCTTCTGGGACTTACCTTATTGGAAATCAAATTTAATTTACCACAATGTTGATGTAATGCACAATGAAAAAAATGTGTTCGAGAACGTGTTTAATACTGTAATGAACGTGAAGGGCAAATCAAAGGATAATATAAAGGCTCTGCGAGATTTGGAGGTGTAATGTAATAGACCGGAGTTACATATTACCTCTATTGGAAATGGTAAAGTTTCTATGCCGAAAGCTAAGTACTCTCTAACGAATCAACAAAAAAGGGTTGTATTGGCGTGAGTTAGGGATCTGAGGTTGCCTGATGGATATGCGTCTAATTTGGGTCGATGAGTTGATTTGAACGGGTTGAAGATGTCGGGCATGAAGACGCATGACTGTCACATATTTATGGAAAGATTGCTTCCTTTTGCATTTAGAGAGTTCCTCCCCGCCTCCATTTGGAATGTGCTAACGGAATTAAGTCTTTTCTATCGGGATTTATGTGCTCCAAGACTATCAACATCTCGTATAAGAGAGTGGGAGAAGAACATAGTAATCCTGCTGTGCAAGTAGGAAAGGATATTCCCTTATGTATTTTTTGATGTGATGGAGCATTTAATGATTCACTTGCCTTATGAAGCAAGGATTTCTAGTCCGGTTCAATATAGATGGATGTACCCGTTTGAGAGGTTAGGCCTTTTGACATGAGCATTTAAACTGTTTATTTGAGCTACTCGATGTAGAATTTCTAACACTATTAAAATGACCAAGCGCAGGTTCTTATATCACCTGAAGTTGAAAGTAAAAAATAAGGCAAGGGTTGAGGGATCAATTTGCAACGCATATTTGATTGAGGAGGCATCTACTTTTTTTCTTACTACTTCGAGCCGCATGTGCAAACTAGACATATAAACCTGGCTCGCAATGATGAAGGTGTTTTAGAAAGATGTGGTTTGTCCATATGTAATGCAGCAGGAAAGGTGATCGGGAACACAATTATCAGATACCTTTCACCCGAGGAATTTAAGGCAACTGTTAATTACATATATCTCAATTGTGAAGAGATACAAATTCTTCGTGGTTGTAAGTGATTATGGTCTATATTTCAAATGTGTGGCTATGTTATGTGATAACACTAATGCAATAAATTTGATTATCATACTATTCAACAAACTAGGTCGAAGTATACAGAGATCAAACTTCATCTCGTTAGAGATCACTCTACTGATGGTAATACTTGTTTAAAGCATGTTTGCATTAATGAACAAATTAATGATATCATTGGCCGAAAAAAGGTTTGACTAATCTTAGAAGAAGCTTAGAAATTTCAAAATTCAATAACTAATGAGCATATTCAAGTGTTGTAGCTCCAAGTGAGGACAAACAAGCCTAGCATGAGAAAAGGAAATGGAAAAGCCAAAGAAAGAGAAGGAGGACCAGCAATCAATGAACCAAGGAAGATTTATATTCCTCAAAGTATGTCATGGCTGAATAGATGTGTCACAGTGGAGGCTGCTACTGAATTTGATGATTGGACAAAAAGGAACCATAAGACAAATCCAAGCCACAAGGTGGATGTCATCAAACTATCCGAAATGGGTAATATACTCTCATTTTTTAAATGATACGAGCTGGACTAGTTTGCTTGTGTTTGATGAATGCTATTACCTTCCTTAGTTTATGAAGTTTAAGCAAATATTAAGGAAGAAAGATTTGAGCGAGTTGGTAATAAAGCTATTCAGTGGTATTCTTCAAGAATATCACAAGTTGATTTTTGAGATTGATAATGCATTGCTCAATATAATTTGTGATGTTGAGGATGTTGGGTTTAGACATTATTCTTCCGGAGGACATTGTTTTATAAGTGAGTTATACTCATATGAAAGAATTGAGAATTCCTATATAAATGGTAGAAGCCTCAAGACTAGAAAGGAAAGAGAGATAAAAGCTTTTTGATTCTAGTGAAAGAGTTTTGTATCACATGCTTACTACCTTGATTATAGCATACTTTGGGCACAAATCTTCTATTGATAATATGTATACGGTAATTACGCTAGCCATGCATAAGAAAAGAAAAATGAATTTTGGATATATATTGCTAAAGAATATAATGGAGCAAGAAGAACAGAAAAATCATTCCTGGAAACAAAGTAAACTTGGATAAACTCACCAATATGGGTAATCTTCTATCTCTATTTGATGATATTGATTGGAGCAATTTACTAGTAGTTGATGAAGAATTTTATCCTGCCCTTATATATGAGTTTTATGCAAATCTTAAAAAAGAGAGAATTAAACATTAGGGGGATAATGCAGTTTAATGGTATTCCTCTAGAGTATATCAAGTGGATTTTGAGTTCAATGATGCCTTAGTGAACAGAGTTTGTGGGGTAGATGATAATGAGGCAAGTTATTACTCATTGGGACAACATTGCTTTACTCATGAATTGTTCACAAATGAAAGATTTGAAGAGGCTTTCACAAATGGTAGATAATTTAGGTCCATTAGGGAAAACGAAATCAAAGCCTTTGATGCGAGAGGAAGGGTTATGCATCACATGATTACCACTATGCATATGGTAATTATGCTTGCCTTGCATGAGCATAGAAGACTAAACTTTGGATTTATGGCATTGAAGCATATGATTAGTGCAAGAAAACCAGCCAACAAAGCCATATCGTATGATAGAGTATTAACAAGAAAATGAGGAGGTTGAGGAAGAAGAAAATGAAGAAGAAGAAGAGGATGAAGAGGAAATCCTTGCTGTAGAAAGAAAAATCAAAATGAGGCATCAGTTATCTAGTGAGGGGGAGCAACCTTGCACAAAAGAAGACTACTTGAAAAGGTACCCTCTATTGAAGGAAAAAAGGTTGTAGGGGATAATCTCACTAAAAGTGATACCATAGTTGCCATGGTGTTTCAAGAGACATTGAACAACCATGTAAAGGAAATGAAGAAAATGGACAAATTCTTCAAGTCCTTTGCTCCAATGATTCTTGGCAAATTTGATAGTTTAGAAGCTAGAGTCAAGAATATAGAAGAAGACTTAAGAAAGATTTCTCAAGTGGTTTTAAATGGTGCAAGTTCATATAAAGTCAAATGAAGAAGATCAAGAAGATAATATGGGTGAAGATGGCAGCAATAAGGATGATAGTAATGACAATGAAAATTGAGATGACTATCAATTTGTTGCTAAAGAAGAAGACAAAGATGAAGGAAAAGGCAGTGAAACACCCCAAGAAGGAGAAGAGCATAAAGCCCAAGAGAACAAGCAAGAAGAAGGAGGTGAAGGAATTTTAAAAAAGTCAAATCACAAATACATCACCAATTTCCTTCAGCCAAGAGATCAAGGGAAACATGGCCTTCATACCAAACAGATTTGGAAGTGAAGACCACAAAGCACATCCAAGACTAAGCCTTTCTATCCCTAAACTCTATTTTGTTGCTTACTTTAGTTTATGCCTTGATGCACATGTTATGCTTTAAAATTGAAATTTACTTGTGCCTTTCTAGTCATTATAATGTTTTGAAGCTCAATATATAAAATCCTTGTGATATAAGAGCTTATTTTGTTTCACTTTTGCTGTCCAAGTACTCTTACCCCACCTTTGATTGATGACAAAAGGGGGAGAAGAAATATGATGACAAAATATGTGAAAATGTGAAATAGCAGTGGAATTCCTCATGCATGAAGTGAAAATGTGTGACTTTTTCTGAAAATCCATGCATATGTGAAGGGGGAGAAAGAATGACTACAAAATGTGCTATGTGCTTACTGTAAATGTGCTATGTGCTGATGTGTTGTAGGCTAAAATGTAAAATGAATGTGTACTGTGAAAATATTTGGCTGTATTTAAAATTTAAATTGAATATGTTATAATATGTGAGGTTTTGGTTATTTTCTAAGATTTTGGAATATGGTTAAGTTGAGATTGAAATCTTGAACTTGGTTCTTGACTTGACCTATGATTTTGGATTGATTCATGAAAACAATTGAATGCATGAGTTTTGTGATTTTGCGAAGCTAAACTGAGTGTTTTGTGGACATACATATTTGAGTACTTCTATAGTTCTTTTAAAAGTGCAAAATCATCATTTCAAACTTATGACCAAAAGTTCGGACTTAAAGTTCGGATGCAAACTAAAAGTTCGGACGCATCCAAACTCCCTTGCCAAAAATTATTTTTCTGTTGTTCAAATTGTTTGAAAACTGTCTTAATTCTTCCTACCATATTTGAACAACTTTACGAATGCTTATTTTCAAATATTCTAGCCTTCATCTCACATATTTTAAAGTTTGGACTTAAAATTTCAAAGTTTAGATGCATGAGTCTAAATTTTGGATGCATTCATATTTTGTTCCCAAAATGTGCTCCTTTGTTGTTCAAATTGATTAAAATATGTTTTAATCTCTTATAATATATTTGAACAACCTTAGGAAATCTAATTTTCAAAAATTGCAGCTTTCAGTTCACTTATTTTACTGTTCGGACTTGATATGTCAAAATTTGGATTCACAACATCTCAAGTCCAAACTTGTTGAAAAATGAGCACAATCTAAGGGGGAGCATTGTTAAACTTTTACAACCTTAAAACCTCTCTTATAACATTTTCTAAATGCTTAAATGCTATATCTTCTATCCTAGTTGTTTGTTGGAAGGAAGGAGGTAAATGGAGGTTGGTTGGGTTATAGGCTCATATTGAGCCTTTTGTATGTCAATGTGCTAAATTGGTTATTATCCATCATTGGCATCAATGCTTCTTTATACTACATTGTTTAAATCCATCACATTTTGCATCAAAGTTTGTCATCATCAAAAAAGGTGAGATTGTTAGCCCTAAGGGCAAATAATGTAGTTATGATTAGTTTTGAATAATGGCAAACATTGATGAGGACTAACGTGCTTGTATGTTGAGTGATAGGATTGATAGATTGAGAACCATGAAGTCTTATTGCCTTGGAGTCACAATGCAAGAACAACTCAACTATGCCAAAGGTGATTAAAGATAGTATGCTCAAGATGATTGAAGGCATTGACGACTTAGAGTGTAGAGTTCTTATACTAAATAGGTATATTGTTTTCTGTAAACTCTACACTTGTATGTCTTGGAATTAGTTGAATGCATAAGAGAGCACAAAACTTGTTTTTGAAATTATTTTTAATGAACTTCTCAACAACAAGTATGTTTTCATAGTCTCAAATGATCTTAAAAGTGCCTAAATGAATTATCTATTCATACAAAGTTATTTCAATGTTATTAAGGATGATTTGACAAAATTTGATAAGTTTGGATGCAAGTTTGGTCGTCCAAACTTTGAAAATGATCACTATGCTTCCAGAGAAGTTTGGACACATGGAGTAAAGTTCGGATGTCCAAACTTCTCTGATAGCATGGTCACTGTTTTTCCAGTGAATTTCGGACGCAAGTTCGAATGCATAAGGAAAGGTTCGGACGTTCAAAATTTTCTAGATAGCTTTGCACAGTAAAGTTCAGACGCAAGTTCAGACGAATGATAGAAAGTTCGGACGTCCGAACTTCACTGAAACTAGGCGTTTTATAGCTGTTGCAATTGATTTTTCAAATCTATAAAAGTTATAAACTTCAGATTTTTTGTAAGTTTTGAATTGTTGTAACTCTAAACATTCCAAAGCCTTTAGAAATCATTTTAAGCTCTCTTTTGTACTGTGCTTTCAATTGATCAATCAAGATTCCAAAGACAACAAAGTGTGAAGGTGCAACATTGTGTAAACATCTACCAACAAGTGGTAACATCTACACATTCTCCTTTCTCTATTTAAACTGTGTTTTTCTACTAGCTCATTGCAAGGTTATCTTGTGACATAAAATCCTTTTGATAAAGGTGAGCCATAGACTAGATTAATCAAGGTTGTAGTGTAAAACCCGTGCATGGGTGAGCCTTGGGACATATCATGTAGTTATGATTAGTTTTGAATAATGGCAAACATTGATGAGAACTAATGTACTTGTATGGTTTAGTGATAGGATTGATGGATTTGGAAGTATGAAGTCTTTTTGCCTTGGAGTCACAATGCAAGAACAACTCAACTATGCGAAAGGGGATTGAAGATTGAAGAGTATGTTCAATATGATTGAAGGCATTGAAGACTTAAGAGTGTAGAGTTTTTATGCTAAAAAGGTATATTTTTTCTATAAACTCTACACTTATATGTCTTGGAATCTGTTGAATGCATGAGAGAGCACAAAAGTTGTTTTTAATGGTTGTCAATAACCTTTGTGATAACAAGTATGTTTTTGAAATCTCAAATGATCTTAAGAAGATTTTGTATGATTAAAATGTTGTGGTAACAGTTTTTGTGTTTAAATGTGCCTAAATGATGTGTCCATTCTTGTAAAACGTTTTCAATGTTATTAACAATGATTTTCAAAAGATTTGACTAAATTTGATAATTTTGGATGCAAGTTTGGTCATCCAAACTCTGGAAATAGTTACTGTGCTTTCAGAGAAGTTCGGACGCATGGAGTAAAGTTTGACGTCCAAACTTTCTCTGATAGCATGGTCACTGTTTTTCCAGAGAATTTCGGATACAAGTTCGGACGCATGAGGAAAAGTTCGGATGTCTGAACTTTTCCAGACATGTTGGCACAGTAAAGTTCTGACACAAGTTCGGACGTCCAAACTTCTCTGAAACTAGCCGTTACTAGCCGTTTTATAACTGTTGCATTTGAATTTTCACATCTATAAAAGCTATAAACTTCAGATTTTTGTAACTTTTGAATTCTTGTGAACTCTAAACTTTATAAAGCTTTTAGCAAACATTTTTCAAGCTCTCTCTTGTCTTGCGCATTCAATTGATCAATCCAAAGATATCAAAGTGTGTAGGAGTAAATATTGTGTAAACATCTACCAACAAGTGGTAACCTCTACACACTCTTTTCTTCTTATCAAATTGTTACTAGAAGAGGCTGTGAGTGTAAAACCATTGTGTGGCGAGCCTCTCATGTAATTTGTGACCTTGAGCATATAGTAGATTGATTGAAATCCTTGAGTATAGGCTCAAGGTAGTGGACGTAGATCTTGACGATCGAACCACTATAACTTGCTTGAGTTCCTTTGTCATTGCATTCTTTTTGTTTTGCTATCAATCATCTTCAACTGTATTCATATAATCTGTTCTTTGCTTAGACTTATAAAAAAAATCTTTGTTTGCAAAAAAAAAAAATTAGCCAAATACCTAATTCACCCTCCCCCCTATTATGTATTTCAATTGGTATCAGAGTAGGAACTTCTTTGTGTGGTTTTACAACCTAGAAGTTAAAGATCTTATGGCTAATATCTCAAACTTACCTTACCAAGAAGGATCTTCCACAAATAGACCACCTTTGTTTAATGGAACAAATTACACTTTTTGGAAATCTAGAGTTAAGATATACATTTGTTCTATCAAATTTGATTTGTGGAATATTATTGAAAAAGGTCCTTATGTTCCTATGAAAATGAAAGCAGATGGTGTGATCTTAGAACCAAAGTCTACTGATGAATTTGATGAGCATGATTCAAAGAAAATGACTTTAAATTATCAAGCTATGAACATTTTGAGTTGTGCTTTAGATGTTACTGAATATAATAGAGTTAGTGGTTGTGACTCTGCTCTATATGGAGATTACTCCAAATAACTCATGAAGGCACAAATCAAGTTAAAGAATCTAAACTTTCTATGCTTGTTAGAGATTATGAGCTGTTTACCATGAAACAAGGTGAAAATGTTAGTGATATGTTTACACGGTTTACTAACATTTTTAATGACTTAAAAGCTTATGGTAAAAGTTATACTATGGGAAAGCAAAACAGGAAGATTTTGGATGCTCTACCAAAATCTTGGCAGCCGAAGACACTTGCTATTGATGAGTCCAAGGATTTAAAAACTCTTCCACTTGAAGAACTCATTGGATCTCTGCTCACTCAAGAAATGAAGATGAACAGATTAAATGACAAAGAATACAAAGAAAAGCGAAGAAAAGGAGTTGTACTCAAGGCTTCTAATCATTTGAGTGAACAAGAAAAATCTTCAAGTGAAGAAGAAGAATGTAACAGTGGTGAAGAGGAAATTGCTATGGCAGTTAGGAAGTTCAAGAGATTCTACAAAAAGGAGTTTCTCAAAAAGGGAAGAAAGCCAACCAAGAAGAGTGAACAGTCTTCCTCATTCAAACCTTAATGTTTTGAATGCACGAGTACAGAGCATCTTGTTGCGGATTGTCCCAAAGTTTTGGAAAGGGAAAAAGATAGCAAGAACAAAAAGAAATCTGCCAAGAAAGGAAAAGGACTAGCTGGAACGTGGGATCAACAAGAAAGCTAAGATAAAAGTGAAGGAAAGGCCAACATATGTTTTATAGCTATTGACGATGAGGTACATTCTTCTCCTTGTATTTGTAATCTTTATGATGATGATATTGATCCTAGCGAATTGCTTATAGAAATGTATGAAGAGTAGAAAAAGGCTTCAAAAAGAAATAAAGATATGAAATCAAAAATAAATGATTTGTCAAATGAGAATTCAAAATTATGTGCTGAAAATGGTAAACTTCTTGAGACCATTAATTGTCTTAATATTGAAAAAGAAGTTTTAAATGCAACCATACAAAACACATCTTTTGAAAATAAAGAGCTTTGCATAAAAGTTACTTCTCTTGAAAAAATGCTCATTGATCATGAGATTTTGAAAAGAAAAGTTAATGATCTTACTTCATGCATTGAAAAATTTACAAATGGAAGAGAAAATTTAAATAAATTACTTGGTTATCAAAGATCTTCATTTACAAAATATGGTCTTGGTTTCACTCATGATAGCTATGTTCCTAAATATAAAGACACTGTTGCTAAAGAAACTCTTAATTCTAGGCATTATTTGTTGTACATATTGTGGCAAGCATAGACACAAGGTATCAAAATGTTTTGTAAAAAGAAAGATAGAAAATGGTGTTAAGAACATTTGGAAAGTCAAAGGAACTATCACTAACCCCTTTGGACCCAAGAAAATATGGGTACTAAAAATCACTCTTTCTAATTTGGTGTAGGTTCAATTTGCTTCAAGATCAAGTGCCACAAAATGGTTTCTTGACAGTGGGTGCTCAAGACATATGACAGGAAATGCCTCACTTGTTAGTGAGCTTCAAGCAACAAGTGAAGGCTTTGTCACATTTGGTGATAAGAAGAAAGGAAAAATCCTTGGTATAGGTAACATTGGTAAAGGCTCATTTCCTCTTATTAAGCAAGTATTACTTATTGATGGTTTGAAGTATAATTTACTTAGCATTAGTCAATTATGTGACAATGGATGTAAAGTAGAATTTAAATGTGATACTTGTACAATTCTTAATAGTGAAAGTAGCAAAACCATTTTTATTGCTAAAAGAGTTGGTAATGTATATGTTTTATATCTTGATGAACTTATCACAAATGACATAAAATGTCTTGCTATTCATGATAATGATGGTTTTTTGCGGCATAGAAGATTTGGACATGTAAGCATGGATTTATTGAATAAACTTTCTACACAAGAGCTAGTTAGACGTTTACCCAAAATGCATTTTGATAGAACTCGACTTTGTGATGCTTGTCAATATGGAAAAAAATCAAAAACATCTTTTAAACCAAAGAAAATGGTTTCTACTTCAAAACCTCTTGAATTAGTTCACATGGACTTATTTGGACCAATGAGGACCACTAGTTTTGGTGGTAAAAGATATGCTTATGTGATTGTAGATGATTTTTTAAGATTTTCTTGCGGGCTTTTCCTAGCCCAAAAGAATGAAACATTTCATGAATTTGCAAAACTTTTCAAAAAGGTTCAAACATCTCTTGAATATAAACGGATCTCTATTAGGAGTGACAATGGAAGAGAGTTTTGTAACCAAGATTTTACAAAATTTTGTGGTGAGTATGATATAACTCATAATTTTTCTGCTGCCAAAACACCTTAACAAAATAGTGTTGTTGAGAGGAAAAATAGAACTTTACAAGAGATGGCTAGATCAATGCTTTGTGAAAATTCTTTGCAAAAATACTTTTGCGCTGAAGCTGTAAATACTACTTGCTATGTAATGAATAGAGTTTTATTAAGACCTTTCATAAGAAAAACACCTTTTGAACTTTTATTTGATAAAACCCCTTGAATTGTCTATTTTAAAGTTTTTGGTTGTAAGTGTTTTATCTTAAACACTAGTGATTATCTTGGTAAGTTTGATAGAAAATCTGATGAAGGTATATTTCTTGGCTATTCTTCAAACAAAAAGGCATATAGAGTCTACAATAAAAGAACATTATGTGTTGAAGAAACCATACATGTAACTTTTGATGAATCTAAAATTTATCTTCAAAGAAGAAATGAAAATGATGCAGGTTCCTCAATGATTGAAAATCAAACCCATCATCAAGTACCCACATTGGAAGAACATGCCAAGGAAGAAGAAATAATGCAGCAAGAACAAGATGGTCAACTAAGCAATGATCAAGAGCTTCCAAAGGGTCTAACATATGCAAGAGGTCATCCTAAGGAGAAAATCATTGGTGATGTCTCCAAAGGAGTAAAAACAAGGCGGTACTTTATTGATAATTTTGCTCTTTTATCTTATTTAGAACCTAAAAACATTGATGATGCATTGAGTGATAATTTTTGGATTATTGCTATGGAAGAAGAATTAAATCAGTTTGAAAGGAATAAAGTTTGGACTCTTGTTCCAAGACCCCATGATCATTCCATTATAGGTACAAAATGGATTTTTAGAAATAAATTAAATGAACTAGGAGAAGTTGTTAGAAATAAGGTTAGACTTGTTGCTCAAGGTTTCAACCAAGAAGAAGGTATTGACTATAATGAAACTTTTGCTCCTGTAGCCAGATTGGAATCTATAAGAATGCTTTTGGCTTTTGCTTATTTTAAAGGATTTAAGCTATTTCAAATGGATGTCAAAAGTGCTTTTCTAAATGGCTTTATTGAAGAAGAGGTCTATGTAGAGTAACCTCCTGGTTTTATTCATGAAAAATTTCCAAATCATGTCTTTAAGTTAACCAAAGCTCTCTATGGATTGAAACAAACCCCAAGAGCTTGGTATGAAAGATTAAGTGGATTTCTTCTTCCAAAAGGTTTTGCAAAAGGAAAAGTAGACACAACTCTTTTTATAAAAACATCTACCAATAATGATATTTTACTTGTACAAATTTATGTTGATGATATTATCTTTGGTGCTACTAACATATCTCTTTGTGAAGACTTTGCCAAATCTATGCAAAATGAATTTGAAATGAGCATGATGGGAGAATTGAATTTCTTTCTTGGGCTGCAAATTAAGCAAACCAAGGGTGGAGTCTTTATCAATCAAGCTAAGTATACCAAGGAGCTTTTGAAAAGATTTGGAATGGATCAAGAAAAAGGGATAGGTACTCCAATGAGCTCATCGACTAAACTTGACAAAGATGAAAAAGGTAAAAATGTGAATGAGAAGTCATATAGAGGTATGATTGGAAGTTACTCTATCTCACAGCAAGTAGACCTGATATTATGTTTGTTGTGTGCTTATGTGTTAGATTTCAATCTTGTCCTAAAGAATCTCATTTAATTTCTGTCAAACGTATTTTTCGTTATTTGATTGATACAAATGACTATGGTCTTTGGTTTTCAAAATCTTCAACTTTTGACCTTATTGGATATTCGGATGTTGATTATGCTGGATGCAAAATGGAATGAAAAGTAGAAGTTGTCATTGTGGTATAGTAAAAAACAAGCTTGTGTGTCTTTGTCTACTGTTGAAGCTGAATATATTGCAACTGGTAGTTGTTATGCTCAATTATTATGGATGCAACATACACTACTTGATTATGGTATTAAATTTAATTGTATACCTATTATATGTGATAATACTAGTGCCATCAATTTGAGCATAAATCCCATCGAACACTCTAGAAAAAAGCATATAGAGATTAAACATCATTTCATTCGTGATCATGTTGCTAAAAAAGACATATGCTTAGAATAAATAAATACAAATGATCAAATTGCTAATATATTCACAAAGCCTTTGGCTGAGGAAAGGTTTACTCATTTAAGAAGGCTCTTAGGAATCTAAAAATTAAATTACTAATGCGTTTATTTAAGTATGTTAAAAGCAGGAAAAATTTGGATGCATTGAGTGAAAATGGAACGTCCAAACATTGACTGAAAATTCTGGACAGAAAAGTTTGGACCCATGTTCGGATGCATGACAGAAAGTTCAGATGTCCTAACTTTCTAAAATTGGAGAAACAGAGAAGTTCGGACGCATGTTTGGATGCAGACCAAAATGTTTGGACGTCCGCACTTTGCTGTTACAGCGGTTTTTAAGAAACCAAACTAACTGTTACACACATAATCTCTCATCTGAACTCTATCCTTTTCAAAATTTCTCTCTACCCACTCGCGTCCAAACATAAATCCCTCTAAGATTTCACAATTTTCACATCAAAACACTTGAATCTTTGAATTCCCAGCCCTACACACCGCTCACAACTCGCCAGCTTTTCTGTTAGAAGATCAAAATGGAGAGAACTAAAGGAGCTAATGTTGAGAAAGGTAAAGGGAAAGCAAAAGTCAGTGAAGGAGGACGAATTCTCAATGAACCCAGGAGAATTAGGGTTCCTCAATCATCATCTGGAGCAGACAAATTCATCTCAATCAAAGCTGTATCAGATTTTGAAGAATGGAACAAGAAATCAAGGAAAATCATCCCTGGAAACAGAGTTGAGTTTGAAAAGCTCACCAATATGGGTATTGTCCTATCTTTATTTGGTGATATTGGGTGGAGTAATCTGTTAGCTATACATGAAGAGTATTATCCCTCTCTTGTATATGAATTTTATGCCAATCTAAAAGAAGAGAGAATCGAATATGAGGGAGAAAATGCTGATCAATGGTATTCCTCTAGAGTCTCACAAATAGATTTTGAATTCAATGATGCATTGGTAAATAGAATTTGTGGAGTGAGTGATGTTGGAGCAAGATATTTTTCTTTGGGACAACACTGCTATGAACGAGAACTACTTAAAAATGCTAGATTTGAAGAAGCTTTCACAAATGGTAGAGAGTTTAGGACCATTAATGAATGGGAAGTTAAAGCTTTAGATGCAAGAGGAAGAGTTATGCATCATATGATTACAACCATGATAATTCCTAACTTTGGTCACAAAACATTTGTGGGGAACATTCGTATGATAATTATTCTTGGTTTGCATGAGAATAGGAGATTGAATTTTGGATACATGGCATTGAAGCATATGATTGGGGTTAGAAAGACTGATAACAAGGCTTTACCATATGGAAGACTTCTTACAAGATTTTTCAAACATTTTTGAGTCAAGCTTCCTATTAGAGGACAAGCTTTTAAAAGAGGACAAATTTATAGAAATGATTCTCTCAAGAGGATGCAATTGACTCTTGATGATGAGGGAGTGCGGAGAACTAAAAGAGAGACCCCTCCTAGGAGAGTTGAAGTAGAGGAAAGTGAGGAAACTGAAGAAGAAGAAGAAGATGAGGCAGAAACATGGGCAAGGAAAATGAAAACTTAGAGAAGACATGATTCAACAAGTGAGGGGGAGTAGCATCCCTCTAAAAGAAGACTCTTTGAAGAAGAGCCAACTTCACAATCACATCCTATTGCTGGGGAAGGTATTGGTACTGAAGAGGTTTCAAGAGAGAATAATATTCAAGAAGCACTGAACAACCACATGAAAGAAATGGGGAAAATGTATAAATTCTTTGAAACAATTGCTCCTCTGGTGCTTGAAAAACTGGACAATCTAGAGAATAGAGTCAAGCACATTGAGGAAATATTGTTAAGAAGTCCTCAAAGTGGTGAAGGGCCTTCTAGAACTCAAAAGGAAAAGGATGATGAGGATGATGAAGATAACAAGAAAAATGAAGAATGCAGTGACAGTGAAAGTGGCGATGATGATAATGATGGTGATCAAGGGAATGGCAATTAGTAGTTCATGGAGCCTCAAGGAAGAGATCAAGAAGTGCAGCAAGCTGAAATCAGTCAAGAAGGAGCCCAAATTGCAAGAGCGGCAATAGCAACCCCATCAAATCCAACATTTGGTCATGGAAGAGTCAAGCATGTTGTTGTCAAGAAGAAACCAAGAAAGGACTCTCCATCAATACTCAAAGACTAAGCATATCTTCACTCTCATTTTCATTTACTGCTTTTATTTATCTTGACCCTTTACTGGCATGTTTTATGCGATTTAAGTTTCTGCATTTTATCAATTAGTTTAATGTGGTCTATGTAATAGCGTTAATGGTATGAAGCTGAATCATGAAACCTTAGAGTTGAGAGCTTCCTTTAGTAATGACAGTCTCATTTTCATTTTCCCATTCTTGAGTGATGACAAAAGGGGGAGAAAGAAGATGAGCTGCAAAATACAAATGCATGCACTGTTTTGGCATGTGTGCTGCAATGTGTGTTTGGCATGTTTTGATTATATTTATACATTTGAAATTTTAATCTAGAAATCATTATAATATGTTAGGATAGCATTTATAAGTTTGGATCTGAAGTTTGGATGCAAACCAGAGAAGTTCGGATGCATCCAAACTATTTTGCCAAAACTGATTTTTCTGTTGTTCAAACTGTTTGAAAACTATTTCAAATCCTTCTAACATATTTGAACAACCTTAGGAAGGCTTATTTTCAAATATTACAGCCTTCATCTCACATATTTTATTCGGACGCATCCAAACTGTTTTGCCAAAACTGATTTTTTTGTTGTTCAAACTGTTTGAAAACTATTTCAAATCCTTCTATCATATTTGAACAACCTTAGGAAGGATTATTTTCAAATATTACAGCCTTCATCTCACATATTTTAAAGTTTGGATTTAAAATTTAAAAGTTCGGATGCATGTTCTGAAATTCGGATACATCCATATTTTGTTGTCAAAATGTGTTCCTTTGTTGTTCAAATTGATTCAAATATGTTTTAATCTCTTCTAATATGTTTGAATAACCTTAGGAAAAATTATTTTCAAAAATTGCAGCTTTCATTTCACTTATTTTACTGTTTGGACTTGATATGTCATAATTCGGATGCTTAGCATCCCAAGTCTAAACTTGTTGAAAAATGAGCACAATCTAAGGGGAAGCATTGTTAAGCTTTTACAACCTTAAAATCTCTCTTAGAACTTTTTCTAAATGCTTCAATGCTATATCTTCTATCTTAGTTGGAAGGAAGGAGGTAAATGGAGGTTGGTTGGGTCATAGGCTCATATTGAGCCTTTGTATGTCAATATGCAAAATTGGATATTATTCAACATTGACATTAATGCTTCTTTGTACTACGTTGTTTAAATCCATCACATTTTGCATCAAAGTTTGTCATCATCAAAAAGGGGGAGATTGTTAGCCCTAAGGGTAAATCATGTAGTTATGATTAGTTTTGAATAATGACAAATATTGATGAGAACTAATGTACTTGTATGGTTGAGTGATAGGATTGATGGATTTAGAAGCATGAAGTCTTTTGCCTTAGAGTCACAATGCAAGAACAACTCAACTATGCCAAAGGGGATTGAAGATTGAAGAGTATGTTCAATATGATTGAAGGCATTGAAACTAGCCGTTACTAGCCGTTTTATAGCTGTTGCATTTGAATTTTCACATCTATAAAAGCCATAAACTTCAGATATTTTTGTAACTTTTGAATTCTTGTGAACTCTAAACATTCTAAAGCTTCTAGCAAACATTTTTCAAGCTCTCTCTTGTCTTGCACATTCAATTGATCAATCCAAAGACATCAAAGTGTGAACGATCAAATATTGTGTAAACATCTACCAACAAGTGGTAACCTCTACACACTCTTTTATTCTAATCAAATTGTGTTTTCTACTAGCTCTTGCAGGGCTATCCTGATAACATAAAACCCTTTAGACAAGGGTGATCCTTGAAATTGTGATTCAAGGTTGTTTGTAGATATAAAACCATTGTGTGGTGAGCCTTGTTTGTAAAAGTTACTAGAAGAGGTTGTGAGTGTAAAACCATTGTGTGGTGAGCCTCTCATGTAATTTGTGACCTTGAGCATATAGTAGATTGATTGAATTCCTTGAGTATAGGCTCAAGGTAGTGGACGTAGATCTTGACGATCGAACCACTATAAATTGCTTGAGTTCCTTTGTCATTACATTATTTTTCTTTTGCTATCAGTCATCTTCAACTGTATTCATATAATCTGTTCTTTGCTTGGACTTATAAAAACAATCTTTGTTTGCAAAAAAAAAATTAGCCAAATACCTAATTCACCCCCTCTCTTAGGTATTTCAGATATAAAATCCTTGTGGAAGAGTGAGCCTTGTTTGTTGGATTGCAAAGGAGGTTATTGGTATAAAACCCTAGTTGGGTGAGCCTCTTGTGTAATTGCCTAAATTGAGCATATAGTGAATTGGTTGAAATCCTTGAATGTGGACTCAAGTTAGTGGGTGTAGATCTTAGAGTGATCGAACAACTATAAATCGTGTGTTCAATTATTTATAACTTTACTTATTTACATACCTGTGTTATTATTATTTGTTAATAATTGTTGATTGATTGGTAGTGGTCTTATAGTTTGATAATCTTGTCATAACCATCAAATCACATATAAACTTGAAGTTTGTGAATTTAAAGAAGAGCTTTTATTATGGCAAAGGATTTGCAAAAAGAGAAAAGATTTTTGATAATCAGCTAAAGACCTAATTCACCCCCCCCCCCTCTTAGGTCTTATAGTAACCAAGCAACCACACCAAATTCTTATGACGCACGTGCCCAATTGCTTCAACTTCAACCTTAAATTCCCTCTCCACTTGTCCTCTGAAAAGACAAAAGATATGATCAGAATCCACGGAGAGGTTAAAGGCAATAACCGCATATATGATTTTCTCTCATGAGTCTGCATTATCTCAATCCATGCTGCCACATTTACTAAAATCACTTAAGTGCCAAACTCCAAAATTGATCAAACAAATGTCGAGAACGCAATCACAAAATTGAATATTGATCGTCACTTCCAGGTAATACAAAACTCAAATGAGGAAGAGATGCAGATAGTACAGTTACATGGTCTACATCTATCGATAGGCAGCATGCATAATCTTCATTTATCTGAATGCAGTTCACAAGGGGCAAGAACTTCAATAATTTTACCTGTTATTGAGCAAATTCTTGACAGCAACTTTAGAATCCACAGAGAGGTTAAAGGCAATAGCTGCATATCTGATTTTCTCTCATGAGTCTGCATTATCTCAATCCAAGCTACCGCATTTACTAAAAATCTCTTAAGTGCCAAACTCCAAAATTGATCAACCAAATGTCAAGAACTCAATCACAAAATTGATTATTACTCATCACCTCCAGGTAATACAAAACTCAAATGAGGAAGACATGCTGATAGCACAGTTACATGGTCTATGTCCATTGATGGACAGCATGCAGAATCTTCATTTATCTGAATGCACTTCACAAGGGGCAAGAACTTCAATAATTTTACCTATTATTGAGCAAATTCTTGACAGCAACTTTAGTGTTATCCTCCACAACTCCTCTGGAAACTATTCCATATCCACCTTCACCGAATCACATGTTCGTCCGCAAAGCCATTAGTTGACAATTCAAGCTCTCTCAAAGTGTAACAATGGCCCCAACCCAAATGGGACACTTCAGGCGCAGCTATGCCAACTTGATTTCCGTGACCCGACCCGGTACTTGCCAGCACAACTCGTTCCGGACAGGCAACCCTGTGTCCTTTCCCAATCTCGATGTGAATTTGCTGATGACCGTTCGAGTTCTCCTCCTCCAAGTGGTTGGGTTGGGGGTCAGGAACTGGAGTTGGGAGAAGGAGCTTTGGGTTAAGGTCAAGCCTAGTCCTAGAAGGATCAACCCAGATTTCTTGAATTTCCTTGGAGACATTTGGGATGGTGGGATTTTTCTGGGCAGCTATAGACTTCCTAATGTGGCATATTCTGTATAGATTACATAATTATAATTAAAAAATATAATAATATTTTATTGTTTAAATTACTATAATATCACTGCACAACACCACTATTTTTATTGTTGTTAAATTATTTTTATAGTTACATCTAGCACATATAGCATTATAGTCTTCTTACTGTGCTTTTTGCCGCACGTGCAGGACTGAGCCCTAACCGGATCGGTCATCCAGTGATCTGACTTCTGGGGCTAAAAAAGGGCATTAAAGACATTGGAATTTTTAAAAAAAGGAAAAAAATCAAAATATGAATTTCCCGGTCATAACTGACGATTGAACAGTTTTTGATGCACTGGTAGTACAACTGAATGCAAAGACGGCTGTGATTTGAGAGGCAATAATTGTTCAAAAGTTTGAAGAAATTTATTTGTCCTCCATCTTCATTTGTTCCTAAAACCCCCTTTTCTCTCTCTGCATCCGTCTCCCTCCCTTCCACATGTCTTTCTGCAAAACCCAATCTTCTATTCAAGCAAAAGCTGTCACCTTTGTTTACTCGCCTTCAGATTGAGAAGTCCCAATGTCCATATTCCAGTTTCGGTGTAAGACAGTATCACTGTAAAGGAACAACATCCAGAGCGGAAGCTATTCTTGAAAGCCTTGGAAAAGGCTGGGTTTGATCTTTTGACGGAACTCCAACTGACGAACTTAATGACCAATGTCGTTGAATTCGTGCTAAAGAGGTACGATTCAGAAAGTGAGGGGTTCTTGCTCCCTATTGATCGTGTGGTCAAGATTTCAGAGAAGATGCCAACAAAGTATATAGGCTCCCAAGGGAAGCAAACCTATAATATTTTCTTGGGCCGGAACAAAGGAGAAAAGAGAAGCTGTTGCCTTTGCAAAGAACCTTAGTTTGGTGCCATCATTGAAGAACTTCATTGTAGTCAATGACATCTAGCGTAGGCTGTTGGAATTTTGGGGTAACAGCCACTCCTATGCAATCTTGTATATTCTGTTAGCAATGAGTACCGTGTTGGCACTAAGGAATCCATGAAGATCAACGTGACTCATTATTGTAAATATGTGAAAGATCTTTGAGCCATTGCAAGGTATAATTGGTCAAGGCATGTTAGAGATTTCATGATTGAAGAGCTGGAGATATTCTGCCGGAAAAACAAGAAGAACCCTGCAAGATGGCTCGAAGAAAACATGCACTTTTTACTAGTATTTCTCTCAACTAGGAATAGCTCCTTAATTGAATAATTGTTAAGTTGTGTTTGAACAATTGTTAACTTGTGTGTGAGTAATTATTCTCATGAATGGATGTGTCTGAATAGTTATGGTTTGTTTAACATGATTGTTTTTAGTTAAACAAATGTGATGTTGACCGTGAACAATTTTTCTGTTGTTTTTAAATAATTGTTTATTGAAAGTGATGATTCAATTTTTTGTTGTTGTTGAACAATTGTTCAGATCAATGTGAACAATTTGGTGGATTTGTGGTTCTCGTTTAACCAGTAGTTCAGTATGAACATTTATTCAAGCTTGTGCTTGAGGGTAGTCAACTATTCACTGTAGACGGAACAGCTATTTAGCGAGAGAAAATAATTGCTAACAATACGGTGAACAATTATCACATGAACAACATAATGTGTAGTTGGGATGAACAATTGTTATATACGGTGTTAACAATTATTAGTGATAGTTTGAACAATTTTTTGTTGAATTGTTAATGAACCTAGTTGCAATTTTCAACGCAAGTGCGGTACGTAGAAGTTGTTAGTGGAAAGATGGAGGGTGAGTTGCCCAGTTCCTGATTGGACCCGAGCAGGGTGTTTTCTGCATGTGCTACCAATCCCATACAAAGTGCAGCTACAGAGCCTGTTGGAATGAAGGCTTCGATTGATGACCAAAGGGCCATGGAAAGGGAAGAGCTGCATATCAAGATGCGCAAGTATCAGAGGAAGTTAAAAAATTTTGAAAAAATACTTCAAGAGCTTGATGAAGAGGACTGCTCCCTTAGGGTTGTGCATAGGTCTCGGGCACCAAAGAGATATTGGAGCACTATCAGGAAAAGGGAAGGAGAAACTCAGGAGCAAAGCACGAAAGCAAATACAGAGAACGGTAAGTCCACTGTGTCTTAGGAAAAGGCTTTTCAACAGGGGAACGTTAGTCCTCAACCATGGATGGCTGAGGAGGGAGCAACAATCTACTTTGAGACAGAGTTTGCAATCTGTGAGATTGTGAAGGCTTACAGGGAGGTTGTGGGCCCAATAAATGCTGATCAAAGTAGGATGGATCAAAGCAGGCTAGCTATCCATGGTAACGCTCTTCTGTTGAGTAATTGTCATGCCACATTGTGAACAATTGTTTTGAATATGTGTAAACAATTGTTCACATTTTTTCATCTATGCATTTTAGATAAAGGCTTCGCAGAAGATGAAGGGAAAATGGATGAGAAAAGTAGTGGCCCGACTGAGGAAAAAGTAGTGGTCCTACTGAGACCCGTCTGGAGGGTAAAAATGAATACATGTACGTTTGAACAAGTACTGGGATTTTTATGAACAATTGTTCAATAATTCTTTTCGTCTAGTAGCTGTAGATGTGCTTGTTGAGGAATCATTCGAAAAGTTGGACCAAGATGGAATCATCCTGACGGTGACAGGGATGAAACTTGTTTTGTATAACCCTGGTGGTGGTGAACAATTAATTTGAATAATTATTAATGTTTTTTATTACAATTATTTTAAAAACACTGAATATTTTTCATGAGTGTTTCATCTGAACAGTTGTAGACAAGTCTAGTGAACAGCCCTAGAAAAAAGTGGAGGATCTCGGTATAGCCAAAGTAAAGATGGGTGCAAGGAGTCCTCGGAAGAGAAGGCTGATCAAGGCAAGTTCAAACCTCAACTCATCTTATGTTGTCACTAGGGTTGAACCGAATGCACTAACTGACGATGAAGAGACTTTGGTTAACTTTGGAATTCAACAGAACCCTCCAAATGGCTGAGAGTAAGTATCCCTCTGTGTACTTCTTTTGGGTTTGGCTTGATGAACAATTGTTCTGAATTTAGCAATATTGTTAGCCGTAGGGGCAAATCATGTAGTTATGATTAGTTTTGATTAATGATAAACATTGATAAGGACTAATTCTTATGTCACTTGTGTGATAGGATTGTTGGATTAAGAAGTAAGGAGTTCTTAATGCCTTGGAGCTAAAAGTGCTAAGGACAACTCAAGTGTGATCAAGGATCAAGAATGTAGAACATGTCGTATGGATTGAAGGCTTCGAAGACTCTTGCGTAGGTTTTCATTTTCAAAATAGGTATATTCTTGTAAACCCTACACTTGTGTGTCTTAGAATCTATTGAATGCATAAGAGAGCACAAAACGAGTTTTTAAATCTTAAATGGCTTTGAATAAATTCTTGATTACCAAGTATTGTTTTTAAATCCTAAAATGGTTTTAAGAAAACCTTGAGTAATCAAGTGCCTTGGTAACGGCTTTTGAGTTAAAAATATTTTAAATGACTTATCTTTAAGTTAAAATAATTTCAAACTTGTTGAGGATGATTTTCAAATGTTTTGACAAAGTATGAATAGTTCGGACGCAAGTTCGGACGTCCAAACAGTGACATGGTTACTGGTTTTCCAGAAACATTCGGACGCAAGTTCGGAAGCAAGGAACAAAGTTCGGTCATCTGAACTTTTCCAGACAACATGTCACAGTAATGTTCAGACGACAGTTCTAACGCAAAGGATCAAGTTCGGTAATCTGAACTTCTTAGAAACTAGCCGTTACTAGCTGTTTTATGACTGTTAAAATCCTTTTTTAAAATCTATAAAAGCCATAAACTTTAGATTTTTTGTAATTTTTGAACACTTGAGAAATCCTAACATTGCAAAATGATTTGAAATATCAAAGCTCTCTTTTGTGTTGTGCTTACAATTGATCATTCAATATTCCAAAGACAACAAAGTGTAGTGGTGCAAAATTGTGTAATCATCTGCCAAGCTGTGGTAACATCTCATCCATACTCTATTTAATCTTGTTTTCTACTTGTTCATTACAAGGCTTTCCTGTACACATAAAATCCTTTAGATAAGGGTGATCCTTGAAGTATTAATTCAAGGTTGTTTGTAGATTTGGTAGGGTGAACCTTATTTGTAGAATTGCAAAAGAGGTTGTTGGTGTAAAGCCGTTTGTGGTGAGCCTCTTGTGTAATTGATTGAATTTGAGCATATAGTAGATTGATTGAAATCCTTGAGTGTAGGCTCGAGGTAGTGGATGTAGATCTTGAAGAGATTGAACCACTATAAATTGCTTGTGTTCATTGCTCGTAAATTGTTTACTGCTTTGTCATTGAATTCATTATTCTCTCATTGATACAAGTGAATATAATCTGTCCAAACTTATTTCATCAGAAGGGAATAGTTTTCGAAAATTAGCTAAAGACCTAATTCACCCCCCTCTTAGGTCTTTCAATTGGTATCAGAGCAATGGCTTCTTTGTGCGATTTTATAACCTAGAAGTTAAGATCTTATGGCTAATGTTTCAAACTTACCTTATTTGGAAGGATCTTTCACAAATAGACCACCTTTGTTTGATGGAACAAATTATACTTTTTGGAAATCTAGAGTTAAAATATATATTTGTTCTATTAACTTTGATTTGTGGAATATTGTTGAGAAAGGTCCTTACATACCAATGAAAATGAGAACTGATGGAGTTACTTTAGAGCCAAAGCCTATTGACGAATTTGATGAGAATGATTCAAAGAAAATGACATTAAATTACCAAACTATGAACATTTTGAGCTGTGCACTAGATGTGACTGAATAAAATCGAGTTAGTGGATGTGACACCGCTCATGATATGTGGAGTTACTTCAAGTAACACATGAAGGAACAAACCCAGTAAAGGTGTCAAAGCTTGCTATGCTAGTAAGAGACTATGAGCTTTTCACCATGAAGCAAGGTGAGAACATTAGTGATATGTTTACAAGATTTACTGACATTTCTAATGGTCTAAAACTCATGGGAAGAACTACACAATTGGAGAACAAAACAGAAAGATATTGGATGCTCTACCAAAATCTTGGCAATCGAAGACTCTTGCTATTGAGGAATCAAAAGACTTGAAAACTCTTCCACTTGAAGAGCTCATTGGATCACTGTTTTCATATGAGATGAAGGTCAAAAGATTGAATGATATGAAGATGAAAAAAAGGGAAGAAAAGGAGTTGTACTTAAAACCTCCAACCATCTCAGTGAACAAGAGAAATCATCAAGTGAAAAATATTGAAATAGTGAAGATGAGGAGATGGCTATGGCAATAAGAAAATTCAAGAGATTCTATAAAAAGGAATTTCTCAAGAAAGGAAGAAAGCTACTGAAGAAAAATGGACAGTCATCATCATTCAAACCCCAATGCTTTGAATGCTTTTGCAGGTAGTATGTTTTCTGACAGGGAGCAAGATTGGAAAGATTTTCGGCAAAATGAAGGTTATATAAATAATATAATATGGTTTTTTCAGATCTTCCAGAGATTTCTCCAATCCAACCCAACATTCTTGATCTTGTTGACGATTGTCCTAATGTTTTGGAAAGGAAAGAGACAACAAACTCAAAAAGATATCTATCAAGAAGGGAAAGGGACTGCCTGGCACTTGGGATCAACAAGAAAGTGAAGATGACAGTGAAGGAAAAGCCAACATATGCTTTATGGCGATTGATGATGAGGCACAATCTACTCCTTCAATTTCCACTTACTGTGATGATGATATTGATCCTACTGATTAACTTGTTGAGATGTATAGAAAATTAAAAAAGGCCTCAAAAAGAAATAAGGAAATGAAAACCAAAATTAATGAATTATTAAATGAGAATGCAAAGTTATGTTTTGAAAACGGAAAACTTCTTGAATCTATTAATTGTTTAAACATTGAAAAGGAAATTGTAAATGTAGCTTTACAAAAAATTTATCTTGAAAATAAAGATCTTTGCATTAAAATCATTTCTCTAGAAACAATTCTTAGTGATCATGAAATATTGAGAAAGAAAGTTGATTACCTTACTTTATGCATTGAAAAATTCACAAATGGAAAAGAAAATCCAAACAGACTGCTTGGATCTCAAAGACCTTCTAGTATGAAAAATGGTCTTGGCTATATTCATGAAAACAATGTTCCAAAATATAAAACATTCTTAGCTAAAGCCACTTCTACCTCAATGCCTCATATGTCGCGCACATTGTGGTAAACATGGACACAAAGTTCCAAAATGTTATGTGAAGAGAAAAATAGAAAATGGTGTTAAAACTATTTGGTGCTCCAAGATCAAGCACCACTAAGTGGTTTCTTGACAGTGGTTGTTCAAGACAATAACAGAAAATGCCTCACTTGTTAGTGAACTTCAAGCAACAAGTGAAGGTGTTATCACTTTTGGTGATAAGAAGAAGCGAAGAATACTTGGAATTGGTAATATTGGTAAAGGTTCTTTCCATCTCATTGAGCAAGTATTAGTCATTGATGGTTTGAAATATAATCTACTTTGTATTAGCCAATCATGTGATAATAGTTGTAAAGTTGAATTTAAATATGACAATTGTTCTATCTTTGATAACGTAAATAGCAAAACTATTTTTGTTGCAAATAGAGTTGGGAATGTTTATGTACTATATCTTGATAAACTTGTTGCGAATGATATTAAATGTCTTGCCATTCATGATAATGATGGATATCTGTGGCATAGGAGATTAGGTCATGTGAGCATGGACTTGTTGAACAAACTTTCCACACAATAATTGGTTAGAGGACTACCTAAAATGCATTTTGAATAAACTTACCTTTGTGATGCTTGTCTATATGAAAAATAATCAAAAACATCTTTTAAACCAAAGAAAATGGTTTCTACATCAAAACCTCTTGAACTTGTTCATATGGGCTTGTTTGGACCAATGAGGACCACTAGTCTTGGTGGTAAGAGGTATGCATATGTGATTGTTGATGATTTTTCAAGATGTACATGGGTGATCTTTCTAGCTCAAAAGGATGAAGTTTTTCATGAATTTGTAAAACTTTTTAAGAAGGTCCAAATCTCACTTGAGTGCAACTTGATTTCCATTAGAAGTGTTAAAGAAAGAGAATTTTGTAATCAAGACTTTACAAAATTTTGTGATAAAAATGATATTACTCATAATTTTTTAGTTGCTAAAGCACCCCAACAAAATGGTGTTTGTTAGCCCTAAGGGCAAATCATGTAGTTTTGATAAATGACAAATATTGATGAAGACTAATATGTTTGAATATTGTGTGATAGGATTTGTAAACAAAGAAGTATGAAGTCTCATTGCCTTGAAGCAAAAGTTCAAGAACAACTTCAGTTAAGCAAAGTATTTGGAATTTGAAGAATGTTGCTCTAAAGATGATCAAAAGGCATTGAAGACTTGAAGTGTAGAGTGCATTTAACTTGTAGGTAAATTTCTATGTAAACTCTACACTTGTATGTCTTGGTTATCATTGAATGCATAAGAGAGCATAAAAAGAATCTTATGATCATAAAAGGCTTTGAATGAATCTGTTTATGAAATATGTTAGTAAACTTCATATGTTCTTGTTTTTCAAGCTTATATATGGTTAAATAAGTTTTCTATACATATCAAATGTTTTTCAAACTCATTGAAGTTATATCTCAAATGATTTTACAAAGTTTGAAAATGCTTTCAAAAAATTCGGTCGTCTGAATTGTGTAGCAAAAGTTTGCTACCATTCTTCTAGAGAAATTCGGAAGAAGATTCAGACGCAGCCAAAAAATTCGGTGGTCCGAATTTTTGGTCTTCAGCATGGTCACTATTCTTCCAAAAAAATTCGGACGAAGTTTTCGGACGCAGCAAAAAATTCGGTCGTCCGAATTTTTGTTCTCAGCATGGTTACTATTCATCCAGAGAAATTCGGACGAAGATTCGGACGCAGCCAAAAAATTCGGTCGTCCGAATTTTCTGAAACTAGCCGTTTCTAGCCGTTTTATGAACGTTTTAACAGATTTTTAAATTCTATAAAAACTATAAACGTGCAAATTTTTGTAACTCTTGAAATCTTGAAAAGTCCAAGCATTCAAAAGCATTTAGCAAATATTTCTTAAGCTCTCTTATGTCTTGTGCATTCAATTGATTAATCCAAAGATATCAAAGTGTGAAGGTGCAAATTTGTGTAATATCTACCATCAAGTGGTAACTTCTACACACTCTCATTTATTTATCAAATTCTGTAGTTCTACTAACTCTAGCAAGGTTATCTTGATAACATAAAATCCTTTAGATAAGGGTGATCCTTGGAAGTGTGATTCAAGGTTGTTTAAGATATAAAACCATTGTTTTTGGTGAACCTTGTATTGTAAACATTACTAGAAGAGGTTGTGAGTGTAAAACCATAGTTTGGTGAACCTCTGTTGTAATTTGTAAACCTGAGCAATTAGTAGATTTGTTGAAATCCTTAAGTGTGAGCTTAAGGTAGTGGATGTAGATCTTGAGGATCGAACCACTATAAATTGTTTGAGTTCTTTGCTATTGCTTTCATTACTGCATTGCTATCAATTATCTCTAATTAGCTCATTTAACTTGTTCTTGGTATAAACGCATAAAAGGTTTAAGTTTGCGAAAATTAGCCAAATACCTAATTCACCCCCCCTCTTAGGTATTTCAATTGGTATCAGAGCTAGAACTTCTGTGTGTGGTTTAACAACCTAGAAGTCAAAGATCCTATGGCTAATATGTCAAACCTACCTTACCTAGAAGGATCTTCCACAAATAGACCACCTTTGTTTAATGGAACAAATTACACTTTCTGGAAATCTAGAGTTAAAATTTATATTTGTTCTATTAATTTTGATTTGTGGAACATAATTGAGAAAGGTCCTTATGTCCCAATGAAAATGAGTGCTGATGGAATAACCTCAGTACCCAAGTCCACTGATGAATTTGATGAGCATGATTCTAAGAAAATGACTTTAAATTATCAAGCCATGAATATATTAAGTTGTGCTTTAGATGTTACTGAATACAATAGAGTTAGTGGATGTGATTCTGCTCATGACATGTGGAGATTACTTCAAATTACACATGAAGGTACTAATCAAGTTAAAGAATCTAAACTTGCCATGCTAGTTAGAGATTATGAACTGTTTGCCATGAAACAAGGTGAAAATATTAGTGATATGTTTACAAGATTTACTAACATTTTCAATGGCTTAAAAGCTTATGGTAAAAGCTATACTATGGGAGAGCAAAACAGAAAGATTTTAGATGCTCTACCAAAATCCTGGCAGCCTAAAACACTTGCCATTGAGGAATCCAAGGATTTGAAGACTCTTCCACTTGAAGAGCTCATTGGATCTCTACTGACTCATGAAATGAAGATGAAACGGCTAAATGACAAGGAGGATGAAGAAAAGGAGTTGTACTCAAGTCTTCAAATCACTTGAGTGAACAAGAACAGTCTTCAAGCGAAGAAGAAGGAGGAAACAGTGGAGAAGAAGAGATTGCAATGGCAGTAAGGAAGTTTAAACGATTCTACAAAAAGGAGTTTCTCAAGAAAGGAAGAAAACCAGTCAAGAAGAGTGGACAATCCTCATCCTACAAACCTCAATGTTTTGAATGTAAAAGCACAGAGCATCTTGTTGCTGACTGTCCTAAAGCTTTGGAAAAAGAAAGAGAAAGCAAAAACAAAAAGAAATCTGTCAAGAAAGGAAAAGGATTAGCTAGAACATGGGATCAACAAGAAAGTGGGGATGAAAGTGAAGGAAAGGCCAACATATGCTTTATGGCCATTGATGATGAGGTACAATCTTCACCCTCTATTTCAAATGTGTATGATGATGATATTGATTCCAGTGATCTAATTATTGAGTTATATGAAGAATTAAAAAAGGCTTCAAAAAGAAATAAAGAAATGAAACTCAAAATAAATGATTTATCTAATGAAAATTCAAAATTATGTGTTGAAAATGGAAAACTTCTTGAAACCATTAGTTGCATTACTATTGAAAAAGAAGTTTTGAATACAACTATACAAAACATATCTTTTAAAAACAAAAAGCTTTGCACTAGAATTATTTCTCTTGAATCAATGATAAAAGATCATGAGCTTCTAAAAAGGAAAGTTAATGATCTAACTTTATGTATTGAGAGATTTACAAATGGAAGGGAAAATTTGAATAAATTACTTGGCTATCAAAGATCTTCATTTATAAAACATGGTCTTGGTTTTACTCATGATTATTCTGCTCCAAAACAGAAAAAATCTTTTGCTAAAGAATCTTATCATTCTAGATCACATATTTGCTGCACTTATTGTGGTAAACATGGACACAAGGTGTCTAGATGTTTTATCAAAAGAAAAATAGAAAGTGGTGTTAAAACCATTTGGAAAGTCAAAGAAACTTTTACTAACCCCCTTGGACCCAAGAAAATATGGGTACCAAAAATCACCCTTTCAAATTTGGTGTAGGTACAATTTGCCTCAAGATCAAGTGCCACAAAATGGTTCCTTGACAGTGGATGCTCAAGGCATATGACTGGAGATGCATCACTTGTTAGTGAACTTCAAACTACAAGTGAAGGTTTTGTCACATTTGGAGATAAGAAGAAAGGGAAAATACTTGGAATAGGTAACATTGGTAAAGGTTCTTTCCCTCTTATCAAGAAAGTATTACTTATTGAAGATTTAAAGTATAATTTACTGAGTATTAGTCAATTATGTGATAATGGATGCAAAGTAGAGTTTAAATGTGATACTTGTACTATTCTTGACAATGCAAGTAACAAAACTATCTTTGCCGCTAAAAGAGTTGGTAATGTATATGTGTTGTATCTTGATGAGCTTATTACAAATGATATTAAATGTCTTGCCATTCATGACAATGGTGGATTTTTATGGCATAGAAGATTAGGGCATGTAAGCATGGATTTATTAAACAAACTTTCTACACAAGAGCTGGTGAGAGGATTACCTAAATTGCATTTTGATAAAACTCGTCTCTGTGATGCTTGTCAATATGGAAAACAATCAAAAACATCTTTTAAACCAAAGAAAATGGTTTCTACCTCAAAACCTCTTGAACTAATTCATATGGATTTATTTGGACCTATGAGGACTACTAGTCTTGGTGGTAAAAGCTATGCTTATGTGATTGTTGATGATTTTTCAAGATTTACATGGGTAATCTTCTTAGCACAAAAAGATGAAACATTTTATGAATTTTCAAAACTCTTCAAAAAGGTTCAAACCTCTCTTGATTGCAAACTGATTTCTATTAGAAGTGTTAATGGAAGAGAATTTTGTAACCAAGACTTTACAAAATTTTGTGATGAATATGGTATTACTCACAATTTTTCAGCTGCCAAAACACCTCAACAAAATGGTGTTGTTGAAAGAAAAAACAGAACCTTACAAGAAATGGCTAGATCAATGCTTTGTGAAAACTCATTACCAAAGTATTTTTGGGCTGAAGCTGTTAATACAGCTTGTTATATCATGAACAGAGTTTTACTAAGACCTTTTATAAGAAAAACACCTTTTGAACTTTTATTTGACAAAACTCCATCAATTGTCTATTTCAAAGTTTTTGGTTGTAAATGCTACATTTTAAACACTAGCAACTATCTTGGTAAGTTTGATAGAAAATCAGATGAAGGAATTTTTCTTGGTTATTCATCAAATAAAAAGGCATATAGAGTCTATAATAAAAGAACATTGTGTGTTGAAGAAACTATTCATGTAACCTTTGATGAATCTAACATTTATCTTCAAAGAGGAAATGAAGATGATACAGGCACATCAATGGTTGAAAATCATACTCAACACCAAGCAACCACAATGGAAGATCATGCCAAAGAAGAAGAAATAATGGAGTAAGAACAAGATGGTCAATCAAGCAATGATCAAGAACTTCCAAAGGATATCACATATGCAAAAGGTCATCCTAAGGAGCAAATCATTGGTGATGTCTCCCAAGGGGTAAAAAACAAGGTGGTACTTTATTGATAACTTTGCTCTTTTATCTCATATTGAACCAAAAAAATATTGATGATGCATTGTGTGATAATTTCTGGATTATTGCTATGGAAGAAGAGCTAAATCAATTTGAAAGAAATAAAGTTTGGTCTCTTGTTCCTAGACCTCATGATAATTCTGTTATTGGTACAAAATGGTTTTTTAGAAATAAGTTAAATGAACTAGGAGAAGTAGTTAGAAATAAAGCTAGACTTGTTGCTCAAGGTTTCAACCAAGAAGAAGGCATTGACTATGATGAGACCTTTGCTCCAGTAGCCAGATTAGAATCTATAAGAATACTTTTGGCATTTGCTTGCTTTAAAGGTTTTAAACTTTTTCAAATGGATGTCAAAAGTGCTTTTCTAAATGGTTTTATTGAAGAAGAGGTTTATGTAGAACAACCTCCTGGTTTTATCCATGAAAAATTCCAAATTATGTGTATAAGCTAACCAAAGCTCTATATGGGTTGAAACAAGCTCCAAGAGCTTGGTATGAAAGATTGAGTGGCTTTCTTCTTTCAAGAGGTTTTACAAAAGGAAAAGTGGACACAACTCTTTTCATAAAAATATCTCCTAAAAATGATATTTTACTTGTGCAAATTTATGTTGATGATATTATATTTGGTGCTACTAATACATCTCTTTGTGAAGATTTTGCCAAATCAATGCAAAATGAATTTGAAATGAGTATGATGGGAGAACTAAATTTTTTCCTTGGACTACAAATTAAACAAGTCAAGGATGGAGTCTTCATCAATCAAGCAAAGTATACCAAAGAGCTACTAAAAAGATTTGGAATGGATCAAGCAAAAGGAATTGGTACTCCAATGAGTTCATCAACTAAACTTGACAAAGATGAGAAAGGTAAAAACATTGATGAAAAATTGTATAGAGGTATGATTGGGAGTTTACTCTATCTCACTGCTAGTAGACCAGATATTATGTTTGCTGTTTGCTTGTGTGCTAGATTCCAATCATGTCCTAAAGAATCTCATCTAATTTCTGTCAAACGAATATTTCGTTATTTGATTGATACACATGACTATGGTCTTTGGTTTTCTAAAACTTCATCTTTTGAACTTATTGGATACTCTGATGCTGACTATGCTGGATGCAAAGTTGAGCGTAAAAGTACAAGTGGTCATTGTCAATTTCTTGGTAGTTGTCTAGTATCTTGGTTTAGTAAAAAGCAGGCTTGTGTATCTTTATCCACAGTAGAAGCTAAATACATAGCTGCAGGAAGTTGTTGTGCACAATTATTATGGATGCAACATACATTACTTGATTATGGTCTTAACTTTAAGTGTGTGCCTATACTATGTGATAATACCAGTGCTATCAATTTGAGCATTAATCCCATTCAACACTCTAGGACCAAACATATAGAGATAAAACATCATTTCATTCGTGATCATGTGATTAAGAAAGATAAATGCTTAGAACATGTAAATACAAATGATCAAATTGCTGACATATTTACAAAGCCTTTGACTGAGGAGAGGTTTAATCACCTAAGAAGACTCTTAGGAATTTCAAAATTCAATGACTGATGTGTGTATTAATGATGTGATGAAAACAGAGATTTTTTGATAAAAAATTCGGATGCAGGACAGAAAATTCGGTCGACCGAATTTTCTGAACTGAAGAGACAGAAACTTTCGACCGAAAATTCGGACGCAGACCTGAAATTCGGTCGTCCGAATTTTATGGATGCATCCTTTAAATGAAAATCGAACGGTTTCTTCCAAACATTACAACTTCCGAATTTTATATCCTTTCAAAACCTCTCATACCCATTCACGTCCGAATCAAAATCCCTTCAAATCCACACATTCTCATTCCGATTTGCCTTCATTTTTGAACTCCTAACCCTAAATTCTTACCAAAAATTCAGAACCTCTAAACAGAAACATATCAATGGTGAGAACAAAGAGGCCTAACGTTGAGAAAGGTAAGGGAAAGGCTAAAGAAGGAAATGAAGATCCAATCCTCAACCAACCCAGAAGAATTCGAATTCCTCAAACCTTATCTGGGGTTGACAGGTTTGTCTCCATAAAAGTCACTCATGAATTTAATGAATGGAATAAAAATAGCAGAAAGATTATTCCTGGATATAAGGTGGATGCTGATAAACTATCAAGCATGGATATGGTTCTATCTTATTTCAATGATGTTGGCTGGAGTAGTTTGCTATTTATTAATGAAGATTTTTATCCTACTTTGATATATGAATTCTATGCAAACCTAAAGGAAGAAAGAATTGAGACTGTTGGGGATAATAGGATACAATGGTATTCAACTAGAGTATCCCAAGTTGATATTGAATTTAGTGAAGCCCTGATTAACAGAATTTGTGGGGTAGGTGACAATGGGGTTAGATATTATGCAGCCTCAATGCATTGCTATGATCGTGAACTCTTTACATATGATAGATTTGAACAAGCTTTTACCAATGGAAGAGAGTTTAGATCTATAAAAGAAAGGAAAATCAAGAATTTGGATGCTAGAGGTAGAGTATTGCATCATATGATAACTACTATGATTGTTCCTAACTTTGGACATAAATCATCAGTAGGAAATATGCATATGGTATTAATGTTGGCACTGCATGAACAGAGAAGATTGAACTTTGGATATATAGCCTTAAGACACATGATTACTGCTAGAAAAACAGTAACCAAGGCATTCCCTTTTGGAAGGCTATTGACAAAGATCTTTAAGCATTTTAAGATTAAACTCCCAGGAAGAGGGCAAGCCTTTAAAAGTGGAGAAATATACACTGATGAATCCCTTAAGAGAATGCAGCTTATTCTTGATGATGATGGGGTATGGAAAACAAAAAGAGAATCCTCTCCAAAAAGGTTAGGAAAAGAAGAAAAGACAGAAAGTGTAGAAGAGGAAGTAGAGGAGGATGAAGATGAGGAAGATGAGGAAGAGACCCTTGCAAGAGAAATGAAAACAAAGAGGAAGCATGATACCTCAAGTGAGGGGGAGCAACCACCAACAAAAAAAGAGTAGTTGAAGAAGAAACTGAAGTTGAGTCAAGTGGTGAAGGAATAACTAGAGGTGACACCATAATAGCCAAAGCATTCCAAGAAGCCTTGAACAATCAAGTCAAGGAAATGGAGAAGATGTATAAGTTCTTTGAATCATTTGCTCCAATGGTTCTAGAAAAATTAGATGGACTAGAGAGTAGAGTGAAACACATTGAGGAAATCCTAATGAGAAATACTCAAAGTGGTGAAGGACCCTCTAGGCCTCAAGATAGAAATGAGGAAGATGATGATAAAGAGGAAGATAAGAAGGACAAAGATGATGACAGTGATGATGGGGATGATCAAGGAGGAAATGATGAGACAGTGGCAGAACAAGAAGAAGAAGAAGAACATGTACATAAAGAACCACAAGAGGCAGGAAGCCAAGTAGCTCAAGCTGAAATTATCTCACCATCACACATTTCATTCAGCCAAGGAAGAGTGAAGTACTTGGCCATCAATAAAGGGATTAGCAAAGCCTCTTCATCAGCATCACAAGACTAAGCATCTCTTCCATTCTATTTACTGCTTTAAGTTATTTAAATTTTTAGTTATGCATCTAATGTTATAATCTTCTTCAGTATTTTTCTTGCATCTTATGTAATAGTGAAGCTCAATGATGAAATCTCAGCGATGAGAGCTTCCTTTATGTGTTAAATTGTTAATCTCATTTTCATTGACCCCATCTTTGACTGATGACAAAAGGGGGAGAAGAAATGAGGATGACAAAATGTGTGAAAAACTGTTGTATGGGATGAGATAATGAATTTTCTGTATATGAATTTTCTGTATGCATGTTTTCTGAGTCTTATGTCTCAATCCTATAGATGTTTTCCGTGTGTTTTCTGTAAATGAATAACTTGCTCTTGAATTGTTACTCTATGAAAACATTTAAATGCATGAGCTATAACTTGTTGCCAAAAAATATTCTATTGTTGTTCAAATTGATCTAAATCTGTTTTAATCTCTTCTATTATGTTTGAACAACCTTAGGCATTCATTATATTGAATTTATTACAGTTTGGACTTAAGATTTAAAAATTCGGATGCATGTTCTGAAATTCGGATGCATGCATATTTTGTTGCCAAAATGTGCTCTATTGTTGTTCAAATTGATTCAAACTTGTTTTAATCTCTTCCACTATGTTTGAACAACCTTAAGAAAGCTTATTTTCAAAAATTGAAGCTTTCATTTCACTTATTTTTCAATTCGGATTTGATATGTCAAAATTCGGATGCATAGCATCTCAAGTCCAAACTAGTTGAAAAATGAGCTCAATCTAAGGGGGAGCAATATTAATCTTTTCTTGCCTTTAATACCTCTCTTAGAAGTTGTCTTAATGATTAAATGCTATATCTTCTATCCTAGCTGTTGGAAGGAAGGAGCCAAATGGAGGATTGGTTGGATCATATGCTCATATTGAGCCATTTGAATGTCAATGTGCTAAATTGGTTATCTTCTATCATTGACATCAATACTTCTTTGTACTACATTGTTTAAATCCATCACATTTTGCATCAAAGTTTGTTATCATCAAAAAGGGGAAGATTGTTAGCCCTAAGGGCAAATCATGTAGTTTTGATAAATGACAAATATTGATGAAGACTAATATGTTTGAATATTGTGTGATAGGATTTGTAAACAAAGAAGTATGAAGTCTCATTGCCTTGAAGCAAAAGTTCAAGAACAACTTCAGTTAAGCAAAGTATTTGGAATTTGAAGAATGTTGCTCTAAAGATGATCAAAAGGCATTGAAGACTTGAAGTGTAGAGTGCATTTAACTTGTAGGTAAATTTCTATGTAAACTCTACACTTGTATGTCTTGGTTATCATTGAATGCATAAAAGAGCATAAAAAGAATCTTATGATGATAAAAGGCTTTGAATGAATCTGTTTATGAAATATGTTAGTAAACTTCATATGTTCTTGTTTTTCAAGCTTATATATGGTTAAATAAGTTTTCTATACATATCAAATGTTTTTCAAACTCATTGAAGTTATATCTCAAATGATTTTACAAAGTTTGAAAATGCTTTCAAAAAATTCGGTCGTCCGAATTGTGTAGCAAAAGTTTGCTACCATTCTTCCAGAGAAATTCGGAAGAAGATTCGGACGCAGCCAAAAAATTCGGTCGTCCGAATTTTTGGTCTTCAGCATGGTCACTGTTCTTCCAAAAAAATTCGGACGAAGTTTTCGGACGCAGCAAAAAATTTGGTCGTCCGAATTTTTGTTCTCAGCATGGTTACTATTTATCCAGAGAAATTCGGACGAAGATTCGGACGCAGCCAAAAAATTCGGTCGTCCGAATTTTCTGAAACTAGCCGTTTCTAGCCGTTTTATGAACGTTTTAACAGATTTTCAAATTCTATAAAAGCTATACATGTGAAAATTTTTGTAACTCTTGAAATCTTGAAAACTCCAAGCATTCAAAAGCATTTAGCAAACATTTCTTAAGCTCTCTTATGTCTTGTGCGTTCAATTGATTAATCCAAAGATATCAAAGTGTGAAGGTGCAAATTTGTGTAATATCTACCATCAAGTGGTAACTTCAACACACTCTCATTTATTTATCATATTCTGTAGTTCTACTAGCTCTAGCAAGGTTATCTTGATAACATAAAATCCTTTAGATAAGGGTGATCCTTGAAAGTGTGATTCAAGGTTGTTTAAGATATAAAACCATTGTTTTTGATGAACCTTGTATTGTAAACATTACTAGAAGAGGTTGTGAGTTTAAAACCATAGTTTGGTGAACCTCTGTTGTAATTTGTAAACCTGAGCAATTAGTAGATTTGTTGAAATCCTTAAGTGTGAGCTTAAGGTAGTGGATGTAGATCTTGAGGATCGAACCACTATAAATTGTTTGAGTTCTTTGCTATTGCTTTCATTACTGCCTTGCTATCAATTATCTCTAATTTAGCTCATTTAACTTGTTCTTGGTATAACCGCATAAAAGGTTTAAGTTTGCGAAAATTAGCCAAATACCTAATTCACCCCCCCCCCCTCTTAGGTATTTCAGTGTTGTTGAAAGGAAAAATAGAACTTTACAAGAAATGGCTAGATCAATGCTTTGTGAAAATTCTTTGCCAAAATATTTTTGGGTTGAAGATTTAAACACTGCTTGCGATGTAATGAATAGAGTTCTTTTAAAACCTTTCATACGAAAACACCTTTTGAACTCCTATTTGATAAAACTCCTTCAATTCTTTATTTTAAGGTATTTCGTTGTAAGTGCTTTGTCTTAAATACTCATGACAATCTGGGAAAGTTTGATAGAAAGTCAGATGAAGGCATATTTCTTGGTTATTCATCGAATAAAGAGGCTTATAAAGTTTATAACAAAAGAACATTATGTGTTGAGTAAAGCATTCATGTGACCTTTGATGAATCTAACATTTATTTTGAAAGAAGAAATAAAGATGATGTAGGTACCTCAGTGGTTGATAATCAAACTCATTATCAAGCACCAACTTCGGAAGAACATGCCAAAGAAGAAGAAATAGTAGAGTAAAAACGTGATGGCCAACCTAGTAGTGACCAAGAGCTTCCAAAAGATTTAAGATATGCAAGAGGCCACCCTAAGGAGCAAATCATTGGTGATGTCTCCCAAGGAGTTAAAACAAGACGGTACTTTATTGACAACTTTGCTCTTTTATCTTATATTGAGTCTAAAAACATTGACAATGCCTTGTGTGATGATTTTTGGATTATTGCTATGCAAGAGGAGCTAAATAAATTTGAAAGAAATAAAGTTTGGACTCTTATCTCAAGACCTCATGACCATTACATTATTGGTACAAAATGAGTTTTTAGAAATAAATTAAATGAACTAGGATTCAATCAAGAAGAAGGCATTGATTATGATGAAACCTTTGCACCGGTATCTAGACTTGAATCCATAAGAATACTTTTAACTTTTGCTTGTTTTAAAGGTTTTAAACTATTTCAAATAGATGTCAAAAGTGCATTTCTAAATGGTTTTATTGAAGAAGAGGTTTATGTAGAATAACCACCCAACTTTATTCATGAAAAGTTTCCTAATCATGTTTTCAAGCTAACTAAGGCTTTATATGGATTGAAACAAGCTCCTAGAGCTTGGTATGAAAGACTAAGTAGATTTCTTCTTTTAAAAGGATTTTCAAAAGGAAAAGTTGATACAACACTATTTATAAAAACCTCTTCTAATAATGATATCTTACTTGTGCAAATTTATGTGGATGACATTATATTTACTGCTACTAACACATCCTTTTGTGAAGAATTTGCCAAATCAATGCAAAATGAATTTGAAATGAGCATGATGGGAGAATTGAATTTCTTTCTTGGGCTGCAAATCAAGCAAACTAAGGATGGAGTCTTCATAATCAAGCAAAGTATACCAAAGAGCTATTGAAAAGATTTGGAAGGGACCAAGAAAAGGTATAGGCACTCCAATGAGCTCATCAACTAAACTTGATAAAGACGAGAAAGGTAAAAATGTTGATGAAAAGGCATATAGAGGTATGATTGGGAGTTTACTTTATCTCACTGCAAGTAGACCAGATATTATGTTTGTTGTGTGCTTATGTACTAGATTCCAATCCTGTCCTAAAGAGTCTCATTTAATTTCTATTAAATGCATCTTTGGTGATTTGATTGATACATATGACTATGGCCTTTGGTTTTCAAAATCTTCATCTTTTGATCTTGTTGGATATTCGGATGCTGATTTTGCCAGATGTAAAGTTGAGCGTAAAAGCACTAGTGGTCATTGTCAATTTCTTGGTAGTTGTCTTGTATCTTGGTATAGTAAAAAACAGGCTTGTATGTCTTTATCTACCACAGAGGCGGAATATATCAATGACGGTAGTTGTTATGCTCAAGTGCTATGGATGAAGCACACTCTACATGACTATTGTCTAGAATTCAAATGTGTGCCTCTACTATGTGATAATACTAGTGCTATAAATTTAAGCATAAATCCCATTCAACATTCTAGGACTAAGCATATAGAGATTAAACATCATTTTATTCGTGATCATGTAGCTAAAAAAGATATATGTTTGGAATATATTAATACAAATGATCAAATTGCTGATATATTTACCAAGCCTTTGGCGGAGGAAAGGTTTAGTTACCTAAAAAGGCTATTAGTTATCTCATAATTCAATTACTAATGTGTGAGTTGAAGTATGGTAGAAATAGGGAACATTCGGATGCATAATTTGGATGCATTGAGAGAAATTCGGATGTCCAAACTTTCTCTAGAAAATTCTAGACAGAAAGATTCTAATGCATGCTCAGATGCATGACTGAAAATTCAGTCGTCTGAATTTTCTGAAACTGAAGAAATAGAGAAGTTCGGATGCAGACCTAAAAATTCGATCATCCGAACTGAGTGGTTGCATCAATTTTAAATGAATCCGAATAGTCATATTTCATATCTTTTAACTTCCAGACTCTCTTCTCTCTCAAAATCTACATACCCCTTTTACGTCTAAACACAAATCCCTCTAAAATTTCACCACCTTCACATCAAATTGTTTGAATTTTTGAGTTCTAAGCCCTAAACACTTCCTAAAAATCACTCTCTTGCAAACAAGAACATCATGGTGAGAACTAAGAGAGCAAATTTTGAAAAAGGAAAGGGAAAGGCAAAGGAAGGAGATGGAGGGCTGATCATAAATGAACCAAGAAGAATTAGAGTTTCTCAAACATCATTTGTATTGGAAAGATTCATCTCCATCAAGGCAGCCTCTAAGTTTGAAGAATGAAACAAGAAAAACAGAAAAATTATCCCCGGATACAAGGTGAACCTAGAAAGATTCTCCAATATGGGTAACGTCTTATCTCTTTTTGGTGATATTGGTTGGAGTAATTTGTTAGTAGTTGATGAAGAATTTTACCCTATACTTATGTATGATTTTTATGCAAATCTCAAAGAGGAAAGAATAGAACATGTGGGGGAAAATGTAGTGCAATGGTATTCTTCTAGAGTATCCCAAGTGGATTTTGAGTTTAATCACGCATTGGTTAATAGAATTAGTGGAGTAGATGATACTAGGACAAGATATTATTCTCTGGGACAACATTGTTATATACATGAACTCTTCGCAAATGAAAGATCTGAAGAGGCTTTCACAAATGATAGGGAGTTTAGGTCCATCTGGGAAATGGAAATTAAAGGCTCTGATTGTAGAGGAAGAGTTATGCACCACATGATTACCACTATGATTATCCCTATTTTTGGACATAAGTCATCTGTTGGCCTTGCATGAGCATAGAAGATTGAACTTTGGATTTATGGCATTAAAGCACATGATTAGTGCAAGAAAAATAGCCAACAAAGCTCTACCATACCGGAGGCTATTAACAAGAATTTTCAAACATTTTCAATTTAAACTTCCAGTAAAAGGACAAGCATTTAAGAGTTGAGAGATATATACTAATGACTCTCTTAGAAGGATGCAATTAGTTCTTGATGACGTTGGCATATGGAGAACTAAAAGGAACTCCTTCAAAAGGAGAAGAGGTTGAAGAAAGTGAGGAGGTTGAGGAAGAAACATTGGCTAGAGAAATGAAGAACAAAAGAAGACATGGCACCTCAAGTGAGGGAGAGCAACCTCCCTCAAAAAGAAGACTCATAGAAGAAGTTCCTGTAAGCCCTAAGGGCAAATCATGTAATTTTGATTCATGACAAATATTGATGAGAACTAATATGTTTATATTGTGTGATAGGATTTGTGAAGAAAGAAGTTTGAAGTCTCATTGCCTTCAAGAGGAAGAGCAAAGAACAACCTCAGTAAGCCATGAGTCTTTTGAGGTTTATTCAAAGATGAACTCAAGGCATTGAAGACTTGAAGTGTAGAGTAGGTATGATGATAGGTAATATTTATGTGAACTCTACACTTGTATGTCTTGGAGTCTATTGAATGCATAAGAGAGCATAAAATTGGTTTCTTAAGTTTAAAAGTTTGTTGAATGAATTCCTAGTAAATGTGGTTTTGTGTCCTAAAAGTTTTTAAGTAAACTTTAAATGATCAAATGAGTTTGATTGTGGTTTTCAAACTTATATTTGTCTAAATAAGTTATCTATATGTACCAAATGTATTTCAAATACTTGGAAGATTGATTTCAAATGATTTTACAAAGTTTGAACACAATTCCATAAAATTCGGTCGTCCGAATTTGGTAGCAAAAGTTTGCTACTGTTCTTCCAGAGAAATTCGGAAGAAGATTCGGACGCATGAGAAAAAATTTGATCGTCCGAATTTCCTGAAAATAGCCGTTTTATAGCTGTTTCAACTGATTTTCAAATTCTATAAAAGCTATAAACGTGCAATCTTTTGTAAGTTCTAAATCTTTGAAAATTCTAAGCCTTCAAAAGTCTATTACAAACATTTCTCAAGCTTTCTTATGTCTTGTGCATTCAATTGATCAATCCAAAGACATCAAAGTGTGAAGGTGAAACTTTGTGTAAACTCTACCAACAAGTGGTAACATCTACACACTCTTCTTTACTTATTCAATTGTATTGATCTACTAGCTCTAGCAAGGTTATCTTGATAACATAAAACCCTTTAGATAAGGGAGATCCTTGAAGTTGTGATTCAAGGTTGTTTGAGATATAAAACCATAGGTTGGTGAGCCTTGTTTGTAAAATTACTAGAAGAGGTTATAAGTGTAAAACCATAGTGTGGTGAACCTCTCTTGTAATCTGTAAACTTAAGCACATAGTAGAGTTATTGAAATCCTTAAGTGTGGACTTAAGGTAGTGGAGGTAGATCTTGAGGATCGAACCACTATAAATTGCTTGTGTTCTTCTGTCCACATTTATTATATTGTTGTGCCATAAACTGTTTGTTCTCTTATTCACTTAATCTGTAATAGTCTACACATTTATAAAGTTTGAATTTGCAATAATTAGCCAAATACCTAATTCACCCCCCCCCCCCTTAGATATTTCAGTTCCAACTCCTCAATCTCAACCAAATGATGAAGAAGCTCCCACTGGTGAAGGGATTACTAGAGGTGACACCATAATGGCTAAGGCATTCCAAGAAGCCTTGAACAACCACATCAAGGAAATGGAGAAAATGTACAAAGTATTTGAATCATTTGCTCCAATGGTTCTTGAAAAATTAGATGGATTGGAGAATAGAGAGAAGCACATAGAGGAGATGTAATGAGAAATGTACAAAGTGGTGAAGACCCTCTGGACCTCAAGCTAAGGATGACAAGGATGATGAAGGAAATGAGAAAAATGATGAAGATGATGACAGGGGAGATGAAGATGATAGTGGGAATGATGATCATCGAGGCAACAATGAGTTTGTGGCAAGACAAGGAGAAAGAAATGAATTTGTACATGAAGAGCCACAAGAAGGAGGAAGCCAAATCAAGAGAGCAAAAATCATCTCACAATCAACTATCTCCTTCAGCCAAGGAAGGGTCAAACATGTGCCAATCAAGAATGGATTCAGCAAGGCCTCTCCATCAACATCACAAGACTGAGCATCTCTTCAAACTTATCTCTTTACTGTTGTTATTTACTTATTTGTACTTAGTACAAATTATATGTGTTATTTCCATCTTGGTTTATGAAATTTCTATGCTTTTCCTTAATTTCTGCAATTTCTATAATAGCTTGGCTTATGAAGCTCAATGATGAAACCTTAGTGTTGAGAGTTTCTTTGTTTAATGATACTTTGATCACCCTAAGCTTAATGTGCTAAACAGTCAGTCTCATTTTTATTAACCCCAGTTTTGAGTGATGACAAAAGGGGGATAAAGAATGATGACTGCATAATGTGTTGTAATGTGCATGGTGATATGCTATAATTGTGATGACTGCATAACGTGTTGTAATATGCTTGCTGATATGCTGTAATTGTGATGACTGCATAATGTGCTGTAATGTTCTTGCTGATGTGCTGTGTAATCTGAATGTGCTTGCTGTAATTGTGCTATGTAATGTGCTATCTGCTGTAAACTGAGGTTTTTTGGAATATGGTTAAGTTGAGGTTGAAATCTTGATCTTGGTTCTTGACTTGACTTATGATTTTGGATTACTTCATGAAAATAATTAAGTGCATGAGTTTTGTGGTTTTGAAAAGCTAAATTGAGTTCCATTCTTTACATACATATTTGAGTACTTTTATAGTTCATTTGAAAATCCAAAATCACCTTTTTCAAACTTGTTGCAAAAATTTCGGACTTGAAATTAGGATGTAGAACAAAAGTTCGGATCCATCAAAATTTTCTTGCCAAAAATATTTTTCTGTTGTTCAAATTTTTAAAAAACTATCTTAATCTTTCATATCATATTTGAACAACCTTAGAAAAGCTTATTTTCAAAAATTAAAACTTTTATCTCACATATTTTACAGTTCGGACTTGAAACCTTAAAATTCGAATGCATGATTCAAAAATTCGGATGCATTATTCAGAAATTCGAATGCATCCATATTGTATTGCCAAAAAGTGCTCTTTTGTTGTTTAAAGTGATCCAAATCTATTTTAATCACCTCTGATATGTTTGAACAACGTTAGGAAAACTTTATTTCACTTTAAACTTTTATTATATGAGATTTATTGTAGTTTGGACTCATAGTCCACAATTCAAAATTTCTTGAAAAATGAGCACAATATAAGGGGAAGCATTGTTAAACTTTTACAACCTTTAAAACCTCTCTTAGAATCTTTTCTTAATGCTTAAATGCTATATATGCTTTACTAGTTGTTTGAAGGAAGGAGGTAAATGGAGCTTGCTTTGGTCATAGGCTCATATTGAGCCTTTTGAATGTCAATGTGATAAATTGATTATTATCTACCGTTGACATTAATACTTCTTTGTACTACATTGTTTAAATCCATCACATTTTGCATCAAAGTTTGTCATCATCAAAAAGGGGGAGATGGTTAGCCCTAAGGGCAAATTATATAGTTATGATTAGTTTTGATTAATGACAAATATTGATAAGGACTAATTCTTATGTCATTTGTGTGATAGGATTATTGGATTAAGAAGTAAGGAATTCTTATTGCCTTGGAGCTAAAAGTGCTAAGGACAACTCAAGTGTGATCAAGGATCAAGAATGTAGAACATGTCCTATGGATTGAAGACTTCAAAGACTCTAGTGTAGGTTTACACTTGCAAAATAGGTATATTCTTGTAAACCCTACACTTGTGTCTCTTGTAAACCCTACACGTGTTTTTGAATCTTAAATGGCTTTGAATAAATTCTTGATTACCAAGTATTGTTTTTAAATCCTAAAATGGTTTTAAGAAAACATTGAGTGATCAAGTGCCCTTGTAATGGTCTTTGAGTTCAAAAGATTTTAAATGACTTATCTTTTAGTATAAAATGATTTCAAACTTATTAAGGATGATTTTCAAATGTTTTGACAAAGTTTGAACAGTTCGAATGCAATGGGCAAAGTTCAGTCGTTCGAACATTCCCAGACAACATGTCACAGTAATGTTGGAACAATAGTTCAGACACAGAGGATCAAGTTCGGTTGTCCGAACTCCTCAGAAACTAGCCGTTTTGTGACTGTTAAAACCGATTTTTAAAATTTATAAAAACCATAAATTTAAGATTTTTTTAAAGCGTTGAACACTTGAGAAATCCTAACATTCCAAAATCATTTGAAACATCAATGCTCTCTTTTGTATTGTGCATACAAGTGATCACTCAAGATTCCAAAGACAACAAAGTGAAGTGGTTCAAAATTGCGTAATCATCTACCAAGCTATGGTAATATCTCATCCATACTCTATTTAATCTTGTTTTCTACTTGCTCATTACAAGGTATTCTTGTAAACATAAAATCCTTTAGATAAGGGTGATCCTTGAAGTATTGATTCAAGGTTTTTTGTAGATATAAAATCATTTGGTAGGGTGAACTTTGTTTGTAGAATTGCAAAAGAGGTTATTGGTGTAAAACTGTTTGATTGAATTTGAGCATATAGTAGATTGATTGAAATGCTTGAGTGTAGGCTCAAGGTAGTGGCTATAGATCTTCAAGAGATCGAACCACTATAAATTGCTTGTGTTCATTGCGCTTAAATTGTTTATTGCTTTGTCATTGAATTCATTATTCTCTCATTGATACAAGTGAATATAATATGTCCAAACTTATTTCATCAGAAGGGAATAGTTTTTAAAAATTAGTCAAAGACCTAATTTACCCCCCTTCTTAGGTCTTTCAAATACATTATTGTTCGTTCTCAGTGCGCTAAAAATGCTAGATGACGGTGTCTAACTACTTACACGATTGGACCTAGAAGGAAATAGACCACGTGGCTACCTGTATACATCAACTGTAGATGGCTTTACCCATCTGTTAAACCGTAAACAGTTAAAATCTTGCACAATTAAGTGGTTGTGCTTCACGATCGCTGTTTCGGTCAATCTTTAACTATCCAATTGCACCAGAACAATTGTTCAGTAAATGATTGTGTACTTTTCTCTACATTGCAGGGATAGGGAGTGGATGATGTTGCTAAAGGCACTGTTCCAAATGCCTTAGAGATAGGGAGTAAGATGGCCGCGTTGCTTAGCGGTTGGAATTATCTCAGTACTGGCGCATATTTCAGTCTAGCTGTCTGTGATCTTGTAAGTGTTTTGCTTACAATCTATGAACATTCCACAGTAAGATCCCGAACAATTGTTCTTCCCTCCCAAAAATGCTCCCTTCTCCAGCCCTATTTATTGAGATTTTCGATACTAGTTGTTTCAGTTCTTCTTGTCCATTTGCCGTGCAGAGCATTTCTTCTTGTTCGCAGTTGACATTCTATCGAAGATGCTCTATGCCTAAATAGCATGGCTTGCAAAGGGGTGTTCGAATATGCACATTGATCCGTTGGTGAGGCCGTGATGAGATATTTTCAAGCTTGGTATATCAGTCAGAGCGGACTTCAAATTGATTTTGGAGATTTAGTTGGGATGTCCCAAACATCCCAATTCAACCCGACGGCTGTAGTTACGGTTTGTTTGTGATTACTTAGGGAGACAGGAAATGGAAAAGGGGGAAATAGAGGCCTTGGAAAATAATATCTATTTGTCGTCGATACATCTAAACAAATGCACTATCTAGATATATAATTGTAAATCACATGTTGAACAATATCCTGTATTAACTACGAAAATAATTGTTACAAACAAGAAGAACAATTGTTCAAATCATGAAGACACTTGGGAAAAATATTACATTAAATGCCAGAATTGTTATGTCCTTGTTGTAACAGTTGTTATGAACAAAGTGAACATATGTTACTTCATAGACAACACTTGGGAAAAAATAATGCTCAGTAAGAAAAATGTTACAATTACCATTACTGTAACAATTGTTCTGAACATGACGAACAAGTGTTCTTGAACAAGATGAACAATTGTTATGAAAAAAAATGAACAATTGTTATTGAAATACCTAAGAGGGAGAGGGTGAATTAGGTATTTGGCTAATTTTTCAAAACTATTTCCTTTTATAAATTTAGCTAGAGCAGATTATGAATACTTGTTTCAATGAGATGATAGTTAAATCAATGATAAAGCAATAAACAATCTAAGATCAATGAACTCAAGCAATTCATAGTGGTTCGATCTCTTCAAGATCTACGTTCACTACCTTGAATCTACACTCAAGGATTTCAATCAATCTACTATATGCTCAAGTTCAACAATTACATAAGAGGCTCACCACACAATGGTTTTACACTCACAACCTCTTTTTCAATTCTAGAAACAAGGTTCACCCTACCAAAAGATTTTATATCTACAAATAACCTTAAATCAATGTCTCAAGGATCACCCTTATCTAAAGGATTTTATGTTTACAAGAAAACCTTGTAATGAGCTAGTAGAAAACACAATTAAATGGAAAATGGAGAATGAATAAGATGTTACCACTTTCTTGGTAGATAATTACCCAATGCTACACCTCTTCACTTTGTTGTCTTTGAAATCTTGAATGATCAATTGAAAGCATAAGACAAAAGTGAGATTTGATGTTTGCTAAAGATTTTGCAATATGTGAACTTAGTCTGCTGCAATATGAATTTTTATGCATTATGTGAACTTAGTCTGCTGCAATATGAATTTTTATGCATTAAAATTCAGATGCAAGGTTTAAAGAATTGGATGCATCCATATCTATGGTCAAATTGTATTCTTTTATTGTTCAAATTGATTCAAATTTGTCTTAATCTCTTCCATTATGTTTGAACAACATTATGAAACCTTTTTGTCATTTTAAAACTTCAATTATATTGAATCTATTGCAGTTTGGACATGAGCTTAAAAATTCGGACGCATGAGTTTACAAATTCGGACGCATGTGATTCAAAATTCGGATGCATCCATATTGTGTTGTCAAAATGTGCTCTTTTGTTGTTCAAATTGAGTCAAATATAGTTTAATCTCTTACTATATGTTTGAAAAATCTTAGGAAAGCTTATTTACAAAATTTGGAGCTTTCATTTATCTTATTTTAAAGTTTGGACTTGATATGTCAAAATTCGGATGCATAGTATCCCTAGTCCAAATTTGTTGAAAAATGAGCGCAATCTAAGGGGGGGCATTGATAAGCTTTTAACAACCTTAAAACCTTTCTTAGAAGTTTTCTAAATGCTTAAATGCTATATCTTCTATCCTAGTTTAGTTGGAAGGAAGGAGGTAAATGGAGGTTGGTTGGGTCATAGGATCATATTGAGCCTTTTGTATGTCAATGTGCTAAATTGGTTATTTTCTATCATTGACATCAATACTTCTTTGTACTACATTGTTTAAATCCATCACATCTTGCATCAAAGTTTGTCATCATCAAAAAGGGGGAGATTGTTAGCCCTAAGGGCAAATCATGTAATTTTGATTAAATGACAAATATTGATGAGAACTAATATGTTTAGATTGTGTGATAGGATTTGCGAAGAAAGAAGTTTGAAGTCTCATTGCCTTCAAGCCAAAGAGCAAGAACAACCTCAATAAGCTATGAGTCTTTTGAGGTTTATTCAAAGATGAACTCAAGGCATTGAAGACTTGAAGTGTAGAGTAGATATGATGATAGGTAATATCTATGTAAACTCTACACTTGTATGTCTTGGAGTCTATTGAAGCATAAGAGAGCATAAAATTGGTTTCTTAATTTTAAAAGGCTTTGAATGAATTCTTAGTAAATGTGGTTTTGTGTCCTAAAAGTTTTTTAAGTAAACTTTATATGAACAAAGGAATTTGATTTTGGTTTTCAAACTGATATTTGTCTAAATGAGTTTTCTATATATACCAAATGTAATTCAAATTCATGGAAGATTAATTTCAAATTATTTTTCAAAGTTTAAACATAATTTCAAGAAATTCGGTCGTCCGAATTTAGTAGCAAAAGTTTGCTACTGTTCTTCCAGAGAAATTCAGAAGAAGATTCGGACGCATGAAGAAAAATTCGGTCATCCGAATTTTGGTCTTCAGCATGGTCACTGTTCTTCCAGAGAAATTCGGACGAAGCAATAAGAATTCGGTCGTCCGAAAAATTTGGACGCAGAATTCTGTCGTCCGAATTTCCTGAAAATAGCCATTAACTATCCGTTTTATAACTGTTTCAACTGATTTTCAAATTCTATAAAAGCTATAAACGTGAAATTTTTTGTATGTTCTGAATCCTTGAATACTCTAAGCTTTCTAAAGACTATTACAAACATTTCTCAAGCTCTCTTATGTCTTGTGCATTCAATTGATCAATCCAAAGACATCAAAGTGTGAAGGTGCAACTTTGTGTAAATTCTACCAACAAGGTAACATCTACACACTCATCTTTACTTATTAAATTGTGTTGATCTACTAGCTCTAGCAAGGTTATCTTGATAACATAAAACCCTTTAGATAAGGGTGATCCTTGAAGTTGTGATTCAAGGTTGTTTGAGATATAAAACCATAGTGTGGTGAGCCTTGTTTGTAAAAATTACTAGAAGAGGTTGTAAGTGTAAAACTATAGTGTGGTGAGCCTCTCTTGTAATCTGTGAACTTGAGCACATAGTAGAGTTTTTGAAATCCTTAAGTGTAGGCTTAAGGTAGTGGAGGTAGATCTTGAGGATCGAACCACTATAAATTGCTTGTGTTCATTGTTTTACATTTCTTATATTACTTTGTCATAAGTTGTTTCTCTTTTGTCCATATCATCTGTTATTGATCTATACATCTAAAAGGTTTGAATTTGCAAAAATTAGCCAAATACCTAACTCACCCCCCCCCCCCCTCTTAGGTATTTCAAGATAAATTCAAACATCTTAATTGGAGTCCGAACATTTCAAATTTAGTCAAAATGATTAGAAATCGAGCACAACAAGTTTGAAATCATTTTGGACTATAAAATGGATCTTTTCAAGAACTTGATAAAAATATTTAAATCATTTGAGTTTGAAAATCAAGTTTTAAGCTCTCTTGAAAAATTCTAGATTTCAAAGACAAACAAATGCAAGGTTTACAAATATATACCTATAATGCACTTGTAAACCTAGCTATACTAAGGTTTTCTAACTTATCAACAATCTTGAATCAACTCTATTATCCTCAACCACTTTGATAATCTTGAGTTGTTCTTGCACTTTTAGCTTCAAGGCAATGAGACTTGTATTCTTCTCAATCTAAAAATCCTATCACACAAAAAAATTGTGCACATTAATCCATATCAAGATTAATCAACATTATTTCTATAGGACTTTGCACTTATCAATGTTTCTCATTAATCAAAACAAAATAGTTTTCCCTAAGGGCTTACAGTTTTAATTTTCAAATTTATTTCATGTAGGTTACAATTCAAGTCATTATTTTTAGGAGTTACAAAAAATTTCAGTTTTGGTAAATTATATCTGCAAGATCACCTCAACCTGAATAATTGTATATTAATGATTATTATATTAATAGTTCTTTAGTGGATTTGATGAGGTATTAATGTTACTTTTTCATAGTTGATGATAACAAATTGTTCTTAATCCATGAGGTATTAATATTTTTACATAATTGGTTAAGCTAAATTTTGGTGAACAGATGTCAAAGCCTCTATAACAAAGCAACTATTAGGTTTCGAACAAAAACGTTAGAACATTGATGCCTTTTCAAGATTATTTGGTATTCTTGCTCAAAATGTTAGTACATAAATTGAGAAAAGAAAAGAAAGATGTATGTTATGACAATCCAGTTCACAGAGATTTATCTTCTTTGATTGATGAATAATTGATTGTAGGAAAATGATCAAAGGAAAAGATATACCCTTCTTAAGCACTTTATATGTCGAAATAATTACAACATTGATAATCCAAGTTCACCTTTAGCTAAATGTACAATAAAGCAAAGCAGTTAGTACATTGCATACTTGTAAGTTAATACATGAAGAAAAATTCTGAAACATCCAGCCATATGTACTTGTCAAAGTAAAAAATTATGTCTTCATTCACTTCAAGAAATGATTTTTGTTTGATCATCCATTTCTCATCAAGTCATATGGTAATGGTCACTCATGAATATCATGTGCTCAATAAGATATGAATATGCAAGTACGTTACAAAGGTGGATATAGGTTCAAACTGAGAAATGAAAAAGGATGATGGGGAAGGGGAGGAAGAGTGGGTGGAAGAATCACAAGGCATCTTAGGAGGATATATAGTCATCAAGAATGCATCAAATAAAAAATGTGAGACTGCAGTCCAAGATCTAGCAAATAAATTAATTTTAAAATATATACAATATTATACTTGTAACAAACTATCTGGTGGAATATTTTCAAGTAAATGATATATGGGTATCTCTTTGTTCATGCCTACACAAGTAAAAATAAATAGGGAAGTGTTATATTTTGACATTTCTCTTGAGCAAAGAAGTCTTTTTTCTTAGATAGGTCAATTTAAACTATTTCTTAGTACTCTGTATTATTGGATTACTAAGGAGTATAAACAGATAAAGTTAAGGATATGCCTGATAAATTCCTAAATCATTGTTTTTGATATTTTCAATTAAATGAAGTTGTCTTTGTCTTGCTGCAGTTGAACCCCTTGACTTGTCTTTGTCTCCATGAACGTAAAGCATCATCTCCTTGGCTCTTATCATACTACAATTCTCTTGCCTCTTTCTCAGACTTACTATAAGGAAATTAAGTAGATTAAGAATATTAAATATATCAATATTGCTACTGCAAAATAAACCACAAAAGTAAATGAAACCATAGTTTTGTAAACTAAATCATGAAAAAACTTGTTCAATGATATTTAAAAACAATAGTAGGATTTAATTAATGTTTTGCTGAAAACACTATGAGGCCATGACAAGAAAGGCATGTTATAGCACATATAACACAGGTAGAATTTGGTTGATTCTTTCTTTGTCTTTTTGGTTCAACCATATGCTCTTAATAGCATTTGCAACAGCTACTATATGTAATGTGATAAATTCAAGAATAAAAAAAATGGGCATCAATGCCATATTATGGGTTTAGTGGAGAGGTTCAAAGCATAACAGGTCTTTTTTTTGGCCAATTCACTTTGAAAGGTAAATTAAAAGAACAAGTTCAACTCATAAAAGAATTGAAGCTAATGGATGCTTTGATCAATGATATTAGCACAATGGAGAAGCTGGACACAAGACTTAAATTCTAGTTGCAGGATATTAAAGGTGTTCTCAAGAGGCAAAGGCCATTGCAGAAAAAGATTTCAAAGGCATTTTCGAAAGGTAAGTTTCAATGTCAAAAAATCTTATTGTTGCAAACTTTTTGTTTGTCATGCATCAGTTGAGGAGAATAACAAATAGGAGGCATTTTCTACTTGCCATACAGGTTGTTCATTATATGTAAAATTGATGCCAACTTGTTGCTAGTTGATAATATACTACTACATATTTTTCCTTCGCCTAATCACTTTAATAACTTCTTATTGGAACATTGATCTAGTGGAATTTGTTGTTTTATCATGCTGAAAAATTTAGGCACTTGAAATAGTTAAGGTCACAACTTGGGTTGATGCCATACTGATACAATATATTGAAAAAGGCATTATGTGTGTGTGTGTGTTTTCTTTAGGCTACATTCTAGGCTACAAACTGTCCAAATTATTTTCTATTGAAGCATACACTTTAGCACATTGTTTGTGTAAGATTTCAATTCTTTTTTTAAAATTTAAGGCCATTAAATCCCTTTTTATTTCCAAGGTACCATAAGTTTTATTCATTAGTTTTTGCCAGTTATTATAACAAGAAATAAAATATGAAAATATTTTTATAATACTATTATATTGGTTAGTTAATTAGTTAATTAGTATTATTATATAATTAATTACTAAAAGATTAGTAAGAGCTATTTGGGAGTTAAATTAGCTAAAAAAGAATACATTTTTAGGAAAAGAATAGTACTCTATTAGTTTATTATTATTATTGTTCTTATTTTTATTATTTTAACCCTAATTAATTATAATTATAATTATATAGTAATTAAAGCAAAGAACAATGAATGCTATATAAATTATAATATGTTACATTACGCTAATATATCCTATACGTATTACAACATATTTTCTCCTGACATGTGAATGATATGTGTAATACATATATGTTAAATTTATGAACTATTAATGTACGATATCAAAAACATAATCTACGTTTAATCAGAATGACTATATATGATACACAGATATAATATAGTGAAGAATACCCATTATTCAGATATCTACATCATCCATGGAATATGTAAACAAAATTATAAAATAGATTATATAATTAATACTATTATTAGAATATTATATAAATATAAAAATTAAGAGTAAATAAATGTACTTCAACCTCTACCTTTGTAAGAACAAGAAGAAGGAGAAACAAAAATAATTGTTATTTTACAATAAAAGAGCATAAGGAATACTTATGATTACTAAAACTCAAATGAAAATACAATTAATGAAAAATAAAAAATAATAATAGCATCAAAATAAAAATAAAAATATTGACATTTTATTAAAAATCAAATAAATACAATAAATAATTATATTGAATAAAAATCTCAATACTAATATAACTTTTAAAACATTTAATGATAAGATTATATTTTAATCATTATTTAAAATTAATTTCTCACTTATTTAAGAGTTAATTAATATAAATCTTATGACTTTGATTTGTTTTAGTGAATTAAATATTTATGTACTTAGTATGAATTAATTAAGATGATTTTATTTATAAAGTATACTTTAATTCACTGATTTTACTAACTATTGATGCAGGGGCAAAATAGTAATGTCAAGAGAAGAAAATATAAAATAAGACATGGTTAAGAAAGAAAAATAAAAATTTATCATATTATTCTAAAATTTATAAGAATTTAATTTAAAGAAGAAAAAGAAAGATTCTAAAATTAACTTTGATTTAAAATTCAAATTGGATTGAAATTCTTAAGACAAAAAAGATGAGTAATTTCGGGCAGCAAAGGGGTGTGAAATTTGGGCAGCCGAGGGAGGAATTGGGGGTAGCCATAAAGAAGCAAAAATCGGGCAGCTGAAAAGAGCAAAAATCGGGCAACCAAGAGAAGGAAATTAGGGCAGCCAAGGAAGAGAGAAATTTGGGGCAGCCAAGGAAGAGAGACATTTGGGGCAGCCAAAAGGGCAAATTTGGGGGCAGCCGAAGGAGCAAATTTGGGGCAGCAAGAAGGAAGGAAATTGAGGCAGAATAAATTGGACAAGGAAGAGAAACTCGGGAGAAGCAACTTTGACAAAGGACAAGTGTTGATCGAGACAAGAATGAAGCAAAAATAGTGGCAGAAAGTTTGAGAATAGAGAAGCTGTTATGAAATTAATATTATTATGGATGTCCATTATCAGAGTTATAGAGACACTCCAACTATCCAGAAGATAGATGGTAGAGTTCTATCATATCTTTGATTAGTGATAGGATTTGTCTTCTGATTACCCTATACCTATTCTGATTTGGATGTACCCCTGAACCCTATAAATAGGGCTCTAGACTGAGATATTGTATACACTCATTCATTGATCAATTTACTCTCAGAGAATCAATAAAGATCTCTTGTTCTTTCTCTCTATTTTCTCTCTATATTTTTCTCCTATTCTCTACATTATAATTTCTTTATTAAACTCTCTACATTAGTATTATTATTTTGTTGTGCCGACAACGAATGCGCATCAACAAATTCATAACACGTTATCAGCACGAGTCTCTGCCACCAAAGTTGAGAGTTTAATCAAGAGAAAAAGAGGTATTTTTTCTATCTTTGAATACTCATGACAAACTTTTCAAAACTCGTTTTTTACTCTTGATATTTATAGAAAAAATTATATGTCATAGAAACTAGATGCTTAAATTTATTGAGTTGTAATGGGTCTGGCAGACACCATTGTTGAAAATAATACATCATCATCTCAAAATCGCATAAAAGCCATGATTTTTCTCCGCCATAATTTTCATGAGGATCTAAAGGCAGAATATCTTATTTTGAAAGATCAACTTTTTTTAATGATCTAAAAGAAAGATTTGACTACCAGAAGATAGTCATTCTACAAAAAACACAGTTTACTTTAAATCTGTGAGTGAATGCATTAGAACCAATGGTTATGACCCTGGAAGAGGTCGTAGTCATGGTCGAAGGCGTCAACATAGACGCAGATATGGTAAAAATAATTCATATAATCATGGCAACTAGAATATATGCATCTGGATATTATGGGTCCTGAAGACACCATTTAAAATAATACAAAGCATCAAAGCCACTTGATTACTAGCAAATTGTGAATGAGATATACAATCACCAGAAGATGATTGTTATATAAATGCTAGTTATGATTTGTTATAAGTGTACCTATAATACTGTATGTCTATCAGAATGCAAAAATTTTATTACTTTTAGAATTTCTCCTCAATTAAAGTTATAAGGAGAAATATCACTAATAATGTGATGGATAAAAGATTTTTCCTTTCTCATATTTCTAACATGCTCCTGTAGTAGCAATATCTGGAAAAAGTTTTTCAAAAGTATTTTGAATTTATATCTTGTGAGTCATTGATAAAATATTTTGACGCTCGACCAAATATTTTTATATCATTCTCTGAAGTGAATGACATTAGAAATTATAATATATTTATATACGATATTTTGGTCGTAAACTAGTAGAAATACATTTTGTTCTTATACTATAAGAATGACTCATTAAATCCCCACTAAATAGATACTCACCAGAAGTGAGAAAATAATGAGAAGGAAAAAGGGAAAGTAATAATTCTAATATGTTATTGATGCAATATGAAAATTTGTCACGTACTGTAGTACGTCAAGCATGTTATGAATCTCTATTAATTATTGATATTACTTTACTTCCCTAAATCATGCTACCGATAGTAATGATGCTTATGTCGAAAATATTAATATGGCATATGTGAACGTAGCCAATTCTTTTGAATATCCGAGAAAGAGTTTTTACCATTTTGAATGTCAATCAAAATTTTAAATTATCGAATTGCTACTTTCTTATGTTATTTTAGTTTATTTTGGATCAAGAATGGTGAAGATACAATTTCTCAAAACAATATTTGTGTTTATTTGGACAAATTTTAAAATATATGTCCAAAGTATAAATGGTAATGCCAAGGTTCTTGAAGAACTAATTGATCAAATAACTCTAGAAGAGTTAATTGATTAAAAACTCCAGAAGAGTTACCAGATCTTCACCTAATGGTCAATGATATTAATGCATTGTTCTCCATATAGTCTCATAAAGCTTTTTGAACTTTGATTATATTATCAGTATATCGAGACATTGGATGAATGAACTTTTGAGGCATATGCATTACTATTATGACATAAAATATACGTCAATTATAGATATTACTATTTATCTCTCCTGGTTTATATTGCATAGAATTATAAAATTGAGATGCAATATTGAGTAAACTTGAAGTTTATTGATAAATAATTTATTTGTTGGCATGACTGGTTAGACCATCCCAAATCATTAAAATACGAAGAATGATTATGAATTTATTATGGAACCAGAAGTTACTAATATGACGAATTTATATCTGCTACTTGTTTTATTTAAAAGTTGCCAGTATTACTTGGGGTTGAATGTGTTATTTTGGGATGAATATGGAGAAATTATTAGTTGATGCATCAACAAAGTCTTATGAATATTATTGTTTTTGCAACCTGTAGTTTGCACAATTCATTGATAATGAGCTCATGTTTTAAGATTCTCTCAAAGACATAATTTGTCCTAATAATACTGGTTGTATTGAGATAAATATTGAACATCCTGCAGAATGTTTATGACTGTGATATATTAGCACTTATTTCGTATTTTGCCAACACATTGTAATTCTCCTCATAGTAGTTGGTTTGTGGTCGAAACTAAATATTTCCCATCTTAAATTTAGAGATGCACTATGTATGTTGCTCCACCACAAAAGTAATGAGATGGGTTCTCAAAGAGATTATTAAATATGTTGGGAGCAAATCTCAAGGGAGAGATTCGTATTTTGTTAATTTTGAATATGTTGCCCCAACATAAAGAGGAGAAATCATGATGCTGGATAAAGATATTAGTATGTGTCTCATCTTGATCTTCTATTTTAATCCTCATAGAAGATACCTTGAACCAGAAGTTCAAAGGATAATTTATATAGTCAGGTATATTAACTGACCAATATCCGGCAAAGAATGCTCCTATTTGATATCCCTGAAGGATAATCTACCACTACAAATAAATTTGAGACACAACTGAAATGTGGTAGATAAGTCGGTTCCAAAGATACAAACTCTTCACTGGAGCAAAGGCTTAAGATGGTCATATATGTTAAATCGAGAAGATTTAAATTCCAGCAGAATTTTTGTCCCAAAACATGATTGATAAATTATTTCCAGAAGAAATTCAGGTACCTGAAAACTGTGATAAATGATGAGATCTCAACATGATTGGGAACTATTGGAACCGTACAAGTATATGACTTTAAAGATATTAATGCGCATAATATATTGAGGATTTTCAAATCGAGGTCTGCAGACTCGAAATGATAAAGTTCACATGAGAAATATGAAAAGTTTAAACTATTCACAAGTACACTTGAAGTGTACATGTATTCCCAGCAGGAATAATACACTTGAAGTGTAATCTCAAAGAGATAGCAATTAATATTTACTTATAAAATGCGAACCACAAAAGTGAATATTGCCATGAGTTATGGTGTATGATTCTTCGTAAGACCTGGCACTGATAACGAAGAAATATATTTTTAGTGGTGGATATAATGGTGAATGATGACACTTAATATATGTTTATATTTGTTATCATTTAATAATAGAGCTTATATTTGAAGTCTCTGATGGACTCGATATGCTTGAAGCATATAATTGTTCCTGTAGAACATAATGAGATTGTCTTAGTGAATTTTTATTGAAAAAATGATTGAGTATGTCCATATATGAAGAAATTGTATACGTAGCTATACTTGCTATATGTATTTCTTTATTAGAAAATATCTCTTCATTGTACAATCTATTGATTGACATTGTGTTCTCCACATTAGGGGGAGAATCAATTAAAAAGGATATCATTTATGACTTTTATTATCTTGATCTATGCACAAGTATTAATGAACTAGAAGTTCAAAATATTGTTTATTTGCATAATGTTTCATATTGATTATTTGTCTGACTCCTGTAGAGTTAGTCAATATAACATTATATTTATAGATATTCCTATTTGGATAAATGTCCTAGCAGGACAAATATATGAATTCTATAACTATATGATTTTGATACACGCCTGAAGCGTGATTGATCTCTTGATTTTGAAAAGAGAAAATGATTTGATAATCAAGATATTTTTCCTGAAGAATTTAGAGGAGCAAGTATTGTGATCAACATTTTGAAACGTCAATATTTTATTTTGATTGAACATCCTGAAGATGTTTAATATGGACATAGCACCCAATTGTTATTGGGTTATTATATGCGAGATCCTTTATATCTATTAAAGGATATTGAAGAACTCTTTGGTCCTGAAGTACCATAACTCTGCAATTTAGAGCATGAATACACTTGCCCACGTGCAAGTAGATATCTATTATAGTTCTTCTCTACCCAATAAATTTTGAGACGGCATTAAGCTTGATTTTAAATCTCCTTGAGATAGTTTATCTCGAATATTGAGAAAATTCAACTCCTGTTGAGATGAATATGCAAGGTATGCATTACCTATATCCTCTAAGGAGGAATTCCAACTATATTGTTGGATGATAATAGAGTTTGAAATATATCTAAGGAGATATGATAAAATTTTTCTTTATTCATGAGCTCCTGAAGAGTGGTGACATTGATGTGCAACAAATTCAATCATGTGACAATCTGGCAGATTTATTCACTAAGGCATTACCAGCCGCATCATTTGATAAATTGGTGAACAAAATTAGAATGCGTCGGTTAAGAAACCTTAAAGGATTATCTCATCAGGGAGAGTAAATATGGTATAAAGAGTAGTGTACTCTTTTCCCTTCACTAGAGTTTTTTCCACTGGGTTTTTTATCTAGTAAGGTTTTAACGAGGCATACTCTTATGCAATGGACATCCAAGGGGGAGTGTTATGAAATTAATATTATTATGGATGTCCATTATCAGAGTTATAGAGACACTCCAACTATCCAGAAGATAGATGGTAGAGTTCTATCATATCTTTGATTAGTGATAGGATTTGTCTTCTGATTACCCTATACCTATTCTGATTTGGATGTACCCCTGAACCCTATAAATAGGGCTCTAGACTGAGATATTGTATACACTCATTCATTGATCAATTTACTCTCAGAGAATCAATAAAGATCTCTTGTTCTTTCTCTCTATTTTCTCTCTATATTTTTCTCCTATTCTCTACATTATAATTTCTTTATTAAACTCTCTACATTAGTATTATTATTTTGTTGTGCCGACAACGAATGCGCATCAACAAATTCATAACAGAAGCTCTTTATTTATTTTTTTTTTTGTATTTATTTATTTTATATGTTAATTAAATTTATGACTTTGAATATTCAGATTATGAATAACTAAATCTTTTGTGACTAAGACCTTCGATGAAGGGTGAAATTCTTATGAATTTAATTTATTTCAATTAAATATTATTTCTTTAATGTCGATTTTGGTTAATTTTTATTATTATTTTTAATGCTTGTAATTTTCTGGCTAAATTCTTGCATACCTTTAAATTTATTCTAATGGCTGAGAAGCACTAGTTTAAATTGGATCATGATAATAACAACATATCGTAAAATTGACTAGAGATAGATTCAGTTTTTTTGTGTGGTTTCTAGCGAGTAGGAAACAAAAATTAGGGAATTCGATAGAGGTATTTGCGGCTTTGATAATTAAAATCACGTAGAGATACGATTGGTTTATTAATTAAAGTTCGGATCTTTTCACCAAAAGATTGGATCTATCTTATAATTAGAAATTCTACCATTAACCAAGTCGAGAATTAATTTGAAGAAATTAATTATTTGTCATAAGAGGAGTAAGTTGGATTTGGAGTGTCTTAGTCTATTCATTGCCATTGATTTTTAATTAATATAATTATTGATTTTTGTGTTTATTGTTATTGTTAATTATTTTTAAAATTACATTTATTTTGGTTTAAATTGAGTTATAAGTAAAAAAATTTTACTGTTAGGTAGCAAACCTTGTTGGGACTACTTATATTCATTACTTTGTTACTTGTTTGACATTTGTACACTTGCAAATTTCATATCATTTAACAAACGTGCAATATTTGCTCGTGTTTTTGTGCTAGTATATCAAAGTATATGGTGAATGGAGTGGGAGACATAGGATCTCCTTGCCTCAATCCCCTAGAAGGAGCAAAATATCCAAATGGTGAGCCATTCAATAATATTGAGAAAGTGGAAGAAGATATACATTCATAAATAAGCTTAATAAACTTCTCAAAAAATCAATGGCATTTTGAAATTTGGATGAGCAAGTTCAATGCAACTTTATAGTATCCCCTAGCTCTATCAATTTTAAGAGCCATAAAGCCAAGCTTACCTTTTGGCGGCTGAGGTAGTGCATTATCTCATGAGAAATAATAATGTTATCATGCATTCTCCAGTGTGAAGGCCGATTGTATAGGGGATATGATTCGATCCAGTACATATTTTAACCTCAAGCAATTATTTTAGTAATGATCTTATATATAAGATTACACAATGCAATAGGCCCATATATGAGAATTTTCTGTTTTTGGTATAAGGGTAATAAATGTATGGTTACCCGGCTTGATCATGTGACCATGTACAAAAAACTGTTGTACAGCTTTTACCACTTTCTCCACGATGATGTGCCAATAGTTCTTGAAGAAGCACGCGGAGTGAATGCGTCTGGTCCGGGCCTTTTACTTGATTTCATTGAGAAAACAATAACTTAAATGCAGTTAGCATCAGGAATTTTAGTAAGGGTATTGTTTGTGTCCTCAATGATAGTAAGAAGAATTAGATCACCAAGATGAGAAGGGAAAGAGGGGAAGGAAGTAGTGAAAAGATTTTGAAACCAGCTTCTAAACACATATGACCTATCTTATCCCTATTGGATGTCCAGGTATTATCCAGTGAGAGAAGGTATTGAATGCTATCATATTTTCTGTGTATAACGGTCAAAACATGAAATTATCTAGTATTAGGATGACCTTTTTTCAAGCCATTTACGCTTGGCTTTGTTCCACCTAAAGATTTGCTCCCGCTGAAGCAGTTCGTCTAGTTAAGTTTGTACCTGTCTTTCCCTCTCCAGATTAGAATCTGATTGCGGCGTTTTCTCTGCAGACAATCAATTTGGTTTCTGAGTTCTACAATAGATTTTTGTACATGCCCAAGGATATTTCTGTTCCATTCTTTTAAAGCTTACATGGTATTCTTGATTCTATTATGGACCTGGTAGAGGAGGAGTTCCTAAGACAGGTATATACTAGGCTTTATTGATGACATCTCTAGAATTTCCGTAATCCACACTGTTTGAAACCTGAAAGGTTTTGGATAGAAGGATTAGTATTGAGGAGTAGAGGCTTATGGTCCGCAGCTAGTACAGTAAGGTGAAATATAGAAGTTTAGCAAATAGAATTCTGCGGCTAGGGTTCACAATGCCTCTATCAAGTCTAATTTGTATATTGGCAGCTCCACTTCTTTTGTTATTCCATGTCATTTGACTCACTTCAAATTCAAATTTCACTTCGAAAATAAAATGAGTATGAGTTATGAAAGAGTACATCAATTTTTTTTTTTTTTTTTTGCAAATTTACATAAATATCCCTATTGATCTAGTTAATTGTGGATGAACTTAATCCCTTTAGCACTACTCTTTAAAGAATTGTTTGTCCAATTTTTAGAGATATGGGTTTTTATTTTCTGTTGACTATTTATGTCTTTGTCTTTTTTATAATTGTTCTTTTATGTCTTAGAATGCTACATATGAAATCTGTCTTGGTTTTAGAGAGAATGGGGTCACCGAGGGTGCATTAAAGAAAGAAAAATGAAATAGGATTATAATAATAATTTATAATATTACAATTAACAAATCTCTAAATATCTTTGTAATAAGAAGTTGATATTTGAGTGAAGAAATAGACTTCTTTTATTACTTTATATGTTCTGAAATACTATCTAAATTTGTCATTTTCACACATAACAAGAATTTACTAAAATTTAAAAGTCCTTTGACTTTAATTATGATCCATTAATTACACTACTTAGAATTTGAAGTAGCTGGTGGTTAAAGAGATGTAAGAATAGAAAAACTTCATTAAATTTTGATTGAGATTACAAACTGAACAAACATTATAAAGTAAAATAAACGGAACTAATATTTCGAAATACCGGAAATATATGATAAAACTTCCAACTGCAAACATATATCTCTCCTTTCCAGGCATCAAACCTGGCACTAAAAGCTTTGGTGCCTCAAATATCCTATAGGACAGCACAAATTATGTGCCATGCAGTTAAAATGCTCCATGGCCAGTTTGGGCTCGGCTTTGGAATCAAAGAGGCGGTAAGAGTATTAGTAGGCTGAAGGTTTTACTCCTTAAAATTGTCATTTTCTCTGACTTCTATTTTTCTCACTAAACTCCAATTACAAGAACAACCACATAAACCCCCTATCCAACCCTCCCAATTTACTGCTTTCATTTACATTTAAATGACCACTATGTTATTTATTTTTAAAAATTACTCAAAAATATTCCTAAACAATTTTCGTATGATCCAATTTGTTTTCGAAGGGATAAAATATTTTTTGAGACAACGATTTTTCACATGAGAATTGCATGAGTAAATAACTCTCATGACTAAAATTTTAAGGGTAAAAATATCAGGAATCACGTTCCCTTCAACCCATCTTGTCTGGTCAATAGTTACCTGATCAAGTAAACCAATTCCGAAGCCCACTTGATTTTAGAACTATGGATTGGCGACTGCTGTTTCAGATTTCTCTTTCCACTGCGGATGCTCCTTACTCTCTCGTCTCATCTTTGTCCACTCAGTTTTCTTAGGAGTACTCAGTTCTTGACTTGGAATTTTTGTACTTCTTGGTATGTTTCTCTCTCTGTCTCTCTCCCTTTTCCACCCCACGTCTCCCCGGACGATGCCACTAAAGTTCTCTACTGCGTCAAGAACTGAGAATTCCGCGGCTTTAATCTTTCCTTTTCTGAAACTGTGTGCGCTTCATTGTTGTCCTTTTCTATCTTTTTTTGGGCTCTTCAGAATCTGTTGTTGCTTTTGTTTTATGCTTCCGTTGATTTTGTAATGCTTGCTTGTGTTTATATTTTTTATCTTTTCTCCTTTTGAACAAGCAGTTGCGCGATACTGTAGGAGTCTTCTTGGGTTCTAATGAAAATTTGTTTATGAGCCAAATCTAAGTGGGTTTTGAGATCATGTGATGAATGTCTTCAGGAACTAGCTCGATCATTCAAAGGAAAGAAGATAAAATTCAGTCGGGAATAGCTATTTGGCTAAGCACGCTCTCACAGTATTTTCTTAGGACCAAGAAGGGATTGTTTGTAAAAATCAGGTGGATTTCGAGTTTGGTTCTTGGATCAGGTAATATCAAACCAGACAATATAGGTTGGAGTGAAACATAAGCTTGTGATATTTTTATCTTCAAACATTGAGTCACGCGGCTCTCAAATGAGAAATCGCTACTCTAACCTGCCGAATTCCGCTGCTAAAAAACATTTTTAGTCCCTTGAAAATATATTATAGATATAAAGAGTAAAAAGAAAAAAAATTAGTTAAAAATGACAATATAAAAATTATTTATACGCACTTTTTATTAATTTTTCTTCATTTTATATAGAAAAATAAATATTTTTGAACGTAAGAAGTATTTTTCTACTCATCTTATGAGCTAACATGAGAATAGTAGGAGGGGCACCTCGATTCCCAGCAAAATTCAGCTATCTAGAACTAGTTCACGAGCATAGATCATTTTTCCTCCAACGGACCACAAATGCTTCAGTCTTCTCACTAGTTACTTGAAAGCATATATTCTTTTCCACTTTTGTTCACAACAATTTATGGCAAAAGCACAAAAATACAGAAGCCCAAACTAAGGTATTGTTAGCATAAACTATCATGTATATATGTACAGGGGTTAATAAGTTTACAAAAGTATTTGAGTCTGGTTCAGTTCATCAACGAGTGAGCATTCCTCTGTAACTACAAAAAATTGGAAAATGAGCTGCACAAATCATTTCAATCAGCAAATGGGAAGAGTAACTAAGAAACAGAAAGGGACCATGCGTCCTTCAAAAATTGGTGAGCTGCAGCTAGATACATTTCTTTTCCAACAAAGGAATTTGGCAGATGTGAATTACCACGAAAGATCTGAACAGAGCCTCTTTCACAAAAGCAGCAGCTTCATTGCATTCGTCGAGTTGAGGTAGGAAGAATGAAATTAGCTAGCTCCTCATCGACCTTGACAGGAAGTGGTGGCATATGCTTTCCAGTGTTCGGTGGATCACTCAAGCTATAAAAACATCAGTAAATTCATCAACAGCTATTTATAGTAATCCAATATGAATCAGAAAAATCAATACAAATCATAGCTATGAGTCTTTGACAATGGGTATGGTTTTACATCTGATATTCAATTCAAATAACCATTTTCCAATGTAGAACAGGAAGATGATGCAAAGGTTGGGCTTAATTTAGTAAGGATGGTTAGCACCCTTGTCTTTGGACAGTAAGTCGAGGCCCAACTTAACATCTGACATTTGCTTGAGTTTCCCTTTTTCCCTGGATAAGATCTCCAACCCAACCCTCGCATTTTATATATATAAGCACACACAAACAAGCAGAAGTTCAGATTTGGTTACCTTACGTGTGGATAATTCTAAGGCTAAAACACCAGTCTGAAGTGATTTGATGGCCCAAGTAATCCATAATTGACAATCAACCAAATTCTAGACTATATAGAAATATTGATCAAATCACTAACTGAACGAGTACCAACCTATGGTGAAAAACAAGCTGCTAAAAGTTGTTCATCTAGAAAACACACAGTCAAACCGAACTTCTTTCTATGCAAAACATGAATGATAGTGTGGGTTATCTTCTAATTATTCAACAATTTTCATGATGATCCAATTCTGTGCGAATGAGGAGACTAGTCAAAACTCCCAAAAGACAGTTTTGTTCATTTGTAATTTTAATTTCATGCCCAGTATGTGCTTTTTCTCTCATAGAATTTTCTTTTGGAAAAGGAGAAATGCTATTTGATGATTCCATTCCACTTATAATTTTCAGCAATGACACTAACCCAGAATGATAGAACAGAAGTCTTGACGACCAAGATTTCAAACAAAACAAAAATGAACATACAAATTGTGTTACAGATGCCTAAGCATATCGGTTTCCAAGATTGTTATGTTTGTAGGATCCAGATTGTGTAAGATATAACCAAAATAACAAAGGAGTCTCAAGCCCAATCTAGAATTAGTGATGAAGCTGATATATTTCCATCAGGTTTACCTGATGGAACAACTACAACCAAATTTCATTAAGTGTTTCAAGCAAGCAAAAAAATCTGTGCCCAGCTGTCACACCAATTGAGCAAAATCATCAACCACCTCCGTAAAATTTTACCATGGAACTACTCAAGAAGCTTATTGACAAATATGCAGGATGCCAAAGACAATTCCATCACATATTTTGCCCTATACCATATCATCTCCTTGCCGAAAGAAATTATGTAAAAAGAAATGTCCTAATGTCCTTTTATTATTTGTTAATTACAAAACTGGTACAAAAACATAAAAAAGGGGAAAAACAAAGCAAGCAAATAATTGTAAATTGTAATGTGCAAGATTGATAAGCTTATAGAGAATATGCATCGGAATAAAACAAAATTTGAAAAGAAGAAATTGGGTGAGATTTTGAAAATGAAACAAAAAACAACATACAAAAAAAGATGACTTACTTGCTTAAAATTTGCAAGATATTATCCCGAGCTTGACCAAGAAGACCAATGTTTTCATTTACCTGACCATTTAAGCGAACAGAAAGAGATTGAGAAATGTTAGAAGAAGAATTCAGAAGAGGATTAAATAAAAAAGAAGTATGTGCCAATAATGGAAATTCTTCTCTGAATCAATAGGTCATAATTTCTCACGTTTAGTATATTAATGCTACAGTTCTTGCTACTGAGCTGACATTCTACTACTGTAATGGCAACACAAGTTGCAATATTAATCCAAACCTTGGCAATTTCTAACAGCTACTATAAGCTGATAGGAATATTGTTATTCTAGTGTTCTTAAAAGACAAAAATAACTTAAGACATGGATTTGACATTCACAAAACAGTTAATTGAAAGGATCAAAAGCTTACAACATATTGTTATGTAATCAAACAAAAGGCATTTCCAATTTTTATGTACGTTCCAATGCTTTCTGAGGTATCAGAAGTATTAGAATGGCTAAGAATTCCACAAGGTTAAGAATTATTGGTAATTGCATATTTATTCCTTGCACTTTGTGGGTTCTTTTGATAATGTAGATCCTAAATTTAGAGCAAAGGAAGGAACATAAGCAAAATTAAGAAGAAACAGATGAACTTGTTTTTCATTTTTGTCATCAAACATTTATGTCATTCTTAACATTTTCAATTCAAAAACAATCTGAATCTATGCAATAAACATCATCACTATTTCAAAGCATATTTTTCTTTCAGTTTTAAAATTTTGCCTCAAGAATCCAAGATCCCCAGTGCATATTGTAACCACTTCTCAAATTTCTTAAAACATCATTTGGTTTTACTTAACTTTGCACCCTTCCAGGAAAAATCTAGGAATTGAACTTAATAAGCCAAAGAAATCTCTGCAAAGGCTCATGCATCCAAAATATAGCTCCAAGACTGAGCTGCTTTACAGGTTAGTATATAGCCAATGAAATAGTCAACGAAGGATAATAGGAGACCTTCAAGATTCATATTACCTGATTGCTTGGCAAACCTTAAGCTGTATTCCAGGCAAACCAAATAAATTTCAGGCTAAGTTCCAACAATTAACCACACTTCACTTGGGCATAAGAAACTTGTTTTCTCTCTTTCGTACCATTTATTTTAGTACCATTTCTATGCTTATGAATGTGACAACATGAGTTAAGATCTAAGATTTACAACTTCACGTTTCGTAGAAATCTACCAGGTATGGCAATTAAATAATGTCACAAATATAAGTAGCTTAAAGTGACACACGACAAGGCACAGATTCAGATTGGGATATGTATCTATCTCACTATAAGAATGTATATGCCTATACACAGATGGGGACTCTTGCAACCATGCATATTTTCTTTGTGTATAGGAACTATTCCCTTGCCAAACTGAGGACCCAGACCAAATTCCCTTGTTGCACTAGGAGATGAGTGTATATATAGAGAGAGAATTTTTTTTTTTTACAATCCATTCTTATCCATAACACAACATTAAATCGAAGTCAACTCTATAAACTAATTTTTTTCCTCTCAATAAAATTAATGAATCTTTATTTTCCTTTCTTTTTTATTGCCTATTATTAGAGATCTAAACTACATATACATATGCATAGTTTGCTTTTTTTATAATTTTGTACGGCAGCTGAGGGTTTTTTCCCCATTTCCACGCTTTTGCTTGTTCATTCCTTGCAAGGGGTTGGCCTAGGGATTGGGATACTTTTTCTCCCCATTAGGCCGGGGATGGATATATCCATCCATCCTGGGCTTGGCCAAGGATGGGGTCATGGTGCCAGGGCTATGTTTCCCACTCCATGCTCTAACATAGCCCCATTGACATCCCTGATATGGTTAGTGGACTCATAAATTAAATATTGCAGTGTTGGAAGTATAGAGGGAATTGCTTGTTTACAAACAAGACATTCATTTTGAAACAACCAAAATAGAATTTTAGGACTCCAATTTAGGACAAAGTGTGTAAGTGGCCCTTATGGAGGCTTCAAACTAACACCAATCATCCACTAACCAGAATTACGATTATATTTAAGGGCAATAATCGTAGTAAGAGTTCTCAATGAATAAATTTGGAAATTCATCTGGCGTTTAGGAATTGAGGGTATTAACTTTACAGAGAAAGTCGAAAGAAAGTGGAGATACTTTAACTAGGTAATCTACATGTACTAGGAAAACAGTAGATCTGCAAGCTAGTGCATTCTTGTATTCATTTTTTTTCACCACAGTAAGAAATAAATTTTGTAAGTAAAAACTTTCCATTAACTTTATTTTTACTGGAAATAGGCACTGTTTTGGCACCAAGGGTCTTCCTCTTATAGTTTTCAAAAGCTCTTAAAAAGGAAAGGACAAGAATTTTTTTTTATTAAAAATAATAATGTAATAGACTCTATATAAGATACTTCATCTAAAATTAAGTCTTCTATTTTGACTTGGAACAAAAATTTAGGAAATCATTCGTCCATAAACGATTTACACATTAGGTTTATTAATTAAAAAGGTTAGTGGTAGGACCTGTGTTAGTGGAACTCATATCCCTTAAAATTAAGAATGCTAGTGGTGGAATTCAAATGTCCACTATGTTTATTTTAGGAAAATGGGAATTCATTTTTGTAGAATCCAAAATAAAAATGTGGATACAATCTTGGACAGAGGAAATATTTAGTAAGACAACCTCCTTTGAGAAAACATTTCCATGTCGATTTTCAAAAAATCTATGAAGAAAGAAATGTTGAAACCTTAGAATTTCAATCAGACGAGAAAATATCCCCTTTAATAATGTCAAGAGGACATGTTCACCAGAATCCAATTTTTTTTGTCTCATAAAACAATTTATAGGTTTTCAACAGACATAATAGTGCATCTCCTGGAAGGAATGTCTAGCTCCTAAATGTTTCAATGATTGTAGGAAGCTGAATTGAAAGTAAAGGTGATAACCTGATGGGCGGCTAAATTTGCAGAAATCTGTTCAAATGTCTGAGCATTCTGCCGAAGAAGTTGCCAAGTAGCACCATTAATTGCTGCCAATAATTAAAAGCGTATTCATTAGTTGAAGAATAACTAGAATAACAGACCAGAAACTTCAGACCACACAATCAGAATGATTCATAGGTACAACAGTAGACTATACTTAAGTAAGACAGAGAAATTACATGCAAGAAAGATAAATTTGGCAGAGTTGTCAATCATGATGCTAGCAAGCTTCAGCCTTTTTAGTAGCAGAGTAAAAAGTAACTGAAACAAATCTGCATTCCAGGAAAAGCTTTCAAATCTGACTACTTTTGCTTTTACCAACTTTAGGAACATTCTTACAAGATTAATACTTGTCTAGACTCATAGACAAGCTGCCAGATGAGCTAGAAAGAAGAAGTTAAAGGAAACTATTATCCCCCCCCCCCCCCCCCCCTTCTCTCTTCTCTCATTACCCATCAAATCACCGCAGGTACATTATGGAAATTGTATAGAAACACTGCAAATTGAGGAATGTCTTATAGTATTACTCATTGTTCTTCAAAAATTAACTAACCACCTACAAACTAACAAACTTTCAATTAATCGAATAATGTGCTTCATCTTAAAGTATATCCCAGGTGAAGTTTTTGAATAATATTTTGAGGTACAGAAAAAAGAAGGATGAGGCAAAACATAAATGTTGTAGAAATGCAAATCGCACATGCATTAATTATTTCATAATAGGAACTTTGTTAAGTAGCATTCCTTATAATTTCAGTTGAATACTGCCTGGAAAGAAACTCAGTATTCATCCAGTAGTAAATAGAGCAATTTTCTGGAGAAAGTGCGAAGTAGTTGTTTGGAAAATTCCATCTCTACATTTCATATATCCATAAAGAAAAAGTGCAAATGTAGCCGTAGTTGATTCTTCTAAATGGACATAGGTACTGGCTGGCACAGGAACACAGAACTTCTGCTAAAGAATTGGAGGTAGATATATACGATGTCTCCAAGATTGCTAGGCAATAGTTGAAAAGTCAGATCAGCACAACGAAAAGGCACAAAAGAGAAGGATTCAGCACATCCCTTATAAAATATTATATCCAGCCTAGGACAAAGAAATTGAATCGACTAAAATTCTTATGGTAGATTCATTCGGCAAGCAAAAGCACACCTATTAGAGTTCCTTTTGAGTATAAAAAATAGAAAATTGAATTTAACTGCCTCACACTTGAAAGTGGTTGACAATATGAGCCAAAATATGTTTTACTGAGACATTGTTTTAGTAAGAGAATTTCTAAACCAGTTCTCTATTGATCATTGGTGATCAAATAATGCATCCATAACTAAGACAATACTGGGTCATAACCTTAAATTGCTTCTCACCAACAAAGTTTGATCCTTTTCCCAGTAATGAATAGTAAAATGTAACAAAATTCACAAATTGATCACTGTCCCAGCAACTACATTCAAGACAAGCTTTCGCTTGATGAATGTCATTGGCCTACGATCTTAATTATGTATATGATGCAATAAGCATTGCTAGTTTGCAGAGTACTTTAGAAGCTTAGAAGTCTCACGACACTGCAAAACTGTAATATGTTCCTACCATTATATGAGATTCCATTGTCACTGGTAAGCATTTGAGCATAAGATGGAAAACCAGACTGCATGACTGCCTGCGATGACATTGCTGATGGATCAAGTAATTTTTCCTGAGAAAAAGAATGCAACAGATTTCTTCAGCCTTCTTTTGTATACATGAAGAGTATATCCAACTTAACCTCAGAAACCATAAACCATTAATTAACTTCATTATATCATGAGGCTCAGAACAGATTTTGATGAGTTTCGTAAATAAGGGCCTAATATAAATTGAAGATACTTAACGAAATTCAGAAAGCTACACAAAGCTCAGTGCACAAATAATTATAAACATTTCCATCCATGAGGTTTGCCCTAATTCTTTCTAATTTTGGTCTCTATGCTTCAGATCCGAGCAGATGTAGAGTTTACAATTAACAAAATCCTGTTTAAATGGATCTTGCCTAGGAAGAAAGAAAATGAAGTGAAGTGGACACTAAATTTTCCTTTTGAGATAGAAGACCTTGAAGCAGCTGAGGCAAAGTATAATCTTATGAAAGATACAATTTCAGAGAGCACCAGTAAACATTTTAAATGTTCTCTTTTGCGACTTTTTCTATGGTGGAAGATGATAGTGGTCACTATATATGACAGGTAAGATACCTTGACTAAAACCATCATATAATTGAAGGAAAAGCAGATTCTGCGGTAGTTCAGGCAGGACCTTATGTGGTACTAAGTTGCATGCATTGATTAACAAATCAGGAAAAACCAAGAGATTTTAAAAGAAAAAGGAAATAAACCATTGACCATGGGTAAAGGGAAAACATCCTCTGCTTTATATTAATAACTTCTTCAATTAGGTTTATAAAATGACAGCAGTGATGTGAACATCTTTTACATTAAAAAAAAAATCATATTGAGAATGAGAATTGCCGAATCTCATGATTTTTCTGCTGCATTGAAAGAATAGCATACAATAACATCTTTATTAAGAGAACAACATGGCAGATATGGCTAGCCATTCAAGAATTGCTCAAATATGTAATTGGCAAACTTTTTCTCCTCATAACACAGACTGGGTGCAGCGTTATATAGGTAAGAGAAAAAAGTATTTTCAAAATGCGTATCATGATCAACATCCCTTTCTTCACCCAACATCCAAAAGAAGATGACAAAGTTCCAATAAATAACAGCCTCACTAAATCTGCGGATATTACATATATTTTAACAAACGGCAGACATTCAATAAGACATAAATATATGCGTACAAAGCTATTTATCATTCTTGTAATTTTTCTCTCAATAAATCAGGTTTCCTGTATAAAATCCAGCATGCAAAATTCACTTTCAGTAACTGTAAACTTTCTCAAGATTTAACTTTCCCAGCAAACGTTCATAGAGATAACAGTATGGGTTGCTAGTATGGTTTTTCAGGGTGCTAGAACTGTTGTTGAGGAAACAGCTTTGATCAAACTATATAACCTTACTACGCCTGAGATCTCTTTGAAAGTATCTGATCATGCTACAAAACCTTTGCCCTATGCAAAAATTTGAAACCATTAGTGAAGCATTCTCTCCCCCCTCCCAACCCCCCCCCCCCCTCTTTCTCCTTTTACAGTGTCAGATATTTGAAGAAATACTTGGACATTTACCAACTACCTGCGACAAGTTTTCACTGAAATGACAAGCAACACAAGACCTAAATGAACTGTGTATGTTCATCAAGATACAAAAGCAAGAGTTACCTTCCTATCTTTATTTTTCCTTGTCACATTAACATCTTCTTTCCTTCTCTTGCTGACATCTCTCTTCTGCATATATAAGGACTCAAGGGTTGAAAAAACATCAATAAAGAATCAAGCAGACACTTAGAAACATCAGTTAAGAGGGATATTATAAGCTTTAGTTCCTGCTGTGTTTCAAGTACAGTTTCCATAGCACTACTTAATAGAACCTTGAAGAAAATCAGCTTAACACAAGAGACAGAGCAGGGATGGACAAACCAAGAAGGAAATCAATAATAGTCCTTTTGTTTTTTTTTTCTTTTTCCTCTTTTTTTTTTTTTTGGTGGATAAAATGGAGAGGAAGGAGGACTAGGAAACTAAGTATAGGAAGTACAAAGGCAGCAGCAAGACAGAGAGAATTCATGAACAATTCCACTTAACTTATTCTTGGTATAGGTTGACTGTTCATCCATTCTGTCCTTTCCTTCGTTTCCTGACAAACAGGGGAATTGCAACATATTTGACATAAAACTTGCCCTGGTCGTGACTAGCTCAACTGTCAGGGAAATTTCTAATTATCTTATATAATATGTTTTCACAGTACAGGCTAGGCACAGTTTTTGCCTACGGTTTGGGTTTGAGTTTTCTATCCTTTCATAAGCAAGCAGTTGTGGGAGTCACCAATACTTAATGTGTAAAGAACAAATCTGATTCAAATTCACGCCTTCACAACAAGCAACTCCTGAAAAAATTCTCAGGCAGTATATTCTATAACAGGTAATTAGAAAAGACTGAAGACAGATCATCCCCAATGAGATCAAATGATAGATACAATATAGGGATTACAATACCCATGTCTTCACACAAGTTTGTGTCATCCAATTTTTTAATACATATACCATCTATTAGCTATGCAGGCAATTTGAGTTTGTCATATTTCATAGACTCCAAAACAATATATGTCAAAAAGTGAAAATAGGTTTATGTATTGAGACAGATTGTGAGATCAGATGAAGCACATCCAAAGTGTACTGGACAGAGAAGTCATTGCAGATTGATTGAGAAAACAACAGGAAGAACCTGTTACAGCTCCTTTACTAGGACTAATATAGTGCATGGGCATTGAGAAAATATGTTTTTTTTTCCCACCAAGAAAAGTTCAACAAAAAGAAAGGGAAACACGGAGCATTTGTTTCAGGCATTGAGCATCTAATATTTTCCACGACAAGTGATTCTACATGTTTGTAAAAAATCACATAAATAATAAGCTACATTAAAGATATCTACTGACAGCTACGACAAAATCTTCTTTCTTTTTTACGCAGACCATTTGTAACTTTCCCTTGTCTTAAACATCAGGCTGCTGTTATAAAGAAGCTCCATCAGAAAATGTGCAAAATATCTTCACTACATAAAAGGGATACTAGCACTTTAAAATGTTAAAACGATGCCACAGTTCCAGAGCTTGTTTCCTTTCTTCTATTTGTTATTTTATCTATAAATATTTTCAAATTGAGACCAGCTAATGGTGGATGTAATGCCCTTGGTGATGTCTTAGATGTAAGACAGCAATTAAACAGTACAACCATCAGGCATCTGTGCTTTCAGCAAGCAAACCAATGAACATTTTTCCCTAGTTCTCCACATGCAAACTCAGTTATTTGTCATTCTTTAGAGATCCAAAACTCTCTACATGTTTTAGAACTTCCCAAACCTACAGAAAGAAGACCATGGTTTAATAAGAACAAAAATGCTGTAATAACAAGACTTACAGTCAACCATCGGCAACGCAATGCCACATCACGGATTGTTTTGTTATCTAGATGCATCGCAATCTTTGCATAACGAACAATGCTTGACTCAGATGCATATCTGCAGAATATATGACAAACCAGTATCAGTTTATGTTCCAGTCACTGTGTTCAAAGAGTACAGGAATAGAGGTGTGCAAAAATCAAATTCAGATGACCCTGTAGGTCTTTGAGCTCAACAAATATTTTAGTAGAGGCCCGAATTGAACTTTAAGTTCAACTCAAGGCTCAATTTTGAGCTTCAGTTTGATCCATTATAAAGACCTCCAAGCTCGAGATCCGTTCCAAGTTTAATTAGTACATTGAGTTCACGGTACAAACATTCATTAAAAAAAGTTAAAATGTATGTTATTTCTATAATATTTATATTAATTATTTATATATTTAGATATATAATCAAGCATACTTGATCATTCTTTACGTTTACAAGCTTTCAAGCATACTTCTCCATTTGAGTTTGGTTCATAAAAATCTGAGCCTTAAGATTGGTGCTGGTATTTGCGCTCAAGCTCACTATGCTAGAACTTCAGTTAAGGCCTTATCAAATCAAGCCTAAATAGTTTGATGAAAGCCCAATAAATATACACCCCCATAGGAGGATGGAACTAAAGTAACAAAGAAAGATACCAAATTCCAATGACAAGTGCAGAAATGCAAAAAATGCAGCCCTTAGAAAGATGACTTAGACTGGAAGGGTGTTAAGTAGCCTCCCCTATGTTATTAATTCTATAATTTTATTCTGCAGAATCCGCTGCATAAGGGAAATTAATCAATAGTTTAGCTACTAACCTAGAATATGTCTGCAAGAGGCAAAATATAAAGAAACAACATGTGGACTCATCAAAATAAAACCAAGGTTCCCCCAAATGGAAAAGATGGCTTTTATATACCCTAAAAAACTTACCTTATTTTCTCCCAACCATTTTCCAGTAACCTACTATGTCCCACATCTCTTCTCTCTCCACTCAAAGGGAGAAGTTATAAAAGGAAGAATTGACCTAGGAAATTGGAAATAGCTGTGTTTAATATGAGAGAGAGAGAGAGAGAGAGAGAGAGAGAGGATTGCAAGTGGGGATTATTTTGGAAAAATGACATTGGAATTGGTAAAAGCCCCAACATTTTGACTAGGAAAAGAAAGGCAAAAAGGCCTTATAAAACATAGGAAGTCTAAAATTATGAAGATGTCCTCTCTACTCAACGGGAGAAGTCATAAAAGCAAGAATTGAAATAGGAAATTGGAGATAGCTGTGTTTAGTATGAGAGAGAGGGGATTACAAGCGGAGATAATTTTGGAAAATTACATTCGAATTGGTAAAAGCCCCCAACATTTTGACTAGGGGAAGAAAGACCAAAAGGCCTTAAGAAACAGAGGAAGTATAAAATTACAAAGATGCAACAATATATTTTATAGCAAGATCAAGCACTGAGAATATCCACACACAAAATCCCAATTCAGAACCTACAAGCTCTGCGACATAGCATGTTTTAGCATATCAATGAGGGGAAAAAGAGAATGCCTGAACAGAGTTTTCCTCATAGAGGGCATAGAATAATCTCATAGTGAAGATCACAAATAAGGGACATTGACACATCATGGAAGAGTTAGAGAGAAGAGAAACCAAATTGCCTTTACCATTTTAGTAACCTTAAAACCATTCTTTAGAGTTCAAAAGGGAACAGGAACTAAAGTACCTAAGAGACTTATCTTATTGCTTTTGCTTCCATGTAGTAGTTCAAATCTCAAACTCAATAAACTGGTACCACAATCAATAGGGTAACAAAATTCAAGAAAAAAAAGTTCTCTGCCAGTCCTAATAAGTATCAGAAGAAAAGCCCCAAGAAATGAGTTCAAACACAACTCTGTATTATCCTTTCATGCATGATATTGGAGACTTCAGCACTTGAGGAAAGAGAGAAAAGATATCTTCAAGCAAATATACAATGTCAATATTGCACCTATCACACTAATCTGAACTGTTAACTAATGCAACCCTAAGAAGCTTTAGAGAAGTGAACATGAAGAAGAAGACAGAATTGGTTGTATTTGAATGCAAGAATTTTGAAAACTGAAAATTTAAGTCCTATCCCAGATTGATACTGACTACATCCAAGTGCCAATTTCTTATCGTCCTTTGATTACCCGAACTTTACGCTTATCAAGAAAGATTTAAGCATTAACCCATTGTAGTTCGCCAATGACAGAAGTATCTGCTACACACCACAAATGCTAGAAAACCATATGTATTGGCAAGATACAAACTAGTAACTCACTTAGAAATGCATTTCAAGTAATGCATCCTCTCTTACTTGTTGACAACTGAAAATTACTATACGAAATCCTCACTTCAAGAAGAGATTGATTGTTACTAAAGTATGAACACTATAAATCCTGTGGGTATCTTATGGCTATGTGTCAAAAGAATCTACACCAGATTGAAGAGTTCTTGACGGTTTATAAAGTCAAAGCTTCCAACCATGTATTAGTTGCCATTCAATTACCAAACATGAAAACTAGGAAATGAAAATAATCTCCAAAATTGAGCCAAAAGGAGTATATAAACAAGATATAGAATCAGTCTAGGATGATTTTCCAAAATTTACAGTGAGAAGTATGCTTCAAATTTCCGAAGCTTTAGCATTGACCATATAAGGGCTTATGTACTATAAGTAGATGGCTAAAATACATTTATAGATTAACCAATCTATTTGAGGTCAAAGAATCTGTAGAACTAAAAACAGAAGTAGGACCTCCAAACACGGCAATATTTGCATCCTCGCAAGTTTGCAACTATGTACTTCCTAATGAGACCTTATGCCCTAGCTAATATTAGAATATTTGAAGTATTTCTACCATTACACATACAAAATCATTCTACATAAGGACTAAGGTAGTAAGCTAACAAAGAAAAGGAGCCAAACAAAGTGCGACATAATTCTAGGTGCTAGAGAACATGACAAAAAGGGAGTAAAGAATTAGTACACTAACAAAGAGTACTGCCAGGTTTTTCTCCTTTATTTATTTATTTATTTATCTTTTGATAAAGGCAGGGTTTTCTCTTTATTAACTGGAATTTTCACTTCGAACTAAAATGAATCTATTGTACTCTATTAGTTGGGCAAAACCATTTAATTATCTTATAGGGCAAGTATTGACTCAGACACGTTTAAAACAAAATCAGTTTTAAAATGAAACATTTGAATTGGATAGAAATATGCGAAAGAAAGAGGAACAATTTCTACAGCAGAAACAACTCAGTAAACAAGATTGGGCAAAAGGATGAGTTAATTATACTCGATTATCAGACCCTCCTAAATCATTATCAAAAGTATCATAGAATGATTGAAAACTAATGTCATTGCCAGCTCTAAGATAAAGCACTCTATCAAGCCAACTGGGGAAAGAAGGGAAAAAATTCACAGATACACAAGTAGGCATCCGTATAAAGTGGATGTGAAAATAAATTCTGAGGAGCTTGTTTACTGAAGTAGCCATCCCCAGCTTCAGTCTGGATATGCTAGAAGACATAAATCAGGGTTAAAGAAGTTTTACGAGCTTAGCATATTCGTAGAGTTATATAGATGTAATAAGCTTTTGAATTTAAAGGAATCAAGAATAGAAGAGATAAATTGCACATTATTTATCAAAAAAAAATTAAACAGATAAACCCCCAGCTAAATCATATTCTGAACAAAAAAAAAACTCAAAAATCCACTACAATTTTCTTTGGGAAATTGATATAACCAACATTTAGCCCTTTAGAGCACCCAAAAAACTGCCCACCAAATCAGCAGAGAAATTAAATGCATACAAACGAATAAATGCATCACCTTCTAAAATGTAGAAACCACCAAAAGCACTCAAACAGAAGCCAAGAAATTATCACGAAGCCATTTCAACGAACTATCAATAAATCAATCAAAACCCAGAATTAAACTCACTTAACCAGTCCTTCCTCCAAAATTGCCTGCTCTTCAGGAGTCCAGTCCATAGAAATCCCATGTAAGTTCGGTTGAAACCTCACTGCAGAAGCCGAACTGTCAAAAATTCCAGACACGGGCGCTTTACCATTGTAGGAAACTACAGCGGCCGACGATGAGGATGGTGATGAAGCTGATGAGCAAGTAAATTCAGCTGGACAAAAATAATCCATACGAGCAGGAGATTTTATCTTGGAAAGGTACCTCTGAGCTTGTACAGAAGGAGCTGGATAGAAATGGAAGGGAAGCAAATGCTTTAAGCTACTATGGTGGGGGAGAAAAGGGGAATTATTGTGCTCATCTTTGCTGTTGAAGCAGAAAAACTTTTTCAAAAAAATAACGCAAAACGCATTTAAGAGATATAAATACTTTATGCCTCATCTTAAATTCCCTCTAATTAATGGCGCAGTGTAAATTACAGTCATCTTCCTTCAGCTGCATCCGTATAGATGTCCCTTTCATCTTCTGCATTAACCCCATATTTCTCTTCGCTTCTTTTTTTTTTTTTTTTTCCCTGGGGGGATAGGGGTATGCAACCCGCAGAGTACTGCGCGCAAATGCTTGCAATAATTCCTGCATACTTTTTTGTATTTTTTGAAATGATTCTATTTTTTTGTCTGATTCATAATATTTATTTTATTTAATAAATTTTTTTATTTTTATATTCTTTAAACTACTTACTTCAAATTTTAAATATTATAATTAATAAATTATAGTTAAAGTCAAAAAGAATATTAATTTTTTATTTTAAATATTATAAATTTTACTAAATTCTTAATTTAGGTAAAACAAGAGTAATTTGGAATGTTATAAATTTTACTAAATTTTTAATATGCGTAAAAATAAGTAATCAAAATTTAACTCCAAAAATATGACTTTGTTACAGATTGTCTTCTTATCCAATGAAGACAAGTTTATTTCAATTTAAAACTCCATGAGGAAAAAAAATAATCTATTTATATATTCCTTACAACTTTTTTTCCTTGCATTTATATCCTCTTCAAACAATTAATTAGGAATTATTCTTTGGTTTATTCTTTTTTGACTTATACGTGAGAATTTTGAAATTAATACAATTTTAGAAATACGGAATTTTTTATACGCTTAATAAATAAGAAGAGAGAGTCTGTAAAAGAGAGAAAAATAATTTTGTTAAAAAATAAATTTATTTAATCAAGACTAAATAAAAAAATAAATATTTTAAGTCTAGTTATGAGATAGTTAATAAAATATGTGATATTAGTTAGTTTCTTGGACATAACTAAACTTCCAAAATACTACTCCTTATTAGATTTGATTACCTTTTCCAATAAGAATTTAAGTTTTTTAAAATTCTTATATTGTGACTTATATATAAAAGCTATATGATGATATTAATATTGATTTAAGTATTGATTATTAAATTCTATTTTCTCTCTATATTTTTCTTTCTCTTTTATTCTTCAATTTTGCATTTTTATTCCAAACATATTGTGCGCTACCTTCACTATATTCATATGCACGATCATTTGAAGCTCTTCTTTGTGGTAAAAATGAAGCTTTTTAAGGTAACAATTTTTTCTTTTTTTAGTTATTATATCAAATTTTATTAAACTTGAACTTGTGACTTCTGATATCATGAAAAGTGCATTTTATCATGGATTCATGATGAAATATTTATTTATATAATAGATTTTTTAAGACACTAATAATAGATAATCGAATCAAAATCATACCAAAGTAATTATTTTCGTATTCATCTTTATGAAGCCTAAAAGCTACATGTTTTATCGTGAAAATTTTTTTATTTTTGAGAAAAACCTAAAAAAGAAAAAGGTACAACTACCAAAAGATGTTCGTTTTATAGTCACAGAGTCTTAAATCTATTAATATGCAAGATCCTATTATGTTTAGAATTTCTTCTTAATAGAAATTATGTAGAGAATATATTCTCATTTATCATGGAATATACTCTAGCAGTAAAAATATTGACAAAATATTTTAAAATTATTGACATCATGTCTGTTTTAGGCTAAATAGAAGAATGAGCCAGTAATTAAGTATTATAAAGTTGATACGTTATTCCCTAAAAAAATAAGATTAGAATTTATATTTTTTCTTGTTAAAGAAATTATGGTCGTGACTACAATTATGATGGAGAAAATTCTTAAAATCATAAGGATAACAATAATGACTCGTTAAATAATTAAAATATAGATTTTCAGTAAAAATTGAGAAAATAATGAGAATAAAAAGGAGAAAATACAATTTCAGTACTTTATAATAATAAATATATAAATAAAACCAATATGATATAAAGGAAGTTTATTACGTAGATTTTGCATATATATTAAGTATCAGGTGGAATGAGAGACAAAAGTGCAGATATAAACCAAACTTTGTTTCTCACAAATTGATTTAGTTCCTCTTGCATAGCAACAATCTAACAATTATCACACAAAGTATTATCAATGTTTTTAGGCTTAGTGAGAGATAAAAGGCCAAATTGTTAATAAAATGCCACCTTGTTTTAATACCTTGGGAGACATCTCTAATGATTTACTCCTTAGGGTGGCTTCTTGCACATCTTAGGTCCTTGGGAAGCTCTTGGTCACCACTAGGTTGGTCATTTTATTCTTGCTCAATAATCTCTTCTTCATTGGCATGATCTTCCAAAGTTGGGGCTTGAAGATGAGTTTGATTAGCATTCATTGAAGTGCCAATATTATCATCATCTCTTCCTTCCAAGTAAAGGTTAGATTCATCAAAACTCACGTGTATAGTTTCCAGAGCACATAAAGTTCTTTTATTGTAAACTCTATAAGCTTTTTTGTTAGATGAATAATCAAGAAAGATGCCTTTATCCGATTTTCTATCAAACTTTCCCAAGTTGTCACGATTATTCAATATAAAGCACTTAAAATTAAACACTTTAAAATGGGCAATTGAGGGAGTTCGACCAAATAGAAGTTCAAAATGTATTTTTCTTAACAATGGTCTCAAAAGAACTCTATTTATAACATAGCAAGCGGTGTTTACAATTTCGGCCAAAAGGTATTTTGGTAAAGAATTTTCACAAAATATAACCTAGCAATTTCTTGCTAAGTTCAATTTTTCCTTTGAACAACCCCATTTTTTTTGGAGTGTTTTGGCAATCAAAAAATTGTGAGCAATACTATTCTCATCAAAAAATTTTGTAAAATCTTGATTGTAAAATACTCTTCCATTGTCACTTCTAATAGAAATCAATTTGCAATCAAGGGAGGTTTGAACCTTTTTGAAAAGTCTTGCAAATTCATGAAATGCTTCATCCTTTTGTTATAATAAGAGTACCCAAGTGAATCTTGAAAAATCATTAACAATAAGATATGCATACCTCTTACTACCAAGACTAGTGGTCCTCATTGGTCCAAATAAATCCATATGAACAAGTTCAAGAGGTTTTGAAGTAGAAATTATTTTCTTGGATTTGAAAGATGTTTTTGTTTGTTTTCCATATTGAAATGTATCACAAAGATGATTTTTTCTCAAAACACATTTTTGGGAATCCTTTAATTAGATCTTGTGAGGAAAGTTTGTTCAACAAATCCATACTCACATGACCTAATCTTCTATGCCAAAGATACCCATCATTATCATGAATGGCAAGACATTCAACATCATTGGTAAAACCGTTCATCAATATATAACGCGTAAACATTTCCAGCTCCATTTCCAATGAAAATAATTTTGCCACTTACACTATCAAGAATAACTTACACTATCAAGAATAGTAGAAGTACCACATTTAAACTCAACTTTGCATCCATTGTCCCACAATTGGCTAATACTACGGAAGTTGTATTTCAAATCATTAATGAGCAAAACTTGCTTAATGAGAGGGGAAGATCATTTACCAATATTACCTACTCCAAGAATTCTTCCTTTATTCTTGTCACCAAAGGTGACAAATCTATCATTTGTAGCTTGAAGTTCACTAATGAGTGAAGCATTCCCCGTCATATGTCTTGAGCATCCACTACCAAGAAACCACTTAATGTCACTTTATCTTAGGGGAAGATGTACCTACATCAAATAAGAGGAAGTGACTTTTGGTACCCATATTTTTTTGGGTCAAATGTTTTTAATACCACTTTCTATCTTTCTTTTTCACATAGCACCTAGTGGTCTTGTGCCATGTCTACCACAATAAGTACAACAAGTATGAGGTATAGAGGTAGATGTAGCTTTCACAAAGAAATTTTTATATTTGAAAACATTGTTCACATGATTGTAGCCAATACTGTTAGCCATAAGGGCAAATCATGAAGTTATGATTAGTTTTGATTAATGACAAATATTGATTTGGACTAATTCTTATGTCATTTGTGTGATAGGATTGTTGGATTAAGAAGTAAGGAATTCTTATTGCCTTGAAGCAAAAAGTGCTAAGGACTACTCAAGTGTGATCAAGTATCAAGAATGTAGAGCATGTCCTATGGATTGAAGGTTTTAAAGACTCTAGTATAGGTTTACACTTGGTTAATGGTATATTCTTGTAAACCCTACACTTGTGTGTTTTGGAATCTATTGAATACATGAGAGAGCACAAAACTTATTTTTGAATCTTAAATAGCTTTAAGTGAACTCTTGATTAACAAGTGTGTTTTTGAATCTTAAATAATTTTGAGTAAACTTTGTACGATCAAAGTGTTTTGGTAATGGTTTTTGAGTTCAAAAGTGTTTAAATGACTTATCTCTTAATACAAAATGATTTCAAACTTATTGAGGTTGATTTTCAAATGTTTTGACAAAGCTTGAAAAGTTTGGACGCAAGTTCGGATGACCAAACTATGACATGGTTACTGTTTTTCTAGAGAAATTTGGACGCAAGTTCGGATACAAGGGGCAAAGTTCGGTCATCCGAACTTTCCTAGACAACATGTCACCGTAATGTTCAGACGACAGTTCAGATGCAGAGGATCAAGTTCAGTTGTTCGAACTCCTCAAAAACTAGCCGTTACTAGCTATTTTAAGACCGTTGAAATTGATTTTCAAAATCTATAAAAGTCATAAACTCCAGATTTTTGAATTAGGCTGAACAATTGAAGAATCAAAACATTCCAAAATCATTTGAAACCATCAAAGCTCTCTTTTGTCTTATGCTTTCATGTGATTATTCAAGATTCCAAAGACAACAAGGTAAAGTGGTGCTAACTTGTGTATTCATCCACCAAGAAGTGTTGGTAACATCAAAACTATATCTTTACATTCTTGTTGTGATTGATTCACGGTTGTCTAGAGACATAAAACCCTTGTGGAGAGTGAACTATTGACTAGATTAATCAAAGTTGTTGCGTAAAACCCTTTGGTAAGGGTGAGCCTTTGATTAGATTGGTCTAGGTTGTCTAGTGACATAAAGCCCTTTGTGATAAGGGTGAACCTTGTTTGTTGGATTGAAAAGAGGTTGTTATGGTAAAACCCATTGAAGGGTGAGCCTCTTGTGTAATTTCTTAAATTGAGCATATAGTGGATTAATTGAAATCCTTGAGTGTATACTCAAGGTAGTGGATGTATATCTTACAGAGATTAGGACTGTCAATTAGGCTGAGCTGGCCCGAGCCCGGCTCATTTGGCCCGCTTAGTTGAGGGCTCGGGCTGAGATTTTCAGCCCGGATAACTTTTTGGGCCAAGCTCAAGCTAAGGGAAGCTCAGCCCGATTTCAGCTCGGCTCGTAAAATATATATATATAAATATATTTATATGTATATATAAAATATAATAATAAAATTATTATATTATTAAAAATATTATTATTATATTAAAAAATTAAAAAATCGGGTTAGGACCGGCCCGAGAGAGCCGAGCTCGGGCTCATATTTTGCCAGCCCGAAACAATCGGGCTGAGCTTGGGCTTAGCAAAGCCCAGCTCACTCAGCCTGATTGACACCCCTAGCAGAGATCCAACCACTATAAATTATTTGTGCTCCTTGCTTTTCATTGTGTATTGCTTTGTCATTGTGTTCATTACATTCTCATTGAAGCAATTGAATATAATCTTTCCAAACCAAGTTCGTAAAATAGAAAAAGTTTTAGAAAATTAGTCTAAGACCTAATTCACCCCCCTCTTAGGTCTTTCAATTGATATCAGAGCGAGGGCTTCTTTGTGTGGTTTTACAACCTAGAAGTTACGATCTTATGGCTAATGTTTCAAAGTTATCTTATTTGGAAGGATTTTCCACAAATAGAGCTCCTTTGTTTGATAGAACAAATTACACATTTTGGAAATCTAGAGTTAAGATATATATTTGTTCTATTAACTTTGATTTGTGGAATATTGTTGAGAAAGGTCCTTATATACCAATGAAAATGAGAGATGATGGAATCACTAGAGAGCCAAAGCCAATGGACGAATATGATGAAGGCGACTCTAAAATGATGACATTGAATTACCAAGTCATGAATATCTTAAGTTGTGCATTGGATATGAATGAGTACAATCGGGTGAGTGAATGCAACACCGATCATGATATGTGGAAACTACTTCAAGCCACTCATGAAGAAGAAAGAGCCGATGTATGCCTTATGGCAATAAATGATGAGGTACAATCCGCTCCTTCTACCTCTACTTGTTGTGATGATGATGTTCATGATCCTAGTGAATTACTTGTTGAAATGTATGAAGAATTAAAAAATGCTTCAAAAAGAAATAAAGAAATGAGATTCAAAATTAATGAGTTATTGAATGAAAATTCAAAATTAAATTATGAAAAAAATTTTCTTGAATCTATTGATTGTTTTAATATTGAATACAAAGTTTTAAATATTTCTTTACAAAACATATCTTTTGAAAATAAAGCTCTTTGTACAAAAGTTTCTTCTCTTGAAATAATGCTTAGTGACCATGAAAATTTGAAAAAGGAAGTTGATGATCTCACCTTATGTATTGAAAAATTCACAAAAGGGATGGACAATCTTGACAAACTTCTTGGAGCCCAAAGATCTCCTCTTATTAGAAATGCTCTTGGTTATAATTATGTAAATAATGGGCCTAAATATAAAAATTCCTTTGTTAGAGTTACTTCCAGTTCAATGCCTCATACTTGTTGTAAATATTGTGGAAAACATGGACACAAAGCCATTAGGTGCTCTGTTAAAAGAAAAATAGAAAATGGTGTTAAAACCATTTAGAGAGTAAAAGGAATCATCACTAACCCTCATGGACCCAAGCAAATGTGGGTACCAAAAGTCTCTTCATCTCATTTGGTGTAGGTGCATTTTCCTCCAATATCAAGTGCCACTAAATGGTTTCTTAATAGTGGCTGCTCAAGATACAAGATAGAAAATACATCACTCATTAGTGAGCTTTAAACTACAAATGAAGAATTCATCACATTCGATGACAAGTGAGGGGCTACTTCACATCCAGTGCAAGGGAGACATGGCAATCACTACCAACAAATATGGAATGAAGATGATGACCAAAATCAAAGACTAAGCATTTATTCAATCCTATCTCTCTTTACTATTTTATTTACTTAGATGTGCTTAGTATGACTTATGTGCTTCACAACAAGTTTTATTTCTAGCAAGGGTTCTGTAATTTCACAACTTTTCTAGTTTTTGTGATGTTTTTGTGAAGTTCAATGATGAAATATTAGCGTTGAGAGCTTCTTTGGTTAATGATACTTTGATCACCCCAAGTATAATTGATGCTAGAAAGGGGAGAAGAAGTTGATTTACAAGAATGTGCTAAAACTGTTACATGTTGCTTATTGTTGCTCAGTTAAGATATTAATTATTTGACTTGAGATTTGCCAAAATGTGCTAAATTGTTACATGTTTCTTATTGTTGATCAATTGAGATGTTAATTATTTGACTTGAAATTTGCTAAATGTTGCCAATAGTTGAAAATTACAAAATGAAAATTGACCGATATATTGCTTATATGTGAATAACACTTAATCATGCTGATTGTGATAATGTTGTCTCCTTTTTATTAACCCCATATTTGAGTGATGACAAAAGGGGAGAAAGAATGATGACAAAATGTGTTATGTGTAATGGTGTTTTGTGCTATGGCAAAAGAAATATGAATAGATTATGGCAAAATATGTTACTATTGTATACATTCATATATGATTTGTTGCTATTGTATACATTCATATATGATTTGTTGCTATTGTATACGTTCATATATGATTTGTACATGTGGCTGGATTTGGTTGCATTTTGAAGTTTACATTGGCTGCATTTGAAATTTAAATTGAAAGTGTGAAATGTGGTTGTATATGATGCTATAATGTTGACTTTTGCATATATACATATAAGCTGAATTTGATTTTTGAGATTTTGAAATATAGTTGAGTTGAGATTGAAATCTTAACCTTGGTTCTTGACTTGACCTGTGATTTTGTGTTAATTTTTGAAAACAGTTGAGTTGAGATTGGAAAGAAAAGTATGAGTTTGAAAACGTGTTTTACAAAGCTAAATTGAGTGCCATTGTGGCTATACATATTTGAGTACTTCTATAGTTCATTTGATAATGCAAAATCACCTTTTCAAAATTGCTGCCAAAAGTTCGGACTTGAAGTTTGGATGCAGACCAAAAGTTCGGATGCATCCAAACTTTCTTGCCAAAAATATTTTTCTGTTGTTCAAATCATTTGAAAACTATCTTAATCTTTCATATCATATTTGAACAACCTTAGGAACACTTATTTTCAAAAATTATAGCTTTTATCTCACATATTCTACAGTTCGGACTTGAAATCTTGAAATTCAGATGCATGTCCATAAATTCATATGCATCCATATTTTGTTGCCAAAAAGTGTGCTCTTTTGTTGTTTAAAGTGATCCAAATCTATTTTAATCGCCTCTGATATGTTTGAACAATCTTAGGAAGACTTTATTTCAATTTAAACTTTTATTATATGAGACTTATTGCAGTTTAGACTCATACTCCACAATTTAAATTTTCTTGAAAAATAAGCACAATCTAAGGGGGAGTATTGCTAAACTTTTACAACCTTTAAAACATCTCTTAGAATCTTTTCTTAATGCTTAAATGCTATAAATCCTATCCTTAATGTTGGAAGGAAGGAAGGAGGTAAATGGAGGATGGTTGGGTCATAGGCTCATATTGAGCCTTTTGAATGTCAATGTGCTAAATTGGCTATTATCTATCATTGACATCAATACTTCTTTGTTCTACATTGTTTAAATCCATCACATTTTGCATCAAAGTTTGTCATCATCAAAAAAAGGGAGAATGTTTGCCATAAGGGCAAATCATGAAGTTATGATTAGTTTTGATTAATGACAAGCATTGATTCGGACTAATTCTTATGTCATTTATGTGATAGGATTGTTGGATTAAGAAGCAAGGAGTTCTTATTGCCTTGAAGCGAAAAGTGCTAAGGACAACTCAAGTGTGATCAAGGATCAAGAATGTATAGCATGTCCTATGGATTGAAGGTTTTAAAGACTCTAGTGTAGGTTTACACTTGGTTAATAGGTATATTCTTGTAAACCCTACACTTGTGTGTCTTGGAATCTATTGAATACATGAGAGAGCACAAAACTTATTTTTGAATCTTAAATGGCTTTAAGTGAACTCTTGATTAACAAGTGTGTTTTTGAATCTTAAATGATTTTGAGTAAACTTTGTATGATCAAAGTGTTTTTGTAACAATTTTTGAGTTCAAAAGTGTTTAAATGACTGATCTCTTAATACAAAATGGTTTCAAACTCATTAAGGTTGATCTTCAAATGTTTTGACAAAGTTTAAAAAGTTTGGATGCAAGTTCGGACGTCCAAACTGTAACATGGTTACTGTTTTTTCAGATAAATTTGGACGCAAGTTCGAATGCAAGGGACAAAGTTCAGTTGTATGAACCTTCCCCAAGAACATGTCGCAGTAATGTTCGGATGACAGTTCGGATGTTGAGGATCAAGTTCGGTCGTTTGAACTCCTTAGAAACTAGCCATTTTATGACCGTTGAAATTCATTTTCAAAATCTATGAAAGGCATAAACTCCAGATTTTTGAATTAGGCTGAACAATCGAAGAATCAAAAAATTCCAAAATCATTTGAAATCATCAAAGCTCTCTTTTGTCTTGTGCTTTCATGTGATTATTCAAGATTCCAAAGACAACAAGGTGAAGTGGTGCTAACTTGTGTATTCATCCGCTAGGAAGTATTGGTAACATCAAAACTATATCTTTACATTCTTGTTGTGATTGATTCAAGGTTGTCTAGAGACATAAAATCCTTGTGGAGGGTGAGCCATTGACTAGATTAATCAAGGTTGTTGTGTAAAACCTTTTGGTAAGGGTGAGCTTTTGATTAGATTGGTCTAGGTTGTCTAGTGACATAAAGCCCTTTGTGATAAGGGTGAACCTTTTTTGTTGGGTTGAAAAGAAGTTGTTGTGGTAAAACTCATTGAAGGGTGAGCCTCTTGTGTAATTGCCTAAATTGAGCATATAGTGGATTGGTTGAAATCTTTGAATGTAGACTCAAGGTAAATGGATGTAGATCTTGCAGTGATCGAACCACTAGAAATTGCTTGTGCTCTTTGCTCTTCATTGTGTGTTGCTTTGTCATTGTGTTCATTACATTCTCATTGAAGCAATTGAATATAATCTTTTCAAACCAAGTTCACAATACAGAAAAAATTTTAGAAAATTTGCCAAAAACCTAATTCACCCCCCTCTTAGGTCTTTCAAATACCATTCTTCACAAATGAAGATCTTTGAGATCCAAGTAGTTTGTAAAGATTGTCTCTACCATTGGTAAATTTTTCAACACATAAGGTGAGATTATCAACTTTCTTGCTCAAAGTATAGAGAGGAAATTTTTGCACAAAGAGATTTGTTCTCAATATTCAAACAATTGATGGATTTAATGAGTTTTTTGTTTTCACAAAATATTTTTGAATTTTCATTCAACAATTCATCAATTTTGAATCTCATTTCTTTGTTTCCTTTTAAAACCTTTTTAAATTTACTATACATATCAACAAGTAATTCACTAGGATAATCAATATCATCATCACAATAAGTGGAGATTGAAAGAGTAGATTGTACCTCATCATTCACTGTCATGAAATATGCATTTGCCCTCTATTCATTGTCATCCCCACTTTCTTCATTGGCATGTTGATCACAAGTGCCAACTAGTCCCTTTTCTTTCCTGAGAGATTTCTTCTTCTTGAGTTTGGCTTCTCGCTCCTTTTCCAATGCTTTAGGGTAATCGGCAACAAGGTGCTCTGTACTCTTGTATTCATAACATTGAGGTGAATAATGATGATGATTGTCCACCTTTCTTGGAAGGCATTTTCCTCTTTTTGAGAAATCTCTTTTGTAGAATTTCTTGAACTTTCTCACTATCATTGCCATCTCATCTTTTTTCCATCTTCGTCTTCATCACTTGATGATTCCTTTTGCTCATTAGGATTGTCGGAGGCTTTATGTACAACTCATCTTCTTCCTTTCTCTTCATCTTCAAGATCATTTAGTCTATTGATTTTCATCTCATGTGTAAGCAACGATCCAATGAGCTCTTCAAGAACAAGAGTCTTCAAGTTTTTTGATTCTTCAATGGAAAGAGTCTTTGGTTGCCAAGATTTGGGTAGAGCATCCAATATCTTTTTATTTTGTTCTCCAAGTGAGTAATTTTTCCCACAAGACTTTAGACCATTGGAGATGTTGGTAAATCTTGTGAACATTCACTAATGTTCTCCTTGCTTCATGGTGAGCAACTCATAATTCCTTACTAGCATTGCAAGCTTTGACTCCTTCACTTGATTAGTCCCTTCATGTGTTACTTGAAGAAGTCTTCACATATCATGAGCGGTGTCGTATCCACTTACTTAGTTTTACTCATTCACATTCAATGCACAACTCAAGATATTCATAGTTTGATAGTTCTATATCATTTTCCTTGAGTCACTTTCATCGTATTCATCCATTGGCTTTGGTTCCCGAGTGATTCCATCAGCTCTCATCCTCATTGGTATGAAAGGACCTTTCTTAATGATATTTCACAAATCAAAGTTATTAGAACAAATATATATATCTTAATTCTAGATTTCCATAAAGTAAAGTTTGTTCTATCCAACAAAGGAGGTCTATTTGTGAAAAACTGTTCCAAATAAGGCAAGTTTGAAAGCCATACGATCTTAACTTCTAAGTTGTAAAACCACACAAAGAAGCCCTAGCTCTGACACTAATTGAAAGACCTAAGAGGTGGATGAATTAAGTTTTTGGCAAATTTTTAAAAACTTTTTCCTCTTTGTAAATTTAGTTTGGAAGAGACTGGAATTCAAGTTCACAAGAAGATTTTTAAATCAGTAAAGAACACACAAGCAATTTATAGTGGTTTAGTCTCTTCAAGATCTACATCTACTACATTGAGTCCTTACTCAAGGATTTCAAATAATTCAACTATAGAAATGTTAAACAAGATACAATAGAGGTCACCTAACAAGGTTTTTATTCCACAACCTCCTTTCAATACAAAATTCAAGGTTCACCATCTCAAAAGGGTTTTATATCCTTAAGAAAACCTTGAATAAATCAAGTAGATGAAGTAAGAGAATAAGATATTATCAACACTTGGTAGATGAAGGCAAAGCTAGCACCAGTTCACTTTTTTATCAACCAAATCTTGAAAAGTTACTTTGAAGCACAAGACAAAAGAGAGCTTTTTGATATTCAAATGATTTGAAAGTAGAAAGATTCTTAAAGTGCTCAAAATACTCAAAAATATGAAGTTTATTGCTTTGATAGGGTTTGAAATTCAGTTTCAATGTTCAAATAACAGCTAGTAATAGTAAAGTTCGGTCAATTAAACATGAACTATTGCATCCTAACGATGGTCCAAACTTCTCAGTTTGCCAAGTTGTAGGATAAATTTGGTTGACCGAACTTGGACATGAGCACCCAAGTGGTCATTCGAATTTCTCTGGAAATTTAGCAGCCAAGATTCAAGTTCGAACGTCCAAACTGGAGTCCGAACTACTCAAACCTTATCAAAATATTTGGAAATCAACTACAACAAATTTGAAATCATTTTGTACTAAAAGATGGGTCATTGAAAAGCTTTTGAATTACAAACCATTATCGAATACCTGGTAAATCAAGAGTGATCAAAACCTTTTAAGATTAAAAAATCAAGTTTTGTGCTATCTTATGAATTCTTTATATTCTAAGGACAAGAAGGGTAGGGTTTACAAGAATATACCTATTAAGCAATGGTAAACCTACACTAGTGACTTCAAATCCTTCAATCTCCTAGGACAAGTTCCTTGTTCTTCAACCACTTGAGTACATTTGAGATGTCCTTTTCATATTAGCTCCAAGGGAATGAGATCACTTTGCTTCTTGAACCAAAAATCCTATCACACAATTAACATATGAATTACTCCTTATTAATGTTTGTCATTAATCAAAACTACTAGATTTATCCTTAGGGTTTACAAATCTGAATTACAGTTCTATGATATTTCTAATATAGAAGAAATTTCCAATTGAGATGGAAGATCTCACTTGGATTATATAATCCATGGTACCTTATGACAAAATATTTGTAGACAAATTGGTATGTAAAATGAGAATATAAACCCATAATGTTTTTGGTAACAATTTTGGAAGTATTAATAAGATATTATAATGAATAAGATATTATAAATTATAGCAAATATGGTTTACTTAAAGTATTTAATCTTATTGATTGGGGCATGGATTTGTGGAAAATCAGAACGGTTCACAAGAATGATAATTTTTATAATTACAATTATTATGATTATATTGATGCCCGAGCATATCCTTTTTACCATGAAAATCCCAAACATAAACATTCTTGGTTCTTCCAGGCAATCTAGAATTGGTTCTATTGCTAGGGGAAATAGTTTGGGATGAAGTTATCTCTTCTGCCAAAAAATAGTGAAGAAAAGTATGAAGAATAGCTTGAATGTCATCCATTCCTTCAAGCACAAGAAAAAATTGTGTATGGACAATGCATACTGCTGAATTTAGTATTCCTCTGATTTCGAAATGGGGTGTTAATACATCAACTGATGAACTTGGAATTCCTATCCTTTTTCATATTTTCCATTTTTGATGGCTAGCTTAATGGCCTATTCAAGATACAGTGGATGCCATTAGCGAAAAGAATATTGATTACAAAGCAAAACGCTTTGTTGACAAAACTACTCCAAGACCATCCGTTGGACTTATCAATATCAATAATGTCCAAATTTATTTGGAAAATAAAGTTTCCAAATTTAGGCATACAACAAAAAATGCTTAAGTGTATGCCAATTCTATGAAGCCTTTCAAGAAAATCCTCTTGAAAAAGTAGCAGTCACCACTACTTTATTCTTCATAATTTTCTTCAATATATTTGGTAGAATAGGTAACTTTGGCCCAAAATTTTTCCACGATTGCCATGGTCCAAAGAAAAAAGTCTTTTCCTACCTGGAAGACCAAGAATGTTTCTGTTTGGGATTTTCATAGTAAAAAGCATATGTCCAGGCATCAATACAATTCCACTAGCATAAATTATAAAAATTGCCATTCTTGTGGACTGTTCTGATTTTACATAGATCCATGCCCCAATCAGTAAGATTAAGGACTTTAAGTATAACACATTTGCTATAATTTATAATACCAGATTTAGTATTATTATTCTTGTAATGATGCTTTATTTTAGCAAAATGAGATGCTTCCATAATTGTTACATAAAAATTTATGGGTTTATATTCTCATTTTGCATACCTATTTGTCTGCAAAATGTACCATGGATCATTAATCCGGGTGAGATCTTCCATCTCACTAGGAAATTTCTTCCGTTTTCGAAATATCATGGAACTATAACTCAGATTCTATTAAATCCTCCATCAAAATTTTTGATGAGGTTTATGGGTTTGGTAAAGATTCACCAGAACCCTCCTTACCCTCAAGATTTTTCTGAGGTCACCATCTTTGAAGAAGACGAAGCTTGGGGAGAATTTCTACCCCGTTCACTGCTGAGAATATGGGATGCTCTCATTGAGAAACTACTTCTAGAAGATTGTCCTTGTGATTTGTTACTCATTGACCTCTTCTTTTTCTTTATGAGACATTATTCATGAATCCTGCAAAAATTCATGGGTTTTAGAAAACCAAGCAAGGAGTTAAATTCTCCTTTAATGTATTCAATATCAAAATCAAATAGAGAATGTTGTGCTTGCCAACCAGCAAATATGTATTTGGATATAAGATTTTTTACATCTTTCTCAATTATCTGCTTAGCAGCACTAGAACCAATTCTTAATAAGAATTTTTTATTAAACGTATCACCTTGCATTTTATTGATACACTTCAAAATTGAAAGCATTTCTTTCTTTATTGTGGAATATTTCTGTTGAGCATGATTCCACTTTCTAGAAACAAATCTAACTACTTCTTCTTTATTAGTATGAGGATTCTTTTGTTTAAGAATTACTCCATAGCCTATATTACAGGCATCAATTTCCACAATTGTGGAATACCGAGGATTTGCGAGGTTTATATAAGACAACATTTTCACCTTTTGTTTAATCCTCTTAATTGCTATAGTAAGCTGAGCAGTCCAAGGACACGCATTCTTCTTTAGCCTAGCATACAAGATTGCTTTATCGTTAGCTAAATCCTCATAATAGGCAAAAACATAACCGAGACTACCCAAAAATATTTGTAGCTACTTATATCAGCTATCTCATCTAGAAATTTAGAAGCAAATTCAATACTTCTTTCTATAAGGATTATTTCCTCCCCCTCTCCCCCTCCCATAAATGTTATGTCCCAAAAAATCAACTGAAATCTAAAATAACTTCATTTTTGGACAGAAATTACTAATCCATTTTTTAGAATAAGAGACTTAAGAATATTTAAGTGTTTTAAGTGATGATCAATATTTTGACAGAATACCAGAATATTATCAATGTAGACCATAATAAAGGTCTTATATGGATTGAATATATCATCCATAATATGTTGAAATTCTGAAGGTGCATTCTTTAGACCAAATAACATTACATTCCATTTATAATGTCCATTAGGAACTACAATGGCAGTTTTATATCTATCTTTGGGATAAATTGAATCTACCAGTAACCAAATTTCAAATCAAATTTGGAGAGTATTATTGCCCTATGTAATATGTCTTAACAAATCTTTTTTGTTAGGAATAGGATATCTAATCTATTTTAGAACTCTATTCAGTGGTTTATAATTTATAACCAATCTAGGAACTCTTCATTCCTTTTATGCAATTTTATTTACATAAAAAGCTATACAACTATAAAGGAGAGTTAGAGACTTTTATTTAGTCTTTTTCCAATAATGAAGATATTTCCTTTTGGTACAAATCATGATATTCTTGATTTATTGGATAAGGTCTAGCCTTAGTCGGAATACTGGATTCTTGAAATCCATAATCCAGGTTCATAAGGTAATTGTACCATATAAGTCTTTCTTTCCCAGAAAGCATTTGGCTGATTACCACAAATTTCCTTATGGAAAGATTCTTCCATTTTCAAGATTATTTCTTGAATCTTAGAATCAGATAATTTTCTATAGAGATCAAGATTTTGAATTTTTTGATTCAGAAAATTTATTTGATTATGCTTCAAGAGGATTTCTTGAAGTTCAAACAATATAATTGCCTGAGAATCAGAAATAAACTCATAAAAGAGTTTAGTCTCGTTGTAATTAGCATCTATTCTAGTATTGTTAGCTATGATAGGCATTATTTCATTTATAAATGGTGTGCCTAAAACAACATGTTGTGAAAGATTTTCACAAGTAAGAATGAAGTTGAAATACAAACTTCATCTTCACAAACACATATTTGTGAGTTTGTATTTAATTGTCATTTTATCGCCACTAGCTAAAGTACTCAGACTTTGAACTATTTTTCTAAAGTATTTAAAAGGTACTACTTCTTCTCTCAAATAGTTCATATCTGCAACACTATCAATTAAAGTGGTTAGATCAGGAATAATATATTCTTGATTTATTAAAATGATAAGTTTAACATACCTTTTTTGAAAAAGTAATTGGTGAATCATACTAAGATATATAGGAGTTTCTTCTAGATATTCTATTACAACCGATTTCTTCCCTTTTTCTAGTTGAGATAATCTATTATTAATCTCAACACTTTTGAATTTTCAATCAGATATTTCTAATTTTATTTTATTTATTTCCCTTTTCAAATCACTAATTGTGATTGAGAAAGACTTTGTTTTATTTTTATTCTAGAATAGACTTCATTCATTTTCCTTGGTTGGAATCTTTTTCTCTTTCTTAATTTTTTAGCATTTTGCAATTAATTATTTTTCTTATTTTTGGATTACTGGCTTGATCAATTAGTTTGATCAGGTCATCCTCAGATAGAGATTGCTCTACTGATTTCAGCAATTTACTTAAAGTATTTCAATTCTACGAACAATTGTTCTCAGAATATAAACTGTCAGAAGATGAATAATCTTCTAGTTCTGAAGACATGTGAAATACCTAAGAGGGGGGATGAATTAGGTATTTGGCTAATTTTCACAAATTAAAACCATTTATACGTCTAAGCAAAGAACAGATTATATGAGTCAAGTTATAAGCAATTTATAGCACAGCAATACAAGAAAGTAAGATCAAAGAACACAAGCAATTTATAATGGTTCGGTCCTCAAGATCTACGTCCACTACCTTAAGCCTACACTTAAGGATTTCAATCAGTCTACTATATGCTCAGGTTTACAAATTACAAGAGAGGCTCACCACACTATGGTTTTACACTCACAACCTCTTCTAGTAACTTTTACAAACAAGGCTCACCACGCACAATGGTTTTATATCTCAAACAACCTTGAATCACAACTTCAAGGATCACCCTTATCGAAAGAGTTTTATGTTATCAAGATAACCTTGCAAGAGCTAGTAGAAAAACACAATTTGATAAAAAGATAAGAGTGTGTAGATGTTACCACTTGTTGGTAGATTTTTACACAAACTTGCACCTTCACACTTTGATGTCTTTGGATTGATCAATTGAATGCACAAGACATAAGAGAGCTTAAGAAAATGTTTGTAGAAGACTTAGAATGCTTAGAGTTTTTAAGAATTCAAAACTTACAAAGAATCTGAAGTTTATAGCTTTTATAGGTGAAAATTCAAATGCAACAGCTATAAAACGGCTAGTTTCAGAGAAGTTCTGACGTCCGAACTTCAAACCATGCGTCTGAACTCTCGTCCGAACTTTACTGTGCCAAGCTGTCTGGAAAAGTTCGAACGTCCGAACTTTTGCTCATACGTCCGAACTTGCGTCCGAACTTCTCTGGAAAAATAGTGACCATGCCATCAGAGAAAGTTTGGACGTCTGAACTTTACTCCCTACGTCCGAACTTGCGTCCGAACTTCTTTATTTGCACAGTAACCATTTCCAAAGTTTGGACGACCAAACTTACATCCAAACTTATCAAATTTAGTCAAATCTTTTGAAAATCATTGCTAATAACATTGAAAACGTTTTGGATGACTGGACACATCATTTAGGCACATTTAAACACAATAACCTTTACAAAAACATTTTGATCATACAAAATTTTCTTAAGATCATTTGAGATTTTAAAAAACATACCTGTTCTCACAAAGTTTATTGAAAACCATTTCAAAAACAAGTTTTGTGCTCTCTCATGCATTCAACTAATTTCAAGACATGCAAGTGTAGCGTTTACAGAAAAATATAACTATTTAGCATATGAACCCTACACTCTAAGTCTTCAATGCCTTCAATCATCTTGAACATACTCTTCAATCTTCAATCTCTTTTGGCACAATTGAGTTGTTCTTGCATTGTGGCTCCAAGGCAATAAGACTTCATGCTTCTCAATCTTTCAATCCTATCACTCAACATACAAGCATATTAGTCCTTATCAATGTTTGTCATTAATCAAAACTAATTATAACTTCATGATTTGCCCTTATGGCTAACAACATGTTTTCTTCAGTTTCACTGAGCAATATTTTACTTAGTTGAAATCTGATATGATCATCTCCAATCATATCAAGCTTCTGTTTAGTCTTGCACTTATTAGTGTAATGACCAAACTAATCATATTTATGGCATTGGCATTGGCTAACTCATTTTTAGCCTTCTTATGCTTTATTTTGGAAGATTTTTCCAAAACGATCTTTCTTTCCTTTTGATTCATACCTTTTCTTTTTCGTAGAAATTTTCTTTTCCTTTTTTCCTTTTTTAAAGATTGAGGCAAATCAAATGCAAATTGATCACAGAAATCACCTAATTGTTTTCTTTATGTGATTTCTGTTTCTTAAGCCATCTTTTTAGCTTAAGATTATTAGATAGTGCTAAACCTTCATTATCAACTACAATAATCAATTGTGCATATGTATAATTAGCACATGGAATGGTCATATTATTATTTTGACCATGAAGAGTCTTTTTAACTTTTTTAGCAAATAAATATGGTAATCCATCAATAAATTTGGATTTCTAGTATTCCTAATGCTATCACCCAAGTGAGTTACTTGAGCAAGAAATACATCTTTATACTAGCTCCAGAGTGCTAGAATGGGACATTTAAGATGTTGTAAGAGAGTCTTTATTTTCTCTACCTAATAAGATATTTGACCAATAATATGCTCTAAGATTGTACACGTAAGTATGTAAACACAATCTTCCACTTCTGTATTCTAAACTTGAGTAGAAGTTCCTGTGTCGAGCTGACAAGTCTCTTTGCATTAAAGATTTTGTTGTTTCTCTAAAGTTGGTTAAGAGTATTATTCCAACATCTTTTGAGTGTTCTTGTAAAACCATAGACTATCATTTCTGTGATTGTTCTTTTAGTATTCCTGGCCTATTTGCAAACAATAGAATACATAGCATTCTATGAAGCAAATTTTGAATTTGACCATTTGAAAGCCCATCCAAATTCCATAAATAGTTTTTGGGCAGTAGGAATTAGTGACTAAGTTATCACCTTTCTCATACAAAACATCTACAGGTGTTGGCCTCTTATAATAATGATGATCCAACCTCATATATTCAAACTTCACCTTGTTTATTGCAAGGAAGCTTTCCTAAATTTTTTCCATCTCAGCTTTAGAATCTGATTGTTTAATCTCTGAGTTTGAGATGGAAGATTCTTTGGTTGATGAAAGATTTTCATTACAACTTCCAGACATCCAATTTCCATTGTTGGGTTCTTGATGAGAATCATTATTCTCATTCTTTAATGAATTAATTTTCATACTAATCAATTTTTCTTTCAAAAGCTCAATTAATGTTTTGGAGGTAGAACCAAAATTCGAATGACCAATTTGGATACTGAGGTTTTCCTAAAAGCAAAAGAATATTCTAGTGAACAATAAAAATCCTCTAGTAATGAAGAATAGGAAATAGAAGATGATAAAAATAGGCTGTAATTATTTTTTAAAGAAAATCTTATATTTTTAATTTTTATTATTTTAATATCAAATTTATTTATTTTATAAAAAATCTCCACCACGAGTCATAAGTGGAGTCCGACAAAAAATATTCACGTGTAACTCAAGTGCAATGAATTCGAAGGGCAAATTCATCATCTCACATCCACGATATGGAGTAAATTTATTGGTTGAATCTTTATGCATTTCGATAGCAAGAGTGGAGAAGAATTGTTCTAAAAGTTTATCACCCAATTCAGAAAAATCAAATTTCTCAAATTTGGGTTTCAATCCTCAATTATGATTGATTGATTTTGTTGAATGGGGCCTTAATTTTGCTGTTCAAAGAGAATGAGATTCCCATTGTATGAACAAATGGGGGCAAGACAAAGCAGAGTAATCAAACTTACATTCACATTCAGAATCGTATGATACGTATTATTGCAAAAGTAGAGCTCGGAGTTGTTTTTCATAGACATTGAGACAATTTACTTGTAAGAAGGTCAATGTAAATGTTGAAGTTTTTATCTCCATAAAAAGATAAAAATGAAAAGTAATGAAATAGGAACTCAACAAAAAAGAAAAAAAGTAATAAAATAGAAATGATTAACTGATTTAGCATAACATAAATAGTAGGGGACAAAGAATTCCTTTACTCAAATGCAGAATCTTTGACTGCTCATCCGTATATGGGGTTGTGGGGATTAGGGGTGTGAAAGAGTCTTAATGGGCTCAGAACACTATATTCGGTACTCGAACTCAATCTATTATTTTCGGATTTGAATCTGATCTTATTACCCAACGGTGTGAAACTCGATTATCATTAAAAAAAAATTAAAAAATTAATAAAAATAAAATACAATTCAAATATCATGTCATAAATTCAAAAAAATAACAAGTGTAATATCTTTAAACACAATCCTTAAATATACTTATTAACCAAATTAAAATAATAAATTTAATATTTTCAATTCAAAAAAATAAATATATAAAATATTTATTATTAAAAATTTATTCGATTCCTGCGTCTACCGGATTCAAAACTTTAGGTACGGTACCTATACCCGTTTAGAAGACAGTGCTAACGTCGAGAAAGCACTGAGTATGGTGGAAGAGTAGAAGGTGGATAGAGTGATTGACGGACGAAGTGGCCATGGCAGACAAGAGGATGGCTGAGCTGGTGAAGTTGATTTCTCAATGCTACAAATTCTCCTAGAAAACGAATTCGGGGCATCTGCAATTAATTTGAAGGGGGGAAGGACTTGAGTTGACAAATTTTCCCTTCAATTAAATGCACATGAGCTGCAACTGAGTGTCTTTGACAGACTCTGCCTTAGGAGTGGCGGCAGGGAATATGTTTTTGTGAAATAAATAGATTTGGGATTGAAATAATAGAAATTAAAGATATAAGATTTTATTAAGACAAAAAAAAGGTTACAAGATTATTTTTATAAGTTACTCTTGCTAAAACTCTGAAATAACTAATATTATAACTTAAATAATTCTTTTTGCATGATATTGAAAATAATAGTTCAAATATTTTTTATTTTCGCTTATAATCTCTAATACAATTTTCTTCTTTTTATAACTTCAAAATATTTTTTTCTCATAGTTGGTCCTAGCTATTGTGGGTATCGCAAAATCTGACAATATGTCATCTACTAGTGTCAAAATGGGCTCCAGCCCGCAAGCTATTCCTTTGACCTGTAATATGGACAAGTTTGAATTTAGTTTTTCAAACTTGTTTAAATGAGGGCCAAATTAGTCCACTTCGTGTAGCCTGCAAGCCAATGTGAGCCTGACCGGGCAAAATCTACCAAATTTGTTTTCCTTCCATTTGTATTAGAAACATTATAAAAAGTAAAATGTATGATAATTTTAATACTAAATTTGTCTACATCACATATTCTAATCATAATTACAATTAAGATTAATTAATTCAATTTTATTTTAAATATTTTCTTCTATAAATTTATTCATATTTGGAATGATATATATAATTAACAATCATTTTCTATTTTAAAAACATTAGTGATTGGCTAAAGATTTTTTTATCTCAATCATAGATTTATATTCTCATAAAAGGATGGGTATGGATTAGAGGTTTTCCAATCCACTAGAAAATTGGTCAACCCGCTTTGCCCCGATCTAAAGGGATGCCCATGATGGCCATGACCAGCCCGTTTGATAGTATCACCAAGCCCATAATGGTTGGAAGCAATTTTGGGAAAAAAAAATATATTAAAGTGATAGAAAGAAGAAAAATAGATTTGGAATCAAAAATGGAAAATTGTTTCTTCACAAAATTTTATGTACATATTTATTTACTATGTTCTTATTCACATATCTCTTCCCCTCATACATCTTTCAACAATTTTCTCCTCTAACTCCTAACTTAATAATATTCTAACTAATTAAATTTTCCATATCTCGAAGTTGTTATCTTCATTTGTTTCCCTAAAAAAGTAACAAGATTCAAAACTGTAACAAGATTATTTAATAAAATTGTAGTTTAAGTGTTGTATTATTTATACACAACTAATAGGTATTATTATTGAAAAGTATAATAATTTTTTTAATGTTCACATTTATTTTTCTAAACCATAGGAATTAGATTCATTTCCTAGGAAATAACAAAAATATAGTTAAATCAACATAAATTAGTGAAAAATTCTTTTGAACTATTTTTGTGTTGCCACTCCTAACTAAATTCCATTTTTCTTGGTTGGTCATATCTTGAAACTACTTTCGAGGGCCCTAAACTGCCTAAATAAGGCGAAATCCGGTGGAGATGGGCGACACCAGGCCACATGCAGGATCCAAGTCCCCTTCTTTAAGGGAAAAAATGTCACACCAATACGTTTGCCTCCAAACTAGCAACTATGAGAACATGATAACTACCCTCTCCTTCCCAAGTTTAGGCCCAACAACCCTTCTTCAAACTCACTATTAGAACCCAAGAGGTGCTAATTCACCTTTGAACTAGAAGCCCCTCTTGTCCTCAAGCAAAGTTCTTCAATTGCAGATGCTAATAGAAACAAGCAATTCGGAGATCCTCATCTTTTTCGGGTGAATTATTTGGTTCTTCCATCCAATTTCTAGTAAGTTAATCGTAAGTAAATGATTTGATCTAATCCTTGGTCAAACACGCTTGGACATTTGAGAAACTACAATCACCCGTTTTCAGCAAATAGTGAGAAGAAGAAGAAACGAAAGGAAAAGGAGATTATGTCAATGCTCCATGCACCTCTCTCAATTCCATCATCCCCATAAAGCCATCTGTCTCTTAGAACCATTTTAGAATAGGAACATGTTCAATTTCTCCCTGCTAAACCCTTTTTAAGTCTTATCCACTACCACAAGTGTATTGTAAGGACTTGAGGTGCTTTATTTCTGCATTGTTGAAATTGATATTGCCTCTCCGCTCTATCTAACTGCTCTGCACCAATGAAATGGGCTAGTGTATTGTACAATGAATCAACTTTTTTGTGGACTTAAATCTAAAAACACATCAAATTTCTTGGAGCAAAACGAGCATTGCAAGCGTTTGATCTGAAATATAGAAAAAGGAATTTGCCAATAAGCAAGTTAATAAGGTTTCACATAAAACAGTAGCAGCTCGAATTGAGTTCAATATAATTCACTTTTGTTAAGCCAAGACAAAACTGTTGGCCCTAAGGCCAAATGTTTAGGTTTGATTAATGACAACCATTGATATGGGCTAATTTAAGTAATTCTTGTGTGATAAGATTTTGAGATTGGAGAAGAAAAAAATCTCATTGCCTTGAAGCTAAAGAGACAATGACATTCCAAATAAGGTAAAATGCATGAAGGGTGCAAAATTATGTTGATGACATTATTTTTGGTGCTACTTATATCTATCTCTTTATGTGATAAGTTCGCTAAGTTAATTCAAAGTGATTTTTGAGATGAGCATAATGGGAGAGCTCAATTCATTCTCGGCCTTTAAATCAAGCAAACCGAACATGGTACATTCATAAATCAAGCAAAGTATACAAAGGAGCTATTGAAAAGATTTTGAATGGACAATGCGAAAGTAACTGAAACACCTATGAACTCATCACTTAAGCTTGACGAAGAAGAAAAATTTAAAAATATTGATAGAAAATGATATAGATGTATGATTGGTAGTTTCTTTACTTAACCACAAGTAGGCCCGATATCTGTATGCTTATGTACTAGATTTCAATATTGTCCCGATGAATCTTATCTTGTTGTTGTTAAGTGCATTCTTCGTTATCTTGTTGATACTTATGATTATGGCTTATGGTTTTCAAAATCCTCTTGTTTTGATCTTGTTGCCGATATGGGTGTCGTCTATGCTAGATGCAAAGTTGAGTATGAGAGTACTAGTGATTATTGTCAATTTCTTGGTAGTTGTCCTATTTCTTAGTTTACTGTTACCTTTGGAGAAAAGAAGAAGGAAGAGCCCCTGGACTAGGAAATATTGGTAATGATTGCAAGGTTGAATTGAAAAGTGACACATATACTATTCTTGATGGTGTTAGTGGTAGAACTATCTTTGTTGCGAACCATATAGGTAATGTATATGTGCTCTATCTTGATGAATTTGTTTTCAATGATGTTAAATATCCTACCATTTATGATGATGATGGTTATTCACGGCATAGGAGACCTGGTCATGCTAGTATGGATTTGTTGAACAAACATTCTTCTCAAGAACTTGTTTGAGGTTTGCCAAAAATACATTTTGATAAATATCATCTTTGCAGTGCTTGTCAATATGGAAAACAAACTAAAACTTCTTTCAACTTGAAGAAAATTGTTTCTACTTCAAAACCCCCTTGAACTTATTCATATGGACTTATTTGGACCTATAAGGACCACTAGTCAGGGCGGTAAGAGGTATACTTATGTGATAGTTGATGAATTTTCAAGATTCACTTGGATACTCTTTCTTCTCAAAAGATGATGCTTTTCATGAGTTCGTAAAGCTTTTCAAGAAGATTCAAACCTCCTTTGAATGCAAATTGATTTCCATTAGAAGTGACAATGGGAGAGAATTTTATAATTAAGATTTTATGAAACTTGGTGATGAAAATGGCATTTCTCATATTTCTTTAGTTGCCAAAACCCCTCAACAAAACGGTGCTGTTGAAAGGAAAAATCGCAGTTTACAAGAAATGGCTTGGCCTATGCTTTGTGAAAATTCCTTACCAAAATATTTTTGAACTGAAACTGTAAACACTGCTTGCTATGTGATGAACCGAGTTTCTTTGAGACCATTTTTTAGAAAAAACTCTTTTTGAACTTCTCTTTGGTAGAACTCCTTCTATAGCTTATTTTAAAGTGTTTAGTTGCAAGTGTTTTATCTTGAATACTCGTGATAATTTAGGTAAATTTGATAGAAATCTGATGAAGGTATTTTCCTTGGTTATTCTTCAAACAAAAAGGCCTATAGAGTTTATAATAAAAGAACTTTTTGTGTTGAAGAATATATTCATGTGAGCTTTCATGAATCTAACATTCATCATGAAAGAAGAGATGAAGATGATGTACGTATTTCAATGAATGATGATCTTCAAGCACCAACTATGGAAGACCATACACATGAAGAATAACTGATAAAACAAGAACAAGAAAGTCAACCTATTAGTGATCAAGAGATTCTAGAGGACTTAAGATATGCTAAAGGCCACTCTAAGGAGTAAATTATTGATGATGTATCTAAAGGAGTTAAAATAAAGCTGTACTTTATTAACAACTTTGTTTTTATATCTCATATTGAGCCTAAAATTATTGATGATACCTTGAATGATAATTTTTGAATTATTTATATCAATTTGAAAGAAATAAAGTCCCTGTGATCGCTCGTTATTGGAAACAAAATATGCATTGATTATGATGAGACTTTTGCTTCGGTAGCTCAACTTGAGTCTATTAGATTTCTTTTGGCATTTTCTTACTTTGAAGGTTTTAAACTTTTTCAAATGGATATCAAAAGTGCTTTTCTAAATGGTTTTATTGAAGAAGAAGTTTATAAGGGACAACATCTTGGTTTTGCTCATGAAATGTTTCCAAATCATTTTTATAAACTTTCAAAATTTTTATATGGTTTGAAACAAACCCTCCGTACTTGGCATGAAAGAGTTAGTGGCTTTCTACTCACAAAAGGATTTTCAAGATGGAAGGTTGACACAACATTATGTATCAAAACCACTTGCAATAACGATATCTTGCATGTACAAATCTATGTAATGATCTTATCTTTGGTGCTACAACATCTCTCTTTGTGATGAATTTGACAAGATGATGCAAAATGAATTTGAGATGAGCATAATGGGAGACATCAACTTCTTTCTTGGCCTTCAAATCAAGCAAACTAAGAATGGTATATTCATAAATCAAGCAAAGTATGCAAAGTATACAAAGGAAGTATTGAAAAGTTCTGTAATGGACAAAGCCAAAGGAATTAAAACACCTATGAGCTCACCACTTAAACTTGACAAGGATGAAAAAGATAAAAAGGTTTATGAGAAGTTACATAGAGGCATGATTGGTAGTTTACTTTATTTAACTGCTAGTAGGCTTGACATAATGTTTTCCATATGGGTACTAGATTTCAATCTTATCTTAAGGAATCACATCTTGTTGTTATTAAGTGTATTCTTTGTTATCTTATGGATACTCATGATTATGGCTTGTGGTTTTCAAAATCATATTGTTTTGATTTTGCTGCTTATTCGGATGCCAACTATGCCAGATACAAAATAGAGCATAAAAGTACTAGTGGTTAGTGTCAATTTCTTATAGTTGTCTTGTCTCTTGGTATAGAAAAAAAATAAGCATGTGTTTCATTGTCTACTATCAATGCCAAATATATTGCTACCGGTAGTTGTTTTGCTCAAATGCTTTGGATAAAGTACACTTTACTTGATTTTGGACTTGATCTCAAATGTGTGCCTGTTTTATGTGATAACACTAGTGCTATCTATCAACTTGACTATCAATCCAATTCAACATTCTAAAGCCAAACATATTGAGACTAAGCACTTTTTTAAACGTGATCATCTTGGTAAAGATGATGTGTGTTTAGACTATGTGTGCACAAATTATCAAATGGCCGATATTTTTACAAAACTATTGGCTGCGAAAAGGTTTTGTTACTTAAGAAGATGCTTAGGAATTTCAAAATTGCATTGCTAATATATGTGTCAAGTATTTGAGATATACAATGTAAATCAAATGAGAAGTTTGAACGTAGGCACGTTTGGCATACAAGTTGAAGCCTTGTGAAAAATGGATAGAAATATTCGAGTGCACAATTCAGATGTAGGAACTAAAATTCAGTCATCCAAATTGAAAAGTATGAAAGCTAGATAGAAAAATTATGACGAGAAATTTAGATGCAGCAAAGGCAATTCAATCGTCCAAATGACCAATCCATTCCTAATATCACATTGCAACCTTCTAAAAATTTTTGAGCAATGCTACGTTCTCAACCCAAATACAACATTTGGGATATACCATTTCAAATACCCTATAGTCACCTGTCAATGTACTAACCAACACCTGATAGTTCATCGTGCTAGAAGGTGTAAGAATTCTAGAGTTCAAAATTTCACAAAGTGCTCCAAACTTTATCCGTTTCATGTGTCAATACCCTCTTAGTCCTTCGAGCTTCAATAGCTATCCCCAAAAAAGCTGTCATCTAAACCATAAACTGCCCAGTTATATCAGTATCAATTTGTTCTGGATACGATGATTGCCTCTCAAATTGTTGTGATTTTGACTATTAGGGATTTTCATCTTGAGCCTCAACACTAGGTGCTATAGAACATGATTGTGATGCTATTCTATGCATACAAAAATCTTAAAGCTAAGGAAACATATAGCCACACACAAATATATAAATAGAGCAACAAAAAGTAAACTTATCCTCTATCACACACCCAAACGTAATATCAAAAAAGAAGGCATCATGTCCAGAAAGAGTGGTGTTGTATATACATATATCCACAAGTCAAGAATAGCATTAGATACAAAAGATGGATGACTTACTAGGCCATCTTACCCGGGCATACAAAATACACAAATAACATGTTGTTATACTACAAAATTTGAGATCCTACCCAAGACTTAATAGACTATAGTCATAAGCCAGCCAATCCTACACATGTATGTACATAACAAAAGAGAATATATACAAGGAGTCAAACAAGGGTCTCCATATAAGGATCATGACTCCTTGAGAATCCTGTTCGAGCCCTCAACTGCTCTTGAATCCCCTGAGACCAAACTCCAACACTGACAAATACAAGTGAAAGGAAACAAAAATCATATGAAATCTCACCTTAATCAAGAAGGAAGAAGAAATCAGTGAAAGGAAAAAGGAAAAGGAAGCAAACCAAGAATAAAGAAAGAAAAGAAGGAACAAAGAAAATGAAAGAAAAAGAAGAAGCAAAAGGATTAAATATCAAGAAGAGAAAGTCGGTGGCTTCACAGACTTTGGTAAAGCAAAGTGACCTAAGTGTTACTTGTTTGTTGGTTTCTTTTTTTTTTTTTTTGCAAACATTAACAAGAGTGCTCAAGAATATTCCCAAAAATAAATTAACCTAACTCATGGCATTCTCTTCAAATTCTAGTGTCCAAATTTTGCATTACTAAAATTACTTATCTATGCTGAAAGAGAATATTACTCCAAAGCCAGAATTTCAGCCAAAGAAAGATGGAATAGACATACTATGTTATGAATGCAAGAAGCCTAGACACATCAAGCTAAACTATCCCAAGCTAAAGAAAAATAGTAAGAAGGGGAAAAAGAAAGCCATGATAACTAGCACTTGGAGTGACAATGATGATTCCAGCTCTTCAAGTGAAGAGGAAGAAGAAAACAATGAAAAGAAAAATCTTCGTCTGACGGTAGAAGAAGATGGTGAATGTAGCAACAGTAAGGACAAAAATAAAGATTAGCTTAACCAAACCAAAGATGAGGTATACTGTTCTGACTTTATAGCTTATGAGGAACTTGAAGATGCTTACAATGAACTTTACAAAGAGTAAAAAAATCTTACAAAGAAAATGTTCAACTCAAGAAAGATTTCAAGTCATGGAAATATGAAAAAGAGGTGCTACAATCAGAATGTTTTGAATCTAGTTCACCTAAAATTACTCAAGCTAGTTCTCCCGATTCTTTTAAAAATATTTATGGTTTGCCTATTAGTCAAACTTGTAAAGAGTTAGATGAAGCATTTTTTGAGTTGAAAATTTTGAGAAAACAACTCTTCATTGCAAATGATTTGAATACTAAATTCTTGGAAGAAAATGACATTTTGCAAAAGAAAGTTGACTCATTTACAAAAGATTTGACAAAGTTTACAAAAGGAAAAGAGAATCTTAATTTGCTCCATGGAAGTTAAAGATATTCATTTGAAAAAATATGGATTAGGATATGATCCCTCATCTTCGCAGAAAAAATATTTATCTCACTTTCTAAAGAATGCATCGTCTAGTCACCTTCCTTTAATCTGCTTTGCTTATGGTCATAAAGAACACAAAGCCTATGGCTCAAAGTGCCTAAAAGCCCTCAAGCTAATGCACCTGCTGACTAGAAAGGACTCAAATCAGTTTGGGTATCTAAAAAGAAATAATCTATTTTCAGGTGTGCCTCAAAAGCAGGCTAATAAAAAATGGATGGTACATAGATATTCTATGCTCTAGGCACATGATGAGTGATTAGAAGAAATTCACCCATCTGGAACTAAAGGAAGCTGGAACTGTTAGCTTTGGTGATACAAACAAAGACAAAATTATAGGAACTGTAAAGTTGGACCTAATCGTTGTATTGAAAATGTCTCTTTCGTGGATGGATTGAAATATAATTTGTTGAGTGTGAGCCAATTATGTGACAAAAACATGAAAGTCATTTTTGAGCCCTTTTGTTGCAAAGTTGTGAGAATGCATGATGATTGTATAGTTTTTACTAGCAAAAGAGTTGAAAATGTTTATATGCTTGATACAAACTATCTGGATATCTTGAATGGAATCTATCTATGTTCGTTGACTGATGATAGTTGGTTATGGTATAGAAGACTAGGACATGCCAGCATGTATCTAATTTCAAAACTTTCAAAGAAACAGCTTGTTGATGGTCTTCCTAAGCTAAAATTTGAAAAAGACAGCTTATGTGATGCATGTCAGCTTGGAAAACAAACTAGATCATCATTCAAATCCAAAGGAGTTATTTCCACCTCTAGACCACTTGAACTACTTCACTTTGATTTGTTTAGTCCTATTACTCTATCTAGTTTAGGTGGCAAGTCCTACGTGTTTGTTATTGTTGATGATTATTCTAGATTCACATGACCCTTTTCCTAACTCGAAAGGATGAGGCATTTAATCAATTCATTAAGTTGTGCAAGAAAATTCAAAATCATGAGGGATAAAATGTGACTGCAATCAAAAGTGATCATGGCAGAGAATATGAAAATAAGCTATTTGAGGAATTCTACAATGAAAAAGAAATTAGTCACAACCTTTTAGCACCAAGAACTCCAGTACAAAATGGAGTAGTGGAAAGGAAAAACAGGACACTTCAAGAGATTACAAGGACCATGCTAAGTGAAACCAGGCTACCAAAATACATCTGGGCTAAATTTGTAAATACGGCTTGTTACATTCTAAACTCAACATTGGGAAGATATGCACTGACGATCACACCACATGAACTATAGAAAGGAAGAAAGCTCAACATTGGGTAATTTAAGGTTCTTGGATACAAGTGCTTCATTCTAAATGACAAAAGGACAATCTAAAAAAATTGATACAATGGTGACGAAGGAATCTTCCTTAGATATTCATATCAAAGCAAAGCCTACAGAGTCAGTCTTCAGTTGAAGGACACTTGTTGTGAAAGATTCAATTCATATTACCTTCAATGAAACTAGCTCAACTGCACCCAATGAGGAGAAACATGAGCTACCTACTAATGAAAGTGGAAATGATCAAAATGAAGAGAGTGCAGAAATCCAAGCTAAGCCTCAGAAAGAAAATGGTGAACAAAAAGATGCCGAACAGGAGTTGAGTCAATCTAATAATACTGGAGCTTATCCTGGTGAAGAGCTAATTTCAGGAGCTAACTTGGAGAATCTACCGAAAGAATGCAAATATCATAAATATCATGCTAGAGAAAATCTTTTGGTAGAACCCTCTAAGTAAATTATCACAAGGAGCCAACTCAAAAAAGTGGTTATAAATATTGCATTTGTCTCAAAATTTGAGCCCAAATAGTATGAGGAAGCACAAGAGGATGAAAGTTGGATGCTGGCCATGCAAGAAGAGCTAAATCAATTTGAACCAAACAACATCTAAAAGTTATTTCTCAGGCCCAAAAATTAGTTTGCCATTGGCACAAAATGGTTGTTCAGAAACAAGTTTGATGAAAATGGGAATGTGGTCAGAAATAAAGCATGTGTATCTGCTCAATGATACAACCAAGAGGAAGGTAAATATTTCGATGACACTTTTGCTGTTGTTGCTAGGATAGAAGCAATTAGGATGTTATATGCATTTGCATGTTTCAAAAACTACTTGATTTACCAAATGGATGTTACATCTGCATTTTTAAATGACTTTTTAAAAGAAGAAGTTTATCTTGAGTTGCTAGCTATCTTTGAAAGCTATGAAAAACAAAATGATGCTTTCAAGCTAATTAAAGCTCTGTACGGTCTGAAACAAGCTTCTCGAGCTTGGAATGAAAGACTTAGCAAGTGTTTACTAGAAATGGGTTTCAAGAGGAAAGGTAGACAAAACATTGTTCACTAAGAATGATTCCAAAGAAATTTCCATTGTCCAAGTGTATATGGGTGACATAATTTTTGGAGCTACTGATGCAAATTTGTGCAAGGAGTTTGCTAGCTTGATGTAGGGAGAATTTGAAATGATTACGATAGAAGAATGGAATTTCTTCCTTGGATTGCAAATAAAAAGATGAGATAGCTATCAATCAAGCTAAATACACAAATGAGTTGAAGAAATTTCAAATGGAAAATGCAAACCCAAGTAAGACTCCCATGAGCACCACAGACAAGGTAGATAAGGATGAGAAAGGTAAGAGTGTGAACAACAAGCTATACAGAGATATGATTGGCTCATTACTCTATCTCATAAAAAGTAGGCCTAATATTCATTTTAGTGTGTGTCTCTATGCTCACTTTCAAGCTAATCATTTGGATTCATACTTGGTTGCTATTAAGAGAATTTTGAGATACCTTGTTGGAACTCAAGCATTTAGCTTGTGGTATCCTAAAGATACATCATTTGACTTGGTGGGATATAGTGATGTTGATTTTGTAGGAAGTAGAGTTGATAGGAAAAACACCCCAGGAATTTGTCAATTCCTTGGTCATGCATTTATCTCATGGCACAGTAAGAAGCAAACTTAGTTAGCTTGTCAATTGCTGAAGCTGAATACATTTTAGTTGGGAGCTATGTTGGTCAAATATTGTGGATCAAGCATCAACTTGAGGATTTTTGTTTAAGGTACAAAAATATTTTAGTTTTCTTTGACAACACGAGTGTAATTAATCTTACCAAAAATCTTGTGCAATATTCTAGGACTAAGCATATTAAGATTAAGCATCACTTCATTAGAGAACATGTTAAGTTTGGAACTATTGAGCTAATTTTTGTGCCCATTGACAAACAACTTGTAGATATTTTCACAAAACCTCTAAGAAAGGAACCCTTTTCAAAACTAGCATGAAATGAGTTTACTAAAACTCAAAGATAATCTAATGATTTTCCTCTTTTTGTATGTATTCACATACGTATAAAGTATATGTACAAAACCTTTTTTACTCTAAATACTTTTTATTCGAAAAAAGACTTCTCAAAATTTCTCTTGAATTTGTATATACTCATAAGACTATGAATAGCTGTAAACATTAGGTCATGGTCAAAAAGTTGTACTTGAGCTCTCCTAAAAAGTCTATAAAGTTGATAAGCTCAAATCACCTTTTGTTTGATGTGACAAACCATCTTCTCTTTTTGCATATGAAAAGCTCTTTTGTCCTATCTAAGAAAAAGGGACAGTTACAATTTTTGTGAAAAATAATCTCGAGTAAACAAAGTGCCTAGAAAACTCAATATAATAGATTAAATTGTAGCTGAATTTCTTGATTAATTGATTAAACATATCAAAAGTAACACGTTCTCCACTCTTTACCTCTATCTCCACGATTTGACCGTTACTTTTTTGCTTCATCTTCTTTCAGCTTGACTCTCTCTCCTCTCTCTCTCTCTCTCTCTCTCTCTCTGTGTAGTTTCACTTAAACGGCTGGAGACTTCATCTTTTCAATTTCTCTTATACGTTACCATCCTTTTAGTTTCTCTCTTCAAGATTTTTATTATAGCCTAAAAAATTTCAAGTTCTCAAGAGCATCTCCTTGTTTCCCCAAGCTTCTGATTCTATGAAATTCTACCAAAAATAAAAGAAGTAAATCCTTCTTCAAGAAAAAAGTCCTTTGGTTAAGAGTCATTAAACAGAGAAATGTGGAGAAAGTGAAAGAAGTTGTTTCAGAAAAAGTCAAGAAGAGCTTGAAAGACCTAAGAGGGGGGTGAATTAGGTCTTTGGTTAATTATCGAAAATCTTTTCTCTTTTTGCAAATCCTTTGCCTTAATAAAAGCTCTTCTTTAAAATCACAAACTTCAAGTTTATATGTGATTTGATGGTTAAGAAAAGATTATCAAATTATAAGACCACACCCAATCAATCAACAACTATGAACAAATAATAATAACACAAGTATGTAAACAAGTAAAGCTATAAAGAAATGAATACACGATTTATAGTGGTTCGATTTCTCCAAGATCTACATCCACTACCTTGAGTCCACATTCAAGGATTTCAACCAATTCACTATATGCTTAATCCAAGCAATTACACAAGAGGCTCACCCTTCAATGGGTTTTACCACAACAACCTCTTTTCAATCTAATAAACAAGGTTCACCCTTATCACAAAGAGTTTTATGTCACTAGACAACCTAGACCAATCTAATCCAAGGCTCACCCTCACCAATGGGTTTTACACCACAACCTTGATTAATCTAGTCTATAGCTCACCCTCCACAAGGGTTTTAAGTCTCTTGACAACCTTGTATCAATAACAACAATAATATAAAAAGAGAGTTTAGATGTTACCACCACTTCTTGGTGGATGAATACAATTGTTAGCACCACTTAACTTCTTGCCTTTAGAATCTTGAATTTCAATCTTTGAGCACAAGGCAATTTGAGAGCTTTGATATAATTTTGATGTAAAACAAGTTAGAGCTTCAAGGATTTCTTTTGTGCAAAAGTTCTTTTAAAAATCTGGAGTTTGTGGCTTTTATAGATTTGAAAAATTGGTTTTAATAGTAATAAAACGACTAGTTTCAGTAAAATTCGGTCGATCGAATTTTTGGTCGAAAATTTCGGACGACACTGTTCATTACTGATCACGCACTGTTCACTATGCGGGGAAAAATTCGGACGACTGAATTTTTCCAGCTTCATCCGAATTTGAGTCCGAATTTCTCTGCAAAAATAGTCGGTACTGTTCACATAAATAGTGTCACTGTTCATGTGAATGGTGTTACTGTTTACATGAATAGTATTACTGTTCACAATGCAAGAAAAATTCGGACGATCGAATTTTTCATGCTGTGTCCGAATCTTGCATCCGAATTTTTCAAACTTTGTCAAAACATGTTCAAATCAGTTCTAACAAGTTGGAAAACCTTCTAGCCTAAAAGATAAGTCATTAAAGACCTTTTAAGTGCAAAAACCATTTATGAAAACTTGATAATTTAGATAAGTTCAAAACCATTGAAACCATTTAAATCAAGTTTTGTGCTCTCAATTGCAAATCATAGATTCCAAGGCTTAAGAGTGTAGGGTTTACAAAGTTTACCTATTAAGTACATGCAACCTACACTTCATGTCTTCAAAGCCTTCTAACATCTTGAACAAACTCTTCAATCTTCAATCACTTTGACATATTGGAGTTGTTCTTGCATTTTAGTTTCAAGGCAATGAGACTTCAAACTTTTTAATCCACAAATCCTATCACACAACATACAAGCATATTAGTCCTCATCAATATTTGTCATTAATCAAAACTAATCATAACTATATGATTTGCCCTTATGGCTAACAGAGCTCAAAAGAAAAGTAGTCACTCTAATCTCAAACCCCATCACTCCTTCAAGAACCATTGACTGGGATTACTTTGGTGAGCCAAGGCTGCCATACAAAAAGTTGGTTTGAAGCTCAAGGATGGATGAGCTTCATGAAAGTTAACACAATTGTGTACCAAAATTTGGTAAAGTAGTTCTATAGCACCATCAAGGAAATCAATGCAGATGCCATTGAAGCTGCGCTGAAGAAGAAGAAACATTGAATCACGCTGGACATTTTGTTAAAAAACTACAGTGATCCCAACTTTGGAGCCAGAGTCTTCAAGTAGGGTGATGTCAACATGGTGAAATTCAACTAGAAGGTAACTAGGAATCCTAATCTCTCTAAGGAAAATGTTAGATCCACTAATCTACGTACCTATAGTAGAGTAATCCACAAGTTTATCACCAATTTTGTCTTTCCTAAAGCTGGTAGCTTTGACTACGTTACTGCAAATGAATTATGCTTAATGTGGTACATTCAGAAAAAGCATGATTTCAATTTATGCTTTTTTATGATGAATGTTATGAAGTCTATGATACAAACTAGAGGATTAACATATGTCATGATTTTGACTGTGTTGTTTGAATATTTGAATGTAAACCTAGAGATACAGGATTGTATTGTAGTAAATGAGAAGAGAAAGAATGATAGAAAGATTGTGAGTAAAACAAAAATACAAAAAGAAACTTGGGAAGAAGTGAAAGAGGGAGAAAAAAATAGAGGGAAGAAAATGGGAAAAGAAGAAAGCTCTATAGAATCAGAGAGGGAGAAAGGAGCGAGAGTAACAATGAATCAGTGAGAAAAGAATAAAGAAAGTTAGGAAGAAGAAGAGGGAACTGAGGAAGTAGAGGAAAGCAGTGGGACTAAAGAAAGTAGTGAGGAAACTAAGAAAGAACAAGGGAGTGATAGTTTTAAAGAGGAAAGTGAAAGTGAGGATAGTAATAATGATATGCCTGGTAGTCAGGAAGGTGCTAAGTCAGACAGTCAAACTATTGGAGGAAGACAGAAGGAAATTGCTCTAAAAATAGCCAGATCTGGTCTAGGAAAAAGGGAGGATCCTGAAAGGCATGAGGTTGAAGAGGTTCAGAAATTTGAAGAAAATATTGATAAAATGGAAACTGATCAAGACAGAGCTGAGAGAAGGGTTAGAAAAGAACATGTGATAGATGTCAAATAAATGGAGTCCGAGAAGAAATATAAAGCTAAAATTGTGATAGAGAAGCCAAGGAAGATTACTAATGATATGAACAAGGTGGATTTATCATTCACAAAGTCCATTGACCAGATCATCAGCTTAAGGACCAGAGACTTAGGGATTGGAGAGATCTTCAGAGGTGACTTGGGAGAATATGAGGAATATTGGCAAAGATTTGTTGCTGCTTCTGAATATTGTATAAGGATGTTGTTGACAGAATATGAAAAAATGTTCAATCTAGTCCTAAAGGAAGTAAAGAATCAAGCCAGACCTAAACCTCAAGAGCCAGTGCTAAATCAAGAGAACCCAGATATAGGGAAACAAACTGATGCACCAAAAGAGAAAGAAGAATCCTCACTGGCTACAACTGAGCATCCCCCTATAGAGGTTTCTCAAATTGAGCCTGAGAATCCTACTCCTCAGGCTACTCCAATCATTCAAATTGGCAAATGTATCCCTAAGCTTCTTGATCTCAATCATACCCTTGCTATTCCTAGTTCGACCTCTGGTAACATAATCTTTATACCCTATCTTTGTCATTCTCCTGCTATTTATGTTACACCTATTCAAGCAATTCCATCTTAAATGTTTCATACTCTAGGTTTGGCTCATACTCAAACCATTCCTACAGTAGCTCCATCTACTTGCCCCTTCAAAAGGAGAAGAAAAACCTCAAGGGGTGTAGCTCTTGCTTCTTTTCTTAGCTTGATTGTATGCTATTGAACATTTACATTTGTTGTTCATATGACATTTTGGATTTCGGCTAACCATTTTCTAGCTTGTTATCTTTTTTTCCCTCTTTGATGCATGAAAAAAAGGGGGGGAAGTAGTATTTGGTAGGATTTATTTATTGTGGATATTTTGTTGATTTTCAGCCTTATCATACTGTTGCTTATTCTGGATATTCTAGCTTGATATTTTTTGCCTACCTTATTATCAAGCTAACATCTTTGTTTTCAAGCTACTTTCTTTATCAAGCTAATCTCTTCATATCTCCTCAAGACATACTCTGACTACTGACTAATGATCAAAGCTATTTACTTCAAGAAAGTATGCTTGAATTTAGGAGGAGAAAAAATACTTGTTTGTATTTTCAAAACAACCAAAAAGATTTTTCATTTGCATAAATACTTTCAAAAATCAAAAAAATATTTTTTTATTTCAAGCAAGCGTGATCAAGATACTCTAATTACTATTTCACTATTCTGTCTTCATTTGATTTTTGCTTAACTCAATAAGTTTTGTCATTCATCAAAAAATGGGAGATTTTTTACTCAAGAATACAACCTTCCAGTTTTGATGACTACCAAAATATGTTTTAAGTAAGCTAATGAATTTCTATTGAGTTGATTTCAGAATGTGCTGAGTGATCATGATCCAAACCCACACAAGTTCAAGAATCAAGCAGTGTACTTTCATGAGTATATATTTAGATTCTTATTAAGAATTGATTTGAGATAATATGTCCCAATGTGTGCTTTAGTCAAATTCAAAGTCTTCAATCCTTAGAAGTACACCTAAAAAATCTTTACTTCAAAACTGTGTCTGGAACTCTTCTAGAAAAAAGGCAAAGTGTTTCTATTCTTTACTTTCAAAACTGTCAAGCTACTTTTATCAGACTACAGAATCTCGAGGTGATTCATCATGATAGTGACTAATCACTATTCATCTGACACTATGTCAGCACATCTTTACAGCTAGCCAGAATTACTTTTCAACTTTACAACTAGCTAGAATAACCTTTTTAAAAGAAGTCAAACCTCACTTTTTTAGACTTACACAAATTTTGCAAAAGGGTGTTTTAAACTATTTTTTGAGACAAAATGAATGAGTTGACTTTCTGTGAAAGAATAAGTCAAGCTAGAATGATTGGCAGGTTGCATGACCTCCTATAGTTTACAAAAAGTTGATTTTTTTTTTAAAAAGCACTTAGGCCATTTGAATAAGAATTGACCGGAGTATCATGTGACTATACTATCTCTTATCATTTCATAGGGTTTGTATATATCTTATAAATATAATCCTTTGCACTCTTAGGTCTCTAGGAGATGAGAGTGTTTCTCAAAGAAGCGAAAAATTCTTCAATGTATGAGAGCAAAAATTGAAAGCAAAAGAGAGAAACACATCCAGGAAGAAAAAAGCAAATGTGCAATGTGTGAAATGATATTGGAAGCAAGTAAAAGCTTCAATCTTTTCATCTTCATCTCTTCACTGCTAACAAGTACCGATTTTAAACTTGTGCAACCAAGGCCGAGGAGCTTCTTGGGTGGGAATTATCTACTAGAACTATTAAAAACTAGTTGACATAGTTGCTAGATCTATTGAAAACAATTGGTGATAATTGCTAGATCTATTTGTAAAACTAGTGTGTACAACTTAAGACTTTCTTGAGTGTACGATCCTGAAGGTTGTATGGTTTGATCTCTACTGTTAAAAAGATTCATTTTAGTGATAATACATGAGATAGGATTCTCAAGGAGTAGATGAAGGCATGTTGCCAAAACACTATAAAAATCCCCAATGTCCCTTTTCATTCTTGCTTTACTTAGCCTTGGTTGTTTGCTTATTTTACCGTTATTGGCTTTCTATTTAGCAAACACATTTTCTAGAAAATTGATCAAGTTCGAAGCATATTCTCCTCACAATGGAAAGACATGCTGAAACTATTATTCTGACAATATCACAAAAACTGTTCTTTTGTACTTTTTATTCTGCTTTAAATAGGTCACAGTTTTTTGTAAAGTCCAATTCACTCCCCTCTTGGACATTATTTGGGACCTACATCTTCTTCACTTTCCTCTTTGGCATGTTTATCCCAAGTGCCAACAAGTCCTTTTCCGTGTTTAGAGGATTTCTTCTTTCTTTGTTTGGTTTCCTTCTCATTTTCCTTGGCTTTAGGACAATCTGCTACTAGATGCTCGGTGCTCTTGCATTCATAGCATTGCAGTTTAAATAGTGATGAAGATTGACTACCTTTCTTGTAAAACTTTTTGAATTTCTTAACTACCATGGCTATTCCATCATCTTCTGCATCCTCTTCTTCATCTTCACTAGAGGATTCTTCTTGGTCACTAGAGTTGTCATTAACTTTTAAGTCATTTAACCTTTTATGTTTCATCTCATGAGTAAGTACTGATCCAATAAGCTTTTCAAGAGGAAAAGTCTTCAAATCCTTTGATTCTTTAATAGCCAATGTCTTTAGTTGTCATGATTTAGGAAGTACCTCCAGGATTTTTCTATTTCATTCTCCAAGGAGATTGCTTTTCCAAGAAGATAGTTAAATTATCTTACATAGTGTTAGAACAATTAGATTGATGAGCTTAAAGCTTGATCAACCTAAGTCAAAGGCTCAATTAACCTATATTTTAAGTTCAATCGATCTAGGCTTTGATTCTAGCTTCAAAGTGTGAATATTTCACTTTCCTGCCTACATTTAAAACCTTGAAGATTTAGTCAACTAAGACCGTAGGTTCGGTCGACGTCGACTGAGACTCTTCCAAATTATTGATAGAATGTCTACGGTAGAGGGGTCAGTCAACTAGGTCATACCTCGATTGATCAAAGCTACAATTTGTGTACAAAATATAGTCTTTTTTAAATATTCCAACATTTTCACTCAAAACTTGAGTGCTTTTTGCTACTCTTTAGTGCTTACAAGATACACATTCATTCCTCACCATTTTCAATCATTTCATGCACTTCATTGTGTGAATTCTTAAAAAATGGGCATAAAGAGACAAGGAGCATCAAAAGTTGAATTCTTCCACATCATTGGGTAATCTTATTCTATCTTTATCTATCTCTTGTGTGTTAATATAAGATTGTCCTAGGGACATAAAACCTACTTGAGTGTTGGTGAGTTTATTAATTGTTTGTAAAGAAGTTGTTGCATAAAACTCAAAAAGGGTGGTGATCCTTTTGTGTAGTGTTAGTATTCCCCATCATCATTTGTTTGAGAAAAGGATTGAGTGTAGTGTGTAAAAATCCTTGGGTAAGGCACAAGGTAGTGGATGTATATCAAGGAGTGATCGAACCACCTTAGCTCTTCGAGTTTTTTCCTTTTATTGCCTTTTCATCTATATCTTGAATTTATTGCTTTACCCATTTTTTGATCTCTTCTCTATTCTTAGTGCTTGAAAATTTGTGTTGTTGAGACTCATTTATTTCTACTAGCAACCTCCTCTCTAAAACTCAAAATCTTGGAGGTCATAAATTTTCATATTTTTTTGAAAAAGAAAAAGTTAGCAAAAATTTTCTAAAATTGAAAATCCTAAGTGGAAATCTTGGATGTACTCAACCACTTTCTCAGATTATCTATGTAAGTGAAATTTTTTAATGTTAGTTGCCTATTCGAGTAACCAATTTCTGACTTTTACATACCTTTTCCTAATGAGATATGTAATTCAAAGGAATGGCTTTAATAAGGCTAGTGAGGATGTGAATGATTTGAATGTGGGTAACCATGGTAAATTTAGTTCAGTTGTAAGTATAATTTAATGTGGTCATATGTTGTCTTATTGGTTGAATGCCTTGCACTCTTACAACTGTTTTTCATCATAAAATGTGTAGTCTTTACCTCCAAATAACAAGGCAATGTTGTGCAAAATTTGCTGGACACTATAGACCAACGTGTCAAACTGAGATTGGCAATGGGTCAAGTAGAACTTATCCTACCTGTGAGGGTTAAGGACTTTACCAAGTGGCTTTTGGCATTTTCGGAGCCAATATTTGAAAAAAAAAATTCTCGCAAAATAAGACAATACGTTTGATATCTTTGTAAGTATAATTCATCCAGTAGTTAAATTACTATCACGACATTACTTGGTGCAAAGTGGATTGACTTAGAACCATTAGATTAGTTGGTTTGCTACAAGTAGTTGTTGAATATAGTTTACATATGAATTAAGGTTATAATCTTCAGGAACTTAATGTATCTATCATATTTTTCAAGCCGTAAAATGCATCAGATGCACACCGTGCTTCCCAGCTTTCTGAGCAGAGTTGAAAGACTACAATAAATTTCAACCTTAACTAATAGTAGCACAAAAGCTAAATTAATTAAATTAAAATGCATTTATCTTGTTCAATTTAACAAAGATTACAACCAAGTGATGAAACCAAGAAACAAAACCCGCGTTATACTTCATTACAGGACAATGTTAGTAACTAAAAATGCCCTAAAGTTATATAGCCAATACTAGTTGGGACATTACCTTAAACTACAGAATGCTACTGCAAGCTCTAAATTAGACACCGCCTTCTATAAATCAGCACGTGATGTGCTAACAAAACAACAAAAACAAAGGAAGCACGAACCAACATAGCAATAACAATTAACTGCTTCCTCATCCTCATAGCCATCATCCTCTAATTCTCATCCTTTTGGTTAATAACTATGAAATATTTGCTTTGATCATTGCACATTGGGAGATCATACTAAAAGACCTAAGAGGGGGGAGGGAGAATTAGGTCTTGGATAATTTTTGAAATCTTTTCCTCTTCTAGAACATTGATTTGGAAGATGATTAAAATCAAACACTTAACAAGATATGCAAATGAACACAATAAGATTTCAAATTTAAAAATAGAAGACTAGAGACAACATGAGCAATTTATAGTGGTTCAATTACTCAAGATCTACATCCACTACCTTGAGCCCAAATTCAAGGATTATAACCAAACTCAACTATAACACAAGTTGATCAAATAATACAATAGAGGTTCACCCTACAAGGGTTTTACTCTACAGCCTCTTTTCAATTACAAGTAATCAACGCTTGCCCTATCACAAGGGTTTTATATCCTCAAGATAACTATGAAAACAAAAAGTAGATGAAATATAAGATAGGAAAGTTACCAACAACTTGGTATGTGATGACAAATTAGCACACCTTCATCTTTTTGTCTAAAAATCTTGAATTTAAACTTTTTAGCACAAGATAAAAGAGTGCTTTTTGATAGAGAATGATTGGGATGAGTAAAGATTTTTTAAGGCTCAAAAACTACCAAAATATCTGAAGTTCATGTCTTTTATAGGGTTTAAAAATAAGTTGCAATGTTTAAATAACTATTAGTAACAGTAAAATTCGGTTGAACGAACTTGGACCTCTGCGTCTGAATGATCATCCAAATTTTTCTGTTTTCAAGCTCCCAAGACAAATTTGGTCTACCGAATTTGGACACAAGTGTGTAAATGGTTGTCCGAATTTCTCTAGAAATTTGGCAGCCATGAAATAAAGTGTGGACGTCCAAACTCGAGTCCAAACATTTTAAACTTAGTCAAAATGATTAGAAATCAAGCGCAAAAAGTTTGAAATCATTTTGAATTATAAAATGGATATTTTCAAAACTTTTAGTCCAAAATCCGTTGTCAAGAATTTGGTAAAAATATTTGTGAGATAAATCATTTGAGATTGAAAAACTAAGTTTTAAGCTCTTTTGAAAATACTTTAGATTCCAAAGATAAACAAGTGTAAGGTATACAAAGATACTATAGTTCACTTGTAAAGTTACACTAAGGTCTTCAAAGCCTTCTGTTAGCCCTAAGGACAAATCATGTAGTTATGATTAGTTTTGATTAATGACAAATATTGATAAGGATTAATATGCTTGTATATCGTGTGATAGGATTTGTGGATTAAGAAGTATGAAGTCTCATTGCCTTGAAGCCATAATGCAAGAACAACTCAAATATGTCAAAGTGATCGAAGATTGAAGAGTTTGTTCAAGATGATTGAATGCTTTGAAGACATGAAGTGTAGGTTATATATGGTCAATAGGTATATTCTTTTGTAAACCCTACATTGTGTGTCTTGGAATCTATTGAATGCAAAAGAGAGCAACAAAAACTTGTTTTGAATCTTAAATGGCTTTAAATAAACTTTTGATTAATAAGTGTGTTTTGAGTCTCAAAAGATTTTGAGTAAACTTTGTATGATCAAAATGATTTGATAATGGTTCCTGAATTTAAAAGTGTCTAAATAACTTATCTATTCGTACAAAATGTTTTCAAACTTATTGAAGTTGAATTGGATGCAAGTTCGGACGCATGAAAAAAATTCGGTCGTTCAAATTTTTGTTTTCAGCATGGCTACTATTTTTCCAAAGAAATTCAGACGCAAGTTCGGACGTATGAAAAAAATTCAATCATCCGAATTTTTCCAGAAACATGCAACAGTAAAATTCAGACGATAAGTTCAGACGCACAAGAAAAATTTGATCGTCCAAATTTCTTAAACTAGCCGTTACTAGCCATTTTATAATTATTAAAACTGATTTTTGAATTCTATAGAAGCTATAAACTCAAGAATTTTTGTATGTTTTGAATCTCTAAGAACTCTAAACGTTCTAAAGTCTTTAGCAAACATTAAAGCTCTCTTTTGTCTTGTGCTTTCAATTGATCATTCAAGATTCCAAAGACAACAAAGTGTGAAGGTACAACATTGTGTAATCATCTACCAACAAGTGGTAACATCTTACACATTCTCCTCTCTTTATTAAATTGTTTTCTACTAGCTCTTGCAAGGTTATCTTGAAAACATAAAATCCTTTAGATAAGGGTGATCCTTGAGACATTGACTCAAGGTTGTTAGTAGATATAAAATCCTTTGATAGGGTGAACCTTGTTTGTAAAATTGCAAAGGAGGTTGTGAGTGTAAAACCATTGTGTGGTGAGCCTCTTATGTAATTGTTGAATTTGAGCATTTAGTAGATTGTTTGAAATCCTTGAGTGTAGGCTCAAGGTAGTGGACGTCGATCTTGAAGAGATCGAACCACTATAAATTGCTTGTATTTATTGATCTTAAATTGTTTATTGCTTTGGCATTGATTGATATATTCTCTCATTGAAATAAACACATGTAACCTGATCTAGCTCAAACATTGTAAAAGGAAATTATTTTCAAAAATTAGCCAAAGACCTAATTCACCCGCTTCATAGGTAACCTTGAGCTGTTCTTGTACTTTTACTTTCAAGGCAATGAGACTTGTATTCTTCTCAATTCAAAAATCCTATCACACAACAATTAAGCACATTAGTTCATATCAAGGTTAATCAACATTATTTCCTTAGGACTTTGCACTTATCAATGTTTTTCATTAATCAAAATAACATGGCTTGCCCTTAGGGCTCACAATCTCTCCTTTTTTGATGATGACAAACTTTGATGCAAAATGTGATAGATTTAGACAATTTAAGAACAAATGTAAGCCCTAATTGAAGATGATACCAATTGAAAATTAATTTTAAACATAATATAGCAAAATGACATAAACATGGCTCAATAATTGAGCCTATGATGACCCAACCAACCTCCATAAACCTGCTTCCGTCCATCAAAATAGAAAATATGGTATAAGAGCATTAGATCACATTCTAAGAAGGGTTTTAGAGGTTATAGTCAATATGCAAGCCTCCCCCTTAGATAATGCACATATTTGGACTTGAGTTTTGAAAATTTGAAAGTTTTAAAAGATCAAGTCACAAGAACCCAACACAGTGAGTTTTGAAAGATCAATTCCCTGAAATCTTCATTTTTAAATAAGAAATGATAGTTTTAAGTAAGAATTATCAAATTTTCATTTTTGGCAGAAAATTCGAACGACCAAATTTTGGGTCTACGTCCGAATTTCAAGTCCAAACTTTTGGCAAAATTGTCAAACCATAAATTTTGCAATATAAGTGCTTATAATCACACAATCATCAAAGCAAGGTGATCAACTATAAAACACGTTCATAGTCATCTTAATCAACTAATGCATAGATCACCTTAAAGCTTCTATCAAAGTGCTAATGAGCACACAATGACCAATAAATCATAAGTCATTCATTCATCACAATATCTAAGTACTTATTCTCTCCTCAAATGACCACAAATCAATAAATCATTATACCATATACTAAACCATAGTCCTCATCAATTAATCATAAACCATATTCATCATAGCAAATATAAAAAAATCAAAGTACATTTTACATACATTTTGCATAGCATTTCTTCTTCCTCTTTTGTCATCGATCAAATATGAGGCATTGAAAGTGAAGTAAATATGATAACAAAAGGTAACATAAGATCTCAATACTATGATATCATCATTGAGCTGCAAAAGATCACATGAACTAGAAAAGCACATTGAAGGTCAAAGCCTGAAAAATACATGTACTATTCTAGATACATTAACTAAGCATGAAATAAAAGTACATAAACTAGACTAAGTACATAAGTAAAATGAAAGAGAGGGCTAGGGAGTGCTTAGTCTTTGATTTTGGTCATCGTCTTCAAGCCATATTTTTTGGTAGTGATGGGCATGTCACCCTTATGCTCAATGTGAAGTGGCCCCTCACTTCCTTACTCCTTCCTGGTATAGTTTGGCTTTGTTATTGTAGCCAAACGAGAGGATCTCCTTGTGCCCTTCTTCTTGACCACATGCTTAACTCTTCCTTGGCCAAATGATACGGTGGATGGAGAAGTGATCTCAACCCTTTCTATCAAGCTTCTTTCTTGGCTTCCATCTTCTTGTGGCTTCTCTTGAACTCCCTCATTTTTCTCACTTTCTCTAGCCACAAACTCAAAGTTGCCACCTTGATCATCATCTCCATCATTATCCTCATTATCATCATCATCATCATCTCTATCCTCTTTGAGGCCTAGAGGGTCCTTCACCACTTTGTGTGTTTGTGTCCAAGCCACCCAATTTACTTAGAACCATAGGAGCAAAGGATTCGAAAAACTTGTACATCTTTTCCATCTCCTTTTTGTGGTTGTTCAAGGCCTCTTGGAACACCTTGGCTATAATAGTGTCACCTCTAGTTACTCCCTTCTCACTAGGAATGTCTCCAAGATTTTGATGAGATTGAGGAGGTGGCTCTTCTTCAAATAATCTCCTCTTTGTGTGAGGTTGCTTCTTCTCACTTGATAAATCATTTCTCTTCTTACTCGTCCTTTCTCTAGCAAAAGTCTCCTCCTCATCCTCCTCTTCTTCTTCAACTTCTTTCTCCTCTTCTTCATCACCACTTGTTTCTATTTTCTCACCCCTTAGAGAGGTTTCTTTTCTCGTCCTCCATACACCATCCTCATCTAATGTCAATTGCATTCTCTTGATAGATTCGTTGCTGTAAATTTCCCCACTTTTCATCGAATTTCCTCTTCTAGGGAGTTGGACATTGAAATGCTTGAAGATCTTTAATAACAATCTCCCACAAAGCAAGGCTTTGTTGTCCATTTTCCTTGCACCAATCTTATTCACTAATGCTATGAATCTAAAATTTAGTCTTCAATGCTCATGCAAGGCAAGCATAATCACCACATGCATAATGCCAAACGATTATTTTGTGTCCAAAATTAGGGATGATCATAGTAGTAATCATGTGATGCATAACACGTCCTCTAGCATCAAATGCTTTGATTTCTCTTTCCCTAGTGGACCTAAATCTATTACCATTAGTGAATCAAACCTTTTATTGGTGAACAATTCATGGATATAAAAATGTTGTCCCAAAGAATAATATCTAGCACCAATTTCATCAACATCACAAATGTGATTCACTAAAGCATCATTGAATTCAAAATCTACTTGGTATACTCTAGATGAATATCATTGAATAATGTTATTCCCAACATGCTCAGTCCTTTCTTCCTCAAGATTAGTGTAATTCATAAACAAGTGTGGGATAATAATCGTCATGTACCCCAAGCAAAAACTACCCCAACCTATCTCATCGAAGAGAGAAAGAACATTTCCCATATTGGTGAGCTTATCCACACCCACTCTATGGCCGAGAATAATCTTTCTACTCTTCTTGCTCCAATCCTCAAATTCAACTGCAGCTCTTGTAGAAATGAATCGATCAACTCTATGATTTGATTGTGGAATGCGAACCTGCCTTGGTTCGTTGATAATGAGCCCTTCATTTCCAACTTTCGCTTTTCCATTGTCCTTAGCCACATTAACCCTCTTTGAGAAAACCATGATGAGTTTCTCTTGAAAAAGATGGATTTCAAGAACAATAAAGGGTGGAGAACAAGAAAATCAAGAGATTTTTAGGAAATAATGGTAAAATATGGGATGGATTTGTGTTTGGATAAGAATAGGTAGGGTGGGTTTTAGGAAAAGGGAGAATTCAGATGGTTTAAAATGAAGAATTGGATCAATTGAACTGTTTAAAAACCGCTGAAATTACAAAGTTCAGACGCCCGAATTTTTAAGATCTGCATCTAAACTTGTGTTGGAATTTCTCTGTTTCTTTAGTTTAGCAAATTCGGACCACTGAATTTTTCGTCATGCGTTCAAAACTTTCTATCTAGAATTTTTTGAAGGAAGTTTGGATATCTGAATTTCTCTCCATCTATCTGAATCATGCGTCTGAATTTTACTATTTTTGCCACACTTCAACACATACATTAGTAATTGAATTTTGAAATTCCTAAGCTTCTTCTAAGGTAACAAAACCTTTCCTCGGCTGAAGGCTTGGTATATATATGAGTAATTTAATCATTAGTAGCCACACAGCCCAAGCATATATCACCTTTAGCTACACGATCACGAATGAAATGATGCTTGATCTATATATGCTTAGTCTTAGAATGTTGAATGGGATTTATGCTCAAGTTGATAGCACTAGTGTTATCACATAAAATAGGCACACATTTGAAATCTACGCCATAATCAAGTAAAGTGTGCATAATCTATAGCACTTGATTAGAACAACTACCGATGACGATATATTCGGCCTCGGTGGTAGATAATGATGCACATGCTTATTTCTAACTATACTAAGAGACAAGCAACTACCAAGAAATTAACAATGACCACTAGTGCTTTTACGCTTGACTTTGTATATAGCATAATCGGCATCCGAATTTGCAACAATGTCAAAAGAAGAGGATTTTGAAAACCAAAGGCCATAATCATGTGTATCAACCAAATAATGGAGAATACATTTCACGGCAACTAAATAAGACTCTTTAGAACAAGATTGAAATCTAGCACACAAGAAAACGACAAACATAATATTCGGTCTACTTGCTATAAGATAAAGTAGACTACCAATCATACCCCCATATACCTTTTCATCAATATTTTTACCTTTATCATCTTTGTGAAGTTTGGTTGATGAACTCATTGGAGTGCTTATACCTTTTGCTTGTTTCATTCCAAATCTCTTTAAGAGCTCCTTGGTATACTTGGACTGATTTATGAAAGTGTCATCCTTGGTTTGCTTGATTTGTACCCTAAGAAAGAAGTTGAGTTCTCCCATCATGCTCATTTCAAACTCACTTTGCATTAACTTGGAAAATTCCTCACAAAGTGAAACATTAGTAAAAGATCATTATTTGCAAGTAAAAGATCATTGTTGCAAGAGGTTTTTATGAAGAGAGTAGTGACGACCTTTCCTCTTGAAAATCCTTTTGAAAGAAGAAAACCACTTAATCTTTCATACCAAGCTCTAGGAGCTTGTTTTAAACCATACAAAGCTTTGGAATGTTTGAAGACATGGTTAGGAAACTTTTCATGAGCAAAATCGGGAGGTTGTATCACATGAACCTCCTCTTCAATAAAACCATTTTAAAAAGTACTTTTGACATCCAGTTGAAACAAATTAAAACCTTTGAAGCAAGAAAATGCCAAAATCATTCTTACAGATTCAAGTCTAGCTATCGGAGCAAAAGTTTCATCATAATCAATGCCCTCTTCTTGATTCAATCCTTAGGCAACAAGTCTACCTTTGTTTATAACAACTTCTTCGGATTCATTAAGTTTGTTCCTAAAAGCCCATTTTGTGCCAATAACGGGGTGATCAAGGGGTCTTGGGACAAGAATCCAAACTTTGTTTCTTTCAAATTGATTTAATTCCTCTGGTATGCAATAATCCAAAAATCATCACATAATGCATCATCAATATTTTTAGGCTCAATGTGAGATAAAAGTGCAAAGTTGTCAATAAAGTACCATCTTGTTCTAACACCTTGAGATACATAACCAATGATTTGCTCCTTAGGGTGTCCTCTTGCATATCTTAGATCCTTTGGGAGCTCTTGGTCACCACTAGGTTGATAGTCTTTTTCTTGCTCAATCAACTCTTCTTCATTGGCATGTTTTTCCAAGGTTGGGGCTTGAAGATGAGTTTGATTATTATTCATGGAAGTACTTACATCATCATCACCTTTTCTATCCAAGTAGATGTTAGACTCATCAAAACTCACATGTATGGTCTTCTCAACACATAAAGTTCTTTCATTGTAAACTGTATAAGCTTTCTTGTTAGAGGAATAACCAAGGAATATACCTTCATCCGATTTTCTATCAAATTTTCCCAAGTTGTTATGCATATTCAATATAAAGCACTTGCAACCAAACACTTTGAAATAGGCAATAGGGGCTATTCTACCAAGTAGAAGTTCAAAAGATGTTTTTCTCAAAAATAGCCTCAAAATAACTATATTCATAACATAGCAAGCGGTATTTATGACTTCGGCCAAAAATATTTTGGTAATGAAATTTCACAAAGCATAGCTAGCCATTTCTTGTAAAGTACGATTTTTTATTTTAACAACCCTATTTTGTTGAGGTGTTTTGGCAGCCGAAAAGAAATGAACAATTCCATACTCATCACAAAGTTTTGTAAAATCTTGATTGTAAAACTCTCTCTCATTGTCACTTCTAATAGAGATTAATTTGCAATCAAGGTAGGTTTGAAGCTTTTTGAAAAGTTTCACAAATTCATGAAATGCTTCATACATTGTGATATAAAGAGTACCAAAGTGAATCTTGAAAAATCATCAACTATAGCATATGCATACCTCTTACCACCAAGACTAGTGTGGTCCTCATTGGCCCAAATAAACCCATATGAACAAGTTCAAGAGGTTTTGAAGTTGAAACTATTTTCTTGGATTTGAAAGATGTTTTTGTTTGTTTTCCATACTGGCATGCATCACAAAGACAATTTTTCCCAAGATGCATGTTTGGCAATCCTCTAACCAAATCTTGAGAGGAAAGTTTGTTCAACAAATCCATGCTCACATGACCTAATCTTCTATGCCAAAGAAAACCATCATTATCATGAACGACAAGACATTTAACATCATCGGCAACAAGTTCATCAAGTTCATCAAGATATAACACATATACATTCTCAACTCTATTTGCAAAAAAAAAATAGTTTTCCCACTTACACTATCAAGAATGTTACATGTATCACATTTAAACTCAACTTTGCATTCATTGTCACATAATCGACTAATGCTAAGCAAATTATATTTCAAGTCATTAATGAGTAAAACTTGTTTTATAAGAGGGGAAGATCATTTACCAATATTACCTGTTAGCCCTAAGGGCAAATCATGTAGTTTTGATTAATGACAAATATTGATGAGGACTAATATGCATGTCATTTGTGTGATAGGATTGTTGGATTAAGAAGTATGAAGTCTCATTGCCTTGGAGCTAGCAATGCAGGAACAACTCAAATATGTCAAAGTGATTAAAGATTGAAGAGTTTGTTCAAGATTAATGAAGGCTTTGAAGACATGAAGTGTAGGTGACATGTGGTTAATAGGTAAATATTGTAAACCCTACACTCTTAAGTCTTGGAATCTATGAGTTGCAATTGAGAGCACAAAACTTGATTTAAATGGTTTCAATGGTTTTGAAGTTACCTAAATTATCAAGTTTTCATAAATGGTTTTGGTACATAAAAGGTCTTTAATGACTTATCTTTAAGGATAGAATGTTTTCCAATTTGTTTGAATTGATTTGAACATGTTTTGACAAAGTTTGAAAAATTCGGATGCAGTCCAAAAATTCGGTCGTCCGAATTTTGTAGCAATTTAATGACTTATCTTCAAGGGAGACATGGCCATCATAACAAACAAATTTGGAAGTGAAGACCATGAAACGCATCCAAGACTAAGCCTTTCTATCCCTAAACTCTATTTTGATGCTTATCTTAGTTTATTCCTTGATGCACATGTTATGCTTTAATATTGAAATTTACTTGTGCCTTTTTTAGTCATTATAATGTTTTGAAGCTCAATATGTGAAATCTTTGTGATAAGAGCTTCTTTTGTTTCACTTTTTTTGTCCAAATACTCTCACCCCAAGTTTAATTGCTACTAAAGAGGGAGAGAAGAAGTCAATTTATTATTGTTGAGATGCTACATAATGATTATTGCTGTTAGGATGATAATTATTTGACTAGAACTATACTGTTTATGAGAGTTGATTAATATACTGCTTATATGTGATACAAGTTGTCTCATTTTCATTAACCCCATATTTGAGTGATGACAAAAGGGGGAGAAGAAATGTGATGACAAAATGTGTGAAAATATGAAATAGCAGTGGAATTCCTCATGCATGAATAGAAAATGTGTGAATTTTCTGAAAATCCATGCATATGTCAAGGGGGAGAAAGAACAAAATATGCTATGTGTTTGTTGTACTGCAATTGCTTGATGTAATTGTGATGTGTAATGTGAATGTGCTATGAATGTGTACTGTGAAACTAATTGGTTGCATTTGAAATTTAAAATGATTGTTTTCTGAGATTTTGAAAATGGTTAAGTTGGGATTGTGAAGTTTTTATCATGGTTCTTGACTTGACCTATGACTTTACATTACATCATGAAAATAATTAAATACATGAGTTTTGTGGTTTTGCAAAGCTAAACTAAGTGCTATTGTAGTTATACATATTTGAGTACTTCTTCTATAGTTCATTTGAAAATGCAAAATCACCTTTTCAACTTGTTTCCAAAAAATTTGGACTTGAAATTCGGATGCGGACTCAAAAATTCGGACGCATCAAGATCTTCTTGTCAAAAAATGTTTTTTCTATTGTTCAAATTGTTTGAAAACTATCTTAATCCTTCCTATCATATTTGAACAATCTTAGAAAAGCTTATTTTCAAAAAATAGAAGTTGTTATCTCACATATTTTATAGTTTGGAATTGAAAGCTCAAAATTCGGATGCATGATTTAAAGATTCGGATGCATGTTTCGTAAATTGGATGCATCCATATTTTGTTGCCAAAATGTGCTCTATTGTTGTTCAAATTGATTCAAACTTGTTTTAATCTCTTACACTATGTTTGAACAATCTTAGGAAAGCTTATTTTCAAAAATTGAAGCTTTCATTTCACTTATTTTACAATTCGGACTTGATATGTCAAAATTCGGATGCATAGTATCTCAAGTCCAAACTTGTTGAAAAATGAGCACAATCTAAGGGGGAGCATTGTTAAACTTTTACAACCTTAAAACCTCTCTTAGAACTTTTTCTAAATGCTTAAATGCTATATCTTCTATCCTAGTTGTTGGAAGGAAGGAGGCAAATGGAGGTTGGTTGGGTCATAGGCTCATATTGAGCCTTTTGTATGTCAATGTGCTAAATTGGTTATTTTCTATCATTGACATCAATACTTCTTTGTTCTACATTGTTTAAATCCATCACATTTTGCATCAAAGTTTGTCATCATCAAAAGGGGGAGATTGTTAGCCCTAAGGGCAAATCATGTAGTTTTGATTAATGACAAATATTGATGAGGACTAATATGCATGTCATTTGTGTGATAGGATTGTTGGATTAAGAAGTATGAAGTCTCATTGCCTTGGAGCTAGCAATGCATGAACAACTCAAATATGTCAAAGTGATTAAAGATTGAAGAGATTGTTCAAGATTAATGAAGGCTTTGAAGACATGAAGTGTAGGTGACATGTGGTTAATAGGTAAATATTGTAAACCCTACACTCTTAAGTCTTGGAATCTATGAGTTGCAATTGAGAGCACAAAACTTGATTTAAATGGTTTCAATGGTTTTGAAGTTACCTAAAGTATCAAGTTTTCATAAATGGTTTTGGTACATAAAAGGTCTTTAATGACTTATCTTTAAGGCTAGAATGTTTTTCAATTTGTTTGAATTGATTTGAACATGTTTTGACAAAGTTTGAAAAATTCGGATGCAAGATTCGGATGCAGTCCAAAAATTCGGTCGTCCGAATTTTGTAGCAAAAGTTTGCTACTATTCTTCCAGAGAAATTCGGAAGAAGATTCGGACGCAGCCAAAAAATTCGGTCGTCCGAATTTTGGCCTTCAGCATGGTCACTGTTCTTCCAGAGAAATTCGGAAGAAGATTCGGACGCAGCAAAAAAATTCGGTCGTCCGAAAAATTCGGACGCAGAATTCGGTCATCCGAATTTTCTGAAACTAGCCGTTACTAGCCGTTGTATAGCCGTTTGAACTGATTTTTGAATTCTATAAAAGCCATAAACTTCAGATTTTTTAGTAGAACTTTGAACAAAAGAAATCCTTGAAGCTCTAACTTGTTTTACATCAAAATTATATCAAAAGCTCTCAAATTGCCTTGTGCTCAAAGATTGAAATTCAAGATTCCAAAGGCAAGAAGTGAAGTGGTGCTAGCAATTGTATTCATCCACCAAGAAGTGTTGGTAACATTCAAATTCTCTCTTTATAATTGTTGTGATTGATACAAGGTTGTCAAGAGACATAAAACCCTTGTGGAGGGTGAGCCATAGACTAGATTAATCAAGGTTGTTTGTGTAAAACCCATTGGTGAGGGTGAGCCTTGGATTAGATTGGTCTAGGTTGTCTAGTGACATAAAACTCTTAGTGATAAGAGTGAACCTTGTTTATTATATTGAAAAGAGGTTGTTGTGGTAAAACCCATTGAAGGGTGAGCCTCTTGTGTAATTGCTTGGATTAAGCTCATAGTGAATTGGTTGAAATCCTTGAGTGTGGACTCAAGGTAGTGGATGTAGATCTTAGAGAGATCGAACCACTATAAATCGTGTGTTCAATTCTTTATAGCTTTGCTTGTTTACATACTTGTGTTATTATTATTTGTTCATAGTTGGTGATTGATTGGTTGTGAGATTATAATTTTATAATCTTGTCTTAACCATCAAATCACATATAAACTTGAAGTTTGTGATTTTAAAGAAGAGCTTTTATTAAGGCAAAGGATTTGCAAAAAGAGAAAAGATTTTCGATAATTAGCCAAAGACCCTAATTCACCCCCTCTTAGGTCTTTCAATTGGTATCAGAGCAAGGTCTTCTTTTTAAGGTCTAACAACCTAGAAGTAAAGATTATATGGCTAGTTTATCAAATTTGCCTTATATGGAAGGTTCATCCACTAATAGACCTCCATTGTTTGATGGTTCTAATTATATTTTCTGGAAGTCTAGAATTGAGATTTACATTTGTTCTATTAACTATGAATTGTGGAATATTATTGAGAAAGGTCCCTATATGCCATTGAGATTGAAAGCCGATGGAGTTACAAAGGGAACCAAAGCCTATGGAGGAGTATGATGAGAGTGATTCAAGAATGATGACATTAAACTACCAAGCAATGAACATTCTTTGTTGTGCATTGGTCGTAAATGAATACAATAGAGTGATGGAATGTGATTCCGCTCACGATATGTGGAGACTTCTACAAACAACACACGAGGAAAGAGCCAATATGTGTTTCATGGCAATAAATGATGAGGTACAATCCACTCCTTCTACCTCTACTTGTTGTGATGATGATGTAGATGATCCTAGTGAACTACTTGTTGAAATGTATGAAGAATTAAAAAATGCTTCAAAAAAAAATAAGGAAATGAAATTCAAAATTAATGATTTATTGAATGAAAATTCAAAATTATATTGTGAAAACAAAAAGCTTCTTGAATCTATTGATTGTTTGAATATTGAAAAAGAAGTTTTAAATGTCTCTTTACAAAACATGTCCCTTGAAAATAAGATTCTTTGTGAAAAGATTTTGTCTCTTGAAAAAAATGCTTGTTGATCATGAGACTTTGAAAAAGAAGGTTGATGAGCTTACATTATGTATAGAAAAATTTACAAAAAGGAAGGGACAATCTTGATAAAATTCTTGGAGCTCAAAGATCTCCTCTTTTTTAAAAAATGGTCTTGGCTATAATTATGTAAACAATGTGCCTAAATATAAAAACTTCTTTGTTAGAGCTACTTCTACTTCCATGCATCATACTTGTTGTACTTATTGTGGAAAACATGGACATAAAGTCACCAAATGCTATGTTAAAAGAAAAGTAGAAAATGGTGTTAAAACTATTTGGAGAGTTAAAGGAATTATTACTAACCCCCATGGACCCAAGAAAGTATGGGTACCAAAGGATACTTCTTCTCCTTATTGCAGGTACGCTTCAATTCAAACTCAAGCACTACTAAAGGGGTATATTGATGATGTTAGCTTAAAGAATAACAGAAAACATCATATTCATAATCAAAGTCAAGACAAACAATGAAGGATTTGTTTTTGAGACAAGAAGAAAGGAAGAATTCTTGGAGTAACCAATGTTGGTAAAGGTTTCTTTCTTCTTTTTAAACAAATGTGGCTTATTGCTGATTTGAACTTTAACTTGCTTATCATTATCCAATTGTGTGACAATGAATAAGAAGTTAAATGCCAACATGCAAAGTTTCATTTGAGATCCCTTTTGTTAAGATTTGAAAAATTTTCCAACCATGACTTGTAAATTGTTTCTCTAAAGTTGATTAGGTAACATTGATGATATGAGATTGAATTCATGGTTTATATGTTCTTGAAATTGATTATATGTCATCATGAAATGATTAAAATATCTATGAGTGAATATCTATGCATTTGCTTGGTTAAAAACATCTTTATGAAACTTTACAAAAATATTCGGACTTGAAGACCATAAGTTCGGTCGTCCGAATTTGAATGACAAAATGATATTTTGTGATTTTGGTCAATTACTCACAAAATGTTTCAATGTGTGTTTTATCTTGATAATCATGAATGTATTGTGGCTTATGATAATGGATTTTCTTGGCATAGAAGATTTGGTCACGTGAACATGGATTTGTTGAACAAACCTTCCTATCAAGGTTTAGTTAGAGAATTGCTAAAAATGTGTTTTGAGAAAATTGTTTTTGAGATACTTGTCCATATGGAAAACAAACAAAAGAATCTTTCAAACACATGAAAATTCATTTAAACCTCAAAACATCTTGAGCATGTTCATATGGATTGATTTGAACTTATAAGGAACTCTAGTATTGATGACTTGAAGTATGCTTTACTAGTAGTTGATGATTTCTCAATATTCACTTTAGCATTCTTCTTTGCTCAAAAAGATGAAGTGTTTCATAAGTTTGAAAAACTACATAAAAATGTTCAAACCTCCCTTGAGTGCAATTGATTTCTATTACAAGTGTCAATGGGAGAATTTTACAACAAAGTCTTTACAAAATTTGCTTTGAAAATTGAATTTCATATAATTGTTTCAACTGCAAAAACTTCACAATAAAATGGTGTTATTGAAAAGAAAATTTGAACTTTGTAAAAATTGGCTAGGTCCATGCTTTGTGAAAAATTCTTCTTCAAAAATATTTCCGGTCCAAAGTCATAAACATCACATGCTATGATAAATAGAATTCTCTCAAGATCATTTTTAAAGAAAAACGTCTTTTGAATTCTCTTTTATAGAACGACTCAAATTGCATAGTTTAAAATGATTGGTAAATGTCTTATCTTAAAGACTTGTGACAACTTACTTAAATTTGGTAGAAAAATGGATATTGATATATCTCTTAGCTATTCTTCTTACAAAAAGGCCTATAGAGTTTATAATGAAAAGAACCTTATATGATGAGGAAACCATTCATGTTTATTTTGATGAATCTTACATTCACTTGGGAAAGAAAAGATGAAGATGATGTAGGTACATCTATGAATGACAATCAAACCCATCTTCAAGCACCAACTTTGGAGAATCATACCAATGAGGAAGAAATGATTCAAGATGACCAACCTAGTGGTGACCAAGAGCTCCCAAAGAACTTAAGATATCCAAGAGGCCACCCTAAGGAGCAAATCTTTGGTGATATCTCCCAATGAGTAAAAATAAGACGGTATTTTATCAATAACTTTATTCTTTTATTTCATATGAGCCTAAAAGTATTGATGATGCCTTGTGTGATGATTTTTGGATTATTGCTATGCAAGAGGAATTAAATAAATTTGAAAGATACAATATTTTGGATATTCCTAAATCTCATGATCATTCTATTATTGGAACTAAATAGTTTTTAGAAATAAACTTATTGAATCCGGAGAAGTTGTTAGAAACAAGATTAGACTTGTTGCCTAAGGATTCAATCATGAAGAGGAAATAGATTATGATATGAAACCTTTGTTCCGAATGCTAGACTTGAGTCCATAAGAATGCTTTTGACTTGTACTTGCTTTAAGTTATTTCAAATGAATGTCAAAAGTGCTTTTCTAAATGGTTCTATTGAGGAAGTGGTTTATATGGAACAATCACCCGGTTTTGCACATGAAAAGTTTCCTAACCATATTTTCAAACTATCCTAAGTTTTGTATGGTTTAAAACCAGCCCCTAGTTTCCTTGAGTAGTTTCCTTCTTTCAAAAGATTTTCAAGAGGAAAACTGAAACTACCCTTTTATAAAATCCTCATGCAACAATGATCTATAACTTGTCCAAATACATGATACAATTTTTTGTGCTTCTAATACTTCACTTTGTGATGTGTTTTCCAAGTTGATGCAAAGTAAATTTGAAATAAACATGATAGGAAAACTCAATTTCTTTCTTGGCCTACAAATCAAGCAAACCAAGGATGGCACTTTTATGAATCAAGTTAAGGTATAAGCATCCATAAGTTTATCAACTATGCTTGACAAGAATAAAATGGTTTCATAGGAGTAGTCAACTCTATTTGACAGCAAGTAGAGCCAATATTATATTTGCCATGTGCTTGTGTGCTAGATTTCATCTTGTCCTAAAGAGTTTCATTTGATTGTTGTTAAATACATTCTCTATTAACTTATTGATACTCCAAGTCATTATGGTCTATTTCAAATGTGTGGCTATGTTATGTGATAACATTAATGCAATAAATTTGATCATCATACTATTCAACAAACTATGTTTGCATTAATAAACAAATTAATGATATTGTTACTAAGCCATTGGTCGAAGAAAGGTTTGACCAATCTTAGAAGAAGCTTAGGAATTTCAAAATCCAATAACTAAAGTGTATTCAAGTGTTGTAGCATCCAAGTGAGGACACTAAAAGCCAAGCATGGGAAAAGGAAAGGGAAAAGCCAAAGAAAGAGAAGGAAGACCAGTGATCAATGAACCAAGGAAGGTTCATGTTCTGCAAAGCATGTCATGGCTGGAGAGATTTGTCACGATGAAGGCTACTACTGAATTTGATGATCGGACAAAAAGGAACCATAAGACAAATCCAAGCCACAAGGTGGATGTCATCAAACTATCCGAAATGGGTAATATACTCTCAGTTTGATAAATGCTATTACCTTCCTTAGTTTATGAAGTCTAAGCAAATATTAAGGAAGAAAGAGCTGAGCAAGTTGGTAATAAAGCTATTCAGTGGTATTCTTCAAAAAAATCACAAGTTGATTCTTGAGATTGAAAATGCATTGCTCAATAGAATTTTGTGATGTTGAGGATGTTGGGTTTAGGCATTATTCTTTCGGGGAACATTGTTTTATACGTGAGTTATACTCACATGAAAGAATTGAGAATGTCTATATAAATGGTAGAAGCCTCAAGACTAGAAAGGAGAGCGAGATAAATGCTTTTTGATGTAGTGAAAGAATTTTGCATCATATGCTTACTACCTTGATTATAGCATACCTTGGGCACAAATCTTCTATTGATAATATGCATGCTGTAATTATGCTAGCTATGCATAAGAAAAGAAAAATGAATTTTGGATATATAGTGCTAAATGATATAATGGCAACTAGAAGAACCGAGCATAAGGCATTGTTGTATGGAAGGTTATTAACAGGGAATTTTCTCCAAGTGCAATGGTTTACCAATAAAGAGTGAAGAAGTCTACACCAACAACTCACTAAAGAGAATTCCTTGGACACTTGATGATGATAATGTATGAAGAACTGGAAGAGAAACTCCTTTAAGGGGTGATAGAAGAGATGCTAGTGATGTTGAAGAAAGTGAGGAGGTTGAGGAAGAAGAAAATGAAGAAGAAGAAGAGAATGAAGAGAAATTCCTTGCTGGAAAAAGGAAAGCTAAAATGAGGCATGAGTCATCTAGTGAGGGTGAGCAACCCCACAAAAAGAAGTTTATTTGAAGAGGTACTCTCTATTGAAGGAAAAGAAGTTGAAGATGAAAATCTCACTAGAGGTGATACCATAGTTGCCAAGGTATTTCAAGAAATATTGGACAACCATATAGAGGAAATGAAGAAGATGGACAAATTCTTCAAGTCTTTTTTGCTCTGATAATTCTTGGCAAATTTGATGGTTTAGAAGCTAGAGTCAAGAATATGGAAGAAGACTTGAGAAAGAATTCTCAAGTGGTTTTAAATGGTGCAAGTTCCTATAAAGCCCAAGAGAACAAGCAAGAAGAAGGAGGTGAAGGAAGTTTAACAAAGTCAAAGCACAAATCCATCACCAGTATCCTTCAGCCCAAGGGAGGAAAATGTGGTTCAAAGAAAGAAGATCCAAAGACCCTCTCAAATTGGTAGCTTTCCAAAGCAGTAACTACACGAGTAAGGAGTCAACAAATGAAGGACCCCATCATATAGAGCTCAAGGGAGACATGGCCATCATAACAAACAAATTTGGAAGTGAAGACCATGAAACGCATCCAAGACTAAGCCTTTCTATCCCTAAACTCTATTTTGATGCTTATCTTAGTTTATTCCTTGATGCACATGTTATGCTTTAATATTGAAATTTACTTGTGCCTTTTTTAGTCATTATAATGTTTTGAAGCTCAATATGTGAAATCTTTGTGATAAGAGCTTCTTTTGTTTCACTTTTTTTGTCCAAATACTCTCACCCCAAGTTTAATTGCTACTAAAGAGGGAGAGAAGAAGTCAATTTATTATTGTTGAGATGCTACATAATGATTATTGCTGTTAGGATGATAATTATTTGACTAGAACTATACTGTTTATGAGAGTTGATTAATATACTGCTTATATGTGATACAAGTTGTCTCATTTTCATTAACCCCATCTTTGAGTGATGACAAAAGAGGGAGAAGAAATGTGATGACAAAATGTGTGAAAATATGAAATAGCAGTGGAATTCCTCATGCATGAATAGAAAATGTGTGAATTTTCTGAAAATCCATGCATATGTCAAGGGGGAGAAAGAACAAAATATGCTATGTGTTTGTTGTACTGCAATTGCTTGATGTAATTGTGATGTGTAATGTGAATGTGCTATGAATGTGTACTGTGAAACTAATTGGTTGCATTTGAAATTTAAAATGATTGTTTTCTGAGATTTTGAAAATGGTTAAGTTGGGATTGTGAAGTTTTTATCATGGTTCTTGACTTGACCTATGACTTTACATTACATCATGAAAATAATTAAATACATGAGTTTTGTGGTTTTGCAAAGCTAAACTAAGTGCTATTGTAGTTATACATATTTGAGTACTTCTTCTATAGTTCATTTGAAAATGCAAAATCACCTTTTCAACTTGTTTCCAAAAATTTGGACTTGAAATTCGGATGCAGACCAAAAATTCGGACGCATCAAGATCTTCTTGTCAAAAATGTTTTTTCTATTGTTCAAATTGTTTGAAAACTATCTTAATCCTTCCTATCATATTTGAACAATCTTAGAAAAGCTTATTTTCAAAAATAGAAGTTGTTATCTCACATATTTTATAGTTTGGAATTGAAAGCTCAAAATTCGGATGCATGATTTAAAGATTCGGATGCATGTTTCAGAAATTCGGATGCATCCATATTTTGTTGCCAAAATGTGCTCTATTGTTGTTCAAATTGATTCAAACTTGTTTTAATCTCTTACACTATGTTTGAACAATCTTAGGAAAGCTTATTTTCAAAAATTGAAGCTTTCATTTCACTTATTTTACAATTCGGACTTGATATGTCAAAATTCGGATGCATAGTATCTCAAGTCCAAACTTGTTGAAAAATGAGCACAATCTAAGGGGGAGCATTGTTAAACTTTTTACAACCTTAAAACCTCTCTTAGAACTTTTTTCTAAATGCATAAATGCTATATCTTCTATCCTAGTTGTTGGAAGGAAGGAGGCAAATGGAGGTTGGTTGGGTCATAGGCTCATATTGAGCCTTTTGTATGTCAATGTGCTAAATTGGTTATTTTCTATCATTGACATCAATACTTCTTTGTTCTACATTGTTTAAATCCATCACATTTTGCATCAAAGTTTGTCATCATCAAAAAGGGGAGATTGTTAGCCCCTAAGGGCAAATCATGTAGTTTTGATTAATGACAAATATTGATGAGGACTAATATGCATGTCATTTGTGTGATAGGATTGTTGGATTAAGAAGTATGAAGTCTCATTGCCTTGGAGCTAGCAATGCATGAACAACTCAAATATGTCAAAGTGATTAAAGATTGAAGAGTTTGTTCAAGATTAATGAAGGCTTTGAAGACATGAAGTGTAGGTGACATGTGGTTAATAGGTAAATATTGTAAACCCTACACTCTTAAGTCTTGGAATCTATGAGTTGCAATTGAGAGCACAAAACTTGATTTAAATGGTTTCAATGGTTTTGAAGTTACCTAAATTATCAAGTTTTCATAAATGGTTTTGGTACATAAAAGGTCTTTAATGACTTATCTTTAAGGCTAGAATGTTTTCCAATTTGTTTGAATTGATTTGAACATGTTTTGACAAAGTTTGAAAAATTCGGATGCAAGATTCGGATGCAGTCCAAAAATTCGGTCGTCCGAATTTTGTAGCAAAAGTTTGCTACTATTCTTCCAGAGAAATTCGGAAGAAGATTCGGACGCAGCCAAAAAATTCGGTCGTTCGAATTTTGGCCTTCAGCATGGTCACTGTTCTTCCAGAGAAATTCGGAAGAAGATTCGGACGCAGCAAAAAAATTCGGTCGTCCGAAAAATTCGGACGCAGAATTCGGTCATCCGAATTTTCTGAAACTAGCCGTTACTAGCCGTTTGAACTGATTTTTGAATTCTATAAAAGCCATAAACTTCAGATTTTTTAGTAGAACTTTGAACAAAAGAAATCCTTGAAGCTCTAACTTGTTTTACATCAAAATTATATCAAAAGCTCTCAAATTGCCTTGTGCTCAAAGATTGAAATTCAAGATTCCAAAGGCAAGAAGTGAAGTGGTGCTAGCAATTGTATTCATCCACCAAGAAGTGTTGGTAACATTCAAATTCTCTCTTTATAATTGTTGTGATTGATACAAGGTTGTCAAGAGACATAAAACCCTTGTGGAGGGTGAGCCATAGACTAGATTAATCAAGGTTGTTTGTGTAAAACCCATTGGTGAGGGTGAGCCTTGGATTAGATTGGTCTAGGTTGTCTAGTGACATAAAACTCTTAGTGATAAGAGTGAACCTTGTTTATTATATTGAAAAGAGGTTGTTGTGGTAAAACCCATTGAAGGGTGAGCCTCTTGTGTAATTGCTTGGATTAAGCTCATAGTGAATTGGTTGAAATCCTTGAGTGTGGACTCAAGGTAGTGGATGTAGATCTTAGAGAGATCGAACCACTATAAATCGTGTGTTCAATTCTTTATAGCTTTGCTTGTTTACATACTTGTGTTATTATTATTTGTTCATAGTTGGTGATTGATTGGTTGTGAGATTATAATTTTATAATCTTGTCTTAACCATCAAATCACATATAAACTTGAAGTTTGTGATTTTAAAGAAGAGCTTTTATTAAGGCAAAGGATTTGCAAAAAGAGAAAAGATTTTCGATAATTAGCCAAAGACCTAATTCACCCCCCCTCTTAGGTCTTTCAATTGGTATCAGAGCAAGGTCTTCTTTTTAAGGTCTAACAACCTAGAAGTAAAGATTATATGGCTAGTTTATCAAATTTGCCTTATATGGAAGGTTCATCCACTAATAGACCTCCATTGTTTGATGGTTCTAATTATATTTTCTGGAAGTCTAGAATTGAGATTTACATTTGTTCTATTAACTATGAATTGTGGAATATTATTGAGAAAGGTCCCTATATGCCATTGAGATTGAAAGCCGATGGAGTTACAAGGGAACCAAAGCCTATGGAGGAGTATGATGAGAGTGATTCAAGAATGATGACATTAAACTACCAAGCAATGAACATTCTTTGTTGTGCATTGGTCGTAAATGAATACAATAGAGTGATGGAATGTGATTCCGCTCACGATATGTGGAGACTTCTACAAACAACACACGAGGAAAGAGCCAATATGTGTTTCATGGCAATAAATGATGAGGTACAATCCACTCCTTCTACCTCTACTTGTTGTGATGATGATGTAGATGATCCTAGTGAACTACTTGTTGAAATGTATGAAGAATTAAAAAAATGCTTCAAAAAAAAATAAGGAAATGAAATTCAAAATTAATGATTTATTGAATGAAAATTCAAAATTATATTGTGAAAACAAAAAGCTTCTTGAATCTATTGATTGTTTGAATATTGAAAAAAGAAGTTTTAAATGTCTCTTTACAAAACATGTCCCTTGAAAATAAGATTCTTTGTGAAAAGATTTTGTCTCTTGAAAGAATGCTTGTTGATCATGAGACTTTGAAAAAGAAGGTTGATGAGCTTACATTATGTATAGAAAAATTTACAAAAGGAAGGGACAATCTTGATAAAATTCTTGGAGCTCAAAGATCTCCTCTTTTTAAAAATGGTCTTGGCTATAATTATGTAAACAATGTGCCTAAATATAAAAACTTCTTTGTTAGAGCTACTTCTACTTCCATGCATCATACTTGTTGTACTTATTGTGGAAAACATGGACATAAAGTCACCAAATGCTATGTTAAAAGAAAAGTAGAAAATGGTGTTAAAACTATTTGGAGAGTTAAAGGAATTATTACTAACCCCCATGGACCCAAGAAAGTATGGGTACCAAAGGATACTTCTTCTCCTTATTGCAGGTACGCTTCAATTCAAACTCAAGCACTACTAAAGGGGTATATTGATGATGTTAGCTTAAAGAATAACAGAAAACATCATATTCATAATCAAAGTCAAGACAAACAATGAAGGATTTGTTTTTGAGACAAGAAGAAAGGAAGAATTCTTGGAGTAACCAATGTTGGTAAAGGTTTCTTTCTTCTTTTTAAACAAATGTGGCTTATTGCTGATTTGAACTTTAACTTGCTTATCATTATCCAATTGTGTGACAATGAATAAGAAGTTAAATGCCAACATGCAAAGTTTCATTTGAGATCCCTTTTGTTAAGATTTGAAAATTTTCCAACCATGACTTGTAAATTGTTTCTCTAAAGTTGATTAGGTAACATTGATGATATGAGATTGAATTCATGGTTTATATGTTCTTGAAATTGATTATATGTCATCATGAAATGATTAAAATATCTATGAGTGAATATCTATGCATTTGCTTGGTTAAAAACATCTTTATGAAACTTTACAAAATATTCGGACTTGAAGACCATAAGTTCGGTCGTCCGAATTTGAATGACAAAATGATATTTTGTGATTTTGGTCAATTACTCACAAAATGTTTCAATGTGTGTTTTATCTTGATAATCATGAATGTATTGTGGCTTATGATAATGGATTTTCTTGGCATAGAAGATTTGGTCACGTGAACATGGATTTGTTGAACAAACCTTCCTATCAAGGTTTAGTTAGAGAATTGCTAAAAATGTGTTTTGAGAAAATTGTTTTTGAGATACTTGTCCATATGGAAAACAAACAAAAGAATCTTTCAAACACATGAAAATTCATTTAAACCTCAAAACATCTTGAGCATGTTCATATGGATTGATTTGAACTTATAAGGAACTCTAGTATTGATGACTTGAAGTATGCTTTACTAGTAGTTGATGATTTCTCAATATTCACTTTAGCATTCTTCTTTGCTCAAAAAGATGAAGTGTTTCATAAGTTTGAAAAACTACATAAAAATGTTCAAACCTCCCTTGAGTGCAATTGATTTCTATTACAAGTGTCAATGGGAGAATTTTACAACAAAGTCTTTACAAAATTTGCTTTGAAAATTGAATTTCATATAATTGTTTCAACTGCAAAAACTTCACAATAAAATGGTGTTATTGAAAAGAAAATTTGAACTTTGTAAAAATTGGCTAGGTCCATGCTTTGTGAAAAATTCTTCTTCAAAAATATTTCCGGTCCAAAGTCATAAACATCACATGCTATGATAAATAGAATTCTCTCAAGATCATTTTAAAGAAAAACGTCTTTTGAATTCTCTTTTATAGAACGACTCAAATTGCATAGTTTAAAATGATTGGTAAATGTCTTATCTTAAAGACTTGTGACAACTTACTTAAATTTGGTAGAAAAATGGATATTGATATATCTCTTAGATATTCTTCTTACAAAAAGGCCTATAGAGTTTATAATGAAAAGAACCTTATATGATGAGGAAACCATTCATGTTTATTTTGATGAATCTTACATTCACTTGGGAAAGAAAAGATGAAGATGATGTAGGTACATCTATGAATGACAATCAAACCCATCTTCAAGCACCAACTTTGGAGAATCATACCAATGAGGAAGAAATGATTCAAGATGACCAACCTAGTGGTGACCAAGAGCTCCCAAAGAACTTAAGATATCCAAAAGGCCACCCTAAGGAGCAAATCTTTGGTGATATCTCCCAATGAGTAAAAATAAGACGGTATTTTATCAATAACTTTATTCTTTTATTTCATATGAGCCTAAAAGTATTGATGATGCCTTGTGTGATGATTTTTGGATTATTGCTATGCAAGGGGAATTAAATAAATTTGAAAGATACAATATTTTGGATATTCCTAAATCTCATGATCATTCTATTATTGGAACTAAATGGTTTTTAGAAATAAACTTATTGAATCCGGAGAAGTTGTTAGAAACAAGATTAGACTTGTTGCCTAAGGATTCAATCATGAAGAGGAAATAGATTATGATATGAAACCTTTGTTCCGAATGCTAGACTTGAGTCCATAAGAATGCTTTTGACTTGTACTTGCTTTAAGTTATTTCAAATGAATGTCAAAAGTGCTTTTCTAAATGGTTCTATTGAGGAAGTGGTTTATATGGAACAATCACCCGGTTTTGCACATGAAAAGTTTCCTAACCATATTTTCAAACTATCCTAAGTTTTGTATGGTTTAAAACCAGCCCCTAGTTTCCTTGAGTAGTTTCCTTCTTTCAAAAGATTTTCAAGAGGAAAACTGAAACTACCCTTTTATAAAATCCTCATGCAACAATGATCTATAACTTGTCCAAATACATGATACAATTTTTTGTGCTTCTAATACTTCACTTTGTGATGTGTTTTCCAAGTTGATGCAAAGTAAATTTGAAATAAACATGATAGGAAAACTCAATTTCTTTCTTGGCCTACAAATCAAGCAAACCAAGGATGGCACTTTTATGAATCAAGTTAAGGTATAAGCATCCATAAGTTTATCAACTATGCTTGACAAGAATAAAATGGTTTCATAGGAGTAGTCAACTCTATTTGACAGCAAGTAGAGCCAATATTATATTTGCCATGTGCTTGTGTGCTAGATTTCATCTTGTCCTAAAGAGTTTCATTTGATTGTTGTTAAATACATTCTCTATTAACTTATTGATACTCCAAGTCATTATGGTCTATTTCAAATGTGTGGCTATGTTATGTGATAACATTAATGCAATAAATTTGATCATCATACTATTCAACAAACTATGTTTGCATTAATAAACAAATTAATGATATTGTTACTAAGCCATTGGTCGAAGAAAGGTTTGACCAATCTTAGAAGAAGCTTAGGAATTTCAAAATCCAATAACTAAAGTGTATTCAAGTGTTGTAGCATCCAAGTGAGGACACTAAAGCCAAGCATGGGAAAAGGAAAGGGAAAAGCCAAAGAAAGAGAAGGAAGACCAGTGATCAATGAACCAAGGAAGGTTCATGTTCTGCAAAGCATGTCATGGCTGGAGAGATTTGTCACAGTGAAGGCTACTACTGAATTTGATGATCGGACAAAAAGGAACCATAAGACAAATCCAAGCCACAAGGTGGATGTCATCAAACTATCCGAAATGGGTAATATACTCTCAGTTTGATAAATGCTATTACCTTCCTTAGTTTATGAAGTCTAAGCAAATATTAAGGAAGAAAGAGCTGAGCAAGTTGGTAATAAAGCTATTCAGTGGTATTCTTCAAAAAAATCACAAGTTGATTCTTGAGATTGAAAATGCATTGCTCAATAGAATTTTGTGATGTTGAGGATGTTGGGTTTAGGCATTATTCTTTCGGGGAACATTGTTTTATACGTGAGTTATACTCACATGAAAGAATTGAGAATGTCTATATAAATGGTAGAAGCCTCAAGACTAGAAAGGAGAGCGAGATAAATGCTTTTTGATGTAGTGAAAGAATTTTGCATCATATGCTTACTACCTTGATTATAGCATACCTTGGGCACAAATCTTCTATTGATAATATGCATGCTGTAATTATGCTAGCTATGCATAAGAAAAGAAAAATGAATTTTGGATATATAGTGCTAAATGATATAATGGCAACTAGAAGAACCGAGCATAAGGCATTGTTGTATGGAAGGTTATTAACAGGAATTTTCTCCAAGTGCAATGGTTTACCAATAAAGAGTGAAGAAGTCTACACCAACAACTCACTAAAGAGAATTCCTTGGACACTTGATGATGATAATGTATGAAGAACTGGAAGAGAAACTCCTTTAAGGGGTGATAGAAGAGATGCTAGTGATGTTGAAGAAAGTGAGGAGGTTGAGGAAGAAGAAAATGAAGAAGAAGAAGAGAATGAAGAGAAATTCCTTGCTGGAAAAAGGAAAGCTAAAATGAGGCATGAGTCATCTAGTGAGGGTGAGCAACCCCACAAAAAGAAGTTTATTTGAAGAGGTACTCTCTATTGAAGGAAAAGAAGTTGAAGATGAAAATCTCACTAGAGGTGATACCATAGTTGCCAAGGTATTTCAAGAAATATTGGACAACCATATAGAGGAAATGAAGAAGATGGACAAATTCTTCAAGTCTTTTTGCTCTGATAATTCTTGGCAAATTTGATGGTTTAGAAGCTAGAGTCAAGAATATGGAAGAAGACTTGAGAAAGAATTCTCAAGTGGTTTTAAATGGTGCAAGTTCCTATAAAGCCCAAGAGAACAAGCAAGAAGAAGGAGGTGAAGGAAGTTTAACAAAGTCAAAGCACAAATCCATCACCAATATCCTTCAGCCAAGGGAGGAAAATGTGGTTCAAAGAAAGAAGATCCAAAGACCCTCTCAAATTGGTAGCTTTCCAAAGCAGAACTACACGAGTAAGGAGTCAACAAATGAAGGACCCCATCATATAGAGCTCAAGGGAGACATGGCCATCATAACAAACAAATTTGGAAGTGAAGACCATGAAACGCATCCAAGACTAAGCCTTTCTATCCCTAAACTCTATTTTGATGCTTATCTTAGTTTATTCCTTGATGCACATGTTATGCTTTAATATTGAAATTTACTTGTGCCTTTTTTAGTCATTATAATGTTTTGAAGCTCAATATGTGAAATCTTTGTGATAAGAGCTTCTTTTGTTTCACTTTTTTTGTCCAAATACTCTCACCCCAAGTTTAATTGCTACTAAAGAGGGAGAGAAGAAGTCAATTTATTATTGTTGAGATGCTACATAATGATTATTGCTGTTAGGATGATAATTATTTGACTAGAACTATACTGTTTATGAGAGTTGATTAATATACTGCTTATATGTGATACAAGTTGTCTCATTTTCATTAACCCCATCTTTGAGTGATGACAAAAGGGGGAGAAGAAATGTGATGACAAAATGTGTGAAAATATGAAATAGCAGTGGAATTCCTCATGCATGAATAGAAAATGTGTGAATTTTCTGAAAATCCATGCATATGTCAAGGGGAGAAAGAACAAAATATGCTATGTGTTTGTTGTACTGCAATTGCTTGATGTAATTGTGATGTGTAATGTGAATGTGCTATGAATGTGTACTGTGAAACTAATTGGTTGCATTTGAAATTTAAAATGATTGTTTTCTGAGATTTTGAAAATGGTTAAGTTGGGATTGTGAAGTTTTTATCATGGTTCTTGACTTGACCTATGACTTTACATTACATCATGAAAATAATTAAATACATGAGTTTTGTGGTTTTGCAAAGCTAAACTAAGTGCTATTGTAGTTATACATATTTGAGTACTTCTTCTATAGTTCATTTGAAAATGCAAAATCACCTTTTCAACTTGTTTCCAAAAATTTAGACTTGAAATTCGGATGCAGACCAAAAATTCGGACGCATCAAGATCTTCTTGTCAAAAATGTTTTTTCTATTGTTCAAATTGTTTGAAAACTATCTTAATCCTTCCTATCATATTTGAACAATCTTAGAAAAGCTTATTTTCAAAAATAGAAGTTGTTATCTCACATATTTTATAGTTTGGAATTGAAAGCTCAAAATTCGGATGCATGATTTAAAGATTCGGATGCATGTTTCAAAAATTCGGATGCATCCATATTTTGTTGCCAAAATGTGCTCTATTGTTGTTCAAATTGATTCAAACTTGTTTTAATCTCTTACACTATGTTTGAACAATCTTAGGAAAGCTTATTTTCAAAAATTGAAGCTTTCATTTCACTTATTTTACAATTCGGACTTGATATGTCAAAATTCGGATGCATAGTATCTCAAGTCCAAACTTGTTGAAAAATGAGCACAATCTAAGGGGGAGCATTGTTAAACTTTTACAACCTTAAAACCTCTCTTAGAACTTTTTCTAAATGCTTAAATGCTATATCTTCTATCCTAGTTGTTGGAAGGAAGGAGGCAAATGGAGGTTGGTTGGGTCATAGGCTCATATTGAGCCTTTTGTATGTCAATGTGCTAAATTGGTTATTTTCTATCATTGACATCAATACTTCTTTGTTCTACATTGTTTAAATCCATCACATTTTGCATCAAAGTTTGTCATCATCAAAAAGGGGGAGATTGTTAGCCCTAAGGGCAAATCATGTAGTTTTGATTAATGACAAATATTGATGAGGACTAATATGCATGTCATTTGTGTGATAGGATTGTTGGATTAAGAAGTATGAAGTCTCATTGCCTTGGAGCTAGCAATGCATGAACAACTCAAATATGTCAAAGTGATTAAAGATTGAAGAGTTTGTTCAAGATTAATGAAGGCTTTGAAGACATGAAGTGTAGGTGACATGTGGTTAATAGGTAAATATTGTAAACCCTACACTCTTAAGTCTTGGAATCTATGAGTTGCAATTGAGAGCACAAAACTTGATTTAAATGGTTTCAATGGTTTTGAAGTTACCTAAATTATCAAGTTTTCATAAATGGTTTTGGTACATAAAAGGTCTTTAATGACTTATCTTTAAGGCTAGAATGTTTTCCAATTTGTTTGAATTGATTTGAACATGTTTTGACAAAGTTTGAAAAATTCGGATGCAAGATTCGGATGCAGTCCAAAAATTCGGTCGTCTGAATTTTGTAGCAAAAGTTTGCTACTATTCTTCCGGGAGAAATTCGGAAGAAGATTCGGACGCAGACCAAAAAATTCGGTCGTTCAATTTTGGCCTTCGAGCATGGTCACTCGTTCTTCCAGAGAAATTCGGAAGAAGATTCGGACGCAAACAAAAAAATTCGGTCGTCCGAAAAATTGGACTGCAGATTCGGTCATCCGAATTTTTCAAAACTAGCCAGTTACTAGCCGCTTTGAACTGATTTTTTGAATTCTATAAAAGCCATAAACTTCAGATTTTTTAGTAGAACTTTGAACAAAAGAAATCCTTGAAGCTCTAACTTGTTTTACATCAAAATTATATCAAAAGCTCTCAAATTGCCTTGTGCTCAAAGATTGAAATTCAAGATTCCAAAGGCAAGAAGTGAAGTGGTGCTAGCAATTGTATTCATCCACCAAGAAGTGTTGGTAACATTCAAATTCTCTCTTTATAATTGTTGTGATTGATACAAGGTTGTCAAGAGACATAAAACCCTTGTGGAGGGTGAGCCATAGACTAGATTAATCAAGGTTGTTTGTGTAAAACCCATTGGTGAGGGTGAGCCTTGGATTAGATTGGTCTAGGTTGTCTAGTGACATAAAACTCTTAGTGATAAGAGTGAACCTTGTTTATTATATTGAAAAGAGGTTGTTGTGGTAAAACCCATTGAAGGGTGAGCCTCTTGTGTAATTGCTTGGATTAAGCTCATAGTGAATTGGTTGAAATCCTTGAGTGTGGACTCAAGGTAGTGGATGTAGATCTTAGAGAGATCGAACCACTATAAATCGTGTGTTCAATTCTTTATAGCTTTGCTTGTTTACATACTTGTGTTATTATTATTTGTTCATAGTTGGTGATTGATTGGTTGTGAGATTATAATTTTATAATCTTGTCTTAACCATCAAATCACATATAAACTTGAAGTTTGTGTTTTTAAAGAAGAGCTTTTATTAAGGCAAAGGATTTGCAAAAAGAGAAAAGATTTTCGATAATTAGCCAAAGACCTAATTCACCCCCCCTCTTAGGTCTTTCATTACCTACTCCTAGAATTCTCCCTTTCTTCTTGTCACCAAAAAGTGACAAATCCATCGTTTGTAGCTTGAAGTTCACTAATAAGTGAAGCATTTCCCATCATGTGTCTTGAGCATCCACTATCACTTGGTAGCACTTGATCTTGAAGGAATATGTACCTACATCAAGTGAGAGGAAGTGACTTTTGGTACCCACATTTTCTTGGGTCCAAGGGGGTTAGTGATAGTTCCCTTAACTCTCCAAATGGTCTTAACACCACTCTCAACCTTTCTTTTCACATAACATCTAGTGGCCTTGTCACTATTTCTACAACAATAAGTGCAACATGTATAGACATAGGGGTAGATGTAGCTTTAACAAAGTAGTTTTTGTATTTTGAAACATTATTTACATGATTGTATCCAAGACCACTTTTCACAAAAGAAGATCTTTGAGATCCAAGTATTTTTTCAAAATTGTCTCTACCATTTGTAAATTTTTCTACACATAAGGTGAGATCATCAACCTTATTTTTCAACAAGTCATAATCAAAAATCAGTTTCTATGGAGAGGATATTTTAACACAAAGATATTTGTTCTCAAGAGATATGTTTTGTAAAGAAACATTTGAAACTTCTTTCTCAATATTTAACAATCAATGGATTCAAGAAGTTTTTTGTTATCACAAAATAATCTTGAATTCTCCTTCAATAAATTATAAATTTTGAATCTCATCTCTTTGTTTCTGTTTGAAACCCTTTTTGATTCACTATACATATCTACAAGCAATTCACTCGGATCATCAATATCATCATCACAATATATAGAGGTAGAAGGAATAGGTTGTACCTCATCATCCATAGCCATGAAGCACACATTTGCTCTTTCCTTATTGTCATCTCCACTATCTTCATTGGCATATTGATCCCAAGTGCCTACCGATCCTTTGCCTTTCTTAAGAGATTTCTTCTTCTTGAATTTGGCTCCTCTTTCCTTCTCCATTTCTTTAGGGCATCGGCTACAAGGTGTTTGGTAATCTTGCACCCATAGCATTGAGGCTTGAACAATGAAGATGATTGCCCTCCTTTCTTAGAAGGCCTCTTTCCTTTCTTGAGAAATCGCTTTTTATAGAATTTCGTGAACTTTTTAACCCCCATGACCATTTCATCATCTTCTCCATCTTCATCTTCATCACAAGATGAATCCTCTTGTTCACTTGGATTGTCGAAGGCTTTAAGTACTACTCCTTTTCTACCTTTCTCATCATCTTCAAGATCATTTAATCTCTTTACCGTCATCTCATGAGTGAGCAATGATCCACTGAGTTTCCCAAGAGGAAGAACTATCAAATCTTTTGATTCTTCAATTATAAGAGCTTTTGGTTGCCAAGACTTGGGTAAAGCATCCAAGATCTTTCTATTTTGTTCAACTAGAGAGTAATTATTCCCAAATGACTTCAATCCATTTGAAATGTTGGTGAAACTTGTAAACATGTCACTAACGCTCTCTCCTCGCTTCATGGTGAATAATTCATAATCCCTCACTAGCATAGCAAGCTTTGACTCCTTCACTTGATTTGTGCCTTCATGAGTTACTTAAAGAAGTCTCCACATGTCATGAGTGGTGTCGCATTCACTTACTCAGTTGTATTGATTGACATCCAAAGTATAACACAAAATGTTCATTACTTCACAGTTCAAGGTCATCTTTCTTAAGTCACTGTCATCATATTAATCCAAAGGCTTTGGTTCCCTAGTGACTCCATCAGCTCTCATCCTCATTGGTATATAAGATCCTTTGTCAATGATATTCCACAAATCAAAGTTAATAGAATATATATATATATATATATATATATATATATATATATATATATATATATATATCTTAATTCTAGATTTTCAAAATGTATAATTTGTTCCATCAAACAAATGAGGTCTATTTGTGGAAAACCTTTCCAAATAAGGTAAGTTTGAAACATTAGTCCTAAGATTTTAACTTCTAGGTTGTAAAACCTATGCAAAGAAGAAGCCCAAGCTCTGATACCGATTAAAAGACCTAAGAGGGAGGTGAATTAGGTCTTTGCCTAATTTTTGAAATCTTTTCCTTTTTGAGAAAATTGATTTGGATGATGATTGACATCAAACACTTAACAAGATATGCAAATGAACACAATAAGATTTCAAATTTAAAAATAGAAGACTAGAGACAACACGAGTAATTTATAGTGGTTCAATTACTCAAGATCTACATCCACTACCTTGAGCCCCAATTCAAGGATTATAATCAAACTCAACTACAACACAAGTTGATCAAATAATACAATAGAGGTTCACCCTACAAGGGTTTTACTCTACAGCCTCATTTCAATTACAAGTAATCAAGGCTCACCCTATCACAAAGGGTTTTATATCTTCAAGATAAATGTGAAAATAGCTAGTAGATGAAATATAAGATAGGAAAGTTACCAACAACTTGGTATGTGATGACAAATTAGCACACCTTCATCTTTTTGTCTAAAAATCTTGAATTTAAACTTTTTAGCACAAGATAAAAGAGTACTTTTTGATAGAGAATGATTGGGATGAGTAAAGATTCTTTAAGGCTCAAAAACTACCAAAAAATCTGAAGTTTTGGAATGATCGTCCAAATTTTTCTGTTTTCAAGCTGCCAGGACAAATTCGTTCTACCAAATTTGGCTACCGAATTTGGACACAAGCGTCCGAATGATCTTCTAAATTTCTCTAGAAATTTAACAGTCATGAAATAAATTTTGAATGTCTGAATTGGAGTCCGAACATTTCAAACTTAGTCAAAATGATTAGAAATCAAGAGCAACAAGTTTGAAATTATTTCATACCATAAAATGGATCTTTTCAAGAGCTTTTAGTCCAAAGATCGTTGTCAAGAACTTGGTAAAAACATTTGTGAGATAAAGCATTTGGGATTGAAAAGGTAAGTTTTAAACTCTCTTGAAAATACTTTAGATTCCAAAGATAAATAAGTGTAAGGTTTATAAAGATATACCTCTAGTGCACTTGTAAACCTACACTAAGGTCTTCAAAGCTTTCAATAATCTTGAAGCAACTCTTTTATCCTCAACCACTTTAGTAACCTTGAGTTGTTCTTGCACTTTTAGCTTCATGGCAATGAGACTTGTATTCTTCTCAATCTAGAAATCCTATCACATAACAATTAAGCATATTAGTCCATATCAAGGTTAACCAACATTATTTCCTTAGGACTTTGCACTTATCAATGTTTGTCATTAATCAAAACAACATGATTTGCCCTTAGGGCTTACACATACCATTCGAAGAAACTGCACTCTAGCCTAACAAATGCAATGCTTGAGCTAAAAGGGCATTTAAATAAAGAAGAATTTATTCATTGTGTAATAATAATTCTTACCCCAAAATTTTCACTAAAAGTAAACAGAGTTAGAGTTTGTTTCTAGCTTACCATAGTAACACATTGAACTTGACTTTTTGGATTTGTCGGAGGACCTTGAACTATATAGGTTGTGGATATCATTTTCTGAGAATCACTTCTCTTCTATTAGGATTAAGGTTGGGAAGCATTGAACTTCTTTTTTGTGAGTTCAACTTATATAAATTTGGGAGAAAGGATTAAGTTGGAATGAGTTATTGATGAGAGAGTGAGTAATTTTTTGTAAGAAATAGAGAAGAACAAGATTTTTTGGGTAAGAATTTGAGAGGGAATATAATAAAAGGACAAAAGAGGCCTTGGTGCCGGAGGCACGTGCAAAAGGTGTGCTTTTTGTCAGCAGAATTTGTTGCAACTCACATAATTTGTCATAACTGCAAGCTAAAAATAGTTTATGGCTATCAAAATTTTATTTTAAAAAAATTCTTGGCTAAGAAGCAAACTACGTAAATAGTTTTTTGGTACTATTAGTCAATTTCTCTTTAATATAATATATTGTCAAAGTTAATATAGAATATAATTCTTGACTATATCAAACTAAAACTAAAATGAGGAAATGATTCCTACATTCCTACATTCCTTCATTCCTACATTAGCATGCAATCTAATCTCTACTCCATAATTGACTAGAGAATTACATTGTCATGTGACTTATTCTTCTAATTCTTGTCTGATACAGGACCACACCAAGAGGAGGACGATCGGTGCGTGAAATCCATTATTTTACTAGCATGACACATGGTGCAACAATGGTGGCAGTAAATCTAGAGTAGATAGTAGCTCGCCTTTGGCACTAACAGCTTGGTTATCCTTCAAACATTGTCTTCGTACATCTTTCTTTCAAGCAAAAAATTTTGTCTCATTGCACTTTCAATTTTGGTGATTTTTTCGTAAGGCCAAAGATACTTGTTGTCATTTTCCCAATGGTGACAATAAGGTTGAATGTCCTTTTGAATTACTTCACTGTGATCTTTAGAGGAAATACCATGTTTGTTCTCTTAGTTGGGCATAGTATTTTTTGTTGGGTATCCCATGGGACAAAAAGGGTAGCGTGTGTACGATATTGAAACCAAAAAATTATTCATCTCACTTGATGTCCGTTTCTAAGGTGTTTTCCCATACCTCAATGAACCAGTCCAAAGCAAGCAAAGATATGGCTGGTGCAAAGAATCATGTCTGATCGCCCAGCATAACATTTTTGTTAACCCACATGGGCTTTCCTCTATGGCCAGTTTGTTTAACAACCCACAGGATGCTGGTCCTAGTCTAGAGGAAGAAAGTGCAAGTCACAATCAGTAGATCTCGTCTGAGCATATGAATCCCAGTCACTAGCCCAACCATAGTCCATATTGGTTCTGCCGATAGTTTGTAGGACGAGGTCTAACCTCCACCAGAACCTAGTAATCCTGCTGCTAGCAGCCCGCAGGCCGGCTTTGAAACGGAGTGGAGCAGGCTGGTCTGTTTTTTTGCGAGCTGAGAAATCTAAATTCGTAACCCGTGATAACCAGCCCGCGGGTTTTTGTAAAACGATCTCGTTTTGTAAAAAAAAAGAGTAAAACGATGTCGTTTTGTAAAAATATTTTTAAAATATTTAAAAATTATTAAAACAACGTCGTTTTGAGAAAAAAATTTAAAAAAATAAAAAGAAAAACGGGCTTCAACCTTGCTGAATTATAAATATTTGAAAATCACAATCATTTTGTCTATCAACTCTTTTACTGGCTAATCATAAATATGACTAACCTTTCCTTTTAACGCAATGAATTCAATGATGCATGATGAATGTTTTCAGAATAAGGAGATTGATACTCCTGATGTCCAAAAATCCACTAAAGCCTGAAACCTTGCCAACAGTGATCTATTTAGCACATCAACTTATAGTTATTTCTTAAACATTTTGCTTTGATCTAACGAATGAGATCAAGCATCAATTATGTCCATAATTCTTAGTTTTTTTTCTTCCTTTTTTTTTCATATTTAAGCATGAAACCACATATTCTACTCTATGTAATAGTTCTAACCATGCAAATCTTTCATGCTTACTACGCTGAAATGCCAAGAAATCTTGTACTTGATTCTTGAACACCCCCCCCCGCCCGAAGGAATGTCCAAACAATAAAATTAAATCAAACATTAACCAAAAAAAACAAACATTATGTTATGAAATAATATGTGGATGTTCATATTAATCAGTTTTCTGAAGAGAACTGAACTCCCAAAATATGACTCATAATCAGATTTGATTTCCTTTTCCCATTAGATTTTGGGTTTGCATAAACTCTTGTATTATGTGTCTATATATAGGGTCATACGATGACATTAATAATATACATATTAGTCTTGTTTCTTGAGTTATACTTTCTCTCTCTATATTCTATCTTCTCTTTTCTTTAGTTTTACATTATTCTCCAAACTTATTGAGTGATGCTTTTGCTTTTGTTATGCTTTGCCAATACCTAAATTCATAACATGTTATCAGCACGAGTCTCTGCCACCGAAGTTGAGATTTAATCAAGAGAAAAAGAGGTATTTTTTCTATCTTTGAATTCTCATGGCAAACATTTCGAGTACTCTTGATATTTATAGAAATAATTATATGTCATAGACATTAGTGCTCAAATTTATTGAGATATAATGGGTCTGGCAGACACAATTATTGAAAATAATGCATCATCATCTCAAAATCGCATAAAAGTCATGATTTTTCTCCGGCATAATTTCCATAAGGATCTAAAGGCAGAATATATTATCATAAAAGATCCCCTTATTTTGTGGAATGATCTAAAAGAAAGATTTGACCACCAGAGGATGGTCATTCTCCCAATGGTTATGTGAGTGAATGCATTAAAACCAATGGTTATGACCCTAGAAGAGGTCGTAGTCATGGTCGAAGCCATGGTCATAGATGCGGATATGATAAAAATCATCCAAATAATCATGACAATCAGAATATATGCATCTAGATATATTGGGTCTTGAAGACACCATTTAATAAATACAAAGCATCAAAGCCACTTGATTACTAGCAAATTGTGAATCAAACATACAATCACCAGAAGATGATTGTTATATAAATGTTAGTAATAATTTGTTATAAGTGTGCCTAAAAGAGTTTATGTCTATCAGTATGTAAAAATTATATTGCATTTAGAATTTCTCCTCAATTAAAGTTATAAGGAGAAATATCACTAGTAATGTGATGAATAAAAGAATTTTCTTTCTCATATCTCTAATATGATCTAAAGTAGCAATATTGAGGAGAAATTTTTCAGAAGTATTTTGAATTTATATCTTTTGAAACTAAATGAGTCATTTTGATGCTCGATCAAATGATTTTATGTCATTCCCTGAAGTGAATGATATTAGAAATTATAATATATTTATATATGAGATTTTTTGTCGCGGCTAGTAAAAATACACTTTGTTCTTATGATATAAGAATGACTTATTAATTCCCAGTAAACAGATACTCACCAGAAGTGAGAAAATAATGAGGAGGAAAAAGGAAAAGTAATAATTCTAACATGTTATTGATGCAATATGAAGTTTTTCACGTACCTGTAGTATGTCAAGCATGTTATGAATCTCTATTAATTATTGATAATTCTTTACTTTTCTAAATTATGCTACTGATAGTAATGATGCTTGTGTCGATAATATTAATATGACATATATGAACGTAGCCAATTCTTTTGAATATCTAGAAAGAGTTTTTAGCATTTTGAATGTCAATCAAAATTTTAAATTATCAAATTGCTACTTTCCTATGTTATTTTAGTGTATTTTGGATCAAGAATGGTGAAGATACAATTTGTCTAAATAATATTTGTTGTTTATTTGGATAAAATTTAAAATATATGTCCAAAGTATAAATGGTAATGCCAAGGTTCCTGAATAACTAATTGATCAAATAACTCTAGAAGAGTTAATTGATTAAAAGCTCCATAAGAGCTACCATATCTTCACCTAATGGTCAATGATTGTAATACATCATTCTCTATATAGTCTTGTAAAATTTTGTGCCTTATCAGTATATCGAGGCATTAGATGAATGAACTTTTGAGGCATAGCATTATCATTATGACATAAAATATATGTGAATTATTGATACCATTATTTATCTCTCTTGATTTATATTGTATAGAATTATGAATTTGAGATACAATATTGAGTAAACTTGAAGTTTACTGATAAATAATTTATTAGTTGGCATGACCGGTTAGACCATCCCGGATCATTAAAATACGAAGAATGATTATGAATTTATTATGGAACTAGAAGTTTCTTAATATGATGAATTTATATGTGCTACTTGTTTTATTTAAAAGTTGTCAGTATTACTTGGGGTTGAATGTGTTATTTTGGGATGAATATGGAGAAATTATTAGTTGATGCATCAACAAATAGTCTTATGAATATTATTGTTTTTTCAACCTGTAGTTTGCACAATTTATTGATAATGAGCTCATGTTTTAAGATTCTCCCAAAGACATAATTTGTCCTAATAATACTGGTTGTATTGAGATAAATATTGAACATCCTGCAGAATGTTTATGACTGTGATATATTAGCACTTATTTCGTATTTTGCCAACACATTGTAATTCTCCTCATAGTAGTTGGTTTGTGGTCAGAAACTAAATATTTTCTATCTTAAGTTTAGAGATGCACTATGTATGTTGCTCCACCACAAAGGTAAAGAGATGGGTTCTCAAAGATATTATTAAATATGTTGGGAGCAAATCTCAATGGAGAGACTCGTATTTTGTTAATTTTGAATATGTTGCTCCAACATAAAGAGGAGAAATCATGAGGCTGGATAAAGATATTAATATGTGTCTCATCTTGATCTTCTATTTTGATCCTCATAGAAGATACCTTGAACCAGAAGCTCAAAGGATAATTTATATAGCCAGGTATATTAACTGGCCAATATTCACAAAGAATGCTCCTATTATATTTGATATCCCTGAAGGATAATCTACCACTACAAATAAATTTGAGACACAAATGAAATATGGTAGATAAGTCGATTACAAAGATACAAACTCTTCACTGCAGTAAAGGCTTAAGATGGTCATATATGCTAAGTTGAGGAGATTTAAATTCCAGCAGAATTTTTCTCCAAACATTATTGATTTATTATTTCCAGAAGAAATTCAGGTACCTGAAAAATGTGATAAATGATGAGATCTCAATATGATTGGAAACTATTGGAACTGCACAAGTATATGACTTTAAAGATATGAATGTGCATAATATATTGAGGATTTCCAAATCGAAGTCTGCAGACTCGAAATGATAAAATTCGCATGAGAAATATGAATGTTTAAACTATTCACAAGTACACTTGAAGTGTACATGTATTCCCAGCATGAATTATACACTTGAAGTGTAATACAAAGAGATAACAATTAATATTTGCTTATAAAATGCGAATCACAAAAGTGAATATTGCCATGAGTTATGGCGTATGATTCCTCATAAGACCTGGCATTGATAACGAAGAAATATATTTCTAATGGTGGATATAATGGTGAATGATAACACTTAATATGTGTTTATATTTGTTATCATTTGATAATAGTACTTATATTTGAAGCCCCTGATGGACTCGATATGCTTGAAGCATATGATTATTCCTGTAGAACATAATGAGATTGTCTTAGAGAATTTTTATTAAAATAATGATTGAGTATGTCCATATATGAAGAAATTCTATACGTACCTATACTTGCTATATGTATTTCTTTATCAGAAGATATCGTCATTACACAATCTATTGATTGGCATAGTGTTCTCCAAATTAGGGGGAGAAAATCATCAATTAAAAGAGGATATCATTTTTTACTTTTATGTTGATCTATGAATAAGCATTAATAAACTGAAAGTTCAAAATATTGTTTATTTGCATAAAATTACAAATTAATTATCTAACTGACTTTTGTAAAGTTAGTCAATATGATATTCTAGCTATAGATATTTTTATTTGAATAAATGTCCCAGCAGGACAAATACATAAATTCTATGGACATATGATTTTTGATACACACTTGAAGCGTTGTTGATCTCTTGATTTTGAAAAGAGAAAATGATTTGATAAACAAGGTATTTTTCCTGAAGAATTTAGAGAAGCAAGTATTGTGATCAACATTTTGAAAAGTCAACATTTTGTTTTGATTGAACATTCTGAAGATGTTTCACATGGACATAGCACATCAATTGTTATTAGGTTATTATATGCGAGATCCTTTATATCTATTGAAGGATATTGAAGAACTATTTGGTCTTGAAGTACCACAATTCTGTAATTGAGTGCATGAATACACTTGTCCACGTGCAAGTAGATATCTATTCTAGTTCTTCTCTACCCAATGAATTTTGAGTTGGCATTAAGCTGCCTTTTGAATCTCCTTGATATAGTTTATCTCGAATATTGAGAAAATCTAACTCTTGTTGAGATGGATATGTAAGGTATAAGTTACTTATATGATTCATATACACCATGCATTTATAGGCATGTGTTGATTATAACAGCCACATTTTCAACTTATAGAAATTTATGATGTTGGTTGAGAATATATGTGATCATGATTAATGTATTCGAGATAAATCTATATTCTCTAAGAAGGAATTATATATGTACTGTTGAATGATAATAAAGTTTGAAATATATCTAAGAAGATATGATAAGGTATATTTTTAATCACGAACTCCAGAAGAGATGTGATATTGATATGCAATGAATTTTATCATTTGATTATTTGACAAATCTATTCACTAAGACTTACCGATAGCAACATTTGATTGAAAAGCATCGGTTAAGAAACCTTAAGGTGGTTTCTTATCAGGGGATTAATAATGACATAAAGAATAATGTACACTTTTTCCTTCACTAGAGTTTTTTTTCCCACTGGGTTTTTTTATCTAGTAAAGTTTTAACGAGGAATATTCTTTATGTTATGAACATCCAAGGGGGAGTGTTATGAAATAATATGTGGATTTTCATATTAATCAGTTTCCTGAAGAGAACTGAACTCCCAAAATATGACCCCAATCAGATTTGATTTCCTTTCCCCATTAGATTTTGGGTTTGCATAAACTCTTGTATTATGTGCATATATATAGGGCCATATGATGACATTAATAATATACAGATTAGTCGAGTTTCTTGAGTTATGCTTTCTCTCTCTATATTCTATCCTTTCTTTTCTTTAGTTTTACATTATTCTCCAAACTTATTGAGTGGCGCTTTTGTTTTAATTATGCTTTGCCAACACCTAAATTCATAACGCATTAATCGTTAACCAAAATTATCGATTTCAGAAATTGTAAAGTAATTGAATCTTTAAAAACAAACATTAACCCAAAAAAAAACGAATTGATGAAAGTGGAAAGAACTTTAACAATACAAGTCTTAAGCAATTTTCTAATCTTCTTCATCTTCATCTTCCAAAACATTTGAACCTGCTCTAGATGTAGTTTATTCTTTTAATGTCATTTCGGCATCTTCATCTGTAAGGGTAAAATATAAAGTAATTTAAAAAATAAATTTATGATAATTGTACATTAGATTTAAAGTAAAGAAATTTATATTTATCAATCTTAACACTTATTACTTACCCTCAGGAATAAAACCATGAAACCAATTACGTGCACATAATAATGCTTGTACATTTTAAGGAAGAGGGCAGCTTCTATACTTATTAAGGACGTGAGAACCAATACTAAAAGTAGATTCCGAAACCACTGTAGTAATTGGAATGCTCAAAATGTCAGAAGCCATCAAAGCTAAATCAGGAAATCTATATCTGTTGTCTTTCCAATATTGTAAGCCATTCATGTTTTGAAAATGGCTCAATTCCAGCTTTGTCTCATCCAAGTATGTGTCCAATTGAGATTTTCTTGTCTTGGTAACAACTTGACTATCAAACATCTTAAAATCCTAATCAATGAAGCATACAAAATTTAAAAAAAAAAAGACATTAGTAGAGAATGGTTAAATTTGACGATATTCAAATATTTAAACTAAACAGGAATATTAAAGAAACTTACATATGTTGGAGATAACAGGTTATCCAAATCATCTGTATCTATTCCCAATCCACTTTCACTTGGTTGAATAGAAGGCACAAGCTCATGTGAAAAAGAACTTGATGCATTTGCTGTTTTTTTTAATATTGTTCAAACAACTGCTTCATCTTTTTTTTCACAATATCTATCTTCTCACAAGTAGTACTTGGATCAACCTTGTTATAACACATCTCCAACAATTGAAATTTTATTCGAGGATCAAGAACAGCTCCTGGTGCAAGAATAACATTATACTCCTTCCAATACTTGTCAAGTTTAGATTTCATCCTTGTAACCATGTCCTTTATGACAACATCTTCATTATTCACATTATTCACCAATAAACACTCAATTTTCCAAACTTGCATAAAGTATAAGTTAGAGGTCGGGTAAGAGGAACCAGATATCAACTTAGTAATCTCAAAAAAGGACGGAGAAATTCAAACATCTTTTGACCCTTGTCCATTCTTCCATTGATGGACAATACTTGTAATTTCTATCACTTAAAGAAAGAGTAGAAAATGCACGTCGATATTTCAATGCACTTTCAAGCATCATATATATAGAATTCCACCTAGTAGATACATCCAATCTCAAATGAATCCCCATTTGAATGCCCACTTGTCTAGCACATTCTTCAAAAGCCTTCATTCTCCCTTCCGACCCCTTAACATACTTCACACTCTCTCTAATCTTATGCAAAGCATCATTAGCTATCTTCAAACCTTCTTGCACAATTAGATTCAAAATACGTGCTGAGCAACAAATACGAAAAAAATTCCCCATTACATAACAAACTATCTTGCAAACAAAGCTGATCCCGCAAAATATCTTGCATGTTGTCATTAGAAGATGCATTGTCCAAGGTTATTCAAAATATTTTCCTCTCTATTCCCCAATCTCTTAACAAATCAAAAACTTTTCTTGCCAATTCAACTCCTGAATGGGGAGGAGGGAAATCTGAAAAAGATAGTATGAAGCTATTCAATTTCCATTCGACATCAATAAAGTGAGCAGTCAAACAAATATAAACTTCAGATGTGCAAGCTGTCCAAGCATCAGATGTGAGACATATTCGACTTGGAACATCAACTAGTATTTGTTTTAAACCATTTTTTTTCATATAAAGCTTCCATACATCAAATGCAGCAGTATTCCCAAAAATATTTTTCACACCAGGGTTGCAATACTTAAGAATATCTCTAATCCCTTCATACTCAACAAATGAAAAAGGAAGGTCATGCCTTATAATTGCACCCGCAATCTTTTCACGCAAACCTTTTTGGGAAATATTTCTATTTCTTACTTTCCCAGCATTATCTATATGCATATTCCCCACATTTTGAAACTGAGATTTTAATTGATGACAAACCTTGACATGACGACTAATGCTAGAAGTCCCATATTTAGACCCTTCTGCTACATACTCTTTTCTGCAATCAAGACATTCTGCTCTTGGCTTCCCATCTTTTCCAACGCCCAAATCTTTGAAGCATGACCACACAGATAAGGTGGTAGTCTTTGCCTTCTTTGAAGGTTTGATATTTGACTGAAGCTCACTCTCCACAACATTAGAGTTTTGATTGGGAACAAACTTTCATCTTCATCACCTCGAAGATCAGTATTATTTTGGTCATCCATACTGGAACATGTAAGTAAATTTTATACAACTTAAATTTCAAATATGGAGTCAATCAAACATGATCAGATTATGTAACAAACCAATATCAATGTTTCAATTAAGCACAATTGAAAAAACAACAGCTCAACTTTGTCCAACTACAATGGTACTCTGGCCAATTTTTTAAGGAAACTGATATTGCCGGATCTAATTGCTTCTATGGGACTTATTGCATTAGCATCATGCAGACTGAATTCAAATCTATATCTATTATGGCGCAAATAGCTTTTGAATCATCATTTCCCTATTTGCTAATCTTACATGTTGCTAATCTTCAAAATAAAGAAAAGGGCAATTTTCAACCCAATCTAGGTGAAGTATAAATTCCTCTGCTATGAAGATCAGTGAAGCTTTTGATCATGGTAATTTCTTGAGAAATGAGTCTTATGAGCCAAGAATTTCTCTGAAACACAATGGTTCTTGTCGAATAACAGTGAATGATAAAGCTCTGAAAAGGGGCACCAATAGCTACAAGATCTGGAAAGGGTTTTCTAGGCATCATTCTGGTAGGAGAAGCACAAGCAAGAAAGATGAAAATAGTATCATTTTCTCAAATCTTGAAAAGGAGAATAAGAAAACCTGAAAGTGATTTTATCATCTTCTTCATAGAATAGCATGATTCTCATTAACAAAAAATGGTAGAAAGAAAGAAAGAAAGAAAGAAATAAGCTTTTGTCTATTGTGTTCAAGTCCTGTTATTTGTCTTTCCTCATATAGTCCCTCTTTGTTTCCTGATGTAATCTACAAATTACATAAATGAATATGAGGAACTGACTCATTTTCCTTATTTTTTGTTTCTTCTCAACTGTTAAAAGTTCACAATCTGTGGCAACAATACAAAGGAGGTGTCCGAGTTCTTTTCTTTTCAGAAACAACAACTCAACCTTGTCCAACTACAAGAGAGAGTAGCATGAGATAATTAACCAAAGCAAGTAAGCAACTGCCAAAAAAAATAAACCAAGTACAATTTTCGTAAACTACAGTGATTCTAGGATCCCAACAATACATTTGCCCAGCAAAAGTAAAACTGAATAACTAACGATAAGAAGAAGAAATAAAAAAATACATTCTATAACTCACTTGGGGTTTTGGGCAGATTTGGAGGAGAATGGACTGAAGCAGAAAGAAGATACGAATTGCTCTTGTTCTTTGTGGATACAAAGACCTCTTGAGCTGAAGATCGATTAGGGCAAACTTGCAAAGAGCGAACTGTGCAGTCTGCTGAAGCTGAATTTTGAAAGGGGCAAAAGAGAAGAGATGGCAAAACGACGTCATTTTGCCATCTCAAAAATATTAATAAAACACGCGAGCTAGCCCGCGGGCTAAACGGAGCGGGCTGAAAAAGCCCACGATAAAACGTGCTTGGATTTACTAAGTCCATGCCTGTCCGTTTAGGCCAGCTCACTGGTTGAGGCCCGTTTTGACGGTATTTCTAGCAGATCTCCCACTAGAAACCAACCAGATGTTATTGCCAATGGCGAGCTGTGCCGATCGCAGCAACCTTAGAAGGCCCTGACAAAATTCAAAGATTATGCGTGCGATGCAAAACTCACTTCTCGAAATTCATCCTGTCATCACTCACCCCCTTCAGGTATGGCTTCATCCATCCATTCTTCTTTGCCTTCTAAAAATTCTTCCACCTCTTAGTTATATATCTCGTATGATCATTTATTTTCTTCTCATATTGTGAATGATTATTTTTCCTCTTCTCACAAAGCCTTTTAGCTACTATTAGCAATTGTGAGGAACCTCACAATTATGGATAGGCAGCCACTAATTCCCGATAGAGAAAATCTATGCAAACCAGAATTCACACTCTTGAAAGCAACCACGCTTGGACCTACATACTCTTCCTCCTGGAAAGAAGTGGATTAAATGCAAATGGGTTACAAGATCAGGTACAAAGCAAACGGCTCCATTGAAAGGTACAAAGCTAGGCTTGTTGCTAAGGGGGTTGTCAAATCAAGGGGTGTTGCATATCCAGCCACTATTGTTGAAGCTTTAAAGCCACCATTGTTGAAGCTTGAAGCCACCATTGTTGAAGTTTAAAGATTGTACCGGCCAGCCATCAACTTTGAAATTTAGCCACAAATTACCTATCTCATTTTTTGCTATAAATAGAAGGTTTTTCCTAATGAGTTGTAATTAGAATTCCCATAGAGGAATTAATCCCCAGAGAGTGAATTTTTTTTAGAGTTTTTTTAAATTCTATTATGTTGATATAGAAAGAAATTTTCTCTTATATTTATGTGTTTCTAAAGAATATTCGATACTGAGTATTTTTACCTCAACAAGTAGTATCAGGACTTCAGGTTTTAAGCTCACCGGATGAGTCACCAAAAATTTCTGGAATTCAACTTGTTTAAATCATGATTTTGAGCATACCATTGAATTCCTTGTGCCAAGAGGAGCACAATGCAATTTTTGAAGGCTAAAATCGAGGTTCGAAGAGATTACAAGAGCAAAAATAAGATTGCTCTGTTTCTCTGAATTTACGCATTTTATGCTGCATCCAGGCAGCCTGAGGAAGAAGATGTCTAGTCAGCATCTCGTCATTGACACGTCATCATCCACGTCGGCACAAGTCATCTGCCATGCTGGTAACCAGTCATTTGCCATGCTACCGACCAGTCAACTACCACGTTATCGCCAAGTCATTGCCACGTGGCGGGTATTCAGAAAATTTTTGTATTTTTTTGAAATTGCACTTTAGTTTCTAAAGTATTTTGAAATTAAAATTTGCTCATAAAGTTTTCTAAAATTATGAAATTACCCCAAAGTCGGAGGAGTCAAATTCACCATTTTTTATTGTTCCTGGCTTAAAGGTGAGGTTTATTTTTCATAATTCAACTCCTTTTTTAAGTTAAAATGGAGGAATCATCTGAAGCAATGATTAAAGGGTGTCAAGCCTGATGAATATAAGGAGACGGATTGGAAGAAGATGAACCGGAAATCTATTGGTCAAATCCGACAATAGATTGAAAATAATGTCTTCCACCATGTTGCATAAGAGACAGAGGCATATGCTCTTGGGAAGAAGCTCGAAGATATGTATCAGGCCAAAATTGCTCGGAATAAGGCCCTATTAATGAGGCGATTAGTAAACTTGAAACTCAAGTATAGAACTTCAGTTGCCAGGCACTGCAGTAAGTTTCAAAACCTGATAAATCAATTGTCTTCTGTTGAGATGCCACTTGCAGACAAAATTCAGGCACTCCTTCTACTCAATTCTCTACTTGATAGCTGGGAAACACTAGTGGTGTCCCTTAGCAACTTGGCCCCAGATGGCAAAGTTACCATGTCTATGGTATAAGATGCCCTGTTCAATGAGGAGGCTAGAAGAATGGACATGGGCAAGGATTAGACTCATGCTCTTGTATCAGAGAACCGAGGAAGACAACATGGGAAGCAACAACAAGGAGGTAGAGGCAGAGACAGAGGCAGAGGAAAAAGTAGAGGCAGATCCGCTGATGGCAAGAAGCTGACCTACACATGCCATCATTGTGGCATTGAGAGTCACATGAAGAAGAACTGCTACAAATGGCTCGAGGAGCAAGTCGAAGAAAAATGGTGGAGAAACGCTAGTCATTATTCTTTAAAACATAGCATTTTGTTCTACTCTTGATAATCTATGCCTTCATGTCTCAAGAGAAGATTTAGAATGGGTGGTAGATACTGCAGCATCCTACCACGTGACTTCCCGCAAGGACTACTTCACAACATACCAAGCTGGAGACTTTGGAACTATGAAGATGGGAAATTCCACTTTCTCACGAATTGTAGGAATTGGTGACGTCCATATCAAGACAAACATTAGGAGCACCATTACACTGAAAGATGTTCGGCATGTACCTGATCTTCAACTTAATCTTCTTTTAGGTATAGCTCTTGACAAACAAGGTTATAATAACCATTTCAACAAAGGCAACTAGAAGTTGTCAAATAGCGCTTTGACAGTCGCTCAAGGACATATTTGCAGTACATTGTACAAGACTCATGTAAGGATATGTACAAGAAGCCTCAATATTATAGAGAAGGAGAATTCTTAGAATTTGTGGCAAGAGAGACTAGGCCACATCAGTCAGAAAGGGTTATCTTCTCTAAATGAGAAAAAACTTATTAAACTTGACAAGGATGCTATCATTAATCCTTGTAGTCATTGTTTGTTTGGTAAACAACATCAAATCTCCTTTAATATTTCCTCAACAAGAGAATCAAAGCTACTTGATATGGTGCACTCTGATGTTTACAGTCCTATGGAGGTTGATTCATTAGAAGGTAATAGATATCTCCTATCTTTATTGATGATGCTTCTCAAAAAGTATGGGTGTATTTCCTTAGATTGAAGGACCAGGTTCTGAACTACTTCAAGCAATTTCATACTATGGTGGAGCATGAAATAGAAAAGCAATTGAAGTATCTTCAAACAGATAATGGGGACGAGTATACTTCCAAGATGTTCAAAGCCTATTGTAGGAGTTATGGCATTAGACATGAGAAGACAGTTCCTCGCACCCTGCAACATAATGGCGTAGCTGAGCGGATGAATTGTACAATTATGGAAAGAGTCAGAAGCATGATGATCAAGACAAAGCTGCCAAAGCCATTCTTGGGAGAAACAGTAAGGGCTAAATGCTACTTCATCAACAGATCGCCATCAGTACCACTAAATTTTGAAGTTCTAGAGAAACTGTGGTCTGGAAAGGACCCAACTCAATCATACTTGAGAGTATTTGGATGTTTGGCATATGCACATATATCCAGTGAGCTCAGACAGAAGTTTGATGAGAGGACTACTCCATGTATTTTCATTGGCTATGGAGATGAAGAGTTTGGATGCATATTATGGGATCTAAAGGAGAGGAAGGTGATCAGAAGCAGGGATGTTGTATTTCATGAAAACCAGACAAGAGAAGATATTGGAAAGCCCGCAATATCTCAAGAGTCAAGTGTTGACACTCAATTCTTAGATGAAGGACTAGTACCATCTGTGATCAATAATGATGCAATGCTAGAAGACATGCCAGAAGCAGATGAAGAGGAGGAAGAAGAAGGTGTTGAGCAGGGGGAGACTCAACCCACATCTCTAGAAGTTTCGAAACCATCACAAGGCCAAAATGATGGTGAATCTTCTCAAACTGCTCCAAATGTTAGAAGATCTGAACAAGGACGGATTCCTTCTAAAAAATATTCAAATTCTGAATATCTTTTGCTCACTGAAGATGGAGAACATGAGAGTTTCTAAGAAGCAATATCTCATAAGGACAAAGAAAATTGGCTGCTCGTAATGCAGAAAGAGATTGAATTTCTGCATAAAAATCAAATTTATGAGATCGTCAAACTTTCAAAAAGGAAAAAGACATTGCAAAATAAATAGGTGTTCAAGCTAAAGAAAGATGCCAACGGGAAGGTAGTGAAATACAAAGCTCGATTCAATGGATTCCAGCAAAAGAAAGGAATTGGCTTTGATGAAATTTTTTCACCAGTTGTCAAAATGACATCTATTAGAGTTATACTTCATTTGGTTGCAAGTATGAACCTGGAGCTTGAACAGATGGACATGAAGATAACTTTTCTTCATGGAGATCTAAAAGAAGAAATCTACATGGAGCAGCCATCAGGATTTGAGATTTCAGGTGATAACCTTGTTTGTAAGCTAAAGAAAAGCTTGTACAGATTAAAGTAGGCACCAAGACAGTGGTATAAGAAGTTTGACACTTGCATGATGCGACAAGGGTATAAGAAGACTACTATAGATGAGTGTATGTATATCCAAAGATTTCTAGATGGGAATTTCATTGCTCTTTTACTATATGTAGACGACATGTTGATCGTGGGACAAGACGCATGAAGATCAATCAACTGAAGAAAGAATTATCTAAGTCATTCGACATGAAAGACTTAGGACCAGCTCCGCAGATTTTAGGTATGCACATTATTTGAGACAGAAACAACCGAAGGTTATGGCTATCACAAGAGAAGTATATTGAACGAGTGATAGAAAAATTCAATATGAACAATGTCAAACTAGTTAGAATTCCACTTGCAAATCATTTCAAGTTAGATAAAAGTTCATATCCCTCATCCAAGGAAGAGATTGGAGAGATGTCATCAGTACCATATTCTTCAGCCGTTGGAAGTCTAATGTATGCAATGGTGTGTACAAGGCCCGATATTGCTCACGCAGTGGGAGTGGTAAGTTGATTTCTCTCCAACCCTGGAAAGAAGCATTGGGAGGCAGTAAAGTGGATTCTCAGGTACCTCAAGGGTACTACCAAAATGAATCTTTGTTTTGGGAGAGCTGATCCAATCTTACCGGGCTATACAGATGCAGATATGGCCGGTGATCTTGATAGGAGAAAATGCACATCAGGTTTTCTCTATACTTTTGAAGGGGGAGCTATCTCATGGCAGTCAAGATTGTAGAAATGTGTTGTTTTATCCACAACTGAAGCTGAGTATATTGCAGCCTTAGAAGCTGGGAAAGAGATGTAGTGGTTAAAACATTTTCTTCAAGAACTTGGGATTAAGCAAGTTGATTACAATGTATATTATGACAGTCAGGGTGCTCTGGATTTGAGTAAGAACTCCATTTATCATTTCCGCACAAAACATATTGATATTCGTTATCACTGGATACGTGAAGTGATTGAGAAACAACTATTGAGACTAGTAAAGATCCACACAAAGGAGAATGCAGCAGACATGTTTACAAAAGTGGTTACATTAGATAAGCTAGAGCTATGCAGAGACATAGTTAGAACTACTGTTAGATGAAACTTGTTTCAGATATGGCTGGAATGTTGAATATCCAACCACCATTGTTGAAAGCCACCATTGTTGAAGCTTGAAAGACACCATTGTTGAAGTTTGAAGCCACCATTGTTGAAGTTTAAAGATTGCACAGGCCAGCCATCAACCTTGAAATTCGGCCACAAATCACCTACCTCATTTTTTGCTATAAATAGAAGGCTTTCCCTGATGAGTTGTAATTAGAATTCCCAGTAGAGCAATTAATCCCCAGAGAGTGGATAGTTTTTTTAGAGTTTTTGTAAATTCTATTCTATTGATATAGAAAGAAATTTTCTCTCATATTTGTGTGTTTCTAAAGCTTATTCGATCCTGAATATTTTTACCTCAACAACGGGGAGGATTTTATAGAAACGTATGCACCAATCGCCAAGATGACAATAGTGTGCTATTTGCTAGCTGTTGCCGCTGTCAAGGCATGGAAGTTGCATTATATGGATGTAAACTATGCAGTCTTCCATAGAGACTTGAATAAGGACATTTACATGGAACCTCCACCCAGATTCAAACCTCCAAAACCAGGTTAATATTGGAAACTCAAAAGATCAGTGTACTGGCTTCGACAAGCATAAAAGAACTAGTTTGCTAAGTTGACTATCACATTACATGGTTTTGAATTCTAGTAATCATTAATAGAGCATTTACTTTTGTTAAACATATTCCATGAAGACAATTACTATTCTTTTGAATGATTCACACTACCTTTGGATATTTCACACTGCTTAATGTGAAAAATATGTGAAACTATTTAAATGGTGGCTAATATGAATATTCACATTGATATTCACATTTATGCATTCACATTAGATGGAATTCCTATAAATAAAGGCATCCTCCATTCTTTCCTTCATCCCCAATTTTGTGAGAGAATCCTAGAATTTTAAAGGGTGAAAATTAGTATACTCAATTTTATATAATATCCTTGTGAGGATTGTTGGGTATATTTTGGGTTCTAGGTTTGAGAGTTAGTCACCATAAATTTTGTAACATATTATCTTTATTAGATACATTTGATCCATCTTTACCCGTGGACATAGGCATATTATCGAACCACGTTAAATCCTTGTCTTCCTTTGTGTGCTATTTTCTTCTACCCTAATTTTTGTTTCTCATATACAACTCTAAATTTTTTTTATCATACCTAGAAATATTATTTATTTCTGGTTCCATTTCCATAACAACTTTTCATTTACAAACAAGCACGAATGTTTCTCGCCCTCTTCGTTTATGTAGATGACATTGTAATCACAGTAATGGTGCTAATAAGCGTGAGGAAATTAAGCAATATCTAGAAAAAAATTTTAAAATCAAGGACCTTGGTGCATTGAAGTGGCAAGGTCTTCACAAGGATTGTTCTTATGCCGAAGGAAGTATGCACCAAACATCTTTGAAGAATGCAGATTGATAGGTGCAAGACCAAGTGTAACTCTATTGGATAAACAACCAAGCTGTCAAAATAAAATGGAGAAGTATTTGAGGAACCAGGTAAGTATAGGCGTCTTGTTGATGGCTGTTGTATCTAGCTATCATGCAGTCTGACATTACATATGCAATCCACATACTTAGTCAATTCATGCAAAAGCATCGGAATGTAGCTTTACAGGTGGAATAATATGTGAAAGGAAGCCTATGCCGTGGGATTTTATTACCCAAAAAAATACATGGATCTCAACCTAGTGGCATATTGCAACTCTGACTGGGTAATATGCCCAATTACCAGAAGATCCATTATCAGATTTTTTTTTTTTTTTGATAACTCAAGTGTCTAAGCTTCGCTTAACTAATCCTGAACCGCAAGACCAGCCCCTAGGCCATGAAGTAGGTAGATCGCGGGATGTGCATAAGCTACCTCCTAGGTTCTCGTTGTGTGTTTTTCATGCCCTTAAACTCAATTTTATTACAATCTCTAATAATTTGCACACAAACACTAGGCAAGTGCATATATCGTTATGATTAGTATAATGACAAGTAAATTTAAATGTTGTATCTACGGGGTGGTTAAATATCATTACTCACTTTCCACTCCATTGTTTAGCCTATGAAATTTGCTTGTGAGATAATAGAAATAATTACTAAGAATAACAATCTAACTTAATCAATAAAATGTAGTTTAGCTAAAACTTAAACTGCAAGAGAAAATTTCAATTGATAAAATAATACTTGAATGAAAAATCCCCCTAGAATTACCTATGTGATAGAAACGTCCTTGGTTGATGAATTTTCCTTCTTTTGTTTGATGAAATTCCTCAATTAAAACTCACTCTATCTCTAGATGAAAGTCCTCTACTCTTAGATTAATTAGTTGAAATCTCTTTCTAACCAATTCAACCCAAGAATGTATTAAGATTTGTGAATTTCCAATTAGATTTCTCTAATTACCAAGAAGATGTTGAGGTTTCTATCGCTAGTCACCTAAATCATCCCCATTGTTTGTGTATGGTCTATTTCACCCTTCTTTTGTCAATTCCAAGTGAAAAATTCTAGATTATGAATCAATTATCATTCACCCTTCATTTCTCAATTCCAAGTGAAAATTTTCAGATTCTGAATCAATTATCAACCAATCAAACCCACAAACAATCCACAAGAAATTAGAACTCAATCAACCAAGGAAACAATTAATTCGCATAGATAAAAACTAGGGTTCATAACCATCCAGGTATTCAATAATTTAGCTAATCAACATATTATAATTCAAAGAACATAAAGCAATAAAGAAAGAGGAGGAATTGCTCATTTTCATGGTTGAAATCTTCTCTTCTTCAAAGCTTAAGTTCTCCACGTTGTGTTGAGAAAATTGTAGCTTTTGTCTTGAATCTTCAAGATGGATGTTCTCCTTCTTCAAAGATTCAATCTTCTCTCTTGATTTCTCTTGCAAAGATTGATGAATTGGAGAGGAATTTGTGAGTTTTTTCTCTGTTTTTGCAGCCTCCTTCCAACCCTAGTTGTCTTCTATCAATTGCCCTAAAAGGGTATTTATATTCCAGCCCAAAAGAGAGATAAAAATAGTAAAAAAAAAAGGTTCTACATGACACAAACGGCGCTGCTTAGTCCCCTAAAGGTGGCACTGTTTAGTCCCAGTTTTTTCTACATTGTTCTCTGCATGATTGTGACAGTAGTTTTGAATTCTAGGTGAATTTAGAGCATGAAATCGACTAATCTAGGTCTTGATGTCTTCTAAAAAAATTGTATATAATGATCTTATCTTTTCATATAGCTTTGTATTACCTCAATTAGATATCTATAACTCAATATATGATCATTCTACCAAAATATATCGAAACTGGGACAAAATCTAGGACAGGTAATTTTACAGCATAAGTAGGGTTGCCAAACAAACTTGAATTGACATAAATTTTACCATTATGAAAACTTCAGAATGTCATCTATAAATGTATAGAAGATAACTTTTGCATTTGAAATCTCTATAGAGGTCAAAATTTCACTTGAAAATTCCCTATCATGCTATTTTGCTATGTATTTCTCTGTTTTCTTCATTGTGTAAAATCTCATTGTTTGATTCATTCTATTCCAAATCTTCAATAAACTCACTTAAAGCAAATAAGAGATAATGGAGTGTAAATGGTGATTGAAATACCACAATTTAACAGAAATTTAAGCTCAAAATTATCATTATATGAAGCACAAATATGAGATATCAGTTCCCAAAGCCTCTGTACACTACTGTGCACAAGAGACCCTCTCCAAGCAAATTGTTCTACTGTACCCCTCAAATACAGCTCCTAAGTTTCCAATAAGAGTCAAACTCTCACCCTGCCACTGGCAGCAAAAGTCATTCTTGATTTTTCGACCAGTTTGCCTGTGCCTGGGAGGTCCATCATCAGATATTTTGTTAAGCTTGGAAACGACACCTATCTCTTGGAAGTCTAAGAAATAGTAGGTGGTATCATGGTCATTGGTGAAAGAAAAGTACAAGGCCATGGCGAATGCAACAAGTGTGATTATTTGGTTACACATGTTAATGAAATTTCTTGGGATCAAACTAGGACCCACTAGACTTTATTGCAACAGCCAATCAACCATTTACATCACTACAAATCTAGAGTGTTTCACGAAAGAACAAAGCATATAAAAATTAACTGTCATTTTTTTCATGAAAAGTTGCAAATAGGAGAGCTAGTTACATGTCACGTTGGGACAAAAGAACAGCCAATGGATATATTCATTAAAGCTTTAATTCAAAAGCAATTTGATTATTTAATTGGCAAGTTGAGTGTATTAGACCTATACACACCAAATTGAAAGGAAGTGTTGGAATATCAAGTATATATTTGATGTATCTTGTTGTATCTTTTATTTCAGGATAGAAAGAATTTGTAAATATCTTTAATTAGAAATTTTCTTACCTCTGTTGTATTATTTAAAGGGTTGTACTCTCCTGCCAATAAAAGGAACTATTCCTACAAAAGGTCAAATACGTAGAGTGTCATTCACATGTGCGTCAGAAGTTGTTGTTGACGCTGAACTCCCCCAGCATGTTCAATAAATTGTTGCTTCCCCATCCATTGATGCAAGACATTCTGGAGGGTATACTTTGATATTCTTGACCATTTTTTTTTACGTTCACTTGCTGATAAAGGAGGAATATATATATATATATATATATATATATATATATATATATATACGCTTTTATTCTCTCTCATCTCCTAAAAGCCTTGGAATCTTCATTCTTATTCTTTAAAATTTTAAGTTTTTTTATCAGATTAAAAAGTTATTATTTGTTAGAATTTAAACCTTTAAATTTAAAAATTCTAATTCTTAGCCCCCACTTCCCTCATTAAATTCTCTAATTTATGTTATTCATGTTTTCTCTTTCTACATATTTCATACCTTTTCTTTTTTTGTTTTCTTTTTTTTTTGTTTTAATTAGATTATGTACAATAATGTATATTTTCAGTTCTTTTAATAGAAAATTAGTAGTTTTTATTTTCTTTGGCATGTTTTGAAGATTCATATTTTTCAACAACTTCGTTTTAATTACAAATTTTTTTAAGGAGATTATTTTAGAAATATTGATCTATTACTCTAATTTTATCCTTCATATGCTAAAATTTAAGGACAAAAGTGATTAATTGCTTATTAAAATATTCTCATCAGAACATGCATGACTTTACGGTACATTAGACATGAAATGTAATGATCGATGATTTTTAATTTTTTTATTTTTGGTCTTTCATCTAGTGGATTAAAAAAAGAAATAATTTTTGTAAAGTATAATATATATATATATATATATATATATATATATATATATATATATATATAACACTTTTACTCTCTCTCCTTTCCTAAAAGCCTTAGAGTCTTCATTCTTATTTTTTAAAATTTTAAGTTTTTTTACTAAATAAAAAGTTTATTATTGGTTACTGTTAGCCCTAAAGGCAAATCATGTAGTTTTGATTAATGACAAACATTGATGAGGACTAATATGCTTGTATGTTGTGTGATAGGATTTGTGGATTAAGAAGTATGAAGTCTCATTGCCTTGGAGCTAGCAATGCATGAACAACTCTAATATGTCAAAGTGATTAAAGATTGAAGAGTTTGTTCAAGATTAATGAAGGCTTTGAAGACATGAAGTGTAGGTGACATGTGGTTAATAGGTAAATATTGTAAACCCTACACTCTTAAGTCTTGGAATCTATGAGTTGCAATTGAGAGCACAAAACTTGATTTAAATGGTTTCAATGGTTTTGAACTTACCTAAATTATCAAGTTTTCATAAATGGTTTTTGCACATAAAAGATCTTTAATGACTTATCTTTGAGGCTAGAATGTTTTTCAACTTGTTTGAATTGATTTAAACATGTTTTGACAAAGTTTAAAAAATTAGGATGCAAATTCGGTCATCTGAAATTTTTCTGCACTGTGAACAGTAATACTATTTACGTGAACAGTGCCCTGTTCACATGAACAGTACCTACTATTCTTCCAGAGAAATTCGGAAGAAAATTCAGACGCATGGAGAAAAATTCGGTCGTCCGAATTTTGTACATAGTGCATAAATAGTGACTACTGTTCACATAAACAGTGCCGACTGTTTTCAGGAGAAATTCAGACGAATCTGGAAAATTCGGTCGTCTGATTTTTTGTGACCGGTGCATGAACAGTGCATGAACAGTACCACTATTTACATGAACAGTTTTTTCTGAAAATAGCAATTACTAGTCGTTTTATGGCTGTTTAAACTGATTTTTAAATTCTATAAAAGCCATAAACTCCAGATTTTTTAGTAGAACTTTGAACTTAACAAATCTTACATGCTCTAACTTGTTTTGCATCAAATTGAATTGAAAAGCTCTCAAATTTCCTTGTGCTCAAAGATTGAAATTCAAGATTCCAAAGGCAACAAAGTGTGAAAGTGAAACATTGTGTAATCATCTACCAACAAAGTGGTAACATCTTACACTCTCTCTTTTCTTATCTTAATTGTGTTTTCTACTAGCTCATTTGCAAGGTTATCTTTTGACATAAAATCCTTTTGTGGAAGGGTGAGCCATAGACTAGATTAATCAAGGTTGTAGTGTAAAACCCATGTGTGGGTGAGCCTTGGATTAGATTAGTCTTAAGGTTGTCTTTAGATATAAAACCATTGTGTTTGGTGAACCTTGTATTGTTTGTATAATTACTAAAAGAGGTTGTGAGTGTAAAACCATTGTGTGGTAAGCCTCTTATGTAATTGTTGAACTTGAGCATATAGTGGATTGGTTGAAATCCTTGAGTGTGGACTCAAGGTAGTGGATGTAGATCTTAGAGAGATCGAACCACTATAAATTGTGTGTTCATTCCTTATAGTTTTATTTATTTACATGCTCTTGTTATTATTACTTATTCATAGTTGTTGATTGATTGGTTGTAGTCTTATTGTTTGATGATCTTATCTTAACCATCACATCACATATAAACTTGAAGTTTGTGAAATTAAAGAAAAGCTTTTATTAAGGCAAATGATTCGCAAAACAAGAAAAAGATTTCGATAATTAGCCAAAGACCTAATTCACCCCCCCCCCTCTTAGGTCTTACAGTTACATTTTAAACTTTTAAATTTGAAAATCCCAATTCTTAGCCCCTACTCCCCCCCAATTAAATCTCCTAATTTGTGTTATTCATGTTTTCTCTACATATTTCATGCCTTTTTTTTTTTTTTAATTGGATTATGTACACTAATGTATATTTTTCGTTCTAAAATTAGTAAGTTTTTATTTTCTTTGGTAGGCTTTCAAGATTCATATATTACAAAAACTTCATTTTGATCACAAAGATTTTTCTTTTTTTAGGGAATATTTTTAGATACATTTATCTATTTTTCCCTTGGTATCTATTATTCTAATGTGATCCTTCATTTGCTAAAAATTAAGGACAAAAGTGTCTAATTTCTTATTAAAACATTCTCATCAGAACATGCATGACTTTGCAGTACATTGAACCTGAAATGTAATTGTCGATGATTTTTAAATTTTTTATTTTTTGGTCTTTTTATCAAGTGGATTAAAAGAAAGAAATAATCTTTGTAAAGTATAATAAGTATAATAACACTATGATTTCTTTCTAGTGGATCAACAACACTATTAATTTGAAAAACTTTTCTTTGAGGTTTTTAATATAAAATATTAATATATTTTATTTAATAAATTATTTATTTTTAATAGTGGAGAAAGACAAGGAAGGAAAGAGAAATTTTAATATTTACCATGATTTTATTACAAATATGTTATTTTTTAGTGGATGTTTTCTTTAAGAATTAGTGTAAAACATCACAATTAAAATAAGCTTTTGAGGTTTTAATATGAATGATTTTCTTAATTTTGATTTTTTTCGAGATGATAGGCTTGGGAAACACAAAAGAGTTTGATAAGTTTCAGCAAAAAAATTATAAGCAACTGTGATATATTAAAAAAAATTAGTACTTCATAAATTATTAATCTCTTTTTGAGAGTTTTTAATAAAAAAATGTTAATAATTTTATATAAAATAAATATTTTATGTTATTGTATTTGAAAAAAAATCTTCATTTACTAAAATGAATAATTTATATTATAATCAATTAATTTTGAATGGAGAAAGTAGTATGGAAAAGAAATTGTACTGTATATTACAATAGTTTTTTCTCTTAAAGATTTGATTAAAGTATATTATTTTATTTTAAAAATATTTTAGTATTACAATAGTCATTTAAAATATTTGATTTATTTTCTTTCTGATTTTTATAAGTAACTTAATAAATTAGTATTTGAAGTTTTAATCATTTCACCCTTCGTACAAGTACCCTTACCAAGCGGATTTAAGTTTTTTTTCTTTTTCTTCAAAGAGCTCATGGTTGTTCAAGTATTTGATTTCTTTTTTTTATTTTTATAAGTAACTTCATAAATAAGTATTTATAGTTTTAATCATATTACCCTTCGTGTAGGTATCACCACTAGAAGGATTCAAGTTTTTTTTCTTTTTTTTCGAAGAGCTCATAGTTGTTTAAGTATTTGAATTCTTTTCTTTCTTACTTTTACAAATAACTTCATAAATTAGTATTTAAAATTTTAATCATTTTATCTTTCGTGCAAGTAAGTTGGAGTGTTTGTTACGTAATTCTTTATTTATTTATAATGACAAAAAAAGGATTGGGAGTTTATTATTATTATTAAATACACATAATAAATGTTATGTATAATTATTTTACAACTTTTTTTTACTATTCCTTATAATTACTTCTAAGTAAATAAAATTTTAAAAAAACACATAAATTTACTTTATAGTTATAATTTTTTAAAAATATATTTTAATAATTATTATTAAAAATAAAATTTTAATATTTATACATAGCACAATACGTTAGTTAGGAAAAAAGAGAAATTAGGTTCACCTGGAGGGTGCTCTAATAATGAAATTGGTACAGAGCCCAAAGCAGAGGAACCCAGCTAAGCTGAGTTAGAGGTCTAGGCCTACCAACCCTTTCCCACAACTTGGCTTAGGCTGCTTATCTATTTTTACTCTTCTCATCACTACTTTTGGCAGTGCTATCTAATTAACTTATGGAAATTGGGCTTGCTAGATATCTATTCATTTTTATTCCAGGAATCACTAGTTTCCCTTCCATCCTGGGTCGAGCCCATAGAGACAATACTAGAAGTTGGATTAGGTAGTTCCCTAATCTTCTCAATCAAACCACTTTCATGTCCTTGACCATCTTCCTCATCCGAATAATCCTCCAGAGTTTGGAAACAACCACCTGTGCTAATTTTTTTTTGCCTCTAAGCTATGTAGTTGGTAAATTGTGGATGTGCACGAAGTGGGTCTCAGGTTTTTAGCAGGAGTCGAACCCTCACCTTACCACTGGCAACTAGAGTACCTTGATTGTTCTATTAGCTCGTATGTACCTGGAAGAACTTTAATGCCTCGACGGGATTTGAACCCTCAACTCAAAGGTTGAGGGCTAAACCTTTTTGCCAGTTGAGCGGGCTTCCTTTGGCAGCTGTGCTAATTTTTGCTCAACTGACTATTGTTACCCACCACATTCTTCCCTTTATTAGTAATACTTGCCTTAATTCACAACCCCAGTATTGCTCTCATCACATCCATCCCGCGCTCCATTCAAACCTTCAGTTTCCTTTTTTGATTCATCCTTCTCGGTCTAGTCACTATTCGCATCATCACCCCCATGGCTGCTTCCCGCCCACATGGCCTCCGAGTCTTTTTCCCAGTACCATCCAAGGTCCAAAAAATCTTTTTTTAACAAAAAAATGTCACATGTTTTTCTTTTATTTTTTTTAACTAAGAGCATTAACACATTCCTCCAAAAAAAATAATAAAAAAGGTACTAACACTAATTCCAATATTTTAAAACAGTATAAAGTATATGACTTGGAACACCTGCAATATGCCCCTAAAGATGAGTTTGCACATTTTCCTATTTGCTTACATGCTAATCCCTTGGCAGACATAAGATTTAGCTGCATTTCTAATTAGGGAAGTGTACTTAAAAATGCCTTTTCAACAAAAACTTCTACTGAGACGCCATAATTTTCAGAGACATTTTTCGCTGACCATAGGATTAATTGATCAAAACAAAAAATTGTTTTCAAAAAATGCCGAAAGAATCCACACTCAGTTTCTTCCCACTCCCGCCATAATTTCACAGCCCCCCCCCCCCCAAAAAAAAAAAACAAAACAAAACAAAACCTTCTACAGAACCGATAATTACGAATGCAATGAACAAGAGCAATCTCATATTAGAGGGCTATTCATTTCTGCATTTGCACTTGTTAATTGCATGCATGTCTCTCTCTCTCTCTCTCTCTCACACACACACACATTTAGGGTGTGATTAGGTAAGATTTAATTTTAAAACCAAACCCAAAATTTTAAGTGTTAACCCACATCTCTTCTCACAAACAATTTAACTTTTACTAAGACAAAAATCTCAAAACCAAACTCAATCCAATCACACCCTTAATACAAATTTCAGCAGTGTCTTTAGACATTAAAAGAAACAAAGAAAGCCACGAAAGAGAATTCCCAGAGAAATAGCACCAACAATGTATAATGTAAGAGGATAAGTGACTTACTCTTACCTCAAAAAATTGAAGTAAAAAAATAAAAATAGCACAATCCTCGAGCAGTAACCTATAAGAGGCGAAAAGGACAAACATGTGTCCTCTTGATGGATATCAACATGTATAAGGGATTTGTTAATTGAGTTTATTGTGAACTTAACAACACCGATACAAGGCCAAAAATCTCATGATTAAGATAAAGAATAGCTTCCAAAAGCTTTCGATTTGGTGATGGAAGAAACTGTCAAAAGCTAAGTGTATTCCAGTTAACTTAGGCCACAGCAGCAAGTGGAACTGATCTGTAGCATGCCCTCTTCGCAGCACGAACAATATCCTCAACCTGTTGAGCGAGAACCCAAGCAGAAGGAATTAGACAACTAATATTCGATCAGAAGCTTGGAACTCTTTAGTTAATGCTCTCTTTGTAAAAATTCAGAAAATGACTACTTGGACATAAGTTGCTTTTAGGTTGTTAGTCACAATTGCGCCCCAGATTTTATCTCAGGACGTGCTTAAAAGTTAAAAATGTCAACAGAGAACCAAATCTTTAGGTGCTTTTAAGAACTGATTTACTAATCAAAACCTTTGAAAACTATTAATTTCTAAAACAGCTTTCCTGAAAAGCACTTTCAAGGGTCTTAAGAATAGCACAGGGATCGCAACACTGCCAGAGCAAATTTTATGCAAATGACAATCTTGTCCTTACTTAAATCAAGAAATATTCCCCCTTTTCCACTAATTACACCACATTAATTCCATTCACTCTCCTCTCACCAATCATGTTCTCTCTCTCTTTATCCAACTCTCACCCCGCTGTCTGTTTTCTTTGTTCTGCAGCTTCTCCATTCATTCAGTGGAACAACCAGCAACTTTGCTCTCTAGGCTTTAGCACCCCTACAGTTAACCACCATCCACTCCATTAAACTCAATCCTAATTATCTTCTTCTATTCTCTCTCCTCTGCTTCTCTCCTCCCTTCCACCGTCTGACCAGCGCCACAGGTGCTGCTGCAAAAAAAACAATTCCACCTTCTCAGTTTTTCTTTTTTTCATTTTTCTCTTCCTTTGCCCTTCCTTCTCTTCAATCCCCTTCTCAAATTAGATCTCGCCATCAACAACAGTGGGGAGAAAGTTAACTTTTTTTCTCTCCTCTTATAACTCCCTTGATATCAAAATATCCTCTCATCAGTTTGTATTTCAATCTCATCATTAAAGGCTCAAATTAGGATGATATCAATACATTATTATATAAATAAAATCCTGTTAGGTGAAACACAGAAAAAGCGATTTTAGAGTAAATTGGGCAGAGGAAGCCAGGACGGGGCTGAAAACCAGTAGCATTAGTGGCTTTAGGCTAGGGGCAGTGGCAATCAGCTGTAAGAAAAGGAGAGAAAGAGGAGATAAACATGAGGAAGTGAGAGGCTTGATGAGAGAGAATAACCTTTGAAGTGTTGAAATAGGTGGAAAAGGAAAAAGGGGGGGGAAGGGAAGATTACTGAAATACTTCTTAATCTGACCACAAGGATAATGCCATCATTTGAGCAAAATTTGCTCCAGCAGGGGAAAAATGGCTACGGCAATATTGCCAGCCATACCATAAGCAAATGAACTATAGTTTATTAAATGTTAGTCACACACTAGGTCCAAAGAACAGAGTACAATAAAGGAGCCTTCTTCATCCTTCTCTATTGTTGTATTATCTAATTGACTTCTAAAGCTTTCATAGCTATTATTTGATGCATTAGGATATTGATCGAACACATTCTTATCTGCAATACCTCTACAAGTAACTTAACCTGCGGAATTTTCTTTGCAACCCATTTAAAACTTCATAAAAGTTTACAGCTAGATGAATAGAAGTAATTGAGTAAAAAAGTCATTTTAATAACTTAATTGATGTCATTTTGGTGAATTGCATCACATGCCAATGCCATTAACAATTTTGTGGATAAAAATATCTAACAAGGAAACAATAAATAGCTGCTCACTTTACCTACCATTCATTGATCACAAAAATAAACTCTAAACAAAACCTAAAAGCACTATGTATGCAAATTCAGTACAAAGCAACAATTTTATACCCCTAGTAACCCATTTCATGTACAGTTGACTATTAGCCATTAACAGAATAGCACTAACGGTGCATATAGAGTTAGCTTTGAAACATGGCAAACACATTTGGAATAAGTTTGTGCAATAAGTTCCAGTTACATTGCATAGCTGATGAGAATTCAAAACAACTTATGTCAGGAATAACTTTTTCTTAGATAACCCTGAGCACTTTGTAGTTATAATCAAAGGTTTAAAAAAAAAAAAATTGCAGGGTATTAGTAAAATCTCAACTTTGTAATTTTGACCCTGCCATTGGCTGCAGAAACCATTCCGTGCTCATAAAGAAAACAAAGTTGTTTGTGCATGCAATGTGAATAAAAGCAATCTTCGGAAACAAATAAAACCAGGATGTGGACAAAATTATACAATTCTGAAATGTTCTTCTTTCCAAAATTTTATAAGAATCTATGGTGTCCAACTAGAAACGTCTTGAAGAGGGATGATAAGCAGGCAATATCAGTTCAAAATTTTTTCAAGTCTATTTTTTACTTCATAACTACCTTTAACAACTTTATGGGTCATACTGTTAGAAATACATTCCACATAACTCTTTCAGTGATGATCTTTGAAAGTCTTTTGAGGAGTATTTGAAGGATTTATTGGGATTATCATATTGCTTGAGAAATCCCAATAAGCACTATTATATCACTTAATTGGAATAAGAAAGTAAAACCTGTGGAACAGCTATCCTCTCAAGATTTGCTGCATAAGGCATGGGAACATCAGCTCCTGCAATTCTTTCAACAGGTGCATCAAGATACTCAAAACTCTCTTCAACAACAGATGCACTGGTGAAACAAGCGACTATTCAGATAAGTAAAATAAAATTAAAAAAATATTATTTTATTTATTTTTTTAATAGAAAAAGGGGGGAGAGAGGACAAAAATATGAAGTCAAAGCTGTACAGCAGTGAGTGAAAAGAAGCCAACCAGATCTCAGCTCCAACGCCATGTTGAGGAAACCCTTCTTCAACAGTGACAAGTCTGTTGGTTTTCCTGACTGAGGCATTGATTGTAGCTCTATCAAGTGGCCTTATGGAGCGCAGATTTATAACCTGCATTATAGAGAGATTAACCAAAATCATATGTAGCTTATAATCTCTATTATAATACTGCATATCAAGATCTAAAGGCAATATAAACACTTTTTACCTCAGCACTGATTCCTTCCTTTTCCAGAATCTCAGCAGCCTATAAATAAGAGATGCACACTTATAAAAATTCCACTTTTGAAGGTAAAATAATCTGACTCGAAACCACAATATCAAAGATATTCCAAACATAATGTTTTGGATACAAAATATATTTAGTGTTTTTGCTCTTTCAACCAGAATAAAATTTTCCCAAACATATTTTAAAGAAAATGAGAAAATAAAGCTTTAAGGTTCGTGACTAGAGAATTTCCAGCACTAGAGAATTCTCATACTGATAATTTCATGTATTGAAATCACAAATGATATCTACAATTATTTCTAGACCCATCTAATATTTCCTAAAAGCTCAAGTTAAAAACCTGCAGAAGTTGACTCTGTTCAATTAATTGTAACTCAATTGTTGACAAGGCTTGTAGTCACCAAATCAAACAGAATTATCTCTTACAAAATAGATCTGTATTGGAAAAAATTGCCACGTTTGAGTTTCTTTTATAATGAATCTGTAAGTAGTCAGTCTGTTTCTACACTTAAAAGAGGCCAGAAGACAAGAAATAGTGAACAACTTGTAGGAGAGTGATATTGGTGCAAACTTTCTAAACATACAAGATGTTGCTTAAACTAAACCTAAGGTAATGAGACACCACATATTCTGCATCCAGGCTACTCATTTAGATAGAAACTAGTGTTTCTTTCTAATAATATTGTTATGGTATTCATAAATGAAAAACCACTCCAGTACCACATAAATAAGCACACCATTTATCTAAATCCCGATGCATATCTTACTATGCTAAGAGTTCCTCAGGCATCCCATTAAAAGGCTGCCTCTGTAAGCCTACTAGGATAAACTTTCTTGCCCCTGCCTTCAACAGATATGAAATGTAGTTCTAGAATAAGATATACTTCCATTATGTTATACTAAAAAGTCACTAATACATCCTCACCCAATAAAAAAGGAAAACTCACCTTAAGTGCATAGCCAACCATTTTCGAGAATGCAGTAATGGTGACATCTTTTCCTTCATGTTCTACCTGTTGATGGATGCAAGTTAGCAAAAGAAAAGCTTATATTTGGCCCAAAAAATGGATTTGTCAAAGAAATACCTTAGCTTTGCCAACTGGAAGACAAAAGCTTGAATCAAGGGCATCAGCTGAAATAGGGAAAGACTCACCATACCTATATAGCAAATGGAAGCAATATCCACAACGAAATATAAGAATATCATGTAGATCATGCAAGTCCAAAGTCATGATGGTTAAAAGTGGCATCACAAGTCCCCTTACATCAATTCATTTTCAAGGAAAACAACAGGATCTGGGTCTCTAATAGCAGCCTTTAGCAGGCCACGAGCATCTTCAGCGGAGTATGGTGCCAGTACCTTCAACCCTGGAACTGATCCATACCAGGCAGCATAGCACTGAAAAAAAAAAATGAATAGGAGAGTTCGTATAACTATGTTGACAACTAGACAACTTTTCAGAGATGATTAACAGGCGGCAGGAAGAGCAAACATATCAAGAAAACCCAAGATAAATATGGTTTTCCTGAAATATTTTGTCTAAAAGAAAATAATCTTTCATGTCAATGAAAAATGTTAACGACCACTTGAAAGCATCTCTGTTTGCAGAGAATTTCTTAAATTTAAATTAAGCAGCACAGGACAACGTCAGTTCCAGCATTCTGAAAAATTGAATCTTTTTCATCTAGGTGCTCTCCCAACGACACTATGACCAAGTTGTCCCTAAACATGACTCAACAAAAGCAGGAAACTATAGAATCTACAAGAAGACCAACATATCTAGCCACCAGCATTGTCCTCTTTTCAAGAGGTAGAACCTGCAGAAGGAAAATTTTCCTTCTTAAAAAGTTCAGATAAACTTGGACCAAAATAGCTTCTTAGTTTGTTTGCACTGCCAACACTAATCCCGAGAGCCTCTTGTTTGCTATTTAATTTACTAGTGTGAATCATTTTTCCTTGTATGGAAATTGGCTGAACAGTGATTCTGTTAAACCTCAAGATTTCAACTAGCTAGCTAGCTTTCTCCACCAGAGAGTAATTATGTTTCTTCTTGAAGTAACCTAATAAACAGTGTAATGAAATCTGTGAAAACCTTTGACACCTCAGCAACCAATGAGACAAAAATGTCCAGAGATAATAAGATCAACTCGAGCAGCGACACCAGTGCTTATGTTTCTGACCTGGGAATGCTGAGCAGCAACTCCAGCAGCAGCTCCATTGGGACCTCTGAAAACAATAGGCACTGAAATTTGACCAGCAGACATATAGTTTGATTTTGCAGCTGAATTGATGATGTGGTCAATTGCCTAAAAAAAGGCCAATGAAAATCTATTATGCCGATAATGAAGGGATAAAGAATATACAATTTAGAATCAGTTATGCAATCTCACGTAAAATATTACTGGTTGAAAATAAACAAAAGACAAATGCTGGGAGCATATGTTTCATGATCTGTTAAAGATAATAAAAAGAGTTGCTCTCTTTTCTTGCTAATCTCTTTCACATCACTCTATTCGTTCCTTCACCTACCATACAGTTAAAAGTTTGGCATCAAATTTTGCATAAAGCTAATTTCCCAATCTTAATGATTTCCTCTATATCCAACTACCATGCTACTACTTGATCAAACCTGATACATCACTCTGCTTCAAGTATACACCGAGGACTTGATCCTTTCAAGCCTCACCACCACCACTACATGAAGGATGGTTCCCAAAGCTCATTATCTTGCCATCAACTACTTCAGGATCAATAATACAGCTGAATGTGATGCAACAGTTCTAATTTTAAAGATAAGTCTTAATCAGTTTGTCCTACAAAACTAAAATCATCAGGAAGATAGAATCCTTTTAGTTACTGTTACATTCACCTGTAGTTTATTACTAAAATAGTAAGAATCAGAAAAGTTTCCATTAGAACTCCAAACTGGGGGATCATATCATCACTGTATTTAGACAAGGTAAATCTTAATTGAACATCAAAAGCTAAAAATCAAAGGCATTATGAAATAGCCTGATATAATTCCAGAGTAATTGGTAGAAATCAAACTGGATATAGGTAATAGCAATATGCAAAATGAATGGACAGAACAACAAATTAATGACCATAATTAAGTAATTCTTTGCGTAACAAAATTTGTGCCCGGTGTCTTCAAGGAAAAAGAATAACAAAGACTACACACAGAATTTAAAGAAAATTAACCTGCATTGAAAAGTTAAATGTCATGAACTCTATGACAGGCTTCAGACCCTTGTAAGCTGCACCCACTCCAATTCCAGCAAAACCAGCCTAAAGAGAGGCATGTTACTCAATCAGAAGAAAGTCTTTTCTTGGCTCCAATAAAATAGCAATTGATTTCGAATATAGAGAGCAACCTCAGTAATGGGAGTGTCAATAACCCTGTCAGGACCATATTTCTCCAAAAGCCCTTTTGAAATCTAAAACAATGTTAAAAATTGATCGTGAAAAGATCTAGCATTTGAATCAATAAATTAAAACCACCTGTTAATGAGCATCTCTCTAACCTTGTATGCACCTTGATACTCACCAACCTGTTCAGATTCACTAAGTTAATCAAAACGGACCCTGGAACATAAATTAATAAGACACACCTGGATTGGACTTGTACCTCTTCACCCATCAAAAAGACGCTAGGATCAGCTGACATTTCTTCGTCAAGTGCAGAATTTAATGCATCTCGGACAGTCATCTGCAAAAACCAAGCACAATTAACTGATAGCGTAGTTTAATATGCTTAAAACACTAACGGCAAGATTTTGCCACAGGAAAACGGAATGAAAAGCTAACCATCAACTAACCTCTTTCACTGAAGAAGAATAAGTCCTAGACACAACTACTCGAATTCCCTTCAGGAAATAATGAAATATAGAACATTTGTAAAAGAAAGTTTATATTTAAACAAAATAAATGCATAAATATCTAACTATTCAGCATTATACCGAAACCGGAATTCCTCGGCAGCCTACTATCTTCCTTAATGCGCCCGCCATAAGTCCTTGTTGGTTTATTTACAAATATTCTGATCCAAAAACAACACGATGGTTAACCAGCAGAACATTAGAAACAAATTTTACAAAGTTGCAAAGTGAATATGGATCAATCGATACTAGCAAAAGAAAAGTAGTCAGATTCGACATTTTGATGTTTGAAGGGTAATGGGTTTCAGTCAATTTTGACACTGAGTGCTGCCTATGGATCTTCTTTTCTTTTTCTTTTTTTTGAAAAGATTTTTTTCTTTTTAAACATAGTGAAAATTGCTTTATTTTTCTGAAATCAATATACATCGAATCGATACACTTTCAACCGATAACACAGAAATCAAAATTGTACCAATTTCACTATTCAAAGACTATTCTTGAATCTTGAGTTTTCCGCCAAAATCAGAGAATCCTAACCTTTTGATTGTCGATATTCGGCGGCTCACGGCTGTGACTGAGTATGGTCTTTGGTAGGAGTCGTTCACACAGAGGAAAGGAGGTTTCAGCGGTGGAGTGAACAAAGCCAAAAAAAAAAAAAAAAAGAATTGTCTCCTCGCTCTTTTTCTCTTTAATTTTTTTCTTATCTTTTGTGAAATTACATTTGTTCTTAAACTTTTTGTTTTTTCTTTTTAACTAAAAATTTTTATTTTACTTTTTTGGTACATAAATGTTTTTAACCTACTATATATGTCAAAAATTGAATGTTGCTATGGATTTTAATAAGGAGAATCATGCTACAAGTATGACCTCATTTGTGATATTTTTTAATTCTTTAATGTCACTTAAATTATACAAGTTAAAAAATAATTAATTTCAAATACAAATAAAATTATAATAATAAATAAATATTTTTATAACTTTCAAGGTACCTTTCTCTGTTTTTCTATAATAATAAATAAATATTTTTTTAACTTTCAAGGTACCTTTCTCTGTTTTCCTCGTATATCTTAATGGATAACATTATCTTTAAAAACTACTACACATAATTTTAGCACGACTCTTCTTACTATATTTTGTCACAATCTTTACAATTTATAAAATATAATTGACTAAAAAAATTCATATAAATAAAAAATTAAATTAAATTCTTTTGTTAAGAAGAGAAAAGCAAATTAGTTTAAAGGAAAATTAGCCAAATTTTCTTTTTTTAATTAAGAAGAATTGTATTTTGATTTTCTCAGAAATAATTTTTTTGCGTGGGGAAATGTGGACTTAAAAGTGAGAAATTTGTATTGAATTTTTAGAATGAGAAAGAAAACAAATGCACTTTTTTTTAAGTAATTCAAAATTAACTTATTACATTTATTACATTTAAAGTAAAATCAAAGTAACTCATTTGAAATTTAAATATACATATATATTATCTAATTAATATATTCTTTTATGCATGTTTCACAATTTTGGTAGATCACACCAATAAAAATTTCAAAATGATATAAATTTTTTCCTTTAGAATAAAATTATTAATATTTTAACATTCCTAAAATTTTTAAACAATAACTTTCATCTGCTAAAAAAATTATGTAAATTATGAAGTTATTAAATGTCAAAGTCTATATTGTAAAAATCTATTGTTAGGTAAAATTAATATTGGTTTTTCATTGAGAATAATTTTTTAAAATTTTAAAGTTATTTTCAAATTAGTACCAAAAACTTAGGTCCATTTGTCAATGGAAGGACAATTTCTTCTCGCGCAACTGAGTCGCTGTAAAATTTGAAAAGCCTTATATGCCCTTTAAAATTTTGCCAACCATCTTTACCCTTTGAGTGGTAGGAAAGCCAACAAGTGAGAGGGAATAATACGCTGAAGTTAATATGCTGAGTACCCCTTTTTTCAGCATGTGCGGGAGGCTTTTCATAGCCATTAGATCAGTATCTTTTGATCTAATGGTTGTGAGAGACCAGGGGTATTTTGGAGCAAAATTTATTTTTAGACTCCCGCCTAAAACTTTCTATTCATGAACAGAATAATCTGCTTTTTTCTCCATCTATTTCTCCCTCCCTTTTTCATTCCGATTACTCTTCTCTCTCTCATCTATCCCTTCCCTTGAAGAATGACTCTCTTGCTTTCTCATCTATCTTCTCTCTTAAATTTTTATCAAATTTTTTCTCTCTTAAATTTTTAGCAGATTGACTATTTTTCTCCCCCCCCCTCTCTTCTCAATTTGTTCGCTATTGTTCTTTTGTAATCAAAGTTAGTATCAACGAAGATAAAGAGCGTTGTGTGAAAGATCTATTAGTCAATATTCACAGATTCATCCAATATAGTTGCAGACATTCCGGATGGAGTTCTTGATATGAAAAGTGGGTTATCGAGAAGAGTGGAAGTTGTTACATCTGAAGAGTGAAGACAAAAAATCAAGTTATCTACAAGAGTGGTAATTTGTTGTATCTGAAGAGTAAAGACAAAAAATCTGTTATTATTGTTAGTTGAATATTGTTATATTAAGTATTATTTTTTCTTGGTATCTTCTATTTAATCTCTAAAGATGAATTCTTGAAAGTAAAAAATAATTATGGTAATAAGAGTTTGTGTTGAATTAAGGGTTGTGTAAATATATTTAGTTTCACGTAAATATCTATTCAAACTGTTATGAATAATTATTTGATATAGCAGATCTATTCACTTGATATGTTAAGTGAATAATTATTCACTTAATTATTCACTCTTAAGTGAATAATTATTCACTTAGTGGAAAATAACTGTTTACTCTTAAGATAACATCTGACCAAATCAGATATATTTAGTTTTACGTAAATATCCATTCAGATTTTTATGAATAATTATTTGATATGGTAGATCAATTCACTTGATATGTCAAGTGAATAATTATTCACTTAGCGGAGAATAACTGTTCACTCTTAAGATAACATCTGACGAAATGGAAATTAAGTGAATAATTATTCGCTTAGCAAAAAATACTATTCACTCTTAAGATAACATCTGACCAAATCAGATATATTTAGTTTCATGTAAATATCCATTCAAATTGTTATGAATAATTATTTGATATAGTAGATCTATTCACTTGATATGTCAAGTGAATAATTATTCACTTAATTATTCACTCTTAATTGAATAATTATTCACTTAGCGGAGAATAATTGTTCACTCTTAAGATTACATTTGACCAAATCAGAATTAAGTGAATAATTATTCGCTTAGTAAAAAATAACTATTCACTCTTAAGATACCATCTGACCAAATCAGATATATTTAGTTTTACGTAAATATCCATTCATATTTTTATGAATAATTATTTGATATAATAGATCTATTCAGTTGATATGTCAAGTGAATAATTATTCACTTAAGAGCTTAAGTGAATAATTATTCACTTAGCGGAGAATAACTGTTCACTCTTAAGACAACATCTGACCAAATCAGAATTAAGTGAATAATTATTCGCTTCGTAAAAAATAACTATTCACTCTTAAGATAACATCTGACCAAATCAGATATATTTAGTTTTACGTAAATATCCATTCAAATTGTTATGAATAATTATTTGATATAGTAGATCTATTCACTTGATATGTCAAGTGAATAATTATTCACTTAATTATTCACTCTTAAGTGAATAATTATTCACTTAGCGGAGAATAATTGTTCACTCTTAAGATTACATTTGACCAAATCAGAATTAAGTGAATAATTATTCGCTTAGTAAAAAATAACTATTCACTCTTAAGATAACATCTGACCAAATCAGATATATTTAGTTTTACGTAAATATTCATTCAGATTTTTATGAATAATTATTTGATATAGTAGATCTATTCAGTTGATATGTCAAGTGAATAATTATTCACTTAAGAGCTTAAGTGAATAATTATTCACTTAGCGGAGAATAACTATTCACTCTTAAGATAACATCTGACCAAATCAGAATTAAGTGAATAATTATTCGCTTCGTAAAAAATAACTATTCACTCTTAAGATAACATTTGACCAAATCAGATATATTTAGTTTTACGTAAATATCCATTCAGATTTTTATGAATAATTATTTGATATAGTAGATTTATTCACTTGATATGTCAAGTGAATAATTATTCACTTAGCGGAGAGTACCAAATCAGAATTAAGTGAATAATTATTCTCTTAGTAAAAAATAACTATTCACTCTTAAGATAACATTTGACCAAATCAGATATATTTAGTTTTACTTAAATATCCATTCAGATTTTTATGAATAATTATTTGATATAGTAGATCTATTCACTTGATATGTCAAGTGAATAATTATTCATTTAGCGGAGAGTACCAAATCAAAATTAAGTGAATAATTATTCGCTTAGTAAAAAATAATTATTCACTCTTAAGATAACATCTGACCAAATTCTCTACCATCAAAATCATTCTTTGAAGTCATAAGAGTGTTCCACTGTCGAAATCATTCTTCAAACCAAAAAAATTAACACATCATTAATTTTCTTACCTCCGCAAGCAGACCATAAATCTATTTTTAATGAAGATTTCTATAGCCTAGAAGCCACCAATAGTTTAACAAAAACTCATAATATCTAACTTCATTTTGACTATTAGTAAATCTGAAAAAATAATTTTTAAGCTCGAAAGAAAACTTGAAGGTTCGTCGAAACCGTTTAACACAAAATGACGATCTTGAAGAGAATGAATCATTTTGTTCTTTAATATTTGAAGACTTTCAGAGCAGTAGCGGAGAGAATACAGAAGATAGAAAGAAGAGAGGAAGATAGAAAGAAGAGAGAGAAAAAAAAGAGAGAATTTGATAGAATTGGTTGAAGAAAGTAGGTGAAATAAGTATATGTTAGAAAGTAGGTGAAAAAGTAAATTTCAAATCGTTTCAAACTTTTCTCTTTTTTCTCCCATAATTTTACTTACCCAAAATACCCCTAGTGCTTCCTAACCGTTGGATCAAAAGACAACAAATATTATCCAATCTAACGGTGAAAAACACGTTCGCATGTGCGGAAAAAAAGGACGTCTACACCGCAACCGGACCGAGAATAATAATAATAGAGAAAAGGTCATGTTGACGAGACAGCCACCAGGCTTATCTCTTTAGCCTTTCTTCTTCTACGACCAGAACAGCCAAGCAGAAATCGAAGACCCTCAGCCAACAAATTAGACCTTGAACATTTAGCCCAAAATTTTTTCTCGTTCTCAGTTCATTCAGACAAGTGTTGCCGTAAAATCTCAAGCAGTAGTTGAAGCAGATTGAAAGTTTAAAGCAAGGAACGTGATTGAGTATCACCAGATTTGAAGTTAGGAAAAAGCTGTAAAAGGCGAAAGGTAAGAGCTTTAGAAGGTAAACTTGGTTGTTGGATGTTTGATGAAAGTCATTTAGGATTATGTTTGAACTGCTAACTGTAATTTCTAGAATTTCATGATTTTTGTGACCTTTGATGAGTTTTCCCTCTTCATTATGTGATAGAATAGGTCTCTTATGTTTGGCATTTACATGGTCTGCATACACTATGAGAAAAAGTCCAAATTGTGAGAAAAAATTGTGAGGGCTAAGAATCATCACAAAACAGCCATGGATTTGCGGCAGCGATAGAAGCCTTTGCAAATAAGAAACGGCATTGGGATGGAGTACAAAAAGGGTAGAGAATTGCAGTGGAAGAAAATGGAGTCACAAAGTGATTGCAAATTTGTAATACATTTGGAACAGATTAGCTTATACCTTGAGAGGATGGGGTAAATAATAAAAATAAATATAATTTAATAAAATTAAATTATAAAATAAATAACTCATATTATCAAAATTAAAATAATTTTTCGAAAAATTTTAGTATTAATAAAGTAAAAATATATTAATAATTACTAAATAAAAATAAATATAACTACAAAAATATTAAAAATATATTGATATCAGAATTTACGTAGAAAATTTTAAAAAATAGATAAAAATTACGGGTCAAATATTGATCAAAATTTTTATTATAAAATATGGTAATAAATCTTTTTTAGATATGTTAGAAGGTAATATAATTATTTTTACCAAATTAGGTGAATATTAAGAAAAAAGATAAAAGAATAATTTTACAAAAATAACAAATTAGAATGTTTAAAATAACTCTCATTGTGATTAAAATAACAAATTAGAATGTTTAAAATAACAAATTAGAGCTCCACTATACCAGCTTCTTTTCTGTAAAAGTTAAAATTTTCTTTGGACAATGATTTTCTCTTCTGTAAAAGTTAAAATTTTCTTTGGACAATGATTTAGTCATCATGTTAACACTATTTTCGTCAGTGTGTATCTTCTCAAGTACTAATTCTTTTGACTTCAAGACATCACAGATCCAATGATATCGAACATCAACGTGTTTAGATTGACAATGGAAAGTTAAATTTTTACAAAGAAGCATTTTGACTATAACAGTAGAGTTCATACCTTTCTTGCTTAATTCTCAATTCTCGTAAGAACTTTTTCAGCCAAGAGGTTTCCTTGCTTATTTCAGTAGCAGCTATATACTCTGCTTTTGTGGTAGATAAAACGACACATTTTTGTAGTCTGCTTTGCTAAGAAACTACTGTACCTCCAAACTTCATCAGATATCATGATGTGGATCTTCTGTTATCAATCTCTCCAATCATGCCTGCGTTTGTATAACATTCTAATACAGGTTTTTCATTACCAAAACACAGACAATATCTTGTTGTACATTTAAGATACTTGAGTATCCATTTGACGATATTTTAACTTTGGATATGCAATATGAGTCTTGAATTTTTAACTTTGGATTCAAAATTCGGATGCAAGGTTTAAAGATTCGGATGCATCCATATTTGTGGCCAAAATGTGCTATTTTGTTGTTCAAATTGATTCAAATATGTTTTAATCTCTTCCATTATGTATGAACAACATTATGAAAACTTTATTTCACTTTAAACATCCATTATATTGAATCTATTGCAGTTTGGACTTACAATTTCAAAGTTTGGATGCATGAGTTTAAAAATTCGGAGCATAAGCTTAAACATTCGGACGCATGAGTTTAAAAATTCGGATGAATGCTCTAAAATTCAGATGTATTCATATTTTATTATCAAAATGTGCTCCTTTATTGTTCAAATTAATTCAAATATATTTTAATATCTCATAATATGTTTGAACAAATTCAGGAAAGATTATTTACAGAATTTGAAGCTTTTGATTATCTTATTTTAAAGTTTGGACTTGCTATGCAATAAAATTCGGATGCATGATATCTCTAGTCCAAATGTGTTGAAAAGTGAGCATAATCTAAGGGGGAGCATTGTTAAACTGTTACAATCTTTAAAACCTCTCTTAGAAGTTTTTCTTAAATGCTATATCTTCTATCCTAATTTGTTAGAAGGAAGGAGGTAAATAGAGGTTGGTTGGGTCATAGGCTCATATTGAGCCTTTTGTATGTCAATGTGCTAAATTGGTTGATTTCTATCATTGACATCAATACTTCTTTGTGTTACATTGTTTAAATCTATCACATTTTGCATCAAAGTTTGTCATTATCAAAAAGGGGGAGATTGTTAGCCCTAAGGGCAAATCATGTAGTTTTGACTAATGACAAATATTGATGAGAACTAATATGTTTATATTATGTGATAAGATTTGTGAACTAAGAAGTTTGGAGTCTCATTGCCTTCAAGCCAAAGTGCAAGAACAACCTCAATAAACTATGAAGTCTTTTGAAAGTTATTCAAAGATGAACTCAAGGCATTGAAGACTTGAATTGTAGAGTAGATATGATAATAGGTAAATCTCTATGTAAACTCTACATTTGTATATCTTGGAGTCTATTGAATGCATAAGAGAGCATAAAATAGGTTTCTTAATCTTAAAAGACTTTGAATGAAATTTCTTGGTGAATGTGGTTTTGTGTCCTAAAAGTTTTAAGTAAACTTTATATGATCAAAGGAATTTGATTTTGGTCTTCAAACTTATATATGTCTAAATAAGTTTTCTATACATACCCAAATGTTTTTCAAACTTATTTAAATTAAATCTCAAATGATTTTACAAAGTTTGACTATGTTTTCAAAAAATTCGATCGTCCGAATTTTGTAGCAAAAGTTTGCTACTATTCTTCTAGAGAAATTCGGAAGAAGATTCGGACGCATGAAGAAAAATTCGGTCTTTCAAATTTTGGCCTTCAGCTTGGTCACTGTTTTTCCAGAGAAATTCGGACGCAGCAGGAAGAATTTGGTGGTCCGAAAAATTCGGACGCAGAATTCGGTCGTCCGAATTTCCTGAAAATAGCCGTTAACTAACCGTTTTATAGCTGTTAAAACTGATTTTCAAATTGTATAAAAGTTATAAACTTGAAATCTTTTGCAAGTTTTGAATTTTTGAAAACTCTAAACATTCTAAAGCCTTTTACAAACATTCTTTAAGCTCTCTTATGTCTTGTGCATTCAATTGATCAATCCAAAGACATCAAAGTATGAAGGTGCAACTTTGTGTAATATCTACCAACAAGTGGTAACATCTATACATTCTTACTTGTTTATTAAATTGTGTTTTTCTACTAGCTCTTGCAAGGTTATCTTGATAACATAAAACCCTTTAGATTAGGGTGATCCTTGAAGTTGTGATTCAAGGTTGTTTAAGATATAAAATCATTGTGTGGTGAGCCTTGTTTGTAAAAGTTACTAGAAGAGATTGTGACATTTGAATTCAAATTCAAAAATGACAAATTAAAAATATTTAAAATTTAAATTTAACTATATAATTTTAACTATAATCTACAATAATCTATATAATAATTATAATATAATAATAATATAATAATTATAATATAATTTATAATATATTAAATATAATAATAATTAATAAATATAATAATAATATTATTATAATAATTTAACTATATATTTAACTATATAATATAAAATATAATAAACTATATAATATAAAATATATAATATATAAAAATATAATATAAAAATATATAATATATATATAATAATATAATATATAAAAATATAAAATAAAAAAAAAATAACAATAAAATAAAACGAAAATAAAAATATTTACTATCTAATCTAATAATATCTAATAATATATCGATAAATTCTAATTGTAAATTGTATTAGTGATTAGTGATACAAATTATATATCGCTATATTAATCGTTATGTTCTATAATATTCAATATTTATTTTAAATTCTATATTCTATATTCTATTCTTTTCTATCTATATTCTATTCTTTTCTATTCATATTGATTCTGAATAGATAAGTAAAATCATAATGTGGTGAGACTCTCTTGTAATTTGTAAACCTAAGCATATAATAGATTGATTGAAATCCTTAAGTGTAGGCTTAAGGTAGTGGACGTAGATCTTGAGGATCGAACCACTATAAATTGCTTGTGTTCTTTGATCTTACTTTCTTGTATTGCTGTGTTATAAATTGCTTATAACTTGACTCATATAATCTGTTCTTTGCTTAGACGTATAAAAGGTTTTAATTTGCTAAAATTAGCCAAATACCTAATTCACCCCCTCCCTTGGGTATTTCAAAACCTACCAAATTTACCCCAAATCCACATACACCCGAATATACCTATCAAGATTATGTATCTGCTTGGTATAACATTTTGTTATTCAGACCTGGCGATCATAGCTGGTTATTCATTTTGATAAAACTCTCAAGAATATTGAGATCTTTCCAAATTGGTTCCTAACTTAGTTTGAGATTTTCGGACTAGGTGAGAGGATTTTACCCCCTCTCGCCAAACAAGCCTTTGACCAAATTGAAATTCTCAAGATACCCAATCCACCAAACACACTCAAACTTTACCACCTATTTTTTAAACGCAAGTTTCCTTAGATTCTGTCCTGGTATTTTGATAAAGCAACAGATCAATATAGGCGCATGACTTTAATGCGTACTTACAAAGTGAAATGGTGGAGCCAATTCAAGATCACTGATCAAGGTCCTACTGCCAGCACATCAGAAAGAGATTTCAAGAATGCTCTAGCAGAAGTACTATTAACAGTTTCTTCAGAAGAAGAAAAGACAGAACCAAGTAGAGATAATAATGAGATCACTTCTCATCTTTACAATGAAGATGATTTTGGTAGGTCATTTTCTCAATTATACTTAAGGCAACGACAAAGATGAATAATTCAACTTTTGACAAATTTCCTCTATTATTGTACCGTGATACTATTTCAACTTTAAGCTTGTCGGCTAATGATGTAATTTTACTATTTTCTGTTGACAAAGTGTAAAAGTATATTCATTTGGTCTGCTCCAGACTACTATATAATGTAATGATCAAATGATGAAATGCAAGTTCGATAAGCCCAAATTTCAAACCTCTTCTCTCTGACCTCTTTTCTCTCAAAACTTTCTGAGTGTTTGATGTTGTTCCTGGGTCTCGCTGGTATTAGAGCCAAGTTAGCACAAGTATCGAACTGCCAATCTTGAAAAGCTTCTCCTCAAGTAAGAATTTCAAAATAACATGTTTTATCTTTTATATTGGTATAAAAAACTTCTGGCCAATTTGCGATGGCAATTAAAGTTGCATAATCATCTTTTTGATTTGCTTGAAAGCATTGAAGAAAACCAAGAGTATTTTGATCTTGAAATACATCCTCTTATAGATTCTATCAAAACTCTTGAAAGTTATATTCAAGCTTATGCTTATTAATTATGCTTAATGCTCCTTATTTTGAATATATTCGGTACTTGAAAGAAGCTTTAATACCTATTTATGAAGAAAAGAAAGCTTATGATGAGCTTTTGGAAAACGGCATTCAACTTACTGAAGAAGATTATAATGAACTCCATGAGTTTATTTTACCTTCTATCTGTTGTATTTTACATAGATTAAACAATTTAGCCTTTTAAGAGTTACTGTATATAGAGGCAGCGATTTATCGCCAGACTACCAGATTAATGGCCTTATGTTTACCATAAGGTGCCTCAGTACTTAACTCTGTTTATTTCTTTGAATATCTGCTTTGAATATTTTCTATTATTGTAATCGATGAGTTGTTGCTGCAAATTCAGAATGATATCTGCTAATTGTCGAGTTTTCCTTTCAAAATAGCCAACCTATTCTTCATTTGCTTTTAGCACTTCTTGTAAAACGTAGTAGTGAGAACTGTTTATAGGTTGGTCAGCTTGTCTCCGTTGGTCAGCCCGTTTTAAACATTTTAAAGGGTGGTCTCGGTGGTGGTCCCATAGCCTATAGGGAATTGTGCGTAGAAAGCCATAAAAATGAATAATTTGTTGTCTAAATTGGGTAGGAAAACCTCAATGTCTGTATCATCATCAGAACCTGCATCATCTGCTTACAACTTGGAAGAATATTCAATAACAGATATCCAAAGATCCTCAAACATTTCAAAAATCGAAGAACAGTTGAGAAATTGGTGTTTACCTTCACAACCAGTTAATACGATTTATAAAACAAAAATGTTTGATTTATCTAAAGAATATGCTATTAAAACAGAAGAAAACACAATTTTTGTTACACAAAATCACGTGTCTTTACAATTATTGTCACCACAAGCTATAATGCAATTTTTACAAAAGAAATATAAATTTCTTTATATCAGATTATACAAATTGGAATTAAACCATTGCAAAGATTAGGTTTAGATACTCCAATTTTAGTATGTCTTAGAGATGCTAGGCATCATGATTTTGACCGATCCCTTCTAGCTTTAATGGAATCTAATTTAGTCGAAGGTCCTGTATATTGTAATTGCTATCCAAATTAAACTGTTGATTTAACTACTCCAGGAATCCTGAAAACATTAACACTTAATGTTAAAACAAAAAATGTAAAGATGGATCCCGGAGAAAAGATTTTAGTGGGTTCTGAGTAGAAAGTGGAGTTGGAATAGATGGAGTAAAATCTACACTTGATAAATTAACCCTAGTTGGATCTAGATGAGTTGGATACACAATCAGATCTTTATAGTCCTTCCTTATCTCAAGTAGATCCTCAACTAAATGTCATTTCCAAGACAGACTTTCTTTTGGACAAAGACTTATTACGCCAATGGTTTATGGATCCTAAATGGACTTCCAAACAAAAACAATTTTTCTCCTCTTTCCCCCTCCCCCCCCCCCCGGAAAGGGATTCACTAAGAGAACAATGGTACTCTGAAATGAATAATTTAGGTATTCAAATTGACTTCTTTGACTGGATTTCAATTTATGATCCCTTGACAAAAACCATTAATCCTGTATCTTTAAATTGGCACACTGAGTCAAATAAAGTTATCTCTGCCATTAATCCTCCATTAGAAAACATAATCTTACCACATCGAGGAACACAGATTAAAGCCTCTCCTTTTAAAGCAGCAACTGAAGTAGAACGTACGGCAACTGCTAAAGATATAGATAAAGTAATTCAGCAAAATAATTATACTAATAATTTGTTACATTTAATGGCTGATAGGCAATTAGCTCAACCTAGTACTCCTATTCGACCTAAACCAACCTCCTCTCAAACTCCTCTTTTTAATTTACCAACAATTTCTAAATATGTGCAATTAAGTAATAATGAAGATTTGCTAGGAGAAATTACAAAAAGACTAAAACATCTAAATCTTAAGACTAAAGACAAAGAAATTTCTCAATCAGTTAATGTAGTTTGGGAAGATGAAATAAGACAGGAATTTGCAGATTATCCCAAAGAATTTGAAAATCAAATTAACAAATTAAAAATTAAAAGAAATGTAATCAGAAACAAAGATTATTATTCTTCTAAACCATATTACAATAGGCCGTCCTTTCTTGACATGTTATTTGAAGAATCTTGGCAATTTATGCAATTCGATGGAAGTTCAATTTATGAATGAAACATCGATGGATTTTCTGAATTACAAATTATTAGGACTTGTGAAGCCATGGGAATGGCTAGTAATGCTTACAAAGCCAAAGGTAACTCAGAGAAAAATGTGTTGAAATATTACAATTAGGATTCACTGGAATGTTAAAAGCTTGGTGGGATAATTATGTCTTCACTACTGACAAACATCATATTATGGAAGCAAAAAAACTTGTAACAACTGGTGTTTTAGAAAGCACTGCTTCTTCTTAGGCTGTTACACTTCGTACATATGAGTATGATGCTGTTGCAACCCTCATATATGCCATCATTAAGAATTTTGTAAGCGACCCTGTCAAGTATCAAGAACGAAGTTCTAACATATTAGAAAGATTAAAATGTAGGAAAATGCATGATTTTAAAAAGTACAAAGATATGTTTTTAATCAAGGTAATGGGAAGACCAGATTGTAACAATGGTTATTGGAAAGAAAGATTTATTTCGGGTTTACCTCCTTTGTTTGTTGAAAAAATCAAATCCACATTAAAAGAAGCTTTCTTAGGAGATATTCTTTATCAAACAATCACATATGGAGAATTAATAAATTTCATAGGAAATTTAGGGATGGAATTATGTAATGATATCAACTTAAATGAACAAATTAAAAAAGAAACAAGCACTCTCTCTAGAGAATTGGGTAGTTTCTGTGAACAATTTGGTTTACATAAAGAAAAAGCAATTCCTCCATCTCAAAGAGCTAAGAAACAGACTGCTTCCAAACAAGCTTAAAAAACAACTTCTTATTCTAGATCTAAGTCCTCTCGAAGACCTGTTCCTAGTCAATCTTCTGTAAAACCTCCTTCTAAAACTACCTCTTCTAGAAAGTCCTCTTCTAAAACTAAGCAATCAACTTCATCTGTCCCTTATACCAATCTTAAATGTAGAAAGTGTGGTAGATACGAGCATATTGCTAGATATTGTAGAGTCAGTTCTCAATTTTATGAATTAGATATAGAAGATTCCCTTAAGACTCAAATTTTACAGATAATGGATACAAACATAGATTCTGAAACAGAGTTAAGCACCTCTGAACATTCTAGAAATTCAGAACCTGAACAAGTTAATTTTTTAGAAGAATCACATGATATTCCTTCAACAGACTCGGAAAAGGAAAAGGAATTAGGATTATGCCATAATATTATCTCAGATGAGAATAAGCAAATTTTCTAAGAATTAACAGAGAAAATTACTGATCCTGAAATCAAGCAATCATATTTACTTAAGTTAAAAGACATAGTCACACAAGAAATAAATGAAACCATAACCAAGCATTTTAAAATTAAATCTGTCATAGATCAATTTAAAACAAAACCTTTATTACCTTTGAATATTTCTTTGCAAGAATTACAATCTGATGTAAATCAAATGAAAAAGGAATTAAAAGATGTACAGTTCCAAATAGGTCTTATGCAATTACAAAAGGATGTGAAAACAAATGAATCAAAAGATACTTCTAAAGGAAAAGAAAAGGTAGAAGATGAAGAAAAATTTATTGCTTCTGTATCTACTGTTACTTATCAAAAATGGTATATACCTGTTCAAATGAGAATAAATCAAGAATTTGAAATTAATCAAAGAGCCCTTCTAGATAGCGGAGCTGATCAAAATTGTATTAGAGAAGGACTAGTACCTATTCAGTATTATACTAAAACAAAAGAAAGCCTTAGTGCTGCTAATGGACAAAAGTTAGAAATTAAATATAAATTAATCAATGTAGAAATCATAAGAGATAATATTGCATTCAAAACAAAGTTCATTCTAGTCAAAAACTTATCACAAATAGTTTTACTAGGAACCCCATTTTTAACCCAAATTTACCCGTTCTTTGTAGATTCTAATGGTGTACGTACTGAAGTCTTAGGAAAACATTTGTTATTCCCTTTTATACATTCTCCCAAACAAATAGATTTAAATCTAGTAAAAAAAGAATACGATAGGACATATAAATTGTATTGTACAAATAATGGACTGTTACAAAAAAGAAATTAATTATCTAAGGCTTAAAGAAAATATAACCACCGAAAGATATAAAAATAAAATTCAGGAGTTTGCAAATTTATTACTTAAAGATGTATGTTCTGATCTTCCTAATGCTTTTTGGAACAGAAAACAACATACTGTCAAGCTACCTTATACAAAAGATTTTGAAGAAGCAAACATTCCAACTAAAGCAAGACCAATTCAAATGAACCTAGAACTACTTGAATATTGTAAAAAGGAAATCCAAACTCTAATAGATAAAAAAAACTAATTCGACCAAGTAAATCTCCTTGGAGTTGTTCTGCCTTTTATGTTAATAATACTGCAGAAAGATAACGTGGAACTCCTCGACTGGTCATCAATTATAAACCTTTAAACAAAGCCCTGCAATGGATTAGGTATCCAATTCCTAACAAAAGAGACTTACTTAAACGAACAATTTTGGCAAATGTCTATTCTAAATTTGATTTAAAATCTGATTTTTGGCAAATTCAAATTGTAAAAGAAGATCGCTATAAAACAGACTTTACCGTCCCTTTTGGACATTATGAATGGAATGTAATGACCTTTGGATTGAAAAATGCTCATTCCGAATTTCAAAACATGATGAATATAATTTTCTCTCCATATACTGAATTCTGCATAGTTTACATAGACGATGTACTCATCTTTTCTCAATCATTAGAACAGCATTTTAAGCATTTGCATATATTTTATAAAGTAGTTAAGATAAATGGCCTAGTGTTGTCTGCATCAAAAATGAAATTAGTCCAGACACAAATTAGATTTTTAGGGAATGATTTTCATCAAGGAACATATAAGCCGATTTGTAAGACTGTTGAGTTTGCATACAAATTTCTCGATAAAATTACTGATAAAACCCAACTTCAAAGGTTTTTAGGTTGTCTCAATTATATTTATGATTTTATTCCTAAGCTTAGACAGCTTGTTGAACCCTTATATCAAAGACTTAGGAAAAACCCTTCTTGGTCTGACGAACATAGTCAAGTTGTTAAAAAAATCAAAAGGATTGTTAAAACTTTACCCTTATTAGGTCTACCTCATCCATCCTATTATATGATAGTTGAAACCGATGCTTCCAATTTAGGATATGGTGGTATTCTCAAACAAAGACCTCAAATTGATTCACCCTAAACCTCTGAGCAATTAGTAAGATATCATTCTGGTATTTGGAATAAGGCTCAAAAAAATTATCCTACTATTAAACAAGAAGTTTTAGCTATTGTTTTGTGTGTTTCAAAATTTCAAGATGATTTAATCAATAAACTATTTTTAATTCGAATAGATTGTCGACCTGCAAAAGAAATTTTAGAAAAAGATATTCAAAATTTAGTTTCCATACAGATTTTTGCAAGATGGCAAGCGCTACTATCTGCTTTCGGATTTGATATCGAGCATATCAAAGGAAGTTCCAATGCCCTGCCTGATTTTCTGTCTCGTGAGTTCTTGTAGAGACAATGAGTGATAAAACAAAAACTCCTATAGCAAATAGGTATACAGTTCTTGCCAACACAACTTCGTTCCCTCCATTAACTTCCAATTTCAGACCTACCTTACAAGCTCCTGCAAAATCTTATCAACAAGTGGTAGCACCACTCACCCCTTCTAAATCTTCAACACCTCCTCCACAAAATTCCAATTTATACGAGTATGTAGTCAAAATAAAAAAATTCCCAATTTATTTCCTTGAACCCGAATGGGAAACTCTCTCCATTCCTAACATATGCAAAACCTTGTTTTATCCCGATGAATACTTTCTTACATGTTCTCCAAATTATTCTCGATTGTTCTATGAATATATTCTTGTCGAATCTGGTTTGGTTGATGTTTATGAGTTCCCTGGAAACAATAAAGCAGTAGCTTACTCAAAAATCAAAATCAAGAAGGTCATCCTCTCAAAAGATTGGCCTGGACACAATTTGTTGAAATCTACCAAATTTACCCCAAATCCACGTACACCCTAATATACTTATCAAGATTATGTATCTGCTTGGTATAACATTTTGTTATTTAGACCTGGCGATCATAGCTGGTTATTCATTTTGATAAAACTCTTAAGAATATTGAGATCTTTCCAAATTGGTTCCTAACTTGGTTTGAGATTTTCGGACCAGATGAGAGGATTTTATCCCCTCTCGCCAAACAAGCCTTTGAAAAAATTGAAATTCCCAAGATATCCAATCCACCTAACATACTCAAACTTTACCACCTATTTTTTAAACGTAAGTTTCCTTGGATTCTGTACTGGTATTTTGATAAAGCAACAGATCAGTATGGGTGTAAGACTTTAATGCGTACTTACAAAGTGAAATGGTAGAGTCAATTCAAGATCACTGATCAAAGTCCTACTGCCAGCACATCGCAATCAGATTTTCTGCTCAAAAAATCTCAATTTATGGCCCAATTGGCCTCTCCCAGTTCAGAAAAAGATTTCAAGAAGGCTCTAGCAGAAGTACTATCAACAGTTTCTTCAGAAGAAGAAAAAGCAGAACTAAGGGGAGATAATGATGAGATCACTTCTCATCTTTAAAATGAAGATGATTTTGGTGGGCCATTTTCTCAATTATATTGAAGGCAACGACAAAGATAAATAATTCTGATATTGAATATTCTTCCAAGTTGTAAGCAGATGATACAGATGATGCAGGTTCTGATGATGATGTAGACATTGAGGTTTTCCTACCAATTTAGACAACAAATTATTCATTTTTATGGCTTTCTACGCACAATTCCCTATACGCTATGGGATCACCACCGGGACCACCCTTTAAAATGTTTAAAACGAGCTGACTAACGGAGACAGGCTGACCAACGTATAAACAGTTCTCACTGCTACGTTTTACAGGAAGTGCTAAAAGCAAATGAAGAATAGGTTGGCTATTTTGAAAGGAAAACTCAACAATTAGCAGATATCATTCTGAATTTGCAGTAACAACAACTCATCGATTACAATAATAGAAAATATTCAAACCAGATATTCAAAGAAGTAAACAGAGTTAAGTATTGAGGCACCTTATGGTAAACATAAGGCCATTAATCTGGTAGTCTGGTGATAAATCGCTGCCTCTATATACAGTAACTCTTAAAAGGCTAAATTGTTGAATATATGTAAAATACAACGGATAGAAGATAAAATAAACTCATGTAGTTCATTATAATCTTCTTCAGTAAGTTGAATGCCATTTTCCAAAAGCTCATCATAAGCTTTCTTTTCTTCATAAAGAGGTATTAAAGCTTCTTTCCAGTAATGAATATATTCAAAATAAGGAGCATTAAGAATAATTAATAAGCATAATTTTGAATATAACTTTCAAGAGTTTTGATAGAATCTATAAGAGGATGTATTTCAAGATCAAAATATTCTTGTTTTTCTTCAATGCTTTCAAGCAAATCAAAAAGATGATTATGCAACTTTAATTGCCGTCGCAAATTGGCCATAAGGTTTTTATACCAATATAAAAGATAAAACATGTTATTTTAAAATTCTTACTTGTGGAGAAGCTTTTCAAGATTGGCAGTTCGATACTTGTGCTAACTTGGCTCTGATACCAGCGAGACTCAGGAACAACATCAAACATTCAGAAAGTTTTGAGAGAAAAGAGGTCAGAGAGAAGAGGTTTGAAACTTGGGCTTATCGAACTTGCATTTCATCATTTGATCATTACATTATATAGTAGTTTGGAGCAGACCAAAGGAATCTACTTTTACATTTTGTCAACAGAAAACAATAAAATTACATCATTGGCCGACAAACTTAAAGTTGAAATAGTATCACGGTACAATAATGAAGAAAATTTATCAAAAGTTGAATTATTCATCTTTGTTGTTGCCTTAGTATAATTGAGAAAATAGCCCACCAAAATCATCTTCATTGTAAAGATGAGAAGTGATCTCATCATTATCTCCACTTGGTTCTACCTTTTCTTCTTTTGAAGAAACTGTTGACGGTATTTCTGCTAGAGTCTTCTTAAAATCTCTTTCTGAACTAGGAGAGGCCAGTCGGGCCATAAATTGAGATTTTTTGAGCAGAAAATCTGATTACGATGTGCTGGCAGTAGGACTTTGATCAGTAATCTTGAATTGACTCCACCATTTCACTTTGTAAGTACGCATTAAAGCCATGCGCCCATACTGATCTGTTGATTTATCAAAATACCGGAACAGAATCTAAGGAAACTTGCATTTGAATATTTTCTATTATTGTAATCGATGAGTTGTTGCTACTGCAAATTCAGAATGATATATGCTAATTGTTGAGTTTTCCTTTCAAAATAGCCAACTTATTCTTCATTTACTTTTAGCACTTCCTGTAAAACGTAGCAGTGAGAACTGTTTATATGTTGGTCAGCCTGTCTCGTTGGTCAGCCCATTTTAAACATTTTAAAGGGTGGTCCCGGTGGTGCTCCCGTAGCATATAGGAAATTGTGCATAGAAAGTCATAAAAATGAATAATTTATTGTCTAAATTGGGTAGGAAAACCTCAATGTATGTATCATCATCAGAACCTGCATCATCTGCTTACAACTTGGAAGAATATTCAATAACAGATATCCAAAGATCCTCAAACATTTCACAAATCGAAGAACAGTTGAGAAATTGGTGTTTACCTTCATAACCAGTTAATACGATTTATAAAACAAAAATGTTTGATTTATCTAAAGAATATGCTATTAAAACAGAAGAAAACACAATTTTTGTTACACAAAATCACGTGTCTTTACAATTATTGTCACCACAAGCTATAATGCAATTTTTACAAAAGAAATATAAATTTCTTTATATCAGATTAATACAAATTGAAATTAAACCATTACAAAGATTAGGTTTAGATACTCCAATTTTAGTATGTCTTAGAGATGCTAGGCATCATGATTTTGACCGATCCCTTCTAGCTTTAATGGAATCCAATTTAGCCGAAGGTCCTGTATATTGTAATTGCTATCCAAATTACACAGTTGATTTAACTACTCCAGGAATCCTGAAAACATTAACACTTAATATTAAAACAAAAAATGTAAAGATGGATCCCGGAGAAAAGATTTTAGCAGTAGTTTATAGAATATATTACAAAATCATGAAAACTAACATATCTCCCGAAGCATTAACAATTAATCCTTAAGAAGAAACCTTACTATTTGAAGCCAATTTGCAGCATTCAACCATTAAGACTCCTAAACAAATTTAATGGAATACAATTTTAGAAAAATGCAATGAATGGGAATTAGACAACTTATGTCCCCCTGCTCCTATTAATATAGTAGCAGAATCAACTACATCCATAATTCAAGAAAATAATGGAACTGTCAAAATTACATTTGACAGACCCAAATTAGCTTCTGTTTCTTCTCGACACTCTATCTCAGATGCAACTCATGTAGATCCAACTAGGCTTAATTTATCAAGTGTAGATTTTACTCCATCTATTCCAACTCCACTTTATACTCAGAACCCAGATTTGGATACACAATGAGATCTTTATAGTCATTCCTTCTCAAGCAGATCCTCAACTAAATGTCATTTCCAAAACAGACTTTCTTTTGGACAAAGACTTATTACGCCAATGGTTTATGGATCCTAAATGGACTTCCAAACGAAAACAATTTCTCTCCTCTTCCCCCCCCCCCCCCCCCCGGGAAAGGGATTCACTAAGAGAACAATGGTACTCTGACATGAATAATTTAGGTATTCATATTGACTTCTTTGACTGGATTTCAATTTATGATCCCTTGTCAAAATTCATTAATCCTGTATTTTTAAATTGGCACACTGAGTCTAATAAAGTTATCTCTGCCATTAATCCTCCATTAGAAAACATAATCTTACCACATCGAGGAACATAGATTAAAGCTCTCCTTTTAAAGCAGCAATAGAAGTAGAATGTACGGCAACTGCTAAAGATATAGATAAAGTAATTAAACAAAATAATTATACTAACAATTTATTTCATTTAATGGCTGATAGGCAATTAGCTCAACCTAGTTCTCCTATTCGACCTAAACCAACCTCCTCTCAAACTCCTCTTCTTAAATTACCAACAATTTCTAAAGATGTGCAATTAAGTAATAATGAAGAATTGCTAGGAGAAATTACAAAAAGACTAAAACATCTAGATCTTAAGACTAAAGACAAAGAAATTTCTCAATCAGTTAATGTAGTTTGGGAAGATGAAATAAGACAGGAATTTGCAGATTATTCCCAAGAATTTGAAGATCAAATTAACAAATTAAAAATTAAAAGAAATGTAATCAGAAACAAAGATTATTATTCTTCTAAACCATATTACAATAGGCCATCCTTTCCTGACATGTTATTTGAAGAATCTTGGAAATTTATGCAATTCGATGGAAGTTCAATTTATGAATGGAACATCGATGGATTTTCTGAATTACAAATCATTAGGACTTGTGAAGCCATGGAAATGGCTAGTAATGCTTACAAAGCCAAAGGTAACTCAGAGAAAAATGTGTTGAAATATTACAATTAGGATTCACTGGAATGTTAAAAGCTTGGTGGGATAATTATGTCTTCACTACTGACAAACATCATATTATGGAAGCAAAAAAACTTGTAACAACTGGTGTTTCAGAAAGCACTGCTTCTTCTCAGGCTGTTACACTTCGTACAGATGAGGATGATGATGTTGCAACCCTCATATATGCCATCATTAAGAATTTTGTAGGCGACCCTGTCAATTATCAAGAACGAAGTTCTAACATATTAGAAAGATTAAAATGTAAAAAAATGCATGCTTTTAAATGGTACAAAGATATGTTTTTAATCAAGGTAGTGGGAAGACTAGATTGTAACAGTGGTTACTGGAAAGAAAGATTTATTTCTGGTTTACCTCCTTTGTTTGCTGAAAAAATCAAATCCAAATTAAAAGAAGCTTTCTTAGGAGATATTCCTTATCAAACAATCACATATGGAGAATTAATAAATTTCATCGGAAATCTAGGGATAGAATTATGTAATGATATCAACTTAAATGAACAAATTAAAAAAGAAACAAGCACTCTCTCTAGAGAATTGGGTAGTTTCTGTGAACAATTTGGTTTACATAAAGAAAAAGCAATTCCTCCATCTCAAAGAGCTAAGAAACAGACTGCTTCCAAACAAGCTTAAAAAACAACTTCTTATTCTAGATCTAAGTCCTCTCGAAGACCTGCTCCTAGTCAATCTTCTGTAAAACCTCCTTCTAAAACTACCTCTTCTAGAAAGTCCTCTTCTAAAACTAAGCAATCAACTTCATCTGTCCCTTATACCAATCTTAAATGTAGAAAGTGTGGTAGATACGAGCATATTGCTAGATATTGTAGAGTCAGTTCTCAATTTTATGAATTAGATATAGAAGATTCCCTTAAGACTCAAATTTTACAGATAATGGATACAAACATAGATTCTGAAACAGAGTTAAGCACCTCTGAACATTCTAGAAATTCAAAACCTGAACAAGGTAATTTTTTAGAAGAATCACATGATATTCCTTCAACAGACTCGGAAAAGGAAAAGGAATTAGGATTATGCCATAATATTATCTCAGATGAGAATAAGCAAATTTTCTAAGAATTAACAGAGAAAATTACTGATCCTGAAATCAAGCAATCATATTTACTTAAGTTAAAAGACATAGTCACACAAGAAATAAATGAAACCATAACCAAGCATTTTAAAATTAAATATGTCATAGATCAATTTAAAACAAAACCTTTATTACCTTTGAATATTTCTTTGCAAGAATTACAATATGATGTAAATCAAATGAAAAAGGAATTAAAAGATGTACAGTTCCAAATAGGTCTTATGCAATTACAAAAGGATGTGAAAACAAATGAATCAAAAGATACTTCTAAAGGAAAAGAAAAGGTAGAAGATGAAGAAAAATTTATTGCTTTTGTATCTACTGTTACTTATCAAAAATGGTATATACCTGTTCAAATGAGAATAAATCAAGAATTTGAAATTAATCAAAGAGCCCTTCTAGATAGCGGAGCTGATCAAAATTGTATTAGAGAAGGACTAGTACCTATTCAGTATTATACTAAAACAAAAGAAAGCCTTAGTGCTGCTAATGGACAAAAGTTAGAAATTAAATATAAATTAATCAATGTAGAAATCATAAGAGATAATATTGCATTCAAAACAGAATTCATTCTAGTCCAAAACTTATCACAAACAGTTTTACTAGGAGCCCCATTTTTAACCCAAATTTACCCGTTCTTAGTAGATTCTAATGGTGTACATACTGAAGCCTTAGGAAAACATTTGTTATTCACTTTTATACATTCTCCCAAACAAATAGATTTAAATCTAGTAAAAAAGAATACGTATTGTACAAACAATGGACTGTTATAAAAAAGAAATTAATTATCAAAGGCTTAAAGAAAATATAACCACCGAAAGATATAAAAATAAAATTCAGGTGTTTGCAAATTTATTACTTAAAGATGTATGTTCTGATCTTCCTAATGCCTTTTGGAACAGAAAACAACATACTGTCAAGCTACCTTATACAAAAGATTTTGAAGAAGCAAACATTCCAACTAAAGCAAGACCAATTCAAATGATCCTAGAACTACTTGAATATTGTAAAAAGGAAATCCAAACTCTAAAAGATAAAAAACTAATTCGACCAAGTAAATCTCCTTGGAGTTGTTCTGCCTTTTATGTTAATAATGCTGCAGAAAGAGAACGTGGAACTCCTCGACTGGTCATCAATTATAAACCTTTAAACAAAGCCCTGCAATGGATTAGGTATCCAATTCCCAACAAAAGAGACTTACTTAAACGAACAATTTTTGCAAATGTCTATTCTAAATTTGATTTAAAATCGGGTTTTTGGCAAATTCAAATTGCAGAAGAAGATCGCTATAAAACTGCCTTTACGGTCCCTTTTGGACATTATGAATGAAATGTAATGCCCTTTGGATTGAAAAATGCTCATTCCGAATTTCAAAACATGATGAATACAATTTTCTCTTCATATACTGAATTCTGCATAGTTTACATAGACGATGTACTCATCTTTTCTCAATCATTAGAACAACATTTTAAGCATTTGCATATATTTTATAAAGTAGTTAAGAAAAATGGCCTGGTGTTGTCTGCATCAAAAATAAAATTAGTCTAGACACAAATTAGATTTTTAGGGAATGATTTTCATCAAAGAACATATAAGCCAATTTGTAAGACTGTTGAGTTTGCAGACAAATTTCCCGATAAAATTACTGATAAAACCCAACTTCAAAGGTTTTTAGGTTGTCTCAATTATATTTCTAATTTTATTCCTAAACTTAGACAACTTGTTGAACCCTTATATCAAAGACTTAGGAAAAACCCTTCTCCTTGGTCTGACGAACATAGTCAAGTTGTTAAAAAAATCAAAAGGATTGTTAAAACTTTACCCTTATTAGGTCTACCTCATCCATCCTATTATATGATAGTTGAAACCGATGCTTCCAATTTAGGATATAGTGGTATTCTCAAACAAAGAACTCAAATTGATTCACCCTAAACCTCTGAGCAATTAGTAAGATATCATTCTGGTATTTGGAATAAGGCTCAAAAAAATTATCCTTCTATTAAACAAGAAGTTTTAGCTATTGTTTTGTGTGTTTCGAAATTTCAAGATGATTTAATCAACAAACCATTTTTAATTTGAATAGATTGTCGACCTGCAAAATAAATTTTAGAAAAAGATGTTCAAAATTTAGTTTCCAAACAGATTTTTACAAGATGGCAAGCGCTACTATCTGCTTTCGAATTTGATATCAAGCATATCAAAGGAAGTTCCAATGTCCTGCCTGATTTTCTGTCTCGTGAGTTCTTGCAGGGACAATGAGTGATAAAACAAAAACTCCTTTAGTAAATAGGTATACAGTTCTTGCCAACACAACTTCGTTCCCTCCATTAACTTCCAATTTTAGACCTACCTTACAAGCTCCTGCAAAATCTTATCAACAAGTGGTAGCACCACTCACCCCTTCTAAATCTTCAACATCTCCTCCACAGAATTCCAATTTATACGAGTATGTAGTCAAAACAAAAAAATCCCCAATTTGTTTCCTTGAACCCGAATGGGAAACTCTCTCCATTCCCAACTTATGCAAAATATGATGTTTCACTTTGAAGTCTAAGGATCAAGTTCTAGACATTTTTAAGGATTTCCATGTCATGGTGGAAAGAGAAACATGAAGGAAATTCAGATGTATCAGGGTAGATAATTGTGGTAAATACAGAGGCCCTTATGAAGCTTATTGCAGGAATCATGGCGTCAGACTTGAGAAAATTGTACCAAAGACTCTACAACATAATGGTGTAGATGAACAGATGAATAGGACAATCACAGAACACATCTGATGCATGCTTTCTCATGGAAATTGCCAAAACCTTTCTGGAGTAAGACAATGAGAACATCAGTCTACTTGATCAATCTTTCTTCGTCAATTCTTTTGGGTGGTGATATTCCACAAAGAGTTTGGATAGAGAAAAATGTCTCCTACAAGCATTTGAGAGTTTTTGGCTGCAGTGCGTTCGTTCATATTCCCGAGCATGAAAGGTCTAAACTTGATAGTAAGGCCAAATAATGCATTTTCTTGGGATATGTACATGAAGAGTTTGGATACAGAGTTTGGGATCCTGTTGATAAGAAACTAATTAGAAGTGGAGATGTGTTAATGTTTCAACTCAAAGGTTGCCAGCATTGAAGCCAATATTTTTGGGCTAATAGAGTTAAAAATTACGGCCAGTCAAAATTTGTACTTCAAAGGCTACAGAAATCAAGAATTGTGGCTGATATATGTTCTACAATTGTTACTGAAGTTGCCTATAAATATCATTGGATCAGATGAAATTGTGTGCACCGAGCGAGAAGAAATGAGAGAAAAGAAAAGAGAGAAGAGAACGGCAAAAGGTTAGGAGAGTAATTAAAGTGAGTTATTTTAACCATTATAATTTGTCATTTTTGTGAGATTATTCTTTTATCTCTTTTCTTGATATTCACTTAGTTTGGTGAGGATAGTTGTGTTACCTTCTAGTATAGCTATATGAAGATTTGTATCCCATTTTATAGTGAAAGTTTCGGTCAGTATTTGAGCCGTGATATCTATCCATTTTTTAGAGTTTTTCATGTAAATCTTGGTGTCAGTATATTTTTAATATTTTTATTGCTAGATTTATTTTTTGCTTAGTGGTTATTAATAAATTTTCACTTTTTCAATACTAGAATTTTTGAAAGAGTCATTTTAATCCTGATAGTGTGGATCATTTATTTTGTGATTTAATTTTATTGAGTTGTGTTTGTTTTTATTATTTGTCCCAACCTCCCAACAAAGTGGTATTAGAGCCGATGGTTCGGTTGAGTGACTCAGTTATGTGTGGGAAAGTCCTCTGTAGTGAATGGAGATCTGCGATTGATACTTTATGTTGAAAGTCTTCCTGATAATGTGGTTGTTAGACGGCGTGTCCCGCTGGTTGGTAGTGGCGGTGCAAGATGGTTGGCAGATCAAATGGATTATCAGCGAATGGAGATATGTGGTTGATGTCTTGTGTCGAAATTTTTCCTAATAATGTGGTAGTCAAGTGGCGTGTCTCGCTGGTTGGTAGCGGTAGTATAAGATGGTTGGCAAATCAAATGGATTATCACTGAAGGAGAGGATGTAACTTATGTAGTCCTTAGTTTGAGGGGAGGATTGTTGGGTTACAAACCAATTCTCGCATAGAAAATTAAAGGAATAGTTGCATAAAATATAAGAGTTAAGATAACTCTATTAGTATGATACCTTTTGAGAGATACCCAACAACAAATCTGTGAGGACTTAGCCCAAAGAGGACAATATCATATTAATGTGGAGTTAGGGCGACAACAGGCAACTACTAACACTAACAAAATTAAATTCCTAATAACTTTATGACAGATTTATAATGGATGGTGTTTTTTAGAAAAAAATAAATATTAAAATAAAATTTAATTCTGAGTCATTGTAATTCCATCACAAAGTTGCAATAGATTTGTGATAAATGATATTTTTGAAAAAATACAACAATAAAATTTAATTCCTAGCCATTGCTATTTTGTCACAAAGATGTATCAAATTTGAAAAAGATAACATTTTTGTCAAAAACTAAATATAAAAAATAAAATTTTAATTCCAAGCCCTTGCTATTTTGTTGCAAAGGTGCAGTGGGATTTGAAATGGACAATATTTTTGTAAAAAAATAAATATATAGACAAAATTTAATTCCTAGCCTTGCAATTTTGTTGCAAAGTTACAATTGGATTTGCAATGGACAAGATTTTTGTAAAAAAAATATAAAAATAAGATTCCTAGTTGTTGACATTTTGTCATAAAGTTTCAATGGATTTGCAATAAAAAATATGCTTGTGAAAAAATAAATAAGAAAATAAATTTTAATTCCAAGCCGTGGTGATTTTGTTACGGGGGACGATATTGTTGAAAAAAAATAAATATGAAAATAAAGTTTAATTCCAAGTTGTTTCAATTCCATCGCAAAGTTGCAATGGATTTTGCAGTAGACAATACTTTTGTAAATGATTAAATATGAAAATAAAGTTTAATTTCAAGCCATTGCAATTTCGTCGGAAAGTTGTGAATGATTTGCAACGGATGATATTTTTGTAAAAAATAAATATAAAAATAATATTTAATTTCAAGTTGTTGCAATCCAAGTTGATTTCGTCATGAGAGTAAAAAAAAAGTAGTTGAAAAGACCTTAAGAAAAAATAGAATTTGAAAATGATCTTAATTTAATCATTAGAATTTGAAAAGGTTTTTCTTCAAAATTTTAAATACATTTGGATAAATTCAAGAAACAAGATTTAAGATACATTTATCAAAGTATTCCATATTGGTCTGTTGATTTGTCAAAGTGCCAAGACAGAATCCATGGAAACTTGCGTTTAAAAATAAATGATATAATTTGAGGGTATTGTGTGGATTATAAATTTTTGGAATTTTAAGTTGATCAAAAGCTTGTTCGGCTAATAGAGGTAGAATTTTTTCATCCGGTCCAAATATCTCGAACCAAGTTAAGAACCAGTTTGGAAAGGTGTCAATGTTTTTGAGGGTTCTGTCAAAACGTATGAACTAGCTATGATCACTTGGTCTAAACAACAGAATATTATACCATGCGGTTACATAGTCTTGATATGTATATTCTGGAGTATGGGGATTTGGAGTAAATTTGATGGGTTTCAATAAATTGTGACTGGCCAATCTTTTGAGAGAATGACATTTTTTATCTTGATTTTAGAGTAGGCAACATTCTTGTTTTGTCCGGGGAATTCACAAACATCAATAGAGCCTGACTCAACAAGTATGTACTCATAAAACAAGCGGGAATAATTGGGAGAACATGTAAGAAAGTATTCATTTGGATAAAATATGGTTTTGCATAAATTGGGAATAGAAAGATTTTCCCATTCAGGTTCAAGGAAACAAATTGGAGATTTTTTAGTCTTAACCACGTATTCATACAAATTTGGACTTTGAGGTGAAGGTGTTGAAGATTTAGAAGGAGTGAGTGGTGCTACCACCTGTTGGTAAGATTTGGCTGTAGTTTGTAAAGTGGATCTAAAATTGGATGTTAAAGGAGGAAATGAATTTGTATTGGCAAGAATAGTATATCTATTTGCTAGAGGATTTTTTTGATTTTTCACTCATTGTCCCTACAAGAACTCACGAGAAAGAAAATCAGGTAGGGCGTTGGAACTTCCTTTGATGTGCTCAATATCAAATTCAAAGGCAAACATTAGAGCTTGCCATTGTACAAAAATTTGTTTTGAAACTAAATTTTGAATGCATTGTTCTAAAATCTCTTTTGCAGGTCTACAATCAATTCTGATTAAAAAGGGTTTATTTATCAAATCATCTTGAAATTTTGAAACATACAAAACTATTGCTAAAACTTCTTGTTTAATAGTAGGATAATTACGTTGAGCTTTATTCCAAATGGCGGAATCATATCTGACCAATTGCTCAGAATTTTGGGATGAATCAAATTGAGGTCTCTGTTTGATGATACCACCATATCCTGGATTTGAAGTATCGGTTTCAACAATCATATAGTAAGATGCGTGAGGAAGACCTAATAAGCGTAAGGTCTTAACAATCTTTTTGATCTTTTTGACGACCTGACTATGTTCATCCGACCATGGGGGAGGATTTTTTCTAAGTCGTTAACATAATGACTCAACCAATTGTCTAAGCTTGGATATAAAATCCGAGATATAATTGAGACAGCTTAAGAATCTTTGAAGTTGTGTTTTATCTGTAATTATATCGGAAAATTTATATGCGAATTCAACTGTTTGACAAATTGGTTTATATTTTCCTTGATGAAAATCATATCCTAAAAATCTAATTTGAGTCTGAACTAATTTCATCTTTGATGCAGACAACACAAGTCCATTTTTTTTAACAACTTTATAAAAAATATGCAAATACTTAAAATGATGTTCTATTGATTGAGAGAATATTGGAACATCATCAATATAAACAATACAAAATTCAGTATATGGAGAGAAGATTGAATTCATTACATTTTGAAATTCAGAAGGAGCATTTTTTAATCCAAAAGGCTTAACATTCTATTCATAATGTCCAAAAGGAACAGTAAATGCGTTTTATACCGATCTTCTTTTGCAATTTGAATTTGTCAAAATCCAGATTTTAAATCAAATTTTGAGTAAACATTTGCAAAAATTGCTCTTTTAAGTAAATCTCTTTTATTGGTATTGGATATCGAATCCATTGTATAGCTTTATTTAATGGTTTATAATTAATGACAAGTCTATGAGTTTCTCTTTCTCTTTCTGCAGCATTATTAACATAAAAGGTGGAACAGCTCCAAGGGGACTTACTTGGTCTAATTAAAATTTTGTCCAATAAGGCCTTAATTTCCTTTTTGCAATATTCAAGTAATTCTAAATTCATTTGAATAGGTCTTGGTTTAGTTGGAATATTTACTTCTTCAAAATCTTTAGTATAAGGTAACTTGACAGTGTGCTATTTCCTATTCCAAAAGGCATTAGGTAAATCAGAACATACATCTTTAAGTAGTAAACTTGTGAACTCTTGAATTTTATTTTTATATTTTTTGGTATTTAAATTTTCTTTTAATCTTTGATAGTTTATTTCTTTTTTATAGCAATCAATTGTCTGAATAATGCAATTTATGTGTCCTATAGTATTCTGCTTTACAATGTTTATATCTATTTGTCTAGGAGAGTGTATAAAAGGAAATAACAAGTGTTCTCCTAAAGCTTCTGTATGCACACCATTGGAATCAACTGAAAATGGAAAAATTTGAGTTAAAAATGGAGTTCCTAATAAAACAATTTGAGATAAGTTTTTTAGGACATGATTTTCATCAAGGAAAATATAAACCAATTTGTCGAACAGTTGAATTCGCATATAAATTTTCCAATAGAATTACAGATAAAACACAACTTCAAAGATTCTTAGGTTGTCTCAATTATATCTCGGATTTTATACCCAAGCTTAGAGAATTGGTTGAGTCATTATATCAATGACTTAGAAAAAATCCTCCCCCATGGTCGGATGAACATAGTCAGGTCATCAAAAAGATCAAAAAGATTGTTACGACCTTACGTTTATTAGGTCTTCCTTACATATCTTACTATATGATTGTTGAAACCGATGCTTCAAATCCAGGATATGGTGGTATCCTCAAACAGAGACCTCAAATTGATTCACTCCAAAATTCTGACCAATTGGTCAAATATCATTCTGCCATTTGGAATAAAGCTCAACGTAATTATCCTACTATTAAACAAGAAGTTTTAGCAATAGTTTTGTGTGTTTCAAAAATTCAAGATAATTTGATAAATAAACCCTTTTCAATCAGAATTGATTGTAGACCTGAAAAAGAGATTTTAGAACAAGAGTTCAAAATTTAGTTTCAAAACAAATTTTTGCACGATGGCAAGCTCTAATGTCTGCCTTTGAATTTGATATTGAGCACATCAAAGGAAGTTCCAACGCCCTACCTGATTTTCTTTCTCGTGAGTTCTTGCAGGGACAATGAGTGAAAAATAAAAAAAAAAAATCCTCTAGCAAATAGATATACTGTTCTTGGCAATACAAATTCATTTTCTCCTTTAACATCCAATTTTAGACCCACTTTACAAACTCCAGCCAAATCTTACCAATAGGTGGTAGCACCACTCACTCCTTCTAAATCTTCAACACCTTCACCTCAAAGTCCAAATTTGTATGAATACGTGGTTAAGACTAAAAAATTTCCAATTTGTTTCCTTGAACCTGAATGGGAAAATCTTTCTATTCCCAATTTATACAAAACCATATTTTATCCAAATGAATACTTTCTTACCTATTCTTCCAATTACTCTTGCTTGTTTTATGAGTACATACTTGTTGAGTCAGGCTTTGTTGATGTTTGTGAATTCCCCAGACAAAACAAAAATGTTGCCTACTCTAAAATCAAGATAAAAAAGGTCATTCTCTCAAAAGATTGGCCCAGTCACAATTCAAGATAACTGAGCAAAATCCTGCATTAAGCTCATCACAATCTGATTTCCTGTTGAAAAAGTCTAAATACATGACTTGTTTAGCCTCTCCAAGTTCAGAGAAGGATTTCAAGAAAGCTCTGGCCGAGGTCATGTCAATTGTTTCCTCTGAAGACGATAAAGTAGAACCTAGTAGAGATATTGATGAAATTACCTCTCATCTCTACAATGAAGAAGACTTTGGTGGGTCCTTTTCTCAGTTATATTGAAGATCAAGACAAAGAAGAATGATTCCAACTTTTGTCAAATTCAACTCATTATTGTACTATTTACTGTTTCAGCTTTAGATTTTGTCTGTCAATTATTGTAATGTTACTATTTTATTTTTGACAAAATGTAAAAGCAGATGCTCTTTGTCTGCTGCAAGTGCCTATATTATGTAATCTTCAATCAGTGAAATGGAAGTTCGATAAGCAATTACCCTCACTTCTTAGCTCTCTCTTCTCTCAGTTTTTGTTGTTTGCCCTGGGACTCGCAAACTCGCTACATATTTATTTATATAAATGTATGTATGTATATATATATGGTCCCTGAAATCCCTTGTGACGAAAAATAAACTTTTGAATTCATTATTTTGATAAATTGTAACAATATCAAATTGGAAGAAACACGTTAATGATATTAATATCATTTTATTCATAAACTATGATTTACAAAAGATTATTTGAAGTCGAAGTCATATATCTGGTACCAAGACTCTTTTTTTTAATAAGTCTTGGCTCGCATATATCCTTGAACTATCTCAATAGATTCTAAAATATCTAAAATATCTTGTATAAGACTAGTGATTGCCGTGCTTTGTTCTTCAGGTTTTTGCTTCCATCCACATCTTCCATAATTTCTCTTTTTGTCTGTGTAGTCCATGAAGGTGTCTCCAACATAATGCTAAATGTAGAAACATGATTTATTCTCCAAAATCTTACAGTCAAAGTTTAATATGCAAATTCTTAAAGATATCCACGTATCATTTGGATACTATCTAATACAGTATAAAGTTCATCTAAGATATACTGTTCTTAAAGATGCCCCTTTTTGATGCTTTCTGAATTGACATATCTTTTGTTGTGCTTCAAGGCTTGATTTAATTATTCCAGCATCCAGCATCTTTATTTTGGTCTGTAAATATATTTCTGCAGATTGTGGAGTCCTTTTAGCAGGACTTATTATTACTGAAGAATGCATCTTCTGACCACCATATGTTCTGAATCCTTTTTTGAAACCAATTTCCATATGTATGATTCTGATCCCAATGGCTCTTCGATAATGGATATCATTTTTATCAAATTTTTTGAATTCTTTCCGCTCTGTAAGGACAGAGATTGTAAGTGTATTAGCCTTTCCTACCTGCATAAAATGATAAGCAGAGTTTCTGTCTTCTTCATAAAAATCTGGTCCTGCAGAAAATAGCTTTAATACCAAAATATCTTTTGGAGTGATTGTGGGATTATTTAAATAAAAGTCTTTAACTCCATCTTTTACCCAAGTAGGTAGCAGGCAGATTTTCGTAAACACAGGAGAGCTTAAATATATGGAGTTGACTGTTCCGAAATAATACCATTTTCTAACTTCTTCAAGAGATGAATCTTGCATAAAATTTATCCTGGGTATATTCTAGAAAAATCAATATATAAAGTATCTATATTTGAGAGATTGTATAATTCTCTCATTAACAGGTTTTGTACCTCTACAGGAGGTGATAAAATATCTTTGTTTATATTTCTCTCAAGGATCTGTAGTGGTTTATGTGATTCGAGAGAGATAGATTCATGAGCAGTTTTTATCCCGTCATGCTTATGACGTTGATCCATATCATCAGTCTCAATCTCTGTTGTACCTGTATCTGAGGATTTTTCAAATTCAATTTTACTTAATAATCCTTTAACCATTGTGTTAGCCCTAAGGGCAAATCATGTAGTTTTGATTAATGACAAATATTGATGAGCACTAATATGCTTGTATGTTTTGTGATAGGTTTTGTGAACTAAGAAATATGAAGTCTCATTGCTTTGAAGCCAAAGTGTAAGAACAACTTCAGTAAAGCAAAATGATTGAAGTTTGAAGAAGGCTGTTCGTAGATGATCTAAAGGCATTGAAGACTTGAAGTGTAGAGTGTATATACTTAGTAGGTAAATCTCTATGTAAACTCTACACTTGTATGTCTTGGTTATCATTGAATGCATAAGAGAGCATAAAATGAGTCTTATGATCTTAAAAGGCTTTGAATGAATTTTTTGATGAATGTGGCTTTGTGTCCTAAAAGTTTTTTAAGTAAACTTTATATGATCAAAGGAATTTGATTTTGGTTTTCAAACTTATATATGTCTAAATAAGTTTTCTATACATACCAAATGTTTTTCAAACTTATTGAAGTTAAATCTCAAATGATTTTACAAAGTTTGAATATGCTTCCAAAAAATTCGGTAGTCCGAATTTTGTAGCAAAAGTTTGCTACTATTCTTCCAGAGAAATTCGGAAGAAGATTCGGATGCATGAAGAAAAATTCGGTCGTCCGAATTTTGGCCTTCAGCATGGTCATTGTTTTTCCAGGGAAATTCGGACAAAGATTTAGACGCAGCAGGAAGAATTCGGTTGTCCGAAAAATTCGGATGCAGAATTCGATCGTCCGAATTTCCTGAAAATAGCCGTTAACTAGCCGTTTTATAGCTTTTAAAACTGATTTTCAAATTCTATAAAAGCTATAAACGTGTAATCTTTTGTAAGTTTTGAATTCTTGAAAACTCTAAGCATTCTAAAGCCTTTTACAAACATTTCTTAAGCTCTCTTATGTCTTGTGCATTCAATTGATCAATCCAAAGACATCAAAATGTGAAGGTGCAAGTTTGTGTAAAAATCTACCAACAAGTGCTAACATCTACACACTCTTATCTTTTTATCAAATTGTATTTTTCTACTAGCTCTTACAAGGTTATCTTGATAACATAAAACCCTTTAGATAAGGATGATCCTTGAAGTTGTGATTCAAGGTTGTTTAAGATATAAAACCATTGTGTGTGGTGAGCCTTGTTTGTAAAAGTTACTAGAAGAGGTTGTGAGTGTAAAACCATAGTGTGGTAAGCCTCTCTTGTAATTTGTAAACCTGAGCATATAGTAGATTGATTGAAATCCTTAACTGTAGGCTTAAAGTAGTGGACGTAGATCTTGAGGATCAAACCACTATAAATTGCTTGTGTTCTTTGATCTTACTTTCTTGTATTGATGTGTTATAAATTGCTTATAACTTGACTCATATAATCTGTTCTTTGCTTAGACGTATAAAAGATTTTAATTTGCGAAAATTAGGCAAATACCTAATTCACCTCCCCCCCTTAGGTATTTCACATTGCATGGGTCATATCGTACCTACTTAGTCTAGAATTGATTAACCTACTTTCAGTAAGTAATAATTCTTCAACTTCTTTAGTCATTCCTGGAAGATTTGCTATATCTAATAAATCAGATAAATTTTCTCTTACATTTTGAACCTCTTGGTTTATATCTTCAAGGTGATTGAAAATCTGATTAAGTAGTTCCACCATCCCTGTTAAGAAATTTACCAAAACATTTTTGTCAGTTTTGATAGTTTCAATATCAAACATGTATTTAGATAATAAATTTTTCCATCGAATTAACCTCTTATATTCAGGTCTTGAAGGTAAATTATTTTGAATAAAGGCTCTTACCTGGGTATTATCTGTATGCAATAAAAATCTTTTTGATAGTAAAAAGTAATAAAACTTCTGACAACTTTTTACAACTGCAAGTAATTCTTTTTCATTGATATGATATCTTTTTTTATGTATCACTAAACGTTCTAGAAGTATATCTACATAAAGATTCTCCTATCTTAGTATGGTTATTATAATCTATCTTTTTCAATACTCCACTCCAAAAATTTTCTGAAGCATATGTTTCTAATATTAAATCATCATTATCACTAGGTAGTTGTAACTTTGGTAATGTTTTACATTTTTCTTTTATTAATTTTACATGGTTTTTCTAAGGTTTGATCAAATGAGAAAATTCTCTCTTTTTGTAATAATCATTATAATGGTTATCTTAAAGCTGCTAAATTATCTATGAAATCTTATGCATAATTTAGTATTCCTAAGAAACTTTGTAATTATTTTTTATTAGCTAATTTATCAGGAAATTCATTAATTTTTTCTAAAATATGATTTTGTAATTCTATTCATTTACCATCTATGTTCATACCAAGAAATTCTATTTTATTTTGTATTATTTTAGCTTTCTTTTTTGGTAAAGCAAGTCCATTATCAACACATAATTTACAAAACTTATTTAAATGTTTTATATGTTCATGAATATTATCTTATGCAATTAACATATCATCTACATAAACAAAGATATAATCATAATCTCTAGAGATATTATCCATTTTTCTTTGAAATATCTAAGGAGTATTTTTTAATCCAAAAGACATGACTAACAATTTATATTGTCCTTGTGGGGTAGAGAATACAGTGTAAGGTATACTATTAGGATGCATTTTGATTTGCCAAAATCCACTTTTGCAATCAAATTTAGAAAAGATATTTTTATGTTTTGTCATATTTATAAGGCTTTCTTTATGGGGTAAAAAATATCCAACAAATTTTATATTATTGTTTAATTTTTTATAATTAATTACCATTCTACCCTTTCCTCTGACTATTTTTGCATGTTTTTTAACTATAAAGGTTGGAGAACTATGGGGTGATGTACTTGGTCTAATCAGATTCATATTTAATAATTCATTTATTTGGTCTTTACATTCTTTTTTATCTATCTCATTATATCGCATAGGTGTTACTCTAATTATTTTATTCTCATCAATCATTTCTAAGGTAGCTAACAACTGATTTTTATCCTAGAACTGTAAGGGATTCTCAGTATAACATTGTTCTAGTCTAAACTTTATCTTCTATCTCAGTATCAAGATATCTTATAGCAACTTGATATTCTAATAATGGTGTTCTTTTTGAAAAATTTGAGTTTTGTGTATATCCAATACCACCACGCTGGGCTATGCGAGGTTGAAAGGGTATGGGAAGTGGTTTATCATAGGCATGTATAAGTCTTTTAACGACTATGAGATGATGACAAGGAGTTTTAAAGATAATTTGATAAGCTAAAGTATCAGAAGTAACTTTAGTAAATAATTGAAGGAAATTAATTTCTAGTAAAATATCTGTACCAGTATGATAAAAGAAAAAGGTGGATATTTAATTAGAAATGATCCAAGTAAAATTATGGGATTTGCTATTCCTTGTGTTATTTCAATAACTTGATTAGAAATATCACGTCCTTTTATTGGGTTTAGAGTGGAATGATATTGTTTAGGAAAACAATCTGGTTTACAAAGACAAGATCCTGATCCAGTATCTATATATGTAGCAAAATATTCTACTTTATAATCTGAATAAGTAATTCCTATTGGAATATAAATACTATATGGACTAGTCATTTTGGAATATAAATTATTCAGCCATTATAAGTAAGTTTTATACCATATGATGTTATTTGATAAGGTAACTTTTTCTAGAAAGGTTAATCCTAACATGATTTCTAAAGTATCGTTGGCACCTTCATTTTATATAAGTAATCTTATAGAAATTATTGTATCTCCAAATTTAATTAATGTTTTTACTGCACAATCTATTTCTTGGATTTCTCCATTAAAGTTTGAGTATTGATGTGGACTATCTAATTTATGTCTTTGTAAGGTATTATAAAGTTTATGATTGATATAATTTTAATTAGCTCCTGTATCTATTAAAATTTTAACATGTTGAAAGGTTATGTCATTAAAATATTCTCCATCTATTTTATAATTTCTTATGTTATCATCTTTTTTTATAATATATCTATTAGAATTTGTTTTACTAAGAGGTAAACTCTTTATACCTGTATGAGTAAAACTTAATCTAGGGGGTAAATTATTAGATAATAAAAGCGGTTTACCTTTTAAATCTAATTCTAATGGTAAAGACTCTATTTCTTCTAATTTATGTAAAGTAAGAAGATGTTTTTGACATACTTCATTAAATAAATACGGATAATCTATTATGTCTTTTATTTCAAAACATTCTGAATGATGAGTATTAGAGATTGCATATGAGATAGCATATGTTATGGAATATGGTCTATTATGATTATAAAAGAATTCTAGTCTTTTAAAATCTTGTATTAAGCTTAATTTTTTATCAAAATCTTTATCATTTAAATGATATGATATGATAGGATATATATATTAAATTTTAATTTTCCATATTGTAAATTTCCTCTTAATATTCCTAGACAAGCTTCTTCTTTATTTCTTATTCTATTATCCATTAATGCTAAATCAATAGGATTATTTAATCCTTCTTTAAAAGTTGCTTTTATTATTATTTGTATTGTTCCTATGTGGATCCATCCTAATGTGTTCCTTATTTTTAGTTTTATTTTTTGCAATTTTTTGTAAATCTTTTTTAGATAATAAAGGTATGATTATCTTATTTCTTGTTAAAGTATTTTCTAAAGCTCTTTCTTGAATATTTAATCCATAAAATATTAGTATTTAATCCTATTTTATCAAGAATATTAGTTTTAAATCCAGAATAATTTGTTAAAGAAAATTATTCCTTTTATATCTGTTTTAATTTTCTTTTATCAATTAAGATATCTTTTTGGTATTCTCCTATATCTTCTTTGGTTATTCGTATAATAGGTTCTAAATTATCATTGGAAGAACTAGCTATTTCCTGATTGTTAGCCCTAAGGGAAAATCAAGAAGTTTTAATTGAGTTTTGAATAATGACAAACATTGTTGTGGACTAATCTTTATGTCAATTGTGTGATAGGATTATTAGATTAAAGAAGTATGAAGTCTTGTTGCGTTGAAGCCACAATGCAAGAACAACTCCGATAGGCCAAAGTGATTGAAGATTGAAGAGTTAGTTTAAGATGATTAAAGGCTTTGAAGACATGAAGTGTGGGTTACATGTGCTTAATAGGTAAACTTTGTAAACCCTACACTCTTAAGTCTTGGAATCTATGAGTTGCAATTGAGAGCACAAAACTTGATTTGATAAGTTTCAATGGTGTTGAACTTACCTTAATTATCAAATTTTCATCAATAGTTTTTGCACTTAAAAGATCTTTAATGACATATCTTTTAGGCTAGAAGGTTTTCCAAATTATTTGAATTGATTTGAATACGTTTTGACAAATTTTAAAAAGTTCGGACCCAAAATTCGGACGCATAAGAGAAAATTCGGTCGTCCGAATTTTTCCTGCACTATAAACATTAACACATATCAGTGAACAACAACTACTGTTCAAGTGAACAGTGCCGACTATTTTTCCAGAGAAATTAGAACGCACTATTTTTTCAGTGAATAGTAACACTGTTCACATTAATTATATTTTCCAGAGAAATTCGGGCGCACAAGAAAAATTCGGTCGTCCGAATTTTGAACAACACCGGATGCTCAAGAAAAATTCGGTCCTCTGAATTTTGAACAATACCAGTGAACAGTAACACTGTTCACATGAACAATATTTTCCAGAGAAATTCAGCGCACGTTCGGACCAACAAGAAAAATTTTGTCGTCCGAATTTTGAACAGTATCGTCCGAATTTTCTGAAACTAGCCGTTACTAACCGTTTTAACTGATCTTCAAAATATATGAAAGCCACAAACTCCAGATTTTCAATAGAACTTTTTGAACATTTAAAATCCTCCAAGCTCTAAGTTGTTTTACATCAAAATTATTTAAAAAGCTCTCAAATTGCCTTGTGGTCAAAGGTTAAAATTCAAGATTCCAAAGGTAAGAAGTGAAGTGGTGCTAGCAATTGTATTCATCCACCAAGAAGTGTTGGTAACATCCAAAATCTATCTTTACATTATTGTTGTGATTGATACAAGGTTATCTTGTGAGGTAAAATCCTTTTGGTAAGGGTAAGCCATAGACTAGATTAATCAAGGTTGTGGTGTAAAACCCGTGTGTGGGTGAGCCTTGGATTAGATTGATCTTTAGGTTGTCTTTAGATATAAAATCTTTATGGAAGGGTGAGCTTTGTTTGTAGGATTGCAAAGGAGGTTGTTGGTATAAAACTCTTGTTGGGTGAGCCTCTTGTGTAATTGCCTAAATTGAGCATATGGTGAATTGGTTGAAATCCTTGAGTGTGGACTCAAGATAGTGGATGTAGATCTTAGAGAGATTGAACCACTATAAATCGTGTGTTCATTTCTTTATCGCTTTACTTGTTTACATACTGGTGTTATTATCATTTGTTTATAATTGTTGATTGATTGGTAGTGGTTTTATAGTTTGATAATCTTGTCTTAACCATCAAATTACATATAAACTTGAAGTATGTGAATTTAAAGAAGAGCTTTTATTAAGGAAAAGGATTTGCAAAAGTGAAAAGATTTTTGATAATTAGCCAAAGACCTAATTCACCCCCTATTAGGTCTTTCACTGATTATTCATTTTCAGAAGATTCTGTATATTTTGTATCAGAAAGTATAAAAATACTTTCATTTGTACTTAGATCTTCAAAATCTTTAATTTGGATAAAATCTCCTAATTCTATCATATTTTGAATATCTTCATCTATTTCAATTTTCTTTTTATTTTTCTCAAATGTTTTAGTGCATTTATTAGCACAGTGTCCTAATTCTTTACAATAATAACATCTACATTCTTGTACACTTTTCTTAATTGTTGATTGATTGGTTGTAGTCTTATTGTTTGATCATCTTGTCTCAACCATCGAATCACATATAAACTTGAAGTTTATAAATTTAAAGAAGAGCTTTTATTAAGGCAAAGGATTTGTAAAAAGGGAAAGATTTTTGATAATTAACCAAAGACCTAATTCACCCCCTCTTAGGTCTTACAATTGATATTAGAGCAAGGTCTTCTTTTTAAGGTCTAACAACCTAGAAGTAAAGATTATATGGCTAGTTTATCAAATTTGCCTTATACGGAGGGTTCCTCCACTAATAGACCTCCATTGTTTGATGGTTCTAATTATACTTCTTGAAAGTCTAGGATTGAGATTTACATTTGTTCTATTAACTATGAATTGTGGAATATTATTGAGAAATGTCCCTATGTGCCATTGAGATTGAAAGCCGATGGAGTTACAAGGGAAGCAAAGCCCATGGAGGAGTATGATGAGAGCGATTCAAGGAAGATGACATTAAACTACCAAGCAATGAACATTCTTTGTTGTGCGTTGGTCGTCAATGAATATAATAGAGTGATGGAATGTGATTCCGCTCATGAAATGTGGAAGCCACGCCAAGTCACTCATGAAGAAGAAAGAGCACATATGTGCTTCATGGCAATGGAAGATGAGGTACAACCTACACTTATTGAGATGTATGGAGGATTAAAAAAGGCTTCAAAAAGGAATAAGGAAATGAAAACCAGAATTAATGATTTATTGAATGAGAATTCAAAATTGTTTTGTGAAAATAAAAAGCTTCTTGATTATATTGAGTGCTTGAATATTGAAAAAGAAGTTTTAAATATCTCTTTACAAAACATGTCCCTTGAAAATAAGATTCTTTGTGAAAAGATTTTGTCTCTTGAAAGAATGCTTGTTGATCATGAGACTTTGAAAAAGAAGGTTGATGAACTTACATCATGTATAGAAAAATTTACAAAAGGAAGGGACAATCTGGATAAAATTCTTGGAGCTCAAAGATCTTCTCTTGTCAAAAATGGTCTTGGCTATAATTATGTAAACAATGTGCCTAAATATAACAACTTCTTTGTTAGAACTATTCTACTTCCATGCATCATACTTGTTGTACTTATTGTGGAAAACATGGACATAAAGTCACCAAATGCTATGTTAAAAGAAAAGTACAGAATAGTGTAAAAACTATTTAGAGAGTTAAGGGAATTATTACTAACCCCCACGGACCCAAGAAAGTTTGGGTACCAAAGAATACTTCCTTTTCTTTATTGCAGGCACTCTCCAATTCAAACTCAAGCACCACCAAGAGGCATATTGATGATGTTAGCTTAAAGAATAAAGGAAAACACCTCATTTATAAGCAAGGTTAAAGCAACCAATGAAGGATTTGTTTTTTTTTTCAGACAAGAAGAAAGGAAGAATTCTTGGAGTAACCAATGTTGGTAAAGGTTCCTCTCTTCTTTTTAAACTAATGTTGCTTAGTGCTGATTTGAACTATAACTTGCTTAGCATTAGTCAATTATGTGACAATGATTGAAAAGTTGAATTTAAATGTAATACTTGCACTATACTTGATGGTGTCAATGGTAGAACTATTTTTGTTGCAAATTGTATTAGTAATGGTTATGTGCCTTGCCTTGATGAACTTGTTGCTTATAAAGTTAGATGATTTTTCACTCATGATAATGACGGTTATTTACGGCATAGTAAACTTGATCATGATAGCATGGACTTGTTGAATATGGTTTTTACTTGTTAAAGGATTATCAAAAATTCATTTTGAGAAAAATCATCCTTGTAATTCTCGCCAATATAAAAAACAAACAAAATTTTCTTTCAAACCTAAGAAAATGATTTTCACCTCAAAACTTCTTGAAATTGATTATATGTCATGATAAAATGATTAAAATAGCTATGATTGAATATCTATGCATTTGCTTGGCCAAAAACATTTTTATGAAACTTTACAAAATGTTCGGACCTGAAGCTTGGATGTAGACCATAAGTTCAGTCGCCCGAACTTGTATGACCAAATGATATTTTGTGATTCAAAATGTTTTAATGTGCACTTTATCTTGATAAGATTGAATGTCTTGTTGCTTATGATAATGATTTTCTTGGCATAGAAGATTTGGTCACATGAACATAGATTTATTGAACAAACTTTTCTATCAAGATTTAGTAAGAGGATTGCTAAAAATGTGTTTTGAGAAAATTTTTTTGAGATACTTGTCAATAAGTAAAACAAACAAAAGAAGCTTTCAAACCCATAAAATGCTTTTATACCTCAAAACATCTTGAGCTTGTTCATATGGATTGATTTGGACTTATGAGGAACTCTAGTATTGATGACATGAAGTATGCCTTAGTAGTAGTTTATGATTTCTCAATATTTAATTTAGTAGTCTTCTTTGCTGAAAAAGATGAAGTGTTTTCATAAGTTTGTAAAACTATTCAAAAAGATTCAAACATCTCTTGAGTAAAAAAAAAATTGATTTCCATTAGAAGTGACAATGGGAGAATTTTACAACCAAGTCTTTACAAAATTTGTGATGAAAATTGAGTTTCATATAATTGTTTCAACTACAAAAACCCCCACAACAAAATGTGTTATTGAAAGGAAAATTTGAACTTCACAAAAATTAGTTAGATCTATGTTTTGTAAAAATTCTTCTTCAAAAATATGTTTTGAGCCGAAGTCATAAACAACACATGCTATGATGAATAGAATTCTTTTAAGATCATTTTGAAAAAAAAAACATCTTTTGAAGTTATCTTTTATATAACTCCTCAAGTTGCATATTTTAAATGTTTGGTTATAAATGTCTTGTCTTGAATACTTGTGATGACTTAAATTTGATAGAAAGACGGATATAGGTATATCTCTTAGCTATTCTTCTAACAAAAGGGCATATAGAGTATTTAACAAAAACAACTTTACATGATGAGGAAACCATTCATGTTAGTTGTGATGAATCTTACATTTACTTGGAAAGAAAATATGAAGATTATGTAGGTACATCTATGAATGACTATCAAACCCATCTTCAAGCACCAACTTTAGAGGATCATACCAATGAGGAGGAAATGATTGAACAAAATCAAGATGACCAACCTAGTGGTGACCAAGAGTTCCCAAAGAACTTCTCCTAGTTCATTTAATTTGTTCCTAAAAACCCATTTTGTACCAATAATGGAATGATCATGAGGTCTTGGAACAAGAGTCCAAACCTTATTCCAGAAATTATCACACAATGCATCATCAATATTTTTAGGTTCAATGTGAGATAAAAGGGCAAAATTATCAATAAAGTACCGCCTTGTTTTAACTCCTTGAGTGACATATGTTAGATCCTTTGGAAACTCTTCATCTTTGCTTGGTTGACCATCTTGTTCTTGCTCCATTATTTCTTCTTCTTTAGCATGTTCTTCCAATGTGGGTACTTGATGATGAGTTGGATTTTCAATCATTGAGCAACCTGTATCATCTTCATTTCTTCTTTCAAGGTAAATGCTAGATTCATCAAAGGTTACATGTATGGTTTCTTCAACACATAATGTTCTTTTGTTATAGGCTCTATATGCCTTTTTATTTGAAGAATAACCAAGAAATATACCTTCATCTGATTTTCTATCAAACTTTCCTAGATTGTAACTAGTGTTTAAGATAAAGCATTTACAACCAAAAACGTTAAAGTACACAATTGAAGGAGTTTTATCAAATAGAAGTTCAAAAGGTGTTTTTCTTATAAAAGGTCTTAATAATACTCTATTCATTACATAGCAGACAGTATTTACAGCTTCAACCCAAAAGTATTTTGGCAAAGAATTTTCACATAACATCGATCTAGTCATCTCTTGTAGGGTCCTATTTTTCCTTTCAACAACACCATTTTGTTGAGGTTTTGGCAACTGAAAAATTATGAGTTATACCATACTCATCAAAAATCTTGTAAAGTCTTGATTACAAAACTCTCTTCCATTGTCACTTCTAATAGATATCAATTTATACTCAAGAGAGGTTTGAACCTTTTTGAAAAGTTTTGCAAATTTATGAAATGTTTCATCCTTTTGAGCTAAGAAAATCACCCAAGTAAATCTTAAAAAATCATCAACAATCACATATGCATATCTTTTACCACCAAGACTAGTGGTCCTCGTTGGTCCAAACAAGTCCATATGAACAAGTTCAAGAGGTTTTGAGGTAGATACTATTTTCTTTGGTTTAAAAGATGTTTTAGATTGTTTTCCATATTGACAAGCATCACAAAGACGAGTTTTATCAAAATACATTTTAGGTAATCCTCTAACTAGCTCTTGTGTGGAAAGTTTATTCAATAAATCCATGCTCACATGACCTAATCTTCTATGCCACAAATATCCATCATTATAATGAATAGCAAGACATTTTATATCATTTGTGATAAGTTCATCAAGATATAACACATAAACATTTCCAACTCTATTAGCAAAAAAGATGGTTTTGCTACTTGCATCATCAAAAATAGTACAAGTATTACATTTAAATTCTACTTTACATCCATTGTCACATAGTTGACTAATGCTAAGTAAATTATACTTTAAACCATCAGTAAGCAATACTTTTTTAATAAGGGGGAAGGAACCTTGACCAATGTTACCTATTCCAAGTATTTTTCCTTTCTTCTTATCACCAAATGTGACAAAGCCTTGTTGCTTGAAGCTCACTAACAAGACAGGCATTTCCTGTCATGTGTCTTGAACAACCACTGTCAAGAAACCATTTTGTGGCACTTGATCTTGAAGCAAAGCCAACCTACACTAAATTTGAGAAAGTGTTTTTTGGTACCCTTATTTTCATGGGTCCAAGGGGGTTAGTGAAAGTTCCTTTAACTTTCCAAATAGTCTTAACACCATTTTTTACTTTTCTCTTTACATAGCATTTAGATACTTTGTGTCCATGCTTGCCACAATATGTACAACAAATATGAGAGCTAGTATTAGAAGTTTATTTAGCAAAAGAGTTTTTATATTTTGGAGCATAACTATCATGAGTGTAACCAAGACCATGTTTAACATATGAAGATCTTTGATAACCAAGTAAATTATTAAAATGTTCTCTTCCATTTGTAAATTTTTCAATAACTTTTTTTTCAAAGTTTCATCATCATTAAGCATGGTTTCAAGAGAATTAACTTTTATACAAAGCTCTTTATTTTCAAAAGATATGTTTTGTATAGTTACATTTAAAACTTCTTTTTCAATGTTTAAGCAATTAATAGTCTCAAGAAGTTTCCCATTTTCAACACATAACTTTGAATTCTCATTTAATAACTCATTGATTTTGAATTTTATTTCTTTATTCCTTTTAGAAGCCTTTTTTAAATTCTTCATACATTTCTACAAGTAATTCACTAGGATCAATATTATCATCATAGAAATTAGAAATGGAAGGAGAAGATTGTACCTCATCATCAATTGCCATAAAGCATATGTTGGTCCTTCCTTCACTATCATCTTTACTTTCTTGTTGATCACATGTTCCAACCAGTCTTTTTCCTTTCTTGGTAGATATCTTTTTGTTCTTGTTGTCTCTTTCCCTTTCCAAAACTTTGGGACAATCAGCAACAAGATGTTCTGTACTCTTGCATTCAAAACATTGAGGTTTGAAGGATGAAGACTGCCCACTCTTTTTGGTTGGCTTTCTTCCTTTCTTGAGAAACTCCTTCTTGTAGAATCTTTTGAATTTCCTAACAGCCATGGCAATCTCCTCTTCTCCACTGTTTCCATCTTCTTCTTCACTTGATGATTTTTCTTGTTCACTCAAGTGATTTGAAGCTTTGAGTACAACTCCTTTTCTTCTTTTTTCTTCATCTTCTTTGTCATTCAGTCTTTTCATCTTCATTTCACGTGTGAACAGTGATCCAATAAGCTCTTCAAGTGGAAGAGTTTTCAAATCCTTTGATTCCTCAATTGCAAGTGTCTTTGGTTGTCAAGATTTTGGTAGAGCATCCAATATCTTCCTGTTTTGCTCTACAATAGTATAGCTCTTTCCATAAGCTTTTAAACTATTGAAAATGTTAGTAAACCTTGTAAACATATCACTAACATTCTCACCTTACTTCATGGTAAATACCTCATAGTCTCTTACTAGCATGGCAAGCTTTGACTCTTTAACCTAGTTTGTACCTTCATGTGTTATTTGGAGTAATCTCCACATATCATTAGCAGTGTCACAACCACTAACTCTATTATATTCAGTTACATCTAATGCACAACTTAAGATGTTCATGCCTGATAATTTAATGTCATTTTCTTTGAATCATGTTCATCAAATTCATCAGTAGACTTTGGTTCTAATGTCACTCCATCAGCTCTCATTTTCATAGGAATATAAGGACTTTTTCAACAATATTCCACAAATCAAAATTGATAGAACAAATATATATCTTAACTCTAGATTTCTAAAAGGTATAGTTTGTTCCATCAAACAAATGTGGTCTATTTGTGGAAGACCCTTCTAGGTAAGGTAAGTTTGACATATTAGCCATAAGATCTTTAACTTCTAGGTTGTAAAACTACACGAAGAAGTCCTTGCTCTGATACCAATTGAAAGACCTAAGAGGGGGTGAATTAGGTCTTTGGCTAATTTTAAGCAAGACCATATTGTATGTGCTTTGTTAAATGAGAGAATAAGTCAATTAATAGCAAAGCAGTAAAGCAATGTAAGATCAATGAACACAAGCAATTTAGAGTGGTTCGATCTATTCAAGATCTACGTCCACTACCTTAAGGCTACACTTAAGGATTTCAAACAATCTACTATATGCTCAAGTTCAACAATTACATAAGAGGCTCACCACACAATGGTTTTACATTCACAACCTCTTTTAGTAATTTTACAAATAAGGTTCACCCTGCAAAAGGATTTTATATCTACAAACAACCTTGAGTCAATGTCTCAAGGATCACCCTTATCCAAAGTGTCAGCCCTAAGGGCAAATCATGTACTTATGATTAGTTTTGAATAATGGCAAACATTGATGAGGACTAATGTGCTTGTATGTTGAGTGATAGGATTGATGGATTAAGAAGCATGAAGTCTTATTGCCTTGGAGTCACAATACAAGAACAACTCAACTATGCCAAAGGGGATTGAAGATTAAAGAGTATGTTCAATATGATTGAAGGCATTAAAGACTTAGAGTGTAGAGTTCTTATACTAAATAGGTATATTTTTCTGTAAACTCTACACTTGTATGTCTTGGAGTCTGTTGAGTGCATGAGAGAGCACAAAACTTGTTTTAAAAATGGTTTCAATAAACTTTGTGATAACAAGTATGTTTTTGAAATCTCAAATGATCTTAAGAAAATTTTGTATGATCAAAATATTTTTGTAACGGTTTTTGTGTTTAAATGTGCCTAAATGATGTGTCCATTCATACAAAACATTTTCAATGTTATTAACAATGATTTTCAAAAGATTGGACTAAATTTGATAAGTTTGGATGCAAGTTTGGTCATCCAAACTCTAAAAATGGTTACTGTGCTTCCAGAGAAGTTCGGACGCATGGAGTAAAGTTCAAACGTCCAAACTTTCTCTGATAGCATGGTCATTGTTTTTCTAGAGAAGTTCGGACGCATGGTCATTGTTTTTCTAGAGAGGTTCCAGATAGCTTGGTACAGTAAAGTTCGGACGCAAGTTCAGACGAATGGCATGAAGTTCGGACGTCCGAACTTCTCTGAAACTAGCCGTTTTACAGCTGTTGCATTTGAATTTTTACATCTATAAAAGCTATAAACTTCAATTTTTTTGTAACTTTTGAATCCTTGTGAACTCTAAACATTCTAAAGCTTTTAGCAAACATTTTTCAAGCTCTCTCTTGTGCATTCAATTGATCAATCCAAAGACATCAAAGTGTGAAGGAGCAAATATTATGTAAGTGGTAACCTCTACACACTCTTTTATTCTTATCAAATTGTGTTTTCTACTAGCTCTTGCAAGGTTATATTGATAACATAAAACCCTTTAGATAAGGGTAATCCTTGAAATTGTGATTCAAGGTTGTTTGTATATATAAAACCATTGTGTGGTGAGCCTTGTTTGTAAAAGTTACTAGAAGAGGTTGTGAGTGTAAAACCATTTTGTGGTGAGCCTCTCATGTAATTTGTGACCTTGAGCATATAGTAGATTGATTGAAATCCTTAAGTATAGGCTCAAGGTAGTGGACGTAGATCTTGACGATCGAACCACTATAAATTGCTTGAGTTCCTTTGCCATTGCATTCTTTTTGTTTTGCTATTAATCATCTTAAATTGTATTCATATAATCTGTTCTTTGTTTAGACTCATAAAAGGTTTTTGTTTGCAAAAATTAGCCAAATACCTAATTCACCCCCCTCTTAGGTATTTCACAAAGGATTTTATGTTATCAAGATAACCTTTCAAGAGCTAGTAGAAAAACACAATTTAATAAAGATAAGAGAATGTGTAAATGTTACCACTTGTTGGTAGATGATTACACAATGTTGCACCTTCACACTTTGTTGTCTTTGGAATCTTGAATGATCAATTTAAAGCACAAGACAAAAGAGAGCTTAAAATGTTTGCTAAAGGCTTTGGAATGTTTAGAGTTCTCAAAGATTCAAAACTTACAAAAGATCTGAAGTTTATAGCTTTTATAAAATTTGAAAATCAGTTTTAACAGCCATAAAATGGCTAGAAATGGCTAGTTTCAGAAAATTCAGAAGACCGAATTTTTTCTTGTGCGTCCGAACTTTCGTCCGAATTTTACTGTTGCACGTTTCTAGAAATATTTGGACGACCGAATTTTTTCCATGCGTCCGAACTTTTGTCCGAATTTCACTGGAAAAACAGTAACCATGCTGAAAACAAAACTTCGACGACCAAATTTTTTTCATGTGTCCAAATTTCTCTGGAAAAACAGTAACCATTTTTTGCTATAAAAATCGGACGACCAAATTTTTTGTAAGCACAATAGCCAGTTTAAAATTTGGATTTCAAACTTTGTAAAATGATTTGAGATTTAACTTCAATAAGTTTGAAAACATTTTGTACGTATAGCTAAGTTATTTAGACATATGTAAACTTAAGAACCATAATCAAATCTCTTTGATCATGCAAAGTTTACTTAAAATCTTTTAAGATACAAAAACACATTTATTAACAAAAAGTTCAATCAAAGCTATTCAAGATTAAGAAAAATAGTTTTATGCTCTCTTATGCATTCAATAGATTCCAAGACACACAAGTGTAGAGTTTACATAGAGATTTACCTATTTAGCATATATACCCCACACTTCAAGTATTCAATGCTTTTTAATCATCTTTGAACAACCTTCTTCAAACTTCAATCACTAGACTCATTGAGGTTGTTTTTGCACTTTGGCTTGAAGGTAGCAAGACTTCATACTTCTTTAATCCGCAAATCCTATCACACAACATACAAGCATATTAGTCCTTATCAATATTTGTCATTAATCAAAAGTAATCATAAGTACATAATTTGCCCTTAGGGCTAACATGAATGTCAAAAGTGCTTTTCAAAATGGTTCTATTGAGAAAGAGGTTTATGTGAAACTACCACCCAGTTTTGATCATGAAAAGTTTCCTAACCATGTTTTCAAATTATCCAAAGCTTTGTATAATTTAAAACAAGCTCCTAGAGCTTGGTATGAAAAATTGAGTGGTTTTCTCCTTTAAAAATGATTTTTAAGATGAAAGGTTGATACTACTCTTTTCATAAAAACCTCTTGTAACAATGATCTATAAGTTGTCCAAATATATGATACATTTTTTGGCGCTTTTAATACTTCACTTTGTGATGTGTTTGCCAAGTTAATGCAAAGTAAATTTGAAATGAGCATGATAGGAAAACTCAATTTCTTTCTTGGCCTACAAATCAAGCAAACCTAGGATGACACTTTCATGAACCCAGTTAAGGTATAAGCACTTCCATAAGTTTATCAACTATGCTTGACAAGAATAAAAAGTTTTTCTAGGAGTAGTCAACTTTATTTGATAGCAAGTAAAGCCAATATTATGTTTGCCATGTGCTTGTGATTTCATCTTGTCCTAAAAAGTCTCATTTGAATGCTGTTAAACACATTCTCTATTACCTTATTGATACTCTAAGTGATTATGGTCTATATTTCAAATGTGTGGCAATGTTATGTGATAACACTAATGCAATAAATTTGATCGTCATACTATTCAACAAACTAGGACAAAGCATATAGAGATCAAACTTCATCTCATTAGAGATCACTCTACTAAGGGTAATACTTGTTTAATGCATGTTTGTATTAATGAACAAATTAATGATATTGTTACTAAGCCATTGGCCGAAGAAAGGTTTTACCAATCTTAGAAGAAGCCTAGGGATCTCCAAATTCAATAACTAATGAGTATATTCAAGTGTTGTAGCTCCAAGTGAGGACAAAGAAGTCTAGCATGAGAAAAGGAAAGGGAAAAGCCAAAGAAAAAGATGGAGGACCAGTAATCAATGAACCAAAGAAGTTTTATGTTCCTCAAAGTATGTCATGGCCGGATAGATTTGTCACTGTGGAGGCTGCTACTGAATTTGATGATTGGACAAAAAGGAACCATAAGACAAATCCAAGCCACAAGGTGTATGTCATCAAACTATCCGAAATGGATAATATACTCTCATTTTTTAAATGATATGAGCTAGACTAGTTTGCTTGTGTTTGATGAATGCTATTACCTTCCTTAGTTTATCAAGTTTAAGTAAATATTAAGGAAGAAAGAGTTGAGCGAGTTGGTAATAAAGCTGTTCGGTGGTATTCTTCAAGAATATCATGAGTTGATTTTTGAGATTGATAATGCATTGCTCAATAGAATTTGTGATTTTGAGGATGTTGGGTTTAGGCATTATTCTTCTGGGGGACATTGTTTTATAAGTGAGTTATACTCACATGAAAGAATTGAGAATGCCTATATAAATGGTAGAAACCTCAAGACTAGAAAGGAGAGAGAGATAAAAGCTTTTTGATGCTAGTGAAAGAGATTTGCATCACATGCTTACTACCTTGATTATAGCATACTTTGGGCACAAATCTTTTGTTGATAATATGTATGCTGTAATTATGCTAGCCATGCATAAGAAAAGAAAATTGAATTTTGGATATATAGTGCTAAAGAATATAATGGCAGTTAGAAGAACCGAGCATAAGGCATTACCATATGAAAGGTTATTAACAGGAATTTTCAAGTATCTCCAAGTGCAATTGTCTTCTAGTGGTTTACCAATAAAGAGTGAAAAAGTCTACACCAACAACTCACTAAAGAGAATTCCTTGGACACTTGATGATAATAATGTATGAAGGACTAGAAGAGAAACTCCTCTAAGGGGTGATAGAAGAGATGCTAGTGATAATGAAGAGAAGGAAGAAGAAAATGAAGAAGATGAAGATGAAGAAGAAATCCTTGCTAGAGAAAGGAAAATAAAAAAAGAAGCATGAGTCACCAAGTGAGGGGGAGCAACTCCCCACAAAAAGAAGACTATTTGAAGAGGTATCTTCTATTGAAGGAAAATAAGTTGAAGGTGATAATCTCATGAGAGGTAATACCATAGTTGCCAAGGTGTTTCAAGAGACATTGAACAACCATGTAAAGGAAATGAAGAAGATGGACAAATTTTTTGAGACCTTTGCTCCAATGATTCCTGGCTAATTTGATGATTTAGAAACTAGAGTAAAAAATATGGAAGGAGATGGCAGCAATAAAGATGTTAGTAATGACAGTGAAAATTGATATGGCTATCAATTTGTTGCTAAAGAAGAAGACAAAGATGAATGAGAATGCGGTAAAGCACCCCAAGAAGAAGAAGAGCGTGAGAATGAAGAACAAAGAGTTAAAGCCCAAGAGAACAAGCAAGAAGAAGAAGGTGAAGGGAGTTTAACAAAGTCAAATCACAAATCCATCCCCAATTTCCTTCAGCCCAGAGAGGAGGAAAATGTGGTTCAAATGAAGAAGATCCAAAGATCCTCTCGATTGCTAACTTTCCAAAGTTGAACTACATTGGTAAGGAGTCAGCAAATAAAGGACCCCATCATATAGAGATCGAGGAAACATGGTCATCACAACGAACAAATTTGGAAGTGAAGACCATGAAGCGCATCCAACACTAAGCATTTCTCTATTTTGTTGCTTATCTTAGTTTATGCCTTGATGCACATGTTATGCTTTAATATTAAAATTTACTTGTGCCTTTCTAAGTTATTATAATGTTTTGAAGCTCAATGTGTGAAATCCTTGTGATAAGAGCTTCTTTTGTTTCACTTTTGTTGTCCAAGTACTCTTACCCCATCTTTGATTGATGACAAAAGGGGGAGAAGAAATGTGATGACAAAATGTGTGAAAATGTGAAATAGCAGTGGAATTTCTCATGCATGATTAGAAAATATGTGAATTTTCTGAAAAACCATGCATATGTCAAGAGGGAGAAAGAATGATTGCTACAAAATGTGATATGTGCTTGTTGTACTGTAATTGCTTGCTGTAAATGTGTTATGTGCTGATGTGTTATAGGTTGAAATGTAAAATAAATGTGTACTGTGACAATATTTGGCTGCTTTTGAAATTTAAATTGAATATGTTATAATATTCGAGGTTTTGGTTATTTTCTAAGATTTTGGAATATAGTTAAGTTGAGATTGAAATCTTGAACTTGGTTCTTGACTTCACCTATGATTTTGAATTACTTCAAGAAAACAATTGAATGCATGAATTTTGTGGTTTTGCAAAGCTAAACTGAGTGCCATTGTGGACATACATATTTGAGTACTTCAACATTTTATTTGAAAATGCAAAATCACCTTTTCAAACTTGTTGCAAAAAATTTGGACTAGAAATTCGAATGCAGACCCAAAAAAAAAACGGACACATCACGATCTTCTTGCCAAAAATATTTTTCTGCTTGTCAAAAGTGTTTGAAAACTGTTTCAATCCTTTCTATCATATTTGAACAATCTTAGAAAAGCTTATTTTCAAAAATTACAGCTTCCATCTCAAATATTTTATAGTTTGGACTTGAAATTTCAAAATTCGGATGCATCCATATTGTTGCCAAAAAGTGCTCTTTTGTTGTTCAAATTTATTCAAATATGTTTTAATCTTTTATAATATGTTTGAACAACCTTAGGAAAACTTATTTTCAAAAATTTCAGCTTTCATTTAACTTATTTTACAGTTCGGACTTGATATGTCAAAATTCGGATTCACAACATCTCAAGTCCAAACTTGTTGAAAAATGAGCACAATCTAAGGGGGAGCATTGTTAAACTTTTACAACCTTAAGACCTCTCTTAGAACTTTTTCTAAATGCTTAATTACTATATCTTCTATCCTAGTTGTGTTGGAATGAAGGAGGTTAATAGAGGTTGGTTGGGTCATAGGCTCATATCGAGCCTTTTGAATGTCAATGTGCTAAACTGCCTATTATCTATCATTGACATTAATACTTTGTACTACATTGTTTAAATCCATCACATTTTGCATCAAAGTTTGTCATCATCAAAAATGGGGAGATTGTAAGCCCTATTGGCAAATCATGAAGTTTTAATTGAGTTTTGAATAATGATAAATATTGTTGTGGACTAATCTTTATGTCAATTGTGTAATAGGATTATTGGAATAAAGAAGTATGAAGTCTTATTGCCTTGAAGCCACAATGCAAGAACAACTCCAATAGGTCAAAGTGATTGAAGATTGAAGAGTTTGTTCAAGATGATTAAAGGCTTTGAAGACATGAACTGTGGGTTACATGTGCTTAATAGGTAATTGAGAGCACAAAACTTGATTTGATAAGTTTCAATGGTGTTGAACTTACCTTAATTATCAAGTTTTCATCAATGGTTTTTGCACTTAAAAGATCTTTAATGACTTATCTTTTAGGCTAGAAGATTTTCCAACTTATTTGAATTTGAATATGTTTTGACAAAGTTTAAAAAGTTCGGACGCAAAATTTGGACGCATAAGAGAAAATTTGGTTGTCCGAATTTTCCCTGCACTATGAACATTAACACAGTTCAGTGAAAAGCAACTACTGTTCAAGTGAATAGTGCCTACTATTTTTCCAGAGAAATTCGGCACGTTTGGACGCAAAAGAAAAATTCAGTCGTCCGAATTTTGAACAATATCGGTGAACAGTAACACTGTTCACATAAACAGTATTTTTTAGAGAAATTCGAGCGCACTTTCGGATGCTCAAAAAAATTCGATCCTCCGAATTTTGAACAATACTAGTGAACAGAAACACTGTTCACATGAGGTATTTTCCAGAGAAATTCAGCGCACGTTCGGACCGACAAGAAAAATTTGGTCGTTCGAATTTTGAACAGTATCGTCAGAATTTTCTGAAACTAGCCGTTTTAACTGATCTTCAAAATATATGAAAGCCACAAACTCCAGATTTTCAATAGAACTTTTGGACATTCAAAATCCTCTAAGCTCTAAGTTGTTTTACATCAAAATTATTTGAAAAGCTCTCAAATTGCCTTGTGCTCAAAGGTTAAAATTCAAGATTCCAAAGGCAAGAAGTGAAGTGGTGCTAGCAATTGTATTCATCCACCAAGAAGTGTTGGAAACATCCAAACTCTATCTTTACATTATTGTTGTGATTGATACAAGGTTATCTTGTGACGTAAAATCCTTTTGGTAAGGGTAAGTCATATACTAGATTAATCAAGGTTGTGGTGTAAAACCCGTGTGTGGGTGAGCCTTGGATTAGATTGATCTTTAGGTTGTCTTTAGATATAAAATCCTTGTGGAAGGGTGAGCCTTGTTTGTAGGATTGCAAAGGAGGTTGTTGATATAAACCCTTGTTGGGTGAGCCTCTTGTGTAATTGCCAAAATTGAGCATATAGTTAATTGGTTGAAATCCTTGAGTGTGGACTCAAGGTAGTGGATGTACATCTTGGAGAGATCGAACCACTATAACTCGTGTGTTCATTTATTTATAGCTTTACTTGTTTACATACTTGTGTTATTATTATTTGTTAATAATTGTTGATTGATTGGTAGTGGTTTTATAGTTTGATAATCTTGTCTAAACCATCAAATAACATATAAACTTGAAAGAAGAGCAGTTATTAAGGCAAAGGATTTCCAAAAGTGAAAAGATTTTTGATAATTAGCCAAAGACCTAATTCACCCCCTCCCCTCTTAGGTCTTTCACCGATTATTCATTTTCAGAAGCTTATGTATATTCTGTATCAGTAAGTATAAAAATATTTTCATATGTACTTAGATCTTCAAAATCTTTAATTTGGATAAAATCTCCTAATTCTATCATATTTTGAATATCTTCATCTATTTCAATTTTTTTTCTCAAATTTTTTAGGGCATCTATTAGTATAGTGTCCTAATTCTTTACAATAATAAAATCTACATTCTTGCACACTTTTCCTTTTTCTTTTTTATGTAGGTTTTTTAGGAGTTTTATATTGTCATTTTTTATAATATCTAGTTTTTCTTTTCTTAAAGTATTTTTTCTTATAATGTTTTCTCTTTTTATATTTTTTCTTAATCTTAGAATAGTAATAATAAGGGCTATCACATCCTATCATTATAGGCATTTTTGGTCTATCACAACATAAAGATACTCTTTTTCTTAATCCTTTAGTTAATTTTTCTAAAATAGCATCTCCACACCATTCACTAAATTTATCTCTTAAATGGGTTATTCTTGTTCCTAAGGAATCATTGTCACCAACTTTATATGCTTCTACTAATTTTTGTCCCCAAGGGTCAGGTATTTTTGAATAAAACATAGTTAAATAATCTAATGTATTAGAAACTTGATTATAAATATGATAATAATAATCTTGAAAAACACATATATATCTATCTATTTCACAAATATCACATAAAGTTATCTATGCAAAGCAGTAGCATATTTTTGAATCATTCCTGGGTCCTTAAAAAAGTTCCCTTCACCATAAAATTATAACTTGATTACTTCTGTTGCCCTGGTAATCATATTTGCAATATTATCATCTTGATCAAATATTAATTTTATGGTTTCTTGTGGTAAATTTTGCCAATATCTTAAAACACTATTAACCATGCTTCGTTCAATAAAATGTTGTGTAGATGATTTATCCATTTTATTTATAGCTATCGCTATTCTTAAGAAGTTTCCCATTTTTCAATTGCTTCTTCTATATTTGTTATGCAATCTAAATCTAAAAATATTCCAAAAGGATTTATAGGTTCTCTTTTCATTTTATCATATGGAGTGTATGTATCTGGTTGCCTGAGTGCAGATGTAAATCGTCTCGCTCTCAAGATTTCAATAACACTTCTTGTTAGAGATTCAACTCCCCTGCCTTTACTTCCATCCTACCACTGAGCTCGATCTAAATAAGGTTGGGGCTCACGAGGATAGGACTGCAGGCACTACACTTATCATTTATGTAATTTTAGTCATTTGACTTGGACCATCGTTTCTCGTCCAAAGAAGAAATAAGTTATCGGCTGCAAGTGGTTATATACAAGATCAAGTCAAAGTCTGATGGGACTATTTATCGCTACAAGGCTCGTGTGCTAGCCTAGCCAAAGGCTACAACCAGCAAGAGGGTATAGACTATGATGAGACATTCAGTCCAGTTATCAAGATGGCCACGGAAGATATAAAAGACGTTGCCCTGAGGTCTCCTATTGGCATATACTCCTACAAGGTGATGCCTTTTGGTCTAAAGAATGCCGGTTCAACTTATCATCGGCTCTTCTGCTCAGAAACGAAATGTTCCAAATGTTCCTGGAAATTCTTGCTCCCATTGGACCATTTGTATCTATATGCATCAGGATTCCGATTCATGGATCTCTCGGTTCGAGAAATCAAAATAAGGGGATCGAACCATTTCTTCTGACTCTTTTTCAAATTCGATAAATGTTGGTTGATCGTATATTTCATTAGAGTTCTATAGTAATCAGCTATCTGCACATAATCAAACTGGTTAACAGGCAACGCAAAACTCATGTATTCGAAATCTCGGCCCCCCTGAATTTGAAATCTTCCATGGAACGGTTCTGCAGTACATTACCGATCTTTCGGGTATCATTCACACACCTCTCCACATCATCAGGATTTCAAAAAGAAAAAATTCAACTTGACTTTTGGATTCACCTTAACATCAATTGATGCTAGTCTGAAAGAACTAGCGGAAGGGAGGCCAACAATCTTCTCCATCAGAACTGCCACAGTAAAATATACCGGAGAGGGGGAACCCCTATTCCTGCATATCCTGTTACTGGTTTATTAAAAGGTCTATTTGATGTTTGTCCAGAGCTAGTACTAGGTATATCTATTATATGAGGGTTCCATTCAGGTTTTGGTGCTCTTATCTCAGGTTTTAGATTAACAAAAGTTTTATTTATATCTATATTTCTTATTTGGGTAATTAAATTATCTATTTCTGGAGCTATAGTTTCTGTTTCATAACTAGACATTTCCTTTATATCTAGTTGGAATTTTTAAATTCTTCAAGTACCTATTTAAGGGATTAATTTCTTCCTTAATCTTTTTTGGTGTTTTTTCTATTGGAGATTTTGATGGATATAATATTATTTTTTTACCTTTATCTTTTTCTTTTTCAGTCCCTTTTTCCATTATTAGAGTTCCTAAGAAATTTCCTAGTTTATCTATTTTTGATACTATTTCTTTTCCAATATAAATTATGGTTTTTGTATTTATATTAAATTTTTATCTGTTTTTAATTATATCTCAGATTCTTCTAAAAGCTTATACTTATTATTATCTTCCATGTAACAGATGATTATTTCTATAGTGTTCTGTTAATTCCTTATGTATGTTTTGTTGTCTTTCTTTTATTGTACACCATTGTATAAAAATATTTTCATACTTTTCTTGTGTCATATCTATAGTAAGTTTATGTACACTTGTTATCCTTAGGTAATTTAATCTAAGCTGATAATAATATTTTTCTTGTTCTAACTGGATTACTTGGCTATCTATTTGCCTGATTTCTGTTAACGGGTTATTACAGATTTCACAATCCATTAATCAGTATGATATCCCCAGTCAGTATCATTAATTATATGATCTGTGTTATTTATTAATTCATTATCATTATAAAATATTGGAATTGTTTCATTTAAATAATTTTTCCATTCTTGATTATAATTAGTTTCAAAATCAGTTTCTGTAATATCTGATATTGGGTAATTATCACTATTGTTTATGTCAATATCTATAGATTCTATTCGTTCATGAATACTAATTTCAAGATTTTCTATCTCTACCATGGCTCTGATACCAAATTTGTGGTCCCTAAAATCCCTTGTGAGGAAAAATAAACTTTTTAATTCATTATTTTGATAAATTGTAACAATATCATTACAGATTTCACAATCCATTAATCAGTATGATATCCCCAGTCAGTATCATCAATTATATGATCTGTGTTATTTAATAATTCATTATCATTATAAAATGTTACTAGAATTGTTTTATTTAAATAATTTTCCCATTCTTGATTATAATTAGTTTCAAAATCAGTTTCGTTTATATCTAATATTGGGTAATTATCACTGTTGTTTATGTCAATATCTATATGTTAGCCCTAAGGGCAAATCATGTAGTTATGATTACTTTTGATTAATGACAAATATTCATAAGGACTAATATGCTTGTATGTTGTGTGATAGGATTTGTGGATTAAAGAAGTATGAAGTCTTGTTGCCTTCAAGCCAAAGTGCAAAAACAACCTCAATCAGTCTAAGTGATTGAAATTTGAAGAAGGTTGTTCAAAGATGATTAAAAGGCATTGAAGACTTGAAGTGTAGGGTACATATGCTAAATAAGTATATTTCTCTGTAAACTCTACACTTGTGTGTCTTGGAATCTATTGAATGCATAAGAGAGCATAAAATTATTTTTCTTAATCTTAAATGGCTTTGAATGAACTTTTTGTTAATAATCAATGAGGCAATGATGAGAATGTGGCAAGACAAGAAGAAGAAGAAAATGAACCAGTACATGAAGAGCCACAAGATGGAGGAAGTCAAATAAAAAAAGCAAAAATCATCTCACCTTCAACCATCTCCTTCAGCCAAGGAAGAGTGAAGCATTTGGCAATCAAGAAAGGATTTAACAAAGCCTCTCCATCAACATCACAAGACTGAGCATTTCTTCAATCTTATTTTTTTACTGCTTTTTAATTGCTTATTTGTACTAAGTTTATATTATGTGTTTTAAATATCAAACTTATGAACTTGTTAAGTCTTTTGCTGCATTTTATGTAATAGTGAAGCTCAATGATGAAATCACAGTGATGAGAGCTTCTTTTTAACTGTTATACGTGCTAAATTGTTAGTCTCATTTTCATTGATCCCATCTTTGAGTGATGACAAAAGGGGGAGAAAAATAATGATGACTACTGTATAACTAATGTGGCATGTACTGTATGCATTATGTATTGTATGTGTACTGCATGTGTTATGTGCATGTATTACTGCACCATAATTACACATTCCACTTGTTGCAAAACTTTTGGACATAAAATTCGGATGCAGACAAAAATTCGGATGCATCAAGATTTTCTTGCCAAAAATGCTTTTGTGTTGTTCAAATTGTTTGAAAACTAGTTTAATCTCTTCCATTATGTTTGAACAACCTTATGAAAGCTTTATTTAACATTAAACTTTTATTATATTGAATTTATTACAGTTTGGATTTGAAATCTCAAAATTCGGATGCATGATAAAAAAATTCGGACGCATACATATTTCATTGTCAAAAAAGTGTTCTTTTGTTGTTCAAATTAATTCAAATATGTGTTAATCTTTCCTAATATGTTTGAACAGACTTAGGAAGGCTTATTTTCAAATATTACCGCCTGCATCTCACATATTTTATAGTTTGGACTTGATATGTCAGAATTCGGATGCATAGTATCTTAAATCCAAATTTGTTGAAAAATATGCACAATCTAAGGGAGAGCATTGTAAATCTTTCCTAACCTTTCATACATTTCATAGAAGTTTTCTAAATAATTAAATGCTATACCTTCTACCCTAGTTGGAAGGAAGGAGATTAATGGAGGTTGGTTGGGTCATAGGCTCATATGAGCCTTTTGTATGTCAATGTGCTAAACTGTGAGCCTTTTGTATGTCAATGTGCTAAATTATCTATTATCTATCATTGACATTAATACTTCTTTGTACTACATTGTTTAAATCCATCACATTTTGCATCAAAGTTTTTCATCATCAAAAAGGGGGAGATTGTTAGCCCTAAGGGCAAATCATGTAGTATGATTACTTTTGATTAATGACAAATATTGATAAGGACTAATATGCTTGTATGTTGTGTGATAGGATTTGTTGATTAAAGAAGTATGAAGTCTTGTTGCCTTCCAGCCAAAGTGCAAAAACAACCTCAATGAGTCTAAGTGATTGAAGTTTGAAGAAGGTTGTTCAAAGATGATTAAAAGGTATTGAAGACTTGAAGTGTAGGGTACATATGCTAAATAAGTATATTTCTATGTAAACTCTACACTTGTGTATCTTGGAATCTATTGAATGCATAAGAGAGCATAAAATTATTTTTCTTAATCTTAAATGGCTTTGAATGAACTTTTTGTTAATAAATGTGTTTTTGTATCTTAAAAGATTTTGAGTAAATTTTGCATAATCAAAGAGATTTGATTATTGTTCTTAAGTTTAAATTTGTCTAAATAACTTATCTATAAGTACAAAATGTTTTCAAACTTATTAAAGTTAAATTTCAAATCATTTTACAAAGTTTGGAAACCAAACTTTAAAATGGCTATTGTGCTTCCGAAAAATTCGGTCGTCTGATTTTTATAGCCAACAACGGTTACTGTTTTTCCAGAGAAATTTGAAAGCAAGTTCGGACGCATGAAAAAAATCCGATCGTCCAAATTTTTGTTTTCAGCATGGTTACTATTTTTCCAGAGAAATTTGAATGAAAGTTCGGACGCATAGAAAAAATTCGGTAGTCCGAATTTTTCCAGAAATGTGCAACAGTAAAATTCAGACGATAAGTTCGGACGCACAAGAAAAATTCATCGTCCGAATTTTCTGAAACTAGCCGTTACTAGCCGTTTTATGGCTATTAAAACTGATTTTCAAATTCTATAAAAGCTATAATAAACTCAAGAATCTTTGTGAGTTTCGAATCTTTAAGAACTCTAAACTTTCCAAAGCCTTTAGCAAACATTAAAGCTCTCTTTTGTCTTGTGCTTTCAACTGATCATTCAAGATTCCAAAGACAACAAATTGTGAAGGTGCAACATTGTGTAATCATCTACCAACAAGTGGTAACATTTACACATTCTCTTCTCTTTATTAAATTGTGTTTTCTACTAGATCTTGCAAGGTTATCTAGATAACATAAAATCCTTTTGATAAGGGTGATCCTTAAGACATTGACTCAAGGTTGTTTGTAGATATAAAATCTTTTGGTAGGGTGAACCTTGTGTGTAAAATTACTAAAAGAGGTTGTGAATGTAAAATCATTATGTGGTGAGTCTCTTGTGTAATTGTTGAACTTGAGCTTGAAATCCTTAAGCATAGCTTAGGGTAGTGGACGTAGATCTTGAATAGATCAAACCACTCTAAATTGTTTGTGTTCATTGATCTTATATTGCTTTACTACTTTGCTTTTAATTGACTTATTCTCTCCTTTAACAAAGCACATACAATCCGGTCTTGCTTAGAATTATAAAAAGAATTTGATTGCGAAAATTAGTCAAAGACCTAATTCACCTCCCCCCCCCCCCTCCTTCTTAGGTCTTTCAATTGATATCAGAGCAAGGGATTCTTTGTGTGGTTTTACAACCTAGAAGTTAAAGATCTTATGGCTAATATTTCAAACTTACCTTACCTAGAAGGGTCTTCCACAAATAGACCACCTTTATTTGATGGAACAAACTATATGTAAGACCTAAGAGGGGGGTGAATTAGGTCTTTGACTAATTATCAAAAATCTTTTCCCTTTTTGCAAATCCTTTGCCGTAATAAAAGCTCTTCTTCAAATTCACAAGCTCTAAGTATATATGTGATTTAATGGTTGAGACAATATGATCAAATAATAAAACCACAACCAATCAATCAACAATTAAGAACAAACAATAATAACACAAGTATGTAAACAAGTAAAGCTATAAATAAATGAACACACGATTTATAGTAGTTCGATCTTTCCAAGATCTACATCCACTACTTTGAGTCCACACTCAAGGATTTCAACCAATTCACTATATGCTTAATCCAAGCAATTACACAAGAGGCTCACCCTTCAATGGGTTTTACCACAACAATCTCTTTTCAATATAATAAAAAAGGTTCACTCTTATCACTAAGAGTTTTATGTCACTAGACAATCTAGACCAATCTAATCCAAGCCTCACCCTCACCAATAGGTTTTACACAACAACCTTGATTAATCTAGTCTATGGCTCACCCTCCACAAGGGTTTTAAGTCTCTTGACAACCTTGTATCAATCACAACAAAAATGTAAAGAGAGAATTTGAATGTTACCAACACTTCTTGGTGGATGAATACAATTGTTAGCACCACTTCACTTCTTGCCTTTGGAATCTTGAATTTCAACCTTTGAGCACAAGTTAGAGCTTGAAGGATTTTGAATGTTTAAAAGTTCTTTCAAAAATCTGGAGTTTGTGGCTTTTATAAAATTCAAAAATCAGTTTTAACAGCCATAAAACAGCTAGTAACGGCTAGTTTCAGAAAATTCGGACGACCGAATTTTTGGTCAAATTTTTCGGACGTTACTATTCAAATGAATAGTCGACTGAATTTTCATCCCGTGTCTAAATTTGCGTCCGAATTTCTTTGGAAAAATAGTTGTACTATTCATTATACAGTATTGTTCACGTACTGTTTACAGTACTGCTTAAAATTCGGACGACTGAATTTTTCCGTCTGAACGTGCATCCGAATTTCTCTGGGAAAATAATCGACACTGTTCATATAAACAGTGTTACTGTTCATGTAAACAGTACTCCTGTTCAAGTGAACAGTATTACTGTTCACAATGCAGAAAAAAATTCAGACGACCGAATTTTTTCCAGGTGCGTCCGAACTTTTTAAGCTTTGTCAAAACATGTTCAAATCAATTCAAACAAGTTGGAAAACCTTCTAGCCTAAAAGATAAGCCATTAAAGATCTTTTAAGCGCAAAAACCATTGATGAAAACTTGATAATTAAGTTAAGTTCAACACCATTGAAACTTTTCAAATCAAGTTTTGTGCTCTCAATTGCAACTCATAGATTCCAAGGCTTAAGAGTGTAGGGTTTACAAAGTTTACCTATTAAGCACATGTAACCTACACTTCATGTCTTCAAAGCCTTCAATCATCTTGAACAAACTCTTCAATCTTCAATCACTTTGACATATTGGAGTTTTTCTTGCATTATGACTTCAAGGCAATGAGACTCCATATTTCTTAGTTCATAAATCATATCACACAATATATAAACATATTAGTCCTCATCAATATTTGTCATTAATCAAAATTACATGATTTGCACTTAGGGCTAACACTATACCTTTTGAAAATCTAGAGTTAAGATATATATTTGTTCTATCAATTTTGATTTGTGGAACATTGTTGAGAAAGGTCCTTATATTCCTATGAAAATGAGAGCTGATGGAGTGACCTTAGAACCAAAAACTACAGATGAATTTGATAAACATGATTCAAAGAAAATGACATTAAATTATCAGGCCATGAATATCTTAAGTTGAGCATTAGATGTAACTGAGTATAATAGAGTTAGTTGTTGTGACACTGCTCATGATATGTGGAGATTACTCCAAATAACACATGAAGGTACAAACCAGGTTAAAGAGACAAAGCTTGCCATGTTAGTAAGAGACTATGAGTTATTTTCCATGAAGCAAGGTGAGAATGTTAGTGATATGCAAGGTTTACTAACATTTTAAATGGTTTAAAAGCTTATGGAAAGAACTATACAATTGGAGAGCAAAACAAGAAGATATTTGATGCTCTACCAAAATCTTGGCAACCAAAGATACTTGCTATTGAGGAATCAATTGATTAAAAACTCTTCCGTTTGAGGAGCTTATTGGATCACTGCTCACATATGAAATGAAGATGAAAAAACTGAATGACAAAGAAGATGAAGAGAAAGATAGAAAAGGAGTTGTACTCAAAACTTCAAATCACTTAAGTGAACAAGAAAAATCATCAAGTGAAGAATAAGATGGAAACAGTGGAGAAGAAGAGATAGCAATGGCCGTTAGAAAATTCAAAAGATTCTACAAAAAGGAATTTCTCCAGAAAGGAAGAAAGCCAAACAAGAAGAGTGAACAGTCTTCATCCTACAAACCTCAATGTTTTGAATGCAAAAGCACGGAACATCTTGTTGCAGATTGTCCCTAGGTTTTAGAAACGAAAAGAGACAACAAGATCAAAAAGAAATCTGCCAAGAAAGGAAAAGGGCTGGCTGGAACATGGGATCAACAAGAAAGTGAAGATTATAGTGAAGGAAAGGCCAACATATGTTTTATGGCAATTCATGATGAGGTACAATCTTCTCCTACCATTTCTAATTACTATGATGATGATGTTGATCCTAGTGAATTACTTGTAGAAGTGTATGAAGAATTAAAAAATGCTTCTAAAAGGAATAAAGAAATGAAGTTCAAAATCAATGAGTTATTAAATGAGAATTCAAAGTTATGTGTTGAAAATGGGAAACTTCTTGAAACTATTAATTGCCTAAACATTGAAAAAGAAGTTTTAAATATAACCATACAAAACATATCTTTTGAAAATAAAGAGCTTTGTACAAAAGTTAATTCTCTTGAAACCATGCTTAATGATCATGAAATTTTGAAAAAGAAAGTTAATGTTCTTACATTGTGCATTGAAAAATTTACAAATGGAAGAGAAAATTTAAATAAATTACTTGGTTATCAAAGATCTTCATATGTTGAACATGGTCTTGGTTACACTCATGATAGTTATGATCCAAAATAATAAAAACTCCTTTTCTAAAGAAACTTATAATACTAGGTCTCATATTTGTTGTACATATTGTGGCAAGCATGGACACAAAGTATCTAAATGTTATGTAAAGAAAAAAATAGAAAATGGTGTTAAGACTGTTTGGAAAGTTAAAAGAACTCTCACTAACCCCCTTGGACCCAAGAAAATATGGGTACCAAAAATCACTTTCTCAAATTTGGTGTAGGTTTGCTTTGCTTCAAGATCAAGTGCCACAAAATGATTTCTTGACAGTGGTTGTTCAAGACACATGACAGGAAATGCCTCTCTTGTTAGTGAGCTTCAAGCAACAAGTGAAGGCTTTGTCACATTTGGTGATAAGAAGAAAGGAAAATACTTGGAATAGGTAACATTGGTAAAGGTTCCGTCCCTCTTATTAAGCAAGTATTGCTTATTGATGGTTTAAAGTATAATTTACTTAGCATTAGTCAACTATGTGACAATGGATGTAAGGTAGAATTTAAATGTAATACTTGTACTATTTTTGATAATGCAAGTAGTAAAACCATCTTTGTTGCTAATAGAGTTGGAAATGTTTATGTGTTATATCTTGATGAACTTATCACAAATGATATAAAATGTCTTGCCATTCATGATAATGATGGATATTTGTGGCATAGAAGATTAGGTCATGTGAGCATGGATTTATTGAATAAACTTTCCACACAAGAGCTAGTTAGAGGATTACCTAAAATGCATTTTGATAAAACTCGTCTTTGTGATGCTTGTCAATATGGAAAACAATCTAAAACATCTTTTAAACCAAAGAAAATAGTTTCTACCTCAAAACCTCTTGAACTTGTTCATACGGACTTGTTTGGACCAATGAGGACCAATAGTCTTGGTGGTAAAAGATATGCTTATGTGATTGTTGATGATTTTTCAAGATTTACTTGGGTGATTTTCTTCGCTCAAAAGGATGAAACATTTCATTAATTTGCAAAACTTTTCAAAAAGGTTCAAACCTCTCTTGAGTATATATTGATATCTATTAGAAGTGACAATGGGAGAGAGTTTTTTAATCAAGACTTTACAAGATTTTGTGATGAGTATAATATAACTCATAATTTTTCAGCTACCAAAACACCTCAACAAAATGGTGTTGTTGAAAGAAAAAATAGAACTTTACAAGAGATGACCAGATCAATGCTTTGTGAAAATTTCTTACAAAAATACTTTTGGGCCGAAGCTGTAAATACTGCTTGATATGTAATGAATAGAGTTTTATTAAAACCCTTTATAAGAAACACCATCTTGTTGAAGAAACACCATCTTGTTCAAGCAAAAGGAATAGGTACTCCAATGAGCTCATCAACTAAACTTGATAAAGATGAAAAAGGTAAAAATATTGATGAGAAATCATATAGAGGTATGATTGGAAGTTTACTCAATCTCACAGCAAGTAGACCTGATATTATATTTGTTGTGTGCTTATGTGCTCGATTTCAATCTTGCCCTAAAGAATCTCATCTAATTTCTATCAAACGTATATTTCGTTGTTTGATTGATACATATGACTATGGCCTTTGGTTTTCAAAATCTTCATCTTTTGAACTTATTGGATATTCAGACGCTGACTATGCTGGATGCAAAGTTGAACGTAAGAGTACAAGTGGTCATTGTCAATTTCTTGGTAGTTGTCTTGTATCTTGGTATAGTAAAAAATAAGCTTGTGTGTCTTTATCTACTGTTGAAGCCGAATACATAGCTGCGGGTAGTTGTTGTGCTCAATTATTATGGATGCAGCATACTTTACTTGATTATGGTCTTAAATTCAATTGTGTGCCTATACTATGTGATAATACTAGTGCTATCAACTTGAGCATAAATCTCATTCAACATTCTAGGACTAAGCATATAGAAATTAAATATCATTTTATTCGTGATCATGTGATCAAAAGAGATATATGTTTAGAATATATAAATACAAATGATCAAATTACTGATATATTTGCAAAGCCTTTGGCTGAGGAAAGGTTCAATCACCTAAGAAGGCTCTTAGGAATCTTAAAATTCAATTACTAATGTGTGTGTTGAAGTTTGGTGAAAATAGGAAATTATCGGACGCAGAACTCAGACGCATAACAGAAAAATCGGTCGTTCGAATTTTACGGATACAACGATTTAAATGAAAACCAAACAGTTTCCTTAACATTTCAACTTCCGAATTCTCTCCCATTTCAAAATCATTCATACCCATCCGTGTCCGAATCACAATTTCTCCAAAACATCATCATTTTTACTTCGATTTGCTTTTATTTTTGAATTCCAAGCCCTAGATACATCCTAAAAATCACTACTTTTCAAGCAACAACATCATGGTGAGGAAAAAGAAGCCAAATGTCGAAAAGGGGAAAGGAAAAGCCAAGGAAGGAGATGGAGACTTAATCATTAACGAACCAAGAAAAGTTCAAATTTCTCAAGCATTGTCTGGAGTTGACAGGTTTGTTTCAATCAAGTCTGCTCATGAATTTGATGAATTGAACAAGAAAAACAGAAAGATTATCCTAGGAATAAGGTGAATTTTGATAAACTATCAAGTATGGATAATGTTCTATCATTTTAGTGATATTGGATGGAGTAGTCTGTTAATCATTGATGAAGAGTTCTACCCTATCCTCATATATGAATTCTATGCAAACCTCAAAGAAGAAAGAACTGAACTTGTAGGAGATGGTGTGGTTCAATGGTATTCATCTAGAGTATCCCAAGTGGATTTTGAATTTAGTGATGCCCTGATTAATAGAATTTGTGGAGTAGGTGATAGTGGGGCAAGGTATTACTCACCTGCAATGCATTGTTATAATCGTGAACTCTTCACAAATAAAAGATTTGAAGAGGCATTCACTAATGGTGGAGAATTTAGGTCCATTAGGGAGAGGAAAATTAAGAGCTTAGATGCTAGCGGAAGAGTATTGCATCACATGATTACTACTATGATTGTCCCTAATTTTGGACATAAGTCATCTGTTGGTGACATGCACATGGTAATTATGTTAGCCTTGCATGAACATAGAAGATTGAATTTTGGATATATAGCTTTAAAGCACATGATTACTGCAAGGAAAACTGTAACCAAGGCTTTTCCATTTGGAAGAATATTAACAAGGATCTTTAAGCACTTTCAAGTTAAACTTCCAGGGAGAGGACAAGTATTTAAGAGTGGATAAATTTATACTAATGAAACTCTTACGAGAATGTAGCTAGTTCTTGATGATGATGGCATATAGAGAACTAAAAGAGAAACCCCTCTAAGAAGAGAGGAGAGTGAAGAAAGTGAAGAAGTTGAGGAAGAAGAGGATGAAGAAGAAACTCTTGCGAGAGAGATGAAAACTAAGAGGAAACAGATACTTCAAGTGAGGGGGAGCAACCTCCCTCAAAAAGAAGATTATTTGAAGAAGTCCCTCAACCAAATGTTGGAATTGATTCTAGAAGCGAAGGAATAACTAGAAGTGACACTATAGTAGCTAAGGCATTCCAAGAAGTCTTGAATAATCATATCAAGGAAATGGAGAAAATGTATAAGTTTTTTGAATCCTTTACTCCAATGATTCTTGGAAAATTAGATGGATTAGACAGTAGAGTGAAGCATATTGAAGAAATTCTTATGAGGAATGCACAAAGTGGTGAAGGACCCTCTAGGCATCAAAATAGGGATGAGGATGATGAAGATAAGGAAGAAAAGAAAGAACATGAAGATGATGACAGTGATGATGGGGATGATGATCAAGGAGGCAATGATGAGAATATGGCAAGACAAGAAGAAGAAGAAAATGAACCAGTACATGAAGAGCCACAAGAAGGAGGAAGTCAAATAGAAAAAGCAGAAATCGTCTCACCTTTAACCATCTCATTCAGCCAAGGAAGAGTGAAGCATTTGGCAATCAAGAAAGGATTTAGCAAAGCCTCTCCATCAACATCACAAGACCCGAGCCTTGTGAGTTCTTGGCCAACTGTTTTTTTTTTTTTTTTTGAGAAACCTTTAGGTTTTTATTTCATAGTAAAGAAGGATAATTACAAGGAGAGAAGGATGATTTTACAAAGGGAGGAGGATTCTTAGCCGTCTTGGCTCTGCCTAATGCCTAAGTCCATCCTCCTTTTATAGCAGATAAATCGCCTAACTATTACATCTTTATGCTTTGCTGACTAATCTGTCGTCTTGCAATCATATGGTTTATGCGTTGCTGACTAAGTTGTTGTTTTGCACTCAAGTCTGAGGGTATTGCTGACTCCTTTGTTTAATCATGCTCTTATCTTTTGTCGTTTTGTAATCAATCTGTATCTTTATCATCTGTTATGGGCTGGAGTTTGTCCTTTTGTGGTTGGCATGTCAAGCATGTCCCTTTCTAATGTCTTCTAAATTGGCATATCTTCTGTTGTGCTTCTGGACATGATTTGATTATTCCAGTACCAAGCATCTTTATTTTCGTTTGTAAATACCTTTCTGTAGAGTGAGGAGTTTGTTTAGCAGGACTTATCATGACTAAAGAGTGCATCTTTTGTCCGCCATATGTCCTGAATCCTTTTTTGAAACTGATTTCCATTTGTTGGAGTATGATTCTTATCCCAATTGCTCTTCAGTAATGGATATCTTTGTCATCAAACTTCTTAAATTATTTTCTCTCTGTAGGGACAGAGATTGAAAGAGTGTCTGCTTTTCCTATCTGCATGAAATGATAAGCAGAATATCTATCTTATTCGTAAAAATCTGGTCCTGTAGCAAATAATTTTAAAACCAGAATATCTTTTGGAGAAATTGTGGGGTTATTTAGATAAAAATCTTTAACTCCATCCTTTACCCATGTAGGTACTAGATGGATTTTTGTAACCTCAGGTGAGCTTAAATATATGGAGTTAACAGCTCCAAATTCATACCATTTTCTAATTTCTTCTAGAGAAGAATCTTGGATAAAATTTATCATGGGGTATATCCCAGAAAAAACAATGTATAAAGTATCTGTATTTAAGAGACTGTATAATTCTCTCATTAGGAGATTTTGTATCTCAACAGAGAGTGATAAAATATCTTTGTTCCTATTTCTCTCAGTGATCTGTAATGGTTTCTGTGGTCTGAAAGAAACAGTTTCATGAACAGTTTTTATCTCGTCATGCTTATGACGTTGATCATCAGTATCAATTTCAATCTCTGTTGTCCCTGTATCAGATGTTTTTTCAATTTCAATTTTACTTAGCAACCCTTTAACCATTGTATAGGTCATGTCATATCTACTTAATCTAGAATTAATTAATCTATTTTGTGTAAGTAATAATTCTGTTAATTACTCAATGCAGCTAGATTATCTATAAAATATGAGGCATAATTTAATATTCCTAAGAAACTTTGTAATTGTTTATTGTCAACTAATTTATCAGGAAATCCAGTTATTTTTTCTAAAATATGATTTTGTAATTATATTCCTTTACCATCTATGTTCATACCAAGGAATTCTATTTTATTTTTGTATTATTTTAGCTTTCTTTTTTGATAAATCAAGTCCATTTTCAACACATAATTTACAAAAAGTATTTAAATATTTTATATGATCATGAATATTGTTTGATGCAATTAATATATCATCTACATAAACAAAAATATAATCATAATTTCTAAAAATATTATTCATTTTCTTTTGAAATATCTGAAGGGCATTTTTTAATCCAAAGGGCATAACTAACCATTCGTATTGTCCTTGCAGAGTTGAAAATGCAGTATAAGGTATACTATGTGGATACATTTTAATTTACCAAAATCCACTTTTACAATCAAATTTAGAAAATATATTTTTATGTTTTGTCATATTTATTAAGCTTTCTTTATGGGGTAGGAAATATCCATTAAATTTTGTATTATTATTTAACTTTTTATAATTAATTACCATTCTAGCCTTTCCTCTAACTATTTCTGCATGTTTTCCAACTATAAAGGCCAGGGAACTATGTGGTGACGTACTTGGTCTAATCAAATGCATATTTAATAATTCATTTATTTGTTCTTTACACTCTTTCTGGTCTATTTTATTATATCTCATAGGTGTTACTCTAATTATTTTATTTTCATCAATCATTTCCAAAGTAGCTAACAACTGATTTTTGTCACAAAACTGCAAAGGATTTTTCGTATAACATTATTCTAATATAGATTTTATATCTTCTATTTCTGTATTTAAATATCCTATAGCAACTTGATATTCTAGTAAAGGTGTTCCTTTAGGAAAAATGGGTTGTTGAGTGTATCCAATACCACCACACTGGGCTGTGCGAGGTTGAAAAGGGATAGGGAGAGATTTGGCATAAGCATGTTTTAGGCATTTACCAACAATCAGAAGGTGACAAGGGTTTTAAAGATAATTTGATAAGCTAAAGTATCAAAGGTAACTTTATGAAATAATTGAAGAAAATTATTTCCTAATAAAATATATGTGCCAGTATGGTAAAAATAAAAAGATGGACATTTAATTAAAATGATCCAAGCAAAATAATGGGTTTTGCTATTCCTTGTGTGATCTCAATAACTTGATCAGAAATATCACGTCCTTTAATTGAATTTAATGTGGTATGATATTGTTTAGAAAAACAGTCTGGTTTACAGAGACAAGACCCTGATCCACTATCTATATAAGATGCAAAGTATTCTGCTTTATAGTTTGAGTAAGTAATTCCTATTGGCATATAAATACTATGCAGACTAGTCATTTGGGAATATAAATTATTCGTCCATTATAAGTAAGTTTTATACCATAAGAGGTTATTTGATAGGGTTTTATCTTTTCTAGAAAAGTTAAACCTAACATGATTTCTAGAATATCATTATCACCTTCATTTTTTATAAGTAACCTTATATGAATTATTGTGTCTCCAAATTTAATTAATGTCTCAGCTGCACAATCTATTTCATGAATTTCTCTATTAAAGTTTGAGTATTAGTGTGGACTTTCTAATTTATATTTTTGTAAAGTATTACAAAGTTGATGATTAATATAATTTCCATTAGCTCCTATATCTATTAAAAGTTTTATATGTTGGAATGTTATACCATTATAATACTCTCCATCAATTTTATAATTTCTTATGTTATCATCCTTTTCTGTAATATATCTAGTAGAATTTGTTTTACTAATAGGTAAACTTTATACTCCTGTATTAGTAAAACTTAATCTAGGGGTAGAGTATTAGATAATAAAAGGGGTTTATCTTTTAAATCTAATTCTAAAGATAAGGATTCTATTTCTTCTATTTTTTGTAAAGTAGGAAGATGTTTTTGACATACTTCATTAAATAAATATAGATAATCTATAATATCTTTAATTTAAAAAAAACATTCTAAGTGATGTGTGCTAGAAATAGCATATGAAATGGTATATGTTATAGAATATGGTCTATTATGATTATAAAAGAATTCGGATCTTTTAAAATCTTATATTAGATTTAACAATTTATCAAAGTCTCTATCATTTAAATGATATGATATTCTAGGATATATATTAAATTTTAATTTGCCATATTGCAAATTTCCTCTGAGTATGCCTAAACAGGCTTCTTCCTTATGCCTTATTCTATTATCCATTAGTGCTAAATCAATAGGAGTATTTAATCCTTCTTTAAAAGTTGCTTTTATTATTATTTGTATTGCTTCTATATGAACTTATCCTAATGTATTTCCGATCTCTGGTTTTATTTTTTGTAATTTTTCTTGTAAATCTTTTTTAGCTAATAAAGGAATGATTATCTTATTATTTGTTGAAGTATTTTCTAAAGCTCTTTCTTGGAGATTTAATCCATAAAATAAATGATGTTTTCTAGGTTTTAATCCTGTTTTATCTAAAATATTAGTTTTGAATCTAGAATAATTGTTAAATAAAATTCTTCTTTTTGTATTTGTTTTAGTTTTCTTTTATCAATTAGAATATCTTTTTGATATTCTCCTGTATCTTCTTTTGTTATTTGTATTATAGCCTCAGCTAAATTATCATTAGAAGAGGTTTCTATTTCTTGGTTATTCATCTTCTGAAGATTTCGTATATTCTGTGTCGGTAAGTATAAATATACTTTCATCTGTACTTAAATTTTCAAAATCATTTATTTGGATAAAATCTCATAATTCTATCATATTTTGAATATCTTTATCTATTTCAATTTTCTTTTTATTTTTCTCAAACTTCTTAGGGCATCTATTAGCACAATGTCCTAACTCTTAACAATAGTAACATCTTCATTCTTGAAAACTTTTCTTTTTTCTTTTGTATGTTGGCTTTTTAGGAGTTTTATATTGTCATTTTTTATAATATTTAGTTTTTCTTTTCTTAAAATATTTTTCTTATAATGTTTTCTCTTTTTATATTTTTTCTTAATTTTTGAATAATAATAAGGACTATCACATCCTATCTTTATAGGCATTTTAGGTCTATCACAGTATAAAGATACTCTTTTTCTTAATCCTTTAGTTAGTTTTGCTAAAATAGCATCTCCGCACCATTCACTAAATTTATCTCGTAGATGAGTTATCCTTTTACCTAAAATATCATTTTCTCCATATTTATAAGTGTCTATTAATTTTTGTCCTCAAGGGTCTGGTATTTTAGAATAAAACATAGTTAAATAATCTAATGTATTAGAAACTTGATTATAAATATGATAATAATAATCTTGAAATATATATATATATATATATATATATATATATATATATATATCTGTCTATTTAACAAATATCACATAAAGTTAATCTATGCAGAGTAGTGACACATTTTTGAATCGTTCCTGGGTCCTTAAAAAAGTTCCCTTCACCATAAAATTCTAACTTAATTACTTCTGTTGCTCTAGTAATCATATTTGCAATATTATCATCTTGGTTAAATATTAATTTTATGGTTTCTTGTGGTAAATTTTGCCAGTATCTTAAAGCACTATTTACCATGCTTCGTTCAATAAAATATTGTGTAGATGATTTATCCATTTTATTTACTGCTATTGCTATCCTTAAAGAAGTTTCCCATTTTTCAATTGCTTCTTCTATATTTTTTATGCAATCTAAATCTAAAAATATTCCAAAAGGATTTATGGGTTCTCCTTTCATTTTATCATATGGTGTGTAATTATCTGGTTGTCTAAGTACTGATGTTATCCCAACATATCCTGTTACAGGTTTATTAAATGGTCTATATGAAGTTTTTCCAGAACTGGTACTAGGTATATCTGATACATGAGGGTTCCATTCAGATTTAGGTTCTCTTATCTCAAGTTTTAAATTTACAAAAGTTTCATTTAGATCCATATTTCCTATTTGAGTAACTAAATTATCGATTTCAGGGGAAATAGTTTCTGTTTCAGAACTAGACATTTCCTTTATATCCAGATGGAATTTTTAAAATTTTTTAGATATTTATTTAAAGGATTAATTTCTTCTTTAATTTTTCTGGGGTTTTTTCTATTGTAGATTTTGTTAGATATAATATTATTTCTTTTCCTTTGTCTTTTTTTTTCAGTTTCTTTATCCATTATTAATGTTCCTAAGAAATTTCATAATTTATCAATTTCTGGGACTATTTCCTTTCCAGTATATATTATTGTTTTTTGTATTTCTATTAAGTCCTTATCTGTTTTTAATTGTACCTCTGATTCTTCTAAAAGTTTATACGTATTATTCTCCTCCATTTAATAAATGATGAGTTTTATAATGTTCTGTCAATTCTTTATGGATAGTCTGTTGTCTTTCTTTTATTGTACACCAGAGCATAAAACTATTTTCATATTTTTCTAGTATCATGTCTAGAGTGCTTTTACGTACACCTGTTAATCTTAAATATGTTAATCTACTATGGTAATAATATTTTCCTTGTTCTACCTAGTTTACTTGGCTATCTACGTATCTAATTTCTGTTAACAGATTTCACAAGTCATTAATCAGTATGATAACCCCAATCAGTGTCATCAATTATATGATATGTATTTATTATTTCAATATTATCATAAAATGTTACTGGAATTGTTTCATTTAAATAATTTTTATATTCTTGATTATAATTTGTTTCAAACTCTGTTTTTGTAATATCTGAGATTAGATAATTATCACTTTGATTTATCTCAATATCTATAGATTCTATTCGTTCCTGAATACTAAGTTCAAGATTTTCTACCTCTACCATGGCTCTGATACCAAAATTGCGATCTCCAAATTCTCTTGTTAGAATAAATAAAATTTTTATTTCATTATTTTGATAAATTGTAATAATATCAAATTGAAAGAGACAAGTTAATGATATTAATATCATTTCATTAATATACTTATATTATACAAAGGATTATTGGAATCTACCAACACTTTTCTTTTTTAATAAGCGTAGGTGCGCATATATCCTTTAACGATCTCAATGGATTCTACAATATCTATTATGAGATTAGAAATCCTTCGACTTTCTTCATCAGTCTTTGCATTCATCCACATTTTCCATAATTGCTCTTTTTCTCTATATAATCGATGAAGGTGTCTTCGGCATTTAATGGACCAGATTTTTGAAACAAAAAAATATGTAAATAAACTTTAATTCCCAACCATCGCAATTCTATTGCAAAGTTGCAATAGATTTTCATCAAACAATATTTTTGTAAAAAATAAACATGAAAATAAAGATTAATTCCAAGCTATTGTGATTTTGTCGCAAAATTGCATAGAATTTGTAACTGTGATAATTTTATTAAAAGAAAATTATGAAAATAAATTTTAGTTCCAAGCCGTTTGCAATTCAAGTCAATTCCGTCACAAAATTACAAAGAAAAATATCTTTTTAAAAAATAAACACCATTTCGAGTCGTTACAAATTCATCACAAAGTTGCAACAAATTTGCAATCACTCTATATTTTGTAAAAGGTAAATATAAAAATAAAATTTTAATTCTAGGTCATTGAAATTTTATCACAAAGTTGCAACGAAATTTGCAAAGGATGGAATTTTTTTAAAAAAATATCAATGATCAAGAGAAAAAATTGTGCACATGATGTATTATTGTAATGCATCTTTTAACAGCAAAAGTAAAAAAAAAAAAAGTTTACAATGTAAAAGAAAAATGCAATGATGAAAATGACACTTTGTAAATTTGTAAATGGGAGAACATATTATTATTGTAATACGTACTTCAATGACAAAAGCAAAAAAATAATTGTTGGGATTGGATTGAAACTCAATTAAAAAAATTATTTTTTCTCTTTAAATATTTCGGTCAAATTAGATTACAAGAGGCTCACATCGGGCAGCGAAATGCATTGACTACGACCTGTCAATTAGTACTATCGTATAAAATCTTCGCCCACCAACCTACGTGTTGTTAGTTCACCGCTCTGTCCCCTCATATTGGATTTCTCAACTCAAGCAGAACATCTGCCGGATCGGCCGGCCAGCCGTCTCTCGGTCTTGGTTTTCTTCAATCAGGTAGTTTCTTTATCTTTGAGATTCAAGAACGCCCATCCCCATTCTGTTCATAGCAGTGCTATTATCGCGGCGCACCTGTTTTCTCTTTCTATAAGGCACCTGTTTAAGAGCCGCTCGAAGAAGAAATTACACTGCTGTTGTTTTAGGGTTTTTTTCTATTTCTCCTCCCCAAGATTACGACTTCACGGATAAGATGAACAGTCGCTGGTCAAAATTTGTCTTTATCGATAAGCGGAATGGCATTTTCGTACAGAAGTGTAGAAATTTACAATTTACAGGATGAACTATTGGCATCTTGGAGTAATATAAGTTGTAGAGGGATAATTAGTATTTTGAGCTAATGAATCTATTTTCTGCTAGAAGAAAAAAGGTAATGCCTAGTGCTAGAACCTGAATTGTTCCCATGGTTGAGAGCTACTTATCGTTTTCATCCTCTTTGATTTTATGTGGTCATTGCTTTATCAAATGTATTACTCATTATTTCAATACGGCGTTTTTATGAAATATTTATGGTAGTTGACCTTAACTATTTGTTGTTGCGTTATGAAATGCTTCTCTAAGATTAGCAAGAGCAGATGCTAGTTTACCTTTTTGTGCTCCTTAATGCATGTTTGATATGCTGTTTATCTTGTATCACAATTTAAGACACAATTAAGAGTTATAATTTGCTCTCCTTCCCAAAATTTACTTTTCTTTTGTCAGTTAAATCTCTATTATTTGTTGCTTTGGGTGTATGAATCACATTTCATTTGTCTATGTAAACCTCTCCTCTGCTGCTTTCTCTATTTTGTGATGACCTCCACTTTGTATATATGTGCAAGGAAGGGAACAGGGAGGGGAGTGGAAAGACCAGTCTCTGGTCAACATTATAAGTTTATAACTAAATGCTACATTATTTAGTACCTTCACACAGCCAAAATGCCTTCTTGAAGATGGTGAAACATTTGAAGAGGAAATTATTTCTCTATGATTTATTTGGGGTTGAGAGGCATTGTTTTTTCTTTGTTTGTGTTAATTATATCAGCCTGGTCCCGGGGTGGGGGTCCATCCTTCCCCACATACGGGGTTGGGTCTGGGGATGAGGACATGTGTGGGAAGTTGGGCTGGGGCTGGGTCTGGGTCTGGGTCCGGGGCCGGGACTAAGTTCCCCACCCCAAACTGCCCCCAGTTCCATCCCTATCTGCTTTATATTGTTCGTTTGGAATGCAGGTCCTTTTCATTGTTTTTGTTTTTTGTCCCTAAAAGAAGGAAAGCATTGAGCTTTTTGGTGATGCTTTTTGCTGAAATTTTCAAGGTGGCTGTCTATATTTTGTTCTTTTTTGCATAAATTTTTGAGAATTTTGGTTCAAAATGGCACTGGATAATCAAAAAGTCTAGGATAGCATCACTTCAAGATTTCAGGAGATTAATGGGGAATATTAAGGTGAATTTTTAATCTCTCTCCCAACTACTAGCTCTTTCACCAGCAACCTTTTTCTTATTTTTCTAGGTGGATGTTTGCGTATATACTTCAAGTCCTGCGGACTGGAAAAGTAGTAGTATTTTGTTAAAGATTCTTTCTTTTTTAACATATTCTCATTTGGCTGTTACTGAAAAGTAACCCCCCTCCCCCCCCCCCCCTCCCCCGGGTTTCATGCTCTTTTTTCTTCTTTTGCTGGTTATTGTTCAGACTCAAAGTATGAGGGCTCATTGTGCTGCACTACTTATAGAGATATAGAGTGACGTAAGAGTATATTTTATTTGCATTATTGAGGAATATTTGGTTTTAAATACGCAGCCAAATAGGTATCTTATCTACATTGTCTTTTTGTTGGTGTGTGAGGAAAAATAAAAAGATTGTATTAATGAAGCTAAACCGAGAGAGAGAGAGAGAGAGAGAGAGAGAGAGAGAGAGAGAGAGAGAGAGAGAGGATTCATGTAAGCCTGCAATTGAAATATTGGATACTTTTTCAATCCATGATTTATGTTATACTGTTAAAAATAGGAAAAATACAAAAAGTCAAATTTCCATCTTATCATAAGAAGGTATTTTGACAGATCAAGCGCATCAACTGGCATTGTTCTTTTTGGTTTGTAGAATATATCGTTATTGTTTATTCACCAAAAAAAATTGTTTCTCATAAATAAACTACAGATTTTGATCCAACTTTTCCCTTATTGAATTCCCATTAACAGATTTCAGGTTTTTATAAATAGCTCTTCAAATAATCTTGACGGATCTTAACATAGGAATACTAGGTGTTAGACTTTACACAAACTTTAACATTCTGGGCAAGGATTATGTTGAAAGGATTAGGTGAGTTCAAAATTTCGTAAAATAGTTTTACAATATAAAACTTCTATACATAGTGCTTTTCAAAAAAAAAAATAATAAAAAAAAAATAAAATAACTTCTATACATTATAGAGAGCAAGGTAGTTGCTCATTCAGTAAAATGCTTCTTACCAGAGTGGGGGGTCTTGAATTCAATACTCATGGCCTGCAATACTTGTTTGTGTTTCTTAGTCCCTTTGTAATAGTTTAGGGTCTACAAGAAGGGGAATAAAATTTTTTTTTAAAAAAAAATTGTACATGGTATGGTCCTTATATTGGAATTGAGGAATTTTCTTTTTATTTAATTTCTGCCATTTGTTGATACATGGACAACTTTTGGCTAACTCTTATATTGTGAATTTGACAAGTGGCATATGCTGCATTAATGACTAGAGTGATTGGTGTGCTCCCATAAACTCATAAAATAACTAGATATTATTTTGATGGACTTGAATTCATATATCTATTGGATAAAATGAATTTATATATCTTATTTATTGTTCAATCAAAGGTCATTCAAACTATCTACATTTGATCAAAGATCATGTGATTTTGCCCCCTTTGAAATTATGTAAAGCCTCTTGCTTTAACACTTCAGCATTGCTTCCAACAACTTTTGCAGCTCAATTCCTTTTCCTCAAGCTTCCCCCTTTAATCAAAGGGGAAATAGAGATCTGAAGAATGGCGAACTTGGAAGACATTCCTTCTGTGGATCTCATGACGGAGCTCCTTCGTCGCATGAAGTGCTCCAGTAAACCCGACAAACGCCTCATTCTCGTTGGTATTTTTCTTTCTTAAACAAAATAACAAGTGATTTTGCTCTATTTCTTTAGTGGGCATTTCTTGATTTCGTACGCATGTAGATGAATATTTTTGTATTTTTTTAGGTATAACATTGTGGAACTCAGTACATTCTATTCTTCTTTTTGGGTTGGGTGTTAAAATTCACCTGTTCTTTGGTGGATTTGGGATTGTATGTTCAAAAATTCCTTGGGTTCTTAGTTTCTAAATTTTCACTTTTCATCTCTTAGTTTATTGTGAATTTATGTTTCTTTGCATGATCATTGCTAGTTGAATAGAAGTAGAAGATTTCTTTGGCCAATTTTCATAGGGAACATCTTTAAGAACTAAAGTTACACCCTGTTAATTTTTGTGGTAGTAAAAAGTTGTTAACGTTGTTATACCCAGGTTGATCCTCATTACTTATTGTACTAGTGGCTTGTTTAATGTGTTTTTTGAAGGACATGAACTGTAGTTTTGCATTGATTTTCTTGAAGGGATGAATTATATCTTATAAGGTGGAAAAAGAAAGGGAAAATGAGTGCTCCCTCCTTTTTCAAATATAAGTCCTTTTGGACTTATGCACGAGACTTAAGGGTCTTGAGCACAAGAGAACTAAAGTTCTTTTTATATCCTTAATAAGTAAGAAGAGAGAGATAAAGAGAGAAATAAAATGGGATTAAAAAATGGCTAGAGTTTTAACAATATGTAATAAATACTGCCTGAAATATGTATAATGGCAATTATTTTGGCAAGAAGAAAGAAGGCAAAAAGACCTTGTATCATGAAAGGGAGGGAGTAATAATCTTGAGTTCATTGATGAGGTTTTCTGTTTTCTTTATTTTCTTACTAGAAGAGATAGGTGCTAGACAGATTTAAAAGAAAAAGGAATTTGGGTTATTACAGCATTTTTATGCAATCAAATAGGTGAGGAATTCAAAGGACATAAGAAGAATTATGAATCATTACCAGCACTACAGAAAGATTAGTTTAAAATTACACATTTTAAAGCTTTTTTCCCCGTTTAAGATTAGTTTAAAATTACACATTTTAAAGCTTTTTTCCCCGTTTTTCAATGTAACTTGATTTAAATGTTAGGATGTAGAGATTAAAGTTATGCATCCTAAAAATTTTGTGATTTTTGATATTCGATACCTTGAAATCACACCCTGCAGGTCCACCTGGATCTGGTAAAGGAACACAATCACCAATTATTAAGGATGAATACTGCTTATGTCACCTGGCTACGGGTGACATGCTTAGGGCTGCTGTTGCTGCAAAAACTCCTCTTGGTTTAAAGGCGAAAGAGGCCATGGACAAGGTTACATACTTTTTTATTTGTTTTCTTGTGATGTTAAATCATGTTCCTTCTTAATTTTCTTACTTTCTATAGGGAGAACTTGTCTCAGATGACCTGGTTGTTGGGATAATAGATGAAGCATTGAAGAAGCCTTCATGTCAAAAAGGTTTCATTCTTGACGGCTTCCCTAGAACTGTGGTCCAAGCAGAAAAGGTCACTCTTTCATGCAGCATATAGGTTTTATTTACCATGTACTGAAATGTAAAACTTTTTATCTAAATGTAACACTTAAGATAACGATAGCTTCTCCATTCCCCATCACCCTCCCCTTCTCTCTATCAGCTGGATGAAATGCTTGAGAAAAGGGGTGTTAAGGTTGACAAGGTTCTCAACTTTGCAATTGATGATGCAATCTTGGAGGAGAGGATTACTGGGCGCTGGATTCATCCGTCTAGTGGCAGAACCTACCACACCAAATTTGCACCTCCAAAAGTACCTGGTGTCGATGATGTACGACTCTAAATTCTTTTCTTGATGCTTGTTTTGCAAGGACCGTAATGCAAATTCTATTCTTATGGTTATTGATACCGTGTATGTGGTCTTTGAGAGAATTGAATAATACGAAAGCACTTCAGTAATTTGTATTGAGAGGTTAATTCGAAAGCAATTTCTACTGGGATCTTAATCTTTATGCAAGGTGATTAATCTTGTTTTAGTGACCTTTGCATACTGAGTCTGATTCTGTCTTCATCAAGGTTACTGGAGAGCCTTTGATTCAGCGTAAGGATGACACTGCTGCTGTACTCAAATCCAGGCTAGAAGCCTTCCATCGACAGACTGAACCGGTATTTTTCATTTCTATTTTTGGTTAATAAATTTCTTATTTTTTTTTCTCTTTTCAGTTCCAGTTCTCCTTTTTTGCTTAAATCTGTTATTGCACCAACATTTTCCTCTTTGAAACATAGAGGAAATAAATTCTGGTATTCTTTATGATTGGATTTCAACTTTGAAGGAGAGAGTCCTTTGAATATGGTCTTCTATATTTTTCGTTGATGAACGTTTGCATATGAAATTCTGTATGTTCCAAAGCGATGGTAGAACATATAAGGTAAGAAGATAGGATCTTTGGACAAGTGTGAGAACTATAATGGCCTTTGATCATATTAGGTAAGAAGATGGATCTTTGCATTTCAAGTTTGAAGGAAAGTGTTCTTTGAATATGGTTTTCTATATTTTTCATTGATGAGCGTTGCATGAAATCCTGTATGTTCCAAAGTGAAGGTAGAACATAGAAGGTAAGAAAATAGGATCTTTGGACAAATGTGAGAACTTTTACTGCCTTGTTAACAAAACTTGATCTTCTGAGAAGTGATTTATGAAACAAGAACTGGGCCCTAGGAAAGTTTACCATTAATGTTAACCTATTATTCAACCAAACAACAACCTAACCAAAAGTGGTTTGAAGATCTGCAGAGTTATCCGATGTGAGATTGTGCTTCCAAATCACAACTCATCGTGGTTCACATAAAAATTCTGCCACATATTTTATGTCATTCAGCTTTTTATTTTATTGCTTTAGTGACCAAATTATTCCTTTAGTACACATTGGACATATTGTTTATATTCTTGTGCTTTGTTGTTAAGCGTATGTTTTAACCTCAAAATTGGAGAAGGCTATGCAAAATTGGTACATATAATGTATATTCAGTAATCTCTCCTGAGTTGTGTATAAAACTGTATTCATCCATTCTGACCAGATTAATTAATCCAAAAATGCTGGACATGATTTTTCTCTAGGTAGGCTAGTGGTGCATGAAGTTATGCCTGGAGTTTCGTGTGCTTAACAGTAGTTAAGTAGTTTTCAGATTCAGAATGCAAGGACTTTCCCTAGTCTTTGTATTTAAGTCTTGATTCTATTGAATATCACAACTGAGATCCCTGAACAAGTTTCCTTTATCTTTCTTACATGTTTCGTTCCAGGTAATTGATTACTATACCAAGAAGGCTATTGTTGCTAACCTTCCTGCTGAGAAGAAACCAGATCAGGTTACAGCTGAAGTTATGAAGGCACTCTCCTAACATGAAAAAGCTGAATGTTTCTTTGTTGACTCGACTCAACTAAAAATTAAACATCTTTCATCTGGAATTTTGTCATTTATGTACTGCTAGATTGCTGATTCATCAGCCTTTTTTATTATTCTTTTGGGATTTTGCTTAATATAATCCCCGGCTGATTGCTCTTTAGGAGCTTAATTGAGCTACAAAATAAAAAGCGACAGTTTCAGGAGAGAATTTATTTCAACATTATCATTTGTTCTGCAAGTACCATTTTCCGTAGCGCAGGGAAACATGTCTCCCCTGTGATGGGCGGATAGGTGATCAGAAATTTGTTCTCAAATTGTTTGATGCCTAATCTATTAGTCATCTGTTACTTGATTTCTCCTGGGAGCCCTTTCTTTATTTGATAATGTGATTGGTACACCAGATAATTCTGGGTAAAATGCATTGTGTATGGTACTCATTTATAGTATTTCTTTCGTTTTAATATATATATATATATATATATATATATATATATATATATATATATATATATATATATATGATTTTAGATTTATGCCCATAGATTAAGAGTGTTGGAAATAAGATAATTATTTCTATTTAAGTGCTTAAAATATTTTTTTCTCGTCTTTGTCTTCTTATTATCCAAAGCACGTCACATTCCTGGTAGATGAAATAGCGTCTATCTGTTGATTGCCTAAGAAATTGCCAAAGAAAAGTAAGGAAAGTAATCAAAATTTTGAACTTTAAATTCCAACCTTTTATCCATAGGGGTGGTTTATGATTCTTTTCTCGAGGAATTTAACAAAAAATAAGAAAATAATAAATATTTTTTAAGAGATATTTGTGTCTATTCTTCTACTTTTTTGTCTTTTTTTTTAAAAAAATCTTCCTTCACATATCATTCTTTTTCTCCTATTATACCTTCTCAATCTAATAATCTTCTAATAAAAATTTTATGTCTCAAATCTTTTGTACCTTTTATTTCAAAAATATTAAAAATATACACTTTTAACTAAATTAACTATAAATTGTTTAAATGTTATATCATGATTATACAACTCATAAAAATTCAAATATTATTTTTTAACTAAATTAACTAAAATTGTTTAAATGTTATATCATGATTGTACAACTCATAAAAGCTCAAATAATATTTTTGGTCCACGTTAGGATCTGAACAATATATCGAGATAATTTTTTTAAGAACTTGCAATTAGGAGAAATATCAAATTAAAGAATATAATATATGTTTATTTTTTGAAAATTTTGCATGCAAGTTACATTAGAAGAATAAAAGTATAGAGTACCAAATAAAAATAAAAAAAATTAAAATATGGAAGAAAATTATTTGTATGATTTTAATGAAAATTTCTTTTTGAAAATAGAAAATAATATATTTTAAATTATATAACAATATAAGTCATATAAAAATATTTTAACATTAATTTTTTAAAATTAATAACATATTTATTTTACACATTTTAAAAATTAAAATGTAGTAACTTAGCTTAAGAAATATTTTACACTATTCAAACATGATAATGTAATCCACTCGACTAATATTTTGCAAATTTATTTTTACTATGATTTAAATTCTAACATATTACTTTCTTCGAAAATCTTATGACTTCCGCAAGTTATATAAATTTTCTCTTTTTGGGTCATGTTGTTCAAATTTGATATACAATAAATAAAAGCAAATTACACCCGAGAAAGGATGAATTTTAATTTTGTCCCTCAAAATATCCAATTGTCTCAATCAAGGACCTTGAAATAGAAGGTTCCATAAAGACTCCCTCAAAATGTCATATTCGTCTCAATCAAGAAGCTTTCTCTTGCCAAATCCAATGCCATTAACAGTAAGCCATTCTCACCTCCACCGCAAAATTGCAAACCCTTCTTCTCTTCCAAGTTTTCGTCAAATTTTTTTTATCAATTCTCTCAAAATTTAGAACTCTAAATTCTATAACTCATTTGTTTTCTCATTCTTTAGTGACTCATTTTAGAGGAGGCAAGGGTAAAGGAAGAGAAGTGTGTTTCTCTTTGATTGTTGTTGCAACTTTTCTTTCTTATTCTAAAGTGGGCTTCTTTGATTTAGTCATATTATATTTATGGTATTTGTTTTTGTTATTGAGAGATTCATGATGAAAATTATTTTGCCATTAACGAGATTGATTAAAAGGTCAGTTTTTTGAACTTTTCGTTATAAAAAATAGATCTTTATTCTGAAAAGCCTAGTTAGAGAATAGAAAAATCACAAAACTAGTACCACTTGCCCATGCTAGCCTTACCCATAATGAGAACATCCTCCTTTAACTTTTTTGCCAAACTAATATCTCAAGGCGCCCTCAAACTAGATAAGACATATAATTTAGTAGTGATATTTAACTTGCTTGTATTATTATACTATCTTAGCATTGAAATACTATATAAATAATAAATGCAGTATAATTCAACATCCTTTCCCGTAGTTAATTAACTTTGTTTGCTTAATTTAGAGCATCCATATTTCCTTTTATCAATCAGTAAACTAGATTGGATCTTGATTCTACCCAAGTAAAAGTCAACAAGTTTTTGGAAAGTGATCTCTTTCAATCTAAATGCATGTTGGGTTCAGGATCTTGAACGAGCTAGTTCAAGCAAAATATAGTGATTCTTATTATATAAATTAGCAACATTAATTGTGTGAGGTGATGGGGATGGATGCATTTTGACTACATTAATGTCCTTTTGGTAATAGAATTAGTATGAGCTACTTGCCGAAAGTACTTTTTTTTTTTAAAACTAGTAAAACTTTCTCATTACCTTCTATATGAAACGGTATCTCTTTCGTCATTTATTCTTAACGAAATGTTATGGTGTTCTCTTCACTTGGATTTCCAACCTAATTATTCCTTTACTTAACTTATCCCCTCTTTTCATAACTAATCTTCTCTGTCCTTTTCTTTTTTCTGTCTCATTCCTTGGCAAACCTTGGGAATTCATTTTGGCCCCAAAATGTTTGCCAGTTGGCTGCTTTCTGTCAAATAATCTTCACGGAAGTCAGCTAAGGTCCTTGATTGGAATGAATTTGACATTTTTAGTGGGTTTTTGTGGAACTTTCTGTTTTGAAGTTCTTCTCGTTGATTGAGACAATTATATATTTTGAGGGACGAAATTGAAATTTAATCCAAAAAATTGAAACGAAGCGAGACCCCTAAACACCGCCACCACGCCACCTGTTAGTTCACGGTTCACTCTCTGTTCCCTCCGCTCAGATTCTCAACTCAAGCAGACAAGCAACGCTTTATCTCGCAGCACGCAACCCAATCGGCCGGCCACCTCTCTCTGGTTTCTTCAATCAGGTAGCTTCTTTATTTTTGAGATTCAAGAACGTCCAATCCCATTCTGTTTATCACAGTACAATTATCGCCGGCGCTCCCGTTTTCTTTTTCTCTTTGAGATTCAAGGTTAGGCATACCAATTTAAGAGCCACGAGAAGAAGAAGTTACTCAGCTGCAGTTTTAAGATTTTTCTATTTCTCCTCCCGAAGATTACGACTTTAAGGATGAGATGAGTAGTAATTCGTCAAAATTCGTCTTTATTGATACGTGGAATGGCATTTTCATATAGAAGTGTAGAAATTTACAATTTACAGAATGAACTATTGGCATCTTGGAGTAATGTAAGATGTAGAGGGACAACGAATTAATTATTTGAGCTAATGAATCCATTTTCTGCTAGAACAAAAAAGGTAATGTCTAGCTGGAACCTGATTTGTAGCTATGGTTCAGAGCTACTCACCGGTTTCATCCCCTTCGATTTTATGTGGTCACTGCTTTATCAAATGTATTACTCATTATGTCAGTTCAGTGTTACTATGAAATCTTTATGGTAGTCCTCTTGGTGCTTTGTGAAATGCTTCTGTAAAATTAGCAGGAGCTGATGCTAGTTTACTACATGTTTGATGTGCTGTTTACCTTGTACAACAATTTAAGAGACCATTAAGTGTTATAATTTGCTCTACTTTCCCAAATTCACTTTTCTTTTTTCTGGTAAATTTCTCTTATGTGTTGCTTTTGGTGTGTGAATCACATTTCATTTGTCTATATAAATTTCTTCTCTGCTGCTTTCTCTTTTTTGTGATGACCACCATCACTTCATATTTATTCTCCAACAACTCTTGCAGCTGCAATTCCTTGTCCTTCACCAAATTCCGAAGCTTCGACCTTTTTAATTGGAGGGGAAATAGAGATCTGAAGGATGGCAAATTTGGAAGACATTCCTTCTGTAGATCTCATGACGGAGCTCCTCCGTCGCATGAAGTGCTCCAGCAAACCGGACAAACGCCTCATTCTCGTTGGTATTTTTCTTTCTTAAGCAAGATAACAATTAATTTTGCTATATTTTTCTTGGTGGACATTTCTTGATTTTTGTATGCATGTAGATGAATATGTTTGTTTTTTCAGGTATAACATTGTGGAAGTCAGTACATTTTATTTTTCCTTTTGGGTTGGGTGTTAAAATTCACCAGTTCTTGAGTGGATTTGGAACTATATTCAAAGATGCCTTGGATTTTTAGTGTCTTAATTTTCACTTTTCATCACTTATTTGTTTGGTTATTTTTTTTCTTTGCCTTGAGACTTGTTTGCATGATTATTGCTTGTCAAATAGAAGTAGAAGATTTCTTTGGCCAATTTTTGTGTGGTACATCTTTAAGAACTTAAGTTTCATCCCATTAATTTTTATGGCAGTAAAACACTGTTAACATTTTTCTTATATCCAGGTTGATCCTTATTATACTGTTGGGTTGTTTAATGTGTTTTTTGAAGGACATGAACTCCAGTTTTGCTTTGATTTTCCTGAAGGAATGAACTATAACTAATAAAATGAAAAAAGAAAAAAAAATATTACTCCCTCCTTTTTAAAATATAAGTCCTTTTGGACTTATGCACAAGATTTAAGGGTCTGGAAAACAAGAGAACTAAAAAATTTCTTTTATATCTTTAATAAATAGGGAGAGAGATGGAGAGAAAGATAGAAATAAAATGGGATAAAAAATGGGTGGAGTTCTGAAAATATGTAATCAATACTTCCTGAAATATGTAAAAGAACAATTTTTTTGACATGAAGAAAGAAAGCCAAATGGCCTTGTATTATGAAAGGGGAGCAACCATCTTGAGTTCATCGATGATCTTTTCTTGTTTTCTTTATTTTTTTAACAGAAAAGAAAAAAATAGGCGCTATACATATTTTAAAGAAAAAGGAATTTGGGTTGTTACAACTTCTTTATGCAATCATATTGAGTGAGGAATTCAAGAACATAATAAGAATTATGAACCATTACCCGAACTAATGAAAGATTACTATAATGCTCCATATGATTTTCATGCATGAACCTTTTGATGTAGCCTTAAATAGCTTATTTCCTAACTGACTTCCTTTTATACTTTGAATGGTTGGTACCTTAATCTTAAATTTAAAAGCTCTGCACATATATATGAAAGATATTGAAGTGTCCAATGCTTGATAATCTACCTGTTCTCATATTTACAATATATCTATTTTATTCTTTTGCTTAATAATAATATTTGCAGATAATATATCTAATTCAATTGCCCTAATCTGTATATGCGTGGATCTTACGCACAGCAATTAGTTGGGGATATTGGAGCCCTAAGGTGGATTAAAATTTTTTTGCAAAAAAGCTCACTTGTGGTATGCACATTACATGTAATGCTAATCCATATGGTAGGTTCACTGGATGCCTGTTGGAGTATTATTTCTCATTGCAGAAACAAAAATTGCTTGAAAGAGCTGGCTTCTTATTTAGTTTTTGTTTATGCAGTTCTTGAATCTTTAAACGTGTAGAATTGATATTCTGGTTTAATGTAGGATGTAAAGATTAAAGTTACACATCCTAAAAATTTTGTGATTTTTAATATTCGATATCTTGAAATCACATCCTGCAGGTCCTCCTGGATCTGGTAAAGGAACACAATCACCAATTATTAAGGATGAATACTGCTTATGTCACCTGGCTACGGGTGACATGCTTAGGGCTGCTGTTGCTGCAAAAACTCCTCTTGGTTTAAAGGCGAAAGAGGCCATGGACAAGGTTACATACTTTTTTATTTGTTTTCTTGTGATGTTAAATCATGTTCCTTCTTAATTTTCTTACTTTCTATAGGGAGAACTTGTCTCAGATGACCTGGTTGTTGGGATAATAGATGAAGCATTGAAGAAGCCTTCATGTCAAAAAGGTTTCATTCTTGACGGCTTCCCTAGAACTGTGGTCCAAGCAGAAAAGGTCACTCTTTCATGCAGCATATAGGTTTTATTTACCATGTACTGAAATGTAAAACTTTTTATCTAAATGTAACACTTAAGATAACGATAGCTTCTCCATTCCCCATCACCCTCCCCTTCTCTCTATCAGCTGGATGAAATGCTTGAGAAAAGGGGTGTTAAGGTTGACAAGGTTCTCAACTTTGCAATTGATGATGCAATCTTGGAGGAGAGGATTACTGGGCGCTGGATTCATCCGTCTAGTGGCAGAACCTACCACACCAAATTTGCACCTCCAAAAGTACCTGGTGTCGATGATGTACGACTCTAAATTCTTTTCTTGATGCTTGTTTTGCAAGGACCGTAATGCAAATTCTATTCTTATGGTTATTGATACCGTGTATGTGGTCTTTGAGAGAATTGAATAATACGAAAGCACTTCAGTAATTTGTATTGAGAGGTTAATTCGGAAGCAATTTCTTGTGGGATCTTAATCTTTATGCAAGGGGATTAATCTTGTGTTAGTGACCTTCGCATACTGAGCCTGATTCTGTCTTCATCAAGGTTACTGGAGAGCCTTTGATTCAGCGTAAGGATGACACTGCTGCTGTACTCAAATCCAGGCTAGAAGCCTTCCATCGACAGACTGAACCGGTATTTTTCATTTCCATTTTTGGTTAATAAATTTCTGATTTTTTTCTCTTTTCAGTTTCAGTTCTCCTTTTTTTTCTTAAATCTGTTATTGCACCAACCTATTCCTCTTTGAAACAGAGGAAATAAATTCTGGTATTCTTTATGATTGCATTTCAAGTTTGAAAGAGAGAGTCCTTTGAACATGGTCTTCTATATTTCTCATTGATGAACGTTTTTCTATGAAATTCTGTATGTTCCAAAGCGATGGTAGAACATATAAGGTAAGAGGATAGGATCTTTGGACAGGTGTGAGAACTATAATGGCCTAGTAAACAAAATTTGATCTTCTGAGAAGTGATTTATGAAGGAAAATCTTTTACTAATGAAACACCAAGGAAATCCTTATTCAGAAAAATCATATTTCCTTAATATAGAAAGATTGGAGGAATGCTAAAAGTTCATTATCTTTGATAAGCATGTTTTTTGAAAAATATTGTTATCTGCATCCATCTTAGTTTTGCTTTTATATGTGAATAAACCAAAAATGTTAAATGTTGAGGGAGGTAAGGGGCAATAGGATGGAAGTATGATTTTGAGGGAGAATTACCACATCTTCGTTTTATGCTAAGTTGAATTTGTTGGGGTGAATGCTGGGGGAGGATAACTCACAAAGGAATCATTTGGATCCTTGTACTGGTTATGTCATCATAAACAACTGCCCTGACCATTCCAATCTCCAGTTGCCTGCTTTTATGTTTTGCTTGATTGCCTTTGCCTTTCTCTTGAGAGGGCTAAAACCCCACTGTAAACAGATGGGGTTCTGAAGATGTATCTCTCTTTTATACTATATATGCTGTGTGATTGCTTGCAGTTCTGAAGATGTTTGCTTTTTAAGCTGAAATGAACTGTAAACAGACTAGTGGGGAATCCCCATTGCGTTATTTTAAAATATGGATCCTTTATGCTTTAGTTCTCTAACCTGGTTCCTTTCTAAAGAAAGAAGTAGTTTCTAGATCTATGAGATCTACATTCCGCCTTTTATCTTTCCCTGTCTCCCTATTCTATAAAAAATTTTAAAAATTGGCTGTTCAATAAAGCACCTTTGATGAGTGTTCAAAAAAGCAAATTTGTATTATTTTCTGAGTAATCTTCAGAAAAGCAAGAGCAAACAAGAACTGAGCCCTAGGAAAGTTTACAATTAATGTTAACTTATTATGCATGGTTAGGTTGCATTCATCTGAACCAAAATTGATTTGAAGATCAGCAGAGCTATCCAACGTGAGATTGTGCTTCCAAATCACATATCTTGGTTTCACATGAAAAGTCTGCCACTTATTTTATGTCATTCAGTTTTTTATTCTATTGGTTTGGCCACATTGGTCAAGTCATTATACCTTTAGTACACTTAGGGCGTATTATTTATATTCCTGTGCTTTGATGATATTTGTATGTTTTAAACTTAAAATTGGATAAGGCTATGAAAAATTGGTGCGTGCAATGTATATTAGTAATTTCTCCTGAGTTGTGTATAAAACTAGATTCATCTATTCTGACCAGATTAACTAATCTAAAAATGTTGGATATAATTTTTCTCTTGGTAGACTAGTGGTACATAAAATTAAGTTTGGAGTTTTGTGTGCTTAATAGTAGTTAAGTAGTTTTCAGATCCAGAATGCAAGGACTTTCCCTAATCTTTGTTTTTAACTCGTCATTCCATTGAATATCACAACTGACATCCTGAACAAGTTTGGTCACGTGTTTCATTGCAGGTAATTGATTACTATACCAGGAAGGGAAGTGTTGCTAACCTTCATGCTGAGAAGAAACCAGATCAGGTCACAGCTGAAGTCATGAAGGAACTCTCCTAATAACATAAAAAATCGGAATGTTTTTTTTTTTTGGTTTTTTTTTTGTTGACTAAGAATTAAGCATACTTCATCTGGAATTTTGTTTTTCATTTATATACCTCTAATTGCTGATTCATCAGCCTTTTTTTTTTTTTGGGATTTTGCCTAATGTAATCGCCGGCTGATTGTTTTTCATGAGCTTAATTGAGCTACAAAATAAAAACCGAAATTACTTTCACGAGAGTAAATTTATTTCATCATTACCATTGTTCAGCATAAGCCGGAGTACTATATTTCATAGTGCAGGGAAATATATCCCCCAGATGATCAAAGCAGGTAAATGATCAGAAATTTGGTCTCGAATTATTTGATGCCTGATCTGCAAGTATTAGCCATCTATCACTCGATTTCTCCTGGGAGCCTATTCTTTATTTGATAGTGTTTGGTACACCACATAATTTACAGGGAAGTGCATTGTGTGTTTATGATACTCATTGATAATATTGGACAAACTATGTACATTAATAGGGTATGCAAAAGATGCTACTCCTGTAGGGTTCATTTACAACAAATAATGGGTCATTGGAGTAAAGTGCAATGTGTTTATGGTACTAATTTATAGTATTGGACATACTAGATACTTTAATGGGTATACAAAATACACTAGGTGGTTTATTAACAACAAATAATGGATAATTGGATAATTGCAGCCCCAACTCCATAGCATAGGATTTGAGGCCGCAATAGTTGGTTTCCAATTGTTGTGATCTGTTTGTATACAGTATAGTGTTTAAGTTACATTTTATAGTTAAAAAGTATAGTAGATATGATAGTACATCTTATAATGTATCATGTATTTGATAGATAAAATGACTAACGACATCTGAAGTTCAGAGTTATATTCAATTCATATTTGGATGTATTGAATGCCAAAATGTTATAGAATAAATTGGAGGCTAGGTACATAAAAGAAGCTGCAAAACATGGTATAACATGATACTGGCTGGTATGGTATGTTATTGAGTCTACTTTGTCTATTGCATATCATGGTTGAGATATGTTCGTTTTTCAAGGCATGCATATTTGCAAAATTACTCGAATTGGTATAATGTATATGATTTGCATCTTGATCCATCTTTTAATGAACAGGATGTCTTGCTGTCTTTAGAGGTGGTTCTGATAATCTGAAGTTGAATTATCTTGTAAGTCGACTAAGATAATTCATGAAACTTTGGCTTCTTCCGATGATGTTATGGCATTAAATATCTTGCCTTATTGAGTTGGCATTATTTGTACGAAACCCGGATTATTTGGGAAGAGATGTCCTACAAGATTTTGATTGAAGATTTGGTAGATATTATGGGATATCTTTTATTGAAGATCAATTTCCTAAACTCGATGATTTTGATCCTAAATTTAGGACAACTTTCTTATTAAACTAAGGAGTTCATGGTATATATGAAAGTTTAAATAGTCCAGCTTCATGCAAAGCAAAATTACGGAGCAGAAGACACATTTGTAGTACACTATATTGAGTTCATGGGTTAAGTGTGTTCAAGTGCATTGTTGCTGATGTTTCAACACTACAATTGGAGGCAGTGGAATCTCCACTGTTCCAATAACCCTTAGTTGAGGCTGGAGGGATTCCGATTGAATCAGCAAGGCAAGGGGATCTTGCCACATTAGCAAGTGAACTTTTTTGTTGTACTATTGAAGGAATTTTAACATTTTGACAAAGGGGGTTTGTCACATCCACTAGGAGAATCACTAAATTATTGAGAAAAAATAGTGGTGTCAAAACGGGTTTAAGTTTATTAGTTGGCTCGTTTGGCTTGTGATATATGTAGATTTGGACATAATTTTTTCAAACTCGTTTAAATGCGGGTCGATTTAGCCTGCTACGTTTAGCCTGCATTGGTTTAGGGATTAGAGCGGGCTAAATTCGTTTTTTTGTATTATAAAAATAAAATGTATAGTAATCTTGATATCAAATTTTATTATATTGCACATTCTAATCATACATACAATTAAGGTTCATTAATTTAATTTAATTTTAAATATTTTTCTTATATAAATTTATTTATATTAGGTATGATATATATAATTAATAATAATTTTTATTTTAAAAACATTGGTAATTAGTCAAAAAAAATTTATAAAAATTATAGATTTATATTCTTAAATATGATAGAGAGAAAAAAGATAAAAAATATATAGTATAAAATTTAATTTTAAAAAAAAGAGTGATTGGGCTCGCGAGTCCACGCATACGAGTATGGGTTGGAGGTTTTCCAAGCCGTCAAAAAATGGGCCAAGCTGCTCTGGCCCATTTGAGGAGTGGCCCATGTTGGGCTGACTCATTTGACAATACTAAAAAAAACATATTTTATATTTCTTGAGATAAAAAGTTTAGTTGAACTGCGTTGCTAATTTTCTATATCTAATTTTACTTTCCTACTTACGTGTATTAAATTAAACTGATCACATCTACATTGACACACTATATTTCATATGAACTAAAAATTGTTCGAACTAAACCTTACAAACAGTATGTGATGCGGTTTGCCCAAAGAGCCCTCAAAGTGCTCCGACCCAATTGTATTATGTTCAAGAATTGGTATATTAAATCCTAATTATGTATGGATTCTCTAACGGAATACTAAATTCTAGCAATATTCTGATATTATTTGCCCTGCAAGCTTATGGGATATATATAGGGAGAGAGATATGTTCTCTTGTTATTGATCACATCCATAATCTCATTATAGTCTTCTTGCTTATCTTTTTATTATGAATTGATATTGAGGGTCATCCCCTACCTTTCTTCATCTTAGTTTTGTCCTTTTGTCTTATGTATTAAGACCCCTGATGGTTCGATTTCTCAACTCTGTTAATTGGTGCCCACCGTAGGGACTCGATTCTCATTCTTTTCAATAAGAACTTTCTTTCTTACGACAAGGATGATTCCATTCAATCCCATCCAGTTTAGGGCTCTCTAAAATTCAGCTCTATACTTGCGGTTTAGCTATGGTGCAGACATACACTTTTCTTAGTATGTGTAGAATCTAATCTCAATCGTCTGATTGCACATAAACTAGTAAGAGAGGCAAAAATCCGAATAATGTGCACCAAAAAATAAAAATATATACTAGGTTGTAAAGAATAATACACACTGTCACTGTCCTAAACTTTTAAGATTCATACATTATACGCTTCAAGTATATAACAAATATTTTTTCATGAATAATTATTCTCCAACTGAGATACATTCATTTTCATGAATAATTATTCAATGTATTGTAAACAATTATTCTCATACATACCTTGGTCTAGTCTTACTCTTCTCCTTACCTTTCTTTGAGGTATCGTGTACTATAAAATCCATGACATCACTATAAAATACTTATTCACAAATATTTGAATACTTTAATTATTCAAGAGAGAAACTGTGTAGTGAATAATTATTCAATATTGCATGGTGAATGAACATATAATTAAAAAATGTTGAATAGAACATCTTCTATTGGCTATTAACAATATCTTCTATTGAACATATTTTTATTTTTATTTTTATTTTTATTTTATTTAATATTGAATAACTATTAACAAATGTTCGAATAATTATTTATCACACAGAATAGTTATTCATAAGATAATATTCTCTTTTAAATAATTGATCTTTAAAATAGTAAAAATTATTTCTCAAAATAATAAGAATTATTACAGGAGAAGTTAAAACAATAAATAATTGTTCATTGTTTTTAAATAAGTATTTCACTCAATTTTGAAATCTACACAAGTACCTAATTAATCTCTAACACAATCTCTAAGAGAAGAGGTTGTGAACTTTCTTGATTTAGATGTTCATTCATCATGCAATCTTAAATAATTATTCACCACACAAAAAAATTATTCACAACACTATTTTTTTCTCTTGAATATTTAATCTCTAAAATAGTAAAAACCATAACTCAAAATAGTAAGAATCATTACAAGAGAAGTTAAAGTAAATATGAATTTTTCTAAAATAACAAAAGAAAGTCCACCATTGAAATTCTCCATCATCAAAATCATTTCTTCAAGTCATGAGAATTAACACAAACTAATTCACCACCAATGCTTTTATTTCAACGTTTATGAATAAGTATTTGACATGGAGTTTAAAAAAATCACAAAGTTATTATTTTGCAACAAAATATTAATATGTACATCAACTCTGTATCATCATAGTGTTGAACAATTATTCATAGATGTTTGAATGATTATTCACAACACAATTTTCTCTCTTGAATAATTAGTCTTTAAGCCACTAAAAGGCATGGCTCAAAACAGTGAGAATGATTATAAAAGAAGTTAAAGTAGATATGATTGTTTATAAAATAACCAAAATAACCACCACTGAAATTTTTCATCTTCAAAATCATTCTTCAAGTCATGAGAATTAACAAAAAGCAATTTACAACAAATTCTTTCAATTCACATTGTCTTAAATAATTATTCACTACTAAATGAAGAATTATTCATTGCTCAAATTTGTACATTATTTCATTCAAATTTTGACATCAACCCAAGAAACTACTTTATACACCACTAAAATCCATCTAAGAGAAGGGATTGTGTTCAGCTTTAAAACTCCTGAATTTTTCAAGATCAATAATTCGTTTCCAAACCTACAAATACCATTCATAAAATGATTTTTACTCAATCAAAATGGTCAAAAACTAAATTTACCCAAAAAACGGAAAGGTCAGGACCAAACAAAAATCACAAACATATCTTACTTCAGAAATGTGTTGCAACTTCCATCACTAAAAACATATCAATATTTTTCTACAGATTTGAGATCTCATATTAGCTCCAAATCTTCATTAAGTTTTGGAACTATTTTTAAACTTCGATTTCGAACTCGTTGTTGTCTATCCATATTCACCATTTTTCAGCATTTCTGTAACAGAGATTTGAAACGATAGAAAAAACAAGAGCAAACGAAGAGGACAGAGAGAGAGAGAGAGAGAGAGAGAGAGAGAGAGAGAGAGAATCAGATTTGATAAAGAAAGAGTGAGAGAGTTAGATTTGATATAAGAATTTGAATTCAAATTCAGATTTTGGACTTTGTTTGTGTTTGAACGGGAATTGACAAATTTTTTGAGTCTCTATTTTTTTTTCAGTCTCAATTGTTGGATCAAAAAGATGTCGATCCAACGGCTGAGAATCAATTTTACACGTGCTGAGGAAAAGACATCTCTTCATCATAGCGGAAGCGCTATACTTGCACTCTTCTCAGTATCCTTGTTAGCATCCTGGAATGCCATTACACTCTCCTTAGTATTCTTGTTAGCATCCTGGAATGCCATCATGAACAGGTATGATTATTATTATCTTCTTTGAGAGTTGAGTATATCTTATCTTATCTTCCACAAACTATTAGATTTCATATATACTATAATTTAAGGAAAATCACATTATACTGGTTTTCTCAAATTTATTAGGTGCTACATATTCTTATCCGGAATTCAAATTCTATTTAAGGCCTTTATGTCTAAAGTTGAACAGGATATGATTTTTAGGTATCATTTTAATTATTTTGAGGGTATTTTTATCTTCAAGATTTATTATGTCTATGAGTATCGGGTCTCACACATCTTTACAAATTATTAATTGGAGGAAGACTTGATTTTTTGGATTTGGTTTTCTCAAATTCTACGTATGAAGACTATGATATTATCTTATGGTAATTCTTGGTTTCTTGGATTTCTTTTTTGATATAACAAAATCTATTATAATCTTCTCAGTTTATTATTGTTGACAACAAGCCAAAACATTTGATTATCTTCGCTCATCATATTTTATGAATTTCTCTATGAGCAAAGGGTGCCTATTATTTTACCTATGTTATATTAGTGGTTCATAAATTTTTCTATCCTTTTAGAAGGGATTGCATATATCTTTCAAGTGGCCAATCAATTAATATATCTTTATCATGAGAAGGAGGATGGAATATCATCACAAATATTTTATTTGGATATCTTGGAGTTTTTATGCCTTATCTTTGCCTATCTTCTATTGGGAATTCATCTTGATCAAAGCTCCTATCAACTATTGTGGAGACGAAGCCAATGTGAATTCGAGAATTTCAGAACATAGCTTCATAATTGAGCAAAGTTCTAACTTTGGGATAACTTCAAAGTCACAATCAATTTATTATTATGATTCAGATGTATTTCCAAAATTGGTAAGTGTCTATCAACAGTCAGTTAGAAGGATTCTCATATTAAAAACTATTTATTTACTTGAAAAGTCAAGCATTGGCAACTATATCAAGAGTGGACTTTTATTTCATTATGTTTGGGGATAGGAATTTTCTATGCAAGCTAATTTAAGCGCTCGGAATTGGGAAGTCCTATTACAGTTGAGCTATCTATTAAAGCCAATTTGTTCCTGACATAGTTATGAACTAAACAAAGCTTCTGATTGGGAGTATATCATAAATATGAATTTGACACATCTCCAATAAATATCTTTCTCTTATCGGAAGGGGGAAGGAATAGGATGCTTGAACATCACAAGGAAGTTTTTTATCATCTTTATTTCTATTATTTTGCATAAATAAAGTCAAAGATTATTTTACGTTTTAAAAATATATTTTGTGTTTTGAATCATAAAATTGTTAACTCTTATGTAGAGTTGTTTACAACGAGTTGAAGCTCTCGAGCAGCTCGAGTATAAAACTTGCATGTTCTGTAGAAAGCTCTTTTATATCATCGTCAGGTATTTATTTAGCCTGATAGTAAACATTAGGAAGCCAACTCTGTAGATGAACAGACATTTGGAATCCTTAGTTGATAGGCTCACTACAATTCTCAATTGTAATAGCTACCAGGAGTCAACTTTGTTCATGAACTTGATTCTAGGCCATATTACAAATGAAACTACTCAGACATTCAAGAATTGACATGGTGCACAAACTTAAATCAATATTCATTCGGTGGAATCTATTTTTGCTCCTCATGCCTTCTTTCTCAGGCTATACACCTTAGAAATATCTACTTGTGATGATCAATTCAAGCTCCAAGTCAGAGATGACTCCTTGTAATTAACCCAAGCAATCAACATCAAGATTAAGCAGTTTGGACAATTTCAATTTTAAATTATTCTATAATTTCATCTATTTTAAGTATAGACAATTACTTTGCTATATTTTTATTCTTCCAAGATAACTGTTAACCTCTTATTTGATATTCTTTCACGAACCTCCCTTATCAAAAGATGAGAGGTGGCATCATGCATTTTAACAACGGGCATTGAAGTCACTTGATGGAGAGAAAAAATTAGATGAAGAGATGAAAGAAGAAGCCATCCCAATCAACTTTCGATCAACAATGTGCAAATGAAATCAAATGGAAACTCCTAAATCGATGCCAATAAATAGTGATAGTGATCTTATTGAGAAATATAACTTGAGGAAGTATTGCGCAAGAGATCTAGATAATCAACCTGACAAGCTTGTCATATTCAAAAATTTTTTAAAAAAAGCTACAATGAATTACTCAATTGAAATTATCAGGTGGAAAAGACTATGAAACTAAAATCTTTGAATTGAAATTATCGGGAGAAAAAAGGCTATGGCCCAATTGAAAGTCCCCAATTGAAATAATTGGGAGCAAAAGGCTATAATGATGATTGAACTACTAGAGCCCAACAAAAAAAGTGAAGATAAGGAAACAAAGGAAAAATTCCTCCCAAAATACAAAAACGCTCATGAGCAGACACAAATGATTACTCAAATAAAAATATGATTTGATCTATAAGCATCAAATTAGAAAATTGTGCAAAACAAAATGTCTGGCCAAATATAATCCAAACAAATTGAAAGGGTAGAATACACTATGAGCTTTAAGTGTCTCCTACAACATGTTCTCCCAATGATAAATTTTGGGAAAAGACATGACAACAACCTTGGTATAACAATGCCAAGAGAAAGGAATACGATAAAGGTATTCATGATTAGATGAAAAGATACTTTCAAGAAGCGATAATTGGTCCTCTGCAATTGATTATTAAGGTTACATACCTCGAATTGCTACTCAATTTATGCTCTTCTTTTGGGAGGCATATGATGGGGCTGATCGTAAGGGCCCACAAAGTGCTTCGACCCAATTGTATTTAGCTCAAGAATTGGTATGCTAAATCCTAATTATGTAGGAATTCCTTTCTCTGACGGGATACTAAATCCTCACAAGATCCTGATATTACTTGTCTTACAAGATTTCTATTTCCTTATAGGACTTAGTAAGTCATGTGTATATATAGAGATATGCTCTCTTGTTATTGATCATGTCCATAATGCTCTTCTCCATGCTCATTATAATCTCCTTTCTTATCTTTTTCTTATGAATTGATACTGACTTAAACATTGGAGGGCCTTTTGGGGTCATTTCCTAGCTCTCCTCATCTTCTTTATTTTGACTATTTGCCTTGAGGGTATTGAGACCCCTAATGGTTTGATTCCTCGATTCCATCCATATGGTTGAAGAAAAATGAAACTTTGATGAAAAGGGTTAATGCCTTAAAATCTAACTCTAATCTTTAGTGAAGGTTCAGGTGAAGCTGTGTTAATTACGTATTATAAATTGAATAGAGTTTAAAATAAAAGGAACAAAACTGCTTCATACAAGACATGCAATATATAAAAGAAAGCCCTTCTAAAATATTTGAAAATTTGGGGTTGTAATCTATTGCAAGGTTCCTAGATCTAAAGGGAAAAGGTTAGGTGACAGAGGAATTAAATGTATATTTTAGAGAAACATATGAAATAATGTAGCGAGATTTATGGTCATAGAACCAAAGGATTTTAAGTGGGCTAATATTTTTATTGGATTCAGAAATATTGTATTTGTTGAAAAATAATTCAATTCATTTCTATGCCTAAAAATCAAAACTATGCTACGGCTTAAAAGAGGGACACTAGGAAGATGAGAAAAAGAAGCAGTAAGTTAATAACATAAAAAACTTAAAGACTTTTGGTATTGACTTCTTTATATTTCTTCTCAAAAGTATAAAAGAGTTTATAAGACTCGACTATTCTGTTGAACTTTTTAAAACATAATCTATTGCACTGATTTCAACAATTTGCTTATAATATTCTAATTTTGTAGAATTATTATTCTTATAATCAGAACTATCAGAAGAATAGTCTTCGAGTTTGTCGTTTTCTTCAGTATCTGAGTAATAATTTACTCAATTAAAACCTCAGTTGATCATCTTTGATCATATCCAACTTTTGTTTAGTCCTACACTTATTAGCATAGTGACCAAATTTACCACATTTGTGGCATTTAACACTAGCTAAATCATTTTTAGCCTTTTTATGCTTTTTCTTGGAAGATTTTTTTCCAAGCGTTCTTTCTTTTCTTTTGAATTATGTTTTTTCTTTTTCCATGTGGAAAATGACTTTTCCTTTCTATCCTTCTTTGAGGATTTATCTGTGTAATTTCAGATCATTGCAGAGTGTTATACCGGTTTTATCAATAGCACAACTGAGTTGTCCATATGTGTAATTAGCATATGATATGGCCATAGTAGAATTTGTCCCTCCCTCTATGGGTTGATTTAACCTTTTCAGCAGATAAATATGACAATCCTTCAATAAATATGGACTTCCAATATTCATTGCTACTATCACTTAAATGAGTTACTCGAGCAAAGAACACATCATTATACCACCTCCAATATCCTAGATAGATACATTTATGTGTTGTAGGAGAGTTCTAACATTCTCCCTTTGGTCAGTAATTGGACCAATAAAATGCTCTAAGAATGTGCAAGATAGTACATATATACAATCTTTCACTTCAGTGGTCTGGACCTGAGTAGAGGTTCCAGTCTCAAGCTTTACTAATCTTTGAACATTAAAGATTTCATCTCTCTAAGATTGGTTAAGAGTATTATTCCACCATCTCTTAAGAGTACCAGTAAAACCACATACAATCATTTATACGGTTAGTGACAAAATTATCACTTTCCTCATACGAAACATCCATAGGTGTTGGTCTCTCATAATAATGATGATCCAAATGCCTAAATTCATACTTCAACTTGTTGATTTCAAGAAAGTTTGTTTGGAGTCTTTCTATTGCTTCCTCAGAGTTTGATGAATCAACTTCTAAGTTTGAAGCAGAAGATTCCTTTGACGAAGAACATTGTTCCTTATAGGTTCTAGACATGGAATTTGCACTACTGATTCCAGGTTGAGAAATATGATTATTATCGTCTAAAGAATTAATTTTTAAATTCATTAATTTTTTTCTAAAATCTCAATTAAAGTTTTAGAGGTAGAACCAAAATTAAATCCAGACACCTCAATTGGTGGCTTAATAATTGGTTTCTTGGACTTATTTGGAGACGTAATCTCCTTATTGTCTGAATTAGATGGAAGCTTTATCATATAAGCTTCTACAGATTCAATATGTAAACCCAAATGCAGAAGATACAAATTATTATAATTCAACTGTTTATATATATTAGAAATTTCTTTTACAAAATTTTTCACATCTTCTTTTACCTTCATAAAGGCAGAAGCTTCTAATGTTCCATTATCATTAGAAAGAGCAATTGGCTCAGTAAGGGGATAAACAGAGTTTATTAATCTTCCTAATTTGGTTTTCCATTATTTGGTAATCATGTTCAGCCATTGGTGTTGAGACAGCACGTAAAAAGCTGTAAACCATGGTATGAAATACAATATAGTGTTGTATTTTTGTAAATGATTATAGTAATCAATTTTTCATTCTCTAATGGTTTTAGAATCAAACCTTGAGGCATAACAATCCCTAAAAGGTTTATTATGTTCTCGGTTAAATTCTATAGATAAGACCATTCTTATCTCACTTCTTGGAGAAAAATTATATATTTGATTCTTCTTAAGGTACTTAAAATGTTGAGCAAAGGAATTAGGATTTGGTAAGGAAGTTACCCAATAACCTGTTCCATCAAATTGATTTTCCATTGGAGTTAGATCCGTTAATTAATATAGAACTCATCCCTGATTATGTTGGAGATTCTCTCCTAATTGGAGTTTGACTATAAATTCCATGTGAAATTTTTTGAGTGGATAATTGAATCTCATCAATTATGTACTCTTTTTTCCTCAGAAGATGCAGTAAACTCTGAAATAGAGGATCTTGCTAGTACTACTGAAGGAGGTTCAGAAGTTCTATAAGGAGTTCTGCTGGACGAAGATCTAGAAAGTTTGATCCTATTTTGTGGAGTGAAGGTTATTTCAACATCTTCATCATCATGCTAAATAATTTGTTCACTATTTGAATTTAAGATTGGCCTAGGTGCTATTGCATCTAGCAACAACCAAGTTTCTGGAAAGTGTATTTCTTCCCAATTTAACAACTTATTAGTTGCTATATTTGTAGTCATAAGGTCAAATTCAACCAAGACTGTCTGTCATTCAAAGCTAGTATGCTTTTGATCTGGGACACAGAGTATTCATAACTCAGAAGTGAATTCTATAGATTATTGCTCCAGTTTCTAAACCAGGTGTAAAATTATATCCATGGATTTGTATTTTGAGAGATATTGACTTATATAGATTCATGTCAGATAATGATAGACTCAGCTTAGGGTATACATCAAAGTACACCGGTCCAGGGCAAAGACTGGTCTGGACTTCCCATATTAGAGAAGGTTTCCAATCCAAGCATCTAGCATCTCTTAGAGTTGCTAGGATTGAAGAAGTAAAACCTGAAAGTGTTCAAGGTTTGAAAGCAACTTGGATTAATCCAATGTGGATGTATTTGTAATCATGGTGTCTATATCACAGCAAATCAGTAGGTGAAAGTAACTTTAAATCTTAGATATTATTATCCATAGTCACTATTTGTTCTATCAATTCGATAGATTGTTTCAATTTAAAATCGGAAGTACAAATTTGGTAAATTCTTTTAGGATCTACAGATGGAATTGTCCATCTGTTTAATTCCTCTTCATTATTAGAGGCTTTAGTTAGCTTAAAATTATTTATCAACTGAGATGATATATCAGAAGTAGAAGATAAAATTCTTCTAAGCATAAATGTAGATAGTCATATTTTGCTTAACATAATAAACACTAACATGTTTTATAACTAAGCATGTGTTTCTGTAAAAATTATAGACTAATTACTACCATTATGATTAGTTGGAAGTATGAATTAACCTAAATCTCAGGTTGATAAAATGAATAGACATGTCTGTCAATGGCTTACAGGGGGGAAATAGTGGGCTTACGCAAGCAACCAAGCAAATATTTTCCCACTCCAAACCCTAACGCGACTTAGGATGACATCCCATTTATTCATAATATAAATTATAAATTTTCCTATAATTCTGTCTCAACAAAATAAGCATAATTCTAAACTATATTTTTCATTTCAAATACAGAAAATTACTCATAAAACATGATGTTTATTATAATAAACACAGTATAATTTATCTAACTACACATAACTAGCTCTGAGACCAAAGTCAAGTAAATAAAAAAAAGTGAATAAACTTACAAGGAAGTAGAGTAATCGTCAATTTAGAAATACGAATTTTATGTATACGATAGAGAGAGAGTTTTGGGAAAGGTGGGAAAAATTCAAAGCCTAATCTATAATGGATTTCAAACATTTAAAATTCAAAAACATCTAAGAAATATTATAGTAATATTTTCAAATTGGATCCTGAACCATTTGGACCCTAATAATTGCCTAATAAAACAAAATAAAAAAAGCAAAAAGGAACTGGCAACTAGGTCCCATTTTTATAAAAAGTCAAAAAGAATATAGTAACATAAATAAGCTATTTCTGTTTAGGAATATTCATTGGGATATTCTTTTCTGAATTTTCTAGACCTTCAGAGTGTCGTGATCTTTTTGGGCTGCTTTATCTTCTTCTGTACTCTACTTTGCCTTTGCCTTTTGGTTTCGAATTGGGTTTGATTGAAGCTACGATCTCTTCATTCTTCTCAAAGGGATCAAATTGAGTATCCATTTGGTTTGGATCTTGTGCCTCAGTTTCTTTTGTATGGAGGTCACATTCTTCTTCTGAAGTTATTGTGATAGACATTTTTTCAGGAAGATTCTCCAGAAAAGCCTCATAAAATTGAGCCTTCATATACTCCATACATTTCATCATAATATGTGGATATTTTCTTTCCAGAAATATTTTAACATTAGTAAGGTCAATCATACCTGTTTTAGGAACAAATGAAGATACATTAGTATTCTTATTTTCTTTGTAAAAAGTAATTTTCTTTACAATTTCATCAACAGTATCCTAATAGGCCATTGGACCCACCATTGAAAATGGACAGTACGAATTAATATTAAAATTCCTAATTCATTTGTTGAAGTATCAATACCCCATTTCTAAATCCATAGAATGCTGAATTTAGCAAAGTAATGGAAAACACACTGTCCAAGGACAATTTTGTCTTGACTTTGAAGGAATGGGTGACATTCAAGCCATTCTTCCTATAGATTTTCAATATTGGGAGGCTAAAGAGAAAATTTCGGCCCAAACTTCCTCCACCATTGGTAAAACAAGTGGGAATAGTTTTCGTCCATTGGAAAAAACCTTTTCCTCTTTGGAAAAACCAAGAGTGTTTTCTCTTGGGTTTTCATAGTAGAATGCATAAGTCCATTCATCTACATAATCCCAGTAATTGTACTGGTATACCTCATGACTGTTATTCATGACATATCTAATTTTGCATGGATCCATGCCCCAGTCTACCAAATTTAAAACCCTTAGTATAGCACATTTGTATAATTAATAATACCAGATTTAGTATTATGATTCTAATAATAGTGTTTTATCTTAGCAGACTGAGACATCTCCAAAACTGTAACATAATACATTCTGGGTTTGTGTTCCCTTTTGGGATAACCATTAATATGCAAATATTTCTGCATTAGATACCATGGATCATTAATCCATCGTAAATAATCCATTTTAATAGGAATAATTTCTTCCATTTCTTCTTTCTCATGGAATTTTAATTCGGTGTCCATAAGGTTTTTCACCAATCCCCTTTTTTCCCTCAAGATATTTCTTGAGGTTCACCATCTTTGAAGGTGGTGAATTTAGGGGAAGAATTTATATCCCTTCCTCTGCTAGGAATATATGATCCTTGATTTGAAGAAGCACTCGGAACATGGGATCCTCTATTTGAAGATCCTCATATAGAGGATTGTCCTCTGGATCGGCTTGTCATTCATCACTTTAACTTATCTAGATGAAACATTATTTATGTACCTTGCAAAAATTCACGAGTAAGGAAGTCAGACAAGGAATTAGATCCTCCTTTAATGTATTCAATATAAAAATCAAATACAAATAATTGTCCTTGCCAACCAGCAAATATTTATTTAGACACAAGATTTTTTACATCTTTTTTAGTGATTTTCTTAGCAGCACTACAGAGATTTCTTAATAAGAACTTCTAATTAAGCAGATCATCTTACATTTTATTTATACACTTCATAGTCAAAAGTATTTCTTTCTTAATTGTGGAATATTTTTGTTAAGTGGGATTCCACTTTTCAGAAACAAATCTAACCAGTTCTTCTTGATTAGTCTGAGGATTCTTTTGTTTCAAAATTCCTCCATAGCCTATATTAGATGCATCAGTCTCCACAATTTTGAATAACTGAGAATTTGCTAATTTTAAACAGGGCAACATTTTCACCTTCTGTTTAATTTTCTTAAATACTTCAGTGTGTTGAGCAGTCCATGAGACCCGCATTCTTTTTTAGCCTAGCATACAGAATTGCTGTATCTTTGACTGAGTCCTTATAATTAGTAGAAACATAATTGAGACTCCCAAGAAACCTTTGTAGCTACTTTATGTCAGCCATTTCATTTGGGAAGTTAGAAGCAAATTCAATACTTATTTCTATAGTGATTATTTCCCCTTCTTCACTCCCTTTTGAAATGTTATGGCTCAAAAAGCGAAGAGAAAGTTGAAATACCTTCAGTTTTTGGGCAGAAATCACTAACCATTTTTGAAAATTAAATACTTAAGAATATTTAAGTGTTTGAAGTGTTGATCAATATTTTGGGAAAATACCAAAACATAATATGTTGAAATTCTTAAGGTGCATTCTTTAGACCAAATGACATTACATTCCATTCATAATGGCCATTAGGAACTACAAAGATAGTTTTATATCTGTCTTTGGGGTCAAATTGAATATGCTAATAACCAAATTTCAGATCAAATTTGGAGAATATTATTGTTCCATGTAATCTATCTAACAAATCTTTTTTGCAGGGAATAGGAATCTAATCCATTTTAGAACTCCATTTAATAATTTTCAATGGTTTATAATTTATAACCAATCTAGTGACTCCTCGTTGTTTTTCAACATTTTTATTAACATAAAAAGTTGTACAACTCCAAGAGGAGTTAGAGACTTTAATTAAACCATTTTCCAGTAAGGATGTAATTTATTTATGGCATAAATCAAGATATTCTTGATTCATTTGACAAGATCTAGCCTTAGTTGGAATATAAGATTAATTAAATCTAGGTTCATAGTGTAATTTGACCATATGAATCTTTCTTTGTGGAAGGCATTTGGCAGATTGCTGCAAATGTCCTTGTGAAAAGATTCTTCCATTTTTAAGATTCTATCTTGAATTTTAGAATCAGCTAATTTTCTATGAAGGTCAAGAGTTTGAACTTCCTGACTCATAAAATTAATTTGATTTTGTTTCAACAAAACTTGTTGAAGTTCAGACAATATTATTGTTTGGGGATCTGAGATGAACTTAAAAAAAAGTTCTTTACCTTTATATTGAGCATATATGCCAGTGTTATCAACTTTTATAGGCATTATTACATCATTAATAAATGGAGTACCTAATATAGCATGTTGTGAAGGATTTTTCACGAGTAAGAACGAAGTTGGAATACAGACTACTTCTTTAGAAACGTACTCATTTGTAAGTTTGTATTCTATTTCTATTTTTTCACCACTAGCAGAGGTTAGTCCTTGCTTGGTTTTCTCAAAATATTGAGATGGAACTATACCTTCTTTAAGATAGTTCATATCTGCACCACTGTCAAACTAAAGTGGTTAAATCAAGAATAATATATTCTTGGTTTATTAAAATGGTAAGTTTAATATACCATTTCTGAGAAAGTAATTGCTAAAGAACATTAAGAACATTAATATATTCTCTTTTTCTATTTTTAAGCAATTTTCAATTAATGATTTTTTAACCTCTGGATCATTTACTTGATCAGTTAATTTATTCGAGTCTTGATCAGTTGGATAGAGCACACATATTTTTGCACTCATTTTAGCAATTTGCTTATAATATTCTAATTTTGTAGAATTATTATTCTCAGAATCAAAACTATCAAAAGAATAGTCTTCAGGTTCTATCAACATATTTTCTTCAGTATTTGTGAGTAATAATTTACTCAACTAAAACCTGAGTTGATCACCAGCGATCATATCCAGCTTTTGTTTAGTCCCACACTTATTAGCATAGTGACCAAACTTACCACATCTATGGCATTTAACACTGGCTAACTTTTTTTAGCCTTTTTATGCTTTTTCTTTGAAGACTTTTCCAAGCATTCTTTTTTTTCTTTTGATTTATGTTTTTTCTTTGTCCTTTTGGAAAATGACTTTTCTTTTCTACCCTTCTTTGAGGATTTAGGTAAATCAAAAGCAAATTGTTGACAAAAGTCACCTAATTGTTTCTTCTCTGTAAGCTTTTGCTTTTCAAGTTGTCTGCGTAATTAGCATATGGTATGGTTGCATTAGAATTTGGCGTTCTAAGGGTTGATTTAACCTTTTCAGCAAATAAATATGGTAGTTATTCAATAAATCTAGACTTTCAATATTCACTGCATATAGTATATATATATATATATATATATATATATATATATATATATATATATATATATATATATATATATATATGTGGGCTGGGCTAAAAATGAGTCGAGCTTATGTTAGCCCGAGTTCGGCCCGAACATAATTCGAGCTTAAAATAGGCTCAGGCTCATATTTAACAGGGTTGAACGGGCCAACCTTGGGCATTGACAGTCCTACTCAATACTTGATACAATATCAAGTGCTGGGTTCAATTAGTTGAATCTATTATATGTGTAGTTCCAAGCACATAATAATTTTTAAAAATATAGAGTAAAGCGCTTGGTTTCCTATAGGTTATAACTAGGAGATTTGGCTTTAAAACTCTTAATGAATTTATAAACAGAATGAGAGTGTTTTCAAATAAAGTCCACCTATATGAATGTGAAATACGAGTGCTTCTAAGAGTAAGGATGTGATGCCTTAACATCCTATATGGGATAAATATGAGAATTGTGATCTGTATATGAGTATGGGCCTAAGTATTCATTCTCAATTCAAAATATTTTTTTTGAGATATGTATTTCACGGTTCGGGGCATGAGGTGTGACAAAGGACATTCATGAAAAAGGATATAGACACGTGGCAGAAATATTGTTCATTTGTTTGAAGTATTTACTATTTTTTTGAAATTTATGTAAAATGTATGATAGTTAATCAATCTAAATATGCAAGTTCAAATATTATTTTATACAATGCTATTTTGATTAATTAAAATACACTTTACTAAATACTAATTCAAATTGAAACCTTTATTTATGAATATGTGAAAATTTTCAATAATTTTTAAAATGGTGAAGGATTTTTTGAAAATACTATAAATATGACATGTAGCTTGTTAAGGTTCTTGGAACCTAGCTAACAAATATGACATTATGTTGTAACTCATGATGGGACAAAAAAATAACTGTGATTGTTAAAAAAATAGAAAAAAGGCATTAGGAGATAATAGGAATTGTTTCTTTATTCTAGAGGTACAAGTCTATCTATCAAAAGAAAAGTTAATGAAAGAAAAGGATTCTAAACAGCTCTTTTTGAAGTTTCTCCAACCACTTATAATGTTCAAATAATCTCCTATTACTATCATGTTGTTATGAATTTAAGTGTTGGTAGCGCAGAATTAAAGCAAAAGCGTCACTCAATATGTTTAGAGAATAACAATATAAAATTTTGAAAAAGAAAAGATAGAATATAGAGAGAGAAAATAGAACTCAAGAATCAAGACTAATCTGTATCTCTTATTAATGTCATCATATGGCCTTACATATGAGTTCATAATACAAGAGTTTATAGAAATCCAAAATCTAATAGGGAAAGGAAATCAAATCTAATTAGGAGTCATATTTTGGGAGTTTAGTTCTCATCAAGAAACTGACTAATATGAACATCCATATATTATTTCATAACACTCCCCCTTGGATGTTCATAACATAAAGAGTATGCCTCGTTAAAGCCTTACTAGATAAAAATCCAGTGAAAAAAAGACTCTAGTAAAGGAAAAAGAGTACATTATTCTTTATGTCGTTATTACTCCCCCTGATAAGAAAATCTTTTGAGATTTCTTAACTGATACTTTTCAATCAAATGTTGCTATCGGTAAAGTCTTAGTGAATAGATTTGTCAAATGATCAGATTCATTGCACATCAATATAACATCTCTTCTGGAGCTCGTGATTAAAAATATACTTTATCGTATCACTTTAGATATATTCCAAACTATATTACATCCAATAGTACAGTTAGAATTCCTTCTTCGAAGATATAGATTTATCTCAAATACATTAATCATGATCACACATATTCTCAACCAACATTATGAATTTATATTTCTTCAATATGAGATGAAGATATGGCTGTGATAATCAACACATACCTATAAATGTATGGTTTATGAGGATCATATAGGTAACTTATACCTTACTTATCTATCTCAATAGGAGTTGAATTTTTTCAATATTCGAGATAAAATATCTCAATGAGATATCAAAAAATAAGCTTAATGCCGTCTCAAAATTCATTGGGTCGAGAAGAATTAGAATAGAAATCTACTTGCGCATGGACAAGTGCATTCATGCACTCAATTGCAGAATTGTGGTACTTCAAGACCAACTAGTTCTCTACTATCCTTTAATAAATATAAAGGATCTTACTATAATAACCCAAGTACCATTGATATGCTATGTCCATGTTAAATATCTTCGAGATGTTCAATCAAAATAAAATGTTGACTTTTTAAAATGTTAATCATAATACTTGCTCCTCTAAATTCTTTAGAAAAAATATCTTAATCATCAAATCCTTTTCTCTTTTGAGGATTTTATTTTTAAAATCAAGAGATCAATCACGCTTCAAGCATGTATGAAAATCATATGACTATAGAATTCATATATTTATCATGCTGTAACATTTATCCAAATAAGAATATCTATAGCTAAGATATCATATTGACTAACTCTATAGAAGTCAGTCAAATAATCAATGTGTAATCTTATGCAAATAAACAACATTTTGAATTTTCAGTTCATTAATGCTTGTGCATAGATCAAGATAATAAAAGTCATAAATGGTATCCTCCTTTAATTGACGATTTTCTCCCCCTAATTTAGAGAACACTATACCAATCAATAGATTGTACAATGAGGATATCTTTTGATAAAGAAATACATATAGCAAGTACAACTACGTATAAAATTTCTACATATATGGACATACTTGATCATTCTTTCAATAAGAATTCACTAAGACAATCTGATTATGTTCTACAAGAACAATTATATGCTTCAAACATATCGAGTCCATCAAATGATAATAAAGATAAATACATATTAAGTGTTATCATGTACTATTATATCCACCACTAGAAATATATTTTTTCGTTATCCAGGTCTTATGAAGAATTATACACCATAACTCATGTCAAATATTTACTTTTGTAATTCGTATTTTGTAAGTAAATATTAATTGCTATCTCTTTGGGATTACACTTCAGGTGTATAACTTGTTGGAAATAAATGTACACTTCAAGTGTACTTGTGAATAGTTTAAACTTTTCATATTTCTCATGTGAACTTCATCATTTCGAGTGTGCAGATCTCGATTTGGAAATCCTCATTCTGAATCAATATATTATGCGCATTAATATCATTAACGTCATACACTTGTGTGGTTCCAGTATTTTCTAATCATGTTGAGATCTCATCATTGTCAAAGTTTTCAGGTACCTGAATTTCTTCTGAAAATAATATATCAATCATGTTTGGGGGAAAAGTTATGTTGAAATTTAAATCTCCTCGATTTAACATATATGATCATTGTTAGCCCTAAGGGCAAATCATGTAGTTTTGATTAATGACAATTATTGATGAGGACTAATATGCTTGTATGTTGTGTGATAGATTTTATGAACTAAGAAGTATGAAGTCTCATTACCTTGAAGTTAAAATGCAAGAACAACTCCAATATGTCAAAGTGATTGAAGATTGAAGAGTTTGTTCAAGATGATTGAAGGCTTTGAAATATGAAGTGTAGGTTGCATGTGCTTAATAGGTAAACTTTGTAAACCCTACAGTCTTAAGCCTTGGAATCTATGAATTGCAATTGAGAGCACAAAACTTGATTTAAATGTTTTCAATGGTTTTGAACTTACCTAAATTATCAAGTTTTCATAAATGGTTTTTATACTTAAAAGGTCTTTAATGACTTATCTTTGAGGCTAGAATGTTTTCCAACATGTTTGAATTGATTTGAACATGTTTTGACAAAGTTTGAAAAATTCGGATGCAAGATTCGGACGCAGGATGAAAAATTCGGTCGTCCAAACATGTTTTAACCGACTATTTTCCAGAGAAATTCTGACGTAAATTCGGACGCAGCGGGAAAAATTCGGTCTTCAGAATTTTTCCCTGTATTGTGCACAGTGTCATGAACAATAATGAACAGTGCCGTCCGAAATTTTAGACCAAAAATTCAGTCGTCCGAATTTTGCTGAAACTAGTCGTTACTAGCCGTTTTATTACTGTTAAAGCCAATTTTTCAAATCTATAAAAGCCACAAACTCCACATTTTTTAAAGAACTTTTGAACATTCAAAATCCTTCAAGCTCTAACTTGTTTTACATCAAAATTATTTGAAAAGCTCTCAAATTTCCTTGTGCTCAAAGGTTGAAATTAAAAATTCCAAAGGCAAGAAGTGAAGTGGTGCTAGCAATTGTATTCATCCACCAAGAAGTGTTGGTAACATCCAAACTCTTTCTTTATACTATTATTGTGATTGATACAAGGTTATCTTGTGACGTAAAACCCTTTTGGTAAGGGTGAGCCATAGACTAGATTAATCAAGGTTGTGGTGTAAAACCCGTGTGTGGGTGAGCCTTGGATTAGATTGGTCTTTAGGTTGTCTTTAGATATAAAATCCTCGTGGAAAGGTGAGCCTTGTTTGTAGGATTACAAAGGAGGTTGTTGGTGTAAAATCCTTGTTGGATGAGCCTCTTGTATAATTGTCTAAATTGAGCATATAGTGAATTGGTTGAAATCCTTGAGTGTGGACTCAAGGTAGTGGATGTAGATCCTGGAAAGATCGAACCACTATAAATCATGTGTTCATTTCTTTATAGCTTTACTTGTTTCATGTATTATTATTATTTATTCATAGTTGTTGATTGATTGGTTGTGATCTTATAGTTTGATGATCTTGTCTTAACTATCAAATCACATATAAACTAGAAGTTTATGAATTTAAAGAAGAGCTTTCGTTAAGGCAAAGGGTTTGCAAAAAGGGGAAAGATTTTCGATAATTAGCCAAAGACCTAATTCACACCCCCCTCTTAGGTCTTTCAACCATCTTAAGTCTTTGCTCCAGTGAGGAGTTTGTATCCTTGGAACCGACTTATCTACCACATTTTTGTTGTCTCAAATTTATTTATAGTGGCAGATTGTCCTTCAGGGACATCAGCGACAATAGGAGTATTCTTTACTGGATATTGGTCAGTTAATATACCTGGGTATATAAATTATCCTTTGAACTTGTAATTTAAGGTATCTTCTATGAGGATCAAAATAGAAGATCAAGATGAGATACAAACTAATATCTTTATCCAGCATCATGCTTTCTCCTCTTTATATTGGGACAACATATTCAAAATTAACAAAATACAAATATGTCCCTTGAGATTCACTGCCAACATATTTGATAATGTCTTGAAAAACCCGTCTCATTACATTTGTGGTGGAGTAACATACATAGTGCATCTCTTAATTTATGATAGAAAATATTTAGTTTTTGACCACAAATCAACTACTATAAGGAAAATCAAAATATTTTGGTAAAATACAAAATAAGTACTGATAGATCATATTCATGAACATTCTGCAGGATGTTTAATATTTATCTCAATACAACCAGTATTATTAGAACAAATTATGTCTTTGGGAGAAAGTTAAAACATGAGATCATTATCAATGAATCGTGCAAACTACATGTTACAAAAACAACAATATACATACGACTTGTTGTTGATGCATCAACTAATAATTTATCCATATTCGTCCCAAAATAACACATTCAACCTCAAGTAATACTAGTAACTTTTAAATAAAACAATCAGCAAATATAAATTCGATATTAGAAAACTTCTGGTTCCATAATAAATTCATAATCATTCTTTTATTTAATGATCCGGGATGGTCCAACCAGTCATGCCAACTAATAAATTATTTATCAGTAAACTTCAAGTTTTACTCAATATTGCATCTCAATTTTATAATTCTATGCAATATAAACCGGGAGAGATGAATAGTGCTATTTATAATTGACACATATTTTATATCATAACGGCAATACACATGCCTCAAAAGTTTATTTATCCAATGTCTTGATATACTGTTAATATAATCAAGGTACAAAAGTTTTACGAGACTATATAGAGAATGATGTATTACAATAATTGACTATTAAGTGAAGATCTAGTAGCTCTTCTGGAGTTTTTAATCAATTAACTCTTCTAAGTTATTAATCAATCAGTTCTTAAGGAATCTTGCACTACCATTTATATTTTGGACATATATTTTGCCCACATAAACAACAAATATTGTTTAGATAAATTGTATCTTCACCATTCTTGATCCAAAATAAACTAAAATAATATATAAATAATAAAATATAAGTATATAGTATGAAATTTTTTAATAATAATCACAAAATGATAAAATAGAAAAGTAGCAATTTGATAATTTAAAATTTTAGTAACATTCAAAATACTAAAAACTCTTTTAGAAATTCAAAAGAACTGGCTACATTCACATATGTCATATCAATATTATCGACACATGCATCATTACTATCAGTAGCATGATTTAGGGAAGTAAAACAATATCAATAATTAATAGAGATTCATAACATGCTTGATGTACTACAGGTACATGATAAATTTTCATATTGCGTCAATAACATGTTAGAATTATTACTTCTCTTTTTTTCCTTCTCATTATTTTCTCACTTCTGGTGAGTATCTACTAGCCACGACCAAAATCTCTTTCATAAATATATTATAAGTTCGAATGACATTCATTTCAAGGAATGACATAACCGTCAAAATATTTTATTAATGACTCTTTTAGTTTTAAAAGATATAAATTTAAAATACTTCTGAAAATATTTTTCTAGATATTACTACTACAGGAGTATGTTAGAGATATGAGAAAAGAAAAACTTTTATACTGATAGACATAAAATCTTTTCGGCACACTTATAACAAATCATCACTAGCATTTATATAACAATCATCTTCTGGTGATTGTATGTTTCCTTTAGAATTTGTTAGTAATCAAGTGGTTCTGATACTTTGTATTTTTTAAATGGTGTCTTCAGGACTCACAATATGCAGATGCATATATTCTGATCGCCATGATTATATGGATTATTCTTACCATATCTGCGTCTATGTTCACGACTTCGACCATGACTATGATCTCTTCGAGGACCATAATCATTGGTTCTAATTTATTCACTTACAAATTTAATGTAAACTGTGTTTTTGGTAGAATGACCATTTTCTGCTGGTTAAATATTTCTTTTAGATCTTCCACAAAATAAGTGGATCTCTCACGGTAAGATATTCCGTCTTTAGATCCTCATAGAAATGATAACGCCAAAAGATCAAGGCTTTTACGTGATTTTCAGATGATAATGCATTATTTTCAACAATGGTATTTGCTAGACCCATTATATCTCGATAAATTTGAGCATTTAGTACTTATGACATATATTTCTTTCTATAAATATCAAGAGTAAAAAAAATAAGTTTTAAAAAGTTTTCCATGGGAATTCAAAGATAGAAAAAAATACATTTTTTTTATCTTTATTAAACTCTCAACTTCGGTGGTAGAGACATGTGTTTTCTTGCCGTCATATAAATTTCAAAGATGTAGTGGTAGAGTCTCGTGCTGATAACGTGTTATGAATTTAAGTGTTGGTAACGCAGAATTAAAGCAAAAGCGTCAATATATTTGGAGAATAACAATATAAAACTAAATAAAAGAGAAGATAGACTATAGATAGAGAGTATAACTTAAGAATCAAGACTAATCTGTATCTCTTATTAATGTCATCATATGACCTTATATTTATACTCATAATACAAGAATTTATAGAAACCCAAAATCTAATAGGAAAAAGAAATCAAATCTAATTAGGAGTCATATTTTGGGAGTTTAGTTCTCTTCAGAAAATTGACTAATATGAACATCCACATATTATTTCATAATACATATAACGTTTTCATTCATCTTTCTAAATTAATTATACTTTAAAATTTACTTTCGTTAGTGTAAGATGTAGTTAAAAAAAAAAAGGTTTCATTATATTCTCAAGGATAAAATTGTGTACCAACTAATTGGTGGGTTGGGGGGAGGGGGGGAAGTAAACCTTTAAAAAAAGTGGCATGGTGATGTTCATCTATGTTGGTTCTAATAAACACTCATAATAAGGAAAAAAGAGGACAACTTGTGCTTATCTCATATGCCCAAAAGTGAAAACAAAAAAGGAAAGGAAAAATATTACTGGGCATCAATACCCAAAATAAACTAAATCAATATTTTACATGAAAATAAAAATAAGACTTCAAAACTTACAAAGATATATGCATATGAGGAGGAGAGCGGGACACAAGTTGCTACAATTTCGCTATTATAAGTTTGAAATGTTTGATATTCTCAAACTTAAATTGATCTACACTACAATCTACATATCCAAATTCGAATGAAGTATTAGACAATAATTTAAAAGCTCTAAGAAATTAAAATAAAAGGAGAACCTATTCAAGCTCTAACCTCATCACAAGATAAAACTGCAAGCTCTAAGAAATTAAAATAAAAAGAGAACCTATTCAAGCTCTAACCTCATCACAAGATAAAACTGCCTGTGAACATGATTTTGCCATTCATGCTCCAACTTCATCATAAGATAAGACTGCATACGAATTTGACTTCGCCAGGAATGAAGATATTGATTGTTTGAGCTCCCGTAGTACTACTGACTCCAATTTTCAACTCTTTCTATTTTAAAATATAAATTTTTAACCCTTTAATATTAATTAAAGAAAAAATAAAAATATTTTTTATTATATCCTTAACTAATTTTATCAATATAATAAAAATAAATAAAGATAAATTTTAAAAAAATAATTCTTAAAATTCTCAAAATATCAAATATTTTGAATAAAAAAGTTAATAAATTTAATATTTTAAAATGAAAAGAGTAGTATGTTAATCTAATACACCAGTGAAACTATTCCACGTGTAACAATATCATTAGACTAAAGAAAATTAATAGATTTAGACTAATTTTTGACGTACTTTTTGTCGAATATTTCATTCCAAAAAGAAAGGAAAAAGAAAAAAGGTCAAGAAAGGAGAAAAGGTAAGAATATTCCCTATATCACTAGCAACTCTAAACCAAAATAAAAAACGTTTATTTTCCGCAGGCTCCTTCTGCAATGAATATACTTTGGATGTGTGCATCATTCCTAATGACATTATTTGGGGTCTAAAAAACGAATCCCTTGAATAATATCCTAAACTACTTAAATGAACCATATAGGGATACTTAAAAGCTACAAGAAACCATACTGCAAATTTCATTCATGAACTACTTGGGTTCTTCTACAACTAAAAAAAAGTCAAAAATGAGCTGCACATAGTATTCTAACTACTGAAGAGAAAACAGAACGATTAGGTAATCATCAGCACTTGAGATGCTTTCACAGAGTTGCCAGGAAACAAAGTTGATTAGCCTCTTGCCGGATACAAGTTCCTTTTAGCATCCAAAGTCCAAAAAAGATTATGGCCTGTGTATCTGTTTTACGGGAATGGCAGTCACCTTTGCATCTGAATTATAGGGGGAGGAAGATAGGAATTCGTAAGCTCCTCGTCAATCTTAACCTGAAGTGGTGGCATTTTCTTCAAAATGTTTGGTGGTTCATTCAAGCTGCAAATGAGAAAGAAACAAGATCTTGTTAGGAAAAAATATCTGTTAATAGAGTTCACCAAGTCAAAATGAAAACCAATTTGAAGAGAAATGGGCTGAAGTCGAAATTTGAGAGATAAGAAGCACTTCAGAATTCTACCGTACTTGTTCAAGATCTGCAAGATATTATCCCGAGCTCGACAAAGAAGACCAATGTTTTCCTGTATCTGCAATGAGAAAGAGAAAGATGTTAGATGATGCTTTCTTAACAGAGTGGCATACAATTCTAACATAAAATAATGTGGAAATCTTCCTAGCCTTACAAAACCATATCTCAATTTCGCTCTGTTAGTTCATTTATGCTGCAGTATGTAGTCTTAAGTTTAACCTTATATATACAAGTTTTGACAATGTAAGCTGAATAAAATATAAACAGTTCCCGGGAATAAAAATCAACAATGCAACAAATGAACAATATTGTTTTCACAAGGTTTAAGCATCTCTTTCCATTTGCTTCTGAGAATATAAGTTTTGAATCAGCCAAAGAAGTTTTTCCCTGACACGTACAAGAAATTCTTACTAGGATGTACCTGTAAGGGAAAAAGTTTCTTTCTTCTTGACAAAATTGATAAGCCAATTACTGATCGTCAAATCAATTGTTTGGAGTTCCTACTATATTGCCGAAAATAAGCTATGGTCTAGTCTCTTATCGTCTTTGTTTTTTCTTTGACTGGAATAATATTTGACCCGGCATTTTGCTCAAAAATCTACTTTAGAATCCAAAAGAGGATCAATAACAACTTTCCAACCACTAAAGAGTTGTAGCCGCGGCTAAAAGAGTAAAGGACACTCTTCCAGTATGACTTGTAAAGATCGATTGGCTTCCTCAGCTTAAATGAAATCTGCAGGAAAGAGCTTCTGCATATCCCATAAGGGGCAGTTTCCTCCAGTCTAACAATGTCATTCCAGACTAGGATTGTCTTAGGACAGGACTTATTCGTGAGTTTGTTCAAGATGGGAACTTTTGAAAGCCCCCATTGGACCCTTTTCTGGATTCCTATTGTCAAAGACTTCTGATACACGGATTACAGGCTCAAAAGCAATTGATGTAGTAGTTTACTGGGACGATCCATAAGCCCCTAATTGAAGATCCTGCTGGCTTTTAGATAAGCAAAATCCTGCTTGTGACTTAAGGCAGTTCATCTTACTATTCTTTTCTTGAAATAAAGGCAAAGAGGAAGAGAGATAGAGAGGCATTATCAGTAGCAATAGTGGGAGCTAAAGCATATTTAGAATCTAAAAGAGGATCAGCAACAACTTCTCAAGCACTAAAGACCAGCAGCTACGGCTAACTAGGCAAATAATCCTAGTTCCCTTCACTTCAATCCACAAGATCTTTGTGATTCAGGACAAACTCATCAAAGCTGGCTCAGTGCTGAATTTTAAATAGGAAACCAGGTTGAAAATAGCGATTAAGTTGTCAGAAAATCCGTCTTGTGGAGCAAGACACAGAATTGAATAGGATTTTTCACGTGGGAGGTTATAAATACGACTGAATAAGGAAAGTAAACTAAATAGAAGAAGATAGAAAACTCTTAGGATCACACCAAGAGGGAGGATTAAAACTTAGGAGCCATACCCAGGATCTTAAGTGACCATACCTTAGGCTGGTTGCACTACACAACCATGTTTAGAAAGAACATCATGTAGGCACTTTATCGATTGATTAAAAGAACATCCATTAAGAGACAAAAACCAATAATAACTAGGATAACTAATCAAATCAACTTATATTCACAACTGCAGTAAATAAAGAATCTGAAAAAAAGTACTGAAATACGTTGACATCTAAAAACTCGTAACCTGAAATAGAACGGATATACTTATCTGCTAATTAACTAGAATTTCAAAGACTGATGATAGATTGTAGAATTCAGTGTTAGAACTGTGCAATCTTGGACCCATTCCTGTTCCGCATCACTCCCTCTTAAATTTTCTCTTGAAGAGACATAAGTTTGGATAAATGTAACACTTCAAGTTGGTATGAGCAAAGTACCACCTTTTTATCTTGAACCCAAATGATTATTGTGATCCCTGATTTATTGGGTTGTCTTCTCATGAACTCTTAGATGCTTCAAATTCATCATGCCTTAAAAATGAAAAGAAATTAAATAGAAGGACAATAATTCACCTGTTGAGCAGCCAGATTTGCAGAAATACGTTCGAAAACTTGAGCATTCTGCTGAAGAAGCTTCCCAGTGAGACCACCAACGGCTGTAGGTAACAGAAAAGCACTCAATTACAAAAGATCCTATCAAGAAGAAGAAGTTTATACTTGAACACAGAATGTTTCACATTTTTGTGTATTATTCCCGTAAGCGAGTAGAATTAGATCTGAAAAAGATAATTGAGAACAAAGCTATACAGTACACAAGGTTCTATAGGACTGCTTAAAAAAGAAAGGCGAAACTGCAATCTTCCGGCTCTATGTCTAAACAAGTACTAAAGCACTCATATGTTCTTCTGGTGCTTTTCTTGTTGAAAGTGACAATGAATTTTTAGTTTGAATCAATTTCTACATGCTGTAATGTTACCCTTTCATGACAAACGCATTTCCCATATGTGGCAGTACTTAGAAGCAGTTTTGAAGACAACAAAAAGCACAGTAAAAAATCACGACCTCTGCTCTTCCTTTATAAATAATTTCGATATGTAAGAGGCACTTCATTGAACAAGTCTAAAGTTGTAGAACAAATCTATTTTATAGTTGAACCCTGCAAAACAGAGAGAGAGAGAGTACTAAATTGAGGATATCTTATCATAGCTGTCATAGTAGAGGTCAAGCTTCATTTCAATTAGGAATCTCTCTCCCCCCCCTTCTCTCTCTCTCTCTCTCTCTCTCTGTGGAGACTTGTAATCATAATCTTCCTTGTTGCTCTTTATGTTTTTGATATATCATCAGATATGAATCTGACATCCAAATAGCATTCACATCTGTTATGCTTAGATGTATTTATGTTTGTCAAAATTCTGACTTATGAGGAAAGTAGTTTGACAGTTCAAAGGAGGTAAAAAATACATCTATGCAAAACAGCATGCTCAACATAATGCATGGTTTTTCTTATCCTAGCTAGATTAATTACCACCACCATAGATCTTTTGAAATTAATATCACGTACCAGAATATGAAAATCCTGAATCATGGTTACTGTTAATCCCTCCTCGAGAATATGCACCAAAACCCTGGTGCATTGTTGCATGAGTTGGTATTACTGAAGGATCAGATGCTTTTTCCTGAAAAAGAATACAAGCCATTTTAAAACTCTGCCAAATACCAGGGCTTATTTTAAAAGTTAACTCAAAGATAAACCAACTTTTCTTTTCTCATTTTTATGAGGAAAGTTTGAAGCTATTTAAACTGGTATTGAAGATGAAACTGGAAATATGTTGAGTTCCTGAGAGATTAGAAAATTTATCTTTTTGTGGAACAGAACACTTCCTAAGAAATAACATCATCAACTAATTCCCAGTTACATCATGATCTCTATCAAAATTAAATTTGCAAATCTGTAAGTTGCTTGGTTAGTTCCAAGAAAGAGAATTCAGTTTTCCCTGGATTTCAGAAAGTATGAAAAAATGATCATGATATCTGGTCATAAACATGCTTCCACATACTCGGCATAACTTCCCAACAAAATAAATCAGCTGGCAAGGATGGTAAGGCTACGATGTTTGTTTTGTTTATCTAGAAATCGTTCAAAAGGCAAATACGGCACAAGATCATTCTGATTTTACCTTAAAATGTATCCTTCAACAGGCAACTTAGAAGGAATCTATTCAAATGAGTGATTGAAGCTTCCTTCAAACAAGAATAAAATGCTGCAGGACAAAATCCTTATTAGTTGAGGTTTAATTCTAGGTTTGTTATGCAGTTCATATGTTTGACATATATGAAATAGCTTTTGGCTGTTTTCTTCCTTTAACATACTAGGTTTCACTAAATTAGCTCTGAAACTAGGGTTTCTATTGGCTTTCTTATAAAAACTGGAATTTGCACATGAATTGAAGGCTCTTTTCTTCTTCCCTTGCTTCCACCGGCAAATGAATGTGAAAAATGAAGCTTCGACAACATTAAAAAGCATGGTAAGAGGAACAATAGACTGATGAAACAGGTTAATGGAAGAAAAAACAAAATTCTGAGAGCAGCTTCAGTGAAGCAAAAGTTGACATGAACTGAGACCAATGGTAATCAACAAAGGGAACTAAATCACCTATAGAAAGATCAAAACACTATGTTAAAACATTTTATCAAAGAGTTTAACCTATTAAACAGAAGAATAGTATATTTTCTTGTGTACTCCTAACAAAGGGAGAAATGTGAGATTTTTGCATGTAACTTGCAGATCCTGACATAAATACAAAGAGAAAGAGAATCAAAGAAACAGCACAAATTCAATACTACTTACTTTTAATCTACCTTTCCCTGCCAAATTGAGGTCTGGTTTCCTTCTCTTGCTGAATTCTCTTTTCTGGATATACAAAGGCCAAGATTAAAATAATAAACACTTCAATAAAGCAACATAAGGTAGACAGATTAGCATAAGATTGCACGGATACTATGAACTATCTTTTCTGAAATTCAATCACAGTTGTGATTGTATTTGCATTCTCATATGAAGAATTAAGTCAACAAGCTTAATGCAAGAAATATATTGGTAGAGTTGGAGAATATGAATATCAAATTAATGACAGTCCTCCCTATTCTTTAATTTTTTGTAATTGTAGCAGAGGGGAATTGGAGAATAAGTGTGACAACTATGATGGAAACAGCAAGGAAGCGGGAAACAAATTCAGGAACAACAGAAAATCCTTCAGTCATGATGCTGGTATCTGTGCACCACCTGAAATAGTATATTCGCATGAAGTACAATGGAAAAAAAATCTATTCAAATACATGGTTTGTAGAAAAAGCAATAGATGAACAATACTGATGAATTGGTTACGTAGCATGCAAATAGTTAAGACAAACATAATGACCCTCAGTACTCAACAATGTCCTTATATCTAAGCTAGTCATGTTCATAAGTCATGCATATGTCAGAAGAGACATTTCTAAAAGTGGAATAAATGAAGATGCAGTGTGAAATGGGAAGAAAAGGCCAGGATGACCTTTCTGTAATCTTTGCCAGTATGTGATGAATATCTGCCGTAAGCTGCAAAAAGAGTGTCTAAAACCTTGCAAGGAAGGGTGTGATGTGGATTGTTCATAACTCATATATGAAAGATCTAAAACTCTGTAGCAAAGTTGCATAATCATAATCTAGGAAAAATTCCGTCCAAACAACTGCATTGTCTCGATTAAAACATTGAGATAATAGAATAGAGAAGAGACAACAAGTTGGGATATTCACATCTTCAAACTTGTAACAGCTGGAAGTATCTTAAATTTCTGTACCCTATCAAGAGGAGTTTTAGCGTGAAATCTAGAATTCTTTTAACTTCATTTTTCTTTTCAGTGTCATACAAGATTAACTGGAATAAAATATTCTAGCTTCCCTGATAGTATCTCCATTGAAGATCATATTTTAATAAGAAAGCAATCTGACGATTTAAAGCTAAATGTGGTTTCAGTAAGCAAGCAAAAGGTAGACGTCCATCCTTTTCCTCATATCTACTAGCTTTGTATGATCATCGAAACTCCCGAACAATAAAATAAATCTTGTTTAACCTTGAGATATACATCTTTTCCACAGAATAAAAATGAGTATCCATCACAATGTTTATGCACTGCACTTGACCAACCTATCATCAGTTAACGGTAAAAAGTGAAAGAACTTACAGCAATCCATTTGCAGCGCAATGCTACATCACGGACAGTTTTATTCTTTAGTTGCACAGCAATCTTTGCATATCGTACTATGTTTGATTCAGAGGCATATCTGCAGAATATTAGACAACCATATGTTAGTTTTGTCCACCAGCCAAACAAGCACAATAGGAGATAAATAGGTAAAAGTGGTGCAAAAAATCAGTTTTTCAAACAAGAAAGAAGGTGCATAAGAACCAGTTCCAAAGCATTCTTTCTTCTTTATCTTTTCCTAGAGACAAAGGGTGGGGGTAGGAGAGAGAAGCCCTTAGAAGTAACTCACACTAGACATTTTTTACAATTTAAGAAAGATTATTGTCAAATTTGTAACTCAGCATGACAATTAATTCTTCCTGCAGAATAAACTTATGAAATCCTATTTGCTGAAGGTCAAAATCCTAATGAAAATCAAAATATAAAGAATAAGAGATGAAAGAGACGATGATAATTTGTCCTGTTACTTCACATTTCAACTTATAAGATTTATGTACTGAAGATACCAAAGACATCTCCATCTTATCATCATTGAGAATTGAAAGTTTAACAATATTGGGGACAAAAGAAAGCATACGAATCAGATCTCAAATTTATTTTATCATAGGGAACAAATTGCTTTAGAAAATCCAAATTGGATCATGCTTCATTTTAAGTTTAAAGATGAAATCCAGTTCAGTTGCTTTCAAAAAATTTCATGAAAAATTCAATTGCTACCCACATTGAATAAAATTAAAAACACCAAGGTAATATTTGAAAAGTCAAACTGGATAAACACTTTTAATAATTTTTAATAGATAGGTCCACAGTTTTGTTTGTCATGTTGAAATTAGCTTATTCAATATCACTTAGTTCCCTTCATATTTCCAAAAGTTAAGTTCCATTATGCTTTTGGAATAAAAGTCATAGTTCCCTTCATATTTCCAAAAGTTAAATTCCATTATTCTTTTGGAATAAAAGTTGAACGCATTGATAAGAGTGGGGTACTATCTCCATAGAATCCAGAACTCTGTTGGGGTCACAGTAACTTTAGAATTACTTTGCAATATAAGGAATCCTCAAAAAGGAAAACAATACAACACTTTAGGCATGATTCTCCAGTTCTTTATGAGGATAAATTTCAGAAATTCTAAGATTGGTTATAATTCAAGGACTTATGTCCATAATCAAATAATCAAACTTCCTCATTGACGACCTCTTTGAATGGAAAGAATGAAAACTACATGCATAAAATTACTCTTAAATGGTTCTGGAATTGATTGAGCAAGTAATTTTAGGAATACATACTTAGTTCTCATCTAAGCTATATATTAGTCAATTCCTTTGATTCCATTCAAAAAATAGCAGGAGGAGAATTTGTGGGCAACTAATAACATTAAGCCAAACAAAATCCTACAGTTTATCAGATGCTATTGATTTGACCTATAGAGAGTTCAAATTATGTAGAACGGTCAGTGTAAGTACATTCATTAGTTATTTATCCTTTTCGGAGATGAGAGTATTAAAAACCATTTGAATTTGTTGCTCAAATAAGTCCAAACTTCTTGAATGGCTAGTTGAATTGAAAAGAAGAACTTACAAGACAAGGTGCATCAATTTTAAAATATGGCCCAGCCTAACATAAGAAGGACTATGTTTTTCGAAGATGTTCAAACTCTTCCTTTTCTTTTCTTTTGTATAAACTATTTAGCCGGCTGTCAACCACCTAAAACGACACCCAATACGACTCCAAATTTTTCCGTAAATATTAAGCAAAAATCATGTCCAATTTAATAATTTCAGAAAACAACAGAGTATTTGTTGCTTTCATAACCCTCTCAAAGGCAAATTAAACTTGAATGCAAAGATGCCTATATGCATTGGTTCACATATGCATATATGCTTGAATGGAAAGATGAGTATGAGGATTTACAAACTAAAATTTGATGACTATATTTAGACTGCTAAGCCTTAGTACTTCCAGGAGAAAATTAAGTGTGCATTATCTGTTATGATATAAAGATATTTGTACTATCTCTTTACAAAAAGAAATATGTTAAAAAATGCAAAGCTAAGAAAGTTAAAGTGGGAGGATTTGAATCTCAATAGCAACACTTCCTCTGTCACACTCATTCATTTTGAGTGCATTTGATCTGTGCATGACATTCCATGTGAGAGAGTTGAAAATATAATGAACAAGTAGGGAACATATAGGACAAAGTATTTTACCCCAAGTTTTTAAGATTTTGGGATATTGAGAGTAATGACTATGTCAGTGGAACAGAGAGAGAGAGAGAGAGAGAGAGAGAGAGAGAGCAGAAAGCATAGACAAACTGGTTGATATAAATAACCCTTCTGTCCAGGCAATTCATAAAGGCAAAAGGAAATTATACCTTCACCTAATTGACAAAGAATTCAAAATCAGCAGGTAACACAAATAACTAAAAGGAAAGATAACTAAAGATCATTTTAGTTCTTCTGAATATCAATATTTTATTGCAACCAAAAAGGTTACACAATCCAAGAATCAAATCAAACTCTGCATAAATTTTCTTGAAACCACTACTAAAACCAAGAATGAAACAGAAAAAAAGAACAGACCTCTTACCCTTCTCTTTCTAAAAGTAATATCAAATATGACCAACATTTCTCTCCTGACACTAAACAACTCAAGAAAAATCACTAGAACAACTTTACCTTTCCCTTCATTAGAAAATCTAGATGCACAATTAGAAATGAATATATCACCTTATCAAGGCACGAAAGAAATCAAACAAGAAATAATCAGGCGTTAGAGAATTCAAAAAAAAAAACCAAAGCAGAAACATATACAAATCAAAGAAAACCCCCTTTCAAGAAATCAACCAAAAATCAAGAAAAACCAAAAAATCCACTCACTTAACCAGCCCTTCGTCCAGGATAGCCTGTTCTTCCGGAGTCCACTCCATTGAGATTCCATGCAGGTTGGGCTGAAACCTCGGAACAGCACCAGAACTCTCAAAAACACCGGAAACATGTGCTTTCCCATTATATGAAACTGCGGTTCCCGTTTCGGCTACTGCTGATGAACTGCCGCCACCAACGCCGCCACCACCTACATAACTCTTCTGCTGAGCAACGACGCCGGCGGCTACTGCGGGTGCTTCCTGGTGATGTCTCATCATAGCTGATGAATTGTTAGCCATCATCACACTCATGCAAACACCAGAAAAGGCTAACCTTAAAATTAATCTACACAAACAAAGCCCAACCCTCTTGAGAAAAAATGGAGTTATAAGCGCTTAGATTTCTTATCTTCGCAGGATTTGGATTTGGTTTGAGAGTTTTCAAAGATTCTGCGCAAGACTTATGGCTTCTGTGAGCGTTCGAGTATCAGTGAGCTGGAAGGAAATGGGGTGATGCTTTAAGCTAGTATTAAGGTGGGAAGAGAGAGAGAGAGAGAGAGAGAGAGAGAGAGGAGAGAGAGGGAGAGAATCTGAAGAGGGGCACGTAGTAGTAGTACTAGTGTTGAAAAAGGAGTTTTGTGCAGGTGATTACAAACGTATACGATTCCTGTATGTGTTAAACTTTTCCCTTTCCTGTACCATAATAAGACTTTTATTGCGAAACCAATTTAATTAATATATAATATATATTTTTTAAGATAATATACCATATGTTCCCATTCAACCATTCTCAAACTGCTTATTTCACTTCTAATATTAAATTTAAATAAATTAAAAATTTATTTTTATTTATAAATATATAAAAAATAAAAATATTATTTTAATTTTTAAAATGTAAATTTGTCTAAATTTTTTATTTTTTGATAATTTTAAAAAATTTAACAATCGAAAATAAGACTATAATATTCTTGGAATTAGATTAGTTCAATAAAAAAAACAAAGATGCAACTTCTACAATTTGGAACATCCCGTTGCAACTGCTCATATATTTAGCTAAGGGAAAAACTCTCTAATTACCTACTAATTATTCATAATAGTCTTATTATACCTAATTTTTTAAAAAAAAATTTGTACCATTGTACTATTTTTATATTTTTTCTTGAATCGTCACCCACTAACACAGCGTATTTCAATAATAGAAGGCATACTCATTTCACGTAATTAGCCACAACTATTTACGAGAGTCTAATTATGTCCACTAATTATCTATTAAACTCTCATTATATTTAAAAACTTATCAAAAAGCACCATGAGGGTGAGCGGTGTTTTATAAGTTGATACATAATCTTAGTTTAAAAGTATAAAAAAATTAATAGAATGAAACTTTTGTAAATAGTTTCATGATATTTTGAGGATTTTCCCATTTAGCAAATAAGCGAGCTGATTGAGATTTCTCTAGCTGCGAGAAATTCTGCACTGTGGAACCTGGGAGATGAAGAATATGCGATTGTGGCAAAGTTAAAATATCTCGAGTTATTATTCTCATTGAACAAATGGAGTACTGGATAAGAATCTATTCTGATTTGCGATTTGTGGATTTTTACTCTATCGCATACTCCTACAATATAGCAGAAGAAACATGTGACTTACTCAAGTCATGTGATTTTCTTATAAAGGTTTCAATTTTAGGATGTCTAGAGACGAAGAAAATAGAAAACTTGCATATTTGTATTGAGATATTTTTTGAATTGAATTGTATTATGAATCGTAAAAATGAATTATTTATAAGAGAAAAAATAGAATTCGAAATAAAAAAAAGTAAAAAAAAAAATAAGTTTTTTTTAAATGAGTTCAAATCCAGTCTCATCCTATTGAATGTTTAAGTAGTAAAAGGCTAGTGAGGAAGATGGTTGGTCTTCTGGATACGTCCTTTGCAGTGAACGCAACTCATGGGTCTGACAGTATCTATAACTAACTATTTAGTAATTATCTTCGTTATGTTAAAATAAATATCCCAAGTTGACTATAAATGTTTAGATTCATGATTATATACAGATAACAAATATCATAATAATTTCATATGGAATCTTGGGGGCATCACATTTTTCTATATATATGTACACTAGTTAAAAAATGCTTATATCATATAAATTTTCTTGTTCTAAAATAATATACAAATCTCATGATGAGGTTTTCGGCTTGGCAAGAAAGTTTGAACGAATCAAGACATATCAACATAGCGCCTCGAATTAAATTTCTCACACCTGATAAATATTCAGATTCTAGCTCAATGTTAGAATTACAGAGCCAATTACCAGGTCATCAGGAAATAAATCTCAGCATCCTGTAGTTAATACCAGCCACATGAAAGAATGTTTGATTTCACAACTACCTTATACCTTCTCAAACAAAGAATAGGCTGATTATCTGGGGTACCTACTAGTCTAACCCTGGTGATCAACCTCAATATTAAGTCTCTCCTGACTCACTGATAGGTGACCGCCGATAAATAAATACAGTACCAATTGGGCCACGCCCTCCTTGACATACTGCGCTCCCTTTCAAGTGGATCAATGATGTGAAATTTGCAAGTGTACAAATATCGAACAAGTAATAAAGTAGTGAGTACAAGTCGTCCCAACGAGGATTGCTACCTAACTGCAAAATTTTTTTACTTATAACCCAACTTAAACCAAAATAAATGTGATTTGATCTAAAATTTAATTAATAATAAAAATAATTAATAATAATAATAAACACAAAAATCAATAATTATATTAATTAAAAATCAATGGCAAAGAATAGACTAAGACACTCCAAATCCAGCTTACTCCTCTTATGACAAATAATTAATTTCTTTAAATTAATTCTCGACTTGGTTAATGGTAGAATTTCCAAATATAAGCTAGACCCAATCTTTTGGTGAAAAGCTCCTAACTTTAATTAATAAATCAATCGTATCTCTACGTGATTTTAATTATCAAAGCCGCAAACACCTCTATGGAATTCCCTAGCTTTTGTTTCCTACTCGCTAGAAACCACACAAAGAAACTGAATCTATCTCTAGTCAGTTTTACGATGTGTTGTTATTACCATGATCCAATTTAAACTAGTACTTCTCATCCACTAGAATAAATTTAAAGGCATGCAAGAATTGGCCAGAAACTTACAAGCATTAAAAACAATAATAACAATTAACCAAAATCGAGATTAAAGAAACAATCTTTAATTGAAATAAATTAAATTCATAAGAGCTTCAGCCTTCATCAAAGGTCTTAGTCACAAAAGATTTAGCTATTAATGTTCCGAATATTCGAAGCCATAAATTTGATTAACATAAAATAAATTAAAAGAATAAAGAAAATAAAATAAGAGAAGAGAAAAAGACAAATCTCCGTTTCTCAAGCTTGCTATCTAAATTCTCTTTGCTCCATCCTCGATCAACTCTTCCAATTGTCTGAATTTCTCCTCTTTGCTGCCAAACTCCTTCTCCTTGTGGCTGCCCAGAAAATCTCCCTTTGGCCGCCCTCAATTTCGTCCCATTGGCTGCCCAGATTTCCCCTCTCTTTGCTGCCCGAAAGTCCTCCAATTGGCTGCCCTAATTTATCACCTTGGCTGCCCGAAAATCTCTCCAATTTCTCTTCTTTGGCTGCCCAAAATTTGTTTCCTTTTTGCTGCTCGATTTTGCTTCCAATTGCTATCCAAAATTTGTTTCTTTTGTTGCCCGATTTCTTTTCCCTTATGCTGCTCAAATTCCTTGCTTTGGCTGCCCTAATTTTTCTCTTTTTGCTCACTAATTTTTCTTCTCTCCATGGCTGCCGAAAATCTCCTTCTTTTGTGTCTTAGGGATTTCAATTCAATTTAGATTCTAAATCCTATTCCAAATCAAATTCAATTTTAAAATCTTCCTTTTTCTTCTCTTGACATTACCATTTTACCCCTACATCAATAATTAGTAAAATCAGTAAATTAAAGTATACTTTATAAATAAAATCATCTTAGTTAATACATACTAAGTATATAAATATTTAATTCATCAAAACAAGTCAAAGTCATAAGATTTATATCAATTTACCCTTAAATAAGTGAGAAATTAATTCTAAATAATGATTAAAATATGATCTCATCAATCAACAATCCAGAGTATGTGCATTCACTTACAGTGCAATACATTGACGCTTCAGGCTCAAATTATATTCCAATCACATTATATTCTAAATCATATTTTGTTAGAACGGAGTTTTTATGCAACTTTTCAAATATAAATGCCACTAAAGTAGCCATCCAAATGGATCCAAATCTGATTTCGACATAACTTTAAAAAAACAACCGTCCGCCAGTTCAAGCATGAAAATACAAATTTTTCTAATTATGATATGGAAATGCACCTGACTTTTTAAAAATACACAATAAATTATTTTTCAAAGATTACTTGCATTTATAAATCATGTTCAAATATTATAATATTTTAAATTAAATAAATACATACTTGGAACACCACTCTAAAATATTTTTAATGAATAAATAAAAATATATTGTAGAGAATCTCTTCAATTTAAAACAAGTAAAATAATTCTCGTGGAGAACCTCTCCAATTTAAAAATAAGTAACTAACATAATCTTCAAAATAATATATATTCACACTTGTGAATAGAAAATATTCTTATTTATAAATATTTATAGTACTAAAAATATAGCGAGTTTCGGTCTGAGGAAATGTCAACTGCTTAGGTCTGGCAGCACTCACAGTCAACTATTTGACAACTGTACTCACTATACCAAAATAAATATTCTAAATTAAGTATAAATACTTAGGTTCATACTTATATACATGTTATATATATTGTAATGATTTCATGTGAGATCTTGGGGCATCACATTCTTTATCATGAGTGGATTTAATATTCTACTTATTCCTTCTTGGATTTTTCATTCATTTGCCTACCTTTGCTCTAGTAAGTAAATTATTTTAAGTGTTGTACTTTGAAAAATTCTTGTTTCAATCATTTTTTCTGATAGTTGTATTTGATATTCTTTTTAAAGATATAATTGTTTGTATGTGTTGTTTGAAGCAAAAGTTCTTATCTTCTACTTCTTCTGCCTCATTTTTAATGACTTTCTTATTATATTAGAATATCTCAAAAGAATTAAAGCTTTCGTAAAAATAAATATTTTTATATATTATGCATTATCAATCAATTACTAATCCTACTATATATTAATTTTAGATTTAATATGAAGTATTCTGACTTACATATTTATTACTTTTTATTATAATATATTTTTTATAATATAATTTAAATTTTCATATAAAATTATGTATATGATCAAACATTGTTAAAAGAAATAATACGTAAAAAGCATTAGCTTTTTGAATACCTTTTCAATACGCTTCTATCTGGAGACTGTAATTCAAGACAAAAATGAGGCAATTCGAGCGGATGAAGAGTTCTGAAGAGTTTCCTGTAATGAACCCAATCTGTCTGTCTGTGGCTCTTGTTTTTGTTCACCTACTTACTTGTTTCTTTAATAAAAAATGTCTTTTATATTTTATATTCTCCCAAAGATAGCTAGCTTTTGAAAAGCATATTAGACGACGGGAAACACGGCAACTGTATGCAATAGATTTTTAATAGTTAGAATCATCAACATTAATAGGTTAAAAATAGTAAGTTAAGTACCTTTTCGAAGGCATGATCTCTCGCCAATATCAGAAAATTGTTTGTATGCACAACATGGGTCCAAATCTTTTTTAGTGCCTTTCTTATGACATGAAATAATATTACTATTTCACCACAATTGAATATATATTTTTTCTTTTAAAGATATCAATAATTTAAATATTTATTTTTATAAAATAATTATATATTATATCTAAATTTTCATTAATAATTTTTATTTTTAAAATTAAAAAAGTAAATTTTGTTGATACAAGGGTCCTATCACTAACCTCTCTCATGCTCTTAATTTAAAGCATTTAAGCTCTACTAATATATTGGTTCTACCATTAATATTTTTAATTAATAATATATCATAATATTTTTTCTATAATTAAATTAAAATGAGACATTTAATTATGGACATTGCATTGATTATCGTGAATTTGGAGACCTTTGGCTCTTTTAAGTACATAATACTTTCTTATTTTTCCGTTCATAATTGAATGTTCACATTTTCTTTTTAAAATATTCATAATTAAATATCTAATTTTTCAAAATAGTTATATACGTTTTCTTTTAAAAATATTCATAATTGAATATCTAATTTTTCAAAATAGTTATATATCATGATGTTAATCAGAGTAAAATTGATAAATTGAATAAATCAAATAGTATTCCTTTTAAAAAACTAGCTTTTCGCTCGTACATTTGCACAGGTTGCACAAGTTTGTTTAATTTTTTTAAATGATTAAGTTTTTAATTATATATTTTAAATAAGAAACCAAGAAATAAAATACTATTAATAAGAACTTTGCAAACATTAAATGTATGCCCTATATTTTGATATCCTTTGTATGCCCCTCCTCTCTGGAAATGCATATTTTTATTTTCTTGGATACGAAAGACTTACAAAAAGTTTAACATTTTATGGAATCTTGAACAATAAGGTGAGTTTATTGTTTCACTTCTTATAAGCTTCTTTCATAGAGTTTAACCTTAATAATAAAAAAAAATCCAACCTTACATTTTTATTTCCTTTTTTATTAACTAGTCAAACTCGGGAAAAGAGGTAGGTTGAGTTTTCAAATTCGGGGAAAAAAATTAGAAATGACTCTCTTTTATATCATTTGACCAAATGTAACTTCTTGATTTGAATTGAATATTTGAAGGATTTAGAAATTTAAATAAAAAATTTAAATTCAATTCTCTCTCAATACGTTCCACAAAAAATCCGATTCGGCATAGATTTGGAGATTCCCAAATATGATACTCGAGCTAAGAGTTAAGTTAGTAATGCTAAGAGTTAAGTTAGACCCCCGGAGCCCAAAACTAGAGCTCGGGGACGTAGTTAAGTTAGAAATGCTAAGAATTAAGAAAAGACTGTGTCACATGAAAGGTTTCATAGTTTTTATTATATTTTATACCAATTTAAAATATGATATTTAATTATAGATAGAAAAAATATTTTATAATTTTAATCTTTTTCTCGCATCCCTTATTTTTCGTAGTTACAATGTTATATAATTCTCTTCAAAATAATTTTATAAAATAAGTTAAAATAAATATAACCAAAAGATAATTTTAAACTGCTAAAATCTCTGGAACGTTAGCCTATTTTTGGTTTTTTTTTTTGGGGGTTGCTAAATAGGCTTGTAGAAGTTTTGTTTCTTACTATTAAAGGTTACCTAGCGAACAAGAAAAAGGAAAAAAATAAAACAGCCTGTCGTCAGTAGTGTACAGTACGAGATTACCAGTGTAGGATACTGCCCTGCACGTGTGAAAATGACTAATGATTCTTTCGTTTGGTTCTTTGGTAAAGAATTTTCAATAACTTTTTGTGAACCGACTATTAGGGAAAGATTTGGTTTTTTTGGAATAGGATAATGACTCTGAGGGCCAACTTGAATTGGATTGAAATTCAATTTAAATTTTATTTAGAATTATTCATAGATTAATGAAAAAGTATCACACGCCTTTTTTTTTCAAAATTTGCTAAATATAAAGAATAATTTACTCAAAAATTTGTTGTCTAAACATCATCACGGACGTGAAAGAATCATAAAATAATTTATCTACAAAATTCAAACAAATTGTAACCATAAACTAATGATCATGTTTGGTCATTGTTGCTAAAAAAAATTAGTTTCAAACAAAGAGACCAAATAGACATAATATTTTAATTTTTCATGGAGTAAATTTACATATTTGTACTATTAAGATCTTAATTAACATAATTATAATATTTCAATCGACCAAATTCCTTCAATTTTACTTCCAAAAGATGAAATTAACATAACTCAAAATTTTAGGGCCTAAAATTGCAATTAGCCCTTTGGGAAAAGAGAGGAAGTGGACGCTGACGCTTTGACAGCTTCTCTTCTGCTTTATAAAAAGACTCAACTTCTTTTTGCCCAAAATTTTCTTACTTAATGGTGAGGCAAAAGCTTAAACACATTCTCTTTTTCCTCCATCACCTTTCTGCTTTTTCTTTGCCTTTCTTCTTCCAAACAAATTACACATGTTGCTTTTGCAAATTAGCAAAAGGGCACCAATCTTCAACTATAAAATCCTTGATGCTCATGCCAAAAAGGCACTCTTAGCTTCCTTCCGAATTTTGTGTTAGAATTTTGAGGAAAGAAATAAAGATTCTTTAAAATTTTGCTTTGTAAGTCTTCTCGTAATGAATAAATGAAAGGTTTAATGCTCTTTACCCTCACATACTTTAAGAGATGTGTCAATATATTATCTGCACTTTAGAATGAGTTAAATATCCTTTTCTAACCTAATAAGTTTTAACCGCGTTAAATTGAAATTATTTAAAAGTTCATATATTCAATAGCCCAATTCAAATTACAAAGGTGTTAGTTAGCAAACACTTTGTTTATTAGTATTATTGTTATTGTGAGTGTTATTGTTATTATTGTTGTTGTTGTTATTGCTATTAAAAAATAGGCTTAAATTATTTTGAAATCATTTTATATAATTTTAGAATTTCCATCATAATAATATATTTTATAATAATTTATTGACAATAATTATTCTTTTTTAAAAAAGTAAAGGCCGTTTTATGTATTATTTTAAATTTTATAAAAATTACTATAAATTAATCTATTGAAACCAAAATCAATAATAACTAGTAAATTTATGTTCCATTAAAAATACCTAATTTAAACGTTGAATTGCATCTAGCAAAATATATTTACGAAATAGAATATATGTGTGTGTGTCTACACTTAGGCTACTCACTCAAGGATAGAGATTGTAGTTTAAATACATGAGATAGCTTTAGTTGTTATTGAATATATTATTTTTGTTATTATTTTAAATTTTTCTTATGAAACGTTCCAACTTTTATGACAAATAGATACTTTGCTACTTATTATACTAACTATTTACAGCAAACATAGTTTTATAAAAAAAATTATTGAATTTTTTGGTATATGTTATTGCATTTAATGCAAATTGGCATAGTATCATAGCAGAAAATGACTACCAATTTTTAATTTTTCCTAGAAGAAATAATAATAATAAAATAATAAAGAAAATGATATACTCACTTCACTTTTAGTTTCTTTTACTCATCTCTTAATTTTTTTTATTAATGAAAAGACTTTAATACCCACATATAGTTTTTCTGAACAAGACTTGAGTTGAAATTTTGAAATCCATGTTAGGTTTTATGATCATTTCAATTATAAAAAAAATAGGAAGAGAGTGAAAGAACCTAAAAAGGGAGTGAGAATTACACTTTTCTAATAATAATAATACTAATAATAATAATAATATAATTGTACACACAATTTTTTTTGGCGAGTATCTATAATGATCTAAAGAGAATTATGCACTCATCTTCCGTAAAGGAGTGTCAAGTTACTTTTCAAATTCATTATGTTTATGTATGGATTGCATAATATTTCAATACGGTTTTTCTCACAACTAGTACTCTTTAGGGACTACGATGACAAGATTTTGTGGTGGAAAGGTGGCCAAATACTTCAACATTTTTTAAGCAGAAGATCTTTTTTGCCATGGAAATGTATGCTTCAAGATGGTGGGCAAACTTTGACGGATGATGATGGCACTTCATCATCGACCTGGTTGATTATTTCATTAGTGTTCGTCCGCCTTTTGACTTGCCAAGGAAATAACTTTTACTTGATACAGCCATATAGTCCACACAAGTTTTGCAGATAATTTGGATATTGTCAAGATGTTCCTGCTGCTTTTAAGGGAAAAATCTGCTCTTACACACTAGGGGATGTGACTCAACTAAGGAATCATCGGCTCTTTTGAATATGAAATCTAAAGTGATTCTTCCGACAAAGCTTACAAACCTACTTTTTACTAAGGAGTGTAATATTTGGCGGAATTCCAAATCATATGAAACCTCTAAAAGTGTCACTAAGGTAAAACTTCAGAATTTTACAAAGGTTTCACCTGCTATTGGAGTTTGTAGTTCATCTAAGGAATCTATGAATCCTCAAGTGCAGAAAATGCCTTTAGATCTCATTTGATTGCTAAGGAAAGTAAGTAAAGAAAGTAATCACTTTTCTTATTTTTAAATTCTAGTTTTTAGTTTATTATTTGTGTTTTGGAAAAGGAATGTGATTCTTAAGATCTGGAAAAATAAATGTACAATACTTGGAAAATGAATCTTTAAGAGGAAGTGGTATTATGATTTATTTTCTTTGGATTCTAACAAAACAAAACAAAAAAAAAAAAATTCTTCTAAAACAGATAAAGAAATATATAAAATTATTATTTATATATTTACTTGTATATCGTTATTCCTTATATTCTTATGTGCTTATCCCTCTCCGCTGATGCCTATTTGAAAATCAATTCTTTTATTGCATTTGGAAGAAATATCAAATTAATGTACAAAAAATATGATTGAAGCCTTTTAATTTATGTGATTTACCTGTTATTAAAGCATAAAAAATATAATTAAATGTGCAACAACTTATGAGATATTCAAAAATTATTTAAAAAATTTAAAGTATATAATTTATTTTTTATATATTTAAAAGAAATAAAGAACAAGCTTTATATTACTTTCCTTCGCTCTAAAAAAATTACTTTCTTTTAACATTCTGTTAAACAATTCAAATGTAGAAATGTAATCTGTCTAGAATTATATTATTTGAATTTATTTTCTCAAGATTTAAATTCCTTAATATTACTTTCCCTTCATATCGATCAAACGGTGCATTACATATTCGTACTGCTTAACTCCAATCTAAAGTAGTTAATTCTTCTATGATGACTGCCCATGTTGGCTCCCAATCTAGCTACGATAGCACCAATTCAGATTGAGATCACCCTTGGAATCGTCCTTCCAAAAGAAGAAGATTTTAGATACTGCTACCCTTTCATCTGGTCTTTTGGAAGGTGTTTCTAGTTCAAGCACGTCACCTCGAAACTTGGCTGCCCATGTAAGTTAATTTATTTATTGTTAGTATTTTTTTTACTTCAAACATTAACTTTCTTTTTTTTAAATAAAGTTGGCTGTGCTTGAATTTCCTTCAAATATGGATAAAGTTGCCTCCTTAGGTGGTGAAGGCACAAATGACTATCCTGCTTATATCGACTTATGTGAGAGCGATGATGACACGGCGGATAGTTCAAACTTTGTTCCATCATCAAATGGCAATCCCATTGCAACACCAATCAAGCAAACAGCACACATCAGTAGCAACAAGTCCACTAACTTCGTCCAGTGAGAAAGGAAAAGCTTCTAAGGAACAAGATACTGCCATTGTTTCTGAATTCCATGGAAAGGATAAGATTAGAGAATGTCGGAATAAATACCTTCAACTTTTGTGGCATAGAATTATTGATAAGCTGTCTCGAACTCCTATGGAGTCTTTGTTTCCTATTCAGGGAGAAGTTGGTACAATTTTAGTAGAGATGAAGAAACTAAGCTCTACTGATATTTTTATTGATCTGGCTCATTTTTCCAACATCCCACATGAAAACTAAAGTAAAAAAGGAGGCTTCTTTATAACTATAAAAGAAAGCCTCCTCTTCTTTTATATAGTATCTCAAAACATAGCTTTTATTACTTCTTTAGGCTATTAATTTTCTTTTATCTTCTCACAAAATAACATTAATGGTGTTGGAAGAGTAGATATTATTAGCCAAACTTCATCAATTTTTCGGTGTTCTTTTATTTATTTTAATAGCCGTTGTTGGGTGTCATATTTTTAATTATCTAGAAAAATTTTGTCTAAGGAGGTTGGTATTTAAACGGTCTGCCTGTGATCTTCCAATCTTTCCTAAAATTTTTTTTGAGATAATTTTTCATAAAATACTTAACCTACTTGGTGTTTTGATTTGCTTCCGCAACAATTTGAAAGTACTATTGATTGACCTCTTTGAGAAAGCTCGAAGTTATAATTCATCATGATATGTAACATGTAATCTGATAACCAAGGAGGTATATCTCGAGTTTCTTTCCAAAACTAAAGTGCAACTTGGCGAGATTCTAACAAAACAAATGAGGAAGTCGTAACTACTCGACTCAATACCTAGCGTGTAGAATTCACCATCATCGAAGGTAAGCTGAATGAACTTCGAATGTAGCTCAACGACTTGGCGAAACCAAGCAAGAAGTTTGTGCATTTATTCAAGAAAACCAAGAAGAGTTAAAAGAGGATACAAGTAGACTCATTCTCCAAGAAAGAAGAAATTGCTGCCATTGAGAGTACTCATTTCCAATGATCTGATGAAGGCATGCAAAGTGTAGAAGTCACGAAAAGGGTTCTTCTAGCATGCAGACAGGAAATGATAGATTACAATTTTGTTATTTGATTGTATTCTATCACTTGTTATTTGTATTTGAGAGAACGCATATATTTGAAAATGCTTTTACTCTATTTCTATCCTTGTTTAGAAAAGAAATATTTACTTTTTTTAAAAATATATTAAATGCATTTCTTTCCTTTGTATTCTTTTAAAGATGAACAAAGAAAGGGAACATTTAATTATTATTACTAGACTTGAAAGTTAACTTCTAAGTTGCCTATGTATCCCCAAGAAGGACAATTGCGTCAAACGTAGCTCAAGGTACATGAAGCATTTGAGAAGTGTGATGCCGTTCACAGTTTATACTCTTGCTGGCCAGGAGCATTCATTTTGCAACTTGGATTTCTTAGAATATTTAGCAATTTAACCACATGCATCATTGATAGTTGCCATCCATGTCTAAACTCATGCCTGCCAGGAGCAATTTACAGTTTTGTAGTCAAAGAGTATGTGTAAACTTGATAAAAACTAAAAGATCTAAGAGGGGGTGAATTAGGTCTTTGGTTCATTTTGAAAAATTTTTTCCTTTTAGCAAACATGGTTTCGAAGTGATAAGAATTCAAGTTCAGGGGATGATTTTTAAATCAACACAATGAACAAGTAAGGGAAGAAGAGTAATGAACACACAAAAAATTTATAGTGGTTTAATTTCCTCAAGATCTACATCTATTACCTTGAGTCCACACTCAAGGATTTCAAACAACTCAACTATTGAAAGAGTTGAACAAGATACAAGAGAGGCTCACCCAACAAGGGTTTTACTCCACAACCTCTTTTCAACACTGTAAGCCCCAAGGGCAAATCATGTTGTTTTGATTAGTGACAAATATTGATAAGTGTAATGTCCTACAAAAATCACATTGATTAACCTTGATATGGACTAATATACTTATATGGTGTGTGATAGGATTTTTGGATTGAGAAGAAAGTAAGTCTCATTGCCTTGAAGCTAAAAGTGCAGGACCAACTCAAGTTTAACAAAGTAGTTAGAGTTGATTCAAGATTGCTGAAGGCTTTGAAGACCTTAGTGTAGGTTTACTACGCATCACAGGTATATCTCTGTAAACATTGCACTATTTTATCTTTGAAATCTAAAAGCTTTTCAAGAGAGCTTCAAACTTGGTTTTTTAAATCTCAAATGATCTATCTTACAAATGTTTTTACCAAGTTCTAAAAAATGGCCTTTGGACTAAAAGCCTTTTAAATGATCTATCTCATAGTCTAAAATAATTTAAAATTTGTTGGGCTTAATTTCTAATCATTTTGACTGAGTTTGATCAATTTGGATATCAGAATTTGAACTCATGACTGCTGAATTTCTAGAGAAATTCTGACAACCATTTGGACTCTTGTGTCCAAATTTTGTCAATTGAATTTACCTTGGCAGCCTCAAGACAAAAATTCGAATGAATGTTCGGACGCAGATGTCCAAATTCGATCGTCCAAATTTTACTATTACTAGCCGTTATTTGAACATTGCAACAGATTTTCAATCCTTCTAAAAGGCATAAACTTCAGATCTTTGAGTAGTTTTTAGAGCTTTATGATGAGATTATATTTTAATAATTATTTAGAATTAATTTCTCACTTATTTAAGGGCTAATTAATATAAATCTTATGAATTTGACTTGTTTTGGTGAATTAAATATTTATGTACTTATTATGAATTAATTAAGATGATTTTATTTATAAAGTACATTTTAATTCACTATACTTATTATTGATGCAAGGGTAAGATGGTAATGTCAAAAGAAGAAAAAGGAAGACTCTAAAATTGACTTTGATTTGGAATAGGATTTGGAATTCAAATTTGATTTAAATTCCTAATACACAAAAGCAAAGGAATCGGGGGTAGCCAAAGGTGAGAAATTAGGGCAGCCAAGGAAGGAATTCGGGGAGCCAAAAAGGGTGAAAATTCGGGTTGAACCAAGGGAAGAAAAAATTGGGCAACCAAGAGAGGAATTGGGGCACCCAAAAAGAAGAGAAATTTGGGCAGCAAAATGGAAAGAGAATTGGGGCAAAATCAATTGGACAAGAAGAAGACAAAAATCGGTACAAAGAATTTTGACAAAGGACAAGTGTTGACTGAGACAAGAATGGAGCAAAAACAATGGCAGAAAGCTTGAGAACATAGAAGCTCTTTACTTATTATTCCTTTTGTGTTAATTTATTTTTTATGTTAATTAAATTTATGGCTTTGAATATTTGGATCATGAATAGCTAAATCTTTTGTGACTAAGAACTTCGATGAAGGCTGAAACTATTATGAGTTTAATTTATTTCAATTAAAGAATATTTCTTTAATCTCGATTTTGGTTAATTATTATTATTATTTTTAATGCTTGCAATTTTCTGGCCAATTTTTTATGCCTTTAAATTTATTCTAGTGGTTGAGAAGTACTAGTTTAAATTGGATCATGGTAATAACAATACATTGTAAAACTGACTAGAGATAGATTCGGTTTCTTTGTGTAGTTTCTAGCGAGTAGGAAATAAAAGGTTGGGAATTTCATAGAGGTGTTTGCGGCTTTGATAATTAAAATCACGTAGATATACGATTGGTTTATTTATTAAATTTAGGAGCTTTACCAAAAGATTGGGTCTAACTTATAATTGGGAATTCTACTATTAACCAAGTCGATAATTAATTTGAAGAAATTAATTATTTGTCATTAGAGGAGTAAGCTGGATTTGGAGTGTCTTAGTCTATTCATTGCCATTGATTTTTAATTAATATAATTATTGATTTTGTGTTTATTATTATTGTTTATTATTTTTATTGGTAATTAAATTTTAGATAAAATCACATTTATTTTGGTTTAAGTTAGGTTATAAGTAAAAGAATTTTGCAATTAGGTAGAAATCCTTGTTAGGACGACTTATACTCACTACTTTATTACTTGTTTGACATTTGTACACTTGCAAATTTCACACCACTTTAAAGATTCCTTACTCTTCTCAATCATTTCCTATGAAAAAGTTATCTTTTACCTTATGCGAGAAAGTTTAAAGTCAAGATTCTTTAGACAAAAAAGTGAAGGCTTGCTAATTTATCATCATCTACCAAGTTGTTGGTAACTTTCCTATCTCATAGTTGATTTAACTGTTGCTTTCAAGGTTATCTTGTTGATATAGAATCATTGTGTTAGGATGAGCTTTGATTATCTGTATTTGAGAAATGGTTGTGGTGTAAAACCTTTGAAGGGGGAGCCTCCATTGTAAGAATTGATCAACTTGAGATTATAGTTGAGTTTGGTTGAAATCCTTAGTGGGTGCTCAAGGTAGTGGATGTAGATCTTGAGTGATAGAACTACTATAAATCACTTGTGTTGTCTCTTGCTCTCTACTTTCTTTAAATTTGAATCTTATTGTGTTTACTTGCATATTTTGTGAAGTATTTGATTCCAATCATCTTTCAAATCAACTTTGTTAAAAAGGAAAAAGTTTTTGAAAATTAGCCAAAGACCTAATTTACCCCCTCTTAGGTTATAAGAGCTTGGACTTCTTTTGCAAAGGTTTTGCCACCACCTAGAAGATAAGATCTTGTGGTTAATATTTCAAACTTACCTTATTTGATGGAAAAAATTATATGTTTTGAAAATCTAAAATTAAGATATACATTTGTTCTATTTACATTGATTTGTGGAATATCTTTGAGAAAGATCCTTATATACTAATAAGGATTCGAGCCAGTGGAGTAACAAGGGAACCAAAGCCTATGGACGAATATGATGAAAGTGACTCAAGAAAGATGACCTTAAACTATCAAGATATGAACATCTTGAGTTATGCTTTGAATGTCAATGAAAACAACCAAGTAAGCGGATGTGATACCGCTCACGACATGTGAAGACTTCTTCAAGTAACTCATGAAGGTATAAATCAAGTGAAGGAGTCAAAGCTTGCTATGCCAGTGAGGGATTATGAATTATTCACTATGAAGCAAGAAGAGAGCATTAGTGACATGTTCACAAGATTCACAAACATCTCAAATAGATTGAAGTCATATGGGAAGAATTACTCTCTTGGCGAACAAAATAGTAAGATCTTGGATGCTCTACCCAAGTCTTGGCAACCAAAAACTCTTGCAATTGAAGAAACAAAAGATTTGAAAGCTCTTCCCCTTGAGAAACTCATTAGATCATTGCTCACTCATGAGATGACGGTAAAAAGATTAAATGATCTTGACGATGAGGAGAAAGGGAGAAAAGAAGTAGTACTTAAAGCCTCAGAGAATCAAAGTGAACAAGAGAAATCATCTAGTGATGAAGATGAAGATGGAGAAGATGATGAAATGGTTATGGTGGCGAAGACATTCAAGAAATTCTACAAAAAGGAATTTCTCAAGAAAGGAAAGAGGCCTTCCAAGAAAGGAGGACAATCATCTTCATTGTTCAAACCTCAATGCTATGAGTGCAAGAGTACCGAACACCTTATAGCTGATTGCCCTAAAGCAATATAGAAAGAAAGAGATGCTAAATTCAAGAAGAAGAAGTCTATTAAGAAAAGCAAAGGATTAGTAGGCACTTGGGATCAACAAACCAATAAAGATAGTGGAGATGGCATGATTAAAGAGCAAATGTGTGCTTCATAGTTGTGGATAGTGAGGTACAATCTATTCCTTCAACCTCTACACATTATGATGATGATATCTAGTGAATTTCTTGTATATATGTGTATTGAATTGAAGAAGGTTTCAAAAAGAAACAAAGAAATGAGATTCAAAATTGAAAAATTATTTTGTGATATTCAAAATTCAAAATTATTTTGTGATTACAAAAAATTTCTTGAATCCATTGATTGTTTAAATATTGAGAAAGAAGTTCTAAATGTTTCTTTACAAAATATATCTATTGAGAACAAATTTCTTTGTGCCAAAATATCTTCCTTAGAGAAAATGATTGTGGATTATGATTTGTTGAAAAAGAAAGTTGATGATCTCACTCTATGTGTAGAAAAATGTACAAATGGTAGAGATAATCTTAACAAACTTCTTGGCTATCAAAGATCCCATTTTGTTAAAAATGGTCTTGGATACAATCATGTAAACAATGCTTCAAAATAAAAAAATTAATTTGTCAAGGCTACATCTATCTATATGCCTCATTCATGTTGTACATATTGTGGTAGAAATGGCCACAAGGTCACTAGGTGCTTTATAAAAAAGAAAGGTTGAGAGTGGTGTTAAGACTATTTAGAGAGTTAAGGGAACTATCACTAACCCCCTTGGACACAAAGAAATGTGGGTACCAAAAGTCACTTCCTCTCATTTGTTGTAGGTACGTATTTCCTCAAGGTCAAGTTCCACAAAGTGGTTTCTTGATAGTAGATGCCCAAGGCATATGACGGGGAATGCTTCTCTCATTAGTAAACTTCAAGCCACAAGTGATAGATTTGTCACATTTAGTGATAAGAAGAAAAGAAGAATTATTGGAGTAGGTAATATTGGTAAGGGATCTTACTCTCTCATTAAACAAGTTTTACTTATTGATGACTTAAAATATAACTTGCATAGCATAAGTCAATTAGGTGACAATGGATGCAAAGGTGAGTTTAAGTGTGATACATGTACCATTCTTGATAGTGTAAGTGGGAAAACCATTTTGTTGCAAATAGAGTTAGGAATGTACATGTGCTCTATCTTGATGAACTTGTTGCCAATGATGTTAAGTGTCTTGCCATTTATGATAATGATGGTTTTCTTTGGCATAGAAGACTAGACATGTGAGCAAGGATTTGTTGAACAAGCTTTCCTCTCAAGATTTGGTGAGAGGATTGCCAAAAACTCCTTTTAAGAAAAATCACCTTTCTCATGCATGCCAATATGAAAACAAACAAAAAAATCTTTCAAACCCAAGAAAATGGTTTCAATATCAAATACCCTTGAACTTGTTCATATGGATTTATTTGGACCAATGAGGACTACTAGTCTAGGTGGTAAGAGGTATGCATATGTAATTGTTGATGAATTTTCAAGATTCGCTTGGGTACACTTTTTATCTCAAAAGCATGAAACATTTCATGAATTTGTGAAACTTTTCAAAAGGTTCAAACCTCTCTTGATTGCAAATTAATTTCCACTAGAAGTGACAATGTGAGAGAATTTTACAACCAAGATTTTACTAAACTTTGTGCTTAAAATGATATTGTTCACAACTTTTCAGCTGCCAAAACACCTCAACAAAACAGGGTCATTGAAAGGAAAAATTATACTTTACAAGAAATGGATAGGATACTTTTTGAGAACTCTTTTCCAAAATATTTTTGGTACTGCATGCTATGTTATGAATAGAGTTCTTTTGAGACCATTTTTGAGAAAAACACCTTTTGAACTTCTATTTGGTAGAATACCATCTATTGCCTATTTCAAAGTGTTTGATTGCAAATGTTTCATAATTTACTAAACTTTGTGATGAGAACGGTATTGTTCACAACTTTTTGGCTGCCAAAACACCTCAACAAAATGGGGTCATTGAAAGGAAAAATTATACTTTACAAGAAATGGATAGGATGCCTTGTGAGAACTCTTTGACAAAATATTTTTGGTACTGCATGCTATGTTATGAATAGAGTTCTTTTGAGACCATTTGAGAAAAACACATTTTGAACTTTTATTTGGTAGAATACCATCTATTGCCTATTTCAAAGTGTTTGATTGCAACTGCTTCATATTGAATATGCATGACAACTTGGGAAAGTTTGATAGAAAATCAGATAAAGGCATATTCCTTGGTTATTCCTCTAACAAGAAAGCTTATGGAGTTTACAATAAAAGAACTTTATGTGTTGAGGAAACCATACATGTGAGTTTTAATGAATCTAACATCTACTTGGATAGAAAAGATGATGATGATATAGGTACATCCATGAATGATAATCAAACTTATTTTCAAGCTCCAACCTCGGAAGATCATGCCAATGAAGATGAAATGATTAAGCAAGAGCAAGACAATCAACCTAGTGGTGATCAAGAGCTACCATAGGCTATAAGATATGCAAAATGCTACCCTAAGGAGCAAATCATTGGTGATGTATCTCAATGTGTTAGAACAAGATTGTATTTCATTGACAACTTTGTACTCTTATCTCACATTGAGCCTAAAAATATTGATGATGCATTATGTGATGATTTTTTGGATTGCTGCTATGCAAGAGGAATTAAATCAATTTGAAAGAAACAAAGTTTGGATTATTGTCCCAAGACCCCATGATCACCCGTTTATTGGTATTAGATGGGTTTTTAGAAATAAACTTAGTGAATTCGGAGGAGTGGTTAAAAACAAGGCTAGACTTATTGCCTAAGGATTCAATCAAGAAGAGGGCATTGATTATGATGAAACTTTTGCTCCGGTAGCTAGACTTTAATTTATAAGAATACTTTTGACATTTGCTTGCTTTAAAGGTTTTAAGTTATTTCAAATGGGTGTCAAAAGTGCTTTTCTAAATGGTTTCATTGAAGAAGAGGTTTACGTGGAACAACCTCCCGGTTTTGTTCATGAAAAGCATCCCAACCATGTCCTCAAACTTTCCAAAGCTTTGTAAGTTTTAAAGCAAGCTCCTAGAGCTTGGTATAAAAGATTGAGTGGTTTTCTTCTTTCAAAAAGATTTTTAAGAGAAAAATTGACACTACTCTTTTCCTAAACACCTCTAATTTTTTTATTTAAATTTTTTAGCTATGTAGATAAGTATATAATTTTATATTATTTTTATTAAAATGAATTATTTGTTGACCCCATTAGTCAAATAAAAAAATGGATCACTCCTTTGTGAAGAACCAACCAAAGAATTTCATTCTATCTCTTCTAAGTACTCTGTTATTTCGTAGGGATAAAAAGGGATACATAGATAGAGTACAAAATCTACTATTTCTTTTCTTTTTTATTATTATTTTTATTTTAAAATTTTAAATTATTTTTAAAAAAATGAATCATTCAACAATGATCTTTTACTTGTGCAAATATATGTTGATGACATCATATTTGGAGCTACTAATGTTTCACTTTGTGAGGAATTTGCCAAGTTAATGTAAAGTGAGTTCGAAATGGGCATGATGAGAGAACTCAACTTCTTTCTTGGGCTACAAATCAAGCAAACCAAGGACGGTACCTTCATAAATCAATCCAAGTATACTAAGAAACTCTTGAAGAGATTTGGAATGGACCAACCTAAAAGTATAAGCACTCCAATGAGTTCATCAACTAAACTTGACAAGATGAGAAAGGTAAAAACGTTGATGAAAAGTTATATATAGAGACATGATTGGTAGTCTACTTTATCTTATCGCAAGTAGACTGGATACATAAAGAGACTCATTTAGTTGCTGTGAAACTTATTCTTAGATACATAATCGATACACATAATTATGGCCTTTGGTTTTCAAAATCCTCTTCTATTGACTTTGTTGCATATTCGGATGCCGACTATGCCGGATGTAAATTCGAGCGTAAAAGTACTAGTGGTCATTGTCAATTTTTTGATAGTTGCCTTGTATCTTGGTATAGTAAGAAAAAACATGTGTTCATTGTCTACCACAGAGGCTGAATATATCACCGCTGATAGTTGTTGTGCTCAAGTGCTATGGATGAAGCACACTCTACTTGATTATAACATTTATTTCAAATGTGTGCCAATTCTATGTGATAACACAAGAACCATCAATTTAAGTATAAATCCTATCAAGCATTCTAGAACTAAGCATATAGAGATCAAACATCATTTCATTAGAGATCATGTAACTAAAGGTGAAATTTGTTTACACTATGTGAATACCAATGATCAAATTGCTGATATATTTACCAAGCTTTTGACCGAGGAAAGGTTTTGCTATCATAGAAAAAGCTTGGATATTGCGAAATTCAATAACTAATGTGTGCGTTGAAGTGTGGTAAAATCAAGAAAAATTCGGACGCAAGTTTGGATGCATGACCTGAAGATTCGGTCATCCGAATTTGTTAAATTGAAGAAACATAAATATTCAGACACAAGTTCAGACGTATGACCTAAAATTCTGCCGTTCGAATTTGCTAAATGAAGAGACAGAAATTTGAACACAGGTTCCGAAGTAGACCTAAAATTTAGTTGTTCGAATTTCGTTATTTAAGCCATTATTTAAACTGTTCAATATATCAAATTCTTCATTTTAACTATCTGAATTCTATTTTCTCTCAAAACCCACACCACACCCTCTTGTGCAAACTCAATTTCAAAGAAATTTCACAATTGTTCTTCAAAAGACCTTGATTTTTGTGTTCTCCACACATTGTTACCCTTGAAATCAATCGTTCTTCATCAAAATTCACCATGGTTCGAACAAAGAGGCCAAATGTAGAGAATGGAAAAGGAAAAGCCAAAGTGGGGAGATGGAGGACTCATCCTTAACGAACCAAGATGGGTTTGACTTCCTCAATCAAAATTGGTGTGGAGAGATTCATTCTACAAAGGCTGCCATTGAATTTGAAGAATGGAGCAAGAAGAGTAGGAAGATCTTTCCGGGCTATAGAGTGGATATGGACAAACTCTGCAATATAGGTAATGTAATATCTCTCTTTGGTGAGATTGGCTGGGGTAGTCTACTTGGTATAGATGAAGATTTTTATCCCTCTTTATTCTATGAATTCTATGTTAATCTTAAGGAAGATAGGATTGCGCATGTTGGGAGAACTATGATTCAATGATATTCTTCATCAGAGTCACAAGTAAATTTTGAAATTAATGATGCCTTGTTGAATCGTATATGTGGAGTTGATGATCTTGGAGCTAGATATTACTCATTGGGACAACATTGCTATATACATGAAAATTTCACTAATGAGAGGTTTGGAGAGGCTTTTACAAATGGTAGGAGATTTAGAACCTCTAGTGAAAGAGAAATTAAAGCTTTTGATGCTAGAGGATGTGTCATACATCATATGATCACTACCATAATAATACCAAATTTTGGACATAAATCATCAGTTGGGAGTATGCATATGGTTGTGATGCTTGCCCTACATGAGCATAGAAAGCATAGAGAAACAAAAAGGAGGCATGAAATCTCTAGTGAGGGGGAGCAACCTCAATCAAAGAGAAGATTATTTGATGATGATCCCACTCCAAACTCATCAAGATATTAGAGATGTGCCTAGTGATGGAGTAAATAGAGGTGACACCATAGCAGCCAAAGTGTTTCAAGAAGCCTTAAATAACCATACAAGGGAAATGGAAAAGATGTACAAGTTTTCTGAATCTTTTGTCCCTATGGCATTGAGTAAGTTAGATGGCTTGGATACTCGGGTGAAACATATAGTAGCTCTATTGTTGAGAAACACACAAAGTGGTGAAAGAACCTCTAGGCCTCAAGGTAATGATGACAAAGAAAATGAAGGAGATAGAGAAGTCAAGGAAGAAAGAAAGGATAATGACAATGACGATGAGGATGATGATAGAAATGATGATCAAGGAGGCAATTTCGAGGCCATTGCTAGAGAAGAAGTACAAGAGGAGCCACAAAGAGGAATCTAAGAAAGGAGCCAAGAAGGAAGCCTAATTGAGCAAGTTGAGATTACCTCACCATCCACCACTTCATTTGGGCATGGACGAGTAAAACATGTGATCAAGAAAAAGCAATCCAAGAAATCCTCTCGATTGGCTATCACTCCAAGCAAAGAGGAAGATGACTAAGAACAATGACTAAGCTTTCTAAACTTTTTCCTATTTGACTTATGTACTTTGTTTTCTTTATTTAGTTCTATGCCATGATTACTTTATGTATCTAAAATAGATTATGCCTTCAAGTCCATGCTTTATTTTTGGAATTCTCATGCTTTATCTTTATGATATAATGTAAATTTCTAAATTATGAGCTCAATGATGATGCCCTAGTATTGAGAACTTTTGCTTTTATATTTGCATCTCTTTCATCACACTATATTTGAATGATGACAAAGGGGGGATAAATAGTGAATGCAAAATGGTTGTTAATGGCAAAATTGCATGGGTGTTGGCATAGCTTTGTTTTTAAAAAATGATTATATGGTCTATTATGCATTGAATTTCATTTTGTATATGCATTGATTGATTAGAATGTTTATAAATGACTTTCTATGTTTCATATTGGTTGTAAGCATTTGAGATGACTTTACCAGAAATTCGAACTTGAAATTTGGATGAAGGACTAAAATTTGAACGCATGTCCTGAAATTTGGATGCATCCATATTTTGTTGTCAAAAAGTGCTCTTTTGTTATTCAAATCGATCCAAACCTATTTTAATCTCTCCTAATATGTTTGAACAACCTTAGGGAAGTTTTATTTCGGTTTAAACAATCATTATATTGAGTATATTGAAGTTTGGACTCATAATCCAAAATCCAAAATTTTTCTGAAAATGAGCACAATCTAAGAGGGAGCTTTGCTAGCTATTTATAACCTTTAAAACCTCTTTTAGAAGTATTTTATGCACGCTTAAATGATATATCTTTTAGTTTGATGGAAGGATGGAGGTTTATAGAGGATGGTTGGGCAGTAGGCTCATTTTGAGCCATGTTTATGTCATTGTGCTATACTATGTTTAAATTTGATTTTCAATGGGCATTTCTCAATTGGTTTCATGTTCAATTAGTATATGACATAAATTCTTCTCTATGCTTAAATTGTCTAAATCTATCACATTTTGCATCAAAGGGGGAGATTGTAAGCCCTAAGGGAAAATCATGTTGTTTTGATTATTGACGAACATTGATAATTGCAATGTCCTATGGAAATCATGTTGATTAACCTTAATAAGGATTAATATACTTATATGGTGTGTGATAGGATTTTTGGATTGAGAAGAAAGCAAGTCTCATTGCCTTGAAGCAAAATGCGCAAGAACAACTCAAGTTTAACAAAGTGGTTATAGTTAGGTATATCTTTTGTCTTTGGAATCTAAAAGTTTTTCAAGAGAGCTTCAAACTTGGATTTTAAATCTCAAATGATCTATCTTACAAATGTTTTTACCAGGTTCTTATTAATGGTTTTTGGACTGAAAGCTTTTTAAATGATCTATCTCATAGTCCAAAATAATTTCAAACTTGTTGTGCTTAATTTCCAAACACTTTGACTGAGTTTGATCAATACGGACTCCAATTCGGACATCCGAATTTGAACTCATGGCTGCTAAATTTTTAAAGAAATTTGGACGACTGTTTGGACGTTTGTTTCCAAATTTAGTCAACCGAATTTACCCTAGCAGCCTCAAGATAGAAAAATTCGGACGAATGTTAGGACGCATATGTCCAAATTTAGTCGTCCGAATTTTACTATTACTAGCTGTTATTTGAACGTTGCAACCGATTTTCAAACCTTATAAAAGGCATGAACTTTGGATTTATCAATAGTTTTTAGAGCTTTATAGATTCCTTACTCTTCCCATCATTCTCTATCAAAAAGTTATCTTTTGCCTTGTGCTAAAAAGTTCAAAGTCAAGATTTTTTAGACAAAAAAGGTGAAGGTGTGCTAATTTGTCATCATCTACCAAGTTGTTGGTAATTTTCCTATCTCATATTTGATTTAACTGTTGCTTTCACGGTTATCTTATTGATATAAAACCATTGTGTTAGGGTGAGCCTTGATTATCTATATTTGAGAAATGGTTGTGGTGTAAAACCCTTAAAAGGTGAGCCTACATTGTAGAAATTGATCAACTTAAGATTATAGTTGAGTTTAGTTGAAATCCTTAGTGGGTGCTTAAGGTAGTGGATGTAGATTTTGTGTGATCGAACCATTATAAATCACTTGTGTTGTCTCTTGCTCTCTACTTTCTTTAAATTTGAATCTTATCGTGTTTACTTGTGTATTTTGTGATGCATTTGATTCCAATCATCTTTCAAATCAACTTTTTCAAAAAGGAAAATATTTTCAAAAATTAGCCAAAGACCTAATTCACTCCCTTAGGTCTTTCAAACACAACAATCAAGGTTCATTGTCTCAAAGGGTTTATATCCTCTAGAAAACCTTAAATAAAACAACTAAATAAAGTAAGAGTATTATATTACTAAACACATCGTAGATGGCGACAAATCTAGCACCACTTCAACTTTTTGTCTGTGAAATCTTGAATAGTCACTTGAATCACAAGACAAAAGAGAGTTTCTTGATATTCAAATGATTTGGAAGTATAAAGCTTCTTAAACTGCCCAAAACTGCTAAAAAATCCTATCACACAATTAACATATGAATTAGTCTTCATCAATGTTTGTTATTAATCAAAACTATTAGACTTGCCTTCAGGCCTTAGATAGTTTTAAATTTTATGAAGGAGTAACATGTAGTTTAAGCTCATGAGTTAGGGGCCGTTCACTTAGGTGCAAACTTCTTAACCTTTCGGGAGAAAATAATCAGTATTCGAATAAAAAGCACCATATCACCAACTTAAAAATTATGCGAACAAACTTTATTGTTAAAGGATTTAGACAGTCGAGTTTAGTAACACTCGAAATAGTTTAGTATCTAACTCTTCAAGTCTAAACCGAGCATTCTCTTTCTTTGTAAGCCCTTCTTGGATAGCTAACCTTAAAGAAGGTATTTGGCACTTAAATGGAAGAAATGCTTCAAAACCATAAACCAATGCGTATAGAGTAGTTTGTGTAGGCGTTCAAAATGTAGCATAGTAAGCCCACAAAACTAGCCCAATCTTAAGATGCCAATTTGTTTTTGACTTAGGAATCACTTGTTAGAAACATTAATGGTATGTATAAATAGCAGTGGAAAATTAATACAGAAACATATCTTTAGCGATAGCCATAATTGTTCAAGTAAAATCTGAAAGACATTCTCACGAACTTTGTAATCCACGATAGGAACCCTGGAGTTTTCTAGCCTACGTCTATCGAAAGAAGAAAATCCCATAGACTGATAGATGTCAAAGGTGTTATATATATAGATAGGCTAGGGACTCGCAAAGTAAATTACCTATGCTTGTGTTTCCTTCTATCAAGAAAACTAACTGATATGCGTGATCTAAATCGAATCTTTATCCTATCTAATTTCTCCTTAATAGGAAACCTTAGTTACCTTAACCATTACGGTAACTTGATGCGTGGGTCATACTTAAGTCCCTAAATTAGGGATGATTTCTAACATTCTCCCACTTGGCCCATACATTGTAAGTTAGATAACCGCATTGAGTGACAAAACAAAATAATGGCCATATAATAATGTAATCACTCATAATTGTAAGATTATGCAACAAATACTTAAAAGGAAAATATAATACAAGAATCATGGCAGTCATGCTCTATAACAAACATTTCCTTCCATGTATTACTATGCATAATATTTTCTAATCAAGTGTCAAACCTTTATGAATGTAATTTAATATAAGCATTATTCAGGGTCCACTTTATTGGATCTAATATAGATCACACTTTAATGCATGAAAACCATATATGCATAGTCATGTAAGACAAGAAAAACATTAATTTGTCTAGACAAAATAATCAGACAAAAACAAGTCAAAATGAGCCACTAAGTCCGAAATGGGTTACATGATCCTGGAAAATATTTACTGGTGATCCTTTTGTCATAGGATTTGCCACCATCAGGGTGGTATTAATATGCTCAATTGACGCAGCTTGTTTCTTGATGTAATATTTGACCATTAGATACTTGATATTTATGTATTTACTATGGCTGCCACTCTTATTGTTTTTGGAAAAGTATACAACAGCCAAGTTCACAATAGACCTTTAATGACCTTGAAATGGAATGAACTATATGAAGGCCAGTAATGAAGTTCTTTAACCATAACACCTGTGATGTAGCTTCATAGCATGCGACAAACTTAGCTTTCATTGTGGATATTACAATAATGGTTTGCTTAATACTCTTCCAAGATACAACCCCTCCAACAAGAAGAAAAATGTATCTGGAAGTAGATTTACCACTGCCTTTGCATCCACCTAAATCTGAGTATAAATATTGGATCACCTCTAAGGAATCAAAATATCTGTTTGTAAGCTTGAAATCCTTGGCTCCTTGCAAATATCTCAAAACCCTTTTACCAGTTTTCCAATGAACAATACTTTGATATTTGCCAAGCATTCCTATTGCAAAAGCAATATCAGGTCTAGTGCAATCCTGAGCATACATAAGGCTTCCAAAAAGAGAAGCATAAGGAGTGCATTTCATATGATCTAATTTCAATGCATTTTGAGGACATTATTGCAAACTAAACTTGTCACCTTTTGCAATAGGTGTTGTAATAGTGGAGCAGTTTTTCATTCCGAATCTTTCCAAAACCTTTTCGTTGTAGGGTTTTTTAGATAATCCAAGTGTCCTTTGGGATCTATCTCTATGGATCTCTATGCCAAGGACATAAGAGGCTTCATCCATATCATTCGTTTTAAAGTTTTGAACAAGAAACTGCTTGGTGTCAAGCAACAAACCTAAATCACTACTTGCAAGCGATATATCATCTACATAAAGGACTAAAAATATATTTGCTCCCATTGATCTTGAGGTATATACATTCATCAACAATGTTCTTCGTAAAACCATATGAAGAAACAATGCTATGAAATTTAATACACCATTGGTGGGAAGCCTGTTTAAGTCCATAAGTAGATTTCTTTAACTTATAAACAATGTGACTGTTGTCATTCACAAAATCCTCTAGCTAACGTATGTATACCTCTTCTTCGAGATCCCCATTCAAAAATGTTATTTTCACATCCATTTGATGTAACTCTAAATCAAAATGAGCTACTAAAGCCATATTTATTCTGAATCAATCATTCTTTGAAACTGGAGAGAAGGTTTCGTGGTAGTCAATGCCTTCCTATTGAGTGAATCCCTTAGCTACAAGTCAGGTTTTATATCGTTTGATATTACCAGAAGAGTCTCTTTTGGTTTTGAAAACCCATTTGGATCCTATAGTAGAGGCTTCTTCTGGTAATTCAACGAGATCCCAAACTTTATTTTTAGCCATAGATTCCAACTTATCTTTCATGCCATCGTACCAAAGGATGGAATGTTCTGCACTTATGGCTTGTGAAAGAGAATATAGATCATCCTTTACTCCACAATCATATTCCGACACTTAGAGGTATACAACCTTATTCTTGTGGATCTCCTAAGTCCCATTTGTTCGTACATTTCTACTATGGAGTAGTTAAAGTGGGTTGTTCAGTATGTGGTACTGAAGAAGGTGGTGGATCTTGAGCCTATTGTTCCTCAGCTAACTCAAAAGAATTAGTTTTAGAAATGTTTAAGTTTCTATAGTATGAAGGCACTACTGATACAATAGATGGTTCCTTTATTTCTTCAAGTTTCACCTTTTGAGGTAGACCACTCCACTTTCTTCATGATCTTCAAGAAATTTAGCATTTCTAGCTTCCACAATTTTAAGAGTATGAGAGGGGCAATAAAACCTAAAATCTTTGGAGTTGAGTGCATAGCCTATAAAGTAACCACTAGTACTTCTTTTTTTGGCCATAAGGGCAAATCATGTAGTTATGATTAGTTTTGAATAATGACAAAAATTGATGAGGACTAATGTGCTTGTATGTTGAGTGATAGGATTGATGGATTGAGAAGCATGAAGTCTTATTGCCTTGGAGCCACAATGCAGGAACAACTCAATTATGCCAAAAGTGATTGAAGATTGAAGAGTATGTTCAAGATGATTGAAGGCATTGAAGACTTAGAGTGTAGGGTTCATATGCTTGGAATTAGTTGAATGCATAAGAGAGCACAAAACTTGTTTTTGAAATGGTTTGAATGAACTCTTTGATAAAAAATGTGTTTTTGAAGTTTAAAATGATCTTAAGAAAACTTTGGATGATTAAAATGTTTTGGTAACGGTTTTTGTGTTTAAAAGTGCTTCAATGACTTATCTATTTATACAAAATGATTTCAATGTTATTAAGGATGATTCTTAAATGATTTGACAAAATTTGATAAGTTTGGATATCCAAACTTTGAAAATGATCACTGTTAGCCCTAAGGGCAAATCTTGTAGTTTTGATTAATGACAAATATTGATGAGGACTAATATGCTTGTTTGTTGTGTGATAGGTTTTGTGAACTAAGAAGTATGAAGTTTCATTGGCTTGAAGCCATAATCCAAGAACAACTCCAATATGTCAAACTGGTTGAAGATTGAGGAGTTTGTTCAAGATGATTGAAGGCTTTGAAGACATGAAGTGTAGGTTGCATGTGCTTAATAGGTAAACTTCATAAACCCTACACTCTTAAGCCTTGGAATCTATGAGTTGCAATTGAGAGCACAAAACTTGATTTAAATGGTTTTGAACTTACCTTAATTATCAAGTTTTCATAAATAGTTTTTATACTTAAAAGGTCTTTAATGACTTATCTTTTAGGCTAGAAGGTTTTCCAACTTCTTTGAATTGATTTGAATATGTTTGACAAAGTTTAAGAAGTTCGGACGTACCTTGAAAAATTCGATCGTCCGAATTTTTTCTAGATTGCAAACAGTAACACTGTTCACATGAACAGTAACAACTATTTTTCTAGAAATTCGGATGCACATTCGGACGCAACTGGAACAATTCGGTCGTCCGAATTTTTAGCAGTACTGTGAACAGTACGTGAACAGTCTGTACAATGAACAATACCACTATTTTTTCAGAGAAATTCGGACGCAAATTCGGACGTGGGATGAAAATTCGGTTTCATCCTGCGTCCGAAGACCGAATTTTCCCTGCATTGTGAACAATATAAAAAGTAACGTCCGAAAAAATTCGACCAAAAATTCGATCGTCCGAATTTTCTGAAAACTAGCCGTTACTAGCCGTTTTATGACTGTTAAAGCCAATTTTTCAAATCTATAAAAGCCACAAACTCCAGATTTTTGAAAGAACTTTTGAACTTAAGAAATCCTTGAAGCTCTAACTTGTTTTACATCAAAATTATATGAAAAGCTCTCAAATTGACTTGTGCTCAAAGGTTGAAATTCAAGATTCCAAAGGCAAGAAGTGAAGTGGTGCTAACAATTGTATTCATCCACCAAGAAGTATTGGTAACATTCAAATTCTCTCTTTATATTTTTGTTGTGATTGATACAAGTTTGTCAAGAGACTTAAAACCCTTATGGAGGGTGAGCCATAGAATAGATTAATCAAGGTTATTGTGTAAAACCCATTGGTGAGGGTGAGCCTTGGATTAGATTGGTCTAGGTTGTCTAGTGACATAAAACTCTTAGTGATAAGAGTGAACCTTGTTTATTATATTGAAAAGAGGTTGTTGTGGTAAACCCATTGAAGGGCGAGCCTCTTGTGTAATTGCTTGGATTAAGCATATAGTGAATTTGATGAAATCCTTGAGTGTGGACTCAAGGTAGTGGATGTAGATCGTGGAAAGATCGAACCACTATAAATCGTGTGTTCATTTATTTATAACTTTACTTGTTTACATACTTGTGTTATTATTATTTGTTCTTAATTGTTGATTGATTGGTTGTGGTTTTATTATTTGATCATATTGTATCAACCATTAAATCATATATAAACTTAGAGCTTCTGAATTTGAAGAAAAGCTTTTATTAAGGCAAATGATTTGCAAAAAGGGAAAAGATTTTTGAAAATTAGCCAAAGACCTAATTCACCCCCCTTAAGTCTTTCAATTGGTATCAGAGCTAGGCTTCTTCTTAAGGTCTAACAACCTAGAAGTAAAGATTATATGGCTAGTTTATCAAATTTGCCTTATACGGAATGTTCCTCCACTAATAGACCTCCATTGTTTGATGGTTCTAATTATATTTTTTGAAAGTCTAGAATTGAGATTTACATTTGTTCTATTAACTATGAATTGTGGAATATTATTGAGAAAGGTCCTATGTGCCATTGAGATTGAAAGCCGATGGAGTTACAAGGGAACCGAAGTCCATGGAGGAGTATGATGAGAGCGATTCAAGGAAGATGACATTAAACTACCAAGCAATGAACATTCTTTGTTGTGCGTTGGTTGTCAATGAATACAATAGAGTGATGGAATGTGATTTCGCTCATGAAATGTGGAAGCTACTTCAAGTCAGTTATGAAGAAGAAAGAGCAAATGTGTGCTTCATGGCAATAGAAGATGAGGTACAACCTACTCCATCTACCTCTACTTCTTATGATGATGATATTGATGATCCTAGTGAATTGCTTGTTGAGATGTATGGAGAATTAAAAAAAGCTTCGAAAAAGAATGAGGAAATGAAACTCAAAATTAATGAATTATTGAATGAAAATTCAAAATTATTTTGTGAGAACGAAAAACTTCTTGAATCTATTGATTGTTTAAATATTGAAAAAGAAGTGTTAAATGTTTCTTTACAAAACATATCTCTTGAAAATAAATCTCTTTGTATAAAAGTTTCTTCTCTTGAAAAAATACTTAGTGATCATGAAATTTTGAAAAAGAAAATTAATGATCTTACATCATGTGTTGAAAAATTTACAAATGGAAGAGACAATCTTGACAAACTACTTGGATCTCAAATATCTTCTCTTGCTTAAAATGGTCTTGGTTATAATTATGTCAATAATGTGCCTAAACATAACAACTTCTTTGTTAGAGCTACTTCTACTTCCTTCCATCATACTTGTTGTACTTATTGTGGAAAACATGGGCATAAAGTCACCAAATGTTAAGTTAAAAGAAAAGTAGAGAATGGTGTAAAAACCATTTGGAGAGTTAAGGGAACTATTACTAACCCCCACGAACCCAAGAAAGTATGGGTACCAAAGGATACTTCCTCTCCTTTATTGCAGGTACACTACAATTCAAACTCAAGAACCACTAAGAGGTATATTGACGATGTTGGCTTAAAGAATAACGGAAAACACCTCATTTATAATCAAGGTCAAAGCATCCAAAGAAGGATTTGTTTTTGAAGCAAGAAGAAAGGAGGAATTCTTGGAGTAATCAATGTTGGAAAAGGTTTGTCTCTTCTTTTTACACAAATGTTGCTTAGTGCTGATTTGTACTATAACTTCCTTAGCATTAGTCAATTGTGTGACAATGAATAAGAAGCTAAATGCCAACATGCAAAGTTTCAGTTAAGAATCCCTTTAGTTAAAATTTGAAAATTTGTCAGCCGTGACTAGTCAATTGATTCTTTGAAGTTGATTAGGTAACATTGATGGTATGAGATTGAATTCATGTTTGATATGCTCTTGAAATTTATTATATGCCATGATAAAATGATTAAAATAGCTATGATTGAATATCTATGTATTTACTTGGCCAAAAACATCTTTATGAAACTTTACAAAATGTTGGACTTGAAGTTTGAATGTAGACCATAAGTTCGGTCGTCCAAACTTGTACTAGAAAATGATATTTTGTGATTTTGATCAATTACTCACAAAATGTTTCAATGTGTGTTTTATCTTGATAAGCTTGAATGTCTTGTTGCTTATGATAATGATTGATTTTCTTGACATAGAAGATTTGGTCATGGAAGTATGGATTTGTTGAACAAACTTTCCTCTCAAGATTTAGCTAGAGGATTGCTAAAAATGTGTTTTGTGAAAATTGTCTTTGGGATACTTGTCAATATGGAAAACAAACAAAAGAATCTTCCAAACCTAATAAAATGATTTTCACTTCAAAACCTCTTAAAAATTGTTTATATGGATTGTTTGGACCAATGAGGATCACTAGTCTTGATGGTAAGAGGTATTCATACGTGATTGTTGATGATTTATCTAGATTTACATGGGTGATCTTTCTAGCTCAAAAGGATGAAGTTCTTTTCATGAATTTATAAAACTTTTCAAAAGGGTCCAAATCTCTCTTGAGTGCAAATTGATTTCTATTTGAAGTCACAATGGGAGAGAATTTTACAATCAAGATTTTACAAAACTTTGTGATGAGAATGGGATTGCTCACAAACTTTTTGGTTGCCAAAACACCTCAACAAAATGGAGTTATTGAAAAGAAAAATTGTACCTCACAAGAAATGGTTAAGTCTATACTTGGAGAAAATTCTTTACCAAAACATTTTTGGGACAAAGCTGAAAACACTGCATTGTTATGGTTTTGAATATAGTTCTTTTGAAGTTATTTTTTCTTGAGAAAAATATCTTTTAAACTTTTATTTGATAGAATACTCTAGAATTTAAACATACATGACAGGTTGTATCAAATATACATGAATATGCATAACAAAGTACTTTATATTGAATACTACTAGTTAGTATTGCCTATTTCAAAATATTTGGTTGTAAGTGCCTTATATTGAATATGTGTGATAACTTGGAAAATTTGATAGAAAATTGAATAACTGGATATTCCTTGGTTATTCCTATAACAACAAGGCTTATAGAGTTTATAACAAAAAAAAGGAACCTTACATGATGAGGAAACTATTCATGTTAGTTTTGATGAATCTTACATTTACTTGGAAAGAAAAGATGAAGATGATGTAGGTATATCTATGAATTACTATCAAACCCATATTCAAGCACCAACTTTGGAGGATCATACCAATGAGGAAGAAATGATTGAACAAAATCAAGATGACCAACCTAGTGGTGACCAAGAGCTCCAAAAGAACTTAAGATGTCTAAGAGGCCACCATAAGGAGCAAATCATTGGTGATATCTCCCAAGGATAATAAGGTGGTACTTTATCAATAACTTTATTTTTTTATTGCATATGAGCCTAAAAGTATTAATGATGTATTGTGTGATGATTTTTGGATTATTACTATGCAAGAGGAATTAAATCAATTTGAAAGATACAAAATTTAGAAATTCCTAAATCTCATGATCATTCCATTATTGGAACTAATGGTTTTTAGAAATAAACTTATTGAATCCGGAGAAGTTATTAGAAATAAGGTTAAACTTGTTGCCTAAGGATTTAATCAAAAAGAGGGCATTGATTATAATGAGACTTTAGTTCCAGTTAGTAGATTTAAATCAATTAGAATGCTTTTGGCATTTGCATGTTTTAAAGGTTTCAAACTCTTTCAAATGAATGTCAAAAGTGCTTTTTTAAATGGTTCTATTGAGGAAAAAGTTTATGTGGAACAACCACCCGGTTTTGATCATGAAAAGTTTCCTAACCATGTTTTCAAAATTATCCAAAGCTTTGTATGATTTAAAACAAGCTCTAGAGCTTGGTATGAAAAATTGAGTGATTTTCTTCTTTCAAAAGGATTTTCAAGAGGAAAGGTTAACACTACCATTTTTATAAAAAACCTCTTGTAACAATGATCTATAAGTTGTCCAAATATATGATACATTTTTTGGTGCTTCTAATACTTCACTTTGTGATGTGTTTTTCAAGTTAATGAAAAGTAAATTTGAAATGAGCATGATAGGAAATCTCAATTTCTTTCTTGGCCCACAAATCAAGCAAACCAAGGATGGCACTCATGAATCAAGTTAAGATATAAGCACTTCCATAAGTTTATCAACCATGCTTGACAAGAATAAAAAAGTTTCATAGGAGTAGTCAACTCTATTTGATAGCAAGTAGAGACAATATTATGTTTGTCATGTGCTTGTGTGCTAGATTTCATCTTGTCCTATAGAATCTCATTTGATTCCTGTTAAACACATTCTCTATTACCTTATTAATACTCTAAGTGATTATGGTCTATATTTCAAATGTGTGGCTATGTTATGTGATAACACTAATGCAATAGATTTGAACATCATACTATTCAACAAACTAGGACAAAGCATATAGAGATCAAACTTCATCTCATTAGATATAATTCTACTAAGGATAATACTTATTTAAATCATGTTTGCATTCATGAACAAATTTATGATATCGTTACTAAGTCATAGGCTGAAGAAAGGTTTGACCAATCTTAGAATAAGCTTAGGGATTTCAAAATTCAATAACTAATGAGTATATTCAAGTGTGTAGCTCCAGATGAGGACAAAGAAGCCTAGCATGAGAAAAGGAAAGGGAAAAGCCAAAGATAGAGAAGGAGGACCAGTAATCAATGAACCAAGGAAGGTTTATGTTCCTCAAATCATGTTATGGCTGGATATATTTGTCATAGTGGAGGCTGCTACTGAATTTGATGATTGGACAAAAAGGATCCATAAGACAAATCCAAGCCACAAGGTGGATGTCATCAAACTATCTGAAATGGGTAATATACTCTCATTTTTTAAGTAATATGAGCTGGACTAGTTTGCTTGTGTTTGATGCTATTACTTTACTTAGTTTATGGAGTTTAAGCAAATAGTAAGGAAGAAAGAGTTGAGCGAGTTGGTAATAAATCTATTTAGTGGTATTCTTCAAGAATATCACAAGTTGATTTTTGATATTGATAATGTATTGCTCAATAGAATTTGTGATGTTGAGGATGTTGGGTTTAGGCATTATTCTTCCTAGTGACATTGTTTTTTTAAAGTAAATTATACTCACATAAAAGGATTGAAAAAGCTTGTACAAATGGTAGAAGCTCAAGACTATAAAAGAGAGAGAGATAAAAGTTTTTGATCCTAGTGAAAGAATTTTGCATCACATGCTTACTACATTGATTATAGCATACTTTGGGCACAAATCTTCTATTGATAATATGTATGCTGTAATTATGCTAGCCATGCATAAGAAAAGAAAAATGAATTTTGGATATATAGTGCTAAAAAAAATATAGTGGCAGCTAGAAGAACCGAACATAAGGCATTGCCATATGGAAGATTATTAACAGGAATTTTCAAGTATCTCCAAATGCAATTGTCTTCTAGTGGTTTACCAATAAAGAGTGAAGAAGTCTACAACAACTAACTAAAAGAATTCATTGGACACTTGATGATGATAATGAAGAGAAGGAAGAATAAAATGAAGAAGAAGAAGAGGATGAAGAGGAAATCCTTGCTAGAGAAAGGAAAATAAAAAAAAAGAAGCATGAGTCACCAAGTGAGGGGGAGCAACTCCATATAAAAAGAAGACTATTTGAAGAGGTATTCTCCATTGAAGGAAAATAAGTTGAAGGTGAAAATCTCACTAGAAGTAACATCATAGTTGCCAAGGTGTTTTAAGAGACATTGAACAACTATGTAAATTCTTCGAGTCTATTGCTCTAACGATTCTTGGCAAATTTGATGGTTTAGAAGCTAGACTCAAGAATATGGAAGAAGACTTGAGAAAGATTTCTCAAGTGATTTTTGAATGGTGCTAGTTCTTGTAGAGCTAAAGAAGAAAACTACGATGAAGGAAAAGGCAGTGAAGCACTCCAAGAAAAAGAAGAGCATGAGAATGAAGAACAAAGAGGTAAAGCCCATGAGAACAAGCAAGAAAAAGGAGGTGAAGGGAGTCAGCAAATGAAGGACCCCATCATATAGAGATCCAGGGAAACATGGCCATCATAACAAACAAATTCGGAAGTGAAGACCATGAAGCATATCCAAGACTAAGCCTTTCTATCCCTAAACTCTATTTTGTTGCTTATCTTAGTTTATGCCTTGATGCACATGTTATGCTTTAACATTGAAATTTACTTGTGCCTTTCTAGTCATTATAATGTTTTGAAGCTCAATATATGAAATCCTTATGATAAGAGCTTCTTTTGTTTCACTTTTATTGTCCAAGTACTCTTACCCCACCTTTTGATTGATGACAAAAGGGGGAGAAGACATATGATGAACAAATGTGTGAAAATGTGAAATAGCAGTGGAATTCCTCATGCATGAATAGAAAATGTGTGAATTTTCTGAAAATCCATGCATATGTCAAGGGGGAGAAAGAATGATGTTGCAATGTGTATGCTAATGCTGAAATGTGTATGTTGAAATGTGTGCAATGAGTAATGTGAAAATGTTTGGCTGCAATTTTGTATTTGGACTCATTGTGAAAATATTTGGCTGCTTTTGAAATTTAAATTGAATATGTTATAATATCTAAGGTTTTGGTTATTTTCTGAGATTTTGGAATATGGTTAAGTTGATTTTGAAATCTTGAACTTGGTTCTTGACTTTACCTATGATTTTGAATTACTTTAAGAAAACAATTGAATGCATGAATTTTACAGTTTTGCAAAGCTAAACTGAGTGCCATTGTGGACATACATATTTGAGTACTTCAACATTTCATTTGAAAATGCAAAATCACCTTTTCAAACTTGTTGCAAAAATTTTGGACTTGAAATTCGGATGCATCCATATTTGTTGCCAAAAAGTGATCTTTTGTTATTCAAATTGATTCAAATATGTTTTAATCTCTTCCATTATGTTTGAACAACCGTAGTAAAGCTTTATTTCACTTTAAACATTCATTATATTGAGTTTATTGCAGTTTGGACTTGAAATCAAAAAATTCGGATGCATGTTCTGAAATTCGGATGCATCCATATTTTGTTACCAAAATGTGCTCTTCTGTTGTTCAAATTGATTCAAATATGTTTTAATCTCTCATAATATGTTTAAACAATATTAGGAAATCTTATTTATAGAATTTGAAGCTTTTATTTATCTTATTTTAAAATTTTGACTTGCTTTGTTAAAATTCGGATGCATGATATCTCTAGTCCAAATGTGTTGAAAAATGAGCACAATCTAAGGGGGTGCATTGTTAAACTTTTACAACCTTAAAACCCTCTCTTAGAAGCTTTTCTAAATGCTTAAATGATTGTTTATTCAATCCTAGAAGTTGGAAGGAAGGAGGTAAATGGAGGTTGGTTGGGTCATAGGCTCATATTGAGCCTTTTGTATGTCAATGTGCTAAAATTAGTTATTTTCTATCATTGACATAAATACTTCTATGTACTACATTGTTTTAATCCATCATATTTTGCATCAAAGTTTGTCATCATCAAAAAGGGGGATATTGATGAGGACTAATATGCTTATATGTTGTGTGATAGGTTTTGTGAACTAAGAAGTATGAAGTCTCATTGGCTTGAAGCCATAATGCAAGAATAACTCCAATATGTCAAAGTGGTTGAAGATTGAGGAGTTTGTTCAAGACGATTGAAGGCTTTGAAGACATGAAGTGTAGGTTGCATGTGCTTAATAGGTAAACTTCGTAAACCCTACACTCTTAAGCCTTGGAATCTATGAGTTGCAATTGAGAGCACAAAACTTGATTTAAATGGTTTTGAACTTACCTTAATTATCAAGTTTTCATCAACGGTTTTTGCACTCAAAAGGTCTTTAATGACTTATCTTTTAGGCTAGAAGGTTTTCCAACTTCTTTGAATTGATTTGAATATGTTTTGACAAAGTTTAAGAAGTTCAAACGCAAAATTCGGACGCACCTTGAAAAATTCAGTCGTCCGAATTTTTTCTAGATTGCGAATAGTAATACTGTTAACATAAATAGTAACGACTATTTTTTCAGAGAAATTCGGACGCAACTGGAGAAATTCGGTCGTCCGAATTTTAAGCAGTACTGTAAACAGTACGTAAACAGACTGTACAATGAACAGTACCATTATTTTTCCAGAGAAATTTGGAAGCAAATTCGGACGCGGGATGAAAATTCAATCAACTGAATTTTCCCTGACTGTGAACAGTAACGTCCGAAAAAATTCGACCAAAAATTCGATCGTCCGAATTTTCTGAAAACTAGCCGTTACTAGCCGTTTTATGACTTTTAAAGCCAATTTTTCAAATCTATAAAAGCCACAAACTCCAGATTTTTGAAAGAACTTTTGAACTTAAGAAATCCTTGAAGCTCTAACTTGTTTTACATCAAAATTATATGAAAAGCTCTCAAATTGACTTGTGCTCAAAGGTTGAAATTCAAGATTCCAAAGGCAAGAAGTGAAGTGGTGCTAACAATTGTATTCATCCACCAAGAAGTATTGGTAACATTCAAATTCTCTCTTTATATTTTTGTTGTGATTGATGCAAGTTTGTCAAGAGACTTAAAACCCTTATGGAGGGTGAGCCATAGAATAGATTAATCAAGGTTATTGTGTAAAACCCATTGGTGAGGGTGAGCCTTGGATTAGATTGGTCTAGGTTGTCTAGTGACATAAAACTCTTAGTGATAAGAGTGAACCTTGTTTATTATATTGAAAAGAGGTTGTTGTGGTAAAACCCATTGAAGGGCGAGCCTCTTGTGTAATTGCTTGGATTAAGCATATAGTGAATTTGATGAAATCCTTGAGTGTGGACTCAAGGTAGTGGATGTAGATCGTGGAAAGATCGAACCACTATAAATCGTGTGTTCATTTATTTATAACTTTACTTGTTTACATACTTGTGTTATTATTGTTTGTTCTTAATTGTTGTTTGATTGGTTGTGGTTTTATTATTTGATCATATTGTCTCAATCATTAAATCACATATAAACTTAGAGCTTGTGAATTTGAAGAAAAGCTTTTATTACGACAAAGGATTTGCAAAAAGAGAAAAGATTTTTAATAATTATCCAAAGACCTAATTCACCCCCTCTTAGGTCTTACAATCACTGTGCTTCCAGAGAAATTCGGACGCAAGTTCGGGTGCATGGAGTAAAGTTTGGACTTCTTACAATCACTGTGCTTCCAGAGAAATTCGGACGCAAGTTCGGGTGCATGGAGTAAAGTTTGGACGTCCAAACTTTCTCTGATAGCATGGTCACTGTTTTTTCGGAGAATTTCAGACTAATGTTCGGATGCATAAGGAAAAGTTTGGACCTCCGAACTTTTCTAGACAGCTTGGCACAGTGAAGTTTGGACGTATGGCAGAAAATTCAGACTTCTGAATTCTCTGAAACTAGCCTTTTTATAATTGTTGCATTTGATTTTTCAAATCTATAAAAGATATAAACTTCATATTTTTTGTAAGTTTTGAATCTCCAATAACTCTGAGCATTCCAAAGTCTTTAGAAAACATTAAAGCTCTCTTTTGTCTTGTGCTTTCAGTTGATCATTCAAGATTCCAAAGACAACAAAGTGTGAAGGTACAACATTGTGTAATCATCTACCAACAAAGTGGTAACATCTTAATCATTCTCCTCTCCTCTTTCAATTGTGTTTTCTACTAGCTCATTGCAAGGTTATCTGGAGAACATAAAACCTTTTGGATAAGGGTGATCCTTGAGATAGTGATTCAAGGTTGTATATAGATATAAAATCCTTTGTTAGGGTGAACCTTGTTTATAGAATTTCTAAAGAGGTTGTGAATGTAAAATCATTGTGTGGTGAGCCTCTTATGTAATTTGTAAACTTGAGTATTTAGTAGATTGTTTGAAATCCTTAAGTGTAGACTTAAGGTAGTGGATGTAGATCTTGAATATATCGAACCACTATAAATTGCTTGTGTTTATTGATCTTACATTGCTTTACTGCTTTGCTATTAATTGACTTATTCTCTCATTAAACCAAGAACATACAATCTGATTTTGCTTAGAATTGTACAAGGAATTTTTTTGTGAAAATTAGCCAAATACCTAATTCACCCCTCCCCTACTCTTAGGTATTTCAATTGGTATCAGAGTAAGGACTTCTTTGTGTGGTTTTAAAACATAGAAGTTAAAGATCTTATGGCTAATATCTCAAACTTACCTTATGTAGAAGGGTCTTCCACAAATAGACCACCTTTATTTGGTGGAACAAACTATACCTTTTGGAAATCTAGAGTTAAGATTTATTTTTGTTCTATCAATTTTGATTTGTGGAATATTGTTGAAAAAGGTCCTTATATTCCTATGAAAATGAGAGTTGATGGAGTGACCTTAGAACCAAAGTCTACTGACGACTTTGATGAACATGATTCAAAGAAAATGACATTAAATTATCAGGCCATGAGCATCTTAAGTTGTGCATTAGATGTAACTGAATATAATAGAGTTAGTGGTTGTGACACTGCTCATGATATGTGGAGATTACTTCAAATAACACATGAAGGTACAAACCAGGTTAAAGAGTCAAAGCTTGCCATGCTAGTAAGAGGCTATGAGCTATTTACCATGAAGCAAGGTGAGAATGTTAATGAGATGTTTACAAGGTTTACTAACATTTTCAATGGCTTAAAAGCTTATAGAAAGAGCTACACTATTGGAAAGTAAAACAGGAAGATATTGGATGCTCTACCAAAATCTTGGCAACAAAAGACACTTGCCATTGAGGAATTAAAGGATTTTAAAACTCCTCTGCTTGAAGAACTTATTGGATCACTATTCACACATGAAATGAAGATGAAAAGAGTGAATCACAAAGAAGATGAAGAGAAAGGAAGAAAAGGAGTTGTACTCAAAGCTTCAAATCACTTGAGTGAACAAGAAAAATCATCAAGTGAAGAAGAAAATGGAAACAGTGGAGAAGAGGAGATTGCCATGGCTGTTAGGAAATTCAAAAGATTCTACAAGAAGGAGTTTCTCAAGAAAGGAAGAAAGCCAACCAAGAAGAGTGGATAGTCTTCATCCTTCAAACCTCAATGTTTTGAATGCAAGAGCAAAAACATCTTGTTGCTGATTGTCCCAAAGTTTTGGAAAAAGAAAGAGACAACAAGAACAAAAAGAAATCTGCCAAGAAAGGAAAAGGACTAGCTGGAACATGGGATCAACAAGAAAGTGAAGATGATAGTGAAGGAAAGGCCAACATATGCTTTATAGCAATTGATGATGAGGTGCAATCTTCTCCTTCCATTTCTAATTTCTATGATGATGATGTTGATCCTAGTGAATTACTTGCAGAATGTATGAAGAATTGAAAAAGGATTCTAAAAGGAATAAAGAAATGAAATCCAAAATCAATGATTTATCAAATGAGAATTCAAAGTTATATGTTGAAAATGGGAAACTTCTTGAGACTATTAATTGTCTAAACATTGAAAAAGAAGTTTTAAATTTAACCATACAAAACATATCTTTTGAAAATAAAGAGCTTTGCACAAAAGTTATTTCTCTTGAAACAATGCTTAATGATCATGAGATTTTGAAAATGAAAGTTAATGATCTTACATTTTGTATTGAAAAATTTACAAATGGAAGAGAAAATTTAAATAAATTACTATCAAAGATCTTCATATGTAAAGCATGGTCTTAGTTTCACTCATGATAGCTATGTTCCAAAATATAAAAACTCTTTTGCTAAAGAAACTTTAATTCTAGGCCTCATATTTGTTGTACATATTGTGGCAAGCATGAACAACAAAGTGTCAAAATATTTTGTAAAAAGAAAAATAGAAAATAGTGTCAAGACTTTTTGGAAAGTTAAAGGAACTTTCACTAACCCCCTTGGAACCATGAAAATATGGATACCAAAAATCACTCTTTCTAATTTGGTGTAGGTTCGCTTTGCTTCAAGATTAAGTGCCACAAAATGGTTTCTTGACAGTGGCTGTTCAAGACATATGACAGGAAATGCCTCACTTGTTAGTGAGCTTCAAGCAACAAGTGAAGATTTTGTCACATTTGGTGACAAGAAGAAAGGAAAAATACTTGGAATAGGTAACATTGGTAAAGTCTCTTTCCCTCTTATTAAGCAAGTATTACTTATTGATGATTAGAAGTATAATTTACTTAGCATTAGTCAATTATGTGACAATGGATGTAAAGTATAATTTAAATGTGATACTTGTACTATTCTTGATAGTGCATGTAACAAAACCATCTTTGTTGCTAAGAGAGTTAGAAATGTATATGTGTTGTATCTTGACGAACTTCACTAATGATATAAAATGTCTTGCCATTCATGATAATGATGGATTTTTATAGCATAGAAGATTAGGACATGTAAGCATGGATTTATTGAATAAACTTTCTACACAAGAACTAGTTAGAGAATTACGCAAAATGCATTTTGATAAAACACGTCTTTGTGATGCTTGTCAATATGCAAAACAATCAAAAACATCTTTTAAACCAAAGAAAATGGTCTCTAATTCAAAATTCCTTCAATTGTCTACTTTAAGGTTTTTGGTTGTAAGTGTTTTATCTTAAACACTAGTGACAATCTAGGAAAGTTTGATAAAAAATCAGATGAAGGTGTATTTCTTGGTTATTCTTCAAATAAATAGGCATATAGAGTTTATAACAAAAGAAACTGTTAGCCCTAAGGGCAAATCATGTAGTTATGATTGATTTTGATTAATGACAAATATTGATGAGGACTAATATGCTTGCATGTTGTGTGATAGGATTTGTGGATTAAGAAGTTTGAAGTCTCATTGCCTTGAAGTTAAAATGCAAGAACAACTCAAATATATCAAAGTGATTGAAGATTGAAGAGTTTGTTCAAGATATTAGAAGGCTTTGAAGACATGAAGTGTAGGTTGCATGTGCTTAATAGGTAAACTTTATTAACCCTACACTCTTAAGCCTTGGAATCTATGAGTTGCAATTGAGAGCATAAAACTTGATTTTAAATGGTTTCAATGGTTTTGAACTTTTCTAAATTATCAAGTTTTCATAAATGATTTTTGCACTTAAAAGGTCTTTAATGACTTATCTTTGAGGCTAGAAGGTTTTCCAACTTGTTAGAATTGATTTGAACATGTTTTGACAAAGTTTGAAAAATTCGAATGCAAGATTCGGACACAGGCCAAAAAATTCGGTCGTCCGAATTTTCTTGCGCAATGAACAGGACCCACTGTTCACGTGAATAGTGACACTGTTCATGTGAACAGTACCGAATATTTTTCCAGAGAAATTCGGACGCAAATTCGAATGAAGCTGTCCACATTGTAAACAGTGACACTATTCATGTGAACAGTACTGTACAATAAACAGTGACACTATTTTCCAGAAGATTCAGAAGCAGCAGGGAAAATTCGGTCGTCCGAATTTCCCCCGCATAGTGAACAGTAGTGAACAGTGCGTCCGAAAATTTTCGACCAAAAATTCGGTCGACCGAATTTTGCTGAAACTAGTCGTTTTATGACTGTTAAAGCCAAATTTTCAAATCTATAAAAGCCACAAACTCCAGATTTTTTAAACAACTTTTGAACATTCAAAATCCTTGAAGCTCTAACTTGTTTTACATCAAAATTATATCAAAAGCTCTCAAATTGCCTTGTGCTCAAAGATTGAAATTCAAGATTCCAAAGGCAAGAAGAGAAGTGGTACTATCAATTGTATTCATCCACAAAGAAGTGTTGATAACATCTAAACTCTATCTTTATATTATTGTTGTGATTGATACAAGGTTGTCAAGAGATATAAAACCCTTGTGGAGGGTGAGCCATAGACTAGATTAATCAAGGTTGTTTGTGTAAAACCCATTGGTGAGGGTGAGCCTTGGATTAGATTGGTCTAGGTTGTCTAGTGATAAGAGCGAACCTTGTTTATTATATTGAAAAGAGGTTGTTGTGGTAAAACCCATTGAAGGGCGAGCCTCTTGTGTAATTGCTTGGATTAAGCATATAGTGAATTTGATGAAATCCTTGAGTGTGGACTCAAGGTAGTGGATGTAGATCGTGGAAAGATCGAACCACTATAAACCGTGTGTTCATTTATTTATAACTTTACTTGTTTACATACTTGTGTTATTATTGTTTGTTCTTAATTGTTGATTGATTGGTTGTGGTTTTATTATTTGATCATATTGTCTCAACCATTAAATCACATATAAACTTAGAGCTTGTGAATTGAAGAAAAGCTTTTATTACGGCAAAGGATTTGCAAAAAGTGAAAAGATTTTTGATAATTAGCCAAAGACCTAATTCACCCCCCTCTTAGGTCTTTCAGAAACCATACATGTAACCTTTGATGAATCTAGCATTTACCTTGAAAGAAGAAATGAAGATGATGCAGGTTCCTCAATGATTGAAAATCAAACTCATCATCAAGTACCCGCATTGGAAGAACATGCCAAAGAAGAAGAAATAATGGAGCAACATTGATGCATTAGAAAGTTATTCACAAATGCAAGATTTGAAGAGGCCTTCACCAACGGTAGAGAGTTTAGGACCATTAAGGAAAGGGAGATCAAGGTTTTAGATGCAAGGGGAAGAGTTATGCATCATATGATAACAACCATGATTATTCCTAACTTTGGTCACAAAACATTTGTGGGGAATATTTATATGGTGATTATGCTTGCTTTGCATGAGCATAGGAGATTGAATTTTGGATACATGGCACTGAAGCATATGTTTGGGGCTAGAAAGACTGATAACAAGGCTTCACCATATGGAAGACTTTTGACAAGATTTTTCAAACATTTTCGAGTCAAACTACCTGTTAGAGGACAAACTTTTAAAAGAGGACAAATTTATACAAATGACTCTCTCAAAAGAATGCAATTGACTCTTGATGATGAGGGAGTGTGGAGAACTAGAAGAGAAACCCCTCCAATGAGAATTCAAACTGAGGAAACTGAAGAAGAAGAAGAAGAAGAAGAGGCAGAAGCATGGGCAAGAGAAATGAAAACTAAGAGAAGGCATGATTCAACAAGTGAGGGGGATCAACCTCCCTCCAAAAGAAGACTTTTTGAAGAAGAGCCAACTTCTCAATCACATCCTAATGTTGGAGAACGACCTAGTGTTGAAGAGATTTCAAGAGGAGATAAAATCCAAGAAGCACTATACAACCACATGAAAGAGATGGAGAAAATGTATAAATTTTTTGAAACGTTTGCTCCTATGGTGCTTGGAAAACTGGACAGTTTAGAGAATAGAGTCAAGCACATTGAGAAAATATTGATAAGAAATCCTCAAAGTAGTGAAGGGCCTTCTAGAACTCAAGAGAAAAAGGATGATGAGAATGATGAAGATAACAAGAAAAATGAAGAAGGCAGTGATAGTGATAATGATAAAGATGATGATAATGATGGTGATCAAGGGGATGGCAATGAGCAGGTCATGGAATCACAAAAAGGAGATCAAGGATTGCAGCAAGCTGGAATCAACCAAGAAGGAGGTCAAATTGTAAGAACTAAAATACCACTCCATCAAATCCAACCTTCAGCCATGGAAGAGTCAAACATGTTGCTGTAAAAAAAAAACCAAGAAAGGACTCTCCATCAACATCTAAAGACTGAGCACATCTTCACTCTCATCTCTAAATTTTTTTTTGGCTTAATATGACTTATGAACACTTATTGGTTTATGCAATGTGTCTATTTACTTCTTTAAATTTCTGCATTTTATTACTATTCTCATGTAGCTTATGTAATAGCTTTTTCATGAAGCTCAATTATGAAACCTCAGTGTTGAGATCTTTTTCTTATATTACAGAATTATGCTATAGTTGCATATAAGTCTCATTTTCATATTCCAATCTTTGACTGATGACAAAAGGGGGAGAAAGAATTTAATTTTAATTGTGCAAGAATGTGTGGCAATATGTGGCATTGTGTTATGATAATTTGAATATTTGGTTGTATTTCTGTATTTGAAAATTAAATTGAATGAGTTGCATTGTGTGCTGATAATTTGAATATTTGGTTGTATTTCTGTATTTGAAACTTAAACTGAATGAGTAGTTCAAAAGTTTGAACTTAAAGTTCGGATGCAAACCAAAAGTTCGGACGCATCCAAACCTTTCTTCTCTTTATTTTGTCTCCTTATATCTTTCGTTTGTTAGCCAATTCCCTAAATTAACGTTACAAGCGCTAAAGTCCTACCTGATCTAAGTGAAACCAGAGTACCTAAATTAGTGGAGAGTATGTAAGATTACAAGCTTATGGTTGTGTAAATCTTTAATGTATATGTATATGGTTGTGATTATAAAGGTGATGATTGGGTGTATAATATTGCCTAGACATTGAATCAATAGCTTGGTTGTGGCATGCTTCAAAAAAATTCTTCTTTCAATTTTCACAGTTATGTTGTATTAACATTGTTATTATTCTTGGTTATTTATCTATCAATCTTTCTAGTTGATGCATATGAGTGATCATTTTAATAGGATGAGAAAGTTGATTTCAAGGAATGATTCCACGTCTAAGGTTCTTGAGTTTTTCTATCTTTGCTCGAGGACGATCAAAGTCTTAAGTGGGGGTAGTTGATAAGATTATATTTTAATCATTATTTAGAATTAATTTCTCACTTATTTAAGGGCTAATTGATATAAATCTTATGACTTTGACTTGTTTTGGTGAATTAAATCTTTATGTACTTAGTATGAATTAATTAAAATGATTTTATTTATAAGCGACATACGCAAGGGATTAAGAGAAGCACAAATGAATATAAAGATGGGGTTAAGGATTTTATAGCATATTGTTTGTCGAACGAGCACACTTCGTGGTTGAGATGTCCTTGTGCGAAGTGTAAGAACAAGGTGCACATTTCTCCCGAGTTGGCAAGGATGATGGTAGAGGGGTTTACCACAATTGGGTTAAGCGTAGCATCTTCTGGATTTACCTTATTGGAAATCAAATTTAATTTGCCACAATATTGATGTAATGGACGTGAAGGGCAAATCAAAGGATAATATAAAGGTTCGGCGACATTTGGAGGTGTACTGTAATAGGCCGGAGTTACATATTACCTCTGTTGGAAATGATAAAGTTTCTATGCCGAAGGCTAAGTACTCTCTAACGAATCAACAAAAAAGGGTTGTATTGGAGTGGGTTAGGGATCTGAGGTTGCCCGATGGATATGCGTCTAATTTAGGTTGATGCGTTGATTTGAACGGGTTGAAGATGTCGGGCATGAAGATGCATGGCTGTCATATATTTATGGAAAGATTGCTTCCTATTGCATTTGGAGAGTTCCTTCCCGTCTCCATTTGGAATGTGCTAATGGAATTAAGTCTTTTCTATCGGGATTTCTATGCTCCAAGACTATCAACATCTCGTATAAGAGAGTGGGAGAAGAACATAGTAATCCTACTGTGCAAGTTGGAAAGGATATTCCCTCCTGCATTTTTTGATGTGATGGAGCATTTAATGATTCACTTGCCTTATGAAGCAAGGATTGCTAGTTCGATTCAATATAGATGGATGTACCCGTTTAAGAGGTTAAGCCTTTTGACATGAGCATTTAAACTGTTTGTTTGAGCTACTTGATGTAGAATTTTTAACACCATTAAAATGACCAAGTACAGGTTCTTATATCGCCTGGAAGTAAAAGAAATAAGTCTGATTGGCTGGGAGTATGCAAATCAAAGGCGCGTCATGTCATTAATGCACCTATTGTTGAGAGACCATACCAAGAAGATGTACATGAATCGACGACATTTAGTGTACGTGGTGAAGATGACATAATCGGCGAACTTGTGCATGAAACAGGTGAAGGGGAGATTGTGGATGATAATGAACCAGGAAACACGAAATATGATGGCGTGACTGATTCTGATACTGAAGTTGAAAGTGAATGGGAATCAGAAGATGATTCGAGTGAGGACAAAAACAGTGAATAATTTATTATATGTATGCACACATATATATATATATATGCTACGTCACTTATTTAATTTTTAAATTTAATTTATATTATTTTTTACATATTACTAATGATTACATAGCTAACGAAAATTTTATTCTTTTTCAGATGCCTCCACGTAGATCACGTTCGATTGGGATGGGTGATCGTACTTCTTCTCCGTTTTTACCCGGCCCGATGTCTTTACCGAGTGAAGATGACACACATGCAGCAGAGTCTGAGCATACGCCTTTGACCACAGCTTCTGCGGTACCCTCAGACAGAGGAAGTCTGCATTCTGATAGCCCCGAGTGGCCACGAGTAAGTTTCTATTTACTGTTGCAAAAATTTATTCAAATTTTTTGTTAAATAACTAACTGTTCATTTGTGTAATGGAACAGTTTCTTCTCAACAGAAGGGACGGTGCATTCGATATCGGATACGTTTCACCGGCATTTCACTAGATTGTATCCTAATTTTGAGGCGGTTCCATTAGAGCTTCAGGACATGTGGTTCCAAACGTGGAGTGTAAGTAACAAATTATAATATATATATATATATATATATATATATATATATATATATATATATATATATATATATATATATATATATATATATATTATATTTGATTTTTTTAAATGACTTTGCAGAGACATTATCGATGGCTTCCAGAGCATGCTGATCAGATACGATGTATTTGGGACGATAAATGCACTCGTCGTATATCTGATCAGCTATCAAATGCTCCGTGTAAGGGGAAATGTCTACCGTGAATATCTCCTGAAATTTGGAGTCAACTCTAGCGGGAACACTGGAGCACGGAACAATTCAAGCGTGTTTCAATCGCTGCTAAGCGGAACAGAGCAGCCGCTCCTGGACCAACTCACACGGGAGGATGCATTTCTTTTAGCGACCACTAGCGTCAGATGGTAATCATTATTTTTATACTTGTTATTTAATTCTAACATAATTACTAAATATTTATATTAATATACTTGTACCGTAAGGAGCACGGAGATGATTTCCACTTCACCGATATGTACGAGGCAATGCACACATATAAGAGTGGCCAAAAAAAGGGCACGTTTGTCAGTGTGAAATCACAACATACGTTGGTAAGTTTACAGATTATATTACTCTATATTTTATATTAATTATTTTATTGTTAAACACCGTTATAAATTTATGATGTATACAATTTGCAGGATAGCGTCAACGCTTTGAAGGAGCGCTATTAGCAGGTGGAGTATCAGGATTCGATGACTTCTCAGCATCCACAGAATGAGAAGTCCCTATTTGTGGTGGTTGCTGGTGGTGCCTCGAAGAATCGGATTTTTGGATTGGGTTTCGAGGTAGTTCACATGCGACGGAGGTTATGTCAGTCCACGACACCCTCTGTTCCAACAGTTTGCTTGATTACATCGCATCCAGAGTACGCATCTCTTCACAGTCAGTTGCAGAGAAAAGAGGTCGATGCGCGGTTATTTCCAGTAACGCTTTGCTAGTTTGGACCAGTATTTGCGAGTAATGTCCGATGCACTACATCTGCCTCCGCCGCCTTCTCCACCTCCACCTCCTTGTCTGATACCAAATTCTGAAGAGCAGACAGACAGGGTTGATGAGAAATACATGATCGATCCACCTGACGACCATCCTCCAACAACTGGCCCTCCAGATCCACCTCCGCCTCCTCCACCGTCTGCAACCCCGTCTTCTATAGTTATATAGATTTTGTTTCATTTTTTTTAATGTTGTACACATAAAAAATTGATATTTAATGGATTAATTATATTTATTTAAATTTAATTTTTTATTTTTAATTATTCTATTAATTATGCTTATTTTTTAAAATAATTATTTAAAAAATATTGAAAACTATTATTTAAAAATTTTAATTAACAATTAAAATTTTAGATTAAATTGTATTTGTAATTAATAATTATTTTTAATAATTAATAATTATTAATCAAAATCGATTTGCGACGGTAACAGTCCGTCGCAAATCTGTGACAGATATATTCCGTCGCAAATCTACGACAAATATATGCCGTCGCAAATCTGCGACGGATAATAGTCCATCGCAAATCGGCGACGGATGACAATTCATCGCAAATCTGTAACGGATATTGTTCCATCGCAAATTTGCCACGGATATGCTGTCCGTCGCAAATTTGCGACTTATATATTTTAGACGAACTATTCCGTCACAAATCTGTCGCAATTTATAGTTTTCTAAGAATTTGCGACGGAATAGTCTGTCTTAAAAAATTAAATTTCTTGTAGTACGAGTTCTTCTTCTTCCCAATCTCTTCGACATTCCACAAGAGTCTAACAACATCCATCTTATTAAAAAGACTGTGCATGTTGTCTTCTCACTAATACGTCTTCTCCATCTCTTACATGTACTCCTCATTCACTTTCAACTACGCATGATTATGCTAGTTTAGCACCAAGTCATCGCTCCTTTGCTTTAAATGTACTTGCTAATATGGAACCTAATTCTTATGTTAAGGCAGTGCAGGACTCCAATTGGTGCACATCAATGAATGCTGAAATACAAGCTTTAGAGCAAAATCATACTTGGACAATTATTCCCCTACCACCTGGGAAGATAACTATCGGCTCCAAATGGGTTTTTCGCATCAAACATAAAGCAGATGGTTCAATAGAATGATACAAGACGTGTTTAGTTGCTAAAGGTTCACTCAATAGAAAGGAGTAGATTATCTTGAGACTTTTTCTCCCGTGGCAAAGATGACAACTATTCGAACACTTCTTGCTATTTCTGTGATTCGTGGCTGGCATTTGGAGCAGTTTGACATAAACAATACTTTCCTCCATGGTGACTTGACAGAGGAAGTATACATAGACCCTCCTCCAGGAATTTTTTCTCTCCCGAGTTTTGTTTATAAGTTGAACAAATCCCTTTACGGACTGAAGCAAGCCAGCCGACAATGGCATAGCAAGTTATCAGCTGCCTTGATTTTTCAAGGGTTCCGACCAGCTTTCAGTGATCCAAGCCTTTTTACTCATTCTCTATCTAATTCTTTTTTAGTCATTCTCGTGTATGTTGATGATTTGGTGTTAACATGTGATAATCTTCGGGGCATCCAAGCTTTAAAGACTTTTTTCCACACTACCTTTCGGATCAAAGACCTCGGACGTTTGAAGTTTTTCCTTGGTCTTGAAGTAGCTCATTCACATCTGGGAATTAATCTTTGCCAACGCAAATATACCCTTGAACTTTTGGAAGAAGAAGGTTACTTGGGTAGCAAGCAGTTGCTACACCAATGGATTGTAGCTACACACCAGCTCTTAATGATTCTGCCCTACTTGCAGATATCACTCCCTTTCGCCGATTGATTGGACAGTTACTCTACCTTACCAACACTCGTCCTGATATCAGGCATGTAGTCCAACGTTTAAGTCAGTTTTTGGCAGCTCCTACAATTCTTCATATGCAAGTAGCACATTGAATATTACGGTACCTCAAAGGCAAGCCCGCTTTAGGTATATTTTATCCTTCTAATAGTTTCCTTGAATTAATTGCATTCTCTGATTCTGATTGGGTAGGTTGTCGTGATACATGATCTATTGCTTGATTTCTTGAAAATTCAAGAAACAACCTACCGTTTCTCATAGCCCCTCTGAAGCAGAATATCGTGTCATGGCTTCCGTAGCTTGTGAGATACAATGGCTTCTTTTTCTTCTCAAAGATTTAGCCATTACTCCGACAAAAGTGATACTTTATTCTTTGATAATCTTAGTACTATTCATCTTACTGCGAACCCCATTTTGACAAAACATCTAGAAATAGATTGTCACTTTGTTTGGGAAAAGACTCAAGCCGGACTACTCAAAACCTTGCATGTGCCTTCTCATTCTCAATTCGCTGATATTTTTACCAGGGCCTTATCCATTGCACGGTTTACATTTTTACTTGAGCATCTCGGATTGCATACCATTTTCCCATCGTCTGGCTTGTGGGGGCTATTACAAACTCTGATATTTTTGCTGATAAGTCTTTCAAGACTCTATGACTCCATCCTCACAAGAACACTGATTATCAAATTGCTAGAATGTATATCATGTATATTTTCTATATTTTGTATTCGTATCCTTTGGAGAAAATTTAGGGATTTGTAATTACTAGATAGTTTCTATCTTCTTGACTTGAGTTGTATAAAAGCTTTTAACTGACAATCAAGTGTGTGGAATTTTTTCCTGCCTTTCTTCTTTCCTATTATTTTTCACAATCTAATTACACCAATAGCTTTAGCTTCCTCTAAGGCAACTTGGACACTCACAAACAGCTATTGTAATGTACGAAAGTTTGTTCACACACATAATTTAGTTTAAAATCCTTGTTAGTTCGATTCCCATGTTATACGTTCTCCGACCATGAGGCATGTGAGTTTAATATCTCTCCATCATAATTTTATTTTTTCCCTAAAACATTGAAAATATTTTCTAATTATAAAATCAAAAATTATATTATTTTTATTTTTTGTGATCCAACTCATCAGATTGAAAGATATAATCCTGAAATGAAGACATAAACAACTGTTGGCTGTTCATTTTCAGGGATGATATAGTCCTCTTCATCTTCTGACTGTTACTGAGTTTCATCTACGAGGCCAAACATTAGTTCATCTGGCCCAACAGTACCACATCACCTGGGTTCAACAATAGCCCCATCTGGGGCAACGGATTGCAAGTTTTCCTTATAGAGCTATCAATCAGGCTATGTGAGTCAGGCTTGGCCAAGTCTGAGCTCGGCCTCGACCCGAACGGGCTCAATAATGTTGAGCCTGAGCTCAACTAACAGGGGCTCGAGCTGAGCTCGGACCTTAATAATTTTTTTTACTTTATCTTTTTAAAATAATAATAATGTACTAATTATTATTAAGTAATAAAAATGATATGAATATTATATATAAATTTTAAAGAATTATATGTTTTAGTTCATATAAATATTAAATAATTAGATACATATAGTAGCTATTAAATAATTAAACAAAAATAATAGAAGTATTAAATTTTTTATCTTTTCAAATTTAAGTTGAGCAATAAAAGAAAAATTATAGGTGCATGTGTGTGTATAAATATATAAAGTATATGTTTTTATAAATAATCAAATCATTAGTTGTCATATCTTCTTTCCTACAAAGAAATTTTATCAACAAAATTATGATTATAAACAAATTACAAGTATTTTTATGTGGTCAAAAAATAAAGCTCATTAATATTATTTTGATATATCAATTAAAATAATTAAAGAAAAGAAGTTAATAGTATGAACTACTATAATAACAAGCAAGATAGAAATGTGCTATTATAAATATAATTACAATATATACTTTCATAGTCACTATAAATAATAAGATTGATTTGTATATAATACAAAAAGAATTATTTATATTAATATATAAGTATAGACACAAGTGACGATAAATACTTATAATGAGAAAAAATTAGTTTATCGTGATCATAATATTGTCGATATACACAAATATATAGAATTAAGATCATATTTTAAGAAAAAAAAAAGAAACATACTACTACATAGAATCATAAATCTTTGAAGTCCTCATTCACTCTTTTTGAAAAATATGAAGAAAACCTTTTCTAATATTTATATATATCGATTTTATAAATTATAATTATAAAGTTTAGATTGAAAATTTGATGTACCAAATTTTTAAAAAATGATAAAAATTTATTTATACAAATAAATAAAAATTTTTAATCTTTAAACTTAAATATTTAGTATTATATATAAAGTATTATGATTATATTAATAAATTATTAATATATAATAATTATTATTATTATTAGAATCGAGTTTTTTTATCAAATTAGAATCGAGTTGGGTCAGAACTTTAATACTGAGGTCGAATATATTTTAGGTTGAGTTTGAGCTTATATAGGGCTCAGCCTGAGTATCTATATATAATTATTATTATTATTATTATTATTATTATTATTATTATTATTCGCTTGTATATCTCGTGGGCAATCATGGGCATATCTCTCGTTTGACTCGCAGCTCAACCGTGCTGATTCTGTGATGGTGATGGGCGTCCGGATCCGGTCCTGCACGTCCTTTTTGCAGGACGTGTATGACCAAATCTTGACCGTTGATCAGATTCGAAATCTGATCCAACGGCTGTAGAAATTTTACAAATTTTCAAATTTTTAAAAATACATACAGGGGTCAAAATATATGGTCCGTTGGATCAGATTTGACGTCTGATCCAACGGACCATATTTGGACGTGCAGGACCGGATCCAAATTCTGGTGATGGGTCTTCTTGTCGACGTCGTCGAGCATTTTGTTGAGTTGCATCTCTTGTGAAAATGTCGGAAGATCTATCGAAACGTCTAAATGTCCTTCAACAGCACTCTTTTCATTAACCTGTGAACTTTGGGTCATCTGGAATCGTCCTTCCCCCGATCAAAAGTTTTGCAGCAGAGTAAAAAGGTTTCGCAACATAAGTACCCGAGATAGCGTCACCGGATAGAATTAGTTGTTAGGCCATATTTGAATTTCAATTCAGAGTGAAAATTTTTTTAGGCTTTTGTGTCTGGGTTAATATCACTAAATTACGTTCAAGTTTGGAGCAAATTTTACTTTGCCCTAGAATATTGTTTTTGTGTTATTTTACTTATTCTATTAAAATCACATCAGTAATGTTATTTGAAACTATTTTTCAATTTTTTATCCTTAAATTTAACTAATTTGAAAAAAAAAAGAGTATCACTAAACTCCATTGACGTTTGGAAATCAATTTTACTTTTACCTTATAATATTATTTTTTATTAATAAATTACATTAATTAAATTCAACTCAACAATTTTATTTATAAAAAAATTCAGTAACAAAATTCAAAATCAATTGAAGGCGGGATTGAGAGGATGAGGTTAGATTGAGTGGAAATCATACGAGTTCATTATTGCATTTTAATCGAAAATGAAACTGAATTTTTATTTTTTATAAAAATTCAATTAGATTTAATCCAATTTTTTAAATTTAATATAATTAAAAATCTATTTTTTGTTTATTTATTAAAATTAAAGTGAGCCTAAAATTCTTTGAAATTGTTGATATTTTGGTTTGGTTCAAAATCAATCTGAAATAAGAAATTTTATTAAATAATTCGTAAAAATTATTTTTAAAAAGTAAATAAATAAATAACAAAGAATTTTGTTTTAAATAGAATCAAGTTAATTTATTTTAATTTTATTTCAATAAAAAATTAGTTTAGTTTGATTTTCGTGAAAAGTTTACAAAAGCAAATTAAAATTAAAAAGTCAAATCGAAAAACCAATAAACAAACATAATAGAGATTTGGTTGAGATGAAAGTTGGTATTGCTCCGAGAATGGATATAGATTAGAGTTGAAAATGACAAACTAACAAGAGAGAAGAGAAAAGAAATTTCAGAATTGATCATGTAAAAAAAGATATGTTTAACTTTTTTTCATAAAAAATGAAAGGTAATTGTTTCATTTTATCGCTTTATTAAGATTAATAATCAAACTTAATGATTTATGGTCTAATTAGATAAAAAATAACATTACAAGAAAAAATAAAACAAAAATAATGTTACAAGAAAAAATAAAACTTTTTCAAATGCTAAGATGGATAAGTGATATTGTTTCTAAGGGAAATAATACCATTTTAAATATCTATTAATAATTATAACATTTAACTAACATTTCATTAGGCAAAATGATACAAAAATAAGAATATAGGTAGGACTATCAATGGGCTTGGGCCGAGCTCGGGCCAGAGTAAGTTCGATCTATGTTCAGTCCGACCCGAGCATACACTTTATATATATATATGTATGCGTTTGTGTATATATTTTATGCAATAATAATATTATTATATCTCATTAAAAAGATATTATTATTATTATTTTTATATGTAATAATAATATAATTAATTAAATTTTTACTTTTATTTTTAATTAATAAACATTTAAGATTTAAATACTAGTTTAAATTTTTAAAAAATATAGTATCAATTATTCTTAAAAAATCAAACAAAAATTTATAGAGTAAAAATAAAAATATTTAAAAATTTTTTTGCCAAAAAAATCAGATTATGGTCGGCTTGAACCCAAACTAGCGAAGCTCAGGCTCATTTTTTTCAACCCAAAAAAATCGAGCTGAGTTTAAGCTTGGTAAAATCTTGCTCACTAGGCCCGATTAACACCACTAGTTATAGGGTAAAGTAAAAATATTTTTAAATGTTAAGGTAGCTTTGTAATATTAACTCTTTATATTTTACTATGGTCTAGTTTTGACTTTTATAAAAAAAGAGGTGGACCTAAAGCAGAAAAGTTTTTTTTTTTTTCTGGTTTCAGTAGTAAATCAAGTAGACTTGTAATTGGAAACTTGTTTGCTTCCCTTGTGTAATTAGCCATCTACCAGCTCATAGACGTTCCATTTTTTCAGATCGCAGACAGCAGTCTCTTTATTTTTTCCTTTTGGGTTTTAGCTTTCTTTTACAAATCAATTTATTTTAAATTTTTCAAATAAGATTTTCAAAAGAGAAATCAATCGAAATGTGCAAGGGTATATTTATTTCTTAAGAATTTTCACTTTACCTCATATGTTCACCCTTAAATTGAGGCCCAAGCTACTTACCATGAATCTGGTAAAAGTTGTAAAATTTAGTGAACAAATATTAAAAGCGATAATTTTTTGAAATTTATAATAATTGATTTGAAAAAAATTCATGTTAAGTTTTAGTAAGGAAATGATATGTTGGAAATTCATCACTTCCAATTTAATGTCCACTTTCTTACATAAAACGAATAGGAAAATGAACATTAAATTTTGGGATGCACCGAGAAAGTATATAAGAGTGGTAAATATCTTTGCAAAATTGACCACTTTCTTGAACATAGCATTTTATCAAATTAGTGACTATCCAAACTACAGAAGTTACTATTTAAGTAGCTAGTCCATTGGCACTTGCTGCATCTTTGATGACTCTATACTACACCCTTGCACATTTATAACCTTGCAACTTTACCTCATTTCTCTAATGCAACTTTAACGGTCAGGTAGGTAGCCACGCGATTGTAATCGTCTTTGTCTGATCACTTCCATAATGATAAGATTAAGAAAGCAAACAGCCAACATACTGTATCAAAATCTGTTCAAACACTTGAATTACGTCCATTTGGATTAGTATTTCTTTTTAAAAATTTTGTTTAATAATAATTATTATTATTTTAAAAAATAATTATTTATATGTATGAGTTCTTAATTCTTGAATAAAAATTTCGACAATTAAAATTCATTAAATACATAATAAAAAATAATAATTTTATTAAATACGTAATAAAAAAATATGCTATCAGTATCATAACTTAATTGCACTAATACCATCAATGAGGCCTAATTGAGAGAGATGTACGAGGTTGAAATTGATCATGTCCAGAGTCACTTTCCGTATGCAAAAATTCAGCCCCCATTCTGTTCGCTATCTCGATGCCGCGGAGACTTGCAAGGGCTTCTGCATGAGAAGAAGAGCAATACCTGCCATTGGAGTCCGAATCTTCTGTTCTACTTTCTATCACTTTTTTTATTTTATCAGTTGTCACATATTAACATTGTTGTGGTGTAATACTGATTGACGATTTTGAATATTTTCTGACGATAATGCCAAAACTTTTCTATAATTGGTAGCATATATAGTATTCCCAATTTTGAAAGTTTCAAGAAAACTCTTGTAAACGAGCATTGTCCATCAAAATTTCACCAAAACTTACAGATAAAACCATGTCTGAGTTCTTATGCAAGTGACCCTGAACCTGCTGGAGGATCTATAGATCCCATGCTAGTGAAAGTTGAAGCTACTGTTCCCTGAAAATTGCAGCCTGAGACCCCAGTTAAAGTTGGGGTAAGATATTCGTACTAGTTTAAGTGGCCCATTCAGTGAATACTGGCAGTAAATTGTTCTGTTGGCTGTGTCACAGCCTTCTAAGTTCTAATTTTTAGAGTCAAATCAGTTATAAAAAGAAAATGCTCTTAACTTTGAGAAAAATTCGCAACAACTCTCGAATTATGTGGTGAAACAATCAGCTCTGAGAAATTTTTCACTGCTTCTAGGCAATTCTGTTTTAAGACTGCTAAAGGGGAATGCAGCTCAAGAAATCTTGGAAGCTATAAGAATTGCTTTTCTAATGAGATCCCTGATCTTTGTAAACTTTTTCATTCTCAATACAAGAAAAAAAAAAACTTGTTTATTTTCTTTTCTTTTTGAAGATGAGAGTTTTGCTTAAAAGTTCTTTCAAGTACAAAGCAAAATTGGCCAGTATCCTTGAAGGTTTTGATGAAATTGCTTGTTTATGGGTGAGTCATATATTTTCGTATTCTTGAGACCTTTATTCGATTTGTTCTTGTGGAAGGGCTTCCGGTTCAGTCATTTCTTAGGTAAGGAGCACTGGTTCAGATACTTGAACATTGACCCGCTTGATCATTGATCCACTAGTTTGTTCACTGGGAAGAACAAAATTGTTCACGAATGGATTACTATACTAGTGTGGCTTGAAAATCAGAGCTTGCCTGTTCTACTCTGCTTGTCATTTGTCAAGCTGTAGATGAATTAAAGAGATGTACACCTGAGTAGAAACTTCTGCAAATTTGCAGAGAAAGCACATAATGATGTGAAAATGATCTAAACGCATTGCAATAAATAGAACCAACAACTGTACATTTTTGTCAATAAATTATAATATTTTTGTCAATGATCATGGTGACCATCAAATTGTGGAATTTGTAGTTGAATGGCCATTCAGATTCAGATGTATTATTGTTACTGCAAACTGGTTTTAGGAAACTGTTGTTCTTAAAAGAAAGCCTCACAATTCACTCATTTCTTTCACTAACCAAGCTATGATATTATTACTGTTGAAACATTTATGAAAAATGAGAAAAGTAATAGAAAATATGAAAAGATATTTCAGATATTATTAACCGTCAACTCACACATATTACAACTATAAACTAACAAAGATTAACTAAAAAGTATGAACTAAAATCCAATTAACTCTTACAAGTTTGTAACTTACTCTACTAACTCCTAAAGATTGAGTAAATCTAAAATAAATTTTCATAACTCTTACAGATATAGTCAACAATTAACTTAGTTATCTGACAATAACCTATTAACATAATCAACACAATACTTTAGATAAAACTAACTAATATAATCCATTTTAAATATAATATAGTCTACATATTTTCAATAGTTCACCCCCTTTCCCTTTCTCTTTTTTCAAAATCTGATACCAAGAAATTTTTTCTGGAGGGTCTTTCTTGGTTTGTTGGGAGAAAAAGAGAATTTCGGGACCACTATGGCACTATCTTGGCAGCTTCGTAGGATTAAGAGATGAATTTCCATATTCAGTCAATGGACAATATTGTATACATTCATTGGCACCAGTTCGCAGAAACTTTGAAGACAACGCAGCAAACACGAGAGTCCATTAAAAAGTAGGTGTAACAAAGAGGCATTTGCTGTCAAACTGGCCAGGTCGGATGTCTCGCGGGTTGAGAAATTATTAATTCATATTTGTTTGTACTAAATCTGTACTCTAATCGAGACAGTTCGCGAATTTAATTATTTTTTAAAATTTAAATTTTATATTATATATATTTTTATTATATATCAAAATATAAATTTATAATTAAAATAAAATTTTTTAATTAATTATTAATATTTTTAAAATAAAAAAATTTATTAAATATATATTATATATAATATGAAAAAAATTATATAAAAATATTTAAAATAAAATAAAATTAATTAATATAAATTATAACTATAATTAAAATGTGTGATGTAATAAAATTTGATATCAAAATTATAATATATTTTATTTTTTATAATATCTTTAATATAAAAATACAAAGATCTTACTCGCTCCGACTATATTAGCTCACTAGCTAAACAAAACGAACAAATTCAATCGGTATTTAAACGAAATTTAGAAACTAAAACTCCAACTTGCAGATATCACGGATCAAACAGGCTAGCCCGCTGGCTTAGATTCATTTTGCCACCATAGAGACATAACAAGCATATAGAGTAATCTTATTCAAACTAATACATGTTTCGACCACAAACAAACATTTCTAATGCAAGATTTAAAGCAAAAAATGTAAGGAGAGAGAGTGTTCATTTATCTAATACTGACCATATTAATGGTCTCTTTCCTCTTCGGCATTGTTTTGAACCTTCATTATCTTGACCGTCGTTCTGAATGCTCCTTCAGACTTTAGTATGCTCTTAAGTGATTCAAGCTTCAATCCTCTCTGAATCGTATAGGTTAATTCGAGGTTTCAAGTTTTTCTCTATCAAAGGTAGTTTTAGGGGATTTGAGGAAAGTGAATTACAGATTATGAAGATGATATTCGACATCTGAAGCGTCGGGTCGGTATCCGCTACGAAATGCATACACAATATTTTTATGCATTATAATTATGTGGTAAAACATTAGCTCTGAGAAAATTTTCAGTGTTTCTAGGCAACGGCTAGTTTAAGAATGCTAAAAGGGAATGCAGCTGAAGAGATCTCGGAAGCTGTAAGAATTGCTTTTCTAATGATCTTTGTAAACTTTTTCATTCTCAATCCGGAATGACACTTTTCTCTTTCTTTTTCTCGTCCTTCTTGAAGGTGAGTGTTTTGATAAAAAATGAAAGCTCTTTCAAACACAAAGTAGAATTTGTCATTATCTTTGAAGCTTCTGATGAAGCTGCTTGTTTATGGGTGAGTCATATTCTTTCGTATTCTTGGGAGCATTATGCGATTTGCATTTAGGTTAGTTTTATTATTTTGTATTATTAGGAGCTTTATTAACCGTTATAAGTTATTTTTCCTTCAAAAATTAAATTAAAATCTAATAGATAATTCTTAAAAATAAATAATAAATGTTATGAATTTGTTGATGCGCAATTGTCGTCGGCACAGCAAAATACTAATACTAATGTATAGAACTTAATAAAGAAAATATAATGTAGAGAATAGGAGAAAACTATAGAAAGAAAATAGAGAGAAAGAACAAGAGATCTTTATTGATTCTCTGAGAGTAAATTGATCAATGAATGAGTGAATACAACATCTCAGTCTAGAGCTATATTTATAGGGTTTATGGGTATATTCCAATCAGAAGAGGTATAGGGTAATCAGAAGACAAATCCTATCACTAATCAAAGATATGATAGAACTCTAACATCTATCTTCTGGATAGTTGGAGTATCTCTATAACTCTAATAATGGATATTCAAAATAATATTAATTTTATAACACCTAACAGAAAATAATTTTAATAATACATGATGATTTTTACATGTTATTAACATTTTTATCTTTTAAATATTCTAAAATTTTTTAAATTTTTACATAATATTTATTTTATAAATTATAATTAATTTTAAATTAATTTATAATATTTGTTATTGAATTATAATTTAAAATTCTAATATAAAATTTAAAACTAATAACTACACATTTACAAAAAAAAATAAATAATAAATAATAAAATTAATATATATATATATATATATATATATTAATTATAATTTTATTAATAAATAAGTTAAGAGACACTCACACCGTAAGGAGGTATAAGCTCTTTTGTTGCTCAATCTCCGATGTGTAAAAAAATATTTTAAACTTAGTCCACTCTATCTAATGTTGCCTAATTTGTCCATGTCGCAAGTCTGTGCCATCGAGAGACTATTTACTACTAAGCTGTAATCAATGAATTACAGTACACACTCAAAAGCCCTTTTTTTTTTTTCTCAAACTGTTTCGTTTTAAAAAATATTTTATTGGAACCATTCTTTTGCTGGTTTCAACTGTTGCTTAGATTGGTAAAATTTACCATTATCTTTGTATATAGCATATACAAACATATAAGAGAACGAGCAAAGTGAAATTCATAATTATAATTATAGCATGTTACAAATGTAATACTTGATTATTTACAAGGTGATATATACAAGTTTGACTCATATAATGTATATTTTTGTAAAATGAGTTATTAATTAGTCCTTTAATATTTAATTAAATATAATTTGTAATTTTAATTATAAAAATTTTAAAAATTTACAAATTTGATAATTAAAAATTAATAAAAATAATTAATTTTTTGTTAATTAAAATTAAAAATGATACGTCTCGATTATGATTTTATACGAATATTTTTGCATTATATGCAGAATTAATTTCTGAGTCGAATTTCACGATTATCAAAATTTTATAAAACAAATATAAAGACTTAAAAATGTAATTCATTAAATTAAATTTTGAATCTGACATCATGTGCAACAAAAATGGTCGTGCACGTAGCTTCGGCGAAAATGAAAATGACAGAGAGAACGTGCCGGTATAATGAATGAAGCAATCGCATCAGTTGACTACACAACTAAAAAATTGGGAGTTGACTACACAACTAAAAAATTGGGAGAAAGTGAACTCGAAGAACCGCCCGACAGATCTGGTGACAGCGTTCAGTACTGTATTACACGTTCATAAATCGTAATTTAATTTAATTTGATAATTATTATTTTTATAAAAAATAAAAATATAATTATTAAATTAAATTTTAAATTTAATCTAATAAATTGACCTAGCCACAAACAACGCGTCTTTGACTAACTAACTTTCGAGATATTCCCTTTGAAAGGGGGGAATCTGCAATAGAGAATAGTATTTCTCCGACTTCTTAAGATAGTATTCATGCAAAATAAGATAGAGAATTAACTAGTAAAAGAGGGAAAAAATAAGTTAAGGTAATCTAGGCTCACAATCCTGATTGCTGTAATGAAACAACTAATTAATATTTGACACATGCCTTTTCCTTTAGTGTTTATTTGACAGCAAAAAATGTCAGGAGAGAGAGTGTTCATTTATATAATACTGACCATATTTAGGGTGATGGTCTCCTTTCTCTTTGGTATTGTTTCGAACCTTCATTCTCTCCACCGTCTTTCTAGTAGTATCCTCTTAAGTGATTCAAGCTTCAATCCTCTTCGAGTCGAATAGGTTAATTTGAAGTTTCGGGTTTTTCTCTATCAAAGGTAATTAATTTTAGGGGATTTGAGGAAAGTGAATTATAGATCATGAAGATGATATTCGACATCCGAAGGGTCGGGTCGGTATCTGACAAGGTGGCTGACGGCTGGCAAATCCAATTATTTATTTGCAACTTGCAAGAAGGTTACAAGCACAACACCTCGAATTGGAAGAATAAAAAAAGAAGAAGTAGACTTAGCCAAAGAGTTTAAGAAGATTGGCATACAAATTATTAATATTAATATAAAATTATAAATTTAATTATTAATATTAATGTAAGATTATAAATTTAATTTTTACGTAAGAGTTTAATGCTTTAAGCTGATCAGAAAGAATACTAGACCTAATCTCTTAATTCCCTTTAACATTTTCTTTCACAAAATTTTTTCATAATTCAGTTTCTCGAGTTTGATAGGCCTGCACTACGTAGGAGGCAACTATAAATAGCACTATTAAACACAGTCCTTCAGCCTTATCATCTTTCCTCCTTTTGGTTTTGATAAATGTATAAATTTGTGAAGTTGTTTGAATGCGAGGGCCTAAATCTGTTCTCCTTTAGACGCGAATATGCTAAATATATAATCACAAGAGGGGTGGGGTGGGGTAAAAAGTACCAGCGCATGAACCGATATGCTAAATGATTAAATTTTAAGATTTTACTATTTAGTAGTTATTACGTAATTAATCATCACCTGAATTTACGACGACTGGAAAGCTTTGAGACTTCTTCACATGTATCCCGAAAATTTAGTATGTAAAAGATTACTAAAAGAATATTGATGTGCAATCCGCGGAAGAACGAAATAGGTGATGGAATTTTCAGCTTGGACAAACAAAGATTCGATTTTCGAATAACAAACAATTCTTATAAACACAATATAATTAAATTCCTACGACACCTCTTACAAACTTGTTCTAAGCAATCCCGATAATAAGAATTTAACCAATAAGAAGAACACTTACACGCCACAATCGGAAAACTCAATTGATAAGTGAAAGTGAAGTTCTTGGAGTAACAAGAGTAAGAGGATTCAACCTTCTCAAGGTGGTGGCGGCAGCCCCTCAAAATGACACTCAAAATCTGCCCTAATTTTCCTCCAAGAAGGCTACTTATAGCTAGGGTTTGAAAGAAAGGGTTGGACTTAATGATACATATAAGCCCAACATAAAAACAAGATACATATGAGCCCAAAATAAGACAATTCCAACAAGGTTGACAGCCCAAGTCTTTAAAACATAATTGCCTCTTGGACTTAAGCACATTACATAGCCTTCAAGTCCGGCTCAAGTATTTGAGACAAATGGACCAAGTTGGGCTGTGGTCCAACTAAATCTCCTCCAACAAGTTTGGTCTTCAAATGTCGATCCACATAGGCAAACAAGGCCTCTTGAAGCGTCTTAGCCCTAGCTCTAGTTATTGGCCTGATCGGTATGATTGGCTCTTTATTTGACACGTCTAAGCCATCATAGCAATCCGTAGGCTTGCTCACATCAGTCCCTCCCTCCTCACGAAGATTCGTCCTCGAATCTGAATCCATATCAAAAGGAGAAAGGTCAACAACATTAAAGGTCGCGGAAACACCATACTCACCTGGCAGATCAAGCTTGTAGGCATTGTTGTTGATTCTTTCTATCACTTGAAATGGACCATCTCCCCTAGGAGCTAATTTGGACTTTCGCTGGGCAGGAAAACGTTCCTTCCTTAAGTACACCCAAACCCAATCACCGGGTTCAAAAGTCACCAATTTTCGTCCTTTATTGGCTTGTTTGGCGTAGACCTTATTTTTCTGCTCAATATGCTGTCTCGCCTTCTCGTGTAGGGCTCGTACCAGCTCAGCTTTGCTCTTACCATCTGTACTAGACAACTCATGCAAAGGTAAAGGCACCAAATCCAAAACAGTTAAAGGATTAAAGCCATATACAAGTTCAAATGGTGAATAATCTGTGGTTGAGTGCACACTCTGGTTATATGCAAACTCGATAAATGGTAAACACTCACTCCACGTTTTAAGATTCTTACCAACGACAGCACGTAGTAAGGTACCTAAGGTCATATTGACAACCTCGGTTTGACCATCAGTCTGTGGGTGACATGTAGTAGAATAAAGAAGTTTGGTACCCAATTTGCCCCACAACACACGCCAAAAATGACTTAGAAATTTAGCATCTCTATCTGAAACAATAGACCTAGGAATGCCATGCAATCTAACAACATCTTTGAAAAATAAATCAGCCACTTGCACATCATCATCAGTTTTATGGCATGCAATGAAATGCGCCATTTTACTAAACCTATCAACAACAACGAAGATGCTATCATATCCCTTTTTGGTCTTAGGCAAATCCAAAACAAAGTCCATAGAGATATCAGTCCATGGTTCAACAGGTACAGGTAAAGGGGTATACAAACCATGAGGTTTAACAGTGGATTTGGCCTGTCTACATGCAATACACTTGGCACACACACGTTCCACATCTTTACGCATTCCGGGCCAAAAGAAATGTTCTTGCAAAATATCTAAAGTTTTAGCAACCCCAAAATGTCCCATCAATCCTCCACTATGAGCCTCAAGCACAAATAAAGTGCACATAGAACAGTTAGGCACACATAATTGATTACCCCGAAAGAGATACCCATCATGCTTATAGAATTTTCGGAATGCAGTATGTTCACAAGCAGAATATACAGTAGCAAAATCATCATCCGAAACATATAATTCCTTAAGCTGCTCAAATCCTAATAATTTAGAATGTAGAGTAGTAATCAAGGAATACCTCCTAGATAAAGCATCAGCTACCACATTCTCCTTCCCTTGCTTGTATTGCAGCACATAGGGAAAGGTTTCTAGAAACTCCACCCAGGTGGCATGTCGCTTGCTCTGTCCCTTCAAATGCTTTAAAGACTCATGATCGGTCCTAATGACAAACTCTCTAGGTTGGAGATAATGCTGCCACACTTCCAATGCTCTCACAACTGCATACAACTCCTTGTCATATGTGGGATAATTGAGTTGTGCACCACTAAGCTTCTCACTGAAATATGCAACTGGTTTGTTCTCCTGCAAAAGCACAGCACCGATACCAATCCCAGAAGCATCACATTCAACCTCAAAAGCTTTCTGAAAATCAGGTAAACATAAAATAGGAGCAGAACATAATTTTTCTTTCAACAATGTAAATGCATGTTCTTGTTCCCGACCCCAAGTAAACCCTTTTTCTTTCTTAATTACCTCAGTTAAAGGAGCAGCAATGGTAGAAAAATCCTTCACAAATCTCCTATAGAAACTAGCAAGTCCATGAAAACTCCTCACGTCACTCACACTCTTCGGAATTGGCCAATCCTGGATAGCCCTCACCTTCTCACTATCAACCTCAACTCCATGGGAACTGATTACAAACCCCAAAAATACTAACCGCTCAATGCAAAATGTACACTTCTTGAGGTTTACATATAGTTTTTCATGTCTTAATACATCTAAGACACACTTCACATGCATGACATGCATATCTAAATTATTGCTATATATCAAAATGTCATCAAAGTATACAACCACAAATTTTCCAAGAAATGCATGCAAAACATGATTCATCAATCTCATAAAGGTGCTGGGTGCATTAGTTAAACCAAATGGCATGACTAACCACTCATACAATCCATACTTAGTTTTGAAAGCAGTTTTCCATTCATCTCCTGGTTTCATTCTAATTTGGTGGTATCCACTTTTCAAGTCAATTTTTGTAAAGATACATGCACCATGCAGCTCATCAAGCATGTCATCTAACCTAGGAATAGGATGGCGATACTTTACAGTGATTTTGTTCACAGCTCTACAATCCACACACATCCTCCACGTTCCATCCTTCTTTGGCACCAATAGTACAGGTAAAGCACAATGACTCAAGCTCTCTCTCACGTGTCCTTTCTCTAATAGCTCATCAACTTGTTTCTGAAGCTCTTTTGTTTCCTCAGGATTACTCCGGTAAGCTGGACGGTTAGGTATTTGAGCTCCAGGCACAAAGTCTATTTGGTGCTCTATGCCTCTCAAGGGTGGTAATCCCGGGGGCATTTCTTCAGGAAAAACATCCGCATAATCCTGCAAAAGAGATGAAAACACACTAGGCAAAGAATCAAGAGGGTTAGTGTCAGAAACCAAACACTCTCTATATCTTACTATGACTAGTGCTCTCCTCTCTCCCATCGCTCTTCTCATGTCTTTTTCTCTCGCATACAAGTTGACTTTTCTCTCTTTTTGTTCAATGCATCTTTCACTCACTGTGTAGTCACTCACATTTGGGCCACTCCCAATTTTCTTTTGGGCCTCTTTTCCCTCTTTAATTTTGTCACGCTCTCTACCCGAATCCTCCTCTCCTTTACTTACCTTTGACTGATCCAAGTATAGCTCACGAGGTGATAGAGGTATAAGAATGAAATTTCTGCCCTTAAATTTGAAGGAGTACCTATTGGTATACCCATCATGTGATACTCGCCTATCAAACTGCCAAGGTCTTCCAAGGAGTATATGACCAGCCTCCATGGGAACCACATCACACAACACCTCATCCACATATCTACCAATTGAGAATGTCACCAATACCTGTTTAGTTACCTTCACATCCGCACTATCATTAAACCATTGTAACTTATAAGGTTCTGGATGTTTCATGCAAGTCAGCCCCAATTTCTCTACCATGGTGGTACTAGCTGCATTGGTACAACTTCCCCCATCAATGATCAAATTGCACACTTTTCCTCCCACTAAATACCTTGAATGAAAAAGATTTTCTCTTTGATCTACAATCTCTTCTGCAGCCCGAGTACTCAATACTCTCCTAACTACAAGTGCTTCCCCTATAACAGCCCTCTCAAAGAAATCATCATCATCAAAGGCATTTTCATGAACAAATTCAGTTTCACTACTACTATCCTCGGAATCAATCACTCCATTGTCTCTCATAATCATAATCTTCTTATTAGGACATTGAGATGCAAAATGACCAGTTCCGAAGCATTTAAAACATTTCATGGAAGAATGCTTACTAGAGGTAGCTTGGGTGTTAGAGGTACCTTTCATTTCAGATTCCCCGATTGGTTTCTTAGGTGATTCCTTGAATTCCACTCTAGGTGCTTCCTTGAATTCCACTCCCTTATCCTTAAGCTTGTCCTCTTTTTTAGGCCATCTAGAGTTCCAGCCATAGTTAGAATTTGCTCCGCTCCTTGCTGCCAGTCTAGTCTTTAGCTGTCTCTCCACTTTCATGGCCATGTTCACCATGTCCTCAATCTCTAGGTAGTGTTGCAGCTCCACAACGTTAGCTATCTCCCTATTGAGTCCACTCAAAAATCTGGCCATTGTCGCCTCCGGATCTTCCTCGATGTTGGCTCGGATCATAGCCACTTCCATCTCCTTGTGATAGTCTTCAACTGATTTAGGCCCTTGAGTGAGTCGTTGAAGTTTTTGGTGCATCTCCCTATAGTAGTAAGAAGGCACAAAACTCTTCTTCATGCATGCCTTCATTGCTCCCCACGTAGCAATCGACATCTCTCCATTACTCCTCCTAGATGTCACCATTTGATCCCACCATATTAGTGCATAATCAGTAAATTCAACGGCTGCAATTTTTACCTTCTTATCCTCGGAAAAGTTGTGACACTCAAAAATCAAATCCATCTTCCTTTTCCACTCTAAGTAAGCGTCGGCATCATTCCTTCCTTTGAAAGCGGGAATCTGCATTTTAATGGATTTGAGGTCTCCGTCTCTTCTATTAAATGGCAAGTCCCTTTGAAATCTCCTAGGTCGGTGTGCATCAATCTCCTCCTCCTCCGCAAACTCATCCTCCTCCGGTTCATACCGAGGTAGAGGTCAACGAGGTGGTGGTTGTTGTTGGCGCACTCCCGCACGTCTCCCTTGAGGTTCCGCACGCCTCTCTTGTCTGATTTCATCAATTTGTTCTCTTATCTCATCAAAGGCTTGGTTGAACCTCTCAAATTGTTGCTGCATAGCTTTCAAAGTGAAAGCAATATTTGCATCTCCCCCTTGGTGCTCCTCGGTACTACCTCCTTGTGACATTGCGAAGTGATATTGTACCTGCAAAACAACGTTAGAAATAAACAACCTCACACACCCCCTCACGTGTTTCACTCAAATGTTATCACTCCCCTCGTGTTTATGTCACGGCAATGACACCCTCAAATGAGCTCACACACTCTTGCCTTTTACCACTCAATTCCTCTTAAACTCAAGCTACACTTAAGAACCAATCTCAACAAACCAACGAGTCTAGTTGGAGCCCAAATAACATGCAACAACCAGTCCAAGAACACTAGGTTACAAAAGCATCAAGCAATGACAAGCCCAAGAACACTAGGTTACAAGTGTTTACAAATATCAAACAATGACCAGCCCAAGAACACTAGGTTACAACCTTCCAAGTACCAAACAGCCCAAAGACAATAGGTTACAATTGTCTAAGTAGCAAACGATAACCAATACACTAACAATTGTTTACAACACAACCAATACACTAACAAGTGCTTACAATCTTTGAAACTTCAATAGTCTAGCAACAAATTGCCAACAATAGTCCAGTTTACAACAATATCCAACCCAAGAACAGTAAATAGCATACAATCTTGGAAGCTCAAAACAAGAACTATAACAAGTTAACAATTGGAACAAACAAAATTTTTAAAAAATGCCTATCACAATTAACTCAAAATGGTCCAACAACAAGTATGAATATACTAGAAAGAAATTTTTTTTGTGCACTGACTTTTTTTTTTCGGACCGACTTTTTTTTTTCTTCTATTTTTTTTCTTTTCTTTTCTTGTCTGAAATATATGTGTATATGTATTTGATTGTACTGTTTTTTTTTTGTTTATAACAATTTATCCCAAGCAAATATTACAAAATGCTTAATACAAAGAATTGGAAACCTAGGCTGAAAATTTCACACCTTTTGAAGCTTCTCGGTTAGTCTTTGAAGAAGCCGTTTGAAGTGGCTGTTCGGGCAGTCTTTGACTTCAACGGAGCAGAATGAAAATCCTCTCCACACCTCGGCTCTGGTACCAAAATGACGTGCAATCCGTGGAAGAACGAAATAGGTGATGGAATTTTCAGCTTGGACAAACAAAGATTCGATTTTCGAACAACAAACAATTCTTATAAACACAATATAATTAAATTCCTACGACACCTCTTACAAACTTGTTCTAAGCAATCCCGATAATAAGAATTTAACCAATAAGAAGAACACTTACACGCCACAATCGGAAAACTCAATTGATAAGTGAAAGTGAAGTTCTTGGAGTAACAAGAGTAAGAGGATTCAACCCTCTCAAGGTGGTGGCGGCAGCCCCTCAAAATGACACTCAAAATCTGCCCTAATTTTCCTCCAAGAAGGCTACTTATAGCTAGGGTTTGAAAGAAAAGGGTTGGGCTTAATGATACATATAAGCCCAACATAAAAACAAGATACATATGAGCCCAAAATAAGACAATTCCAACAAGGTTGACAGCCCAAGTCTTTAAAACATAATTGCCTCTTGGACTTAAGCACATTACATAGCCTTCAAGTCCGGCCCAAGTATTTGAGACAAATGGACCAAGTTGGGCTGTGGTCCAACTAAATCTCCTCCAACAAGTTTGGTCTTCAAATGTCGATCCACATAGGCAAACAAGGCCTCTTGAAGCGTCTTAGCCCTAGCTCTAGTTATTGGCCCGACCGGTATGATTGGCTCTTTATTTGACACGTCTAAGCCATCATAGCAATCGTAGGCTTGCTCACATCAAATATTATAATAATAATTAAGGTATCATATATCCCAAAAAAATTATCATTCATTAGTTTTGAATAGATTATTATTTTTTTTTGGAATGAAGGGACAGGATGTTGAATCAGATTCAGATATACTGTTTAAGAGTGTTTATCACACTATAACTTTGTTATAATGAGATTTTAAATTAGTGCTTAAAATTATACAAAATTTTAGTGTTAAAATTCTATATCAAGAAAGAAATGTAAGAAATTATTCCTAATTTATTTAGGGACTTAAGTATGGCCCACACATTAGGTTACCATAATGGTTAAGGTAACTAAAATCTCTTACTAATGAGAAGTTGGATAGGATAAGGATTCTATTTTCTATTGGATTATGCATACCAGTTATTTTCCTTGATGGACGGAAACAAGTACGTACGCTATTTACTCTGAGGGTCCCTAGCCTATCTATATATATTACGCCTGTGACATCCATCAGTCGAGGGGATTTTCTTCTTTCGATAGATATAGGCTAGAAGACTCCAGGGTTTCTATCGTGGATCACAAAGTTGGTGAGAACGTCTTTTAATTTTGCTTGAACAATTATGGCTATCGCTGAAGGTATGTTTCTGTATATTATTTTTTCGCTGCTATTTATATGCATACCTTTAAAAGTTTCTAACATGTGGTATCAGAGTCAGGTTAGCCATATTGTTTGGTATATATGTCATGTAATAATTTCTCCCGTCAAAAAATTCATAATGTATATTATGATATATTGTGATTTTGATAGTTATTAAATTTGTTAAAAGATGAAACTTTTATGAAAATTGTATGCTTTATGAAATCTGTTCTTTTTTCTTGATTTCGTACATGTAAGCATCTCCTTTCCAGATTCCACCAAAATTTTATTTTTGGTCTGAAGGCATTAAAAAATAAATATATCCTTCTTTAGGCTTTCTGTCTTATTTGAAGACATTGATTTTTTGTCTTATTTGAAGTTACAGAAGCCTTGAATTTTGTCTTCTTTAGGCTTTTGCTTTTGCTACAATTTACCAGAATCGATGCATGTTACTTTTGGCTTTGAATAAGTTGGAAATTTTTTTTCTTTTTGCCCTTATTCTGTCGGTTTTGGTGAATGAAAATTGGACATTAAGTTTGACTCTTGACCGTTATCAATGTATGACTTTTTTTTTTTGGTTTTGAACAAAGGTGTTAAAAAAAAATTCGGTTTCTATGAATGGTTGGAGCAGATTCACTTGTGTTTTGTCTTCTTGGCCGTTATGTTTACTTTGACTTGGTCATCAATATTATTAGTTTATTTACCATCATATATCAAGAGTATTTTGCCCCTTTATGAATGTTCTTAAATGCCTTATGGTCATTGTTTCTTGTTGAAGTATGAACTCGTATATTATTTATAAAATATAAATAAATAAATGTTGGTAATATTAAGTTTGATTATCAAAATTGCCCATTTTAATTTAATGGCAATTGGACATTCTTATTCAATATATATGTTAGCCCTAAGGGCAAATTATGTAGTTTTGATTAATGATAAATATTGATGAGGACTAAAATGTTTGATTATTGTGTGATAGGTTCTGTAAACTGAGAAGTATGAAGTCTCATTGCTTTGAAGCAAAAGTTCAAGAACAACTTCAGTTAAGCAAAGTATTTGGAATTTGAAGAATGTTGCTCTAAAGATTATCAAAAAGCATTGAAGACTTGAAGTGTAGAGTACATTTAACTTTTAAGTAAATCTCTATGTAAACTCTACACTTGCATGTCTTGGTTATCATTGAATGCATAAGAGAGCATAAAAATAATCTTATGATTTTAAAGGCTTTGAATGAATCTTTTTATAAGATATGTTAGTAAACTTCATATGTTCTTGTTTTTCAAGCTTATATATGGTTAAATAAGTTTTATATACATATCAAATGTTTTTCAAACTCATTGAAGTTATATCTCAAATGATTTTACAAAGTTTGAAAATGCTTCCAAAAAATTCGGTCGTCCGAATTTTGTAGCAAAAGTTTGTTACTATTCTTCCAGAGAAATTTGGAAGAAGATTCGGACGCAGCCAAAAAATTCGGTCGTCCGAATTTTTGGCCTTCAGCATGGTCACTGTTCTTCCAGAGAAATTCGGAAGAAGATTCGGACGCAGCAAAAAATTCGGTCGTCCGAATTTTTGTTCTCAGCATGGTTACTATTCATCCAGAGAAATTCGGACGAAGATTCAGACGCAGCCATGAAATTCGGTAGTCCGAATTTTCTGAAACTAGCCGTTTCTAGCCGTTTTATGAACGTTTTAACAAATTTTCAAATTCTATAAAAGCTATAAACATGCAAATTTTTGTAACTCTTGAAATCTTGAAAACTCCAAGCATTCAAAAGCATTTAGCAAACATTTCTTAAGCTCTCTTATGTCTTGTGCATTCAATTGATCAACCCAAAAGACATCAAAGTGTGAAGGTGCAAAATTGTGTAATATCTACCATCAAGTGGTAACTTCTACACATTCTCATTTATTTATCAAATTGTGTATTTCTACTAGCTCTAGCAAGGTTATCTTGATAACATAAAATCCTTTAGATAAGGGTGATCCTTGAAAGTGTGATTCAAGGTTGTTTAAGATATAAAACCATTGTTTGTGGTGAGCCTTGTATTGTAAACATTACTAGAAGAGGTTGTGAGTGTAAAACCATAGTTTGGTGAACCTCTCTTGTAATTTGTAAACCTGAGCAATTAGTAGATTTGTTGAAATCCTTAAGTGTGAGCTTAAGGTAGTGGATGTAGATCTTGAGGATCGAACTACTATAAATTGTTTGAGTTCTTTGTTATTGCTTTCATTACTGCCTTGCTATCAATTATCTATAATTAGCTTATATAACTTGTTCTTGGTCTAAACGCATAAAAGGTTTAAGTTTGCGAAAATTATCCAAATACCTAATTCACCCCCCTCTTAGGTATTTCAATTGGTATCAGAGCTAGAACTTCTGTGTGTGGTTTAACAACCTAGAAGACAAAGATCCTATGGCTAATATGTCAAACCTACCTTACCTAGAAGGATCTTCCACAAATGGACCACCTTTGTTTAATGGAATAAATTACACTTTCTGGAAATCTAGAGTTAAAATTTATATTTGTTCTATTAATTTTGATTTGTGGAACATAATTGAGAAAGGTCCTTATGTCCCAATGAAAATGAGTGCTGATGGAATAACCTCAGTACCCAAGTCCACTGATGAATTTGATGAGCATGATTCTAAGAAAATGACTTTAAATTATCAAGCCATGAATATATTAAGTTGTGCTTTAGATGTTACTGAATACAATAGAGTTAGTGGATGTGATTCTGCTCATGACATGTGGAGATTACTTCAAATTACACATGAAGGAACTAATCAAGTTAAAGAATCTAAACTTGCCATGCTAGTTAGAGATTATGAATTGTTTACCATGAAACAAGGTGAAAATATTAGTGATATGTTTACAAGATTTACTAACATTTTCAATGGCTTAAAAGCTTATGGTAAAAGCTATACTATGGGAGAGCAAAACAGAAAGATTTTAGATGCTCTACCAAAATCCTGGCGACCTAAAAACACTTGCCATTGAGGAATCCAAGGATTTGAAGACTCTTCCACTTGAAGAGCTCATTGGATCTTTACTGACTCATGAAATGAAGATGAAACGGCTAAATGACAAGGAGGATGAAGAAAAGGGAAGAAAAGGAGTTGTACTCAAGTCTTCAAATCACTTGAGTGAACAAGAACAATCTTCAAGTGAAGAAGAAGGAGGAAACAGTGGAGAAGAAGAGATTGCGATGGCAGTAAGGAAGTTTAAAAGATTCTACAAAAAGGAGTTTCTCAAGAAAGGAAGAAAACCAATCAAGAAGAGTGGACAATCCTCATCCTATAAACCTCAATGTTTTGAATGTAAAAGCACAGAGCATCTTGTTGTCGATCGTCCTAAAGCTTTGGAAAAAGAAAGAGAAAGCAAAAACAAAAAGAAATCTGTCAAGAAAGGAAAAGGATTAGCTGGAACATGGGATCAACAAGAAAGTGGGGATGAAAGTGAAGGAAAGGCCAACATATGCTTTATGGCCATTGATGATGAGGTACAATCTTCACCCTCTATTTCAAATGTATATGATGATGATATTGATTCCTGTGATCTTATTGTTGAGTTATATGAAGAATTAAAAAAGGCTTCAAAAAGAAATAAAGAAATGAAACTCAAAATAAATTATTTATCTAATGAAAATTCAAAATTATGTGTTGAAAATGGAAAACTTCTTGAAACCATTAGTTGCATTGCTATTGAAAAAGAAGTTTTGAATACAACTATACAAAACATATCTTTTGAAAACAAAAAGCTTTGCACTAGAATTATTTCTCTTGAATCAATGATAAAAGATCATGAGCTTCTAAAAAGGAAAGTTAATGATCTAACTTTATGCATTGAGAGATTTACAAATGGAAGGGAAAATTTGAATGAATTACTTGGCTATCAAAGGTCTTCATTTATAAAACATGGTCTTGGTTTTACTCATGATTATTCTGCTCCAAAACAGAAAAAAATCTTTTGCTAAAGAATCTTATCATTCTAGATCACATATTTGCTGCACTTATTGTGGTAAACATGGACACAAGGTGTCTAGATGTTTTTATCAAAAGAAAAATAGAAAGTGGTGTTAAAACCATTTGGAAAGTCAAAGAAACTTTTACTAACCCCCTTGGACCCAAGAAAATATGGGTACCAAAAATCACCCTTTCAAATTTGGTATAGGTACAATTTGCCTCAAGATCAAGTGCCACAAAATGGTTCCTTGACAGTGGATGCTCAAGGCATATGACTGGAAATGCATCACTTGTTAGTGAACTTCAAACTACAAGTGAAGGTTTTGTCACATTTGGAGATAAGAAGAAAGGGAAAATACTTGGAATATGTAACATTGGTAAAGGTTCTTTCCCTCTTATCAAGAAAGTATTACTTATTGAAGATTTAAATTATAATTTACTGAGTATTAGTCAATTATGTGATAATGGATGCAAAGTAGAGTTTAAATGTGATACTTGTACTATTCTTGACAATGCAAGTAACAAAACTATCTTTGTTGCTAAAAGAGTTGGTAATGTATATGTGTTGTATCTTGATGAGCTTATTACAAATGATATTAAATGTCTTGCCATTCATGACAATGATGGATTTTTATGGCATAGAAGATTAGGACATGTAAGCATGGATTTATTAAACAAACTTTCTACACAAGAGCTGGTGAGAGGATTACCTAAATTGCATTTTTGATAAAACTCGCCTCGTGATGCTTGTCAATATGGAAAACAATCAAAAACATCTTTTAAACCAAAGAAAATGGTTTCTACCTCAAAACCTCGTGAACTAATTCATATGGATTTATTTGGACCTATGAGGACTACTAGTCTTGGTGGTAAAAGCTATGCTTATGTGATTGTTGATGATTTTTCAAGATTTACATGGGTAATCTTCTTAGCACAAAAAGATGAAACATTTTATGAATTTTCAAAAATCTTCAAAAAGGTTCAAACCTCTCTTGATTGCAAACTGATTTCTATTAGAAGTGATAATGGAAGAGAATTTTGTAACCAAGACTTTACAAAAATTTTGTGATGAATATGGTATTACTCACAATTTTTCAGCTGCCAAAACACCTCAACAAAATGGTGTTGTTGAAAGGAAAAACAGAACCTTACAAGAAATGGCTAGATCAATGCTTTGTGAAAACTCATTACCAAAGTATTTTTGGGCTGAAGCTGTTAATACAGCTTGTTATATCATGAACAGAGTTTTACTAAGACCTTTTATAAGAAAAACACCTTTTGAACTTTTATTTGACAAAACTCCATCAATTGTCTATTTCAAAGTTTTTGGTTGTAAATGCTTCATTTTAAACACTAGCAATTATCTTGGTAAGTTTGATAGAAAATCAGATGAAGGAATTTTTCTTGGTTATTCATCAAATAAAAAGGCATATAGAGTCTATAATAAAAGAACATTGTGTGTTGAAGAAACTATTCATGTAACCTTTGATGAATCTAACATTTATCTTCAAAGAGGAAATGAATATGACACAGGCACATCAATGGTTGAAAATCATACTCAACACCAAGCACCCACAATGGAAGATCATGCCAAAGAAGAAGAAATAATGGAGCAAGAACAAGATGGTCAATCAAGCAATGATCAAGAACTTCCAAAGGATATCACATATGCAAAAGGTCATCCTAAGGAGCAAATCATTGGTGATGTCTCCCAAGGGGTAAAAACAAGGCGGTACTTTATTGATAACTTTGCTCTTTTATCTCATATTGAACCAAAAAATATTGATGATGCATTGTGTGATAATTTCTGGATTATTGCTATGGAAGAAGAGCTGAATCAATTTGAAAGAAATAAAGTTTGGTCTCTTGTTCCTAGACCTCATGATCATTCTGTTATTGGTACAAAATGGGTTTTTAGAAATAAGTTAAATGAACTAGGAGAAGTAGTTAGAAATAAAGCTAGACTTGTTGCTCAAGGTTTCAACCAAGAATAAGGCATTGACTATGATGAGACCTTTGCTCCAGTAGCCAGATTAGAATCTATAAGAATAATTTTGACATTTGCTTGCTTTAAAGTTTTAAACTTTTTCAAATGGATGTTAAAAGTGCTTTCCTAAATGGCTTTATTGAAGAAGAGGTTTATGTAGAACAACCTCCTGGTTTTATCCATAAAAAATTTCCAAATTATGTGTATAAGCTAACCAAAGCTCTATATGGACTAAAACAAGCTCCAAGATCTTGGTATGAAAGATTAAGTGGTTTTCTTCTCTCAAAAGGTTTTACTAAAGGAAAAGTAGACACAACTCTTTTTATTAAAACATCTTCTAAAAATGATATTTTGCTTGTACAAATCTATGTTGATGATATCATTTTTGGTTCTACTAATATTTCTCTTTGTGAAGAGTTTGCTAAAACTATGCAAAATGAATTTGAGATGAGCATGATGGGAGAACTAAGTTTCTTCCTTGGACTACAAATTAAGCAAACCAAGGATGGAGTCTTCATCAATCAAGAAAAATATACTAAAGATCTATTGAAAAGGTTTGGAATGGATCAAGCAAAAGGAATAAGTACTCCTATGAGTTCATCAACTAAACTTGATAAAGATGAGAAAGGTAAAAGTATTGATGAGAAATTATATAGAGGAATGATAGGAAGTTTACTCTATCTCACTGCTAGTAGACCAGATATTATGTTTGCTGTTTGCTTGTGTGCTAGATTCCAATCATGTCCTAAAGAATCTCATCTAATTTCTATCAAACGAATATTTCGTTATTTGATTGATACACATGACTATGGTCTTTGGTTTTCTAAAACTTCATCTTTTGAACTTATTGGATATTCTGATGCTGACTATGCTGGATGCAAAGTTGAGCGTAAAAGTACAAGTGGTCATTGTCAATTTCTTGGTAGTTGTCTAGTGTCTTGGTTTAGTAAAAAGTAGGCTTGTGTATCTTTATCCACAGCAGAAGCTGAATACATAGCTGCAGGAAGTTGTTGTGCACAATATTATGGATGCAGCATACTTTACTTGATTATGGTCTTAAATTTAAGTGTGTGCCTATACTATGTGATAATACTAGTGCTATCAATTTGAGCATTAATACCATTCAACACTCTAGGACCAAGCATATAGAGATAAAACATCATTTCATTCGTGATCATGTGATTAAGAAAGATATATTCTTAGAACATGTAAATACAAATGATCAAATTGCTGACATATTTACAAAGCCTTTGGCTGAGGAAAGGTTTAATCATCTAAGAAGACTCTTAGGAATTTCAAAATTCAATGACTAATGTGTGTATTAATGTTGTGATGAAAACAGATATTTATTGATCAAAAATTCGGACGCAGGACAGAAAATTCGGTCGACCGAATTTTCTGAACCAAAGAGACAGAAACTTTCGACCGAAAATTCGGACGCAGACCTAAAATTCGGTCGTCCGAATTTTGCGGATGCATCCCTTTAAATGAAAATCGAACGGTTTCTTCCAAACATTACAACTTCTGAATTTTACATCCTTTCAAAACCTCTCATACCCATTCACGTCCAAATCAAAATCTCTTCAAATCCACACACTCTCATCCCGATTTTCCTTCATTTTTAAACTTCTAAGCCCTAATTTCATACAGAAAACAAATCCTTCTCAAGAGAATACATCATGGTGAGAACAAAGAAGCCCAATGTTGAGAAAGAAAAAGGAAAGGCTAAGGAAGGAGATGGAGACCCAATCCTCAATCAACCAAGAAGGATTCGCATTCCTCAAACACAATCTGGGGTTGACAGGTTTATCTCTATCAAATCTACTCATGAATTTGATGAATGGAATAAGAATAGTAGAAAGATTATTCCTGGATATAAGGTGGATGCTGATAAACTATCTAGTATGGATATGGTTCTGTCATATTTCAATGATGTTGGATGGAGTAGTTTGTTGTTTATTAATGAAGATTTTTATCCTACTTTGGTATATGAATTCTATGCAAACCTAAAGGAGGAAAGAACTGAGATTGTTGGGGATGATAGGATACAATGGTATTCAACTAGAGTATCCCAAGTTGATATTGAATTAAGTGAAGCCCTGATTAACAGAATTTATGGGGTAAGTGACAGTGGGGCTAAATATTATGCACCCTCAATGCATTGCTATGATCGTCAACTCTTTACATATGATAGATTTGAACAAGTATTTACAAATGGAAGAGAGTTTAGATCTATAAAAGAGAGGGAAATCAAGAATTTGGATGCTAGAGGTAGAGTATTGCATCATATGGTAACTACTATGATTGTTCCTAACTTTGGACATAAATCATCAGTAGGTAATATGCATATGGTATTAATGTTGGCCTTGCATGAACAGAGGAAATTGAACTTTGGATATATAGCCTTAAGACACATGATTACTGCTAGAAAAACAAGAACTAAGGCATTCCCTTTTGGAAGGTCATTAACAAAAATCTTTAAGCATTTTAAGATTAAACTTCCAGGAAGAGGACAAGCCTTTAAAAGTGGAGAAATATACACTGATGAATCCCTTAAGAGAATGCAGCTTATCCTTGATGATGATGGAGTATGGAAAACAAAAAGAGGATCCTCTCCAAAAAGATTAGGAAGAAAGGAAAGGACAGAAAGTGTAGAAGAGGAAAAGGAGGAGGATGAAGATGAGGAAGATGAGGAAGAGACCCTTGCAAGAGAAATGAAGACAAAAAGAAAGCATGACACTTCAAGTGAGGGGGAGCAACCACCAACAAAAAGAAGAGTAGTTGAAGAAGAAACTGAAGTTGAGTCAAGTGGTGAAGGAATAACTAGAGGTGACACCATAATAGCCAAAGCATTCCAAGAAGCCTTGAACAATCAAGTCATGGAAATGGAGAAGATGTATAAGTTCTTTGAATCATTTGCTCCAATGATTCTAGGAAAATTAGATGGACTAGAGAGTAGAGTGAAACACATTGAGGAAATCCTAATGAGAAATGCTCAAAGTGGTGAAGGACCCTCTAGGCCTCAAGATAGAAATGAGGAAGATGATGATAAAGAGGAAGATACGAAGGACAAAGATGATGACAGTGATGATGGGGATGATCAAGGAGGAAATGATGAGACAGTGGCAGAACAAGAAGAAGAAGAAGAAGAACATGTACATGAAGAACCACAAGAGGCAGGAAGCCAAGTAGCTCAAACTGAAATTGTCTCACCATCACACATTTCATTCAGCCAAGGAAGAGTGAAGCACTTGGCCATCAAGAAAGGGATTAGCAAAGCCTCTTCATCAACATCACAAGACTAAGCATCTCTTCCATTCTATTTACTGCTTTAAGTCATTTGAATTTTTAGTTATGCATCTAATGTTATAATCTTCTTCAGTATTTTTCTTGCATCTTATGTAATAGTGAAGCTCAATGATGAAATCTCAGTGATGAGAGCTTCCTTTATGTGTTAAATTGTTAATCTCATTTTCATTGACCCCATCTTTGACTGATGACAAAAAGGGGGAGAAGAAATGAGGATGACAAAAATGTGTGAAAAATTGCTCGTATGGGATGAGATAATGAATTTTTTGAATTTTCTCTATATGAATTGATAATGAATTTTACGTATATGAATTTTTCTGTATGCATGTTTTTCTGAGTCTTATGTCTCAATCCTATAGATGTTTTCTATGTGTTTTTCCGTAAATGAATAACTTGTTCTTGAATTGTTACTCTATGAAAACTCTATGAAAACATTTGAATGCATGAGCTATAACTTGTTGCCAAAAAGTATTCTATTGTTTGTTCAAATTGATCTAAATCTGTTTTAATCTCTCTATTATGTTTGAACAACCTTAGGCATTCATTATATTGAATTTATTATAGTTTTTGACTTAAGATTTAAAAAAATTCGGATGCATGATCAAAAAAAATTCGGATGCATGTTCTAAATTCGGATGCATGCATATTTTGCTGTCAAAAAGTGCTCTATTGTTGTTCAAATTGATTCAAACTTGTTTTAATCTCTTCCACTAAGTTTGAACAACCTTAGGAAAGCTTATTTTCAAAAATTGAAGCTTTCATTTAACCTATTTTAAAATTCGGACTTGATATGTCAAAATTCGGATGCATAGCATCTCAAGTCCAAACTTGTTGAAAAATGAGCACAATCTAAGGGGGAGCAATGTTAATATTTTCTTATCTTTAATACCTTTCTTATAAGTTGTCTTAATGCTTAAATGCTATATCTTCTATCCTAGTAGTTGGAAGGAAGGAGGTTAACGGAGGTTGGTTGGGTCATAGGCTCATATTGAGCCTTTTGTATGTCAATGTGCTAAATTGGTTATTTTGTATCATTGACATTAATACTTCTATGTACTACATTGTTTTAATCTATCACATTTTGCATCAAATTTTGCCATCATCAAAAAGGGGGAGATTGTTAGCCCTAAGGGCAAATTATGTAGTTTTGATTAATGACAAATATTGATGAGGACTAAAATGTTTGATTATTGTGTGATAGGTTCTGTAAACTGAGAAGTATGAAGTCTCATTGATTTGAAGCAAAAGTTCAAGAACAACTTCAGTTAAGCAAAGTATTTGGAATTTGAAGAATGTTGCTCTAAAGATGATCAAAAAGCATTGAAGACTTGAAGTGTAGAGTACATTTAACTTTTAGGTAAATCTCTATGTAAACTCTACACTTGCATGTCTTGGTTATCATTGAATGCATAAGAGAGCATAAAAATAATCTTATGATTTTAAAAGGCTTTGAATGAATCTTTTTATAAGATATGTTAGTAAACTTCATATGTTCTTGTTTTTCAAGCTTATATATGGTTAAATAAGTTTTATATACATATCAAATGTTTTTCAAACTCATTGAAGTTATATCTCAAATGATTTTACAAAGTTTGAAAATGCTTCCAAAAAATTCGGTCGTCCGAATTTTGTAACAAAAGTTTGCTACTATTCTTCCAGAGAAATTCGGAAGAAGATTCGGATGCAGCCAAAAAATTCGGTCGTCCGAATTTTTGGCCTTCAGCATGGTCACTGTTCTTCCAGAGAAATTCGGAAGAAGATTCGGACGCAGCAAAAAATTCGGTCGTCCGAATTTTTGTTCTCAACATGGTTACTATTCATCCAGAGAAATTCGGATGAAGATTCGGACGCAGCCAAGAAATTCGGTCGTCCGAATTTTCTGAAACTAGCCGTTTCTAGCCGTTTTATGAACGTTTTAACAGATTTTCAAATTCTATAAAAGCTATAAACATGCAAATTTTTGTAACTCTTGAAATCTTGAAAACTCCAAGCATTCAAAAGCATTTAGCAAACATTTCTTAAGCTCTCTTATGTCTTGTGCATTCAATTGATCAACCCAAAAGACATCAAAGTGTGAAGGTGCAAAATTGTGTAATATCTACCATCAAGTGGTAACTTCTACACATTCTCATTTATTTATCAAATTGTGTATTTATACTAGCTCTAGCAAGGTTATCTTGATAACATAAAATCCTTTAGATAAGGGTGATCCTTGAAAGTGTGATTCAAGGTTGTTTAAGATATAAAACCATTGTTTGTGGTGAGCCTTGTATTGTAAACATTACTAGAAGAGGTTGTGAGTGTAAAACCATAGTTTGGTGAACCTCTCTTGTAATTTGTAAACCTGAGCAATTAGTAGATTTGTTGAAATCCTTAAGTGTGAGCTTAAGGTAGTGGATGTAGATCTTGAGGATCGAACCACTATAAATTGTTTGAGTTCTTTGTTATTGCTTTCATTACTGCCTTGCTATCAATTATCTATAATTAGCTTATATAACTTGTTCTTGGTCTAAATGCATAAAAGGTTTAAGTTTGCGAAAATTAGCCAAATACTTAATTCACCTCCCCTCTTAGGTATTTCAATATATTTTATGTAATGTCCATATGGATTAAATCAACATTTTGATTAAGTTGATTATTCAGATTTTGAATGTCATTTTATAAATTCTTTTCATGTCATGTACTTATGAGTAGCCATAGCATCTTAAGTGCTTGATATGTGAAGAAAAGTAAATCACATTTAAGTTAGTGATTATTTTAATGACATTCATAAAATATAATTATCTTATTAAAATAGTAACCTGGCCCTACAGGGAGGTAACTATTTTGGTTAAGATTAATTGGAATGAGACGGTAAACCTTTAGTTTGAAATTTTCCTATACCCACAAGTATGGATTATTTCTGTGTTTCCTGTTTACTAATCTCATTATAAAGTTAATGTAAATTCTATGCTTGAGATGCAACCTTTACCCACAGGAAGGTCAGAATTTACATTGAATCATCTTGTATGATTCTTTTATAATGGTTGTACTTTATAGCTTATGTGTTTATTCTTGGTTTTTGCAGCTTTTCCTACTGCATTATTTAATGAAAATGCTCGTATTCCAATGCTTACGGGTGATAATTACTCTGACTGGAAAGATAAAGTACTTCTAACTTTAGGGTGCATGGATATGGATCTGGCACTTCGTGAGGACGAACCACCCGTCCCCACAAAATCAAGTATGCCAGAGGCTAAAATTACTTATGAGCGGTGGGCGAAATCTAATCGCATAAGTTTAATGCTCATTAAAGCCCACATTAGTAAAAGCATTAGGGGTTCAATCCCTGATTGCACTAAAGTCAAATCTTACATGGAGGCAATTGATGCCCAATTTGTAAGTTCTGACAAAGCCTTAGCCAGCACCTTAATGAAGAAGCTTTCTAGTATGATGCTTGATAAAAGCAGATCTGTGCGTGAGCACATAATGGAAATGAGGGATATTGCTGCTAAGCTTAAAGCCCTTGAAGTTGAGATGTCTGAGTCATTCCTTGTGCATTTCATTCTCAATTATCTTCCCGCGGAATATGGTCCGTTCAAAATTTCCTACAACACACATAAGGAAAAATGGTCAATTAATGAACTTTTGACCATGTGTGTTCAAGAGGAAGGGAGATTGAAACATGAGTTACTTGAAAGTGTTCATCTTGTAACTCATGATAAAGGAAAGGCACTGAAAGACAAAGCTGTTCCTATGAAGAAAAAAGGCAAGAGCAAAGATCTTTGTCATTTTTGCAAAAAGAAGGGACACTTCAAGAAGGATTGCCTGAAATATAAGAAATGGCTCGAAAAGAAAGGTAATCTCATTTTTGTGTGTTATGAATCAAATTTTACTGAGGTTTCTGATAATACATGGTGGATTGATTCTGGTTCTGCAATTCACATTGCCAAAACCATGCAGGGCTTTCTGAATCTAAGGAAGCCGATGGGAAGTGAACAAGACATCTATTCTGGCAACAGGATGCGTTCACATGTGGAAGGCGTGGGGACCTATAGGCTCATTTTAAAATATGGTTTTCAATTAGATCTTGAAAATACTTTTTATGTTCCATCTTTTTCGAGAAATTTAGTTTCTGTTTCAAAACTTTTAAAAATTGGATATTGTATTTCTTTTCATTTTTCTTCTATGAAACTTTTGAAAGACAATAAAGTTATTGTTTTAGAATTTTGGATGGAAATTTATTCAAATTTGAGCTAGACCTCACATATGAGTGCAATGTTTTAACTTTGCATGATAAGAAAATTGGCACTAAACGATGTATTATCAATGAGAACTCATCAAGTCTTTGGCACAAAAGATTAGGTCATATCTCAATTGACCGAATTAAGAGGTTAATAAATGATGGAGTTTTAAAATCTCTTGATTTTTTTGACTATGGTACTTGTGTGGACTGCATAAAGGGAAATCAGACTAACAAGTCCTCTAAAGGTACCAAAAGGAGCTCTCAAATACTTGAAATAATACACACAGATATCTGTGGACCTTTTCCTACCCCTTGCTTGAATGGTGAGAGATATTTTATCTCTTTTATTGATGACTATTCAAGATATATGTATCTCTATTTTCTGTTTGAAAAATCTGAAGCACTCAATGCTTTTAAAGTATTCAAAACAGAAGTAGAGAAACAAAAGGAAAATAAGATCAAAATTGTAAGATCTGATAGGGGTGGAGAATATTATGGAAGGTACACATAAAAAGGGCAAGCCAAAGGTCCATTTGCTGAGTTCCTTGGAAATGAGGGTATTATTGCCCAATATACTATGCCAGGAACACCACAACAAAATGGTGTAGCTGAAAGGAGGAACCGCACTTTAATGGATATGGTAAGAAGCATGATTAGCAGATCAAGTTTACCTTTATCCTTATGGAGCGAAGCCTTAAAATCGCTGTGTATATTTTAAATAGGGTTTCATCTAAGGCTGTCCCTTAGACTCCTTTTGAATTATGGAATGGATGGAAACCTAGTTTAAGACATTTACACATTTGGGGATGTCCAACTGAAGTTAGTATTTATAATCCTCAACTAAGGAAGTTGGATGAAAGAACTACTAGCGGTTACTTTATAGGCTATGCAGTTAACTCCAAGGGTTTTAGGTTTTATTGTCCCTCTCATACTCCTAAAATTATGGAAGCTAGAAATGCTAAATTTCTTGAAGATCATGAAGAAAGTGGGAGTGGTTTACCACAAAAGGTGGAACTTGAAGAAATAAAGGAACCATCTATTGTCCCAGCGGTACCTTTATACTTTAACACTTCTGAAACTAATTCTCATGAGTTAGTTGAAGAACAACAGTTTCAAGATCTACCACATTCTACAGAACCACATACAGAACAACCCACTTTAACTACTCCCATAGCAGAAATGCATGAACAAGTGGGAGTTAGGAGATCCACAAGAATAAAGAAACCAGCCATTTCTAATGATTTTGTAGTATACCTCCAAGAGTCTGAATATAATCTTGGAATAAAGGATGATCCATGTTCGTTTTCACAGGCCATGAGTGGAGAGCATTCCACACTTTGGTATGATGCCATGAAAGATGAGTTGGAATCCATGACTAAAAATAAAGTTTGGGATCTTGTGGAATTACCAGAAGGAGCCTCTATTATAGGATCTAAATGGGTCTTCAAAACTAAAAGAGATTCTTCTGGTAATATCGAACGATATAAAGCCCGACTTGTAGCTAAGGGATTCACTCAAAAAGAAGGCATTGACTACCATGAAACTTTCTCTCCAGTTTCAAAGAAAGATTCCTTCAGAATTATCATGGCTTTAGTAGCTCATTTTGATTTAGAGTTACATCAAATGGATGTGAAAACAGCATTTGGGGATCTTGAAGAAGAGGTATACATGCGTCAGCCAGAGGGTTTTGTAGATAACAATAGTCACCTTGTTTGCAAGCTAAAGAAATCTATTTATGGACTTAAACAGGCTTCCCGCCAATGGTATATTAAATTTCATAATGTTGTTTCTTCATACGGATTTACGGAGAACATTGTTGATGAATGTATATACCTCAAGATAAGTGGGAGCAAATATATTATCTTAGTCCTTTATGTAGATGATATATTGCTTGCTAGTAGTGACTTAGGTTTGTTGCATGACACCAATCAGTTTCTTATTCAAAACTTTGAAATGAAGGATATGGGTGAAGCCTCTTATGTCCTTGGCATAGAGATTCACAGAGATAGATCCCAAAGGACACTTGGATTATCTCAAAAGGCCTACATTGAAAAAGTTTTGGAAAGATTCGGAATGAAAAACTTCTCTACTATTACAACACATATTGCAAAAGGTGATAAGTTTAGTCTACAATAATGTCCTCAAAATGCATTGGAATTAGAGCAAATGAAAGACATTCCTTATGCTTCTCTTGTTGGAAGCCTTATGTATGCACAGGTCTGCACTAGACCTGATATTGCTTTTGCAGTAGGAATGCTTGGCAGATATCAAAGTAACCCTGGTCTTGATCATTGGAAAGCTGGTAAAAGGGTTTTGAGATATTTGCAAGGAACCAAGGATTTCAAGCTTACATACAAATATTCTGATTCCTTAGAGGTGATTGGATATTCGGACTCAGATTTGGGTGGATGTAAGGATAGTGGTAAATCCATTTCAGGATACATTTTTCTTCTCGCTGGAGGGGCCGTATCCTGGAAAAGTGTTAAGCAAACCATTGTTGCAACATCCACAATGGAAGCTGAGTTTGTTGCATGCTATGAAGCTACATCACAGGCGTTATGGTTAAAGAACTTCATTAGTGGCCTTTGTATAGTTGATTCCATTTCAAAGCCATTAAGGGTCCATTGTGATAACTTGGCTGCTGTATACTTTTCCAAAAATAATAAGAGTGGTAGCCATAGTAAACACATAGACATCAAGTATCTGATGGTAAGAGATTACATCAAGAAGCAAGCACTGTCAATTGAGCATATTAGTACCACCTTGATGGTGGCAGATCCTATGACTAAAGGATTACCAGCTACTATTTTTCAGGATCATGTAACCCATATGGGACTTTGTGGCTCATTTTGACTTGCTTTTCTCTAATTATTTTGTCTAGACAAATTATTGTTTTTCTTGTTTTACATGACTATGCGCATATGGTTTTCATGTATTAAAGTGTGATCTATATTAGATCCAATAAAGTGGACCCTGAATGATGCTTATATTAAGTACATTCATAAAGTTTTTACACTTGATTAGAAAATGTTATGCATAGTAATACATGGAAGGAAATGTTTTTGTTATAGAGCATGACCCCCATGATTCTTGTATTATATTTTCTTTTTAAGTGTATGTTGCATAATCTTACAGTTTTGAGTGACTACATTATTATATGGCCATGTTTATGTTTTGTCACTCAATGCGGTTATCTAACTTCCAATGTATGGGACAAGTGGGAGAATGTAAGAAATTATTCCTAATTTATTTAGGGACTTAAGTATGGCCCACACATTAGGTTACCATAATGGTTAAGGTAACTAAAGTCTCTTACTAATGAGAAGTTGAATAGGATAAGAATTCTATTTTCTATTGGATTATGCATACCAGTTAGTTTCCTTTATGGACGGAAACACGTACGTACGTTATTTACTCTGAGGGTCCCTAGCCTATCTATATATATGACGCCTGTGACATCCATCAGTCGAGGGGATTTTCTTCTTTCGATAGATATATGCTAGAAGACTCCAGAGTTTCTATCGTGGTTCACAAAGTTGGTGAGAACGTCTTTTAATTTTGCTTGAACAATTATGGCTATCTCTGAAGGTATGTTTCTGTATATTATTTTTCCGCTGCTATTTATATGCATACCTTTAAAAGTTTCTAACAAGAAATACATAAATAATAGATGTATATATTTTTACCTATACAGTAAAAACTCCTTCCGTGGAAGAATCTTTTGAAGGCCGTTTCCATTATAATCATCCTCACAAGAATTACTCTTATACTACGTAGGTGTAATTTATTTTTGTAATAATACCACAATTCAATTGATTAGAAATATTTTTTATCAAGTAATATATATTAGGGTTTAGTTAACCGATGCATCTCACATTCTTCTATGTATTTTTCATAAAAGTGAGAGAGAAAAATAGAAAAAATGTTTAATGCAACTGTCTGCATTAGCCTAATGAAAATGAAAGGTATAAGATCACTCACGGAACTGAATGCAATTAACTAACTACACTTGCAGAAAGCACCAAAGATATGAACAGATGGTGGGGTTTAATATTGTGGTTTGCAAACGTTGCATTCAGTGTAAACAGAAAAGAAAGTGACATCTAAAACAAAGGGGTATCAAAATCTCCACTTCTTGACAAATTTTGAGGCTAGACCCAAGAAATTATTTTAATTTGACCTAAAGAGAGAAAAGCTTCGTTATTCGCAAATATTCTGTTGAATTCTCAATTGGATATACCCGAATTGTGGTGCATAGGACTATTATCAAGATAGCTACAAACAGGTCTTAGTGCCTAAAAATTTAACTTGTCTTTCCAACTCGCCATTTTTCCACACTCAATTTTGCATAACCATATAGGGCAAGCTTATTCAAACTAAGGAGAAAAGGCCGTTAAATCCAGTTTCTTTCACGCAAAACAAGATGGAGAATTAACTAGTAAAAAGAGAGGAAAAAACAAGTTACGGTCATGTGGGCTCACAATTCTGATTGATACCCGCATTTGTAATAGAACGATTAATTAATATTTGAAACATGTCTTTGCCTTTAGTACGGATGTTTTTGGACTAGTTTTAATACAAGTCCTCAATACATATATTGAAAAAAAGGGAGAGGAGCCAAAGGTATCCAGCTCATCTGCTAAGGGTTTGGCCCTCAACCCAAAGTTTGAGGGTTCAAATCCCACCGGCTATCATCCAGTCTCCACGAGGACATACGAGCTGTTAGAACAATCAAGTTACTCTCGCTGCCAGCGGCAGGATGAGGGTTCGACTCCTGCTGAGAACCTAGGAGCTATATTTAAGGGGATATAGTGAAACAATCAGTTTGGAGCGGGTCTCTTGTACGCAGTAGTGTACAGGGGCTTTGGGAACCTGCGACCCAGTTCGTACATATCCGTGATTTACATACTCCATAGCTTAGGGTTAAAGTTATGGGGTCTAGGAATAATTAGACTTAGCTTAGAAACCTGGATTAAAAAAAAAAGGGAGAGGAAACCATTAAAGAAGAAAAAGGAAAAGGAGACGAACGTTGTTCTGTATTGAAAAGCCAACTCCGCCCGAGTCCTGAGTGGTGTATTCGTTCTCTCCCGCTCTTTTCTTTTCTGCAGAAACCTTCACATATTCAGAAGCAAAGTTCCTTGCTTAATTTCGTCTTTACTACCAATTTTTTCCCTTCATTCTCAATATATATTAAAAAAGAAAAGGAAAAAACTCTATCGATTTCTAGATAGAGAACTGAAACGAATGGCGGACATTCCTGTGGCAATCCTTGGAGCAGTTGTCGGTGAGCTGGTAAAGTACTCTGTGGATCCGATCAAGAAACAACTCAGTTACCTTTGTTGCTATTCTTGCAATGTCAAAGAGCTTGGCGATGAAGTCTTGAAGCTTGAGATTGATAAAAAGGCCCTGGAGAAAAGATTGAACGTGAAAGAGTAAAATGGGGAGATATCCATCTCCCAGATGATGTTGGCCGCTGGCTCGCTGAAGTAAAGGAGATACAGGAGAAGAGCAAAAAGATCCGTAGCGAAGCAGCACAGGTTCAACAAGGCTGCCTGTCCAAATGGATTCCGTTTCAGCATTATTCATTAAGCAAAAGAGCCCGGAAGACGACTGACGCTGCCGCAGAACGCCGAAGTCCCACCTTTAAAAATGTAGCCGACCGTGGAAATGCTGCAGAACTCGAACCAGTACCAGCTACAAATGAAACTTTTCTCGAATCTCGAAAGTCTATTGAAGATGAGATCGTGGATGCTTTGAAGAAAGAAGACACATATTTAATCGGAATATGCGGAATGGGGGGGTGTGGGTAATATGTTTTTTTTTAATTTATTTACTCTTTCATGTTTCTTTTCAATATCTTACATTAGCTTTCATAATTAAAATTTTTGAAGAAAACTAGAAACTTATATAATTAGTACTAAATGTATCAGGAAAGACAACTATGGTGGAGAGCATTGAAAAGATGGTACGGGAAAAGACGGCGGGTTCAGGCATAACGTTTGAGCGGGCTGTTAAGGTAGTTGTCTCTCAACAGGCAGACCCATCAAAAATCCAAGAGGCCATTGCAGAAAGATTAGGCCTCACATTAGAAGAGAAAACTTTGGAGATTCGAGCAGAACGACTCCATGCCAGTCTGAAGAATACATAAAGCGTCCTCATCATATTGGATGATGTTTGGGAGAGGTTGAGCCTCAAGGAAATAGGAATTCCCTCCCAAAGCACTCATCCCGGATGCAAACTCATCCTAACATCTAGAGATCGGAAGGCTATAACCTCAACGGAGGAAGAAGCAAAGATTTTCCAGTTGGAGGTCTTAAGTGAACAAGACTCATGGATTCTTTTCAAGAAGCATGCCAGTGCCTCAATTGATTCAGCTGCTGATTTCAACCAAATCGCAAAAGATGTTCTGAACGAATGCAAAGGATTGCCCCTTGCCATTGTGATTGTTGGAAGCGCACTAAGAGGCCGAGAAAAAGCATCTTGGGAGAATGCGCTTGTAGGATTGCGGCGATTCACGCCAGAAAATATCCGAGGTGTCCCAAAAGATGTTTATGGACCCCTTTCGTAGAGCATGGATAGTTTGGAGAGCGAGGAATCCAGGTACCTCTTTCTACTTTGTTACTTGTTTCCAGAGGATTCTGAGATTTCCCTTGAGGTATTGGTCTCATACGGTATGGGGCTTGGAGTTTTTAAGGGCATAAAGAATCTGGCAGAAGCTAGAAACAGGGTAGAGAGTATAGTTGAGGACCTTGTCTCTCGTTCCTTGCTAATAGAGAGTGGTAGTGACAATTGGAGCAATCTGTGTGTCAAAATGCACGATGCTATTCGCGACATGGGCATATGGATCGCACCTAAATGGAAACATGTATTCATGATAAGGCAATGAGAGGAGGAGTGGCCAATGCCGAACGGGGATTCTTATGAGAATTGCACTGCTATTTCATTGATATTTTCAAAAGAAAATGTTGATGTTCCAGAATGTATAGATTGCCCGAGGCTTCAACTCCTAAGTGTGGATTGCCGTGGCAGTTCTTGGAGTGATGGTCTTTTTAATGGTATGAGAGATCTCAAAGTTTTAGAGGCTTTCAGCGTGAAATCACTCTCTTTGTCAATTGGTAGGCTAAACAATCTCCGGACTCCGCGTCTCTATGACTGTGATTTGGAGATGATATCAGCGATTGGGAAGCTAATGAATCTGGAAATCCTTCGGTTGCATTTTTGTAGTTTTACGAATGGGGTATTGCCTAAGGAGATTGGAGAACTGAAAAAACTGAGGGAATTGTATGTTATTGATTGCATCAACCTGGGAAGGATCGAATTTGGTGTTATATCAGGACTTGTTCGATTGGAGGAACTGGCCATAGTAATGAGCTTTAACGGATGGGAGGCTGAAGAAGAAGATGAAGAAACAAACCTTAATGCAAGCCTTGTTGAATTAGATTCCTTGAGTCATTTAACCACTTTGCGCCTACAAATAGCGAATCCAGATGCTATTCCTAAAAGGAAACCTCACTGGGCAAACAAGCTGAAGAAATATTCTGTGGTAGTAGACGAGTCGTGTTGGCTATCAGATGAAGATTTGTCGAGATTATTTCAAAATCAGAAATCCATATGCTTGACAAAAGATGGTGGTGGGACCCCTTCTAGGGATTGGTTTTATGATGACATGGCAAGAAATGCTCAATATTTAGAGTTGCGTGGGGACAGTTGCACGCATGTCGTCGAAAGACTCGTTAGATCTGGATATCAAAATTTAACTCATTTCAAGTTACGCAATTTGAAGAATGTAAAATACCTGGGGGAAGCGGTTGTTGACCGCCGAGAAAATGGTGCCATCTTCCCGGTGTTGAAGACATTATGCATAGAACACTCCGGTAGCTTGGAAGATATCTGTGATGGTCCGCCTCCCCCTGGATCCTTTCATGCGCTGGAAGAAATAACACTTTTCAAATTGCCTGGGCTTATGCGTTTGTGGACATTTCCAATTGAAAAATTTTGCTGCTTCTCCAACTTAAAGTCTATAAGAATATCTGAGTGTAAAAATCTATTACATTTGTTTCCGACATCAATAGCTGAAAGTCTGTCCCAGCTTGAACGACTTGAAGTATCAAGATGTCCAGTCATGAAAGAGATCTTCAAAAGGGAAGAGGAAGGAGTAGAGATTACAATGGATAATGTAAAATTTCCTAAATTATTTAAGCTGCACCTTGAAGATTTGCCTCGTTTACGTGGTTTTATCGAAAGGTTTGATAGAATTGAGTTGACACTTTATGACTTGCCAAGCAGTATAGAAGGTGACAATGATATTCAACAGCACCAATTTTACTTTCATCGAGAGGTATGTTTCTTAATTCTTATACCACATGACTAATTAGATTATAGGATTAACTTAATTAGATTTTCTCCTTATTCATGTGTATGTAATTGCAGCAAGGTGATAGTATAACTTATAAAAATATCTCTTATTAGAATAGATTTGACACACTAAATACTAGGTGATTTTTCTTTTGTGAAATCCGTTACAAAAAATGTATTAGTATCTGTTATCAAGAAATACACTTAATTAGATGTATGCTTAATCAATTAATTTTTTTAAGGGTAATAGTTTGGAATACTTTTTATATGTTTTCCGTCTTTAAAGGCAAAACAATAAAAGTATGGGTGAGGAATATAATGCCCTAGGAAGCTAATTATGCATTATTATATTAATTAGTTAATTTATTAATTAATATTATTATTATTGAAAAATTAAACAAATGATGCTCTTCAGATTGCAAGCAACAGCTTACAACTCCACGTTATTCCTGCCCTCAGCAACATCAACTTCAACTTTAGTGGCCTTCCGCTGTTGAATATTAAATCCATAAATAATTTCAAAAGTTTATTTTCTCTTTCATTTCTAAGCGGTTGGAGAGGAGGAAATAGATCATGTGGCCGTGGGAGAAACAGAAGCCAAGACAACTCTATTCTATCAGCTACGGGAATTGATACTCGAAGATCTGCCACAGCACCTTACTTTTTGCCATGGCATGGGCGGCCCTGAACATGTTAGCCAGCCTTTATTCAGCAAAGAGGTATACAATCTTACTTTTCATATATTTCTTTCTTTTATTTTATTTTATATTTATTTTATTTTAAAATAAAAGATTATTTAGTAGTCTTTTATATATATTTATTCTTTTTATTATATTTTTAATTAATTTAATTTATTCTTTATTAATATAAAAATATTAAAAAATTGTGTAAATAGCATTTAAAATTTAACTAGATATTATCATATTAATTAATTGATTTATTAATTACTATTATTATTAAAAAATTAAATATAAACTATTCGAGACTTAATCAAATGATGCTTTTCAGGTTGCGGGCAAAAGCGTTGTCTGATGTTGCAGAGCCAATTCTTGAGGCAATCAGATCGGGAACTTGTTTTACAAATGTCTCCATCTTGGGACAATTATCTATTTCTACATCTTCCAGCGAAGGCAATTCAAGGTCGCCCGTGCCGCTGCAAAAGACAAGTAGCTGTGGCAGATCTATGAGTTCCAAATGCCATAGCCGAGGGAATAGAATTGTCTTGGCTTTTGTCCCTCCCACGGCCGCATGATCTATTTGCTCCTCTCCAACAACTTGTTCCAACTTTGAGCAACTTTCTATTCTCAGCACTTCGAGGTTTGGGAAACAACTTAGAAATGAAGAAGAAAATAGACTTTTGACATTATTTATGGATTTAATATTCAACCATTGAAGGCCACTAAAGTTGAAGTTGATGTTGCTCAGGGCTGGGGTAAAGTGGAGTTGTACGCTCGAGCTCGCTACGGTGCGGATGGCCAATTTTTCCGCACGTGCAGAAGGCCATCCCAGCCGTTCTTTCGGCTAAAATCTCATCCAACGGTTGGGAGCTTTCAAGGGCATTTTGGGAACAAAAAATTGAATCTTGCCCGCCAACATCAGTCATGTCAGCCATATCACGTCAATTTTCCCTTCAAATAATGATCAGAACTCCATTTTCTTCCTCCCCACGTTCCTTCCCCTCCGAGCGCCTTCTCTCTATCTTCCTTCTTCAGTTCTACTCTCAATGATCTTTTCTCAGTGTGAAGTCTCGCCATGATGGAAGCAGTTCCTAGCAGATCTCAGGTAAGCTCAAACTTTTTCTGCTCTAGTCCATCGTGGATTTGTTTTGCAACTTCCCAGTCTTGTTTTATACCTCGAAGACGTTGTTTGGCTTGTTATGATTCTTTACATACCCTCTGTCGTTTCTTTTATGGTGAAGCTTGAATCTGAAGATGTAGAAGTGCAACCCATGCAGGAAGAAACAATGGGTTGCATGCATTCTGGAAGCTTCAACGAAGAAAAGGGTAACTATGCTCGGATACTAAATAATTATCCATACGGTATTGAATAATTATTTATAGGCATAACGAATAATTATTATGCTATGCTGTAGAAAGCATGGAAGAAATGATGAAAATGGAGTTCTCAACTGTTAGTGATGCTCATGCATTATACAATAGATATGTCCACCGTATTGGACTCGGAACAAGGATAATGTATGAGAGGAGGTGCTCGAAAACAGGAAAAGTGCAATATATGAAGTATGTGTGTAACAAGGAGGGATTTCGGCGGGGAAGCAAATTTGACCCCAAGAATAGCAAAGCAAATGCTAATCATATTGAGGCAAGACCGGCGAGTGAAAGGAGAAGATGGGAGGAGAGAACAGGATGTCAAGCCCAAATAAGACTACAACTTGATCAGGCTAGGAGTGTATATGTGATAAACGGTTGGGTTGTAGATCATAATCATTCTCTGCATTCAAAAGAATTTGCCCACATGCTAAGGTCTAACCGTCACGTTAGTGATGTTCAAGGTGTCGTGGCTGAATTGAACAAGGATGCCGGTATTCAGCTAAGATCTTCGTATGAGGTAATGGCTTTGAGCGCAGGGGGTAAGGCCAGTCTTAGTTTTCTTTCCACGGATCTAAAGAATCACCTAGCCAGAAGAAGACAAAAGGCAATGGTGCTTGGAGAGGCTACAGCTTTGCAGGAATACTTCCGCGATGAAGCGTATCGTAGCCCCGCATTTTACTATGACATCGAGGTTGACAATGAAGAACAAATTGCTAATATATTCTGGGCAGACGGTAGAATGAAGATGGATTATGACTTCTTTGGAGATTCTATCAGCTTCGACACCACGTATAGAACGAATAAAAACTATCGCCATGTTGGTCTGTTGTAATAATTATTCAATCCTTTTATAATAATTATTATTAGTGTAATTAATAATTATTATCTTTCATCTGAAAAATGCCCGAGCAAAATTGTGAATAAATTTTTATGAGTATGTTTTCCTTTATTGGACAGCTCTATTTGTTGGATTCAATCACCACCACCAAGGCTGTGTTTTTGGTGCTGCCCTCCTCTACGATGAAACGACGGAGTCGTTTGAATGGTTGTTGCTGACGTTCTTGCGGTGTATGTCCGGTAAAGCCCCGCAGAGTATATTCACAGACCAAGATCCTGCCATGACTGCAGCAATTAAATCAGTGTTGCCTCAGACATTTCATGGTCTTTGCAGTTGGCATATAAGGCAAAACGCATTGGGAAAAAGTACTGCAAGGGCACGAGTCAAACAATTAGATGTTGTAAAAATACGTCCATAGCATAATTATTATCCCAACTCATGAATAATTATTACTAAATGCTGAAACGTACGGAAAAGCTGATGTGTTGTGCATAATTATTACCATACTCATACATAATTATTACCATGGTGCATTCGGCAGGAACGAACGATTTATCTGCCGAGAGATACGAAAGTCTATTTATATGGGCGGCAATCTCATCAGCCATGTCTGCAGGGCTTTTGGTTTGACCTGTTGTAGTGTCAGAGACATCGCTAGCCTGCACATTACATAACTTAGGAAACTCTGGCAATGGAAACCATTGTAGGAAAATCAGGGGATAAAGTGCAAGCAACAGACTAAAACAAACCACGATACTGCAGTCAAAACAAAACCTCCGTACGAGACCGCCGGTGGCCTGTTCCCGGTTAAGTAGTTGGCCAAACGCATCAATCATCGAGTGATAGAAGTATTGATTAGGCTTGATGCCTCTATTCGAGTTAGAGACTAGAGCTCATCATCAAGGACCATCAAAGCACTGCAGTGACGGTCATGTGGAATGAGAATAATTATTATATCTCTTATGAATAATTATTCAGACACATTATAATACTTATTTAAAACTGTTTAACCAACTTACTTTAGTCCATCCGGGGGGGTTTTCCAACACAGGAAAGTCAACAAGGGCCTCCTCTTCGCTGGTCAAGGAATTTGGGTCACCCGTTGCTATCAGATAGGGCGAACCCAGCTTTGAACTAGCCTTGACGAGCCTGCGGCGCTTAATAGGCCTATGTAATCCTTTACTGGCTGGCTCATCAGGGACCCTTCTCTCAGAGTCCGGAGCAACCGGTTCAATGGCAGAAATAGGCTCATCAGCGATTGCCTAGTTAAGCTGATCGGGTGCAAGATCTTCGGCCTTTTCAGATGCTGCATCAAATAGGCAAACCAACCATGTTTTATTCACATCGTTAAGAATATTTGTTCAATTTATCAAAGACACAAACCAACCTTAATTTATTTCCCTAGCGATCTTCATCACCCCAAATTCGTCATCAAGAGGGAGGTCTGGCCTAGACGAGTCATGCTCTACACCAATATTTTCACCTTGCACCGGAGGGACTTCGTCTTAGGTGTGTCAGGCCTTCTTGCACTCCTTCTTCTTTTTAAAGCGAATGCCATAGAAATAGGCTGGTCTTCAGCATCAAACTCCTCCAGCCTCCGATCAATCCTTCTCAACTTTCTCAAATACGTCCGCCGTTTGGCTAACAGAATCGCCCTCTCCGAACAATTGTTTCTTCTCACCTTGCACAGCAACCCCGACTATCAGTCGGTCCCAAAAAGTCAATAATAATTATTATTCAACTACATGAATAATTATGAACCGTGCCCACAACTATCACTCTCTCCATAAAAGTCAAAATAATTATTATCAAACGACAAGAATAATTATGCACAGCGCCCACGGCTATCACTCAGTCCATACTAGTCAATAATAATTATTACCCAACTACATGAATAACTATGCACAGCGCAAACGGCTATCAATCTCTCCATAAAAGTCAAAATAATTATTATCAAACGACAAGAATAATTATGCACAACGCCACGACTATCACTCAATCCGTAATAGTCAATCATAATTATTATCCAACTACATGAATAATTATGCACAGCGCCCATGACTATCACCCTCTCCATAATAATTAAAATAATTATTATCAAACGACAAGAATAATTATGCACAACGCTCACGGCTATCACTCAATCCGTAATAGTCAATCATAATTATTATCCAATTACAGGAATAATTATGCACAGCGCCCACGACTATCACCCTCTCCATAATAGTCAATCATAATTATTACCCAACGACAAGAATAATTATGTACATCAACTATTGCTGTCACTCACTCTATAATAGTCAAACATAATTATTATACGCATCGAAACATAATTATTACATTCACACTGGAGAAATGAACGTACCAGCAGAAGGTGCATGTTGCATTCTGGCCAGGAGGAAGGCTTTTTTTGGACTTTCTTTGCAAAAAATTCCGCCCCTGCACTCAGGAACTCAGCAATGTGTCTTGCCCAGTTGTACGTGCAGATTGTTTCTATATCATCCAAATACTTTACGTAGTTTGATAGGCTAATCTTCTGCGAGTTTTTTGGTGCAAGCAATGTGCTTATTGCCAGCAGTATGTACAGTTTGGCGAAGGTATGACTATCACCACAAAAATTTGCAAGCCGCTCCTCTATTACATCATGAGACACGTTGCTCTTGGCTGAAGGGTCTAACCCCAAATCGACTCCAAAAGAAAAGCCATACTTAGGTGCATGCTTTTCTTTCTCCCCAAACGCAATTTCGTTTGGTCCCGCCGGGAGCCCATATACTCTCCCAGCATCCTCCTCCGTTATCTCAACCCTCCGATCACTATCAATCACAAAGAATTTTTTCCTCCAATCAAACTGTTTCAGAAGCATAAGCACGACCGAGGAGTTTAGGGTTTCTAGTCGGAGTTCCGTCAGACGATCGAAGCCAGCCTTGATCAGCGCAGCCATTCTCTGCTTACGGTCGGGGTGATTTCGGAGAGCCCGATTCGCGTTGATGATGTAGGTGGTTCTGCAACGGAACTGGAACCTTGCGTCGGATGTAGTCTTGGCGGCCATATCTCACGATGGATTAACGCAAAGAGTTGCTAAAGCTACTGCTTTTTTGAAGTTGCAGAGAGAGCGAGAGAAAGAGATAGAGAGAAGATGCAGATGGAAATGGAAATGGAAATAGAAATAGAAATAAAAAATCCAATAGGACTGCCGCTGCATAATTATTTTGATTGCTTCGAGCAGTCATTTTGCAGTTTTTCTGTTCCCGATGCACCGATTGACGGGGGGGGTCATCATTACACCGCGCAAATTTGAATTTTGCTCATTTTTTCTGATTTTAAAGATTCAATTTTTTGTTCCCAAAATGCCCTTGAAAGCTCTCAACCGTTGGATGAGATTTTAACCAAAAGAACGGCTGGGATGGCCTTCCGCACGTGCGGAAATATTGGCCATCCGCACCGTAGCGAGCTCGATCAACATGTTAGTCAACCTTTATTCGCCAAACAGGTATCCAATCTTACTTTTCATATATCTCTTTCTTTCTTTTTTTTCATAATATTCTCTTTTTTAAACACTTTTTTTATATATTTCCTTCTTTTATTATATTTTTAATTAATTTAATTTATTCTCAACTAATATAAAAAGTTAAAAATCATATTTAAAAATTTTAAAAAGGTGTAATTATCTAGTTATTATTAATTTTCACCATTCTATATATTTAGAGTGTGGAATATTTTGGAGACTTGACTATTTTGATGATCTGATTAATTTTGAACTTAATAAAAATAATATCCATTTGGTCGATCGATTTAGTTCTTTTAGTAGTCATTCTTTCTTCAAGCAACTGAAACTTTGACAATCAAAATTTTGTTACTATCTTTGAAAAACTCCATTTGTCCTAGATTTTTTTTTTTTAAAAAAAGAAAGACTGATTTTATTGTTTATCATTTATAGGGATTCTTCATTAAACTACTGTAAGGAACTTTTCACTCAGCAAAAGAAAAGAAAAAATAAGAATTTTTTAGTTGACAGTTTAATTATTATACTCATTTCGTTTCAAATTATAAAGTCTTTTGATTATTTTTTCTTTTTTTAAAATGCTTGATTTTTTATTTTTTTAAAAATTAACTTCACTATAAATATATTTCTCTTTTTATTTATTATAATAATAGAATCCGCTAAGGATATAATATTAAAAATATTTTTTATTTTTATTTTTCTTATCCTGTGCAAAAAGTGCAAAAAGCTTTTTGAAACGGATGTAGTGTTTGTTATAGCATGGAAAGAAGGTTTCCTTGCGCCCTGGTATAGGAAGGTATTGGAAGGGCTGGGTTTTCCATTACCTATTTATAATCAACTAATATATTTTATTTTTTAAAAATGGCTTTTGGTATTTTTAATATACATTAGTATTAATTACTTTTACTTCGCTTGAGGTTTATCCAAATTACTAATACATCTTATAATTTAATAAAACTACATTCTCCCTCTGACCAAATTTTCTGTTAACAGCTGAACTAAATGATTATAATTAATTAGAAATTGGCAAAAGAATAATTATTCTCTGCTTTCATCTTTGTATTCAAACTAGGGATTCAATAATAAAGAAAGAGGATTAGTTCCAACATCCTCAAATTGATCAAATAATGTTCGACAACCTTTTTTTTTCTCTCATTTTTGCTATTAAATAAAAATTATTTTTGACAAATTACATGCCGTTTTAATCTTTTTTGAAGTAAACTTTTACTATTCTCTAGAAATGTTTATTACTCAAAGATAATGATAGACAGGGTTAGTGAAGATATATATATCCCATTCAGTTTAAATTTTCAATAAGAAGGAATGTCTCTATTATACAAACATCAAGTAAGAAATTTTATGACTACTTTTTCACTTTCTTACTTATATCAAATTATTACTTTTGCACATCTTTCGGAATACATATCTTAAAGAAACTAATAAAGTATTCCTTACACACCTAAAGCTAGTGATAACTATTGAATTATATGATATAATAACTTGTCTTGTTCTTTTTTCTATTTCTTTTCCATTAATCTAGGTTTTATGCCAGATATTGGAGACCTTACGACTCTTAAACCTCAACGTAGTGGGAATATTTTCTGCTTCGATCGCAAGGGGTCTTACATGAAGAACTGTCTAGAACTGCCATCACTTGAAACAGTGACGTTCGAGGATTGTCCCATGTTGGAGACATTCTCTCGAGGAAGCCTCCGTTTGCCGAGCTTCAAACGGCTTCTTGGATTATCGGACCCCGACTTTGCTGTCAGATTTTTCTTCAATAAAGAGGTATGAAAATGTTTCTGTGAAGTTAATTTATTTCTCTCTCCTCCTAAGCTCATCTCTCCGAGTAGCTGCTCTAGAGAAAGAAAAGAATAATAATGAAAAATAAAATTAATGCTATTGAACCTTTTCTAAAATGAGATAAAGTTTGGGGCGTAGTGACTATATTGTGCCTTTTCTAGTTTTGAATAACGGGGTTAGTGGGCTGATGACGAGACCTATCCGCGTTGTTTGTTGCACTGCCGCAACAAAGGGTTATCTCTACACCAAGTGGTCAGTTAAGGGTTTTTACCCACTTTGGTCTTTGTTTGGAAAAAACAGACTAAAGTGGACCGAGTAAGAAATGTGGTGGATTGAAATGGATATAACACCAAAAGGAACGGCGTTATGTTCACTGGTATAACGCCATTATAAATGGCATTATATCTTTTTGTATAACGCATTCCTAAATGGCGTTATAGTGTGGTTCACCAGTATTCGTACTGGTGAAGGAGCAGCTTTTTGTATAACGCCATGTTTTATGGCGTTATACCGTCAATAATGCATTCCCAACTCGCGTTATATTCTGCCGTTTTTCTTCCCACCCAACTCTACGACACAATAATGAGACGCAATAATCCACCAGTGTCCAATAATTCACCTGTGTATCACTGTATAATACCGTTTTCATATTGTCACCATATGAACGACCTCAACTATGTAAAGACGTCTCATTCTCTTTATCACTCACAATCTCTCATTCTCTTTATCACTCGCAATCTCTTCTTCTCTTTCTTTATTTTCTTCGTCTTTTCATCTCGTAATTTTCTTCTTCTCCGCTGGTCTTAGTTACTAAATTTTTTTAACTCAATGGCTCTCCCAAATCCAATTGGAATATTTTTATTTTGGGATTCCGAAATTCAGCACGACAATCATGGAGCATATTTTTCTGGAGCAGCACAAAAAAGTTGGATCCTTAGGCGCAAAGTCCCCCATAATGAATTAGTGCAAAAGATATATGGCATTAGAAATATGGACCTGGATTCGTGGTGTGTTCGCATGGTTCTACGGTGGTCATATTTTTCACCCGAATTCAATCAAGTGTTCTACAGTGCTATTGCCTTGGATGATGAAGATCAAATGAATCTAGTATGGGATATTCAACCAGAGTTTGGTCGAGCTGGTGTGCATATTCTTGTAGATTTTCAACCGGTGCAGGTTCAAGATCACAAGGATGGGGAAATTGGTGCCAACACGGATAGATATTTTGACGGGTATGAATCTCGAGACTACCCCCAAACTCATACAATAAAAGCATCATCCATGGAGAATCTTACGACCCTGGTGACCGAGCTCGTGGCATCTGAACCGATAATGTTATACGGCGCAGCTGTTGCAGACTCATTAGGCCCAACTTCCGACATAGATGGCGATCCTGAGTCAGAAGTCCCAGATGCAAAGGAGGCTGAAAGTTCAATTTTCCAAACGTAAACATCGCATCTGCCAGCCACGCCATATTATCCACCAGGTATTCCGCATCCCGGATCTAGCAGCCAAATCGTTGAAGACCGCCGGATGTATGAGTGCTTCCAAGATATAGGATCGGGAGCACAATTAAACGATTCGGCATGCGATGATGTGGTTGAATTAGATGATTGAAAAGAGTCAATACATGACCTCAGACGAGGCATGCGATTTCAGGACAAGGAAGAAGTTGTGTATGCCGTTCGAAAGTGGTCTATTTGGGTAGGTCGTGCTTTTAAAGTTGTGAGGAGTAAGTCGGACCAATGGACGGCGAAGTGCTCACAGTCAAGTGACGAGAATATATGTTCGTGGTATATTAGCATAATAAAAAAAGCTACGCACGGTATGTGGCAGATAACTGTATACAATGCATAACATACTTGCTTGGCACATGCGATTGACAACAACCACCGGAACATGTCCAGTCGGTACATTGGGAGACACATTACCTATCTCATACGGGTCGATCCAGAAATGCCGGTGAAACGGATTACAGAGGAGGTTCAAGTGCTGTTTCAAACCGAATACAGTTACAAGAAAGGTTGTTATGCCAGGAAAGCCGCAATCGAAATGCTGTTTGGGGATTGGAACTCAATGTTTGCCGTTCTTCCAAGATATATGCAAACAATTCAAGATAGTAATCCGAGCACAATTGTTAGATAGTTACACCATCGTTCTAGTACACCTGAACGGTATGTATTTCATTTTTTATTTTGGGTATTTGAATCTTCAATTGCAGATTTTAAGCACTGTCGCAAACGAAACATCGAAAGCCTACAAGAGGACATACGATGTCAACTTCTATCCGGTCGCAAACGAAACATTATGGCGAAGTGCACCGTTTCATATATGATTTTATCTTCCGAATATGAAAAACAATCGAGGCCGGCTCAGAACATCAAGGTTCCGCTCCGACATGGATTATCGTAATCCAAACTCTCCTCCTAGATGCAGGCTCTGCCGCCAAGTTGGACATAACAGACGAAATTGTCCAGCTAATGCTCCCACTGGCCCTAGTAATACTTAGCCATACTATGTTTAAATTTTTATGTGTTTACGCTTATGTACTATTTCAACTTCGAAATTATTTGCTTGGATTAGTTCTTTGCAACTGCTGTGTTTGCCCACTTTGTATCAACTTTCCGATCTCAACTAAAGTTAATGAGAGCAAACTAAATTATTTAAAGCTAAATACAATCCACTCAAATGGTTCATTAATAGTAATGGCGAGTGAAATGAAAATAGATCAGAAGTACATGACCAAACGTAATGGTACTACTGCCAATCGGATGAGGTATACATGTTACGACCGAAAACGGGTACGTATCGACCTACGTAACTGCATCTCCGGGGTCAGGTCCTCTCCAAACACCTGTGACATAAATGTCTCATCGTCAGGAACATATGCAGTTCTTGATGGACCAGCAACATCGATGATCGGATCTGTGAATAGTGGGTAATACTCTGACAATAGTGTCTCGAGTGTCAAGCTAGTATCGGATGGAGGAAGACAGGAAGAAACGTCCTCGAGATGCTTGGCTGCCTCCTGGGGATGCGCTGCGGTATCCGCAGGAAGGTCTAGTGGATCAGCAAGATCGGTTGCTGCATCAACAGGATCACCAACAGGCTGTCTCTACCCTCGCCGCTCAACCCGTCTCCTGCTGCCTCGGCGGACCCCTGCTGCCCTGCTCTCAGGAATCCGATCCCGGGGCCGTCGCCTCGATGGCGGAATAGCAGCATCAACACCGCAGTGTACAGGTCCATAACCTATAACGTCTCCAACTATTGCCAAGCCACTGCTACATAGCTCCATTATACGTTGAAATGCGGACCGGGAGTGAGGAGGGGCCGAAGACAAGGCGTCGGAGACCACAGTCATACACTGTTGTAGTGTCGAACCCTGCAAGGTTACCAAACATAAACTAATTATCTACTGCAAAAATATTTCGTTTAAAATTGACTAAAAAATATCTCGAGAGAAGTTAAACGACCATACCAGGATGGTAGACGTAGAGCCAGTGGTACGGTATCCATCTACATTCCTCCAACGGTGGATGGAGTTCCCTACTAGTAATCTCGTTCGGGCACAATACCACTCCACGTAATCTGGTCGGGCGATGCCGACGGAGGCTATGAGAACGCCATCAACCATGCAATCCCTGCGGCTAGCCCAAACGCTGATGAACGATGAATGCATTCTACGCCAGTCACGTCCACTGGTCCCGCGTGTCCCATAACGATGTAAATTTCTGCGAGTGTCACAGTCCGGAGGTATAAACTGCTCCATACCGAACTGCCTCATCACACGCTAGGGAAGGTGCAACTCTATAATCTCAAAGCAAACGAGCGAGACCTCTGACCGCCAGATATCATTTATTGGGGCAGATCCGACAGCATATAGCAACCAGGTAAACTGCAGGAAAATATATATATAATTTTATATCATAAATTAATCAATGACATATATATTTTTGAGTAATAATTTATTGAAATAACTATGCACCTGCTGATCAGACATGTGTCGGCAATAGACTGGCATCAAATGGTACGGACCAACGAGAACCGTATACTGCATCTGGAGGGATTGGTTCATGGGGCTGAAATTTAACAGGCCGTAATAATGGGATCCTCTCCCACGCCCATAACTATACTAGGGTAACAGGCCCATGAATCTCCCATGCATCTTCTAACGAGGCAACACATAGGCACCGATACAAGTAGCCGAGAACTGCACTGCCCCAACTATAAGATCCGGCCTCGTCGATATCCTCTAGAAGACGGAGATAACGTAGCGGTATCTGATTATTCGAGTGGTCCGAGAATAAATGACCTCCCATGACAATGAGTAGCAGCCCACGCATCAACGCACACAATCCTGCTCCGATGGATGATCACCAGCTGGTCTCATAATAAATGCCTCTGGAGGTTCCTTGCGCAGCTTATGTCCCACGACGTCAGATGGTATAACCCTAAATCCGAGAAGTCTCTCAATCATCTCAATCCACTCAGATTTAGAATGATTGTATAGAGGCCCGATCACCGGATTACCGTCAACTGGCAACCCACACAAGATCGCTACATCATGCAACGTAATGGTAGTCTCACCACACATCAAATGGAAAGTGTGCGTCTCCGGACGCCATCGCTCGACCAACGCTGTGATAAGCGCGTGATCAACGGACCTATACCCTACTCGAGCAAGCACTCCAAACCCGAGTCTGTTTATCATCTCACGAACTCTAGCCGGGGCCACACCGTATGCATTATAAAATATACGGTCAAAGTGGCGTACTCTCAGGGGTTCCTCTAAAGTCTCTCTATATCCCTCCCATACTAATGCTGACCGATGCTCTGACTGTCTAACGAGTAAACTCGGATCTTGATGAGATCATATTTTAATCATTATTTAGAATTAATTTTTCACTTATTTAAGGGTAAATTGATATAAATCTTATGACTTTTACTTGTTTTGGTGAATTAAATATTTATGTACTTAGTATGTATTAACTAAGATGATTTTATTTATAAAGTACACTTTAATTCACTGATTTTACTAATTATTGATGTAGGGGTAAAATGGTAATGTCAAGAGAAGAAAAAGGAAGATTCTAAAATTGAATTTGATTGGAATAGGATTTAGAATCCAAATTGAATTGAAATCCCTAAGACACAAAAGAAGGAGATTTTCGGCAACCATGGAGAGAAGAAAAATTCGTGAGCAAAAAGAGAAAAATTAGGGCAGCCAAAGCAAGGAATTTGGACAGCCTAATGGAAAAGAAATCGGGCAACAAAAGAAACAAATTTTGGATAGCAATTGGAAGCAAAATCGGGCAGCAAAAATGAAGCAAATTTAGGGCGGCCAAAGAAGAGAAATTGGAGAGATTTTCGGGCAGCCAAGGTGGTAAATTAGGGCAAGCCAATTGGAGAAAAGGGAGGGCAGTCAAATTGGAGGGAAAATTGGGCAGCCAAGGGGAAAAGAAATTGGGAAGGAAGAAGACTGGACAAAGGACGGACCGAGGCAATGGAGCAAAAGCAGTGGCGGCAAGCTTGAGACAGAGGGGATTCGTCTTCTTCTATTCTTTTGTTTTGTTTTCTTTATTATTTTAATTTATTTTATGTTAATTAAATTTATGGTTTTGAATATTCAGATCATGAATAGCTAAATCTTTTGTGACTAAGACCTTTGATGAAGGCTGAAACTCTTATGAATTTAATTTATTTCAGTTAAAGATTGTTTCTTTAATCTCGATTTTGGTTAATTGTTATTATTGTTTTTAATGCTTGAAAGTTTCTGGCCAATTCTTGCATGCCTTTAAATTTATTCTAGTGGCTGAGAAGTGCTAGTTTAAATTGGATCATGGTAATAACAACACATCGTAAAACTGATTAGAGATAAATTTGGTTTCTTTGTGTGGTTTCTAACGAGTAGGAAACAAAAGCTAGGGAATTCCATAGAGGTGTTTGCGGCTTTGATAATTAAAATCACATAGAGATACGATTGGTTTATTAATTAAAGTTAGGAGCTTTTCACCAAGAGATTGAGTCTAGCTTATAATTGGGAATTCTACCATAAACCAAGTCAAGAATTAATTTGAAGAAATTAATTATTTGTCATAAGAGGAGTAAGCTGATTTGGAGTGTCTTAGTCTATTCATTGCCATTGATTTTTAATTAATATAATTATTGATTTTTGTGTTTATTATTATTATTAATTATTTTTATTGGTAATTAAATTTTAGATCAAATCACATTTATTTTGGTTTAAGTTGGGTTATAAGTAAAAGAATTTTGCAGTTAGGTAGCAATCCTCGTTGGAACGACTTGTACTCACTACTTTATTACTTGTTCGATATTTGTGCACTTGCAAATTTCACATCAGATCTACCGGTCCAGGATGAATAACTACAGGAACTCTACTAGCATCTATCTACAATTATTCCATTCAATATCTTTTAAATTTGTTGAGAAAAATCATATATTTTATATGTTTATACAACATATTATAACCGAACTAAAAATTAATGTCAACTAAATACTATTAATATTATATTAAATAATAACTATGCCTCACATTTTCTAACTATCATTAATAAAAAATTATTTATAATACGTAATTAATGAAACACTTTTTTAAATAATAACAATAAATTAGTAATAAAATTTAAAAACTAATTTATTACTTATTATTATCTAAATAGGAAATTAGTGTTAATTAAAAATATTAATATTATATTAAATATTATGTATGTATAAATATAAAAAATATGCTATGATGCATTACATAAAATAAACAAGTAAATATAAAAAAAATGATTATGCATAAAATAAAAAATTAAGCAAAAATAGAATAATAAAAATTATATTATTAACAAAAATAATTAAAATTATAAAAATAATCAAAACCCTAAAACTAAACAAAATAAAAAAACATATTAAAGGGGGTGGGGGAAGGTAGGCAGCATTGGCGGCGGCGGCAAGCACAAGGGGAGGGAGGGAGGGGGGAGGAGCAGCAAAATCAGGGGAGAGCAGGCAGCAACAAAAGAAAGTGACTTGGGAAAGAGAGAGAAGCAAAACCTGGGCGTCGAAATTGGCTGCTGGTCGCTGTCGGCGGTGGAAACTCGTCGCGCAGAGTGGGGCTTGCGGGGGGTGACGTTAGAATGTGTGGTCGAGTAGAGAAGTCGATGGCGTTATAGGAATCGTATAACGCCATCACATATGGCGTTATACGATTGTTATAACACTTTCACAAATGGCTTTATAGGCCGACATAACGTTAAAAGCGATAATATTATGTCTATTGTAGTACTCCCTCAATCATTTCTGGTCCACCTCAGTCCATTCTTTTTAGAAAGGGACCAAAGTGAGAAAAAACCCGTCAGTTAATAAATAATCTTTGGCTGGCGATATTACCAAAGCTACTCCCCTCCTGCGACAGCAATTTCTCTTTAAATGTCACTTTTACCCTGTTAGTCAACATCTATTCTGATTAATTGCTATTGATAACTCTCAGTTCTCTTTCCCAAGTTTGCCGCACTCTTCCTCCCCTTCCACTGTATTTTTCTTCCTTCTGCATTCACTTTTCATTCAATCGCTATCCTTTTCGTTTTCTTTCCCAATATCTCCTCTTAATTCAGAGTATCAAAACTTATGAAATATATCTTGTAACCAAGTTAGGCTGAAAAATCAGAATGAATTGAATATTGCAACGAAGAAAAAGCAAAATGTAGGAATATGCCTCTGCACTTATCTTAGTTGAGAAGGATTCGATGAGTTTGAATACTTTCTTGTAGAATTTGTAACCCATACCAGAGAAAAAGACAATGCTTCAGAAAATTTTTAAAGTTTGACGGAATTTGAATGAAAGATTAAAAAGCAAAAGTTTTAGTAGAAAAGGCAGAAACTGAGGGAAGAGAGGCAAAGGTTGGAAAAACTTATAGTAGAAAAGATGGAGATCGAAGGCAAATTGAATTTAAGTTGGAGAAATTCTGAGATTCAAAATCTTTCCAAATTCTTATGCAATAAACGTGAGAAATGCGGAGAATGAGAAAAGGGGAGGAGAAAGATTGGCTCCCGGATTTGCGGAAAGGAAAGAGCGGAGAGAGAGAGCAGGGGGGAAGGGAGACAGGCTATTAAGAGAGAGAAACATTAATGAAGAGAAAATGATTAAGAAAGATAAAAGTATCATTTAAGCCGATTTTGCTCTGGCAGAGGGAGAAGAGCTTTGGCAATATCCCTCGCCATAATCTTGATTCCGTCGTCTTCCTCTCTACAATAACTAGTTTAACAGCCCTCCCAAGGAACCAAAGGAACTAAATTTTTTATTCTTTTTGTCCTTTTATCATCTTATATTTCAAATTTGACAAAATTTAATTAGTCTTAACTCATTTTTCTCATTTGTATATATGAATTTATGAAGTGTGATTAATTTGAACTCATTAGCAACATATATCTTACTTTGAATTTTATATAGATATTACTCAGTGAAACTCACTTGGATAATAATTGTTTCACCATATCTTCAAGAGATCTCTCAATTAATGTCGGAGACTACGACGGACTAAGTTGGGGGTTGTCACTAAAGCATTCAAGGTAAAGGAAAATATATACATCAAAAATATTAATTAGTTTATGCATTTTCATCGAGTTGAAGTTAATATCTGTCGTAATATATGTTAGTTTGAATACTACTAATGCATTTCAATGTTACATGACGCAATGCACAGTTGCAGCTTTTTCACTGTTGCAGAATTTAGTTATTTTCCCTCGTCGTTGAAGATCGGAGGAAAAATTGAGATGGCAAACCTTCTGCCCGGAGTGGTCTATGAGATTATTTTGATAATTTTAGCTGAACTTAACGAAGGACAGGAAGAGTTCCACATCATCAAAGAAAAAATCAATATATAGAACCTAGTGATGAATGGATTGAAATCTTATTAGGAGAGTTTATGAGAGAGCATGATCAAACTGAACCCTAAGAGTTCTCCCTCTCCTTTATACGAGGAAGAAATGATATGTATTATAGACTAATGATAAAAGGTGTTAAGATGTGTTTGAAAGTTTAGAAGAATAAAGAATCCTCATTACATAAAATGTATTATAGAATTTTCATTCAACACAAGGCCTTTGTATGTGTAGTAGATCATGTTGTGGTTAAGGAGACCCTTGCTTTTCTTTTTTACTTTATTTTATTTTTATTATTCTTTATAAGATTGTCAATTGATCCAGAAATTTTATTGTGCATTTGAATTTTAGGCACTTGCGCACACAAAGGAGTTAAAAAGGAAAATTCTATTTCTGAATTCATTGTTGTTGCTATAATTGGTGGAATGTTACCGCGCCAATGCAAGATTCATAATTAAACTCATTGCCTCAACTTAAAAATGTCCCAGTTTTTTAATTTTTTTTTGAGAAATTAGTTGTATTTATCTTTGAATTATTTTTATTTTTTAGTAATAATTTTTATTTTATTTAAATATATATATAATATTTTTAGAACAATTATATATCTTGAGTTATGAATATCACAATGAAATTCGATAGGAAAAATTATGTTATAAGTATGTATTGTAATTTTTAAGGATATTTTGTTCATTTATGACTTGGAAGGATGACTAAAAAAAAGATGACCTAAAAGTTAAAAAATATTATTTTATTATTATACTTTTATGCTTTAAACTTGTTCTTATATGTCATGTAATATTATATCGTTTTGGTTCGTCAAAAGGAAAAAAAACTATCATAAGAATAGATTTTATTAAAAAATAAAATAAGAAATAAAATGTACTCAATTCAAACAAATTTATTGTCATATATCATCAAGTAATGTCCAAACATCGTTTGTTTTAAGTAAAATTGTGATATAAAAAATTTTAAGAAGTTTTTATTTTTGATATGTTGATTAAAATAACTAAGGAATACTCTTATCAATCAAATTATTACGCCATTGCTTAAATATGTAAAATTTAAATTGTCTTTCTTTCTTTTTTTTTTTTTTGTTTTTGGCATATTTGCTATCTACTTTATAAGTTCCCAAATAATTAATTCAAGTAAAATTGGATTCCCTTAAACACATTTGCTTTAATTTTGTCCCTTTTTTTAGTCCTCATACATATAATTTTAACTAATTCCAAAATTAGAAGTTAATTATTTGTAAATTATTAATTTGGCAGCTATCGAACTCATTCCTCACCAATCCTCTTCTAATTATTTATCAAACTCTTAACCAGGGGACCTCATTTTCCTATTTGTACTCTTTTTATTTATCAAAAATAAAATGAAAGGAGCATAGTAGTTATTCTTTTCTCTTGGAAAGATTGTAGTAATTATTCAAAACAATGTAAATATGTTCAATCTACCCCCAAACTCACACCTTGGTCTCCCTCACCACCACCTCCACAGAAATTAAAAAAGAAAATAAAAAATAGAGAGAAGGTCAAACCCACCAAGAAGTCGTATTCTCCACACCTAATAAATACTTCTTCTATTTCAAAGTATATATCTAACTTTTTTTAGTTTATTGTGAAATATATCCATCTTTTTATATAAAAGTTTTATTTATTATTTTATTTTTAACTTTACTGTTATTTTTAATTAACTATTTAAATGCTCATAATCTTCAAGAAATATTAATTTTTTAACTAATCACTTAAAATACATATCTTTAATATTAAATTTTAATTTGATATACTAACTAATTATTTTAAACAGGGATATTTTAGATATTTTCAATTTTTTTTTTCAAAATTTACTAAATCTTAAATTCTCATATAAAAAAAGTCATATATTTTAAAATAGAGTGAGTATTTATTATAACAAATAAATTCCTTTAAAGCTGTTATTCACAAAAAAAGAAGAAAAAAGAAAATTCCTCTAAAGCTGTTACTGAAAGTTTCGCCATCAAATCCAGCTTCCACTCTTTTTCTCAGACCATCAAATCAGTTTCCAACGAACATCAAATTCAGATAATATTAATACACACTTCCCCTCTCAGCTCAATTGTCCAAGTCAAACTTCTCCTTTTTTCTTTTTTTTAGTTAAATAATTTTGCTTGTTCAACATGCTTTAGTGTACACTTGTATAAAAGAAACTCATCTCTCTCAATTGTCCAAGTCAAACTTCTCCTCTTTTCTTCAAGATGCTTTAGTATGCACTTTGTAAAGATTAAAAGGGAAAAACACACAAAGAGTTCTTGAAATCCATTGAAATCAGGTGTGGTTTCCTCTGAAGTGGAATTCAATTCGTTTTTCCATTTCAGCTTTATTTTCTCTTGCAGGAATCCGTTCCCGTTTCATTTTTCTTCTTTCATTTTCCCCTCCTCCATGTGATCCTGGAAACAAGAAAAATGCATACGAATCACTGGGGAGGATCATTGGAGATCAATGGAACGGATTCAATTCCAGATGACGAAAGAAGCAGGAACAACAATGATTGGGACAAGGCCTCCTTATATCATCAAAAACAATACAATCAACTGGACGAGACGCAGCAGAGCTGGCTTTTAGGGCAGCCGGAGAAGAAGAAGAAGAAGTACGTCGACTTGGGTTGCGTCGTTATCAGCACCAAAGCCCTGAAATGGACAGTTTTCTCTATTTTGATCGCTTTCGTCGTCGTCGGCCTTCCGATCATCATTGCCAGGATCATTCCGAAGCACAGAGCTCCACCTTCTCCTCCTGATAACTACACTCTTGCCCTCCACAAGGCCCTTCTGTTCTTCAACGCCCAAAAGTGTACGTCGAATACTCTTCCCCACCCCTCTCTTATCCAAATATATTTTCCAATCCTTATTCATTTCATTATCTCTTGCATTTTGATCAAGTCAATGACTCTTGATTTTCCAATTTTTTTCTGCAAGATTTGCAATATATAATACCATCTTTTTTAGTTATTGTACATTGGTGGATAAATAATCACAAATCACTAGCTAGTAACCTTAAAAAAAAAAAAAAAAAGGGAACGACCGCTGCAATAACACTTTTCTTGTTTCTTTCTCTCAATCTTTAATGACTAAATAAGCATATCTGATTCTCATCATCTATAATAAAAAGACAATTAATTGGTTAAAAATATTTTTTACTCAACGATATTCTAAGTTCCACCCGTATTTTCATACTGATACATAAAAATAACTACATAAGGTCAAATCAGTAAATTCAAGACGTAAATGGAAGAAGAGTTGTTTTCATTTCACAGGGAAGGAAATTGCATTCGGTTCTGTATGTAGGTAATTAATGTTTAATCATGTTCCTTGCATGGACAACTAGATGGAGATGTTAGTGGACGAAGAATTTTGAGTTCATAGGGAAGGATGGAATACTTAAACTTTAGCTGTCAATGAATTGGAACCCTATAAAGAAAGTTCGCCTGAAATAGAGCAAGGGATATGATGGACTATGTGGACAGGGCTTACCTCAACGTGCACGTTCTTGGATGTTTGTTAGTTCTATGTAATCGTGTTGTACATTGTAATACTAACGTTGTATTGTTTGGTAAAAGGTAAAAATAATCTCACTTTTTCATTAATACCATATTGACAGCTCTTCAAAGGGTTGTACAATTATGATCGTGTCCTAAAATAATATTTTAATTAGTTGAATTTTTAGTGAAGAACAAAGAGGAGCTTATTTTTCTAGAAGATATTTAATGAAATTAAGATTATTAATTAGACTGGATAAATCAGTTAGTCGAACTTGCCTACTTACATTCATATGAATTTCAAAGTATAAATGCACAGAGTAAATTTAATAAATAATAACAATAAATAAAGAAATAGCTTAATAAATATATATAATAATTAGATCGGTAAATTTATGAAAGTATACATAATGTTGAAATTAAATCTAAGCTCAGATCTTAATAACTTCGGGTCGGGCATATCCAACCATTAATGACAATTTTAACTAAAACACATTTTACAGTAAATATATTAAAATAATAATTAGGAAAAAAACTTGATCGAGACTTTTTAACTTTTGCGGGAGTTAATTAGAATTGACCATAATATTTTAGACAAGGACAATTAGAATAATACCCTTCTAATTGGTCAGAAATTACATGTTTAGATTTGGAGCCAATAGTTTTCTTACAGAATGTGTAGGATAATTTCCAGCAGCCTTTGACTCAAATTCCAGAGTTTTTGTCCAACCTTAAAGGGATATTGATCTTGCATAGTACTGTAATCTTCTTTTTATCCTTTCGTTGTTTGTAACTTGGTAGAATCTTGCAAGAACTAGAGGAGTTGGTACTTTGAATTTATCAAAGCTTTGGTGCCAGTTAACAATATATATATACAGACATTTGACTTTGAACAATATATATATAATCCTAAAATAATATAATTGCTTAATGATTAAAATTATTCAACTCATGCTTGTATTATTAGTGCATTCTTATCTTTGTTCATTAGTCTTCGTACCATACTACATTTTCTAATTGACTTGTCTTACATATCCTCTTGCTTTTCCTTTTTTTTTTAATTGAGAATGTAAGATTATATAGTCAAATAAAGTTTAGAGTTTAATTGTCCTATAACAAAAAAAATTTGTACAAAATTATAATTCTACGATTTTCATTATTCAGTATCTTTGGATAGTGTTTATGCATTGCCTTGTCAATCAAAATTATAAACTAACTTTACAAAAGAACTAATTGTAATGCAGCTGGAAAATTGCCAAAGAGCAACGGCATATCCTGGAGAGGGGATTCAGGGTTACAAGATGGGTCAAACTTAGCAGATGTTAAGGGAGGTTTAGTAGGAGGATACCATGATGCAGGAGACAATACCAAGTACCATTTTCCCATGTCTTTTGCGATGACAATGTTGAGTTGGAGCGTGATCGAGTATGAACACAAGTATCGTGCTATTGGCGAGTATGATCATATCAGAGACCTCATCAAATGGGGCACTGATTATTTGCTCCTAACTTTCAACTCATCTGCAACAAAAATCGATATAATCTATAGCCAAGTATGACGAAACAAGTATTTCTTGATCGATTCTCACATCCCCAAATTCCTGTTTGAAACTAACTTGATAATTCATTTTGTCATTCCAAGGTTGGAGGATCGCAAAATGGATCAACTTCACCAGATGATCACTATTGTTGGCAGAGGCCAGAAGACATGGATTATGAGAGATTAGTGCAGACAGCAAACTCAGGTCCAGAACTTGCTGGGGAAATGATAGCCGCATTAGCATCAGCATCCATAGTTTTTCGGGATAGGAGTGATTATTCCAGGAAGCTTATCATCGGTGCACAAACAGTCTTTACATTTGCTAGAGAGTTTAGTAGAAGAACGCCTTATTGTCGCGGAAATCCTTACATTGAGCCCTATTACAAAACTCCAGTGGATATTGGGATGAGTACATGTGGGGAGCTGCATGGATGTTCTACGCTACCGGAAACAGCAGCTACCTTACCTTGGCCACTGCCCCCGGCTTGGCGAGGAATGCTAAAGCAGCCCAAATAAAACCGGATTTGATTGCACTGAGCTGGGATAACAAGTTACCTGCAGCTATGCTTCTGTTAACAAGGATCAGACTGTTCTTGAACCCGGGCTACCCCTACGAACAAATGCTAAAAAGCTATCATGACCTTACTGGCCTCACCATGTGTTCTTATATTCAGAGATTCAATGTATTCAATTGGACTCGAGGTATAAATCAAGACGCCCTAAATTTGCTCGATTTGGCTTGTTCTAACTCCAATATCATTTAATGTCCACTGAATATTTTCTAGGAGGAATGATTCAGTTAAACCAAGGGCATTTTCGACAACCTCTGCAATATGTGGCCAATGCAGCATTTCTTGCATCTATTTTCGCTGATTATATGAATGCAACTGGGGTTCCTGGATGGAATTGTGGCACTTCTTTCATCACCTTGGATACAATCCGCAGTTTTGCAACTTCTCAGGTATGCTTAATTCTTATAGTTGAAATCTTTGTCTATTACTTGATCAAGCTATTGTAAGATTTTACCATTTTTGGTGGCCTTTTCTATTGGAATATTAGATTGACTACATTCTAGGTGCAAATCCCTCAAAAATGAGCTATGTGGTGGGATATGGCTCCAAATACCCCAAACATGTTCATCACCGCGGTGCATCGATACCAAATGACAAGGTAAAGTACTCTTGCAATGGAGGATGGAAATGGCGTGACAGCCGAAATCCAAATCCCAACACCATTATAGGTGCCATGGTTGGAGGGCTAGATAAGTTTGACAGCTTCCATGATGTTCGCACAAATTTTAGCTATACGGAGCCAACCATGGCTGGAAATGCTGGATTGACTGCGTCTTTAGTGTCACTGACAAGCAGTGGTGGCCGTGGAGTTGACAAGAACACAATTTTCTCAGCAGTTCCACCACTCTATCCGGCTAACCCACCCCCATCCCCACCATGGAAGCCTTGAGAGGTAATTTTATACAAACAAGTCTTTCGCCAGTTTCAGATGATTATTTATATGTTTCTTTGACTTCTCATTGTATAAAAACACCACAGTTTTCACCGATCTCTTCATTTTGTATCAGACATCAGATTGGTGTTAACTTTGCTATTAATATGGGACACTGCATGCCCATCGACAACTTCTTCATAAGATCTTCATAGTTAATGGGTATGGATATTTCTCGTAAGTTCTAAATAATAATCTAATAGTGTACTATATACTATTAGTCAATTTTGTAAATTGTATGACGTAATTTGATTGTTGTATGATATACCAATTGGCCACAACAGTTGTAGCCCGGATTTGAGCTAACATGATTCTATCAAAGGAATCAATCTGCCACAAAACAACGATTGACATCTTGTAAAAAGGAAAGGAGAAACCTTTGTCGATAGAGCTAATTCCCACTCAACTATTTAATTGAAACTTTTGAGATCTAGCATATGCCTAAGAAAGAAAGAATGGGCCAGATCCCAACTCCATTGAATCTTCTAAGTCCTACCCTCATGGTGTTCAATTTTCTCTTCAAACCGGACTTAGTGCTATTGATTCGATAATTCCTATGGCGTGAGGCCAACAAGCATTAATTATTTGGGAAGACAGACCGGTAAAGCAACAGTTAGAAACCTTATCTTCTTTTTCTATAAAGGAATCTTATCTAATAAGCTTATGAATCGATTTTCTTTTCAATTCGTCAACAGAATGCTAAATGCTGCCTCCTATTTTCAGCAATCACTTATCAGTCTATCTAAGAGAAGTACAGAATTCTATACTCTATCAAACATGGCCATCATGCTCTTGCAAATTGCAAGACCTTGGTTCTACAAGGGCTACACGGCCAGGTCCAAACAATGGAGCAGTAGCTACTCCCCTTTGGTTCAGCAAACACCTAAAATGTGCCAACCTTCCAGTAACTTCTCTCGGATCTTTAGCTAGCTTGTCATATGATGTCCACATTCTCTCTTCATTAGGAGAAAGTAAAGGCAATAAACAAGTTAGCTTCAAAATTTCTGAAAAAGAGTCACCAAAGCTCAAAATGAGAAGTTAATGAGAAAATCAAATAGAATATCGAAGGCCAGAGTAGCACTAGAAATGAAAGATGGGCTTCACATCATATTAAAACAATTGAAAAATCATGAAGGCATTGTGAAATTTTAATTGTAGTACTAATAAACAATGACAAGTTGGATTAAGCTAAAAATCATTTTAGATTTTGAAAGAAACAAACTGCAGGGTTGGAAATCAATTGATACTTTTTGGTGTTTGTAGAGTAATATGATATTGATAATTTCAAAGAATCAAGTCACTGCATTTCCAGAAAGCTTCCAAATTGGAAATTAAAATGTACCTGCAGCAGCAGCAGCTCGTGGCCAAATGGTTTGTTCAATGTCTGATGCATCAATGTGTTCACCCCACACACATACTTCACCGCCTAAAATTAGTGCTTGTTGTTCCGGCTTCGTGATGTTTGTAAGTGGCTCATTCATATAGAAACCTTGCCATGTTGCATCCAAATGGTCCAAGTACCACTTGTCCTGGTTACTGACAATACATCGCAGCCCAGCAGCAACAACTTTTTCAGCAACTCCACCACCAAGCCTGTTGGAGAGTTTATAAATGACCAATTAAACTCTAATCAAATAGATTTTGTGCTCATTGGTTCTAGATTTTATTCTTTTAGCATTCCTTTTGCTTATTCTTGATAATATACTAGTATAATTCCTAGTTGCATGTATGCGCAAGTACAAAATCTTATTAGACGTCCAACTTACGCTAATGTATGATCTTGCACTAAAAATAATAATAAGAAAGAGTCAAATATCATGATAGTACATGACCTTTAGCTTACTAATATAGTAGAAGAAACATAATCAACACATACCAATTATGCACCACCGTTTTGGGGTTCAATTTACTACCAAAATTGTTGAAAGTCTCCTCCTTGTAGTTTTGACATGCCTTTTTACATAAGATCCAGATGTATGCAAACAAGTATCTGAACTAAAATTTCATACCAGTTTATGATTTCATAACCATGAGACAGAGCTATCTTCTGTACTTGCAAGACAAAGTACTGATAAGCTGTTGAGCCATTAAGACGATTCTTCTCTTACCTGAAAAGCCAGAAAGTCTTTCATATTCCCACATTGAATAATTCCTCATTGTAAACTCAAAAGGACATTTCAAATGCTTATAAAAAATGTCAGTAAATCTGAAGAGCAGCTACTAGTAGAAAACTGATCAGACAAAAAACTTTTGGACTCTAAGATGCATAGAAGTTAAAAAAAAAAAATCCGACACAAGACAAAAACTCCAAAATTACCATAAACCAGCAAGAAACTCTTGGATTAACATAAAGAAGCATGTGGTGAACATGTAGATTAAAATGTTGGTGACCAATGTGGTCCTGATATACTGGATCACCTTCTTGCCTAGGGTAGGCTTTTAGAAGAGTGACATGTATTCATTTGGATACTTAGATATGTCCCCTCATATTACGGTGGATTCCTTTGAAGATAGTAAGAGACAGATGTCATTTATTCAGTTAAAAAACTCATGTTGGTTGTATTATTTTCAATAGAGCCAATGTGTACCCACTTCTGAAATGTGTAGTCAAAAGAATCAATGAAAGACCTTTTACCTGAAAAGGGTTCACTTCAGGGAGATAAAAGGGGAGATTTTGAATAATTGATAGCCCCATCTTTAACACAATAGTCTAATGATTCTACCCTACCTTTAACACAACAGTCCAATGATTCTATGTAATGACTCCACTATACCAGCGGGTCATGATGCCTAATTTATCTGCTTAACCAAAACTCTTAGCAATATGCTAGCCAAAGTCTTATATTGGATTCTTTTGTGCGGGACAACAATTTAGTTCCTCTATCTCCTTCACAAAGCCTTGACATCTACAATAGTATTCATCAGCATTTGCTACAACTTTTTCAAGCTTGAACACTATCCTAAAATGTTTGAGCACAAGTTACCAGTATCATAGAACTTAAATCACGCGACCCTAATCAAGAAATAGCCATACAGTTGATGTATGAAATATATACAATGTACTACATCCCCTTCTGGTTCCGATTAAGATTCAGCAGGTATTAGTTCAGTTATATCAATACACTTATTAGCATTGTGATTATAAGAGTTGAGCTTACAGAAATTATCATTAGCATGCATATGTTTTTCTTCTGAAAAGTGAAGAAATAAAATAAGACACAAGAACTTTTACCATATGCGTATATGAGGCGATGACGTCCAACAACCTGCAGGCAACATTTATTGTTTTCAGATACCATAGTTGGACATAAAAAGGCTGACTGTTAATAAGCAAATACATTAGCTTTCTTCTACATCTGGTAAAACACTTTTAGTCAATTTTATCAAACAATGGATCCCAGGTTTAGGATTTAAAGGCTGAAATCTAGGATTTGAAATCTTCCGCAGGAGATCCAACTGAGTGCAGCAATTCATCTAACCAATCTTGCACTGTATAATCTGAATATGTTCTTATCTAAAACACTAATAAAACAACTACTATCTGCTTCTCAATTCACTAAATTTGAAAAATATCCCATTCGTTGAGGGAAAAGTATATTACAGCTATACAAATAACAACCAAGGAAACAGAAAAATAAAAATAAATTGAGCATATTAAGAAGTATAAACTCACTAGTATCCACTTCATCACCCCCCAGATGAACAAATTTGTATTTGAAGACCTTACTGAAATTTGGAAAATGAGAAATGTCAGAAGGTGAATTTCTTCAACATTTGCTGCAAAGTCGATCTAAGAAGCTCCTTATTTCAAGAAATATTACCTGAGAAAATTCCATCTATGACTTTGAAAGTGAAATCTTTGCTGACATCAAGTGGTTGTGTGCAATTTGCAGAAGGCCATAATGAAGGATAACCAACACCCCTAAACATTCAAACTGTTAGATCTATATACCACTTCTTAGAAAAGTTTGAAAATCAGCTTTGCTTTACCATTGAGTTATGTTCATTTCAGCACACTATTATCAAAAAGCTACTAGATCCAGAGTTTTTGCAACTATCATTTGCACATTGAGTTATCCTAAGAATCTTGGGTGAAAATTTGTCAATGCAATGGCAGAACAGACTCAGAAAAGATGTCTGCTGCAGGGACCAGAATATGCTGCTATATTTGTTCACAAGCTTCCAAAAAGAATTTAAGGAGTTCTAATTAAAATAAAAAACAAAGAATTGATTAGTTAAAACTCCAATTCCACGGTTTAGACATTTCCTTTTTTTTTTTGCCTGCACGAAGTGCAAAATTTAACTCAACGGAACTCATAGTGGGACTTAGTCCCAGGCAAATGGCTTATATAATCATTTCAAAGAGTAGCTAATAGCCTAATATTAGTAATCTACTAATCTCCCCACCACCACATTTGGGGAAAGAAAGAAGAAAGTTAAAAAAACAAGAGGAAGCCAGTTCTTGCTTCCGCTCGTTGCAAGACAGTTCTGAACTGAGTTTACAAAGGATAATACAAGTAAAGCGGGCATCACTGACATTACCAGGATTCAGCATGTCCTGGGACATCAATCTCTGCCAGTACGTGAATTCCTTGACGTTGAGCATATCTGCCGGATTAGAGTTTAGAAAATAGTGAGGCAGAATACTCACTAAAATAAGAAAACAAGGAAAGGCATACACACAAAAAGGCCTTGCCTTACAATCTCGGTAGCCTCAGCCATTCTGTATCTCTTGTTGAGAAAGTCATCCATAACTCTCTAGAAGATTCAAGAAAATTCTAGAATATTCAAGAAAGTTGGAAAAGGTTCAAGCAAGTTGAAGAACACTCAAGAAAGTTGGAGCAACAATTTTTTACTCAAAGAATATCTAGAATTCTCTTAAAGTAAGAAGTAATTAGAGAGTTCTAGAATTTGCCAAAGTTGGTGAGCCAAGCCTATAAATAGGCTAGTGCTTAGGAGAAGCTTGTGTGCAAGAAAGAGTAAAGAGTGCAAGTAAGTGTGAGGTGCTCCATTGAGTGAGCAAATAAGAGAGAATAAGAGAGTGAGAGTTTCTTGTGCTAGAGTGTCTAGTGAGAAGTTAAATACACTCTAAGTGTGAGTGTTAGGTGGCTTGTAAGTAAGAGTTGAGTTTAGTGGAGTAATAAATTTTTGTTTAGCAATTCGATTAACTACTTGTGCCACCTTAATTCTCAACAAGTGGTATCAGAGCCAGGTTGTTGTGTACCTGTCAAAATTAAGGTAGATACGGTCAGGGACCGTATTCAAGTTCATCGATCGAGAATCACGCTACAGTGAATGGAGTATCCGTCTCAAGTTTTACTTGAGAGGACAAGGCTTAAGGGAGATGATCGACGGCAACCAGATAATGCCACCTCCAAAGGAGAATGTAGCGGAGTACATAAAGTGGGACATGAATGCTGGTAAGTCTTTATCTATCTTAGCTTTAATAGTAGAGAAACGATATTTAGATAAAATTAAGGATGCAAAAACTCCAAAGGAAGCGTGAGACACATTAATAGAGTGTTTCGCAAAGGCGAATGACTCCAAGTTGCAGAGGCTCAAAAATGAGTTGATGACACTCACACAAGGCGACATGACTGTAAGTCAGTTCTTTGACAAAGTTAAATTTTTGTCTCAGAAAATTAAAAATTAGATCCACTTCATCCTGTCGACGAGACAAGGATGAGAAGGATAATAGTGCGAGGGCTTAGTCATGAATTCAATCCCATCATAGCAGCAACTCGTGGATGGGCTAAAGAACCAATTCTCAATGAGTTGGAAAATATGTTGGCTGATGAAGAGGCTCTAAACAAACAAAAAGTTAGAGTCTCAGACCAAGATGAGGAGAAAGCACTCTTTGCCAGGAGGCGAACTTTCAAAGAAAAGAAAAATCCTGAAGAAGGTAAGAATCAAGGCAGACAAATCTAAAGACAAGTACGCCCTTGGAAAGGCTCTCAACTAGGGGGAGGCAAACCACAAGGTAGCAACAATCGAAGAAATCAATGACACGCTGATGTCTGTTACAATTGCGGGAAGAGAGGACATTTTGCCCGAGATTTTTGGCACAATCACGTAAAAGGAGATATTGCTATTTCCAAGAAGACAAATAGCAGTGAAGAAGAATGGGATTTTCAAGCATCCCTTGCACTAGAAGAAAATCATGCCTTGGTTGTGGTAAGTGATAACTTGATCAATTTTTAAAATGATTGGATAGTAGATTCTAGGTGCTCCAATCACATGACAGCAGATAAGAAAAAGATCCAGAATATGGAAGAGTATGATAGAAAACGAGTTGTGGTGACTGCAAACAATTCCAAAATGCCAATCACAAATGTTAGCAAGGCGAATGTGATACCTCGTTTCAACTCAAATGAAGTGGAATTTGAAAATGTATTATATGTGCCAGGTATGAAGAAGAATCTTCTCTCAGTATCACAAATAACTGCAGCAGGTAATTTTGTGGTGTTTGGTCCAAGAGACGTGAAGGTATATCAGCAATTGAAGCCAGTGGGACCACCAATTATGGAAGGACGCAAACTGGAGTCGGTCTATATATTGTCAGCAGAAACGGTATATGCAGACAAGACAAGGAAGAATGAGACACCAGATTTATGGCATGCACGATTGGGAGCGTAAGCTATACCAGATTAAAGGTAATGATGAACAAAGCAATACTCAATGGCCTTCCATAATTAGAAGTTTGAGATAACGTAGTATGTGCTGGATGCCAGTATGAAAAAGCACACCAACTACCGTATGAGGAGTCAACGTTTAGAGCTAAGACACCTTTAGAGTTGGTACACTCAGACGTGTTTGGACCAGTGAAGCAACCATCGGTAAGTGGCTATCGTTATATGATAACATTTATCGATGATTATTCTCGGTATGTGTGGATAGATTTTATGAAAGAAAAATCAGAAGCATTAGAAAAATTAAAAGCCTTCAAGAAAAAAGTGGATGATGAGGTAAGTCGTCAAATACAGTGCCTTCGTACAGATAATGGTGGAGAATATACATCGTACGAGTTCACTGAATTCTTGAAGAAGAATAGAATACGACGACAATTGACATGTCCAAACACTTCACAACAGAATGGAGTTGCAAAAAGAAAGAACAGGTATCTGGCAGAGACTTGTAGAAGCATGCTACATGCAAAAAATATACAAGCACGCTTTTGGACAGAATGTATGAAGACGGCAGCATATATTACTAACAGGTTGCCAAAAGCAAAGCTTGGCTTTACTTCGCCCTATGAGAAGCTTTGGAAGAAGAAACCTTCGGTGTCTCATCTTCGAGTATTCGAATGTGTCTGTTACGTGCTTGTGCCCGCCCATTTGAGAAGTAAGTTTGACAAGAAAGCTATCCGATGCATCTTTGTAGGATATGATCCTCAAAGAAAGGGTTGGATATGCTGCAATCCAGACACAGGCAAATGTTATGTATCCCAAGATGTCGTGTTCAATAAAGCATCTTTCTGGTGGTCATCTCAAGCCTTGAAATTACCAGGTTCCAAGGAAATTGAGGAAGAGATCGAAGAAAGATTAGAAGAGCGAGGGGGAGATTCTTCATCATCCAAAGAAGACGAAGAAGATTTACCAACTGAAGAACAAGCTTCAAGGAAAGCAAAGAATCCATGGAAAACTAGAGCACACAAAATAATAGAAGATCAAATGCCAAGTCAATATGAAGTAGAAGAAGATGAAGCAAGCCCACAACTTCGACGATCAAGCAGACAAAGAAGACCAAACCCCAAGTATGCAAATGAAGCAATGGTTGAAGAACCTGACTCATACGAGGAAGCATCCTAGAAGAAAGAATGGAGAATAGCAATGGAGGAAGACATTCAGGCACTAAGACAGAATGAGACATGGGACCTAGTGCCAAGACCAAAAGGAGTACAACCCATTTCATGTAAATGGGTATATAAGTTGAAGACAAAATCCGATGGATCGATCGATAGATACAAGGCTCGACTAGTAGCTCGTGGATTCTCACAAAAGTACGGATTGGATTACGACGACACATTCAGTCCGGTAGCCAAGATCACTACAGTAAGAGTTCTACTCGCCTTAGCTGCAAGATAGTCCTGGAGATTGTGGCAAATGGATGTTAAAAATGCTTTCTTACATGGAGAACAGGATCGAGAAATATATATGCAACAGCCAAGAGGGTTCGAGAGTAAGGCATACCCAGAGTATTTATGCAAGTTAAAGAAGGCGCTCTATGGATTAAAACAAACACCTAGAGCGTGGTACGGGAAGATAGCAGAGTTTTAAATACATAATGGATATTCGGTGGCACCAGTAAATTCAAGCCTATTCATCAAAAGTCGAGAAGGAAAACTAGCCATAATACTCGTGTACGTGGATGACCTCATCATCACTGGAGATCATCAAGAAGAGATCAGACAAATCAGGTCAAATCTCTCGGTATGATTTCAGATGAAGGAGCTTGGGGAGCTAAAACATTTCCTTGGCCTGGAGATAGATCGAGGAAATAATGGGATATTCCTATGTCAAGAGAAGTATACTGGAGATCTTCTACAAAAGTATGGAATGATTGATTGCAAGCCAATATCAACACCGATTGAGATGAATGTTGGATTAAGCACAATAGAAGGGAAAGAGTTCGAAGACGTGACAATGTACCGGCAGCTCGTGGGAAGTTTAATTTATCTAACATTGTCAAGGCCTGATATTTCATATGATGTCGGAGTAGTAAGTCGGTTTATGCAGAAGCCAAAGAAGCCCCATCTAGAAGCAGTAAGCAGAATACTAAGGTACGTAAAAGGAACTATAGATTATGGCTTATTCTATAGGAAGATAGACACAAGTAAGATGACAGGATATTGTGATGCTGATTACGCTGGTGACCATGATACTCGTCGATCAACTACTGAATACATGTTTAACCTCGGATCGGGAGTAATCTCGTGGTGTAGTAAGAGACAACCTACAGTGTCATTATCAACTACCGAGGCTGAATATCATACTGCAGCAATGGCCGCTCAAGAGTGTACGTGGTTGTTGCAACTACTAAAGGATCTTCATCAATCAACAGATGATGCAGTGACGTTATGCTGTGACAACCAATCAGCAATCCAACTTGTAGAAAATCCAGTATTCCACGCGAGAACAAAGCATGTAGAGGTTCACTATCACTTTATCCGAGAAAAAGTGCTTTGTGGAGATATCAACATGAAGTACGTAAAGACAGAAGAGCAGATAGTGGATATATTCACCAAGAGTCTTAATGGTGCAAAGTTTGAAGAATTTAGAAGAGAACTCGGGATGACTACACGAAGAAGAGAGAGTAATGGATGAGGGAGAGTGTTGAGAAAGTCATCCATAACTCTCTAGAAGATTCAAGAAAATTCTAGAATATTCAAGAAAGTTGGAGAAGGTTCAAGCAAGTTGAAGAACACTCAAGAAAGTTGGAGCAATAATTTTTTACTCAAAGAATATCTAGAATTCTCTTGAAGTAAGAAGTAATTAGAGAGTTCTAGAATTTGCCAAAGTTGGTGAGCCAAGCCTATAAATAGGCTAGTGCTTAGGAGAAGCTTGAGTGCAAGAAAGAGTGAAGAGTGCAACTAAGTGTGAGGTGCTCCATTGAGTGAGCAAATAAGAGAGAATAAGAAAGTGAGAGTTTCTTGTGCTAGAGTGTCTAGTGAGAAGTTAAATACACTCTAAGTGTGAGTGTTATGTGGCTTGTAAGTAAGAGTTTAGTTTAGTGGAGTAATAAATTTTTGTTTAGCAATTCGATTAACTACTTGTGCCACCTTAATTCTCAACATCTCTCTGATTTGGAATAGGCATCATTCCACAATTTAGGATAAGAATGTATTTCAAGAGGAAAAGACTGTGTGTCTACAATGTGCCAATGCAGCACATTCTGCATGTAAAGTTATTAGTTAGTGTGTAAGATAAGGTAGGTGGTATACGCATTGCAAGTTATTAGTTTATTGTATCTCTTTATCAATTGTGATGTCGTTGACTAAATATCTTAATGTGAATATTAAATGACAAAAGTTTCCAAACCATTATTAAAAATAAAACCAAACTTAACAGGAAATGATTAAAGTTTTTTAAAATAGAAATTACAAAGTAAAACCATACTTAAAAGAGAAAAAGAAGGCACAAAGGAAAGGAAAAATCCCAGCTTAGCATATGTCATAGACTCAATAACCTGCTTTATCACAGGGATTGGCAGATAGTGCCTGGAGGTATCTGCAAAAAGTACCATTTTAGACAGAGTGTGATAATTAGCATCTTGAATACCTAATGAATATTGAGAAGCAACTAAAAAAGACAGGCAAATAGACAGCCTATGGTTTTTATGAATATTGAGCTGAAATATCCTAATTATTTTGGCCCAAAAAATAAACTGAAAGCATATATAAGACATCAGAAATATTATGTTATGATATAGTGCATGATCATAAGAAGCAAATAGATATTCTTACATAGTGTAATTGAAAAGCAAATATTCGAGAAAGATGTAGCCTTCTAAAAGAAATCAATTACATGCAACACGATATAATACCTAAATATGTCTTTCAGACAAAAAGGTGAAAGGAAAAAAGTATGTTGGTTATCCCTTGCTGCTACAATACCCTACCAATTTATGTTTCAAGCTGCAGAAAGCATTTCCAAAATAGCAAGGATTTTCATATAAATCTATGTATTTCCAGTATCGTAAAAAATCAGTAAAAATACTTAACAGTAACCCATTTAGTGTTTGAAGTTTCTAATGCATAATTCTATAATTAAACATATTATCGCAAATGAAAACAAGAAGGGGAAGTAGATACTATGTTAAAAGGTCAATACCAATTTGGCAACTCCGTCCATTTTTACTATGAGTTAGAAGGAAGGATGCATCTGTTGTTCTGACAATTCCTGCCCTTTTTTTCCATTTTCTGGATAAAACAAATAATAACTAACAAAGAAGTAAAATCACTGGGCCATCTCACCAGTCAAAAGGCCACGATAAGAAAATCTTGGCTGATCAAGAATGGTTCAAGGCACATGATGAATTTCAATAACTCTGGCTCTGAAATTAAATTGGCAAACTTGGCTAAATGTCTGCAAAATGTTATTCCAAGAAAAAAAAAATCACAATTGTATTATCTTCTTTTTAACTAAAAGCAAAGCATCATGAGTGACTAGATGAAACCTGAAGTCCATGCAACGCCCCGTAAACAGTGGGTGCCTGCCTCAGGAAGAAAAATCATATATCAGAAAACTTGAACAATGGGAAAATTACCAGCACAGATAAATAAATAAATAAATAAATAAGAATTATAAATTGATGTTCTTAAATTAGTCACCAAAACTTTCAGCCTCTGCAATTTTTTGTATTTTATTCAACTTCACAAACTCTCTTATAATGTTAATTGCCATTGCATGCGTCTTATATAATAACAGGAGACTAGGTGGTTTTTTCCACTGGTAACATATATGATGAGACATTCAAACTTAAGTAATTCACATTTAAAAAGAAATTGCAGCCAAATCGTTGTGGGAAAAGTTCTGTAAAAAACTTGTTCTAAGAAAATATAAATTTCATTGGATCATTGTAGCATCATCTCAAATAAGATTTTCCTATGTATACTTTAGCTGAAGTTTATGCAAAGCTTTCTTTAGAATCTCTTCATGCAACAGATATCTTAATGATAAATTTACATGCAAGACTCCCTATCTCGTAAACAGAATTTTGTATACCGGACCTTGATAGTAAGTTCATAGTCAAGTTTAACTACTTATAATCATCATGCCATCCTCTACGTTGTTTCTTGTCCTCCAACATAAAAATTTATTGAATAACAGCGTTTCTGTTCTAAGTACTTGTCCCATGGATCTGGCACCGAACTTCCAGTAGGATATTGATTGTAGTAATGTATCTCATACAGTATCACTTCATAATACTGTCACTTCAAAATGATGGATGGTCATAATTATAATTCTCATTTTCAGAAAGTTTTGTTAGAACTTCTGGGAAGCAATAGTACAGTAGCAGTGGAACGGCATAAATGGATGAAGATGAGTACAAGAGAATATGGTTGGGAAATTTTAGACCTGGCTTGTTAGACTCTCTGGCTTACATCTCAATTTATTATTAATTCAGGTAAATTCACAGAAACAGTCTTGATAAGTTGGCAAACCATTATAACTATGGGACAAACAGAAATTCTGGAAGTGAGGAAACCACATCTTCTTGATGCTGGTATGCTCATGAATTTAACCACCCATATCCCAAAGGATCAAAGACAACACCAATGACTAACAGCAAAACCTGGTTGCTTTCTACTTGAGACCACCAGGGTTCATAGTGTAAAAGCCTTGTCTGCAGCATACCATTAGCATTTTCTCATCCTTCGAAAGTAAATTTATTGCAGTAAGAACAGAAACAAGCAAACCAAGTAGCACCAACCTCAATGTATGCATATAGTGGATTTCCTTGCTCAGGGATAGACAACTTGTATGACTCATCAATGCCATGCTGTAACTGCATTTAAGACAATAATTTTGAGTGGAAGAATTTGATTTGAAATTAGATAAACAAGGATGAATATCTTTACAACAGATAAATAATGTTGGAAGTAATTTTTCTGACAGAAACAAAAAAGCACCTGTATCAGCAGCCTCACTTTGGATAATCTGATAAGAATCTCAAAGCAATTGACAATCTACAGAAATATTGAACAGACTAAACCCTGTTATATTCAATCTCTATTTCTAGAGAATATCTGCATGGATTAGGACTTTGTTGCAAACAAATCTTTCTGAGTTGTGAATTTCTAGCTTTCTTATTCAGTTACTGTTCTAATGCTGATGGACTGGCTTCCTACTACAATCAAGTACAGAAGGAAGTTCATCACTGTCCTCCGAAGGTAATTATTGGAAAATCCATCCAACAGCCAAAAAAACTCATTGGCCTCTTGTAAAATTACCAGCAACATTGAAAGAAAAATAAAAGCCGTTTCTTGTTACCGGAAGCTATTTTTTGTTACTGAAAAGTCAATGATTTACAATTAATCCGTAGACGAGAGAATCAAAAAAATGAAATACTTCAAACATAACCTATAGAACAAGCTCATCAATTCTTGAAAAATAAGCAACCATATATGACAATATTAAAGTCAAAAACATGAAAACAAGATGACCAATCTCCACCGTGTCAAATAGAATTTGAGGGAAACTGTAAAAACAGAGTTAAAGATATCACTAATACCTCATCCTTTGGTGAAAGAATGACAACATGGATTCCTTTGATCACTTGAGAAGGACTAAAATGAGAAAATTTGGCTTCAATGACATGCCCTCCTTTAATAACATCAACTATCCTGGAGAATCCTTCCTTGAGAATTCCTGAAGCATCAATGTACTTGCTTCCCTCAGTTTTAAGAACCAATTCATCACTAAGATGGAGAATCTTACTCCCATAACTCACTGATTTTGGCATTTGCCATATGTTCAAGTAGGGGTGGGCAAAAACCGAACCGGATCAAAAACCGAATTGAAACCGAACCGTTTTTTATATTTCGGTTCGGCTCAGTTCGGTTTTTAACAATTGCATAATTTTCAGTTCGGTTTTCTGTTGTAGACATCAAATCGAAAATCGAACCGAAAATCGAATAATAATTTTTTTTCTAATTATAGTGTAGAATAATTATAGTGCTATATATTACTTTTATAATGAGTTGTTTATCCATTTCAACCTTAAACTATTAAACTACTTTTCTAATTATACTATTGTATTTTTTGTAGGAAGAAAAAGAAAGAAGATAGTCCTACTTTTTAAATTTTTCTCCAATATGACACTATATGGACAATGTTAGGATAAACAACTAAATTATTTTATTTTACCAAAAAAATACTAAATTATTTTTTCATCATATCAGTAATTTATTATTATTGTATTAGTATCATTTATTGATCATAATAACTAGTTTTCTATTTTTAAATAAAGATTTTAGTTTTTTAATTTATTCTTTCATACTCTATTTTTTTTTTCGGTTGGAACCGAACCGATATAATTTGGTTCGGTTCGGTTCGGTTCGGTTTCAAAAAGTAAAACGGTTCGATTCGATTCTTATTTTTAAACAACAAACCGAACCGAAAACCGATTGCACACCCCTATTCAAGCGCTTGTTATCAGCAACAACGATTGACATCCCCAGAACCTGAATCAAGAAAAGCGTAAAAACAATCTTGGAGATACCCATTTTCCCCTTCAAAGTAGTCTGCCAACCCAAATTGAAATCAAATGAGAGGATTATTGACAATTCAAAAACCATCAATGGAAATCCTGGCAGAAAAGAGCAACCCGTTTGAGAAAAATGACAATTCCACAAATGTAAGTTGCATTAGCATCAGCCAGTCAAAAAAAAAAAAAAAACTGATTTTTGAACGGACTCAAACAACAAATCATGTGCAAATGTAATTGAAAAACCAACATTAACAGCAAGAGGCTGAAGAAAACATCAGAACAGCAGCATCGACTCCCTTATCTACAAGAAAAAAACTTCAAGAAACCTACACACACCTGCCACAGCGAAAAATGAGCCTCTTCTGAACCCAAAAGCTCTTCAAATCCCAGAGCGGAAACACAAAGAAAAACGAACCTAACCCACTAATGAAAAAGACAGTCCATTTTTAAAAGAAGGAAAGATGCAACTTATCTAGTTCAACCACCAAGAAACCTACACCTGACATATGCTTATCGGTTTAAAGATTCCATTATGATTTTTCGTCTCTTTATGTGTTTTTGCGAATGTGACTGTAGTGATTGTCTTGCTCAATGTAGGACAATGGTTCTTGTGATTCGCCTTTGACAGTGTAGTTTTGAGTGCTGGCGTCTCTTTGTCCGTACCTTGACGCCTAAGGATAGCCGAGATGCCAAAGGAAAATGGGCCAAGTCTTCTCCCGGCTTTATGACCTTAACGGACCCTTTATTTGATCTTTTATTCACTCCACATCCTGGGATTCAGATTGATTTTGCAATTTTTATATTAAATTTATAAAAATTAAATGCACTTTGGCTTGAAGGCGATACACAATATAAACATATTAGTTCTCATCAATATTTGTCATTAATCAAAATTACATGATTTGTCCTTAACGCTAACAATCTCCCCCTTTTTTATGATGACAAACTTTGATGCAAAATGCGGTGGATTTAAACAAGGTAGCACAAAGAAGTATTGATGTCAATGATAGAAATCAATCAATTTAGCATATTGACATACAAAAGGCTCAATATGAGCCTATGACCCAACCAACCTCCATTTACCTCCTTCCTTCCAACTCAACTAGGATAGAAGATATTGTAATTCATCCTTTAGAAAACTTCTAAGAGAGGTTTTAAAGGTCATAAAAGATTAACAATGCTCCCCCTTAGATTGTGCTCATTTTTCAACATATTTGAACTTGAGATGTTGTGAATCTAAATTTTGACATATCAAGTCCGAATTGTAAAATAAGTGAAATGAAAGCTGTAATTTTTGAAAATAAGCTTTCCTAAGGTTGTTCAAACATATTAGAAGATATTAAAACATATTTGAATCAATTTGAACAACAAAGGAGCACATTTTGACAATGAGATATGGATGCATCCGAATTTTAGAGCATGCATCCGAATTTTTAAACTTATACATTCAAACTGCAATAGATTCAATATAATGGATGTTTAAAATGAGATAAAGCTTTCATAATGTTGTTCAAACATAATGGAAGAGATTAAAACATATTTGAATCAATTTGAACAACAAAGGAGCACATTTTGACAATGAGATATGGATGCATCCGAATTTTAGAGCATGCATCCGAATTTTTAAACTTATACATCCAAACTGCAATAGATTCAATATAATGGATGTTTAAAATGAGATAAAGCTTTCATAATGTTGTTCAAACATAATGGAAGAGATTAAAACAGATTTGAATCAAATTGAACAACAAAAGAGCACATTGTGACCATAAATATGGATGCATCCGAATCTTTAAACTTTGCATCTGAATTTTAATGCAAAACTCAGTTATCTCTACAAAAATTAAAGACTCATATTGCAGCATCATGGCAGTCATCACTCAAAAAAAATAAATAAATAAATAGAGGAATCAATGAAAATGAGACTATCAATTTAGCACATAAAAGAAGCTCTCATCACTAGTATTTCATCATTGAGCTTCACTGTTACATAAAATGCGATAAAATACTTAACAAGTTCAGAATTACAAAACAAATAAAGATAATCAAAATTAAAAACTGTAAAGAGAATAGAAAAGAAAGCTTAGTCTTGTGATGTTGAGGTTGATGGGGAGGCTCGGCTCACTCCTTTCTTGATGGCCAAGTGCTTCACTCTTCCTTGACTGAAAGAGATTGTTGATGGAGAGACTATTTCAACTTGAGCTACTTGGCTGCTTGCTACTGGTGGCTCTTCATGAGCATGTTCTTCTTATTCTTCTTCTGCCATAGTCTCTTAATCTCCACCTTGATCATCATCTTCATCATTGTTGTCCTTATTATCTCCTTTCTTTGCTTCTTTATCTCTTTCTTCTTCATTTCCATCTTGAGGCTAAAGGGTCCTTCACCATTTGAGTGTTTCTCAAAAGGATTTCTTCAATGTGCTTTACCCTATTCTCCAGTCCATCTAACTTTCCAAGAACCATTGGAGCAAATGATTCAAAGAACTTATACATCTTCTCCATTTCCTTGACATGATTGTTCAAGGTTTCTTGGAATGCTTTGGTTACTATGGTGTCACCTCTAGTTAGTCCTTCACCACTTGAATCAATTCCAGTTTCTTCTTCAAACAATCTCCTTTTTGTTGGAGGTTACTCCCCCTCACTTGAGGTGTCATGCTTCCTCTTTGTCTTTATTTCCCTAGCAAGGGTTTCTTCTTCATCCTCTTCTTCTTCCTCCTCTTCACTTTCTATCATTTTCTCTCTTTCTATTCTTTTTGGAGGGTTTTCTCTTTTTGTCCTCCATACATTATCCACATCAAGAACTAATTGCATTCTCCTAAGAGTTTCATTAGTGTAAATCTCCCCACTCTTAAAGGCTTGCCCTCTTCCCGGAAGTTTAATCTTAAAATGCTTAAAGATTCTTGTCAATAACCTTCCAAATGGGAATGCCTTGGTTACTGTTTTTCTTGCAGTAATCATGTGTTTCAAGGCTATATAACCAAAGTTCATTCTCCTATGCTCATGCAAGGCTAACATGATTACCAAATGCATATTTCCAACTGATGACTTATTTCCAAAATTAGGAACAATCATAGTGGTTACCATGTGATGCATCACTCTACCTCTAGCGTCCAAGTTCTTGATTTCCCTCTCCTTTATAGATCTAAACTCTCTTCCATTGGTAAATGCTTCTTCAAATCTAACATATGTAAAAAGTTCATGATCATAGCAATGTATGGAAGGTGAATAATATCTAGCTCAATTGTCACCCACGTCACAAATTCTGTTTATCAATCTTCACTAAATTCAATGTCAACTTGGGATACTCTAGATGAATACCATTGTATCACATTATCCCCTACCATCTCAATTCTTTCCTCTTTCAAGTTTGCATAGAATTCATATATCAAAGCAGGATAGAATTCTTCATCAACGAATAACAAACTACTCCAATCAATACCATTGAAATAAGATAGAACAATATCCATGCTTGATAATTTTTCAATATCCACCTTATATCCAGGAATGAACTTTCTGTTACTTTTATTCCATTCATCAAATTCATCAGTAGCTTTAATTGAGACAAACCTGTCAACCCCAGATAATGATTGAGGGATTCGAATTCATCTTGGTTGGTTGAGGATTGGGTCTCCATCTCCTTCCTTAGCCTTTCCTTTCCCTTTCTCAACAGTTGGCTTCTTTGTTCTCACCATGATGTTTTCTTTTGAGGAGTATTAATTTTCTGTATGAACTTAGGGTTAGAAGTATAAAAGTGAAGGCAAATCGGGATGAGAATGTGTGATTTTGAAGGGATTTCGATTCGGATGTGAATGGGTATGAGAGTCTTTAAAAAGGATGTGAAATTCATAAGTTGAAATGTTGAGAAGACTGTTTAATCTTCATTTAAATAATCACATCCGTAAAATTCGGACGACCGAATTCTCAGGTCTGCGTCCGAATTTTTGTTCAAAAGTTTCTGTTTCTTCAGTTCAGAAAATTCGGTCGACCGAATTTTCTGACCTGAAGAAATTTTAGTTCAAAAGTTTTTGTTTCTTCAGTTCAGAAAATTCGGTCGACCGAATTTTCTGACCTGCGTCCGAATTCTTGATCAAAAGTTTCTGTTTTCTTTCACTCAGAAAATTCGGTCGACCGAATTTTCTGTAGTGCATCCAAATTCTGGATTGAAAATTTCCTGTTTTCATCAAAACTTCAATACACACATTAGTCATTGAATCTTGAAATTCCTAAGAGTCTTCTTAGGTGATTGAACCTTTTCTCAGCCAAAGGCTTTGTAAATATGTCAACAATTTGATCATTTGTATTTATATATTCTAAGCATATATCTTTCTTAATCACATGATCACGAATGAAATGATGTTTTATCTTTATATGCTTAGTCCTAGAATATTGAATGGGATTTATGCTCAAGTTAATGGCACTAGTATTATCACATAGTATGGGCACACAATTGAATTTAAGACCATAATCAAGTAAGGTATGCTGCATATATAGCAATTGTGCACAACAACTACCTGCAGCTATGTATTCAGCTTCTGCAGTGGATAAAGACACACAAACTTGCTTTTTACTAAACCAAGATACAAGACAACTACCAAGAAATTGACAATGACCACTTGTGCTTTTATGTTCAACTTTGCAACTAGCATAGTCAGCATCAGAGTATCCAATAAGTTCAAAAGATGAAGTTTTTGAAAACCAAAGGCCATAGTCATGTGTATCAATCAAATAACGAAAAATACGTTTGACAGAAATTAGATGAGATTCTTTAGGACATGATTGAAATCTAGCACACAAGCATACAGCAAACATAATATTTGGTCTACTAGCTGTGAGATAGAGTAATCTTCCGATCATACCTCTATATAATTTCTCATCAATACTTTTACCTTTCTCATCTTTGTCAAGTTTAGTTGATGAACTCATTGGAGTACCTATTCCTTTTGCTTGATCCATTCCAAATCTTTTCAGTAGCTCCTTGGTATACTTTGCTAGATTGATGAAGACTCCATCCTTGGTTTGCTTAATTTGCAGCCCAAGGAAGAAACTTAGTTCTCCCATCATGCTCATCTCAAATTCATTTTGCATGGATTTAGCAAACTCTTCACAAAGGGAAGTATTAGTAGCACCAAAAATGATATCATCAACATAAATTTGCACAAGTAAAATATCATTTTTAGAAGATGTTTTTATAAAAAGAGTTGTATCTACTTTTCATTTTGTAAAACCTTTTGAAAGAAGAAAACCACTTAATCTTTCATACCAAGCTCTTGGAGCTTGTTTCAGTCCATATAGAGCTTTGGTTAACTTGAAAACATGATTTGGAAATTTTTCATGAATAAAACTAGGAGGTTGTTCTACATAAACCTCTTCTTCAATAAAACCATTTAGAAAAGCACTTTTGACATCCATTTGAAATAGTTTAAAATCTTTAAAACAAGCAAATGCCAAAAGTATTCTAATAGACTGTAATCTGGCCACTGTAGCAAAAGCTTCATCATAATCAATGCCTTCTTCTTGGTTGAAGCCTTGAGCAACAAGTCTAGCTTTATTTCTAACAACTTCTCCTGGTTCATTTAACTTATTTCTAAAGACCCATTTTGTACCAATAACAGAATGATCATGAGGTCTAGGAGCAAGATTCCAAACTTTATTTCTCTCAAACTGATTTAACTCTTCTTCCATAGCAATAATCCAAAAATTATCACACAATGCATCATCAATATTTTTCGGTTCAATATGAGATAAAAGGGAAAAATTATTAATAAAGTACCGTCTTATTTTAACTCCTTGGGAGACATCACCAATGATTTGCTCCTTAGGATGACTTCTTGCATATGTGAGATCCTTTGGAAGTTATTGATTATTGCTTGATTGACCATCTTGTTCTTGCTCCATTATTTCTTCTTCTTTAGCATGATCATCCAATGTAGGTACTTGGTGTTGAGTTTGATTTTCAACCATTGAGGAACCTGCATCATCTTCATTTCTTCTTTGAAGATAAATGTTAGATTCATCAAAAGTTACATAAATAGTTTCTTCAACACATAATGTCCTTTTATTATAGACTCTATATGCCTTTTTATTTGATGAATAGCCAAGAAATATGCCTTCATCTGATTTTGTATCAAACTTACCAAGATTGTCACTAGTGTTTAAAATAAAGCACTTACAACCAAAAACTTTAAAATAGACAATTGATGGAGTTTTATCAAATAGAAGTTCAAAAGGTGTTTTTCTTATAAAAGGTCTTAGTAAAACTCTATTCATTACATAACATGTTGTATTTACAGCTTCAACCCAAAAATATTTTGGTAAAGAATTTTCACAAAGCATTGATCTAGCCATTTCTTGTAATGTTCTGTTTTTCCTCTCAACAACACCATTTTGTTGAGGTGTTTTAGCAGCTGAAAAATTATGAGTGATGCCATACTCATCACAGAATTTTGTAAAATCTTGGTTACAAAACTCTCTTCCATTATCACTTCTAATAGATATCAGTTTGCAATCAAGAGAGATTTGAACATTCTTGAAATGTTTTGAAAATTCATAAAATGTTTCATCTTTTTGTGATAAAAAGATTGCCCATGTAAATCTTGAAAAATCATCAACAATCACATAAGAATATCTTTTACCACCAAGACTAGTAGTCCTCATAGGTCCAAATAAATCCATGTGAACTAGTTCAAGAGGTTTTGAGGTAGAAACCATTTTCTTTGGTTTAAAAGATGTTTTTAATTGTTTTCCATATTGACAAGCATCACAAAGACGGGTTTTATCAAAATGCATTTTTTGGTAATCCTATAACTAGTTCTTGAGTAGAAAGTTTGTTCAATAAATCCATGCTCACATGTCCTAATCTTCTATGCCATAAAAATCCATCATTGTCATGAATGGCAAGACACTTAATATCATTAGTGATAAGCTCATCAAGATATAACACATATACATTACTAACTCTTATAGCAACAAAAATAGTTTTATTACTTGCACTATCAAGAATAGTACAAGTATCATATTTAAACTCAACTTTGCAACCATTGTCACATAATTGACTAATACTAAGTAAATTATACTTTAAACCATCAATAAGTAAAACTTGCTTGATAAGAGAAAAATCACCTTTACCAATGTTACCTATTCCAATTATTTTTCCTTTCTTCTCATCTCCAAATGTGACAAAACCTTCACTTGTAACTTGAAGCTCACTAACAAGTGATGCATTTCCAGTCATGTGCCTTGAGCAGCCACTGTCAAGAAACCATTTGGTGGCATTTGATCTTGAGGCAAATTGTACCTATACCAAATTAGAAAGAGTGATTTTTGGTACCCATATCTTCTTGGGTCCAAGGGGGTTAGTAATAGTTCCTTTGACTTTCCAAATGGTCTTAACCCCAGTTTCTATCTTTCTTTTTATGAAACACTTAGAAACCTTGTGTCCATGCCTACCACAATATGTGCAACAAGTATGAGACCTATAATGAGAAGATTCTTTAACAAATAACCCTTTTTGTTTTGGATCAAAACAATCATGTGTAAAACCAAGACCATGCTTTACAAATGAGGATCTTTGATAACCAAGTAATTTATTTAAATTTTCTCTTCCATTTGTAAATCTCTCAATGCATAAAGTAAGATCATTTACTTTCCTTTGTAAAGAATCATGATCTTTTAGCATTGATTCGAGAGAAATAATTCTTGAACAAAGCTTTTTGTTTTCAAAAGATACATTTTGAATGGTAGTATTCAAAACTTCCTTTTCAATTGTAAGAGAATTTATGGTCTCAAGAAGTTTATCATTTTCAACACATAATTTTGAATTTTCATTTGAAAATCATTGATTTTGGATTTCATTTCTTTATTTATTTTTGAAGCCTGTTTCAACTCTTCATACAGTTCTACAATTAAATCACTAGAATCAATATCATCATCACAGAAATTTGAAATAGAAGGTGAAGAATGTACCTGTTAGCCCTAAGGGCAAATCATGTAGTTTTGATAAATGACAAATATTGATGAAGACTAATATGTTTGAATATTGTGTGATAGGATTTGTAAACAAAGAAGTATGAAGTCTCATTGCCTTGAAGCAAAAGTTCAAGAACAACTTCAGTTAAGCAAAGTATTTGGAATTTGAAGAATGTTGCTCTAAAGATGATCAAAAGGCATTGAAGACTTGAAGTGTAGAGTGCATTTAACTTGTAGGTAAATTTCTATGTAAACTCTACACTTGTATGTCTTGGTTATCATTGAATGCATAAGAGAGCATAAAAAGAATCTTATGATCATAAAAGGCTTTGAATGAATCTGTTTATGAAATATGTTAGTAAACTTCATATGTTCTTGTTTTTCAAGCTTATATATGGTTAAATAAGTTTTCTATACATATCAAATGTTTTTCAAACTCATTGAAGTTATATCACAAATGATTTTACAAAGTTTGAAACTGCTTTCAAAAAATTCGGTCGTCCGAATTGTGTAGCAAAAGTTTGCTACCATTCTTCCAGAGAAATTCGGAAGAAGATTCGGACGCAGCCAAAAAATTCGGTCGTCTGAATTTTTGGTCTTCAGCATGGTCACTGTTCTTCCAAAAAAATTCGGACGAAGTTTTCGGACGCAGCAAAAAATTCGATCGTCCGAAAATTTGTTCTCAGCATGGTTACTATTCATCCAGAGAAATTCGGACGAAGATTCGGACGCAGCCAAAAAATTCGGTCGTCCGAATTTTCTGAAACTAGCCGTTACTAGCCGTTTTATGAACGTTTTTGTAACTCTTGAAATCTTGAAAACTCCAAGCATTCAAAAGCATTTAGCAAACATTTCTTAAGCTCTCTTATGTCTTGTGTATTCAATTGATTAATCCAAAGATATCAAAGTGTGAAGGTGCAAATTTGTGTAATATCTACCATCAAGTGGTAACTTCTACACACTCTCATTTATTTATCATATTCTGTAGTTCTACTAGCTCTAACAAGGTTATCTTGATAACATAAAATCCTTTAGATAAGGGTGATCCTTGAAAGTGTGATTCAAGGTTGTTTAAGATATAAAACTATTGTTTTTGGTGAACCTTGTATTGTAAACATTACTAGAAGAGGTTGTGAGTGTAAAACCATAGTTTGGTGAACCTCTCTGTGCAATTAGTAGATTTGTTGAAATCCTTAAGTGTGAGCTTAAGGTAGTGGATTGTAGATCTTGAGGATCGAACCACTATAAATAGTTTGAGTTCTTTGCTATTGCTTTCATTACAGCCTTGCTATCAATTATCTCTAATTAGCTCATTTAACTTGTTCTTGGTATAAACGCATAAAAGGTTTAAGTTTGCGAAAATTAGCCAAATACCTAATTCACCCCCCCCCCCCCTCTTAGGTATTTCAGTACATCATCATCAATGGCCATAAAGCATATGTTGGCCTTCCCTTCACTGTCATCCTCACTTTCTTGTTGATCCCACGTTCCAGCTAATCCTTTTCCTTTCTTGTCAGATTTCTTTCTGTTTTTGCTTTCTCTTTCCCTCTCTAACACTTTGGGACAGTTAGCAATAAGATGATCTGTGCTCTTGCACTCCAAACATTGAGGTTTATAGGATGAGGATTGTCCACTCTTCTTGGCTGGCTTTCTTCCTTTCTTGAGAAACTCATTTTTGTAGAATCTCTTGAACTTCTTCACTACCATTGCAATCTCTTCTTCTCCACTGTTTCCTCCTTCTTCTTCACTTGAAGATTGTTCTTGTTCACTCAAGTTATCTGAAGCATTAAGTACAACTCCTTTTCTTCCCTTTTCTTCATCTTCCTTATCATTCAACCATTTCATCTTCATTTCTTGTGTGAGTAGTGATCCAATAAGCTCTTCAAGAGGAAGAGTTTTTAGATCTTTGGACTCCTCAATAGCAATCGTCTTTGGCTGCCAGGATTTTGGTAGAGCATCCAAAATCTTTCTGTTTTGCTCTCCCATAGTATAGCTTTTACCATAAGCTTTCAAGCCATTAAATATGTTAGTAGTGATCCAATAAACTCTTCAAGAGGAAGAGTTTTTAGATCTTTGGACTCCTCAATAGCAATCGTCTTTGGCTGCCAGGATTTTGGTAGAGCATCCAAAATCTTTCTGTTTTTCTCTCCCATAGTATAGCTTTTACCATAAGCTTTCAAGCCATTAAAAATGTTAGTAAACCTTGTAAACATATCACTAATATTTTCACCTTGTTTCATAGTAAACAGTTCATAATCTCTAACAAGCATAGCAAGTTTAGATTCTTTAACTTGATTAGTACCTTCATGTGTAATTTGGAGTAATCTCCACATATCATGAGCAGAATCACACCCACTAACTCTATTGTATTCAGTAACATCTAATGCACAACTTAATATGTTCATGACTTGATAGTTTAATGTCATTTTCCTTGAATCATGCTCATCAAATTCATCAGTGGATTTGGGTTCTGAGGTTACTCTATCTGCTCATTTTCATTGGGACATAGGGATCTTTCTCAACTATGATCCGTAAATCAAAATTGATAGAACAAATATATATTTTAACTCTAGACTTCCAAAAAGTGTAATTTGTTCCATCAAACAACGGTGGTCTGTTTGTAGTTGATCCTTCTAGGTAAGGTAGGTTTGAAATATTAGCCATAGGATCTTTGTCTTCTAGGTTGTAAAACCACACAAAGAAGTTCTAGCTCTGATACCAATTGAAATACCTAAGAAGGGGGGGTGAATTAGGTATTTGGCTAATTTTTCGCAAAATTAAACCTTTTATGTATATAGACCAATAACAGATTATATAGACAAAATAGAGACAATTTATAGCAAAGCAATATAAGAAAGTAAGATCAAAGAACACAAGCAATTTATAGTGGTTTGATCCTCAAGATCTACCTCCACTACCTTAAGCCTACACTTAAGGATTTCAATCACTCTACTATATGCTCAGGTTTACAAATTACAAGAGAGGCTCACCACACTATGGTTTTACACTCACAACTCTTCTAGTAACTTTTTACAATACAAGGCTTACCAAACACAATGGTTTTATATCTCAAACAACCTTGAATCACAACTTCAAGCATCACCCTTATCTAAAGGATTTTATGTTATCAAGATAACCTTGCTAGAGCTAGTAGACCAACACAATTTAATAATTAAAGAAGAGTGTGTAGATGTTACCACTTGTTGGTAGATATTACACAAAGTTACACCTTCACACTTTGATGTCTTTGGATTGATCAATTGAATGCACAAGACATAAGAGAGCTTAAGAAATGTTTGTAAAAGGCTTTAGAATGCTTACAATATTCAAGGATTCAAACTTACAAAAGATTGCACGTCTATGACTTTTATAGAATTTGAAAATCAGTTAAAACTGTTATAAAACGGCTAGTACGGCTATTTTCAGGAAATTTCGGAAGACCGAATTCTGCGTCCGAATTTTTCGGACGACCGAATTCTTCCTGCTGCATCTGAATCTTCGTCCGAATTTTTCTGAAAAAACAGTGACCATGCTGAGGGCCGAAATTTGGACGACTGAATTTTTCTTCATGCGTCCGAATCTTCTTTCGAATTTCTCTGGAAGAATAGGAGCAAACTTTTGGTACAAAATTCGGACAACCAAATTCCTTGGAAGCATATTTAAACTTTGTAAAATCATTTGAGATTTAACTTCCAAAGGTTTGAAAAACATTTGGTATATATAGAAAACTTATTTAGGCATATATAAGTTTGAAAACCAAAATCAAATTCCTTTGATCATATAAAGTTTACTTAAAAACTTTTAGGACACAAAACCACATTCATTAAGAAATTTATTCAAAGCCTTTTAAGATTAAGAAACCTATTTTATGCTCTCTTATGCATTCAATAAACTCCAAGACATACAAGTGTAGAGTTTACATAGATATTACCTATTATCATACCTACTCTACACTTCAAGTCTTCAATGCCTTAATTTCATCTTTGAATAACCTTCAAAAGACTTCATAGTTTATTGAGGTTGTTCTTGCACTTTGGCTTGAAGGCAATGAGACTCAAAAACTTCTTAGTTCACAAATCCTATCACACAATATAAACATATTAGTTCTCATCAATATTTGTCATTAATCAAAACTACATGATTTGCCCTTAGGGGTAACACATTTAAATCAAGTTTTGTGCACTCAATTGCAATTCATAGATTCCAAGGCTTAAGAGTGTAGGGTTGACAAAGTTTACCTATTAAACACATGCAACCTACACTTCATGCCTTCAAAGCCTTCAATCATCTTGAACAAACTCTTCAATCTTCAATCTCTTTGACATATTGGAGTTGTTCTTGCATTTTAGCTTCAAGTCAATGAGACTTCATACTTCTTAGTTCACAAAACCTATCACACAACATACAAGCATTTTAGTCCTCATCAATATTTGTCATTATTCAAAACTACATGATTTGCCCTTAGGGCTAACAATCTCCCCCTTTTTGATGATGACAAACTTTGATGTAAAATATGATAGATTTAAACAGAGTAGCACAAAGAAGTACTGATGTCAATGATAGAAATCAACCAATTTAGCATATTGACATACAAAAGGCTCAATATGAGCCTATGACCCAACCAACCTCCATTTACCTCCTTCCTTCCAACTACTAGGATAGAAGATATAGCATTTAAGCTTTTAGAAAAGATTCTAAGAGAGGTTTTAAAGATTGTAAATATTTAACAATGCTCCCCCTTAGATTGTGCTCATTTTTCAACAAGTTTGGTGTAGAGATACTATGCATCCGAATTTGACAACACAATTTGGATGCATCTGAATTTCAGAACATGCATCCGAATTTTTTTGATTTCAAGTCCAAACTGCAATAAACTCAATATAAGGAATGTTTAAAGTGAAATAAAGCTTTCCTAAGATTGTTCAAACATAATGGAAGAGATTAAAACATATTTGAATCAATTTGAACAACAAACGATCACTTTTTGGCAACAAATATGGATGCATCCAAATTTCAAGTCCAAAATTTTTGCAACAAGTTTGAAAAAGTGATTTTGCATTTTCAAATGAAATGTTGAAGTACTCAACTATGTATGTCCACAATGGCACTCAGTTTAGCTTTGCAAAACCACAAAATTCATGCATTCAATTGTTTTCTTAAAGTAATTCAAAATCATAGGTCAAGTTAAGAACCAAGTTGAAGATTTTAAACTCAACTTAGCCATATTCCAAAATCTCAGAAAATAACCAAAACCTCTCATATTATAACATATTCAATTTACATTTCACAAGCAGCCAAATATTTTCACAATGAGTCCAAATACAAAATTGCAATCAAACATTTTCACATTACTCATTGCACACATTTCAGCATACACATTTCAGCATTAGCACACACATTGCAGCATCATTCTTTCTCCCCTTTGACATATGCATGGATTTTTAGAAAATTCACACATTTTCTATTCACGCATGAGGATTTTCACTGCTATTTCATATTTTCACACATTTTCACACATTTTATCATCACATTTCTTCTCCCCCTTTTGTCATTAATCAAAGATTGGGTAAGAGTACTTGGACAACAAAAGTGAAACAAAAGAAGCTCTTATCATAAGGATTTCATATATTGAGCTTCAAAACATTATAATGACTAGAAAGGCACAAGTAAATTTCAATGTTAAAGCATAACATGTGCATAAAGGCATAAACTAAGATAAGAAACAAAATAGAGTTTAGGGATAGAAAGGCTTAGTCTTGGATGCGCTTCATGGTCTTCACTTCCAAATTTGTTCGTTGTGAAGGCCATGTTTCCTTGATCTCTATATGATGGGGTCCTCCATTTGCTGACTCCCTTCACCTCCTTCTTCTTGCTTGTTCTCTTGGGCTTTACCTCTTTGTTCTTCATTCTCATGCTCTTCTTTTTCTTGGAGTGCTTCACTGCCTTTTCCTTCATCTTAGTCTTCTATTTTAGCAACAAATTGATAGCCATCTCAATTTTCACTGTCATTACTATCATCCTTATTGTTGCCATCTCCTTCCATATGTTTTTACTCTAGTTTCTAAATCATCAAATTTGCCAAGAGTTGTTAGAGCAAAGGACTCGAAGAATTTGTCCATCTTCTTCATTTTCTTTACATAGTTGTTCAATGTCTCTTGAAACACCTTGGCAACTATGGTATCACTTCTAGTGAGATTATTACCTTCAAATTCTTTTCCTTCAATAGAGGGTACCTCTTCAAATACTCTTCTTTTGTGGAAGGTTTCCCCCCCCCCCCCTCACTAGATAACCCATGCCTCATTTTGGTTTTCTTTTCTTCAGCAAGGATTTTCTCTTCATCCTCTTCTTCTTCTTCATTTTCTTCTTCCTCAACCTCCTCACTTTCTTGTTAATAGTCTCCCATACGATAAGGCTTCGTTGGCTGGTTTTCTTGCACTAATCATATGTTTCACCGCCATGAATCCAAAGTTTAGTCTTCTATGCTCATGCAAGGCAAGCATAATCACCATATGCATAGTGGTAGTCATGTGATGTATAACCCTTCCTCTAGCATCAAAGGCTTTGATTTTCTTTTCCTTAATTGACCTAAATTGTCTACCATTTGTGAAAGATTCTTCAAATATTTCATTTGTGAACAATCTATGAATAAAGCAATGCTGTCCCAATGAGTAATACCTTGCCTCATTATCATCTACCCCAAAAATTATGTTCACTAAGGCATTATTGAACTCAAAATCCACTTGATATGCTCTAGAGGAATACAATTGAACTACATTATCCCCCTCATGTTCAATTCTCTATTCTTTAAGATTTGCATGAAAATAATATATAATGGCAGTATAAAATTCTTCATCAACTACTATTAAATTGCTCCAATCAATATCATTAGATAGAAATAGAACATTACTCATATTGGATAATTTATTCAAGTTTACTTTGTTTCCGGGAATAATTTTTTTTGTTCTTCTTGCTCCATTATATTCTTTAGCACTATATATATCCAAATTCAATTTTTTTTGTATGGCTAGCATAATTACAACATACATATTATCAATAGAAGATTTGTGCCCAAAGGATGCTATAATCAAGGTAGTAAGCATGTGATGCAAAACTCTTTCATTAGCATCAAAAAGCTTTTATCTCTCTCTCCTTTTTACTCTTGAGGCTTCTACCATTTATATAGGCATTCTCAATTCTTTCATATGAGTGTAACTCACTTATAAGACAATGTCCCTTGGAAGAATAATGCCTAAACCCAACATCCTCAACATCATAAATTCTATTGAGCAATGCATTATCAATCTCAAAAATCAACTTGTGATATTCTTGAAGAAAACCACTGCATAGCTTTATTACCAACTTGCTCAACTCTTTCATCCTTAATATTTGATTAAACTTCATAAACTAAGGAAGGTAATATCATTCACCAAACACAAGCAAACTAGTCCAGCTCACATCATTTAAAAACTGAGAGTATATTACCCATTTCGGATAGTTTGATGATATCCACCTTGTGGCTTGGATTTGTCTTATGGTTCCTTTTTGTCCAATCATCAAATTCAGTAGCAGCCTCCACTGTGACAAATCTATCCAGCCATGACATGCTTTGAGGAGCATAGACCTTCCTTGGTTCATTGATCACTGGTCCTCCTTCTCTTTCTTTTGCTTTTCCCTTTCCTTTTCCCATGCTAGGCTTCTTTGTCCTCACTTGGAGCTACAACACTTGAATACACTCATTAGTTATTGAATTTTGAAATCTGTAAGCTTCTTTTAAGATTGGTTAAACCTTTCTTCGGCCAATGGCTTAGTAACGATATCATTAATTTGTTCATTAATACAAACATGCTTTAAACAAGTATTACCCTTAGTAGAGTGATCTCTAATGAAATGAAATTTGATCTCTATATGCTTTGTCCTAGTTTGTTAAATAATATGATGGTCAACTTTATTGCATTAGTGCTATCACATAACATAGCCACACATTTGAAATATAGACCATAATCAGTTAGAGTATCAATAAAGTAATAGAAATTGTGTTTAACAGCAATCAAATGAGACTCTTAAGACAAGATGAAATCTAGCACACAAGCACATGACAAATATAATATTGATTCTACTTGCTGTCAAATATAGTTGACTACTCCTATGACACCGTTTTATTCTTGTCAAGCATAGTTGATAAACTTATGGAAGTGCCTATACCTTAACTTGATTCATGAAAGTGACATCTTTGGTATTCTTGATTTGTAGGCCAAGAAAGAAATAGAGTTTTCCTATCATGCTCATTTCAAATTTACATTGCATTAACTTGGCAAACACCTCACAAAGTGAAGTATTTAAAGCACCAAAAAAAATTGTATCATATATTTGGACAACTTATAGATCATTGTTACAAGAGGTTTTTTTTTATGAAAATAGTAGTGTCAACCTTTCCTCTTGAAAATCCTTTTGAAAGAAGAAAAACACTCAATTTTTTTTTTATACAAAGCTCTAGGAGCTTGTTTTAAATCATACAAAGCTTTGGATAATTTGAAAACATGGTTAGGAAACTTTTCATAATCAAAACCGGGTTATTGTTCCACATAAATCTCTTCCTCAATAAAACCATTTTCAAAAGCTCTTTTGACACTCATTTGAAATAACTTAAAACCTTTGAAGAAAGTAAAAGTCAAAAGCATTCTTATGGACTTAAGTCTAGCATTCGGAGCAAAGGTTTCATCATAAATAATTCACTCTTCTTGATTGAATCCTTGGGTGACAATTCTAGATTTATTTCTTACACCTTCCTCGGATTCATTGAGCTTATTTTTAAAAACCATTTAGTTCCAATAATGGAATGATCATGGACAACCGAATTTTTCATCCTGCGTCTGAATCTTGCATCTGAATTTTTCAAACTTTGTCAAAACATGTTCAAATCAATTCAAACAAATTGGAAAACATTCTAGCCTCAAAGATAAGTCATTAAAGACCTTTTATGTGCAAAAACCATTTATGAAAACTTGATAATTTAGGTAAGTTCAAAACCATTGAAACCATTTAAATCAAGTTTTGTGCTCTAAATTGCAATTCATAGATTCCAAGGCTTAAGAGTGTAGGGTTTACAAAGTTTACCTATTAAACACATGCAACCTACACTTCATGTCTTCAAAGCCTTCAATCATCTTGAACAAACTCTTCAATCTTCAATCACTTTGACATATTGGAGTTGTTCTTGCATTTTAGCTTCAAGGCAATGAGACTTCATACTTCTTAGTTCACAAAACCTATCACACAACACACAAGCATTTTAGTCCTCATCAATATTTGTCATTATTCAAAACTACATGATTTGCCCTTAGGGCTAACATCTAAGTTTACTTACCATTAATGTCCCATTTTTTGGAAGATAGCTTTTTACAACTTCATATGGAAGTATTTTTTTACCATAGACGGGGAAGTCCATTTAAACTTAAACTTACTCGTGAACCATTGATAGGCATTCAATAACACTTGATCTCCTGACTTGAAAATCTAATTTTTCTCATTCCACCTTTTGGGTTGCACCACCAATTTGAAGCCTTCTTCCATTAATATGTTGTGGGTGCAAAATGAAGGATTAATACCATTGATATTGGACATCTTCCATGCCATTGCCTTTGTATGCTTCTTTAACAACTTTATGTGCTCTTCTTGCACATCGGTTGCAATGATCTCCGGAAGTTTAAAAACTTTTTACAACTTCATATGGAAGTATTTTTTTACCATAGACGGGGAAGTCCATTTAAACTTAAACTTACTCGTGAACCATTGATAGGCATTCAATAACACTTGATCTCCTGACTTGAAAACCTAATTTTGCTCATTCCACCTTTTGGGTTGCACCACCAATTTGAGGCCTTCTTCCATTAATATGCTGTGGGTGCAAAATGAAGGATTAATACCATTGATATTGGACATCTTCCATGCCATTGCCTTTGTATGCTTCTTTAACAACTTTATGTGCTCTTCTTGCACATCGGTTGCAATGATCACCGGAAGTTTAAAAACTTTTTACAACTTCATATGGAAGTATTTTTTTACCATAGACGGGGAAGTCCATTTAAACTTAAACTTACTCGTGAACCATTGATAGGCATTCAATAACACTTGATCTCTTGACTTGAAAACCTAATTTTGCTCATTCCACCTTTTGGGTTGCACCACCAATTTGAGGCCTTCTTCCATTAATATGTTGTGGGTGCAAAATGAAGGATTAATACCATTGATATTGGACATCTTCCATGCCATTGCCTTTGTATGCTTCTTTAACAACTTTATGTGCTCTTCTTGCACATCGGTTGCAATGATCACCGGAAGTTTAAAAATATCCACAAGGAAAACATACTCTAAACGATTCGGCAACTTTTTCAACTCTAACTCCAAGGAATCCTCAATGGAAGACTTCATTCTAGTCTCTTTTTCCCTCTCAATTTTCTCAAACTCCACCCTTTTGGTTGTGACTGGAGATGACTCCAAATATACCATGATTTCACCAATTTCATGATGCTCCTTCTTTGATCCTTCATCTTGAGACAAAGATATCTCCAAAGGGTCTTCATCCTTTTTCTTCTGCCCTTTATTTTTCTCATTTAATTCTTGTTCATCTTCAATATGTAGTCTCTCACCCATCTTTTCTTCTCCTAGTTCTTGCACGTAAGGCTGTGAGACCTTCAATTCCATCCCACTCCTCAAATTAGTAGCTTCAGCCCATTCCCTAGGATTTGGTTAGGTATTGTTTGGGAGAGTCCCAACTTGTCTTTCTGAAACGAGCTTCACCAAGTTGTGAAGGGTGGCCTCTTGGTTCTTTAAGGATGCTTCAATTCTTTGGTTATGTTCCGTTTGAGTTTTAACTTGGGTTTGGTATTTGCTATGAAGTTTGTCATCAACTCTTCAAGGCTAGATTTCACCGATTGTTGAGGAGGTGCAGGATGTTGGTATTGGTAAGGAAAGAGTACTTGGGGTCGGGAACTTGATGAAGTTTGGAAGCTAGGAGAATGTATTTTTGTTTGGTGCCCTTGATTGCTTCATGAGAAGTTCGGATAATTGTACCACTCTGAATTATAAGTATTGTTGTAAGAATTGTAGGATTGTTTGCTTTCTCCAACATAGTTTCCTTGCTCCATTGACCTTGCGTTGGAAGTTCCTATGGCTTGGCACTCATAGGTTGGATTACTACCTCCACAAAAAGTCATAAGACATCATCACTTGAGAGGGTTGTGGTGACAAATCATAATTCAAAAACCTCATTCCTTAAGTATAAATACAAACAAAAATTCAATACAAAAAAAAAATGCTAACTAAAAATTCAACCCAAGGATTTCTCACAAAAACAGGACAAACACAAAAAAATACAAAATAAACACTTCAATTCACTAATAATTAACAAAAATACAAACAAGAAAATAAATGCTAACACAAGTAACAAAAGCAGAGAATCACAAACTAAACACTTTAATTCACCAATAACTAACAAAATTACAAACAACAAAATGAATACTAACACTAGTAACAAGTATTATACAAACTGACAAGTAAAATGACTAAATCAATAGATTTTGAGCTTTCCTAATATTAACCGAAATTCCCCTACAGCGCCGCCAAAAACTTGTTTTGTTTTGCTGTCTATGCCTTTACACTCAATTTCATCACAATCTTTAACAATTTGCACACGAACACAAGCCAAGTGCACCCATCATTTAAATTAGTATAATGACAAGCAAGTTTAAATATTGTATCCACGGGGATGGTTAAATATCATTACTCACTTTCCATTATATTGTTTAGCCTATCAAAATTTCTTGTGAAAATGGTTGAAATTACTACTAGGAATAGAAGTCTAACTTAGCTAATTAAACCAACTTAACTTTTTTTTTTTTGTGTTTGCAAGAGATAATTCACTTGAGAAAACAATACTTGAATGGTTAATCCCCCTAGAATTACCTATGTGATAGAAAAGTCCCTTCGTTGATAAATTTCTCTTCTTATGTTTGATGAAATTACTCAAGTAAAACTCATTCTATCTCTAGATGAAAGTTCTCTACTCTTAAATTAATTGGTTGAATCTCTTTCTAACCAATTCAACCCAAGAATGCATAAAGAATTGTGAATTTCCAATTAGATTTCTCTAATTACCAAGAAGATGTTGAGGTTTCTATCTCTAGTCATCTAAATCATCCCCATTGTTTGTGTATGGTCTATTTCACCCTTCCTTTCTCAATTCCAAGTGAAAATTTCTAGATTATGAATCAATTGTCAATCACCCTTCCTTTCTCAATTCCAAGTGAAAAAAATTCCAGATTATGCATCAATAATCTACTCAATCAATTCAACCATTCAAACCCACAAACAATCCACAAGAAATTTGAATTCAATCAACCAAGGAAAAAATTCATTCGCATGGGTAAAATCTAGGGTTCATACCCATCCAAGTATTCAAAAGTTTAGCTCATCAACGTATTACAATTCAAAGAACATAAAGCAACAAAGAAGAATTGCTCATTTTCATGGTGGAAATCTTCTCTTCTTCAAGGCTTGAAGTTCTTCAAGTTTTTTTTTGAGAAAATTGCAGCTTCTGTCTTGAATCTTCAAGGTGGATGTTCTCCTTCTTCAATGATTCAATCTTCTCTATTGATTTCTCTTGCAAGATTGATGGATTGGAAGAAGAATTTGGTGTGTTTTCTTGATGTTTTGCAGCCTCTCTAGCCAACCCTAGCTGCCTCCTCTTCTTGCCCTTAAAGGGTTTTTAAATCCAGCCCAAAAGAGAGAGAAAAGCAACAGAAAAACAAGTTCAGATTGCCACCAGTGGCTCCGCTTGCTCCCAGTTTTGGTCCATTGTTCTGCTGCACAACTGTGACAGTAATTTTGAATTCTAGGTGAATTTAGAGCATTAAATTGACTGATCTAGGTCTTGATGTATTCATTAAAGTTGTAGATAAGGATCTTATATTTGCATAGAGCTGAATCACCTCACGTGGACATCGAGAACTCAAGATATGATGGTTCTACCAAAATATGTCAAAACTAGAACACAATGTAGCACAGGTGACTTTGCATCATAAACAGGGTAGGAAAATGAATTCCAATTGATATAAATCTTACCATTATGAAAACTTTAGAATGTCCTCTATAATTGTCTAGAATACAACGTTTGCATTTTAAATCTCCATGGAGGTCAAAATCCCACTTGAAAATTCTCTACTAGTCTATTTTTCTCTGCATTTCTCTATTTTTCTTCATTGTGTAAAATCTCCTTGTTTGCTTCATTCAATTTCAAATCTTCAACAAACTCACCTAAAACAAATAAGAGATAAAGGGAGTGTAAATGGTTATTTAAACACCAAAATTTAGTAGAAATTTGAGCTCAAAATGATCATTATATGAAACACAAATATAGAATTTCAAAAACTTGATAATTGTAAGTTCAAAACCAGTGAAACCATTCAAATCAAGTTTTGTGCTCTCAATTGCAGCTCATAGATTCCAAGACTTAAGAGTGTAGGGTTTACAAAGTTTACCTTTTAAGAACATGTAATCTACACTTCATGTATTCAAAGGTTTCAATCATCTTGAATAAACTCTTCAATTTTCAATCACTTTGACATATTTGAATTGTTCTTGCATTGCGGCTTCAAGGCAATGAGAACTATTTGCTTCTCAATCCAAAAAAATCCTATCACACATATAGCATATGAATTAGTCCTTATCAATGTTTGTCATTAATCAAAACTACATGATTTTCCCGTAGGGCTAACAGTAATTATAAGCAACAATTATGTATTACATAACAAAAATTAGAAGCAAATTCAAACGTTGTTCAAATACACTAAGTTATCCAAATCTAAATCATCGAAAATATCCAAATCCAAATCATCCAAATTTCAAATCCAAAATCACAAATAACAAACAAATGTAACTAAGTGAAAAGCAATCCAACATATACAAGATTACAAATCAAATAATATTTTAATATTTTCCAACTTTATCTTCAGAAACATTTGAATCCACTCTAGATGTAGTTGACTCTTTTACTATCGTCTCCTTATCTTCATCTATAAAACACAAAGGGTTAGTACATAATAATTACAAGTTAAAATTTTTCCCTTTTCTTCATCTTCTAGATCATTTAGTCTCTTATTCTTCATTTCATGTATAAGTAGTGATCCTATAAGCTCTTTAAGAGGATGAATCTTCAAGTCTTTTGACTCTTCAGTAGCAAGATTCTTTGGTTGCCATGACTTTGGTAGAGCTTCCAATATTTTTCTATTTTGCTCTTCAAAAGAGTAATTCTTTCCACGGGACTTCAGATCATTTGAGATGTTGGTGAACCTTGCGAACATATCACCAATGTTCTTTACTTGATTGATGGTGAATAATTCATAGTCTCTTACAAGCATAGCAAGCTTTGACTCCTTCACTTGATTTGTTCCTTCATGACTTACTTGAAGTAGCCTCCACATGCCATGAGTGGTATCACATCCACTTACTTGATTGTATTCGGTCTTGAAGTTCGGACGTAGACCAAAGGTTCGGAGTCATCAAAACTTTCTTGTCAAAAAGTGTTTTTCTGTTGTTAAATTGGTCAAAAAATTATCTCAATCTTTTCTAGAATGTTTGAACAACCTTGGGAAAGCGTATTTTCAAAAGTTACAATCACTATCTTTAATATTCTGCTATTTGGACTTGAAATTTCAAAATTCAGACTTATAACACTTCTAGCCTGAACGTGTTAAAAAATGAGAACAATCTAACGAGCCAGACGGGGGGGGGGGAGGGAGGGGGAGGGCTTTGACAATCTTTTCTAACCTTTAAAACCTCTCTTAGAAGTAATCTAGATGCTTAAATGCAATATCTTCTAGGAATGAGGTATATGGAGGTTGGTTAGGACTTAGGCTCATCATGAGCCATTCTATTGTTATTGTGCTTATTTGAGTATCATTCATATATATCATTAATGCTTCTTTGTGTTACAATGTTTAAATCCATCACATTTTGCATCAAAGTTTGTTATCCTCAAAAGGGGGGAGATTGTAAGCGCTAAGGGCAAATCTAGTAGTTTTGATTAATGACAACATTGATGAGGTCTAATGCATATGTTAATTGTGTGATTGCATTTTTGGATTGAGAAGCAAACTGTTCTTATTACCTCAGAGCTATAATACTAAGGACAACATTGATGAGGTCTAATGCATATGTTAATTGTGTGATTGCATTTTTGGATTGAGAAGCAAACTGTTCTTATTACCTCAGAGCTATAATACTAAGGACAACATTGATGAGGTCTAATGCATATGCTAAAGTGATTGAAGACTTTGGAGCTTGTTCTAGAAGATTGAAAGCTTTGAAGACAATAGTGTAGGTTTTCCTTTGCTTAATAGGCATCTTTTGTAAACCGTACGCTTCTTATCCTTAGAATTTATAGAATACATAAGAGAGCTCAAAAGTTGGTTTTTAAACCTTAAAAGGCTATGATAATTCTTGATTTATCAAGTATTTGATAACGATTTATAGCTCAAAAGTTTTTTATTTACTTATCTTTTAGTCTAAAAAGATTTCAAACTTGTTGTAGTTGATTTTTAAATATTTTGACAAAATTTAAAAAGTTTAGACTCCAATTCAGACGTCCGAACTGGAACCTTGGCTACTGAATTTCTAAAAAAATTTGGACGATCACTTGGACACATATGTCTAAGTTTGATCAACTGAATTTATCTTGGTAGCCTAGCAAACAGAGAAGTTTGGACAATTATTCGAGTGTAGAGGTTCAAGTTCGATCGATCAAACTTTACTGTTACTAGCAATTGGTGGCAAAACCCCTCGGGCTAGCCTATTTGTCCAGTGATATATACAGGTTTGGGCTTATTTTTTCCAAGCCTGTTTAAATATGGGTCGAATTAGCCCACTTTATTTAGCCTGTTGGCCAACGAGGGTTGGAGTAGGCCAAATCTTTTTTTTTTTTTGCTTTTGTATTATAAAAATAGAATGTGTAGTAATCTTGATACCAAATTTTCTTACATTACACATTCTAATCATACCTACAATTAAGGTTAATTAATTCAATTTTATTTTAAATATTTTTCTTATATAAAATTATTCATATGATATATATAATAATGATAATATTCTATTTTAAAAATAATGGTGATTATCAAAGATTCTTTTTATGTTAATCATAGATTTATATTTTCATATATGATAGAGAGAGAAAATGAGAGAAAAATATATAGTATAAAATTTAAATTTTTTAAAAAAAAGATTGACAGGGCCCGTGAGCCTAGTGCAGATAGGTATGGGTTGGGGGTTTCCCAGCCCTTCTAAAAATGGGTCAGCCTTCTCCATCCCATTTGAGGAGTGGCCCGTGACAGGTCCGAGTGGGTCGACCCGTTTGACAGTACTATTACTAGTATTACTAGTAGTTATTTGTACGTTGAAATTGGAATTCAAAACTTATCAATGTCATAAATTTAAGATTTTTGAGTAGCTTTTGAACGCTTTAAGAATATTTATACTTCCAAATCGTTTGAATGTTAAAAAGTTCTCTTTCTCTTGTGCTTCAAGTGACTGCTCAAGATTTCAAAGACAAAGAGTTGAAGTGGTATTTTGTCATCATCTACAAAGTTGTTAGTAATATCTTTTTTTGTCTCTTCATATACTAATTTATTCAATGTTTTCTTAAGGATATAAAACCCTTTTTGATAAGGTGGGCCTCGATTATTATGTTGATAAGAGGTTGTGATGTAAAAACCTTGTTAGGTGAGCCTCTATTATTGTGTTGATAAGAAGTTGTTGTGTTAAACCCTTATTGGGTGAGTTTCTCTTGTACCTTGATTAACTATTTCTATAGTTGAGTTATTTAAAATCCTTGAGTGTGAACTCAAGGTAGTAGATGTAAATCTTGAAGAGATCGAACCAATATAAATTACTTTTTACGTTTCTTGTTCTTCTTGCCTTACTTGTTCATTTATTGTGTTTGTTTCAATCACTTTGCAAACTTGAATCTTTATCGCTTCCAAACTAAGTTTGCAAAAATGAAAAAAAAATTAAAAATTAGCCAAAAATATAATTCACCCTCCTCTTAGGTATTTCGATACTAGTCCCCCATTTGTCCTTGGAGAGTCACTAGCAACGTTAAAATCTTTTTTCGAAAGCTAATAATGGATTTTTACCTCTACATCTCTGCTATTTGACGGTAATTCGTCGCATATTACATTAACCTATTTTCAAAAAGTTTGAATCTTCAATAAGGATGATAGAATTTAGAGAGAGAGTTGATAGAGTGTTACATTTTAGAAAGAAAAAATAAAAGTTCATATAAAATATAATCGCGCTGCAATCAATAAAATACCACGCTACAATCAGTAAACCCATTAATTTGTTAGGATTTCAACAAGGTCATTTGTACATCATATCCCAGTTGTAATATCAAGTTGATATTTTGCACTGGAAATGGGTGAAAAGGATTCGAGCATGGATAAAACAAGAAAAGGATAAAAGTTATGATTATAACTTCATTTGCTTTGAAGGATGATATAGTGCTAAATGCATATTTAGCCGAACAATAATCTTCAAAACTTCAATAATAATTAATTTAAAACGTTTCACTTTTGGAAAATTATTTAATATTAAAATTATAAAAATTACTATTTGAATAGGCAACATTTTAAAGTCACACATCCAAACTCTTGAAAAAAATATCTATAAGAAATGTAATCAAACTTTTTAAAACATTTCATTTTTTTATATATTAAAAATAAGAAATATGAATCTGGTAAAAAATTCTTCTAATTAGGTAAGTTATTTTATTTTCAAGTAAAAAAATAACTTTTTATAGACTTCTTGTTAGGAAATATAGGTATCGTTTTAAACAAAAAATTTAAAAAGTTAACTTCTCTGGTTAACGTATCATTTACTATAAGAGAAGAGATATATAATACTTTTTTTATTATATATAATAATACATGATATTGCATTAAAAAATTTTGCCTTTGATATGCAAAATCTTTGAACAACTGAAGCCGTCAACAAAGATTGTCATTAGAAAGCTGTAACCTGGCCATTTTTGCCACTTCTGCTGCCAATAGCGAAAGTCACCAAGGAAGTGGTCGAACTCCTCAGTAACTTCCGCTTCCGCCCCAAGTTACTATTTTAAAGTTAATTTTTATAATATTTTTATATATAAAAATATAAAAATTAATATAATTTGATGAACTAATCTTATTTGTCTCTGAAGTAGTTATTCATAAATTTTAGTTTTAATATTTAACATATTTGAAAAAATTAAAAAACAAATAATAAAAAATAAAATTTTTTAACTTTATATGATTAGATATAGAAACCATGTTGTATTTTATGTTGAGTCCAAAAAAAAAAATTTAAACTGAGCGCACATGCCCTGCAGTAACGCTCCAGCGCAGCGCAGCTAGTCAGGCCGGCCCAAGCTTCGGTTTTGCTGATTTGATAGAAAAAAACATTATTGAGCACTCTACTTTAAAAAAATTTCGGTTATTATTATAGATGTGATTGGATAAAATTTAATTTTAAAATTTTTATTTTAAATTTTATAAAATTTAAATTATTTATAAAATATATATATATATTTTACACTTTAAATTTTAAATTTAATTTTAAAACGAAATAGTTCCATGATAAAACCTTATTTATAGGTCAAAGTGTTCTTGGAGAACTAAGTGAAAATTATGTATCTTATATTAACAATTGTTTTCATTTATTAATATGGCGAAGCCATTGTTTTCAAGAGCTATCTCTTCTGTAGATCATTTAGTATACCTATACTACCAGTGAAGCCGAAAACTGGCAGCTTGCATGAGAGGATGAGCGAAATATACACCTAAAGTTAACGCTGTAATGGTTAAATATGGCAACCTGATGAATTCCTTGTAATAATCTGCGGGCAACTTCTGGCGACCATCAAGGATAGCTGCAAATGGGATGACACTTGTTCTTCTCTTTACGACTTCAAACTCTTCACCATATCGGGTAGCCAACCTCCGGTCTCCATTCCAGACACCAAATAAATGGTGGCCAATTAAACCAATAGAGGCTGCAACTGCTACAGAGTTTCCAATCCAAAGAGTATGTGCTAGACACCAAATCACCTGTCCCGCCATCTGAGCAGAGACCCAAAAAAGAATAAAGAAAGCCAAAAAAAGGAAAACACAGAATGTCAAAAGTTCATTACAGAGAAGATAAGGCAGAAAACAGAAAAAATGTCTGCTATGAAAATGCATAAATGGATTTCACATTGAACTGTTAAAGGAATATGAATGCAGCAATTTAAAGGATGCAAGTTGGTGGTTTCTGTGCAATCCCACCATCCCCCAAAAGAAAAAAACAGCGCAAGCTCTTGGGCACATTTTTGACGCAGAGAACGAATGCAATATTGAAGAGCAAATGAAATTGTCAACACAAATTATCAACATTTCTGATCCACAAATTAAACTAAGAAATTGGCTAGCAATCGAGCAACCAATGAGGATGAAGTGGCTTTCAGAAGCAATCAAAATGTAGCAGGAATTTTCACTTATTCTTAGTTAATATTCATCCCTTTCTATCTCATGCATTACCAGCAGATATCATATATTTTTTATAAAAAGATCGTTTGATATATTTTACTGGATTGACAAAAATTTCAAGTGTTATCCACATGATAGATGAATAATTATATTCAAAATTAGACAATATAATCACCAACCTGCTAAGTTCTGAGGCAACAGTCACAAATTCTAGAAGGGAATATCCTGTCTTACTCTATAGCAACCTGTAGGGAACTAAATGATTCTGGAAGTTCTAGCTCATGCATTCATTTAACACATTACGGGTCATATAAATCAAGCCATATCATATAGTAGGCAAAGAACGACGAATCAATGTTATAATTACATGATTCTCTTCTCCTGCCTAAGCTTTATAGAAATAGCCCAAGGAGCCGTGACCTTAACTCTACTTTTCTTTTTGGTCTAGTTAATTGAAAAGTATTTTCTTCCCTTGTCAAACCCCCTGGCCCTCCAATTTCTTCCTTGTCTCCTCTCCTCACTTTCTCCTGGGAGTCAAAAGTGTCTTAGTTAAACTGGGAAATCTCTTAAGTCTATTAATAATGTTTGCTTTTTGGTGGTAGATTTAGCATTCAGTTAAATTTCTCCGCAGCTTTATTTTCCTATCATGATTGTAGGACGTGATCCAGCCTTAAAGAGTGGAATGCAGTGTCTAGGAGTAATTCCCAGGTCTGTTGTCTTTATTCTAATTCTCTGTGGGATTCCCAGGTTCAGTTCTTTTTATTCCCTTTTTTGTATGTTTAATGCAATTTAGCTTTACCATTTAGCCTGGATTTCTAACCAAATTCCTACAGGAGAAAATATTATTACACAAGAATATCAACTTTGATCCTACATCAGTACCAAGCAAAAAATAAATTCACCATACAAATTCAGTCTTGGCATGTTCCTTGCATGGATCAAGATCATCAATTTTGCAAGACGCAGAAGTTAAACAAGCAGTGCTTACATCAAATTGCTATGGATACTGAAGGAAAGAAAATGAACAGATTGAAGTGAATTAATAAAGCTATCTAAAATATCACTTTCATTTTCATTTTCTGCTTTTTGTTTATGAAAAAGGTTGTCCCCTGCATACATCATTTCTTGAACAGTCTTCTCTTTTGTTTCTTTTTGGTTGTGAATTTTTCCTTGCGATCAATTATTAAAATATTATTAAAAGAACGATTTTTTTTAATGGATTTAGGTCGTGTAATTGTCATGTCTTCTTCTGCTTAAGCAGCAACTAAAGCTGCAAGCAATCAACTGAGTGAGAATATGGCGTGTGAAATAAAGAAAGGGAAGGAGGATAAGAAATAAAGGAGAAAGAGAATAAAGGAAGATGGTCATAGCATGCAAGGGGAGGAGAAGAGGGAACTGGTGTTAGGATTTTCAGTTCAATTGCCTTTAAGTCCTCAATTATTTGAATATTTTTCAAGATGATCTCTTCCAGTTAACAGAAGGATCAATTTGATAGCTGTAAGGACTTTTTAGAACTTTTTGAGTTTTTAAGGACTACTTAGAAACTTTTTGCAATTTTTAGGGAGACTTTTTGGAACATTTTTTAGCTTTTAAGGATTACTTAGAGACATTTGTGTAATTTTGAGGGACCAAATTGGAATTAACCAGAGGAAAAAATAAGCAAGTGCTATTTTGAGCTTGTTTGCCTTGTTGCCTGCTCTTTTGCAAACTAATTGAGGGATCATTTGTGTTCTTTAGCAGACATTTATCTTTTACGTTTCCTTGGCTATGTGACAGAGAACTAGCATAGCAGTTAAATAACACAGCTCAAGATAGCGAACTTCGTACCTGCGGGTGCCTTGTAATTCTGATTATCCCAGTTTCCCAAAGATGCATTTTTGGTTTGTCAATAGCAGCAACCTCCAATAAATTAAAGGTTGATGGATAAAGGAAAATAAAGGAGATAAATGAAGATAGCCAAACAAGTTGATGTATCCCACTGACATTCTGTAGTTGCCATAATTGAATGCCATCATATCTATGGTTAATGAAGTACACCTGCAGCACAACATCATAACTTCAATTACTAAATTAGTATTTGTCCGTCATTCAACAGAAATAGAACAAACCAACCCACTATCAAAGTACTCAAAATAGGACCATTTTATTTGGTTAGGTACTCACAACGGTACTAACAGCCAATGGAAGAGAAACCCCAGCAAACAACACACGGAAAGCACGCTCTCCAATCAGTTTCTCACCTGTGTCTCTGAAACTAGCCAGGCCACTATGGACTACGCCAAAAATTAGAGTCAGGATCAGCATTACAACCTGCTAACAGATGTAGATAATTGGCAGTCAGAAACCATAACAGCTATTCTAATGCAGAGATCAGAGTTGCTTTGGGGGGATCCACAGGCAGGAAAAATAGAGTATAATGGAAATGTGGATATGTTACACTTAATGCCGCTTTTGTCACACGTATATGGTATTATTACGCTGAAATGCTTAAAGAAACAAAGCTATCATACAAATATAATGCAGGGTTGGGCACAAATGAAACGCTGGAACTTTGAATCTTCAATATCTAATCTCAAAGTCTTTGTCATTCTAATCTTCAAATGGCAAAATATTCATTTTAAGAACTGCCTTGGCTGTCCTTTTCTGCAGTCTCATCATCATGTAAACAACCCTACATGCTCCAGCAATGGTGATCTTTTTGCAGTGGGGGAAATATAGCACATTTATAATCTATGGTTAACTAACTTACAGAATAAATACAAACAAGCTGACATCTGAATTCATTATAATATAATTCCAGGAAATATGTGGGACACATTGAATGATATATTAGCAGTAATCTTCCCTTTCAACAGTTATCCCATTCAGAGAAGAAGAAATTATAACAAGGTCCTTAGAGAACAAACATTACATCATGATACGTCCCCATCCCTGCCCAACTCTCACATTCCTATCAACAAACCAGAACATCTCTCAGGTACACTCTAGGTATTATTTAAAAACTTGGGTTTGCCAAAGGAAGAAGGAACATCAAGTCATCTTAACAGAAATAATGTGTGTGCTGTGCAAAGAAATGTCCCCGCTGTTCAAGAGGCTGCTGCTGGTACGGGACAGTCTGGTGCACAAAGAAGGAAGCCAAAACGGTGCCATTGCCAGACTTGAAGCATTCACAGAGATGGGGTCATTAGATACCTTCAAAGTTTACCAATACTTCAGGCATAGAGCTGAACCAAAGCCTTGGGTTAAAGTAGTTTGGAATGCAGCAAACTTGCCAAAGCATTCATTTGTCTTATGGCTTGCAGCCAAAGGAAGACTATTAACGAAAGACAATCTGCCTTTCCTGCCCGAGAGTTTGGAATGCCCTCTGTGTGGTCAACAACCGGAAAGTCACAGACATTTATTTTTCTTATGCCCATTCAGTAATGAAATTTGGACAGCAATCAAAACTTGGTTACGAATCCGAAGACCGATGACAACCATTGCTAGTGCCCTCAAGTGGTTGCAAAAGGAAGCAAGAGGGACGACATGGCCTGCAAAATCAAAGATAGCTGCATTCTCGTACACTGTCTATAGTGTCTGGCAAGCAAGAAATAGGAAACTGTTTGATGGTATCATTTTGGAACCCCAGTTCTTAGTGCATAGGATCAAAACACTAGTATACAGGTTGGGATTCTCTTTGTATCCCACTGTTTTGTCTCATCAAGTAAATCAAGGAAGGATAACATGTACTAACTACACGTGCTTAGGCTTGTAGTGTGGGATGTTACATGTACTCTGATCTGTATACACTTTTGATCAATATACATTTACATTCTTTGATAAAAAAAAAAGAAATAATGTGTGTGTACCAGTTTTGATTCAAAGCTAACTTACCTACTAGTTCAATCAAATATTGGACTACCAACAAATAGTATTGATGTTCTGAATAGTAATCCAAACCTTCATTAGCTTTTTTGTAAAAACATTATCAGGAGTCTGCAAGCTGCTGTACTTGTCTCTTTTACAAATCTGAAACTGAATTTTGACTTAGTAATCTAAATAGTGAAGTCTAACTGAAATTTAAAAGGTTGTTGTAAATCATGTTTCAGATGCAATATGGCCATGGCAGAGCCACAAGTGTGCAGGGAGGGGTAGCCACCTTCATCTCACTTTACGAAACTTAAAAATTTAAACCCGTCTAAGCTTTTCCATCTGAAAACTTCACTCTCATTAGTCACCTTCACTTTAACTGATATATCAAGGAGTGCATTAGTAGGACAAAAATATTCTCAACGAAAAGATAGAATTTAAATTTATTAGCCTCCTTAAGCCAGCACAGCATTTAACTTCTTAAACACAACAAGAACAATAACAATGAAAATTATTATAAAAAAAAGCACACACACACATCTTTCTGTCACTAAATCTTTCTATGAATGTCAATAGAAGAAGAATTTCTAAAAATTCCACATAGCTACCAGCATTTTATCACCAAGATATCTCAATTGCAGAGTTGAATTGAAAAAGAAAATAAGGAGGCCACAGCAAAAGCTTATGTTACACATTTACAAACTCAGGAACCATAACCAAATCTAAACCTTTTCTTTAATCTTCTGTCTAGTCTTAACAAGAACAACAGATATGGCCAAATCGATTCATATAAAATGGTGGCCCACTCATCAAGCAACCATCATCAAAAGGTCAATCTAACCTCTCTAAAACAGCATTTCCTTTTCTTTTTTTTTAACTACTTTTTTATTATAAGCCCAATCGTCACATATCCAGCTTCTCCAATTTGAGATAATGCTTTTCTGTATTTACCATAACTACCTTTTTCATCTCTAAAGCTAGCGTCATGCAAATTGAGGCACTCATCCTCCAAATTTAGGCCAAACCATACAGTCAGCCATATATTATGCGCTAAATGTTTAGCAAATTTAGTACATCAATCTACCTGTTGTTGTAACTTTTAAAACAGAAAGAAATTAAACATGCTAAATTCAATAACATGAGAGGGCCAAATTTCAAAACTACAAGAGTTCATGAAACCAAAATATGCGATAAGAATTGACGCAATTCAGAAACGTAAGAATATAAAAGAACACCAGCAATGGGCTAATGAGTGAAATTCCACTAAAAACCAAAGCATCCAAACTCATCAAACAACTTAACAAAGAATTTACAACCACAAGCACTAATCTCAAAGCAGAATTTCAAAAACGAGCTTATATAGCTCAAACTCAAACCTCATGGCTTTCGGAAATGCTGGAAATAGCATTGATGAAGTCCTTGCCAAACCCACTGGAGTTATCAATCCAGAAAACATCGAGTGCAAGCAGAACAACACCCAAAATGGCCATAAAATAAAACCAAGAAGAGATTTTCTGTTTGGACAAGTCGAATTTAGCGGAATCTTCTCCCACCAAGATTTCATTTCCTTCTCTGTTCTCAAATGCCAACAACAATAACGACCTTTCCCGGGAACTAAAAGAGTAAAAGGGAATTGGGGTGTTTGGAAACGAGGTCTTGAGGGGCTTAGAAACAACGGGTCTTAGGGGATGAAGGGAATTCGAGGCTTGTTTGGGAATGATGAATTTGGGTTTGGAAAAGAAAGGAGATAAAGGATGAGTTAAAGGGATTGAAGTTGCCATACGAGGGCCTTTTGGTCTGGGTTTTGGAAATGCGAATGAAGCGTTGGGTTTTATGAGGGAGGAAGAGGAATCTTGGAGGGAGATATGCTGTTAGAGGGGGGTGCGGCGTTAAGAGGAATGAGAAGATGTTGGGTTTTTACAACTTTTTGGCTTTTGTTTTTTAGGAATCTTTGTAAAATGGTTCAAGTAGAATTTTTTATGGGGCCATAATATATTTTTTTAGAAGACGTCATAAATTAAAAGAGATTATAGTTAAAAGTTCAATTAGTTATACTTATGTAACGTTTTTTGATTTTATGTTTATTATTAATAAAATTCTCATTATATTTTGAGTTTGTTATTAATAAAAATTCTCATTATGATTAGCTATCAATCCTTCCTACCAAACTTTTTATTGAAAAACAAAGAAGAGTCTATCTACTTATTATAATGACCAAAGCCACTAAGAGCAAATGAAAGAAACACCTCCATGTGGTCATATTAGAAGACGTCATAAATTAAAAGAGATCATAATCAAAAAGTTTAATTAGTTATACTTATTATGTAATATTTTTTAATTTTGTATTTGTTACGAATAAAAAGTCTTATTAAATTTTGTGTTTCTTATCGATTAAGAGTCTCATTATAATTACCTGCCAATCCTTCCTACTAAGCTTTTCATTGAAAAACAAAGAAGAGTCTCTCTACTTATTAAAATGACCAAAGCCACTCAGAGCAAATGAAAGAAACACCTCCATGTGCCGCTCAAATATGAACCATCAAATCAAATGAAATTACAATTCAAATTTTCTGCTAATAATATTTATTCAATTAAAGAAATAAATTAACCATTTGATAAAATAAAAGTTCATTTTATTAGTAAAGAAAATGAAAACGAGAAAATGAAAGAAAAGCATTAATATTATTAACTGATATATTTTGTAATCATCTAATCAGACATAATACAATGAATAATAAAATTAGTATATATCCAAGTTTTATTGACTATAATTTTCCATTGCAAAGCCAAACAAATATAAGTGCTTTATAAAAATTAAACTTTATCTATTTCATTAGACAAGGTAACATAAGTAAAACATAATACAATTGGTACAAGTAAAGCCAAGAGTTATGAATCCGGCGAAATCAAATAAGCCACAATTTTTTTGATTATGACTATACATATGATAATAGCTACATCTCGAAGGAGAGTTTGTACTATGATAATCTATATTAGTGGGTATCTCGTTTTTCTTATTTGATGATGTTTAACTTTTATTTTATCAAATAGTTAAATTATTTCTTGAATCGAATAAACATTATTAGCGGAAGAATTGGATTGTGATTTCATTTGGTATTATTTTTTTCATTTGCTTTTAGTGGCTTTGGTCATTAGAATAATTAAAGAGACTCTTCTTTATTTTTCAACCAAAAGCACGATATGAAGGATTGGTGGGTGACTATAATACTTTTAAGTTCGATGTTATTTGATTTGGAGCCTCTTATAATGTCAAATCAAAATGTGTTATACAGTAAATATATCTAACTCGACTATGATAGATTTTGATTTGGAGTTATAATTCTGAATGACACCTTCCTAAAAAGTGTCAATGGTCATATACGCAATTTCACTCCAAACTTGGACCATTTTAGTATGATTTCTCAAAAAACAAGACCAAAGAGGATAGAAACCCAAAGATGTTAGATTCTTTCCATGGCGTCTTTGGACAAGTTGTTGTCAACAGTTATCTGCCAGAATTAGGTCGTAATTTTTTTATATTGTTTTATTTGTTGAACACTTATTCCTTGTTGCTTTTAGAAACACTTTTTTTTACAACACTTTTAACATTACTTGTCCATTTAAATATAAGTGTTCTATTTTCAAATTGTTACAAAAATTCAGAATTTGTTAAATTTTATAATAAAAACTGATAAAATATCCAATAAATCTTTCTTTAATTTCTTTGGAATAAAGAGAGGGGATTCTTGTGCTCCAATTCTAGAAAACCAAACAAAAATATATACTTCTTACTCAAATTACCAAGCAAGATTTCACTGATCCAGCCTTTCTTTTATTTCAATTTTCTTAAATTTTTTTAATTATGACATAATCAAAAATTTGTAAATTTCTTGAGTAGTCTACTTCTCTTCGAATGGTTGATACCTTAATTATAGAGAATTAAGTAAGACATATTTTATAATTCTTAATAATGCTCAATCAAATAAAATGATTCTTCTTACAATAAGTCTCCAGTGGGGGGAAGAAAACTTATCTCATAAAAATCTATATATACTTCAGTAAAGTAAACATTGATGTCATTTTTGAACATAGTTTCCATTAAAATTTCAGAAATTAAGCGAAAGTGAAAGAGAATATGTTGAAAAAAAATCTTACATTCAAAAATCCTAGAAACAAACAAAAAAAAAAATCAATGTTCATTAGCACTCAATAAATTGTATTATATTGAAATAAAGTCATTGAAATGGATTTAGAAATTAATATGAAACGAGAGTACAGTAAAATATAAGCAGCGAAATGATGCTCTAATCATCTTAAAAGGGAAGAAAATAGTAATATTTATAAGGCGGAAATGATAAACAAAGATTGAAGAAAAGGGTTTCTTAGACAAAGATACAAAAAAGAATATTAAATGAGAATTACATAAAGTAATCCATCTCTCATTCTTTCTTTGTTCTCACTCGGTTTAGTTTACCTTGCATCACAGAAGTCTAGTAGTTGGATAACGAAATTCATCCCAATGAAGTGGCTTGAAATCTTTTAGTACGCTGACTATTACAATGTTTAGTACACCAATCAAATTGTAGCAAATAATCATATAAATTTTCCTTAGTCCAATGATATAGTTATGCATGGTACACTTTAATTAGTGTACAATATAATATATTAGAGAGTGTATTAAAAGATTTTAAGCCCATTGAAGCAATTTATATGACAGTGAAGTGTATCTTAAATACAATTGAAAAATACGCCGAGAGAAATAATCCCTTAAGAAACTTTTAGTGCAATAAGTTGTGTTTAATCATACAATTAAAAAATTTGTCTTTTCTTCAGAAAAGAATTATAGGATTGTCATGTAAGACTAAAATAAAAAAAAAATTCAGAGAGTTGGTAAGTTCACAATCTAATGAAAATTGAAAACCTCAACCTTGCAACATTGAATTCCCTACAAGAAATGCATATGTAGCCATGCATATGAACAATTATTAGTATGAACAACAACCACATTACAACTATGTCCATCAATGACAACCACATCCTTTCTTTATCCGTACATGAAAGCATGATTTAAAAACTGATTCTAAACATACTTAATCTAGATTTAGCAATCAAATTGGACAAATAAAAACTTACATGGTTAGTTGAATGCAACAAAGAATAAAAGACATAAACTTAATCAAATTTTACTGTTAATAGTCGTTATTTGAACATTGCAACAGATTTTCAAACTTTATAAAAGACATAAACTTCAAAATTTTCAGTAGTTATTGTGCTTCAAAGATTCTTTACTCTTCCCAATCATTCTTTATCAAAAAGTTCTCTTTTGTCTTGTGCTAAAAAGTTCAAATTCAAGATTCCTTTGACAAAAAAGGTAAAAGTACCAATTTTTCATCATCTACCAAGTTGTTGGTAACTTCCCTATCTCATACTTAATTTAATTATTGTTTTCAAGGTTATCTTATTGATATGAAACCCTTGTGTTAGGGTGAGCCTTCATTAATTGTATTTGAGAAGAGGTTGTGGTGTAAAACCCTTTAAAGGTGAGCCTCTATTTTATGATTTGATCAACTTGTAATTCTAGTTGAATTTGGTTAAAATCCTTAAGTTGGATGCTCAAGGTAGTGGATGTAGATCTTGAGTAATCGAATCACTATAAATTGCTTGTGTTGCATCTTCTTCTCTACTTTCATTAAACTTGACTCTTATTGCGTTTGACTTGCATATATTGTGAAGTATTTGATCCCAATCATTTTTCAAATCAACTTTGTCAAAAAGGAAAAAGTTTTGAAAATTAACCAAAGACCTAATTCACCCCCTCTTAGGTCTTTTAATTGGTATCAGAGTTTGGACTTCTTTTGCAAAGGTTTTACCACCTAGAAGATAAGATCATATGGCTAATATTTCAAACATACCTTATTTGAAAGGATCTTCCACAAATAGACCTCCCTTATTCGATGTAACAAATTGTATGTTTTTAAAATCTAGAATTAAGATCTACATTTATTTTATTAACTTTGATTTGCGGAATATCATTGAGACCAATGAGGATGTGAGCCGATGGAGTAACAAGGGAGCCAAAGCCTATGGACGAATATTATGACAGTTACTCAAGAAAGATGACATTGAGCTATCAAGCTATGAATATCTTGAACTGTGCTTTGGATGTTAATGAATATAACCGAGTAAGCAGATGTGATATCACTCATGGCATTTGGAGACTTCTTCAAGTAACTCATGAAGGCACAAATCAAATGAAGAAGTCAAATCTTGCTATGCTAGTGAGGGATTATGAATTATTCACTATGAAGCAAGGAGAGAGCATTAGTGAGATGTTCACAAGATTCATCAACATCTCAAATGGATTAAAGTCATATGGAAAGAACTACTCTCTTGGTGACCAAAACAGAAAAATTTAGATGCTCTACCCAAGTCTTGACAACCAAAAACTCTTGCAATTGAGGAGTCAAAAGATTTGAAAGTTCTTCCACTTCAGGAACTTATTGAATCATTGCTCACTCATGAGATGAAGGTAAAGAGATTAAATGATCTTGAGGATGAGGAGAAAGGGAGGAAAGGAGTAGTACTCAAAGCCTCCGAGAATCAAGTGAAGAAGAGGAATCATCTATTGATGAAGATGAAGATGGAGAAGATGATGAAATGGCCATGGTGGTGAAGAAGTTCAAGATATTCTACAAAAAGGGATTTCTCAAGAAAGGAAAGAGGTCCTCCAAGAAAGGATGACAATCATCTTCATTGTTCAAACCTCAACGCTATGAGTGTAAGAGTACTGAACACCTTATAGTCGATTGTCCTAAAGCAATGGAGAAAGAAAGAGATGCTAAATTCAAGAAGAAGAAGTCTATTAAGAAATTTAAAGGATTAGCAGGCACCTGGGATCAACAAGCCAATGAAGAGAGTGGAGATGACAATGATGAAAGACCATATGTGTGCTTCATGTCTATGGATGATGAGGTACAATCTATTCCTTCAACCTCTACACATTGTGATGATGATATTGATGATCCTAGTAAATTGCTTGTAGACATGTATAGTGAATTGAAGAATGTTTAAAAAAGAAACAAAGAGATGAGATTCACAATTGAAAATTTATTAAAGGAGAATTCAAAATTATTTTGTGATAACAAAAAACTTCTTGAATGCATTGTCTGTTTAAATATTGAGAAAGAAGTTTTAATTGTTTCTTTACAAAATATATCTATTGAGAACAAATCTCTTTGTGCTAGAATATCTTCCTTAGAGAAAATGATAGTGGATTATGATATGTTGAAAAGGAAAGTTGATGATCTCACTATATGTGTAAAACAATTTACAAATGGCAGAGATAATCTTGACAAACTTCTTGGATATCAAAGATCCCCTTTTGTTAAAAATGGTTTTGGATACAATCATGTCAGCAATGCTTCAAAATACAAAAATTACTTTGTCAAAGCTACGTCTACCTCTATGCCTCATTCATGTTGTACTTATTATGGTAGAAATGGTCAAAAGGTCACTAGGTGTTTTGTGAAAAGAAAGGTTGAGAGTGGCGCTAAAATTATTTGGAGAGTTAAGGGAAATATTACTAACCCCATTGAACCCAAAAAAGTGGGGGGGTGCCAAAAGTCACTTCCTCTCATTTGATATAGGTACATATTTCCTCAAGATCAAGTGCTACCAAATGGCTTCTTGATAGTGAATGCTCAAGGCATATAACGGGGAATGCTTCTCTCATTAGTGAACTTCAAGCTACAAGTGATGGATTTGTCACATTTGGTGACAAGAAGAAAGAAAACATTCTTGGTGTAGGTAATATTGGTAAAGGGCCTTTCCCTCTCATTAAACAAGTTGTACTCATTGATGACTTGAAATATAATTTGCTTAGTACTAGTCAATTATGTGATAATGGATGAAAGGTTGAGTTTAATGTGATACATGTACCATTCTTGATAGTGTAAGTGGGAATTTTTGTTGCAAGTAGAGTTGGGAATGTATATGTGCTATATCTGGATGAACTTGTTGCAAATAATGTTAACTGTCTTGCCGTTCATCATAATAATGGTCTTCTTTGGCATAGAAGACTAGATCATGTGAGAATGGATTTGTTGAACAAGCTTTCCTCTCAAGTTTTGGTGAGAGAATTGCTAAAAATATGTTTTGAGAAAAATGGCCTTTGTGATGCATGTCAATATGGAAAAAAAAAAACAAAAACATCTTTCAAACCCAAGAAAATGGTTTCAACATCAAAATCCCTTGAACTTGTTCATATGGATTTATTTGGACCAATAAGGATCACTAGTCTTGGTGGTAAGAGGTATGCATATGTAATTGTTGATGATTTTTCAAGATTCACTTGGGTACTCTTTTTATTACACAAGGATGAAGCCTTTCATGAATTTCTGAAACTTATCAAAAAACTTCAAACCTCTCTTGATTGCAAATTAATTTTCATTAGAAATGATAACGGGAGAGAATTTTACAACCAAGATTTTACTAAACTTTGTGGTGAAAATGGTATTGTTCACAACTTTTTGGCTACCAAAACACCTCAACAAAATGGGGTTGTTGAAAGGAAAAATCGTACTTTACAAGAAATGGTAAGGTCTATGCTTTGTGAGGATTCTTTGCCAAAATAATTTTGGGCCGAAGCCGTAAACACCACATGCTATGTTATGAATAGAGTTCTTTTGAGGAAATTTTTAAGAAAAACATCTTTCGAACTTCTATTTGGTGGAATACCATCTATTGCCTATTTCAAAGTGTTTGGTTGCAAGTGCTTCATATAGAATATGCGTGACAACTTGGGAAAGTTTGATAGAAAATCAAATGAAGGCATATTCCTTGGTTCTTCCTCTAATAAGAAAGCTTATGGAGTTAACAATAAAAGAACTATATGTGTTGAGGAAACCATACATGTGAGTTTTAATGAATCTAAAATCTACTTGGATAGAAAAGATGATGATGATGTAGGTACATCCATGAATTAAAATCAAACTCATCTTCAAGCTCCAATCTTGGAAGATCATGCCAATGAAGAAGAAATGATTGAGCAAGAGCAAGACAATCAACCTAGTGGTGATCAAGAGCTACCAAAGGTGATGTATCTCAAGGAGTTAGAAAAAGACGATATTTCATTAACAACTTTGCACTTTTATCTCACATTGAGCCTAAAAATATTAATGATGCATTGTGCGATAGTTTTTGGATTGTTGTTATGCAAGAGGAATTAAATCAATTCAAAAGAAACAAAGTTTGGATTCTTGTCCCAATTCCCCATCATCACCCTGTTGTTGGTACAAAATGAAATTTCAGAAATAGACTTAGTGAATCCGGAGAAGTAGTTAGAAACAAGGTTACACATTTTGCCCAAAGATTCAATCAAAAAGAGGGCATTGATTACGAGGAAACTTTTGCTTCGGTAGCTAAACTTGAATATATAAGAATGCTTTTGTCATTTTCTTGATTCAAAGGTTTTAAGTTATTTCAAATGGATGTCAAAGGTGCTTTTCTAAATTGTTTCATTGAAGAAGAGTTTTATGTGGAACAACCTTCTAGTTTTGCTCATGAAAAGTATCCTAACCATGTTTTCAAGCTTTCCAAAGTTTAGTATGGTTTAAAACAAGCTCCTAGAGCTTGGTATGAAAGACTAAGTGGGTTTTTTCTTTCAAAAAGATTTTCAAGAGGAAAAATTGGTACTACTCGTTTCTTAAAAACCTCTTGCAGCAATGATTTTTTACTTGTGCAAGTATATTTTGATGACATCATATTTGGAGCTACTAATGTTTCACTTTGTGAGGAATTTTCCAAGTTAATGCAAAGTGAATTCGAAATGAGCATGATGGGAAAGCTCAACTTCTTTCTCGGGCTACAAATCAAGCAAGCAAAGAATGAAACCTTCATAAATCAATCCAAGTATACCAAGTAACTCTTGAAGAGATTTGAAGTGGACCAAGCCAAAGGTATAAGCACTCCAATGAGTTCATCAACCAAACTTGACAAAGATGAGAAAGGTAAAAATGTTGATGAAAAGGTATATAGAGGCATGATTGGTAGTCAACTTTATCTTACTCCAAGTAGATCGGATATTATGTTTGTCGTATGCTTATATGCTAGATTTCAATCGTGTCCCAAAAAGTCTCATTTAGTTGTCGTGAAACATCTTCTTACATATTTAATTGATACACATGATTATGGCCTTTAGTTTTCAAAATCCTCTTCTTTTGACCATGTTGCATATTCGGATGTCGACTATGTCGGATGCAAAGTCGAGTGTAAAAATACTAGTGGTGATTGTCAATTTCTTGGTATTTGCCTTGACAAGCATGTATGTCATTATCTACTGCCGAGGCCGAATACTCGCCGGTAGTTGTCCTGCTCAAGTGCTATGGATAAAGCACACTCTACTTATTTATAACCTTGATTTTAAATATGTGTCAATTCTATGTGATAACACGTGCCATCAATTTAAGTATAAATCCCATCCAACATGAAAAACCTAAGAGGGGGGTGAATTAGGTCTTTAGCTAATTTTCGAAAACTATCTCCTTTTTATAAATTGAGTTTGGGCAGATTATATTCACTTGTTTCAATGAGAGAATGATTAAATCAATGACAAAGTAATAAACAATTTAAGAGTCATGAACACAAGCAATTCATAGTGGTTTGATCTCTTCAAGATCTACATCCACTACCTTAAGTCTACACTCAAGGATTTCAATCAATCTACTTGATGCACAAGTTTAACAATTACATAAAAGGCTCACCACACAATGGTTTTATACTAACAACCTCCTTTGCAATTCTACACACAAGGTTCACCCTATCAAATGATTTTATATCTACCAACAACCTTGAATCAAGATCTCAAGGATCACCCTTACCTAAAGGATTTTATGTTTACAAGAAAACCTTGTAATGAGCAAGTAGAAAACAAGATTAACTAGAGAATGGATGAGATGTTACCACTTCTTGGTAGATGATTACACAATATAGCACCACTTCACTTTGTTGTCTTTGGAATCCTGAATGATCACTTGTAAGCACAAGGCAAAAGAGAGTTTTGATGTTTTCAAATGATTTTGGAGTGTTAGGATTTCTTAGATATTCAAAAGTTACAAAAAATCTGAAGTTTATAACTTTTATAGATTTTAAAAATCAGTTTTAACAGTTATAAAACAGCTAGTTTCTGAGGAGTTCAGACGACTGAACTTGATCCTCTGCGTCCGAACTATTGTCCGAACATTACTGTTACATATTGTCTGGGAAAATTCAAACGACCGAACTTTGCTCAGTGCATCCAAACTTGCGTCTGAATTTCTCTGGAAGTACAATAGCTATTTTCAAAGTTTGGACGTCCGAACTTGCATCCGAACTGTTCAAACTTTATCAAATTATTCGGAAATCAACTTCAATAAGTTTGAAATCATTTTGTATAAATAGATAAGTCATTTAAACACTTTTAAACTCAAAAATCGTTACCAAAACACTTTGATCATTCAAAGTTAACTAAAAATCATTTAGGATTCAAAAAACACATTTGTTAATCAAAAGTTCATTTAAAGCATTTAAGATTTAAAAACAATTTTTGTGCTCTCTTATGCATTCAACAGATTCCAAGACAAACAAGTGTAGGATTTAAAAAGGATATACCTATTTAGCAAGTGTAAACCTACACTAGAGCCTTTAAAGCCTTCAATCCATATGAATGCTCTACATTCTTGATCCTTGATCACACTTGTGTTGTCCTTAGCACTTTTAGCTTCAAGGCTATAAGAACTCCTTACTTCTTAATCCAACAATCCTATCACACAAATGACATAAAAATTAGTCCTCATCAATGTTTGTCATTAATCAAAACTAATCATAACTTCATGATTTGTCCTTAGGGCTAACAATCTCTCCCTTTTTGATGATGACAAACTTCGATGCAAAATGTGATGGATTTAAACAATGTAGAATAAAGAAGTATTGATGTCAATGATAGATAATAACCAATTCAGCATATTGACATACAAAAGGCTCAATATGAGGTTATGGCCCAACCAATGTCCATTAGCCTCATTCCTTCCAACAACAAGGATAGGATATATAGCATTTAAGCATTAAGAAAAGATTCTAAGAGAGGTTTTAAAGGTTGTAAAAGTTTAACAATGCTCCCCCTTAGGTTGTGCTCATTTTTTTTTCAGAAGATATTTGAACTAAAGATTGTTCGCCCAAACTACAATAAATCCAACATAATGAATGTTTAAAGTGAAATAAAGCTTTCCTAATGTTGTTAAAATATAGTAGAAGAGATTAAAATATATTTGAATCAATTTGAACAATAAAAGGGCACTTTTTGGCAACAATATATGGATGCATCCGAATTTCTAAAACATGCATCCGAATTTTTGAATCATGCATCCGAATTTTAAGATTTCAAGTCCAAAATGTAAAATATGTGAGATGAAAGCTGTAATTTTTGAAAATAAGTTTTTCTAAGGTTGTTCAAATATGATGGGAAGGATTGAGACAGTTTTCAAACAATTTGAACAATAGACATACATTTTTGGCAAGAAGATTTTGATGCATCCGAACTTTTGGTCTACATCCAAATTTCAAGTCCGAATTTTATTTTACAAAACCACAAAACTCATGCATTCAATTGTTTTTATGAAGTAATTCAAAATCGTAAGTCAAGTCAAGAACCAAAATCAAGATTTCAATCTCAGTTTAACCAAATTCCCTAATCTCAGAAAACAACCAAGATCTCACATATTATAACACATTCGATTTTAAATTCCAACACTCATTTTGGCACACAACACATAGCATATTACAGCACATAGCACATCACTTTGCAGACATAACACATTATTTTGCAGTCATCATAGCATATTACAGCACATAGCACATCATTTTGCAGACATAGCACATTACAGCACATCATTTTGCATTCATCATTATTTCTCCCCATTTTGTCATCACTCAAAGTTGGGGTGAATGAAAATGAGACTAACAGTTTAGCATATTCAACTAAGGCCAAAGTATCATTAAGAAAAGAAGCTCTCAACACTAAGGTTTCATCATTGAGCTTCATAAGCCAAACTATTACAGAAATTACATAAATTAAGGAAAAGCATAGAAATTTCATAAGCCAAGTTGGAAATTAAAACACATAAGTTATACTAAGTACAAATAAGTAATTAAAAACAGCAAAAAGATAAGGTTGAAGAGATGCTCAGTCTTGTGATATTGATAGAGAGGCCTTGTCGAATCCTTTCTTGATTGCCAAATGCTTCACCCTTCCTTGGCTGAAGGAGATAGTTGATGGTGAGACGATTTCTGCTCTTTCAATTTGGCTTCCTCCTTCTTTTGGCTCTTTTTTTATAGCTTCATTTCCTTCTCCTTGTTTTGCCACAAACTCATTGTTGCCTCCTTGATCCTCCTCCTCCTTATCATTTCCATCATCACTGTCATCATTCTCATCCTCTTTCTTATCTCCTTCATCATCCCCATCATTCCTATCTTGAGGCCTAGAGGGCCCTTTACCACTTTGTGTATTTCTCATCAAAATTCCTCAATTTGCTTCACTTTATTTTCTAATCCATCTAGTTTTTCAAGAACCATGGGAGCAAAGGATTCGAAGAACTTGTACATTTTCTCCATTTCCTTGATATGATTATTCAAGGTTTTTTGGAATGCCTTAGCCACTATGGTTGAGATTGAGGAGTTGGAATTTTTTTAAATAGTCTTCTTTTTGAGGGAGGTTACTCCCCTTCACTTGAAGTGTCATGTCTTCCTTTTGTTTTCATCTCTATAGCAATTGTTTCTTCCTCATCCTCTTCTTCCTCAACCTCCTCACTTTCTTCAACTTCTTCTCTTTTTGAAGGAGTTTCTCTTTTAGTTCTCCATATTCCATCCTCATAAAGAACTAATTGCATGCTTCTAAGAGAGTCATTAGTATATATCTCTCCACTCTTAAATGCTTGTCCTCTCACAGGAATTTTAACTTGAAAATGTTTGAAAATTTTTGTTAACAGCCTCCCATATGGTAAAGCTTTGTTGACTATTTTTCTTGCACTAATCATGTGCTTTAATGCCATAAATCCAAAATTCAATCTTTTATGCTCATGCAAGGCCAACATAACCACCATATGGATATTACCAACAGATGACTTATGTCCAAAATTAGGGATAATTATAGTAGTAATCATGTGATGCATTACTCTTCCTCTAGCATCAAATGCCTTAACTTCCCTTTCCCTAATAGACCTAAATTCTCTGCCACTAGTGAAAGCCTCTTCAAATCTTTCATTTGTGAAGAGTTCATATATATAACAATGCTGTCCATGTGCGTAATACTTTGTCCCACTATCATCTACTCCACAAATTCTATTAACCAATGCATCATTGAACTCAAAATCTACTTGGGATACTCTAGAAGAATACCATTGCACTACATTATTTTCCCCCACATGTTCTATTCTTTCCTCTTTGAGATTTGCATAAAACTCATAAATAAGTGCCGAGTAAAATTCCTCATCAACTACTAGCAAATTACTCCAACCAATATCACCAAAAAGAGATAAAACATTACCCATGTTGGAGAGCCTTTCCAAATTTACCTTGTATCCTGGAATGATTTTTCTATTTTTCTTATTCCAGTCTTCAAACTCAGAGGCTGCTTTGAGGGAGATGAATCTGTCCAATCTAGATGATGATTGAGGGACTCTGATTCTCCTTGGTTCGTTTATAATCAGTCCACCATCTCCTTCTTTTGCCTTCCCTTTTCCTTTTTCAACATTTACTCTCTTATTTCTCACCATTTTTGTTTGAAAGAGAGTGATTTATAGGAAGTGTTTAGGGCTTAGAACTCAAAAATTCAGTCGATTTGATGTGAAGGTGGTGAAATTTCAGAGGAATTTGTGTTTGGATGCAAGAAGGTTATGTGGGTTTTGAGAGAGAAGAAAGTTTGGAAGTTATAGAGATGAAATATGACCGTTCAAATTCATTTAAATCACTGTAACCGCATAATTCGGACGATCAAATTTTCCGTCATGCGTCCAAATCTTTTTGCAGAAAGTTTGGATGCCTGAATTTCTATCAATGCATCCAAATCATACGTCCGAATATTCCCTGCTTCTACCATACTTCAACACACACATTAGTAATTGAATTTTGAGATACCTAAGAGCCTTCTTAGGTAACTAAACCTTTCCTCAGCCAAAGGCTTGGTAAATATATCAGCAATTTGATCATTTGTACTCACATATTCTAAACATATATCTCTTTTAGCTACATGATCACGAATAAAATGATGTTTAATCTCTATATGTTTAGTCCTGGAGTGTTGAATGGAATTAATGCTTAAATTGATAGCATTGGTATTATCACATAGTATAGGCGCACAATTGAATTTTAGACCATAATCAAGTAGAGTGTGCTTCATCCATAGCGCATGGGCACAACAATTACCGGTGGCAATATATTCAGCCTCAGCGGTAGATTAAGACACACATGCTTGTTTTTTACTATACCAAGATACAAGACAACTACCAAGAAATTGACAATGACCACTAGTGCTTTTACGCTCAAATTTACATCCGGCAAAATCAGCATCCGAATATCCGACAAGATCAAAAGATGAAGATTTTGAAAACCAAAGACCATAATCATGTGTTTCAATCAAATAACGAAAGATGCGTTTAACAGAAATTAAATGAGACTCTTTAAGACAAGATTGGGATCTAACACATAAGCACAAATCAAACATAATATCTGGTCTACTTGCTGTGAGATAGAGTAAAATTTCAATCATACCTCTATATGTCTTTTCATCAATATTATTACATTTTTCATATTTGTCAAGTTTAGTTGATGAACTCATTGGAGTGCCTATCCCTTTTGCTTGATCCATTCCAAATCTTTTCAACAGCTCCTTGGTATACTTTGCTTGATTTATGAAGACTCCATCCTAATTTTGCTTGATTTGCAGCCCATGAAAGAAATTTAGTTCTCCCATCATGGTCATTTCAAATTCATTTTGCATTGATTTGGCAAACTCTTCACAAAGAGATGTATTAGTAAAATATCATTATTGCTAGAGGTTTTATAAATAGTGTTGTGTCCACTTTCCCTTAGAATTTTGAAAGAAGAAATCCACTTAGTCTTTCATACAAGCTCTAGGAACTTGTTTCAATCCTTATAAAACCTTAGTTAGCTTGAAAATATGATTAGGAAACTTTTCATGAATAAAACCGGGTGGTTGTTCCACATAAACCTCTTCCTCAATAAAACTATTTAGAAATGCACTTTTGACATCCATTTGAAATAGTTTATAACCTTTAAAACAAGCAAAAGCTAAAAGTTTTCTTATGGATTCAAGTCTTGCTACCGGAGCAAAAGTTTCATCATAATCAATGCCTTCTTCTCGATTGAATCCTTGAGCAACAAGCCTAGCCTTATTTCTAACAACTTCTCCTAGTTCATTTAACTTATTTCTAAAAACCCATTTTGTAGCAATAATGGAGTGGTCATGAGGTCTTGGGATAATAGTCCAAACTTTATTTCTTTCAAATTGATTTAGTTCCTCTTGCATGGCAATAATCCAAAAATCATCACAAAAGGCATCATCAATATTTTTAGGCTCAATATGAGATTAAAGAGCAAAGTTGTCAATAAAATACCATCTTGTTTTAACTCCTTGGGAGACATCACCAATGATTTGCTCCTTAGGGTGACCTCTTGCATATCTTAGATTCTTTGGAAGCTCTTGGTCATTGCTAGGTTGGCCATCTTATTCTTACTCTATTATTTCTTCTTCTTTGGCCTGTTCTTCCAAAGTAGGTGCTTGATGATGAGTTTGATTATCCGTCATTGAGTAACCTACATCATCTTCATTTCTTCTTTCAAGATAAATGTTAGATTCATCAAAGGTCGCATGAATGGTTTCCTCAACACATAATGTTCCTTTTTTATAAACCCTATAGGCCTTTTTATTTGATGAATAACCAAGAAATATGCCTTCATTTGATTTTTGATCCAATTTTTCAAGATTGTCATGAGTATTTAAGATAAAGCACTTACAACAAAATAACTTAAAATAAACTATCGAGGGTGTTTTGTCAAATAGAAGTTCAAAAGGTGTTTTTCGTAGGAAAGGTCTTAAAAGAACTCTATTCATTACTGAAATACCTAAGAGGGGGGGGGGGTGAATTAGGTATTTGGCTAATTTTCGCAAATTCAAATCTATTATATGTATAGACCAATTACAGATTATATGAATAAGAGAGAAACAAGTTATAGCAAAGCAATATAAGAAATGTGAACAAATGAACACGAACAATTTATAGTGGTTCGATCCTCAAGATCTACCTCCACTACCTTAAGTATACACTTAAGGATTTCAATAACTCTACTATGTGCTCAAGTTCACAGATTACAAGAGAGGCTCACCACACTTTGGTTTTACACATACAACCTCTTCTAGTAATTTTTACAAACAAGGCTCACCAACCTATGGTTTTATATCTCAAACAACCTTGAATCACAACTTCGAGGATCACCCTTATCTAAATGGTTTTATGTTATCAAGATAACCTTGCTAGAGCTAGTAGATCAATACAGTTGAATAAGTAAAGAAGAGTGTGTAGATGTTACCACTTGTTGGTAGAATTTACACAAAGTTGCACCTTCACACTTTGATGTCTTTGGATTGATCAATTGAATGCACAAGACATAAGAGAGCTTGAGAAATGTTTGTAATAGACTTTAGAAAGCTTAGAATATTCAAGGATTCAGAACTTACAAAAGATTGCACGTTTATAGCTTTTATAGAATTTGAAAATCAGTTGAAACAGCTATAAAACGGCTAGTTAACGGCTATTTTCAGGAAATTCGGACGACCGAATTCTGCGTCCGAATTTTTCAGACGACCGAATTCTCCTTGCTTCGTCCGAATCTTCTTCCGAATTTCTCTGGAAAAATAGTGACCATACTGAAGACCAAAATTCGGACGACCGAATTTTTCTTCATGCGTCCGAATCTTCTTCCAAATTTCTCTGGAAGAACAGTAGCAAACTTTTGCTACCAAATTCGGATGACCGAACTTCATGGAATTGTGTTTAAACTTTGTAAAATCATTTGAAATCAATCTTCCAAGTATTTGAAATACATTTGGTATATATAGATAACTTATTTAGACAAATATAAGTTTGAAAACCACAATCAAACTCATTTGATCATTTAAAGTTTACTTAAAAACTCTTAGAACACAAAACCACATTTGCTAAAGATTCATTCAAAGTCTTTTTAAACTTAAGAAACCAATTTTATGCTCTCTTATGCATTCAATAGACTCCAAGACATACAAGTGTAGGTTTTACATAGATATTACCTATCAACCACATGCAACCTACACTTCATGTCTTCAAAGCCTTCTAACATCTTGAACAAACTCTTCAATCTTCAATCACTTTGATATATTTGAGTTGTTCTTGCATTTTAGCTTCAAGGCAATGAGACTTCAAAATTCTTAATCCACAAATCCTATCACACAATATAAACATATTAGTTCTCATCAATGTTTGTCATGAATCAAAATTACATGATTTGCCCTTAGGGCTTACAATTACATAACAAGCAGTATTTACAACTTCAGCCCAAAAATATTTTGGCAAGGAGTTTTCACAAAGCATTGATCTAGCCATCTCTTGTAAAGTTCTATTTTTCCTTTCAACAACACCATTTCGTTGGGGGTGTTTTGGCCACTGAAAAATTGTGATAATACCATATTTATCACAAAATTTTGTAAAGTCTTGATTACAAAATTCTCTTCCATTATCACTTCTACTGGAAATCAATTTGAACTCAAGGGAGGTTTGAACCTTTTTGAAAAGTTTTGCAAATTCATGAAAAGCTTCATCCTTTTGAACTAGAAAGATCACCCATGTAAATCTATAGAAGTCATCAACAATTACATAAGCATACCTTTTACCACCAAGACTAGTAGTCCTCATTGGTCTAAACAAATCCATACGAACAAGTTCAAGAGGTTTTGATGTAGAAACCATTTTCTTTGGTTTAAAAGATGTTTTTGATTGTTTTCCATATTGACAAGCATCACAAAGACGAGTTTTATCAAAATACATTTTAGGTAATCCTCTAACTAATTCTTGTGTGGAAAGTTTATTCAATAAATCCATGCTCACATGACCTAATCTCCTTTGCCATAGATATCCATCATTATTAGCAATGGCAAGACATTTGATATCATTTGCAATAAGTTCATCAAGATATAGTACATACACATTTCCAACTCTATTTGCAACAAAAGTAGTTTTGCTACTTGCACTATCAAAAATAGTACACGTGTCACATTTAAATTCAACTTTACAACCATTATCACATAATTGACTAATACTAAGTAAATTATACTTCAAACCATCAATAAGTAATACTTGCTTAATGAGAGGGAAAGAACCTTTACCAATATTACTGATTCCAAGTATTCTTCCCTTCTTCTTATCACCAAATGTGACGAAACCTTCACTTATTACTTGAAGTTCACTAACAAGTGAGACATTTCCCATCATGTGTGTGGAGCAGCCACTGTCAAGAAACTACTTAGTGGTACTTGATCTTGGAACAAAACGAACCTACACCAAATTTGAGAAAGTGACTTTTGGTACCCATATTTTCTTGGGTCCAAGGGGGTTGGTGAAAATTACTTTGACTCTCCAAATGATTTTAACACAATTTTCTAATTTTCTTTTCACATAATATTTTGAAACTTTGTGTACATGCCTACCACAATACATACAACAAGTTTGGAGCATTGAAATTGAGGTTCCTTTAGCTAAGAAGTATTTATATTTTGGAACATTATTTTCATGAATGTAACCAATACCATTTTTTACATAAGAGGATCTTTGATAACCAAGTAGTTTGTTTAAATTTTCTCTTCCATTTGTAAATTTTTCAATGCATAATGTAAGATCATTAACTTACTTTTTCAATATCTCATGATCACTGAGCATAGTTTCTAGAGAAATGATTTTTGTGCAAAGATCTTTATTTTCAAGAGATATGTTTTGTATAGTTACATTTAAAACTTCATTTTCAATGTTTAGGCAATTAATAGAGTCAAGAAGTTTTCCATTTTCAAAACATAACTTTGAATTCTCATTTAATAACTCATTAATTTTAGTTTTCATTTCCTTATTCCTTTTTGAAGCCTTTTCAATTCTCCATACATCTCAACAAGTAAATCAGTAGGATCAATATCATCATCACAATAAGTGAAAATTGAAGGAGTAGGTTGTATCTTATCATCAATCGCCATAAAGCATATGTTGGCTTTTCCTTCACTGTCATCTTCATTTTTTTGTTGATCCCAAGTGCCAGCTAGTCTATTTCCCTTCTTGATAGATTTATTTTTGAGTTTGTTGTCTTTTTCCCTTTCCAAGATTTTAGGACAATCAGCAACAAGATGTTCGGTGCTTTTGCATTCAAAGCATTGAGGTTTGAAAGATGATGACTGTCCACTTTTCTTGATTGGCCTTCTCCCTTTCTTAAGAAATTCCTTTTTATAGAATCTCTTGAATTTTCTTATTGCCATAGCCATCTTCTCATCTTCACAGTTTCCATCTTCTTCGCTTAATGACTTTTCTTGTTCACTAAGATGATTGGAAGTTTTGAGCACAACTCCCTTTCTTCCCTTTCTTCATCTTCAATATCATTCAATCTTTTAACTTTCATCTCATGTGTAAGCAGTGATCCAATGAGCTCTTCAAGTGGAAGAGTTTTCAAATCTTTTGATTCCTCAATAGCAAGAGTCTTCGGTTGCCAAGATTTTAGTAGAGCATCCAATATCTTTCTGTTTTACTCTCCAATTGTGTAATTCTTCCCATAATCTTTTAGACCATTGGAAATGTTAGTAAATCTTGTAAACATATCACTAATATTCTCACCTTGCTTCATGGTGAATAGCTCATAATCTCTTACTAGCATAGCAAGCTTTGACTCCTTTACTTGGTTTGTTCCTTCGTGTGTTACTTGAAGTAATCTCCCCATATCATGGGCGGTGTCATATCCACTAACTCTATTATAATCAGTTACATCTAGTACACAACTTAGAATGTTCATGGCTTGGTAATTTAATGTCATTTTCTTTGAATCATTCTCATCAAATTCATCCATAGGCTTTGGCTCTAAAGTAACTCCAATAGCTCTCATTTTCATTTGTATGTAAGGACCTTTCTCAACAATATTCCACAAATCAAAGTTAATAGAACAAATATATATCTTAACTTTAGATTTTCAAAATGTATAGTTTGTTCCATCAAACAAAGGTGGTCTATTTGTGGAAGATCCTTCCAAAAAAGGTAGGTTTGAAACATTAGCCATAAGATCTTAACTTCTAGGTTGTAAAACCACACAAAGAAGCCCTTGCTCTGATACTAATTGAAAGACTAAGAGGAGGGGGGGGGGGGGGTAAGTTAGGTCTTTGGCTAATTTTCGAAAACTATCTCCTTTTTATAAATTGAGTTTGGGCAGATTATATTCACTTGTTTCAATGAGAGAATGATTAAATCAATGACAAAGCAATAAATAATTTAAGAGTAATGAACACAAGCAATTCATAGTGGTTTGATCTCTTCAAGATCTATATCCACTACCATGAGTTTACACTCAAGGATTTTAATCAATCTACTAGATGCACAAGTTTAACAATTACATAAGAGGCTCACTACACAATGGTTTTACACTATCAACCTCCTTTGCAATTCTACACATAAGGTTCACCCTATCAAAGGATTTTATATCTATCAACAACCTTGAATCAAGATCTCAAAGATCACCCTTACCTAAAGGAATGTTTACAAGAAAACCTTGTAATGAGCAAGTAGAAAACAAGATTAAATAGAGAATGGATGAGATGTTACCACTTCATGGTAGATGATTACACAATATAGCATCACTTCACTTTGTTGTCTTTGGAATCCTGAATGATCACTTGTAAGCACAAGACAAAAGAGAGCTTTGATGTTTTGAAATGATTTTGGAGTGTTAGGATTTCTTAGATATTCAAAAGTTACAAAAAATCTGAAGTTTATAGCTTTTGTAGATTTTAAAAATCGGTTTTAACAATTATAAAACGGCTAGTTTCTGGAGAGTTCGGACGACTGAACTTGATCCTCTGCGTCCAAACTGTTGTCCGAACATTACTGTTACATGTTGTCTAGGAAAATTAGGTCGACCGAACTTTGCTCAGTGTATCCGAACTTGCGTCCGAATTTCTCTGGAAGTACAATAGCTATTTTCAATGTTTGGACGTCCGAACTTGCATCCGAACTGTTCAAACTTTTTCAAATTATTTGGAAATCAACTTCATTTAGTTTGAAATAATTTTATATAAAGAGATAAGTCATTTAAACACTTTTAAACTCAAAAACCATTACCAAATCATTTTGATCATTCAATGTTAACTAAAAATCATTTAGGATTCAAAAAATACACTTGTTAATCAAAAGTTCATTTAAAGCCATTTAAGATTCAAAAACAAGTTATGTGTTCTCTTATACATTCAACATATTCAAAGACAAACAAGTGTAGGGTTTACAAAGGATATACCTATTTAGCAAGTGTAAACCTACACTAGAGTATTTAAAGCCTTCAATCCATAGGACATCCTCTACATTCTTGATCCTTGATCACACTTGAGTTGTCCTTAGCATTTTTAGCTTCAAGCCTATAAGAACTCCTTACTTCTTAATCCAACAATCCTATCACAGAAGTGACATAAAAATTAGTCCTTATCAATATTGGTCATTAATCAAAACTAATCATAACTTCATAATTTGCCCTTAGGGCTAATACAACATTCTAGAACTAAGCATATAGAGATCAAATATCATTTCATTAGAGATCATGTAGCTAAAGGTGATATTTGTTTAGACTATGTCAATACCAATGATCAAATTTTTGATATCTTTACCAAGCATTTGGTCAAGGAAAGGTTTTGTTATCTTAGAAGATGCTTGGGGATTTCAAAATATAATAACTAATGTGTCTCTTTCAAGTGTGGCAAAAGTAGGAAAAAAATCCATTTCCATGATTCAGATGAATGGAATGAAATTTGGACGACCTAATTTCTCTCAAAATTAGACAAAAAATTTTGGATTTCACAATTTCAGCGGTTATTAAATTGTTCAACTGCTCAAATTCTTTAGTTTAAACCATCCGAATTCTCTCCTATTTAAAAACCCATACGACTTCCTCTTGTCCAAACCCAATTTCACCGTTCTTCCTGAAAAATAACTTGATTTTCATGTTTTACACCTCTTGTTACCTTCGAATTCAGTCTCTCTCTCTATTAGAAATCATCATGGTTCGTGCAAAGACACCCAATGTTGAAAAGAGAAAAGGAAAAGCCAAGGTTGGAGATGAAGGGCTCATCATCAATGAACCAAGGCAGGTTTGTATTCCTCAATCAAGCCTTGGAGTGGCTTGATTCATATCAACAAAAGCTACCATGGAATTTGAAGATTGGACTAAGAAACGTAGGAAGATTATTCCAGGCTATAGATTGGACTTAGACAAAGTCTCCAACGTGGGTAACATAATTTCTCTCTTTGGTGATATAAGTTGGGGTAGTTTACTTGATGTGAATGAGGATTATTATCCTTCTCTTGTGTATGAATTCTATGCTAATCTTAAAGAAGAAAGGGTTGAGGAAGTTGGTGGCATTATGATACAATGGTATTCTTCAAGAGTTCTACAAGTAGATTTTGAAATAATTGATGCTTTGTTGAATCGTATATGTGGAGTTGATGACATTGGGGCTAGATATTATTCCTTAGGACAACATTGTTACATTCATGAGTTATTCACATATAAAAGATTAGAAGGAGCTTCTACAAATGGTAGGAGGTTTAGATCCTCTAGTGAAAGAGATATTAAAGTTCTTGATGCTAGGGGTCAGGTCTTACATCATATGATTACTACCATGATAATTTCCAATTATGTACATAAAACTTCTGTTCGTAACATGCATATGGTAGTTATGCTTGCATTGCATGAGCATAGAAGGCTTCACTTTGGGTTTGTGGCATTGAAACACATGTTTAGTCCTAGAAGGATAGCTAACGAAGCCTTGCCCTATGGAAGACTATTGACAAGATTGTTCAAGCATTTCAAAGTTCAACTTCTTGAAAGAGCGAACACTTTAGAAATTGGAGAAACCTACACCAACAACACTCTCAAGGAAATGAAATCGACTCTTGATCAAGATGGTGTATGGAGGACTAGTAGAGAAGCTCCACAAAGGAGAGGAAGAAGAGATGTTAGTGATAATAAAGAAGAAGAAGAAGAATCAAGTGAAGAAGAAGAGGAAATGCTTGCAAGAGAAAGGAAGACTGAGGGGGAGCAACCTCAACCTAAAAGAAGATTATTTGAAGAAGAGTCTACTTCTCAAACTCATCAAGATGTTAGAGATATGCCTAGTGAGGAGGGAGTTACTAGAGGGGACACTATTGTGGCTAAGGTGTTCCAAGAGGCCTTAACAACTATATAAGGGAACTGGAAAAGATGTACAAGTTCTTTAAGTCATTTGCCCCTGTGGTATTGAGTAAATTGGATGGCCTGGACACTAGGGTGAAAAATATAGAGAATCTATTATTGAAAAACACAAAGTGGTGAAGGAACCTCTAGGGCTCAAACTAAGGATGACAAAGAAGATGAAGGAGATGAGGAAGGTAAGACAGAGAAAGAAAGTGAGGATGATGATGATAAGGATGATGAAGGAAATGATGACAAAGGAGGCAACTTCGAGGGCATGGCTAGAGAAGAAGTACAAAAGAAGTCATAAAGAGGAAGCCAAGAAAGGAGCCAAGAAGGAAGTCTAATTGAGCAAGTTGAGATTACCTCACCATCCACCACTTCATTTGGGCAAGGACGATTGAAGCATGAGATCAAGAAAAGGCAATCCAAGAAAATCCTCTCAATTAGCTATCACTCGAAGCAATGAGCAAGACGACTAAGAACAAAGACTAAGCTTTCTCTGTAAGACCTAAGAGAGGGGAGAGGTGAATTTGGCCTTTTGCTAATTATTAAAATCTTTTCCTGTTTTGCAAATCATTTGTCTTAATAAAAAATCTTATTCAAATTCACAAACTCCAAGTTTATATATGATTTAATGGTTGAGACAATATGATCAAACAATAAAACTACAACAAATCAGTCAACAACTAAGAACAAATAATAATTACACAAGTATGTAAACAAGTGAAGCTATAAAGAAATAAACGTACAATTTATAGTGGTTCATCTCTCCAACATCCACATTCACTACCTTGAGTCCACACTTAAGGATTTCAACCAATTCACTAAATGCTCATGTCAAGCAATTACGCAAGAGGCTCACCATTCAATGAGTTTTACCACAACAACCTCTTTTCAATCCAATAAACAATGCTCACTAGTATCACAAAGTATTTTTTTGCCACTAGACAACCTAGACTAATCTAATCAAAGTCTCACCCTTACCAAAGGGTTTTATGTCTCACAACAATCTTGGTTAATCTAGTCAACAGCTCACCCTTCACAAGGGGTTTTATGTCTCTTAATAACCTTGTATCAACAAAGTAAATAGATGAAGTATAGATTTAGATGTTAACAACAAAAACTTGGTAGATGATTATAATGCTAGCACCACTTCACTTCTTGCCTTTGGAATCTTGAATTTCAACCTTTGAGCACAAGGCAATTTGAGAGTTTTTCAAATAATTTTGATGCGAAACAAGTTAGAGCTTGTAGGATTACAAAAGTTCAAAGTTCTACTTGAAAACTGAAGTTCTTCATTATCCTCTCGTAGTCTAAAAGGATCGTTATTAATGTCTAAAGATCGAATGTCAAAAATCTAAAATCTCTTCAAGGCTTTCTCTATATGTGTAGATTGATGAACAAATATTTTCAAACTTCAAGATCAAGAAGTTCTTCATTATCCTCTCATAGTCTAAAAGGATCATTATTAATGTCTAAATATCGAATATCAAAAATCTAAAATCTCTTCAAGGTTTCTCTATATGTGTAGATTGATGAACAAAAATATTTTCAAACTTCAAGACCAAGAAGTTCTTCATTATTCTCTCGTAGTCTGAAAGGATCATTATTAATGTCTAAAGATCGAATATCAAAAATCTAAAATCTCTTCAAGGCTTTCTCTATATGTGTAGATTGATGAACAAATATTTCATCTTCAAGATGTTGAATTTACAAACCAAGGAAATTTTTGATTTTTCCAAAATCCTTAATTTCAAACTCTTGTTTCAGACAATCCCTTACTTTAAAAAGCTTTTCAGGAGTTTCAATAAAGCTAATATCATCTATATATTTATGGGATCATTTCTATATCCCTCTTTTAACAAGTATTCACTAAGGCGATTATACCACATAAGACCAGATTATTTCTAATGTAAATATCATTGTTAAGTTCTACGTATAAATAAGCATTAATTACATCTAATAGACGTATATCTAAATTTTCATTTTTGTCAAACTCCCATGATAATGAAATTCGATTGCATCGATGAAAAATATGTTTCTTCATAATTAATTCCTTGTCTTTGTGAACCCCCTTGCACTACTAGTCGTACTTTATATCTTACAATTACAAGAGAATATTTTTTTCAACAATTTCTGGTCTTTGTGAACACCCTTTTACTACAAGTCTTGTTATATCTTACAATTTCATTATTTACATTTTGTTTTTGTACAAATACATATTTGTAACCAATGGGTTTTATACCTTTTGGAGTTTGAACTACGGGTCCAAAAACCTCATGACTTGAAAGGGAATTTAATTCTGATTGAACCGTATCTTTCTATTTTTGCCAATCCTTTCTATTCCAACATTCTTCAACTGATTTTAGCTCAAGATTCTCATTTTCACTGAAAATATCAAGTGCTACATTGCATACAAAAGCATTGTCAAGAATTGTTTCTATACGATTCCTACATATTTTAGTAGAAACAAAATTTATCTATGTTGTTTTCGAGATGTTAATCCTTCTGCTCAGTTGTCTCTTGGTTATTTTTATCTATATATTCACCATGATCATTTTGATTATTTAATCATCTCTTCTTTCGAGGAATTTTATCCTTAGAACTAAGAGGTCGACGACTCTTTAGGTGTGCTTTAGAATTACTAGCTATAGTATTTTTATTTTGTCCTATATGGATATCAACTTGAGTAGGAGCATCTACTACAAGAATATGCGATTTGGTTACTCTTGTAGAGTTGAAAAATGTATTGGGCAATTGATTTGCAAGTTTTTACAAATGGATTATCTTTTGAACTTATAATTCACTAGCACTTGTACGCAGATCAAAATGATTTAGAGGATGTTGCCCTTGTAATTTGTTTTTTTTTTCTGCTTATTTTCTTCCCCTAATGCATGAAAAACTGTTTTAATCAAACTGACAATTAGCAAATCTTGTAATAAATACATCTTCCGTTAATTATTCAAGATATATTATTATAGAGCAGATTCATTACCAACATAAATTCCCAATTTTCTTTGAGGGCCCATTGTAATGCATTATAATGCATTGATTGGCACTATTGGAACATAAACAACACATCAAAAAATTCTCAAATGAAAAATATTTGTTTCAAATCCAAAAACTAATTGAAAAGGGGAGTATTTATGATAATTAGTTGGTTTAATGCATATAAGTGTTGCCACATGCAAGTAGCATATCCCCAAACATATGTAGAAAGTTTTGTTCTCATCAACAATGGTCAAACAATCAATTACAAACATTTAATAAATGATTCAACTAGTCCATTTTGTGTATATGAGATATAAGATGTTCAATAGTAATGCTAATGGACATAAAAGAGGCATCAAAAGCATGAGATGAATATTCATCAGCATTATGTAGACAAATTTCTTAATTGAATAATCAAGAAATTGTACTCTTAGGCAAATTATTTGTGCAAGTAATCTCATAAACACCATGTTACGAAATGATAATAAGCATACATGTGACTACCGAGTCAATGCATTAATTAAAACTATAAAGTATCTAAATTTTCCGCATGGTGGATGAATATGTCCACATATAGCACCTTGAATGCTTTCTAAAAATGTTGGGGTTCATCTCCCACTTTCATTGATGAAGGTTTAATGATTAACTTCCATTGGGAAAAACAATGCATGGGAATTCACTAGAATTCAAGACAGTTTCATTTTTTAATGAATGACAATGTGTATTCTCAATAATTTTTTGCATCATTAAGATCCATGATGACCTAATCATTCATGCCAAATAATAAACTATTTGAATTATTAAACTTCTGATTTACTAAATGATGCATTTCAATTGCACTAATTTTGTCATAATATAAGCCAGAAAAAAGGGATGATAAATTTTCCACTACATGTTTCTTTCCTAAAACAAAAGTAGTAACATATAAGAATTAGCTACCACTTTCTTCAGATGTCTTGAGATGATATCCATTACAGTGAATATCTCTAAAAATTAATAAATTTCTTGGAGACTTTTCAGAGAATAACACATTTTTTATAACTATCTTAGTACCTCTAAGTAAAACAATATTAGCTCTTCTACAACCTACAATTAGTTTTGCACTACCACTTATGGTATGCATTTTTGTTTCTCGCATATTCAACTGAGAAAAATATCTTTCATGTTTTAATGTAGTATGTATTGTTCTACTATTAATAAGACAAATCCTCACCATCATTCTTAAAAGATGGGACAATTGCCATATTTTCAAAGAATCCTTTCTCAAGGAATTGTGTCTCAAAGAAACTTCAAAGAATAATGCTCCAAATAATTGTGCTAATAACATGTTGTAAACTTTGGTGACAATAGATACAAAACTAACTATAAAATAGCAATAAAGAAGACTTTGAACTATAGCTAAAGAAAGAAAGAGAGAACTCAAGAAATAGAGAAACTAAAATTTTATTATAAGTTTTTAACAAACATCTACACTCTAATAAGTTACTCCATATGGTCCTATTTATAGAGTTAGAAGTGACCATTCCCATCATAGGTCATTAGTAGGCTCATTTATAACTTACATATCTTACTTCTTATGTTCTCTACGATAAAGAGGTAATAGGGATAGTGGTCTATAAACGATGAATGTAACAACTTTGGTTGTAACCCATAACCTTTCATATTCAATAACTTAGATGATGGAATAATGAACATTCAAAATATTTTATAATATTTTATGTATAGTTGTACTATAAACAATATTGTTTAGATGTAGATTTTATAATTTTTGTAAATATGTGTACTATAAACAATATTGTTTAGATGTAGTATTTCATAATTTTTGTAAATATGCAACAAATGCATTTAATACAATGTGTGTGAAATAGGTATACATGTTTTTTCTTCCCATCAATCATACTTTTGTAGTTTAAATATTTTAATTATGTAAAAGTCTATATATGCATCATTTTACTTATTTTTTAAGCTCAATGGATTTGGGAAAGTAATTTCTACATACTTCTTCTTTATGATATGACTTGTAACGTATTGTATATATTGTATGATTAATTAGAACAATTACTGAAGATGGTCTATTTAGCGTATACTAGTTACAAAATCTTTATCATTTATTTTATCCATTAAAAGACTAATTTATGATAATAATGAAAAACATTTTTTATCTTAGAAAATTTCACAGAGTAATTATATATATGGAGAAAATTATTAACTGCTATCTTACTAATTGACTACCAACCAATTACCCACCGATAAAATTTTCAATAGAATATTTTGGTCGAAAATTAGTTGGTAATGTAAGTAAAAATTACAGCCCACCATGTTATTGACCGATTACCACCCAATAACTATCTAATAATGTTTCAACTAAATAATTCAACCGGAAATCAAATGGTAATTTGAATTGACATTACATTCTACCATGCTACTAATTGATTGCAAAACGATTAAGATTACCGACTATTAAAATTTGTTGGCAATTTTACTAGATCGACCAATTGCTGCCAAATGTTTTATCAATAGTAGTTTTCGATTAGCAACAAGTCAGTAAATTGTTAAAAAATTTATTCCCACCAATTTATTGACTAATTACCTAGTGATACTTTATTTATTGTTGAATATTTGTTATTAATCAGTTGATAACATGCTTCCCGCTAAATTACCAATCATTTACTGACGAATTACAGAAAGAATTTATACCAACTACATTTATTAGTCGATAATCAATTGCTAACCTTTTCAATTTATTTATTTTTGAATTCCGTTGGTAAGGGGTCGGTAATCCGTTGGCAATTATCAACTAAAAAATTCAATTAGTAAAGTTTTGTTGGTAATCTTCCTTTTTCTAATAGTGTATGAGAAATGCTTCTGAATTAGAAATAATAGAAGAAGCAAAGGTATTAAGCACTCAAAAGAAGACTTTTTAGTCTTATATAGATACGTATAGTTTGTATTCAACTGAATTCCTTTGGATTCCCAAATTGGTTAATTGTATCTGGGAAAAAGTTGTTCTTATTGGAATTCTAATGGCTTTTTGTTGAATGTCTAGCCACCATTATTGAAGGTTGAAGCTGCCATTGTTGAATGAAGAAAGCCACCATTGTGGAATGAAGAAAAGCCACCATTGTGGAATGAAGAAAACCAACATTGTTGAAAGAAGAAAAAATACACTGGCAACCATCAATCTTGACAACCACTACCTCATTTTGGCTATAAATAGAAGGCTCTTCTGGATGAGTTTTGTAATCAGAATTCCCAATAGAGAAATTAATTCCTTGAGAGTGGATATTTTGAGAGTCTTTGTAAATTCTATTTTGTCAATATAGAAAGGAAAGTTTCTCTCATTCTTGTATATTTTTCAAGTTTATATTCGATTCTGAGTATTTTTATCACAATAAGTGGTATCAGAGCTTTAGGATTTAAGCTCACCGGAGGTGCCATCGAAAATTTTTTGGAATTTTCAACTTGTTAAAATTGTGATTTTGAGTATACCACTGGATTCCTTGTGTCAAGAGGAGCACAACACAATTTTCGCAAGTTAAAACCGAGGTCCAGAGAGATCACAAGAGCAAAAACAAGTTTGTTCTGTTTTTTGCAGATTCTGCATTTTTTGCTGCGTCTAGAAGAAGAAGACAACCAGTCAGCACCTAGTTAGTGCCCAGTCATTTGCCACGTCAGTACCTAGTCAGCCGTCACATCAGCACCCAGTCAGCCACCACGTCATCGACCGTCAGCAGCCACGCTAGTATCTAGTCAGCGACACGCCATCGCCCACTCAGCAACCACGTAAGCATCCCATCATCTGCTACATCAGTATCCAGTCATCAGCCATGTCATCGTCCAGTCAGTGCCACATGGCAGACATCAGAAAATTTTAGTATATTTTATGAAATCACACTTTGGTTCCTAAAGTGTTCTGAAATTGAAATTTTGCTTCTAAAGTTTTCAAAAATTGCAAAATTACCCCAAAGTTGGAATTGGATAATTGAAGAGTCAAATTCACCATTTTGACTGTTCCGAACTCAACGGTGAGGTCTGTTTTGGGGTAATTCAACTCTGTTATTAAATTACAATAGAAGGATTATATGGAACAATGATTAAATTTACGACCAATAATTATACATTGTGAAAACCTCGGATGTAAGATCTCCTCAATTGTAAAGACCTCTATGATCCCATTAAATTGAAAGGTGTAAAGCCCGATTAATCTAAGGAGGCAGATTGGAAGAAAATGAACCAAAATCTATTGGTCAAATCTACCAATGGATTGACAATAGTGTCTTCTACCGCGTTGCACAGGAGATAGAGCCATATGCTCTTTGAAAAATACTCGAAGATATGTATCAGACCAAAATTGCTCTGAATAAGGCCCTATTAATGAGGTGACTAGTAAACTTAAAGCTCAAGGATGGAACCTCAGTTGCCGAGCACATCAGTAAGTTTCAAAACCTGATAAATCAATTGTCTTCTATTGAGATGCCACTTGCAGATGAGATTTAGGCATTCCTTCTACTCAGTTCTCGGCCCGATAGTTGGGAAACACTTGTGGTATCCCTTAGCAACTCGGCTCCAAATGGCAAAGTTACCATGTTGATGATACAAGATGCCTTGTTCAATGAGGAGGCTAGAATAATGGATATGGGCACGGTTCAGACCCATACTCTTATATTCGAGAACCGAGGAAGACGTCACGGGAAGCAACAACGAGGAGGTCGAGGCAGAGGCAGAGGTCGAGGCAAGAGTAGAGGCATATCCGCTGATGGCAAGAAACCGACCTACACATACCATCATTGTGGCATTGAGGATCACATGAAAAAGAACTGCTACAAATGGCTCGAGAAGCAAGGTAAAAGCAGTTTTGAGTCGAAGAACAAAGGTAGAGAAACGCTAGTCATCCCTTTTGGAAACATAGCATTTTGTTCTACTCTTGACGATATATGTCTTCATGTCTCAAGAGAAAATTCAGAATGGGTGGTAGATACTGCAGCATCCTACCACGTGACTCCCCATAAGGACTACTTAACAGTATACCAAGCTGGAGACTTTGGAACTGTGAAGATGGGAAATTCAACTTCCTCACGAATTGTAGGAATTGGTGATGTCCAAATCAAGACAAACATTGGGAGCACCATCACACTGAAGGATGTTCGACATGTACTTGATTTTCGGCTTAATCTTCTTTCAGGTATTGCTCTTGACAAACAGGGTTATTGAAAGACCTGGGGGGTGAATTAGGTCTTGGCTAATTATCAAAAATCTTTTCCCTTTTTGCAAATCCTTTGCCTTAATGAAAACTCTTCTTTAAATTCACAAACTTCAAGTTTATATGTAATTTGATGGTTAAGACAAGATTATCAAGCTATAAGACCACAACCAATCAATCAACAACTATGAACAAATAATAATAACACAAGTATGTAAAAAAGTAAAGCTATAAAGAAATGAACACACGATTTAGTGGTTCGATGTCTCCAAGATCTACATCTACTACCTTGAGTCCACACTCAAGGATTTCAACCAATTCACTATATGCTCAATTTAGGCAATTACAGAAGAGGCTCACCCAACAAGGATTTTCTACAAACAACCTCCTTTGTAATCCTACAAACAAGGCTCACCCTTCCATAAGGATTTTATATCTAAAGACAATCTAAAGACCAATCTAATCCAAGGCTCACCCACACACTGGTTTTACACCACAACCTTGATTAATCTAGTCTATGACTCACCCTTACCAAAAGGATTTTACGTCACAAGATAACCTTGTATCAATCACAAAAATAATGTAAAGATAGAGTTTGGATGTTACCAACACTTCTTGGTGGATGAATACAATTGCTAGCACCGCTTCACTTCTTGCCTTTGGAATCTTGAATTTTAACCTTTGAGCACAAGGCAATTTGAGAGCTTTTCAAATAATTTTGATGTAAAATAAGTTAGAGCTTGAAGGATTTTGAATGTTCGAAAGTTCTACAAAAAATCTGGAGTTTATTTCTATAGATTTGAAAAATTTGCTTTAATAGTCATAAAACGGCTAGTAACGGCTAGTTTCTGAGAAGTTCGGACGTCTGAACTTTCTCCTTTGCATCCGAACTTACGTCTGAACTTTTCTGGAAAATACTGTTCAGAGTACAGAAAAAGTTCGGACGTCCGAATTTTGCCTTCTACGTTCGAACTTTACATCCAAACTTTTAAAACTTTGTCAAAACATATTCAAATCAATTCAAACAAGTTGGAAAACCTTCTAGCCTATAAGATAAGTCTTTAAAGACCTTTTAAGTGTAAAAACCATTGATGAAAACTTGATAATTAAGGTAAGATCAAGACCATTGAAACTTTTCAAATCAAGTTTTGTGCTCTCAAATGCAACTTATAGATTCCAAGGCTTAAGAGTGTAGGGTTTACAAAGTTTACCTATTAAGCATATGTAACCTACACTTCAAGTCTTCAAAGCCTTCAATCATCTTGAACAAACTCTTCAATCTTCAATCACTTTGACATATTGGAGTTGTTCTTGCATTGTGACTTCAAGGCAATGAGACTTTATACTTCTTAAGCCAACAATCCTATCACACAACCTACAAGCATGTTAGTCCTTATCAATGTTTGTCATTAATCAAAACTAATCATAACCTCATGATTTGCCCTTAGGGCTAACAATCTCCCCTTTTTTGATGATGACAAACTTTGATGCAAAATGTGATAGATTTAAACAATGTAGTACAAAGAACCATTGATGTCAATGATGGATAATAATCAATTTAGCACATTGATATTCAAAAGGCTCAATATGAGCCTATGACCCAACCAACCTCCATTAACCTTCTTCCTTCCAACTAACAACTAGGATAGAAGATATAGCATTTAAGCATTTAGAAAACTTCTAAGAGAGGTATTAAAGGTCAGAAAAGATTAACAATGCTCCTGCTTAGATTGAGCTCATTTTTCAACAAATTTGGACTTGAGATACTAAGCATCTGAATTTTGACATATCAAGTTCAAACAATAAAATAAGTGAAATGAAAGCTGCAAATTTTGTAAATAAACTTTTCTAAGGTTGTTCAAACATATTAGAAGAGATTAAAATATATTTGAATCCATTTTAACAACAAAAGAGCACTTTTTGGCAACAAAATATGGATGCATTCGAATTTTAGAACATGCATTCGAATTTTAAAATTTCAAGTCCAAACTGCAATAAATTCAATATAGTGAATGTTTAAAGTGAAATAAAGCTTTCCTAAGGTTTTTCAAACATAATGGAAGAGATGAAAACATATTTGAATCAATTTGAACAACAAAAAGCACTTTTTGACAACAAAGTATGAATGCCGAATTTCAGAACATGCATTCGAATTTTGAAATTTCAAGTCCAAACTTTAAAATATGTGAGATAAAGGCTGTAATATTTTAAAATAAGCCTTCCAAGGTTGTTCAAATATGATAGAAAGGATTAAGACAGTTTTCAAACAATTTGAACAACAGAAAAATAATTTTTGGCAAGAAAGTTTGGATGCGTCCAAACATTTGGTTTGCATCCGAATTTCAAGTTCAAACTTATGAATTGTAACCTCACATATTTTATCCCTTTCAATTTAAATTGCAAATGTAGAAATACAACCAAATTTTCACATTACTCATTATTGCACATCAGCACATACATATTACACACATCAATACATATATAGCACACATAGCATATACATAACACATATTGTAGCACATTCTTTCTCCCCTTTGACATATGCATGGATTTTTAGAAAATTCACACATTTTCTATTCATGCATGAGGAATTCCACTGCTATTTCATGCATAGCACACATTGCAGAACACATAGCATATACATAACACATAGTGCAGCACATTCTTTCTCCCCTTTGACATATGCATGGATTTTCAGAAAATTCACACATTTTCTATTCATGCATGAGGAATTTCACTACTATTTCACACATTTTCACACATTTTGTCATCACATTTCTTCTCCCCCTTTTGTCACCAATCAAGGATGGGGTCAGAGTACTTGGACAACAAAAGAAGTTTTTATCACAAGGATTTCAGATATTAAGCTTCAAAACATTATAATGACTAGAAAGGCAAAAGTAAATTTCAATGTTAAAGCATAACATGTGCATCAAGACATAAACTAAGATAAGCAACAAAACAGAGTTTAGGGATAGAAAGACTTAGTCTTGGATGCGCTTCATGGTCTTCACTTCCAAATTTGTTCATTGTGGTGGCCATGTTTTCTTGATCTCTATATAATGGGGTCCTTCATTTGCTGACTCGTTGCTCGTGTAGTTCGACTTTGGAAAGTTACCAATCGAGAGAATCTTTGGATCTTCTTCCTTTGAACCACATTTTCCTCCTCTCTTGGCTGAAGGAAATTGGTGAGGAAATTTTTTTTATTTAACTTTGTTAAACTCCTTTCACCTCCTTCATCTTGTTTGTTCTCTTGGGCTTTACCTCTTTGTTCTTCATTCTAATGCTCTTCTTCTTTCTTGGGGTGCTTCTCTGCCCTTTCCTTCATCTTTGTCTTCTTCTTTAGCAACAAATTGATATCCATCTCAATTTTCACTGTCATTACTATCATCCTTATTGCTGCCATTTCTACCTAAATTATCTTCTTGATCTTCCTCATTTTTCTCTTCACTGTCCTCTTTCTCATCTTCTTTATTTTCTTCTTCTTTGGCTTTATAGGAACTTGCACCATTTAAAACCACTTGAGAAATCTTTCTGAAGTCTTCTTCCATATTCTTGACTCTAGCTTCTAAACCATCAAATTTGCCAAGAATCATTGGAGCAAAGGACTCGAATAATTTGTCCATCTTCTTCATTTCCTTTACATGGTTGTTCAATGTCTCTTGAAACACATTGGCAACTATGTTATTACCTCTGGTGAGATTATCACCTTCAACTTATTTTCCTTCAATGGAGGATACTTCTTCAAATAGTCCTCTTTTTGTTGGGAGTTGCTCCTCCTCACTGGGTGACTCATGCTTCTTTTTTTTTATTTTCCTTTCTCTAGCAAGGATTTCCTCTTCATCCTCTTCTTCTTCTTCATTTTCTTCTTCCTTCTCTTCATTATCACTAGCATCTCTTCTATCACCCCTTAGAGGAGTTTCTCTTCTAGTCCTTCATACATTATCATCATCAAGTGTCCAAGGAATTCTCTTTAGTGAGTTGTTGTTGTAGACTTCTTCACTCTTTATTGCTAAACCACTAGAAGACAACTGCACTTGGAGATACTTGAAAATTCCTGTTAATAACCTTCCATACGGCAGTGTCTTATGCTCGGTTCTTTTAGCTGCCATTATATTCTTTAGTACTATATATCCAAAATTCATTTTTCTTTTCTTATTCATGGCTAGCATAATTACAACATACATATTATTAATAGAAGATTTGTGCCCAAAGTATGCTATAATCAAGGTAGTAAGCGTGTGATGCAAAATTAATTCACCAGCATCAAAAGCTTTTATCTCTCTCTCTTTTATAGTCTTGAGCTTCTACCATTTGTATAGGCATTTTCAATCCTTTCATGTGAGTATAATTTACTTATAAAACAATATCACTCAGAAGAATAATGCCTAAACCCAATATCCTCAACATCACAAATTCTATTGAGCAATGCATTATCAATATAAAAAATCAACTTGTGATATTCTTGAAGAATACCACTGAATAGTTTTATTACCAATTTGCTCAACCCCCTCCCCCCCCCCCCTTTTTTTTAATATAAGCTTCACAAACTAAGGAAGGTAATAGCATTCATCAAATATAAGCAAACTATTCCAGCTCACATAATTAAAAAAATGAGAGTATATTACCCATTTCGGATAGTTTGATGACATCTACCTTATGGCTTGGATTTATCTTATGGTTCCTTTTTGTCCAATCATCAAATTCAGTAGCATCCTTTCATGTGTCAATTCTATCAAGCCTTGACATGCTTTGCAGAACATGAACCTTACTTAGTTCATTAATCACTGGTCCTCCTTCTCTTTCTTTTGCTTTTCCCTTTCCTTTTCCCATGCTAGGCTTCTTTGTCCTCACCTATCCAATCATCAAATTCAGTAGCATCCTTTCATGTGTCAATTCTATCAAGCCTTGGCATGCTTTGCAGAACATGAACCTTACTTGGTTCATTGATCACTGGTCCTCCTTCTCTTTCTTTTGCTTTTCCCTTTCCTTTTCCCATGTTAGGCTACTTTGTCCTCACCTGGAGCCACAACACTTGAATACACTCATTAGTTATTGAATTTTTTAAATCCCTAATCTTTTCTAAGATTGGTCAAACCTTTCTTCGGCCAGTGGCTTAGTAACGATATCATTAATTTGTTCATGAATGCAAACATGCTTTAAATAATTATTACCCTTAATAAAATGATCTCTAATGAGATGAAGTTTGATCTCTATATGCTTTGTCCTAGTTTGTTTAATAGTAAGATGGTCAAATTTATTGCATTAGTGTTATCACATAACATAGCCACACATTTGCAATATAGACCATAATTAGCCACACATTTGCAATATAGACCATAATCACTTAAGAGTATCAATAAGGTAATAGAGAATGTGTTTAACAGCAATCAAATGAGATTCTTTTGGACAAGATGAAATCTAGCATACAAACACATGACAAACATAATATTGGCTCTACTTGTTGTCAAATATAGTTGACTACTCCTATGAAACCTTTTTATTCTCTTCAAGCATAGTTGATAAACTTATGGAAGTGGTTGTACCTTAACTTGATTCATGGAAGTGCCATCCTTGGTTTGCTTGATTTGTAGGCCAAGAAAGAAATTGAGTTTTCCTATCATGCTCATTTCAAATTTACTTTGCATTAACTTGGAAAACATATAGAAGCACCAAAAATTGTATCATATATTTGGACAAGTTATAGATAATTGTTACAAGAGGTTTTAATGAAAAGATTTATGTCAAGTTTTCTTAAAAAATAACTTTTGAAAGAGGAAAACTATTGAATATTTCATACCAAGCTCTAGTAACTTTCAATCCATATAAGGCTTTTGAGAGTTTGAAAACATAATTAGGAAATTTTTCATGAGTAAAATCAGGAGGTTGTTTTACATAAAATTTCCTCATTAATAAACCCATTTGAGAAGCACTGTTAACATCATTTGAAAGAGTTTTAAACCTTTAAAACATGCAAATGCCCAAAGAAATCTAATTGATTTAAATCTACTAATCGGAGCTAAAGACTCATTATAATCAATGACCTATTCTTGATTGAATCATTAGGCAACAAGTCTAACCTTGTTTCTAACAACTTCTCCGGATTCAATAAGTTTATTTCTAAAATCCATTTAGTTCCAATAATGGAATGATCATGAGATTTAGGAATATCCAAATTTTGTATCTTTCAAATTTACTTAATTCGTCTTGCATAGAAATAATTCAAAATATCATCACACAATGTATCATCTATACTTATAGGCTCATATGAGATAAAAGAATAAAGTTATCGATAAAATACCGTCTTATGTTCACTCCTTGGGAGATATCACCAATGATTTGCTCCTTAGGGTGGCCTGTTTGGATATCCTAAGTTCTTTGGGAGTTCTTGGTCACCACTAGATTGGTCATCTTGATTTTGTTCAATCATTTCTTCCTCATTGGTATGATCCTCCAAAGTTGGTGCTTGAAGATGGGTTTGATTGTCATTCATAGATGTACCTACATCATCTTCATCTTTTCTTTCCAAGTAAATGTAAGATTCATCTTCATCAAAACTAACATGAATGGTTTCCTCATCATGTAAGGTTCTTTTTGTTATAAACTCTATATGCCTTTTTGTTAGAAGAATAGCTAAGAGATATACCTATATCCGTCTTTCTATCAAATTTAAGTAAGTCATCACAAGTATTCAAGATAAGACATTTATAATCAAACACTTTAAAATATGCAACTTGAGGAGTTATATAAAAGAGAACTTCAAAAGATGTCTTTCTTCAAAATGATCTTAAAAGAATTCTATTCATCATAGCATGTGTTGTTTATGGCTTCAGCTCAAAACATATTATTGAAGAAGAATTTTCACAAAGTATAGATCTAACCAATTTTTGTAAAGTTTAAATTTTCCTTTTAATAACACCATTTTGTTGTGGAGTTTTTGTAGTTGAAACAATTATATGAAATTTAATTTTCATCACAAATTTTGTAAAGACTTGGTTGTAAAATTCTCCCATTGTCACTTCTAATTGAAATCAATTTTGCACTCAAGAGAGGTTTGAATCTTTTTGAATAGTTTTACAAACTTATGAAACACTTCATCTTTTTGAGCAAAGAAGACTACTAAAGTAAATATTGAGAAATCATAAACTACTACTAAGGCATACTTCATGTCATCAGTACTAGAGTTCCTCATAAATCCAAATCAGTCCATATGAACAAGCTCAAGATGTTTTGAGGTATAAAAGCATTTCATGGGTTTGAAAAATTCTTTTGTTTGTTTTCCATATTGACAAGTATCTCAAAGAAAATTTTCTCAAAACACATTTTTAGCAATCCTCCAACTAAATCTTGATAGAAAAGTTTGTTCAATAAATCCATGTTCACCTGACAAAATCTTCTATGCCAAGAAAATCATTATTGTAAGCAACAAGATATTCAAACTTATCAAGATACATCACATATTGAAACATTTTGTGAGTAATTGATCAAAATCACAAAATATCATTTTGTCATACAAGTTCAGGCGACCGAACTTATGATCTACATCCAAACTTCAAGTCCGAACATTTTGTAAAGTTTCATAAAGATGTTTTTGGCCAAGCAAATGCATAGATATTCAATCATAGCTATTTTAATCATTTTATCATGACATATAATAAATTTCAAGAAGTTTTGAGGTGAAAATCATTTTCTTAGGTTTGAAAGAAAATTTTGTTTGTTTTTCATATTGGCGAGAATTACAAGGATGATTTCTCTCTAAACGAATTTTTGATAATCCTTTAACAAGTAAAAACAATATTCAACAAGTCCATGCTAACACGATCAAGTTTACTATGTAGTAAATAACCATCATTATCATGAGTGGAAAATCATCTAACTTTATAAGCAGCAAGTTCATCAAGGCAAGGCACATAACCATTACTAATACAATTTGCAACAAAAATAGTTCTACCATTGACACCATCAAGTATAGTGCAAGTATTACATTTAAATTCAACTTTTAAATCATTATCACATAATTGACTAATGCTAAGCAAGTTATAGTTCAAATCAGCACTAAGTATCTTTAGTTTAAAAAGAAGAGAGGAACCTTTACCAACATTGGTAACTCCAAGAATTATTTCTTTCTTCTTGTCTGAAAAACAAATCCTTCATTGGTTGCTTTGACCTTGCTAATGAATGAGGTGTTTTCCTTTAGTCCTTAAGCCAACATCATCAATATGCCACTTAGTGGTGCTTGAGTTTGAATTGGAGAGTTCTTGCAATAAAGAAGAGGAAGTATCCTTTAGTACCCATACTTTCTTGGGTCCATAGGGGTTAGTAAAATTCCCTTAACTCTCCAAATGGTTTTTACACCATTTTCTACTTTTCTTTTAACATAGCATTTGGTGACTTTATGTCCATGTTTTCCACAATAAGTACAACAAGTATGATGCATGGAAGTAGAAGTAGTTCTAACAAAGAAGTTGTTATATTTAGGCATATTGTTTACATAATTATAGCCAAGACCATTTTTTATAAGAGGAGATCTTTGAGCTCCAAGAATTTTATCAAGATTGTCCCTTCCTTTTGTAAATTTTTCTATACATGATGTAAGTTCATCAACCTTCTTTTTCAAAGTCTCATGATCAACAAGCATTCTTTCAAGAGACAAAATCTTTTCACAAAGAATCTTATTTTTAAGGGACATGTTTTGTAAAGAGATATTTAAAACTTCTTTTTCAATATTCAAGCATTCAATAGAATCAAGATGCTTTTTATTTTCACAAAACAATTTTGAATTCTCATTCAATAAATCATTCATTTTGGTTTTCATTTCCTTATTCATTTTTGAAGCATTTTTTAATTCTCCATACATCTCAATAAGTAATTCACTAGGATCATCAATATCATCATCATAAGAAGTAGAGGTAGATGGAGTAGGTTGTACCTCATCTTCCATTGCTTTGCTCTTTCTTCTTCATGAGTGACTTGAAGCAGCTTCCACATTTCATGACCGAAATCACATTCCATCACTCTATTGTATTCATTGATGACCAACACACAACAAAGAATGTTCATTGCTTGGTAGTTTAATGTCATCTTCCTTGAATCACTTTCATCATACTCCTCCATGGGCTTTGCTTCCCCTGTAACTCCATCAGCTTTAAATCTCAATGGCACATAGGGACCTTTCTCAATAATATTTCACAATTCATAGTTAATGGAACAAATGTAAAACTCAATCCTAGACTTCCAAAAAGTATAATTAGAACCATCAAACAATGGAGGTCTATTAGTGGAGGAACCTTCCGTATAAGGCAATTTTGATAAACTAGCCACATAATCTTTACTTCTAGGTTGTTAGACCTTAAAAAGAAGACCTTGCTCTGATACCAATTGAAAGACCTAAGGGGGTGAATTAGGTCTTTGGCTAATTATCAAAAATCTTTTCCCTTTTTGCAAATCCTTTGCCTTAATGAAAACTAAATTCACAAACTTCAAATTTATATGTAATTTGATGGTTAAGACAAGATTATCAAGCTATAAGACCACAACCATTCAATCAACAACTATGAACAAATAATAATAACACAAGTATGTAAACAAGTAAAGTTATAAAGAAATGAACACAAGATTTATAGTGCCTCGATCTCTCCAAGATCTACATCTACTACCTTGAGTCCACACTCAAGGATTTCAACCAATTCACTATATGCTCAATTTAGGCAATTACAGAAGAGGCTCACCCAACAATGGTTTTATGCAAACGACCTCCTTTGCAATCCTACAAACAAGGCTCACCCTTCCACAAGGATTTTATATCTAAAGACAACCTAAAGACCAATCTAATCCAAGGCTCACCCACACACGGGTTTTACACCACAACCTTGATTAATCTAGTCTATGGCTCACCCTTACCAAAAGGATTTTACGTCACAAGATAACATTGTATCAATCAAAACAATAATGTAAAGATAGAGTTTGGATGTTACCAATAGTTCTTGGTAGATGAATACAATTGCTAGCATCGCTACACTTCTTGCCTTTGGAATCTTGAATTTTAACCTTTGAGCACAAGGCAATTTGAGAGCTTTTCAAACATGCTTAAAAATTAACAAAATATCGTTAAGAAATTCAGCAAATATATCAAACATGCTTAAAAATTAACAAAATATCGTTAAGAAATTCAATAAAATCGGAGCATCTAACAATTCATTAAAATTCATACAAATTTACTGCTACAGTAATTTCTGAAAATAATTAAACTCAACCATAATGAGAAAATTTGAAGATTTTACGTTGATTTGTAGACTTTTGATATAGCTGTAAACTTGGGTTTAAAGGATTTAATTTGTATGTGAAGAACTGGGGAAGAATTTGCTAAAAATTGAAGTGAGAAATAGAGGAAGAGAGAAGAGAGAAAAGAGAAGAGGAAATGGGAAAAATGGGGGAGGGGGAGGGGGAGGATCAGATGTGGGCTGATTCGCTACCTTTTTTATAATTATATATTTACCATAAAAGTTATAATGTATATATTTATCGTCATTTTAAGAATGTATAAATATTTTTTTTTGTAATTTATAATTGTCATATATATATACACACATGCTAGAGTAGAACCTCTTGAAAATTTTATTTAGTAAAAGTAAAATTTGTGGTTTTACAAATAACATGAGGTAAAATGATAAGATTTTGTAGTATTCAATCTCTACAAGTAAGTTAGAAATCTCACCTCAAGCAAAAAGCATAAACCTATGCTACTCTACCATTGGTTTTACCTGTGCAATCTCAGAACCGAACATATAATTACGTAGTTATAAATAAATTTAATGTCACTCTAAAATGCTCAAATATTGACACACACACACACACACACACACACACACACACACACACACACACACACACACAGATATATATATATATATATATATATATATATATATATATATATATATATATATATATATATATATATAATACATGAATGAATGCATGATTAATATTAATTAGAATGAAAAATTATTGAATTTGATAAACTTATTTTTAAACAGGAACAAATCATATTTTAAAGGAATAAAAATATTAAATGATTAATTTTAATAAAATCTATCATTCTCCACAAAAATCTCAATTATTTCATTTTATTCCCAATATACTAATTTAGAAAAATTATTCTATTTATATATTTTTATACTCCTTTTGCATTATAACAATCAAATAAGCTTTTAAATACTCAATATTTATTCAAAAAATTTATAAAAATAACTAAATTTGTCCAAATTATTCAAAAATTGAGCAAATATAACAAACATACTTAACAATTAACACAAATTTTTTTTAGGTAGAATATGATAATAAGAACCTTCTCTCAAAATTCAAGAAAATTAAAGCATTCAAAAATTTATTAAAATTCATAAAAATTTACTGCTATAGTAATTTCTGAAAATAATTAAACTAAACCATAATGAGAAAAATTGAAGATTTTACCTGGATTTGGAGACTTTGGATGTAGTTGTAAAGTTTGTTTTAAAGGATTTAATTTATGTGTGAAGAATTAGGGAAGAATTTGTTAAAAATTGAAGTGAGAAATATAGAAGGGAGAAGAGAGAAAAGAGAGGAGGAAATAGGGAAACTGGAGAAGGGGAAGATTAGTTGTGGGCTAATTCGGTGCCTTTTTTTAATAAATAAAAAACAACTTGTAAAATCAACCTTAATTTTTTTTATAATTTTAGATTTACCCTAAAACTTATAATGCATATATTTCTCTTCATTTTAAGAATGTGTAAAAATAGATTTTTAGCGATTTATAGTTATCATATATATACACATACACTCATGCTAGAGTAAAACTTCTTAAAAAATTTAGTTAGTAAACGTAAAATTTGTGATTTTATAATTCTAAACCTCTAAAATAAATTTTGTCCCGGAAATTTCAAAGAAAAAGGAGTATACGTATATAAATTTTTTTAAAAACTAATGCATATGTATATAAGAAATGACGATTCGTTAAATAATAATGAATGTTGAAATGCCTATGCAATGTATGAGGCAATCATATCTAATCCTCTAAAATAAATGCTACCTCACAAGTTAGGCAAAATTCGAGAAAAGATGAGGGTATTGATTTCTCATAAGCTCCTCACATTCCCACGTAGACTCCTCTATACCATGGTTTCTCCAAAGTACTTTAACCATATGAATGATTCGACTTCTTAATGCTTGCATCTTCCGATCAATTATTTGCACCGGCTGCTGCACATAAGTCAAATCCTCTTCCAAATTTACCAGTTGTTCAATCAACATATGCGAAGGATCCACTATATACTTTTGAAGAGCAGATACATGAAATATATATCATGGATCAGATTAAGCTCCGCAGGTAATGACAATATATATGCAACAGGGCCAACCTTTTCAGTGATCTCGTAAGGCCCAATATAATGCGGCCCTAGTTTTCCTTTACATCCAAATCTAAGAATGCCCTTCCACGGTGATACTTTCAAAAGTACCCCGTCTCCTAGATGAAATTCCAATGCTCTACGTCTCTTGTCCGCATAACTCTTTTGTTGACTTTGTGCTACCTGGAGATGTTCTCTAATGATTGGAATCTTCTCTGTGGTGCGTTGCACTAATTCTACACTGGATATCTTGGCTTCTCCCATCTCCATCCAACATCCTGGAGTCCTGCACCTCCTCCCATACAAAGCCTTAAATAGTGCCATACCCAAACTAGTTTGAAAGCTATTGTTGTAGGCAAATTCAATGAGCAGCAAGTCATCATCCCAACTAGTGGAATAACTCATAACATAAGGACAAAGCATATCCTCCAAGATTTGTATAACTCTCTCTGATTGCCCATCTATTTGTATATGAAAGGTTGTACTCATATTAAGTTTAGTTCCAAGTACTCGTTGGAAACTTCTCAAGAATCTGGAAGTGAAGCGAATATCCCAATTTGATACTATGCTGACTGGTCCTCCATGCAATCTCACTATGTTCTTGACATAAATCTCAACCAATTTTTCTATTGAATAGGTGAATCGTATCAGAAGAAAGTGAGCAGATTTGGTCAGTCGATCGACTATTACCCAAACATGTTCCCATTTCCACTTCGGGATGGGAAGTGGCTGCAATACTTCGGCGGGACGTCGGTGCTCTGCTTTAACTTATTGACATATCAAACATCTAGATACATATTCTGCTATGTTTCCCTTTATTCTTGGCCACTAATAGAGTTCACTTAAATCCCGATACATCTTCGTACTCCCTGGGTGCTTCCTCCATAATCTCTAAGTTGTATCATCTGGAACATAAACTCGACCTCTAAACACCAGTATCCATTCATCAAGAACTGAGTACTCCGTATGTTTTTTTCGCAGTTACTCTCGTAGTTCATGAAAGGTAGTATCCTTTTCTTGTACCAACCAATTCCTCTCTAATAACACTGGTCTGATCCTTATATGTGCAAGTAGAGCTCCATTTACTGACATTCCGAATGATAAATATAACTTCCTCATTTCTTCAAATTCACATCTACACCTGTTCCTCAAACATGCCAAGGTACTAGCACCAGTCTCTTTACGGCTTAAAGCATCTACAACTACATTAGCCTTCCCTGGATGGTAGTTTATAATCAAGTCATAATTAGTATAAACTCCATCAATCTTCTTTGCCTCAAATTCAACTCCTTTTGTGTTTGAAAATACTTCAAACTTTTATGATCAGTAAAAACCTCACAAGTAGCTCCATATAAGTAATGTCTCTAAATCCTTAATGCAAATACAATGGCCGCCAATTCTAAGTCATGAGTAGGATAGTTTTGTTCATGCACCTTTAACTGTCTAGAGGCATATGCGACAACTTTACCATGTTGCATTAAAACACAACCTAACCCTTTCTTCGAGGCATCACTGTATATCACAAAGCCATCGGTCCCGAATAGAATAGTTAAAACTGGTGCGGTAGTTAATTTCTCATTCAATAGCTGGAAGCACTGTTCACACTCATCGGTCCACACAAATGATTCGTTCTTTAGAGTGACACAGGGTAAAGGAGCTGAAATAATGGAAAATCTCTGGATGAATCTTCGATAATACCCTGCCAAACCTAAGAAGCTTTGAACTTCGGTCACATTTGTGAGTTGTTTCAAATTCAGCATTGCTTCTACCTTTTACGAGTCCACACTAATACCTTTCCCAAAATCAACATGACCTAAGAAGACAACTTGATCCAATAAAAATTCACATTTGGACAACTTAGCATACAATTTTTCTCTTCTTAGCATCTCTAACACGGCTTTCAAGTGATGGCTATGCTTCTCCTCACTTTCAGAGTACACCAATATGTCATCAATAAAAACTACCACAAATTGGTCAAGAAAAGGTTTGAGAACTCTATTCATGTGATCCATAAAGGCAGTTGGGGCATTTGTCAAACCAAAAGACATAAACAAAAACTCGTAATGTCCACATCTGGTATCAAAAGCTGTCTTTGGTACTTTTTCCTTTCGAATCCGCAATTGATGATACGCCGAATGCAAATCAATTTTGAAAAACACTCTAGATCCTCTCAGTTGGTCAAATAAGTCATCAATTCTTGGAAGTGGATACCAATTTTTTAATAGTAACTTTGTTAAACTATCTGTAATCGACACACAATCTAAATGAGCCATCTTTCTTCTTCACAAATAGTACAGGTACACCCCAAGGTGAAGTGCTCGGTTGAATAAACATATTATCCAAAAGTTCTTGTAATTGTGTATACAACTCCTTTAACTCAGCTGGTGACATATGATATGGTGTCAAAGAAATAGGTGATGTGCCAGGTACTACTAATTCTATTGCAAACTATATATCTCAGTTTGGGGGAAGCCTAGCTAGATCATCGAGAAAAACATCGAAAAATTCTTTTACTATTGATATCTCCTTCAACTTAACCCCACTCTTTTCGGTGTCGACCACATGTGCTAAGAAATTTGTACATACTTTTCTTAATAACATTTTGGTAGAAATAATTGAAATGATGCTGGAAGGAAGAATCTATCGATCACCAAAGAAGTGAAAAGGTTTTTGTCTAGGAACTCTAAACATTACTTCTTTTCTATTGCTGTCAATCAAGGCATGATGATGACTAAGCCAATCCATCCCCAGTATCAAATCAAAAATCAACCATCGCAAAAGGCATCAAGTTAGCAAATAGTCATGATCTCCAAGACAATTCTTGCAACCTCGATACACATCTTTAATAACAAATTCAGTGCCTGTAAGGTCCCAATCACAAGACAATATGCTAGGCTAGATATAGGTAATGCAGCATAGGATGCAAATGATGAAGATATAAAAGAATGTGATTCTCCAAAATCGAATAATAGCTTAGCATCTCTATAAAAAAATAAGCAATACCCATGATAACACCTTGACATGTCTGTGCTTGTTCATGAGTCACTACATAAACCTGACCTTAACCTTTGCCATTCGATGGGGCTGCTCCTCTACCCTAATATAATATGCATCAACTACTATGACTTCCTCGATTTATAGTAAAACCTCTGCCTCCACTAGTTTGAAATCCCACTCGTCCCGTAGACAGTATGGATCCAAATACTGATGTTTTTGGTCCCTTCTATGCAACAATTCATATCTGACTCTAAGGGCAATCTCTAGATGTATGCCTACCTAGTGGCATATATAGCACACAATACCACCCTCACAACAATTAGCTGCTATATGTCCCCATCTCCCACACTTAAAACATAATCCACTAGCTATAAATGCTCCACTACTACTGCTAGTTGCTATTTTACCTAGTCATCTATGAGGAAATGCAAATGTACCTAGTTGTCTCTGAGGAAATGCAAATGTACAAAGAGTAGTAAATATTAGATGTCCACTTTGTCTATTTGATAAGGATGGCTTTGACAGAAAAACCCTCTTGATGAACTACCACCTCTCTGATTTGAACTGCTAAACTGACTGCTCTATTTCTGCCCAATTTCTCTCTTAAAGTCAATCATAATCCACTTAGAATATGACTCATATCCTCCTTTCTCAAATATGTCAATCTCAATCTTAAGTGCTTTACTTACCAAGTCTAAAAACCAGTTATAAGAAATATTACATAGTCGATCTTTAATATCTATTGATAATTCGCTATAAAAGTCAGTGTATCTTCTCAACAAGGGAGCATGGGGCAGGCTACCCTACCAAGAACCCAATTGCGTACATTTTCACAAACGTGTCCCCTAGCACGATCTGTCCGTCCCTCTTTACCACATTACATCCTCAACAGCTTACAAAATCGAGATTCACTCTCCAAACATGCATGATGAATGTAACTAAAGAGTCTACAGAATCTATAACCTAGTATGACACCAAAATTGTAATGCGAGGTGTAATACAAAATATAATACCACTATATGATACAGGTGTAAATTCTAACAATTTCTAAAAAAATAATAACAAAAAAATAATATAAGGTGCACTGGCCGTTCTATAGTAAAAGAGTACATAAAATGGTTTATACAAAACATAATTATTTTTGAAAGATTGAGATCTTTCTGTATACATACTAATTAAATTAATAACCACTTGAAATGTTACAATGCGTTGAAAGACCAAAAATAATTATAAATGATAAAGGCCTCTACAATATTAGCTGCTGCTGAGATTTAACTGTTACGTGCAACGTAGAAGGAGAACTATACTATGAATTCAGCTATGAAAATCCTAAAATACAATGAGAGAATAATGAGCTGCGAAACCTAGTGAAATTTCTAGGTATCTATACAGTTTGAGAGTAAATATAATGTATTGAGTTTATATTATTTTTAAAATAGATATAAGTTATCCTTGACTTTTTATGAGAATAACTTCGTTTTGTACAACAAAATAATCTGACTTAGAAATGACATGAAATAAAATATATTTATACATATGTACTTTCAAGTAATAATCACCATTTTGAAAAATAATGGCAAAATCAACAAACACAATTCAAACGACTCTTACGAGTACGTACAAGCACATAAAAACTTCCGCCGCCCTTCCAATGGCCATCTCACACGCGGTACGAAGGAACTCTCCACAAAGCACCTCCCAATAGCCTTCTCACACACGGCGCGAAGGAACTCTCCACACAACATCTCCCAATGGCCTTCTTACACAAGGCACAAAGGGACTCTTTACACAAATCAACAATCTCACCCTGTAAGGGAATCAATTCATATCCCGACGGTGGAGTTTACAAATAATTCACATTTACAACTCATTAACAACCAATCAATTCTCATGGTTTAGTATATTATAAAAATATACAAGCGAATCACGGCAAAACAACAACTTATATTACTACTACATATTTTTACAAAAAGCTGAGCCATGACAAAATAATAATTAAAGATAACAACACATTTATTCACAACAGTCGAGTTATAGTAAAATAAAAACTCAAGCTTAATAACACATTTATTCACAAAAACCGAGCCACGGCAAAATAACGATTCAAGGTTAACAACATATTTATTTACAAAGCCGAGCCACGGCAAAATAATAAATTCAAAGTTTTCAGAACATATATTCATAAAGTCAAGCCATGACAAAATAAATACTTAACGTAAAATAAATAAATAAAATATATTATAATAACATGACGTAAAATGATAAGATTTTGTGGTCCTCAACCTCAACAAGTAAGCTAGAAATCTCACCTCAAGCGAAAAGCATAAACCTATGCTACTCCACCCTTGGTTCTACCTTGGCAATCTCATAACCTAACATATAATTACGTAGTAACAAATAAATTTAATGTCACTCGACACGTTTCACCAATAAGCCGAACGGAGGTCACGACTAAAGGCCACGTTTCGGCCAGACGGGGCAGTTGAAGGGCAAGTAAAAATAAATGGGACAAGAGTATAGTTTTGGTATGGAAATTTCCACGTTTTATATATATATATCAAGCAACAACGAAAAGATTCCAACACAATAAGTAGACCAGCACAACATTGGCCAATCTCAACAGGTTCCGGTATAACACCAAAATCGTCAAGCCCAAGCAATCTAGCACAACATTAGGAAAGTCTGAAGACAAGAATCAATAATCCAACAATAGGCTAAGGAGCCCTTATTTAAAGGGACTAAGGCAAGTCTGCCTTGATATCCTTTCTTTTATTAAGATAGCCGTTCCCATCCGTTTTCGTTCGTTTCCAGCCGTTTCCAGCCATTTTCATCCTCTTTGTCCTCCCTTATTAATTGCAGCTATTTTGTGGCTTGCTAGCCTACTTTGCAACCCCGATTACCCACAGGTCCATGCATGAGGCCAAACTGCTGTTTTGACCCATTGTTTCGTTTGCCAGCCCAGCCTGGCCTGCTGCATTCTTCCCTTGACAATAGGCATGGCCAGTTTCTCTATGCCGAGTTTTACTCAGGTCCTCAACAATTCCGCGCCCTTCTTGTCCTCAAGGTGGAAGTTAGGGTACCTTAGTTTGATCTCGTCATAATCTTCCCATGAAGCTTCTTCTTTTGGTGTGCTCTGCCACCATATAAGTACACGCCACACTTTTCTCCTTTGATCACCACGGGACACAATTTGGAACTTGAGAGCTTCTCCTGGTTGTAACAACATCCGACCATCCTCATCAAAGTAGGGCAGGTCTTGCACAAGTTTTTTTTTATGTTTCCCAACCTCTTCCTTAGTAAGGACACATGAAACACTGGATAAAGGTTGGAAGTTGAGGGTAGCCGCAAACGATATGCCAGTTGCCCAATTTGTTCAATTACTTCGTATGGTCCGGTATACATCGTTTCTAGCTTATACATTGTGTGTTGGGTTACCTTTCATTGCCTACCTGTATGAATTTTCAAGTACACCCAATCCCCCACATTAAACTCGACGTCTTGTCGATGCTGAGCAGCGTACCTTTTTATTCTCTCATTGGCCCGCGTAATTTCATGTTTTAGTCTTGCTAGGGCTTCATCTCGATCCAGCAAGAGTTCATCTACTTCTTCCACAGAACTAGTTCCTGCTACATAGCTGGTTAGTACCGGCGGTGTTTGCCCAAACATAGCCTGAAATGGGCTCATGTTGATAGTAGCATGATGAGTGGTGTTATACCACAATTCTATTCAAGACAGATAATTCTCCCATTCTGTTTGCCTATCACTGCAAAAGCAACGTAAGTACTGCTCAAGAGTCTGGTTTGTTCTTACACTATGGCCTTCCGTTTGGGGATGATAGGAAGAGGTAGCATTCAAGTTACTGCCTTGGAGAGTGAACAATATTTTCCAGAACATGCTCATAAAAGTGCCATCACGGTCCATCAGGATGCTTCTAGGCATTCCATGTAGTTTAACCACGTGCTTAAAAACTCCTTTGCCACATTTTTGGCTGATATTAGGGTCTTCAAGAGAATGAAATGAGCGCCCTTGGTTAGCCGATCCACCACCGTTAGCAGCACGCTGTAGTCATTACTTAAGGGCATGGCAGTGATGCAGTCCATAGTAATGTCTTCCCAAACTAGCCCCGGTACAAGTAGGGGTTGCAATAGGCCTTTTGCCTGCCCAATTTCGTGTTTGTTCCGTTGGAAAATGTCGCATTCTCTCACCAGTATTTTGACCTCCTTTTTGACTCCTTCCACCAAAAGAACATTTTTAACCGAATCTAAGTGCGCAGCCAACCAGAATGCCCTCCTTCCTTTGACTTGTGAAAGAGATTTAAGATTTTGTTCCTCAACTCGGGCACATTTGGAACATAAACTTTCTTGCCCTCATAGAATAGAAGGTCATTCCTTAGAGAAAAACTTGAGACCGAAGGGTCTCTTACCTCCATTTTTGTTAGAATGTCTTAGCAGTGAGCATCCAAGGCAATTGCCTCTTTGATTTCTTCCCAAATCTGCCATTCAACGCCGCTCAAGGCTTTTAACTGAGCATCGTTTTGATTACAGAAAATCCATAGCACCTGGCCGGCGTCCCTTTTCGATAAAGCATCCGCCATTTTATTTTCCCGACCAAGCTTGTACACGATTTCGTACTCAAAACCCAACAATTTTACCAAGAACTTCTGTTGTTCAGGTGTTGTTATATTTTGCTCTATCAGACCTTTCAAAGGCTATTGGTCTATCACAATCACAAATTTCCTGCCCAACAAATAAGGTCGCCACACCTTGACAACATGGATAATGGCTAGTATCTCTTTTGCATATATTGACCAAGATATCTTCATTGGCCCCAATCGTTTAACATGAATGCAATAGGTCTGTCATTTTGAGTTAGCACAGCCCCGATTCCATCTTTGCAAGCATCTGTGCGTACCTCAAATGGTTTGGTAAAGTCTGGTAAAGCCAACACAGGCGTTTTGCTTATTGCATCCTTCAAATAAGTAAATGCTTCATTACTGATGGGACTCCATGCAAAGTTGTCTTTTTCTTTAATAGGTCCATCAATGGGTGGGCAATGGAACTGTACCCTTTAACAAATCTTCGATAGTAGCCAGTGAGACCAAGAAATCCCCTCAAAGTAGTAACATCGTTAGGCACTGGCCGTCATTCCAGCGTGGCTTGTATTTTCGTTGGTCTACTTTGACACCTTCTCCCAAAATAATGTGGCCCAAGTATTCCACCTCCGTTTTGACAAAAGCACACTTGGACTGCTTAATATAAAATTGATGCTGTCTTATCACGTCCAAAGTTGTTTACAAATGATCCACATGTTCTTGTAAATTCTTTGAATACACCAGGATGTCATCAAAAAATACTTGCACAAATTTCCTCAAAAGGGGCTTGAAAATTTCGTTCATGATGGACTGAAAAGTAGACGGGATATTGCAAAAGCAAAAAGGCATTATCAGGTACTCATAATGACCGCTATGAGTTCGAAAACCTGTTTTGGGTCCATCTTCGGCTGCCATTTGAATATGATGATAACCTGCTCGAAGATCCAACTTAGAGAAAATAGTCGCACCGTACAGCTCATCCAACATATCATCAATGGTAGGAATAGGGAACCTATCCTTCACCGTGGCCTTGTTAAGAGCTCGGTAATCATTGCAGAATCTCCACGTTCCGTCTTTCTTTCTCACCAACAACACTGGGGACGAAAATGGTGAGTTACTGGGCTTTATGATATATGATTTCAGCATTCCGTCCACCTGCCGTTCAATTTCGTCTTTCGGAAAATGAGCATATCGATAAGGAGGGACATTTACTGGTTTGCTTTCATCAGTCAAGGCGATTGTGTGATCGAATGTCCTTGCTGGTGGCAACCCTTTCAGTTCTTGTAGCACTTCTTCAAAGTCCTCCAAAATCGAACAATTTCCAAAGGGATAGGCTGCTTCTGGCCTTCCCCATATTCTGGTTTTTTTTTGTTCCGCCATTGGCACAATCAACATTAGCAATGCATCGGCTTGTCGCAGTTTCTCCAGGCTGTTAATCTCACATTGTTTAAGTTCTTGAGAATTTTGAGCCTGCCAAAGCATTTTCTACCATCCCACATGAATTACATGGTCATCGCAGCATAGTTGAAGTTTATCTTACCCACTTCTCGAAGCCAGGCGTTGCCTAGAATAATGTCCAGACCCGTCAAGTCCAACACATGAAGAATAGCTTTCACCGTCACTCCTTTTATAGACAACATCTTGAACTACGGCCGAACACAACAACTTGTGGCTGTTGGCAACCTTAACATCAAACGGGTCAGTGGGGCTGCTTTTCAACTTCAACTTCCGAACGAGTTTGGAGTTGATAAAGTTATGAGAGGCACCATCATCTACGAGTACATGAACTTCTTTTCTAGCTACCACTCCCTTCAACTGCATGGTGGAAGGTCTGGAGGCACCATTGAGAGCTTTCAAGGCCAACTCCCCTTCGGTTTCAGACAGTTCTTAGTTCGCTTTATCGCCGCTAGGTTCTTCCAAGATAAAGACTTGCCTCTTTTTGCATTGGTGGCCAGGCTGCCACTTCTCGTTGCATTTGAATCATAGTCCTTTCTCTACCCGCCGTTTTACCTTATCAGAGGATAGCTTCAAGGCTGGTTTTTGCCTATGATTATCGTGTGGTTCAGGTTCTTTGTCCTTACAAGGCTTAGGGTCTTTCTTGATGGGTCTTGGTGTACCCTTCTCATAATTTCTACCATCATCAATCAACCGAGCAAGTTTTATGCATTGAGACAAGGATTGAGGGTCGCATATTTTAACTTCTAGCCCTAGAGATGGGTGGAGTCCTTCCAGAAATGTGCTCATCAGTTCTCCCTCGGACCAACTGCCTATAGCTTCAGCTAGGCTTTCAAAATCTCCAAATACTCCTCAAGAGTGCCTTCTTGTTTGAGCTTCGCCAGTTGTCCATCATAGTTTACAATATTAGAAGGACCAAATTGGTCCAATAATTCACTGGTGAATCGTGTCCACCCAAGCCGTCTCCGGTCTAGATCATAAGAACTTCTTAGCCAACGCCAAAATTGGTTGGCCTTGTCGTAAAGATAGTAAGAGGCGTATTCCACTGGTTCCTCGCATGACATACTCTGCTTCGTAAAGAAATACTTGGCCTTGGAGATCCATTATGTTGGGTCACCCTTCTCAAAGTTTGGGAACTCCATTTTAGGCCATCTGGGACAAGCACGACGTTCATGATGGTCATTTCTCCTCCTTGACCTTTCAAACGTGTTGCCAGGAGAGTCATAAGCGTTTTCGCCTAATCGATCCTCAAGGTCATCATAATATGGAGTTGTCCTCGTGCGCCTTTCACGCTTGGGACTATACTAATATCTGGAACAGTGGACTCTACCATCTTCATCTCCTTCACTGAGTCCGGCCATTCTAGCCACCACCTGGGATTGCACCTGAGGTTAGGGAGCAGGATGGTTCGTAGTCGCAGCATTCCAAACCTCAAGCATGCCGAACAACTTAGTGAAGTTAGCCTGCATACCTTCCGCATGATCTCTCTCCAATTGGTTGATGCGTGACCGATTGGATTTAGAGCTTTCCTCAGCAAATTGTTGCATTAGGGTAGCCATCGTAAGGAAACGAGCAAGGTTACTTGAGAAAGTATACCTTCTCTCAATGAAAGCACTAATGTCAGGGTCCCGGCAGCGGCACTCGGCACGTTTCACCAATAAACCGAACGGAGGCTCACGGCTAAAGGCCATGTTTCGGCCAGATAGGCCAGTTTAAGGCACAGTAAGAATAAATGGGACAAGAGTATAGTTTTGGTGTGGAAAGTTCCATGTTTTATATATATATCAAGCAACAACAACAAGATTTCAACACAATAAGTAGACCAGCACAACACTGGCTAATCTCAATAGGTTCTGGCACAACACCAGAATCGTCAAGCCCAAGCAATCTAGCAGAACACTAGGAAAGACGAAAGTATATCCTAAGCTATTACAAGTCTGAAGACAAGAATCAATAATCCAACAATGGGTTAAGGAGCCCTTATTTAAAGGGACTAAGACAAGTCTGCCTTGATATCCTCTCTTTTATTAAGACAGCCATTTCCATCCGTTTTCGTCCGTTTCTAGCCGTTTCCAGCATTTTCATCCTCTTTGTCCTCTCTTATTAATTGCAACTGTTTTGTGGCTTGCTAGCCTACTTTGCAGCCCAGATTACCCACAGGTCCATGCATGAGGCCAAACGACCGTTCTGACCTGTTGATTTGTTTGCCAGCCCAGCCTGGCGTGCTGCTTTCTTCCATTCACGATAGGCACAGGCAGCTTGTCTATGCCGAGCTTGTTCTGCTTTCTACCTCATGCTCCCCCTATTGAGGAGGCACTTGACCAAGGGAATGGTGTAACACGACGTGCGCGTAGGGTAAATAGTGCAACTCCACTTGTAAACGTTTCAATTCTTCCAACCCAACCTAATAATGAGTAGACTCGACGTTCTCCTGATGAGGTTGCTTTAGCGACTACAACTAGCAGTTACTGCCCAACAGTTCCCACCTGTCAAGTTGCACTAGCTTTATTGGTTAGAGCAGCAGAACAAGGGACTTTAGATGGATTGTTAGGAAGACCAATTACTACACCTACACAAGTCACTAATAGACAGATAGTAAATGGAACAGATATACTAGATCATTTTCTAATAAAAGATCCTCCCAAATTCTACGGGATCGAGAGGCCTACGATGCTTATGGATTAGATTAGAGATATGGAGCCCATATTTGAGGCCATGGATATCACTGATGATCGTCGAGTCAGACTTGCAGTTTATAGACTTTATGCAAATGACCGATATTGGTGGCATACTAGAAAACGTGATCTACCTCAACCTGTGACTTGGGAGAAAGTGTGGGAGCCGTTCTCTGCTCACAGGCCATTCTTATCAGATAGACAAAGTATGGGAGCCACATATCCTCAAAGATAGCTAGGTAAAACAGCAACTAGCAGTAATACTGGAGTACCTTGAGCTATTGGATTATGTTTTAAGTATGGGAGACCCAGAGATATAGCAGCTAATTGTCATGAGGGTGGCATCGTGTGCTATATATGCCGCCAGACATGACATACAGCTAGGGATTGCCCTTAGAGTCAAATAGTAATTGTTGCACAAGAGGGACAGAGGACAGGAGTATTCAAATCCATACCGTCTACGAGACGAGGAGGGATTTCAAACTAGCAGAGGTGGAGGTCATGAGAGTCGAGGAGGCCAGACTAGTGGACATAGATTACATCAGGGTAGAGGAATAGCCCCATTGAATGGCAGAGGTCAAGGTCAGGTTTATGCAGTGACTCATCAACAAGTAGACATGTCAAGGTATTATCACAGGTATTGGTCTCCATTTTGATAGAGATGCTAAGCTATTATTCGATTCTGGAGCATCGCATTCTTTTATATCTCCATCATTTGCATCATGTGCTACAATGCCGATATCTAGCCTAGCATATAGTCTTGTGATTGAGACCCCTACTGGTGCTTAATTTGTTATTAAAGATGTGTATCGAGGTCGTGAGATTTGTTTTGGAGATCTTGTACTATTTGGTGACTTGATGCCTTTTGCGATGGTTGATTTTGATTTGATACTGGGGATGAATTGGCCTAGTCATCATCATGCCTTGATTGACTGCAATAGAAAAGAAGTAATGTTTAGAGTTCTTGGACAAGAACCATTTCGCTTCTTTGGTGATCGACAGATTCTTCCTTGCAGCATCATCTTAGTTAATTCTGCGAAATAGTTGTCAATACCAAAATGAGTGCGGTTAAGTTAGAGGAGATATCAATAGTAAGGAAATTCCCCAATGTTTTTCCCAATGATCTACCTAGGTTTCCCCCAATCAGAGATATAGAGTTTGCAATAAAAGTGGTACCTGACACATCACCTATTTCTTTGACACCATATCGTATGTCACCAGTTGAGATAAAGGAGTTGTATACACAATTACAAGAACTTTTGAATATGAATTTTATTCAACTGAGCACTTCATCTTGGGGTGCACCTGTACTATTTGTGAAGAATAAAGATGACTTATTTAGATTGTGTGTCTATTACAGACAGTTAAACAATGTTACTATTAAAAATCGGTATCCACTTCCATGGATTGATGACTTGTTTGACCAACTGAGACGAGCTAGAGTGTTTTCCAAAATTGATTTGCGTTCGGGGTATCACCAATTGCGGATTCGAAAGGAAGATGTACCAAAGACAGCTTTTCGTAGCAGAAATGGACATTACGAGTTTTTGGTTATGTCTTTTGGTTTAACAAATACCCCAACTGCTTTTATAGATCTCATGAATAGAGTTCTGAAACATTTTCTTGACAAATTTGTGGTGGTTTTATTGATGGCATCTTGGTTTACTTTGAAAGTGAGGAGAAGCATAGCCAATACTTGAAAGCCATGTTAGAAATGTTAAGGAGAGAGAAATTGTATACTAAGTTATCCAAATGTGAATTTTGGTTGAATCAAATGGTCTTCTTAGGTCATGTTGCTTTTGGGGAAGGTATTAGGTTGGACTCGCAAAAGCTAGAGGAAGTGCTAAATTGGAAACAACCCACAAAATTTTGGTTTGCAGCTTCTTTGTTTTGGTAGGGTATTATTGAAGATTCATCCAGAGATTTTCCATTATTTCATCTCCTTTAACTCGTCTCACTCGGAAGAACGAATCATTTGTGTGGACCGATGAGTGTGAACAGTGCTTCCAGATATTAAAAGAGAAATTAACTACTGCAGCAGTTTTAACTATTCCATCCAGGACCGATGGCATTGTGATATATAGTGATGTCTCAAAGAAAGAGTTAGCTTGTGTTTTAATGCAGAATGGTAAAGTTGTCGCATTGCCTCTAGACGGTTAAAGGTGCATAAACAAAACTATCCTACTCATGACTTAGAATTGGCGGCCATTGTATTTGCATTAAAGATTTGGAGACATTACTTATATGGAGCTACCTGTGAGGTTTTTACTGATCATAAAAGTTTGAAGTATTTTCAGACACAAAAGGAGTTCAATTTGAGGCAAAGAAGATGGATGGAGTTGATTGTTGATTATGACTTGATTATAAACTACCATCTAGGGAAGGCTAATATAGTTGCGAATGCTTTAAGCCGTAAAGAGATTGGCACTAGTATCTTGGCATGTTTGAGGAACAAGTGTAGAGGTGAATTAGAAGAAATGAGGAAGTTATATGTATCATTCAGAATGTCAGTAATTGGAGCTCTACTTGAACATATAAGGATCATACCATTATTATTAGTGAGGATTCGGTTGGCTCAAGAAAAGGATACTATTTTTGACAAATTTCGAGAGCAACTGCGAAAAGAAGAACATACGGAGTACTCAGTTCGTGATGATGGGGTACTGGTGGTTAGAAGTAGAGTTTATGTTCCAGATGATGCAAACTTAAAGAGAGAGATTATGGAAGAAACATATGATTCGATATACATCATGCGCCCAGCGAGTACGAAGATGTATCGGGATTTATGTGAACTCTATTGGCGGTTAGGAATGAAGAGAAATATAGCAGAATATGTATCTAGATGTTTGATATGCCAACAAGTTAAAGCAGAGCACCAACATCCCACCGAAGTATTGCAACCACTTCCTATTCCTGAGTAGAAATGGGAACACGTTACCATGGACTTTGTATTAGGTCTACCGTGAACTCGCATTGGACATGATGCAGTTTGGGTAATAGTCGATCGATTGACCAAATCTGCTCACTTTCTTCCGATAAGATTCACCTATTGACTATAAAAATTGGCAGAGATTTATGTCAAGAACATAGTGAGATTGCATAGAGTACCAGTCACCATAGTGTTAGATCTAGATCCTTGCTTCACTTCTAGATTTTGTTTCCAACGAGCACTTGGGACTAAACTTTATATGAGTATAGCCTTTCATCCACAGATAGATAGACAATCAGAGAGAGTTATACGAATCTTGGAGGATATGTTGCATGCTTACGTTATGAGTTATTCCACTAGTTGGGATGATGACTTGCCATTCATTGAATTTACCTACAACAATAGTTTTCAAACTAGTTTGGGTACGGCCCCATTTGAGGCTTTATATGGGAGGAGATGCAGGACTCCAATATATCGTATGGAGGTGGGAGAAGCCAAGATATCCATTGTAGAGTTAGCGTAGCGCACCACAGAAAAGATTTCAATCATTAGAGAACATCTCCGGGTAGCAAAAGGTCAGCAAAAGAGTTATGCGAACAAGAGAAGTAGAGCATTGGAATTTCAACTAGGAGACTGGGTATTTTTTAAAGTATCACCGTGGAAGGGCATTCTTAGATTTGGACGTAAAGAAAAACTAGGGTCACGTTATAGTGGACCTTACAAGATCACTGAAAAGGTTGGCCTTGTTGCATATAGATTGTCATTACCTGTGGAGCTTAGCTGCATCCATGATGTCTTTCATGTATCTACTCTCCAAAAGTATATAGCGGATCCTTCGCATGTGTTGATTGAACATCCTGCAAATTTGGAAGAAGATTTGACTTATGTGGAGTAGCCGGTGCAAATAATTGATCAGAAGGTGCAAGTATTAAGAAGTCGAGTCATTCCTACGGTTAAAATATTTTGGAGAAACCATGGTATAGAGGAGTCTACGTGTAAACGTGAGGAGCTTATGAAAAATCAATACCCTTATCTTTTCCCGGATTTTGTCTAACCTGTGAGGTAGTATTTATTTTAGAGGGTTAGATTTGATTGCTCATACATTGCATAGGCATTTCAACATTCATTATTAATTAACGAATCAGCATTTCTTATATACGTATGCATTAGTTTCAAAAATATTTTTATACATGTATACTTCTTTTTCTTTGAAATTTTGAGGACGAAATTTATTGTAGAGGGTTAGAATTGTAAAATCATAAATTTTACTTTTACTAAGTAAATTTTTCAAGAGGTTTTACTCAAGCATGTATATATATATATATATATATATATATATATATATATATATATATATATATATATATATGATAACTATAAATTGCTAAAAATCTATTTTTACACATTCTTAAAATGAAAAGAAATATATATATTATAAGTTTAGGTTAAATCTATAGTTATAAAAAATTTGAATGCTAATTTTGCAAGCTGTTTTAAAAAAAATAGAGGATCAGCCGCATGGCTGATCCACTCTCCCATTTTCCCCCATTTCCCCTTTCCCCTTCTCGCTTCTCTCTTTTCTCTTCTCCATCTTCCACTTCAATTTTCATCAATTATTCACACACAAATTAAATCCTTCAACCCCAAGTTTAGAGCTACGTCAAAAGTCTCCAAATCAAGGTAAAATCTTCAATTTTTCTCATTATGGTTAAGTTTAATTATTTTCGAAGATTACTGTAGCAATAAATTTATATGGATTTTAATAAATTTTTAGATGCTCTGATTTTGTTCAATTTTTGAACGAAGGTTCTTGTTATTATATTCTACTCACAGAAAACGTCTCATTAATTGTTAAGCATGTTTGATATATTTACTGAATTTTTGAAAAAGATGGACATATTTATTATTTTATAAATTTTTTGTTTTGATTAAATATTGAGTATTTAAAGATTTATTAGACTATTATAATGCAAAAGAAGTATAAAAATATGTAAATGGACTAATGTTTCTAAATTGGTATATTAGGAATAAAATAGAATAATTAAGATTTTTGTGGAGAATGGTGGATTTTATTAAAATTAATCATTTTAATATTTTTATTCCCTTGAAAATGGTTATTTCCTATTTTAAAATAATTTTATAAAATTCATTAATTTTTAGCATTTTAGAGTGACATTAAATTTATTTATTATTACTTAATTATATGTTAGGTCCTGAGATTGCCGAGGTAGAACTAAGGGTGGAGTAGCATATGTTTACGCTTTTCACTTGATGTGAGATTTCTAGCATACTTGTGGAGGTTGAGGACCACAAAATCGTATCATTTTAAGTTATATTATTTTAATATATTTTATTTTATTTATTTTACGCTAAGGGAATTATTTATTTTGCGTGGCTAGTCTTTGTGAATATATGTTGTGAAAACTTTGAATTGTTATTTTTCCGTGGCGCGGCTTTATGAATAAATGTGTTGTTAACCTTGAAATGTTATTCTGCCGTGACTCAACTTTGTAAATAAATGTGTTGTTAACCTTGAATTGTTATTTTGTCGTGACTCGACTTTGTGAGTAAATGTGTTGTTAACCTTGAATTGTTATTTTGATGTGACTCGACTTTTGTGAATAAATGTGTTGTCAACTTTAAATTGTTATTTTGCAGCGACTCGGCTTTTTGTGAAAATATGTAGTACTAATATAAGTTGTAGTTTTGCCATAGCTCGACTTATATATTTATATAATATATTAAACCATGAGAATTGATCGGTTGTTGACGAGTTGTAAATGTAAATTATGTGCAAACTCCGCCATCGGGATATGAATTGACTCCCCTGCAGGGTGAGATTATTGATTTGTCCGGAGAATCCCTTTGTCCCGTGTGTGAGAAGGCCATTGAGAGATGCTTTGTGGAGAGTCCCTTTGTGTCGTGTGTGAGAAGGCCATTGAGAGGTGTTTTGTGTAGAGCTTTTTCGAGCCGCGTGTGAGATGACCATTGGAAGGGCGCGAAAGTTTTTATGTGTTTGTACGGACTCGTAAGAGTCGTATGAATTGTGTATATTGATTTTACCGTTATTTTTTAAAATGGTGATTATTACTTGAAAGTACATAAATAAAAATACATTCCATTTCACGTTATTTCTAAGTCAGATTATTTTATTGTACAAAATGAAATTATTCTCATAAAAAGTCAAGGATAACTTATATCTATTTTTAAAATATTATAAACTCATAAAAAGTGAAGGATAACTTTCGAAAATAATTATGTTTTGTATAAACCATTTTGTATAATCTTTTCCTACAGAATAGCTGGTGCGCCTTATATTATTTTTGGATGTTATTTGTTTAGAAATTATTAGAATTTATACTTGTATCATATATTGGTATTACATATTGTATTGCACCTCTGGAACAGAAAAGTGATTATTAATTCCTAGATAAGGCCCGCCTGGGAGTGGGTCGTTATAATCTGTGGAACAATCAGATGTATTTTGTTACACAATTCTTTCATTAGATTGATGTTTCTAAGAAGCATTATAGAAACTTCTTCTTTCAACTTCAGTTTATGAATTGGTATTCCTGGCAAGTTGAGGCCGAGAAGGAATTCAATACGATATGGGTTTGTTCACCTTTATGGAATGTATGTACAGGTATTTTGCTACATCTGTATGCCCTTTGTCAAGCACATAGTCATTAATTTGATCAACAACCTCATTCCTAGGAGTTAAATATTGCTCCCTCTTTGATGTATTTGATATCTTTCATTTGTTCATTGAAATTTGGATAAGTGGCATTAAAGATGCTTTTGATTCCATTATGTATAACTGACAATAAATTCTTCTGGAATCATTATCGAAGATGGTTTTGTATCATTATTCTTGCACATTTTATCTTCGGAGCCATTACCTAATTTGCGAATTTTGTAATTTTTTTCTTTTTTGTTGCATAATTTCCAAAATATTCTTGTAGTATCATATTCCGAGTGAGCATAGCTATGTACTTCTCATTCATCCCGTGAAGATAATTGATTAAGTGAACAATGTACAATATCTACACAATGACCTTTTGGTACAACTAGTAGAATCTGTGTAAAATTCCTTTTCCTTTGAAATAGTATTTTTTCATTGTATCTTGATGAACATCATATTGCAAAAAAAAAAAAAACTATTGAAGAAAATAGATCTCTAAATTGAGGACCTATAGACGTGTAGACATATAGCCAATGGTGCAATTTCATTTATGGTGTCATACCATTCTATGTCTTTTTGCAAAAGTTCTCTTGCATAGGAAGCGACCTTAAATGAAAAGTGTATTTGTCCATTGTAAGTCTTGATATCTTCACATGAAATAGGACCATTCGCATAGTTTAATATTATGTACATGTAGTACCTTTATCTTGAAACGGATATGTAAATGTCATGTGGCCAATGCATTTTCTTGCCTTTCTTTTCCTCTATTTCTTTTCTATTGCCTTCCAAGAATACTTTTATAGAAATTTCAAATATGTCAATTCTCTTGCTTCTGGATCTTCTTTATCCTTCTACAACAATTCAATGAACATTCCTTTTTTTTTTTTTTACATCTTCGTTCTTTGTGATCCGAGGCAGATGAGCATCATTATGAAAAATTATATTATACTCATTTTCTAAATAATATTCTAATCTTTGTACTACAAGAATTCTGAAATGAAAATTCAAAAATTCTCCAACATGCTTCACAGACTGATATAGATCTACAATCCAAAAACATTTTGATTTCATTTATATCTATATCTTTACTAGATTGTGGGTTCGCATGCATAGCACTATCGTTCAATAGCTGCAGTCATATGATCTGGTCTTTTGTTTACATATTTGTACATATATTGAATAGCTCTTGACTTGTTATATGCAGTCACATTGATGTGACTTTGGAATTTGACCAATTGATATTAATTGTATAGAATAACAAATCAATTGTCTAGGCGAGGTCCATTTTTCTCAATGAAATGCAAGTCTGTTTCCCTATTCCTATAGATGAAATGAAAATTTTATTTTCATATATTGACGTCGTTTCCTGTAGTACATGTATAAGCATTTTTAGTCAATAAGTAATGTGTAAATGGGTAAAGATTATTACTTGATACACCTTCTAGCATGCAAGCTGATTTTTCATATTCAAGTCCACATTGCCAATGCATCATAAATTAAGTTTCAACTTCATATGCAATAAGATCTTTCTATGGATTTGGTATTTCTTCAGAAATTACTTCATCTATCTCTTCTAGATTTTGTTCCTTTGGAAATTTATCTTGCCGTAGAATTATATTGAAATGTGGCAATCCTTTCTTTTAGAATTTAGTTATGTATCTAATTGCAATTTTAAATGATGCAATATATATGATACATTTTTTTAATAGAAAAGAATTTGTAATGATTATGAGGACATACATATAAAGTACGTGCATGAACTTTGTCGATTTTATGGTGTCAGTTAACATCTCATCAAGTTTCATTTCTAGTCTATTTCCAAGCCTTCTCTAGGAATTTCAATCAACATTTCATAGATTTTTGCTCAATTAGGGTTAACAATAGATGTGATAAATAAATCGGGATTGCCAAAAAAGAAAGCATATTGACATAGTGTCTTGATAGTTCTGTGGCATATATTGAGGGCCACCAGTAATGAAGATGGCAGTATTGTTCTTTTGCCAATCTTCCTTCAATCAATATTTCTACGTTATACTAAATCATATAGATTTCTATATAGGTTTGTATGTAAGTGCATTTGTGGTCAGAGATCCATTTAAGTTTTCCTTGTTCAGTAGCTATGAATGCTTCAACCAAAAATTGTTGGAATTAGTGTTCCATAAAACAAAAGTGTCAAACCTTCATTTCTTCTATATTGAATTAAACAAGTATATAATTTCTTCATGGTGACATACATTTGTTTAGTATCTTGTTCCTTTGTTCCTTACATATGGAATGTTTAGATGATATCCATAATAGTGGATGTTGCAAAGCAATGAAAGATGGATGGACGTAGCTAATTCTTTAAAATAAAATTCAAATTTCATTTCAACAATGATATCCTTTTCCTTAGCGCGTTGATCTATATCTCCAACAATTACAGCAGCTATTTCACTAGCTTTAGGTGTCTTATATTGCCTAAGTATTCGGCTTCTTGTATGGTACAATCTAATTTTAAAGTTTGCAACCTCACCAAAAATGTATTCTCCATGTTCCATTCTAAATACTTTCACTAATTCATTGTGCTTGTCAAGTATTGAAATCAAATCTTCAATGACTTATAGATTCACTTTTGATTTTGCTGTTGCTGGTTCACAACTTGGATTTTGTTTTGGATTTCATTTATATTATCATGAAAATAAAGTTGAATGAAATTTACTTGTTCACCTTTTGCAGATAGCAAAAATTCAATTATATGGTAAATTTTACCATTTATTCTATGAATGTAAGGCGTACATTGATTATTGATGCCATTATCAACTTTTGTACCCATTGATATCATAAAAAGCATTAAATTGTAGGCTTTAATGTTCTTTGAGAATGTAAATAATTATTGGCATCCATTTCGATTGAGTAGTGTATTAAGTTGCTTTGGAGCTTTTTTTCTTTTTTTTGCAATAAACTTTTACCTTGTTTGTAGTAAAGATTATATTTTGGACATATGTTGTTGTGTCCTTTTTTAGATTTATTAGTTAGATACTTTTCTTTTATGGCACACGATATACTTTTGTAACTGATAATATTAACAGTTTGTTTTTCAAATTATTAATATTTCATATATTCTGCAGCATAATAACATTTTGTTTGAATAAAATTTGGTGAATTCTTAACCATAAGATATTCATATTATGAAATTTTAAGATTGTCAAACTTTGAATAAATTATAGTTTTTTTAACCTGTAACAAAGTTCACGTACTTTGTAACATCCAAGGAAATACTAGTTGAAGGGATCCTAATAGTTTAATGATGTGGAATAAGGAATGTACTCCATTGTATTAGTGTTTGAACATCATTATGAATATTGATAGTGGGTAGACATTAAAATCATAAAGATGCATAGGCTAAAAAATATTTCTCCTTCATTTTAAAAAAGAAAACATAAGTGAAAGACCTAAGAGGGGGGGTGAATTAGGTCTTTGGCTAATTATCGAAATCTTTTTCCCTTTTTGCAAATCTTTTGTCTTAATAAAAGCTCTTCTTTAAATTCACAAACTTCAAGTTATATGTGATTTGATGATTAATACAAGATTATCAAACTATAAGACCATAACCAATCAATCAACAACTAAGCATAAATAATAATCACAAGTATGTAAACAAGTAAAGCAATAAGAAAATGAACACACGATTTATAGTGGTTCGATCTCTCCAAGATCTACATCCACTACCTTGAGTCCACACTCAAGGATTTCAACCAATCCACTATATGCTCAAATTCAAAAATTACATAAGAGGCTCACCACACAATGGTTTTACACTCACAACCTCTTTTAGTAATTATACAAACAAGGTTCACCCTTCCACAAGGATTTTATATCTAAAGACAACCTCAAGACTAATCTAATCAAAGGCTCACCCACAAACGGGTTTTACACCACAACCTTGATTAATCTAGTCTATGGCTCACCCTAACACAAAAGGGTTTTATGTCACAAGATAACCTTACAATGAGCTAGTAGAAAACACAATTGAGATAAGAAAAGAGTGTGTAAGATGTTACCACTTTGTTGGTAGATGATTACACAACGTTTCACCTTCACACTTTGTTGCCTTTGGAATCTTGAATTTCAATATTTTAGCACAAGGCAATTTGAGAGCTTTTCAAATCAATTTGATGTAAAACAAGTTAGATAATGTGGGATTTGTTTAGTTCAAAGTTCTACTAAAAAATCTGAAGTTTATCGCTTTTATAGAATTTGAAAATCTGTTAAAACGGTCATAAAACGGCTAGTAACGGCTAGTTTCAAAAAATTCGGATGACCGAATTCTGCGTCCGAATTTTTCGGACGACCGAATTTTTTCTGCTGCGTCCGAATCTTCTTTCGAATTTCTCTGGACGAACAGTGACCATGCTGAAGGCCAAAATTCGGACGACCGAATTTTTTGGCTGCGTCCGAATCTTCTTCCGAATTTCTCTGGAAGAATAGTTGCAAACTTTTGCTACAAAATTCGGACGACCGAATTTTTGGACTGCGTCCGAATCTTGCATCCGAATTTTTCAAACTTTGTCAAAACATGTTCAAATCAATTCAAACAAGTTGGAAAACATTCTAGCCTTAAAGATAAGTCATTAAAGACCTTTTATGTACCAAAACCATTTATGAAAACTTGATAATTTATGTAACTTCAAAACCATTGAAACCATTTAAATCAAGTTTTGTGCTCTCAATTGCAACTCATAGATTCCAAGGCTTAAGAGTGTAGGGTTTACAAAATTTACCTATTAAGCACATGCAACCTACACTTCATGTCTTCAAAGCCTTCTAATATCTTGAACAAACTCTTCAATCTTCAATCACTTTGATATATTGGAGTTGTTCTTGCATTTTAGCTTCAAGGCAATGAGACTTCAAACTTCTTAATCCACAAATCCTATCACACAACATACAAGCATATTAGTCCTCATCAATGTTTGTCATTAATCAAAACTAATCATAACTACATGATTTGCCCTTAGGGCTAACAAAGCTTATCAAGATAAAACACACACTGAAACATTTTGTGAGTAATTGATCAAAATCACAAAATATCATTTTGTCATACAAGTTCGGGCGTCCGAACTTATGGCCTACATTCAAACTTCAAGTTCAAACATTTTGTAAAGTTTCATAAAGATGTTTTTGACCAAGCAAATGCATAGATATTCAATCATAGCTATTTTAATCATTTTATCATGACATATAATCAATTTCAAGAACATATCAACCATAAATTCAATCTCATATCTTCAATGTTACCTAATCAACTTGATAGAAGCAATTGACAAGTCATGGTTGGCAAATTTTCAAATTTTAACAAAGGAATTCTGAACTGAAACTTTGCATGTTGGCATTTAATATCACACAATTGACTAATGCTAAGCAAGTTATAGTTCAAATCAGTACTAAGCAACATTTGTTTAAAAAGAAGAGAGGAACCTTTACCAACATTGGTTACTCCAAGAATTCCTCCTTTCTTCTTGCCTCAAAAACAAATCCTTCTTTGGTTGCTTTGACCTTGATTATAAATGAGGTGTTTTTCGTTATTCTTTAAGCCAACATCATCAATATACCTCTTAGTTGTGCTTGAGTTTGAATTGTAGTGTACCTGCAATAAAGGAGAGGAAGTATCCTTTGGTACCCATACTTTCTTGGGTCCGTGGGGATTAGTAATAGTTCCCTTAACTCTCCAAATGGTTTTTACACCATTCTCTACTTTTCTTTTAACATTATCCACACATTATCTATTAAGAAATTGTTAAGAAAATTTTGATGGAGTCTCCCCTAAAAAATAGGCTTTTCTAGGCTCAAAGGCCACTCCAAATTCAATCCCACAACAACGGAAGATAAAATTATAACACCACATACCTTTGCTATAATAAATTACCATAGATATTATTTGTAGATTGCACAAACCTAAGAGAACATTAAATTCCAATCCCTATCTAATTTCAGTTATTTATCAAATTATTTGAGTTTGAGTCCGAGAGGAAATCTTTTCATAAGAGGAGGTCATATATACCCTCATTTGAGGATTGAATCAACTAAAAAATATGCAAAAGGCAACTCACCTATTAAATAAAGAAATTAACATAAGATGCAGCCACCAATAATTCAATACCCCTCCGCAATAATACTACTTGTGAATTGTGATTTACATTTTTCATCTTTAAATAATTAAAAGAAATATATGTGTTCCTTGAATATTGAAGCCTTTCTTTTGGTTTTATTTAGGTTTTTTTCCAGTTAGAATGGATTTTATGAAGAATGAGAGAAAGGGGGATTTTCACATTTTAGTGCATTCGGATAGAAATATTTAGGTCTGAGTAAATCTTCATGTGTAATAGTTGGTGAAATTTTGATATTAATGCGGGCAGAAATTTGGTTAGCCAAATATGATAAAATAAATGCCTCAGAAATATTTTTATTTCACCAGTTCAATACTATTTTGTTCAAAGAAATGCCTCAGAAATTTTTGCTTGAATTAGGGCTGAAATCTTCGGCAGGTTATCAATGCCTAGAGACTGCGAAACAAAAACAAAAACAAAAACAAAACAAAACCTCAAACAAAAATAATAACCCAAATCAACTCTTTCACCGCGAAACTAAAACTCAAAACAAAAACAAAACCTCAGTTTGCAGACAGTTGACGCAAAAAAGCCAACCAAAGCAAGGAACAAGAAGAAATAACATTGCAATTGACAATGCAGCAGAAGAAGCAGTCGGCTCATACCTCACATGCACGGCAATTTCACTTCAATCTTCAAAGCCTTCTAATATCTTGAACAAACTCTTCAATCTTCAATCACTTTGATATATTGGAGTTGTTCTTGCATTTTAGCTTCAAGGCAATGAGACTTCAAACTTCTTAATCCACAAATCCTATCACACAACATACAAGCATATTAGTCCTCATCAATGTTTGTCATTAATCAAAACTAATCATAACTACATGATTTGCCCTTAGGGCTAACAAAGCTTATCAAGATAAAACACACACTGAAACATTTTGTGAGTAATTGATCAAAATCACAAAATATCATTTTGTCATACAAGTTCGGGCGTCCGAACTTATGGCCTACATTCAAACTTCAAGTTCAAACATTTTGTAAAGTTTCATAAAGATGTTTTTGACCAAGCAAATGCATAGATATTCAATCATAGCTATTTTAATCATTTTATCATGACATATAATCAATTTCAAGAACATATCAACCATAAATTCAATCTCATATCTTCAATGTTACCTAATCAACTTGATAGAAGCAATTGACAAGTCATGGTTGGCAAATTTTCAAATTTTAACAAAGGAATTCTGAACTGAAACTTTGCATGTTGGCATTTAATATCACACAATTGACTAATGCTAAGCAAGTTATAGTTCAAATCAGTACTAAGCAACATTTGTTTAAAAAGAAGAGAGGAACCTTTACCAACATTGGTTACTCCAAGAATTCCTCCTTTCTTCTTGCCTCAAAAACAAATCCTTCTTTGGTTGCTTTGACCTTGATTATAAATGAGGTGTTTTTCGTTATTCTTTAAGCCAACATCATCAATATACCTCTTAGTTGTGCTTGAGTTTGAATTGTAGTGTACCTGCAATAAAGGAGAGGAAGTATCCTTTGGTACCCATACTTTCTTGGGTCCGTGGGGATTAGTAATAGTTCCCTTAACTCTCCAAATGGTTTTTACACCATTCTCTACTTTTCTTTTAACATAACATTTGGTGACTTTATGTCCATGTTTTCCACAATAAGTACAACAAGTATGATGGAAAGAAGTAGAAGTAGCTCTAACAAAGAAATTGTTATGTTTAGGCACAATATTGACATAATTGTAACCAAGACCATTTTTAGCAAGAGAAGATATTTGAGATCCAAGTAGTTTGTCAAAATTGTCTCTTCCATTTGTAAATTTTTCAACACATGATGTAAGATCATTAATTTTCTTTTTCAAAATTTCATGATCACTAAGCATTTTTTCAAGAGAAGAAACTTTTGTACAAAGAGATTTATTTTCAAGAGATATGTTTTGTAAAGAAACATTTAAAACTTCTTTTTCAATATTTAAACAATCAATAGATTCAAGAAATTTTTTGTTCTCACAAAATAATTTTGAATTTTCATTCAATAACTCATTAATTTTGAGTTTCATTTCCTTATTCTTTTTCGAAGCCTTTTTTAATTCTCCATACATCTCAACAAGTAATTCACTAGGATCATCAATATTATCATAATAAGAAGTAGAGGTAGATGGAGTAGGTTGTACCTCATCTTCCATTGCCATGAAGCACACATTTGCTCTTTCTTCTTCATAAGTGACTTGAAGTAGCCTCCATATTTCATGAGCGGAATCACATTCCAACACTCTATTGTATTCATTGACAACCAACGCACAACAAAGAATGTTCATTGCTTGGTAGTTTAATGTCATCTTTCTTGAATCGCTCTCATCATACTCTTCCATGGACTTCGGTTCCCTTGTAACTCCATCGGCTTTCAATCTCAATGGCACATAGGGACCTTTCTCAATAATATTCCACAATTCATAGTTAATAGAACAAATGTAAATCTCAATTCTAGACTTCCAAAAAATATAATTAGAACCATCAAACAATGGAGGTCTATTAGTGGAGGAAACTTCCACATAAGGAAAATTTGATAAACTAGCCATATGATCTTTACTTCTAGGTTGTTAGACCTTAAAAAGAAGACCTTGCTCTGATACCAATTGAAAGACCTAAGAGGGGGGGTGAATTAGGTCTTTGGCTAATTATCGAAATCTTTTCCCCTTTTTGCAAATCCTTTGTCTTAATAAAAGCTCTTCTTTAAATTCACAAACTTCAAGTTATATGTGATTTGATGATTAATACAAGATTATCAAACTATAAGACCATAACTAATCAATCAACAACTAAGAATAAATAATAATCACAAGTATGTAAACAAGTAAAAGCAATAAGAAAATGAACACACGATTTATAGTGGTTCAATCTCTCCAAGATCTACATCCACTACCTTGAGTCCACACTCAAGGATTTCAACCAATCCACTATATGCTCAAATTCTACAATTACATAAGAGGCTCACCACACAATGGTTTTACACTCACAATCTCTTTTAGTAATTATACAAACAAGTTTCACCCTTCCACAAGGATTTTATATCTAAAGACAACCTCAAGACTAATCTAATCAAAGGCTCACCCACAAACGGGTTTTACAAGAAACCATTTAAATCAAGTTTTGTGCTCTCAATTGCAACTCATAGATTCCAAGACTTAAGAGTGTAGGGTTTACAATATTTACCTATTAACCACATGTCACCTACACTTCATGTCTTCAAAGCCTTCATTAATCTTGAACAAACTCTTCAATCTTTAATCACTTTAACATATTTGAGTTGTTCATGCATTGCTAGCTCCAAGGCAATGAGACTTGCTTCCTTCTCAATCCAAAAATCCTATCACAACATACAAGCATATTAGTCCTCATCAATATTTGTCATTAATCAAAACTACATGATTTGCCCTTAGGGCTAACAATAAGCATTTCTCAATCTTATATTCACTTAAAAACCACATAAAACATATTTTTACACAAAGTATGTTAGGAATTTGGATCAAGGTAATGAATCCTTAGCTAATAAAATCAATCCTAATTTAAAATAAAAAGGAGATTCTAGGAGTAGCAATTCTCAATCTTTGTTTTGATTTTTGTGATCCTTTCAGAAAATGAGTTAGAATTGGCTCTTTTTTATTGTTTGTTTCCTTCATGCATCGTTTTTTTGGTTGTTTGCATTGGCTGATTCTATCTTATATAAATTTGTATTTTTTAATAAAAGAAAAGTAAAAGTCAAATGAATTAATAGAATATCTTATATACCTATGGCAATCTCGACCTTTTTTTCTTCTCTTCCTGACTTGGAGTGTCAATCATGTTATTCTCCGTTCTTCAGTACTGCCTTAAGAGCATTCTTTCTGTCTAGAACTTGCAACAATCTACATTATATTAAATTGTGACTTATATTACTAAATCTCAGGTTGTAAGATTAGATGTATAGTTTCTAGATTGCTATAAATAATTATCATTTTTGTATTCTTTTCTTGGTAAACACTACAAGAAAAACTGATATTAGCGACGGACAAATCCGTCGCTAATCCGTAGCTAAATATAAGTTAGCGACGGATTAGCAACGGATGGCTCCGTCGCTAAAATTGGCGACGCTAATTGCGACGGACATTCATTTCCCTCGCAATCAGCGATGGAATTATGTCCGAAATAAAAAGTGGTCAAAGTCTTGGGCTAACCTATTAGCGACGATTTTTGCAACGCATTAGCGACGGATAAATTGATATTTTTTTAAAAAAATTATAATCGGTTGCTAATCCGTCGTTAATTAGCGACGAATTAGCAACACAAAACGTATCCGTTGCAACCTCAATAGCTAATTTATATTAATATTTTTTATTTTAATTTAATTTTCCATTGCTAAACCGTCGCTAAGTAGCAATGGATTAGCAACAAATCTTTAAATTTCGAAAATATTTAAATTTTAGCTATTCGTCGCTAATCCGTCTCTATATTTTTAAAAAGTTTAAAATATCTATCGCTAATCCATCGCTATGTTTTTTAAAAAATAAAAAATATATGTAGCTAATCCGTCACTACTTAGCGACGGATTAGCAACGAATATTTGAATTTCAAAAATATTTATTTTTTTAAACCTTCCGTCGCTAATCTATTGCTAATCCGGCGTTATATTTTAAAAAGTTAATTAAAAAATCGTCGCTAATATATTTTTTAAAAAAATATTTTTATTAATTATATAAAATTATCCTGTAAAAATTTAAAAAGTAAAACTTCATAAAATAGAAATATTGTAAGTGAATAAATATCAAGAGAAGGAAATACTCTTACAAATACAAATCAATAAATAAAATGTCTGAAAAATATCAAATATCAAATATCAAATACAGTCATCCATTTACAAACTAAAATTCTAATATACTAATTAGCCTGGACGGCAGATGCCGGAGTCGGAGCTGATGGCGATAGAGGTGGCGGTGGAGAATCCATGGGGCCTTGGGGAGGAGGATGGTGATCCGGTGGGTCTACTGTGTAGTCATCATTAGAATCATCATTCTCACCAAGCAATGGAGGTGGAGGCAGATTCAAAATTTGTGATAGAAATGATAAGTAATCTGTCATACTCTATTGTACGTGATGCAACTTCTTCTCAACTTTCTGTCGCATCCTTGTCTCATCATTCAACCTTTTTTGTAACTGGATAACATCGTGAGACGAGGAAATAGGTGCTCCCTCAGAAGTAGAAGAATGATCCAACCTCCGTCTGACCTTCGATCCCTCAGAGCCTAATCCAAAGACACGATTCTTCTTGAAACCTCCCCTAACCTCAAGAAACAGTGACTTCTCGTCAACAACCTGAGAGAAGTCACAGAACTTTCAGACTCTAGCTGAGAATAACGCTCTTTAATTGCATTAACATTATCCTGCAAAAATAGGAAATAAAAGCTGTATAAGTATTAAGAATTACAATTGCTATCTTATAAGTACAAAAGAGAGTTGATTCGTACCAAAGTTTATCGTGACTTCTCACTGACAAACTCACCCTGCTTTGACCCTCTTTGAAAAGTCATCACCTTTTTCTTTCCGCTATGATTTCAACATGAAAGATACAAATATTAATTTTTGTAGGGAAAATTTAAGAACAAGTTTAAAAATTATAGACTAATAAAACATACCATTCGATTCTCATGCTCCGTAAAAGATATAGATCCTCCCGTGTGAGATGTGCACTAACAGCAGCTTTATTCCATTTAGCTGCAGAAGAAATGTGTTGAAACCCTTCTGTTCTCCACTCCTGTTGCATATGGTCCCAAAATTCAGGCGAAATCCAATTTGGACGTTTTTGTTTAGCACGAGCCTTGCATAACTGGTTAGAAAGTCGCTCACGACATTTCTTATTCCAAATATCCCGTATCTGATCGCAATAAAACCCTTTACCCCTTGCTCATATTCTAATGTAATCCCCTTAATCCCTTGCACGTGTCTCCTGTACATCCAACTACGATCATCCATCTACAACATTATCCACACATTATCTATTAAGAAATTGTTAAGAAAATTTTGATGGAGTCTCCCCTAAAAAATAGGCTTTTCTAGGCTCAAAGGCCACTCCAAATTCAATCCCACAACAACGGAAGATAAAATTATAACACCACATACCTTTGCTATAATAAATTACCATAGATATTATTTGTAGATTGCACAAACCTAAGAGAACATTAAATTCCAATCCCTATCTAATTTCAGTTATTTATCAAATTATTTGAGTTTGAGTCCGAGAGGAAATCTTTTCATAAGAGGAGGTCATATATACCCTCATTTGAGGATTGAATCAACTAAAAAATATGCAAAAGGCAACTCACCTATTAAATAAAGAAATTAACATAAGATGCAGCCACCAATAATTCAATACCCCTCCGCAATAATACTACTTGTGAATTGTGATTTACATTTTTCATCTTTAAATAATTAAAAGAAATATATGTGTTCCTTGAATATTGAAGCCTTTCTTTTGGTTTTATTTAGGTTTTTTTCCAGTTAGAATGGATTTTATGAAGAATGAGAGAAAGGGGGATTTTCACATTTTAGTGCATTCGGATAGAAATATTTAGGTCTGAGTAAATCTTCATGTGTAATAGTTGGTGAAATTTTGATATTAATGCGGGCAGAAATTTGGTTAGCCAAATATGATAAAATAAATGCCTCAGAAATATTTTTATTTCACCAGTTCAATACTATTTTGTTCAAAGAAATGCCTCAGAAATTTTTGCTTGAATTAGGGCTGAAATCTTCGGCAGGTTATCAATGCCTAGAGACTGCGAAACAAAAACAAAAACAAAAACAAAACAAAACCTCAAACAAAAATAATAACCCAAATCAACTCTTTCACCGCGAAACTAAAACTCAAAACAAAAAAAAAACCTCAGTTTGCAGACAGTTGACGCAAAAAAGCCAACCAAAGCAAGGAACAAGAAGAAATAACATTGCAATTGACAATGCAGCAGAAGAAGCAGTCGGCTCATACCTCACATGCACGGCAATTTCACTTCAATCTTCAGCAATGGGCAGGCGGCAATATTCAGAAATGGGCAATCTTCAATCCTCAAAATGCCGACAAACAGAGAACGCTGACCAATCACCCTTCAATTAGCGAAATGAAGGAGCGAAATTTTACCTACTGAAGCTCTAAAAATTTTCTCTTGGACACAAACAGAGTTCTGCTTGAAAGAGGCGGGGAATGAGGGAGGGAAGGGTTTTTTTCATTGAGTGTTTTGCAGACAGTAGTTTGCCGACGGTTCTGCAATTTGGTTTCAAATTAACGACTAAGAAAATTAAAGCAATGGACTTTTACAATTTTTAATAACTATACATTAATTTTCATAAAATTCAATTCATTTTGAAGTACATTGAATCTACTAATCATTTTAATGTTTAATGATATGTAATTAATTTAAAACCATGAATCTATAAATAAGATTAAATATTAAACTATGAACTTTTTAAACTTTTGAATACTACTAATTATTATGAACTTATCTTTTATATATATATATATATATACAACTATAGCTCTTTATTCAGTTTATTTCTTAGCTTAAGTACATAACTGAAATACACAACTCAATAACATTAGTAGTGTAATGACTTCATTCATAACTAATGGCAGAACAACAAAAAATATAGATAAAATTAAAATATTGAGTAAAAAAGGCATATGAAATGATTTTGAATCTTACTTCAATTAATAGAATTTTAAAAGATTTATATTTAAAAAAGACATATGAAAAGATTTTAAATGTTACTTCAATTAATAGAATTTGAAAAGATTTATATCTAAATTTTAAATAAAAATAATTATAATTATAAACATATAGGAATTTTAAACGGTCAGGTTTTCTTAGTACCAGTCATTTCCTTTATCCTCTCCCACTCTTTGATAATTCTTCTACCTCCTTTTCACTACATCTATTTGAAGGAGTCCTTTTTCTCTTTCTTCTTCTTTTTCTTCTTTCTCCCATTCTTAGAGCCGATAATTATTTGTTCCTTTTCGGTCCATCTCTCTGAGTCTCTCTCCTTTCTTCGCAGTGTCTGAGATTGGAAACCAAAAGGTAAGCTCCTTTCCGCTCAGATCCATTCTCGAAGCTTCCTCTATGCATATACACTTCATAGTATGCACCTGTAGCAATTCGTACGATTATTTGTTTCTCTTTTTCTTCATTGATCTCTTTGTTCATTTCTGGGGTAATCACAAAGTGATTAAAATTGAATATCTGTAGATTTTTAACATTGATACGGGATTCAGATTAACTGTGCGTGTTAATAATGGTATTTTTTGGAGATGTGAAGTGATCTAAGAAGTCAGAGAAACTGAGTTTACTTAACTGTGATACCTGATATGATTGATTTGTTGGTTTTTTGTGCTTTTGTATCGATTTCTTGCCTTTTGCCTGCGATTCTTGCCACCAGGTAAAACGCCTATCTAAACGTTTATGTATCTATGTCATTTTATTGTTAGATATCCTGTGAATCAATCCCTCTCTGATCTTAAATTTCGGGTTTGATTAAAGTTTTGATCTTTATTCTTTATTGCTACTATATATATTTTCTTTCTGAGGGGCAATAGTTATTGCAAATGAAGGTCTAAATCGAGTAAAAACAGCGGTTGCTGGTGTTATCCAATTAGATTGATTTGGCTTCTTTGTCAAGTTAGACTGGAACCCCCGAAGATAGAAAATTTAAGAGGTAAAGAATCACAATCGTGGGGAAGTGAATGTAATAATCTATTTGCTGATTGTAGAATAATCTTTCTGCTAGAAACTTTATTCTTCTTTCTTTTTCTGCCTCTGCTCTGGCTAAGTTCCCTTTACTATCGATATTCATGCTATTATTTTATTGTATGCTGTTAATCTGGTCCTAGCTGAGAACTATAATGAAATTTGCTATATGCTTTTAGAACTAATAACTCTGAAGGAATTTCCCATGTTCTTTTAAAAGCAATTATCGACGTTGTTCAGTACAATCAGTTGTTGGCTGGAGGCATTAGTTGGGTGACTGACGTTTTTATATGGATGTTTGGATCTCTAGAGTTGTCTCATGGGCTGATCAGATTTATTTTTTTAATGACATAGAGGAGGGAACGCTAGAAATCTGCATGGGTAAGTTTCACTATACGTTTGGAGCATATGTTTGTCCTACGTAACATGCATGTCTATTCTCTTTGAACTTGCCAGTTTTGGTTAAACAATTTGGCAAGTACCAGGTATGATAGTGTGCGATTGTCGTCATAGTAAAGGATTTGATCATTCGCAGCCTGCTATTTTTTTCCAGCCCACATGGGTGAATCAAACGACAATTTTTTTCAGAAAAGCAAATGGGACAATACGTTCGAGTCCGATTCAAAGGTGTGTTGTAAATCTATTTGAGTATTATTTTCATTATCTACAGAAGTTTTAGAGAGAGACACAAATATATTGTTATAAGTTATATGATGTTTATAGAAAAATATGCATTGAATATTGATGATTGGATGTAGCAAAAATTTGTTGAGTTATTGAAATCTCCGAACTTTCCAATAGAAAACTGAATTAATGTAATTTGACCTTTCTAATATTGGATCCTTCAAATAAGAAGTCAAGATTTGTTGTATATTGAATGCGTGATCTTTTTTAAGATGATCAAGATTTCTTTCTTTTAGGATGTCGTTTAATCTGATTCTATAGTTTTAAATATGTCCTCTTATATTTTCTCTCTCTTCTTTTAATGATGAATTTCTGAGGGCTCTGGGTAGTTTAGTTTAGAGGAATTTGCCACTCCGAGTGGATAAGGAGATTTTAGATTTTCCTAAAATATGATAGTGCATTTATATATGGTTTTTATTTGTTTGATTGATTCAATGGTTATTTTTCATACTCATAGAATAGTAAAATTGAAACTTTGGTCAAAGAAATTCATGAAGCATACAATTAATGTGCACTTTTGTGATGTTATGTGATAATTTCTTTTCCCACAATAATGTTGGAAAAACATCAGTGTATTAGGGTCATCATCAAGTGCTTTGGTTCAATTGAATTGTCAGAGGAGGAAATTTTGCGGGTTAGTCCCAGAAGCTAAGAAAGGGGATAACAAAAAGAAAAGTACTAATCAAGAGAATGCTATTGACACTAATATTGTTGCCTTTGTGTGGTGATGGCAAGAAAATTTGGTTGATGATTAATATTAACGAGAAATACTAATTTGTTGATGGTTTTAATTTATTTCAAGCCATAGAGCTGAATGGGAAAAATGTTATCTATTGTGCTAACAATGCATTTGCACACATTTTAACTGGAGGAGTATGGGATCGATTTACACATGGTCCAAGAGATTGGTCCTAAATATTTCAAGACAATATCTTTTTTTTTCTGTTTTTTTTAATCCCTGGGAAAAAAAACCCGTTTCTTATGCCTTTTTCTTGGGATTACTTCTTTGATGTTAGGTAATTTTAGATTTTTGGGATATTAAAGTCTAGGCGCAAATTATTTGGCAAATGGAAGTTCAAAGCCACACTCAAAGATTTTCAACAATTTGTTTTTGGTTTAATTGTCATCAGGGCTGTATCTTTTATTGTTCTTTGCCTTTTTATGAAGTTTAATGTCATGATGTAAAGTAATTATTTTTAATTCATTATATTTTTTACAAATCTTAATTACTTATTGATATTTTTTTGTTATTTTTTCAATTAAAGAAGTATCCTTCTCCTCTCCTTTGTGCCACTTCAAATGTTGATCTAATTTTGGCCTAAGAATACCAGAGATTCAAAGCTATTTTAGACAAAATATTGAAATTCATACAAAAGCTAGAAAGTGATGAATCTACGAGCATAGATTTTGTTGTTGTTATTGATGAAAGTGTAACATATGTCGTAACTTTTAATTATTTAGTATGATTAATAATTAAATTATTTGTTATTTTTTCTACACAAGTACATGATCCAAACTATAGTGAATAGAGTCATTTGTGAAGGCACTAAAACTATTTGATTTCATTAAAAAAAACTAGTAAATGATGTCAATCATGAGCTACACCTTATCTTCTATAATAATAGGGTACAAGAAGTTCAAATATTTAAATATAATATTATTTATCAATTACTTTTTAAAAAATTATACTATTTATTATTAAAAAATAAATAGATAAATATTCGCGCATACGCGGACTTTAACACTAGTGTCACTTAAAAGTAAGACGTATAAGCTATAACAACCTTTTATATAAATGTCAGTAGTTTTAAATTTTATGCAACATTTATAATATAATTAATGTTGTAATAGTGTATTTATACTGACCTTTTTATACGAGTTATGAATATTTATATTAAATGTTGCTGAAATACTATTTTTTGTGACTTTCACAATGACATTAATAGTTAAGTGTCATTAGAGCATGTTATATATACATATAAATGTCAATATATTTTGGCATTTTCATTTAAATTAGTGACATTTGTATTAAACATCAGTGCTGTATTAATTATTGCGATATTTATAGTGACATTTTTAACAGTCAAGTTCGACATTCTATATGAATTATTTTACAAGTATGTTGCTTACCGTGTTCTATATTAGAAGATAGAAAATATGTACATCTAATATATGCACTTTCAACTGAAACAGGAAAAAGAAAAGGGGGTCTAGTAAACCCATATTCCGATTTACAACCTAGTGAAATAAGTAGATTAATAAATATCGAAAAGATATTTTTGATACACTTTGAAATGACGTAACAAAAGTTTGAAAGAAAATTTTCAAATACACTTTCAATGACATAATAAATGTTGAAGGAGGTAATTGTACCATGACAATTTACAAATTTTGCAAAAGGAACCTTTTTTGATACACTTAACAAACATCATAATAAATGAGTACCGAAGTTTGTTACAAATGTCACAAAAAACTGTAGCTCGTTGTCTTTAATAACCCCATAGTGTGACTCGTTGTCTTTTATCTCTAGAAAATAACATTCTTAAAGTAGTTAACTTTGTTCCATGTTTTTAAACGCTTTCGTACATTCAATATTATGATTTAAAATTAGCAAGAATATAAATTTTACTTGTAGAGTTTGATTGTGATTGATTTCAAAATTAAATGATGACCCTTGCTTATTCGATCTTGCACTTGTGAGATACCAATTATCAGCTATCACATCTGTATTTGACAATAATACTACTATTCATTATTTTTTCCCTCAAAGATCAATAGATTCTAAACTAGCATTTGTGAATAGCAATTTGTTACCTACTAAAACCCTCATATCTCCAGCCCAAGATTTAATCTCTTCAATTGACACCAACCTGGATTTGTATCTTAGTATCTCTGGAATGTCTTTGATTACTTCTGCAACATGCATGCTTCCATCAATCAATATCTATAGTTTTTATGTATCACCTTATAAAACGATTTAAGATTCTGCAAGCATAATTTTGTCATGATGTAGAGTTTTCATTCTTCAACATAGTCAGGATACTCAACCATGAATTTGTTCCTAAAGGTACAAAGTTTCATATAGTCTTATATCAAAGATTATTAGATATTCTTCATGTAAAGTAACTATAATGGATCATATTTGTGATTCTATGATTATTCACATATAGGAACTACTTGTTACCAGTACTACATATCACTTTAAAACACATAAGGTAGAACACTATATGTTTCTAATCATTCGCATTAACAATCAATGAAAACACAAAAATAAAAAGCAATTAAATATCATTCAAAAAAAAAAATCGTGCAAATAGACAAAAAACATTCCATTGAGAACATTTTGTATGTCAGTAGAAAGTGAATATAGAATTTTATATTACCTTTTTGTCCTATATCAAACAATCAATGGAAATCATCTCTTGAGGCTTTTGTACATTATATGTATTCCATAATGTAATAACTTTGATCAAATTACTTTTCTCCTCTAAAAAACCTAAGAGAGGGGAGGGGAGAATTAGGTTCTCTTAGGTTTTTTGGCTAATTTTTTAAAACTTTTTCTTTTATAGAACCACGTTTTTCAAATGCACAACTCAAAGATTTTATCTGTTGGGAAAAGCATGGCTGAAAGAAGAAGAGCAATCAATAAGTCCACAAAGAATATTAACAACCACAAAGACCAAATGAAGGCAGTACAAACAAAAACAAGTAATAAATACAGAGAAAGAAACATAACAATTTATAGTGATTTGATTTCTCTAAGATTTACATCCACTACCACTACAACGAAAAACGATCTTTACGATGGAAATTTGCAACGGCAAAGTCCGTCGCCATTTTGTGACTGATTTGCAACAGAACTGCTACAAACGAAATAAGTTGATAGAAATAGCGACAAAAAGAAAATGGTCGCAAATCTATAGCAATTTGCGACGGATTTGCAACGGAAATGGAAAAACAGATATTTAAAAAAGTTTACATATATTCGATCACAAATTCATCACATATTCGCTACAGAATTGCGAAGGAAAAGAAAAAAATTAAAAAAAATATTTTATTTCACCGTCGCAAAATTGTAGCCAAACGGCGACGAATTTGTGACGGCAAAGTTCCATTGCAACGGATTGCGACGGATAGCAAAAGAAAATATTATATATATTCCGTCGCAAATCCGTCACCATATAGCTACGGATAGCAAAAGAAAATATTAAAAAAGGTGAAAGACCTAAGAGAGGGGGTGAATTAGGTCTTTGGCTAATTATAAAAAATCTTTTCCTTTTTTGCAAACCCTTTGCCTTAATGAAAGCTCTTCTTTAAATTCACAAATTTCTAGTTTATATGTGATTTGATGGTTAAGACAAGATTATCAAATTATAAGATCACAACCAATCAATCAACAACTATGAACAAATAATAATAACACAAGTATGTAACAAGTAAAGTTATAAAGAAATGAACACAATTTATAGTGGTTCGATCTCTCCAAGATCTACATCCACTACCTTGAGTCCACACTCAAGGATTTCAACCAATTCACTATATGCTCAATTTAGGCAATTACACAAGAGGCTCATCCAACAAGGATTTTACACCAACAACCTCCTTTGTAATCCTACAAACAAGGCTCACCCTTCCACAAGGAATTTATATCTAAAAACAACCTAAAGACCAATATAATCCAAGGCTCACCCACACACGGGTTTTACACTACAACCTTGATTAATCTAGTCTATGGCTCACCCTTACCAAAAGGGTTTTACGTCACAAGATAACTTGTATCAATCACAATAATAGTGTAAAGAAAGAGTTTGGATGTTACCAACACTTCTTGGTGGATGAATACAACTGCTAGCACCACTTTACTTCTTGCCTTTGGAATCTTGAATTTCAACCTTTGAGCACAAGGCAATTTGAGAGCTTTTCAAAAATTTTGATGTAAAACAAGTTATATCTTGAAGGATTTTGAAGGTTTAAAAGTTCTTTAAAAAATCTGGAGTTTGTGGCTTTTATAAAATTCAAAAATCAGTTTTAACAACCATAAAATGGCTAGTAACGGCTAGTTTCAGAAAATTCGGACGACCGAATTTTTGGTTGAATTTTTCGGACGGTACTATTCATATGAACAGTGTTACTGTTCACCGGAGTGTTCACAATGCAGGGAAAATTAGGTCGACCGAATTTTCATCCTGCGTCCGAATTTGCATCCGAATTTCTTTGGAAAAATAGTGTACTGTTCATGTGAACAATGTTACTATTCACATGTAGAAAAAATTCGGACGACCGAATTTTTCAAGGTGCGTCCGAACTTTTTAAACTTTGTCAAAACATATTCAAATCAATTCAAACAAGTTGGAAAACCTTCTAGCCTAAAAGATAAGTCATTAAATACCTTTTAAGTGCAAAAACCATTTATGAAAACTTGATAAATATGTTAAGTTCAACACCATTGAAACTTTTCAAATCAAGTTTTGTTCTCTCAATTGCAACTCATAGATTCAAAGGCTTAAGAGTGTAGGGTTTACAAAATTTACCTATTAAGCATATGTAACCTACACTTCATATCTTCAAAGCCTTCAATCATCGTGAACAAACTCTTCAATCTTCAATCACTTTGACATGTTGGAGTTGTTCTTGCTTTTTGGCTTCAAGAAAATAAGACTCCATACTTCTTAGTTCACAAATCCTATCACATAATATGAACATATTAGTCCTCATCAATATTTGTCATTAATCAAAACTACATGATTTGCCCTTAGGGCTAACAAAAGGTTTTCCATTCCATCGCAAATCTGTCGCCATATAGCTACGGATTTATGATGGAAAAATAGAATTAAAAAGTTTTTTTTAATTTTCGTCACAGATTTGTAGGTATACGGTGTCATATTTGAGATGGAATGAAGAAGAAAATATTTAAAAAATTTTATTTAGCCATCGCAAATCCGTCGCTAGATAGCTATGAATTGGCGATGAATAAAAAAAAAGTAAAAATAATTTTAAAACCTTCCGTCGCAAATCTGTAGCTATACATTGACAGAAATAAAAAATTTTATATTCCGTCGCAAATCCGTCACAACATTGCTACAATTTACGACGATATGAAAAAAATAAAATAGAAAATATTAGTCGTGGCAAATTAACTACGGATTTGCAACGGCAGAAGTTTTGCGACGAATTTGTAACGGATTTGCAATGGAATATTTTTTCCCTCCTATTGTTGCATCCTTATTTGTTTTTTGTGAGCCATACTTCGCAGTGTTCATAAATGTACTATTTAATTAAACATATATAGCATCAGTACGCTTGTAGTATGTATTATGAAATATTAGTACTCTATAGTCAGTAGTCTTTATATAAAGACACATACGAGTATATATTTTGTAATTTATTTTGATATAACATATCTATTGACTATAATAACACATGATACAAAACATATAAAGTATATTACATATGTGTATAATACTAATAGTTATAGCATTGAATATGACCGATTTATAATATGTAACTGATAAGATTATATTTTAATAATTATTTAGAATTAATTTATCACTTATTTAAGGGCTAATTGATATAAATCTTATGACTTTGACTTGTTTTGGTGAATTAAATATTTATGTACTTATTATGAATTAATTAAGATGATTTTATTTATAAAGTACACTTTAATTCACTAATTTTACTAATTATTGATACAGGGGCAAAATGGTAATGTCAAGAGAAGAAAATATGAAAAGAAGACTTGGGTAGGAAAGGAAAATAAAAATTTATCATGCCATTCCAAAATTTATAAGGATTCAATTTAAAGAAGAAAAAGGAAGATTCTATAATTGACGTTGATTTGGAATAGGATTTGGAATCCAAATTGGATTTAAATTCCTAATACACAAAAGCAAAGAAATTTGGGCAGCCGAAGGGGAGAAATTTCGGGCAGCAAAGAGAAGAGAAATTCGGATAGAAGAAGAAGACGAAAGAGGGAAAAAGGAGGGTTGACCGAGAAGGAGCAAAACGAACAGAGAAGCTCTTTATTTATTATTTATTTTGTGTTTATTTATGTTTTTATGTTAATTAGATTTATGGCTTTGAATATTCGGATCATGAATAGCTAAATCTTTTGTGACTAAAACCTTCAATGAAGGTTGAAACTCTTATGAATTTAATTTATTTCAATTAATGGTTGTTTCTTTAATCTTGATTTTGATTAATGGTTATTATTGTTTTTAATGCTTGTAATTTTCTGGCCATTGTTTGCATGCCTTTAAATTTATTCTAGTGGCTGAGAAGTACTAGTTTAAATTGGATCGTGGTAATAACAACACATCGTAAAACTGACTAGAGATAGATTCAGTTTCTTTGTGTGATTTCTAGCGAGTAGGAAACAAAAGGTAGGGAATTCCGTAGAGATGTTTGTGGCTTTGATAATTGAAGTATCAAACGATTGGTGTACTGATTAAAGTGAGGAGCTTTTCACCAAAAGATTGAGTTTAGCTTATAATTGGGAATTCTACCATTAACCAAGTTGAGAATTAATTAAAAGAAATTAATTATTTGTCATAAGAGGAGTAAGCTGGATTTGGACAGTCTTAGTCTATTCATTGCCATTAATTTTTAATTAATATAATTATTTATTTTTGTGTTATTATTGTTGTTAGTTTTTTCTGTAATTAGATTTTAAATAAAATCACATTTATTTTGGTTTAAGTTGGGATATAAGTAAAAGAATTTTGCAGTTAGATAGCAATCCTCGTTAGGACGACTTGTACTCACTACTTTATTACTTGTTTGACATTTGTGCACTTGCAAATTTCACATCAAGTTTTTTGCGCCGTTGCCGGGGATTGTTTTCATCTAGTGTAGAATTTAATTACTAAGCCTAAGTTTAAAATTTTTATAAAAAAATCAAAAAAAAAATATTTTTGATATTTTTAATTTTTTATTTTATTTTGTTTGTTATTGTTATTATTATTATTATTTTTGTGCATGAATACTCGTAGTTCCTCAAATAAAGAATCTTTGATCTACATTTCTAATATTGAAAAGTTTGCTCGTCATAGCAGGATTGAATTTTATAAAAGAAAATACGAAGAGATCTTCACACTCGTCGAATTTTCAATTTCAGAGGATAGTTTTGAATTCGACTATAGCAGTGAAGAAATTGAGAATAATCAGCCAAGGGGTATGACTTTAAAGGACTATACAAAGCCAAAGATGGAGGGTCCTTCTTCAGCCATCAACTATCCGGGGGTCACTGCTGTAACTTTCAAGATTGAGCTTGCATTCATTCAAATGGTTCTTAATATTTCATTCTTTGGATACGTTTTGGCAATTTGCGATACTTTTCAAATTGGTGGAGTACCTGAAGATGCAAAAAGGCTCAGGCTTTTCCCTTTCTCTTTCAGGGATAAAGCTAGATCATGGCTAAACTCTCTTCCTACAAATTCTATTTCAAATTGGGACCAATTGCAAGAAGAATTTTTAAATAAATACCTTCTCCCAATTAAGCCTATTCAGATGAGATCTAATATTTACAATTTTTTGCAGGGTCCTAATGAGTCTTTACATGATGCATGGGAGAGGTTCAAAGAATATCTTAGATTATGCCCTCATCATGGAATGGCAATAGGAATGCAAGCACAAACATTTTATTATGGTTGCAGAGAAGATGTTAGATCATCATTAGATGTAGCTAGTGGTGGAGCATTCATGTCAAAAGAAGAGCAAGCTGCATGGAATTTATTGGAGGAGATGGCCTTGAATAGCTCTCAATGGTTTAACCCAAGAGCTATTCCCCCAAAGAAGATTACTACAGTGGTGGATATGGACCCTAATGTAGGAATCATGGTTCAACTTGATGCAATAAATAAGAGATTGAGTTCGTTGAATGTTGCAGCCATAAACCATCACTGCGAAATTTGTGCAGGAAATCATTTCACAAACCAATGTTTTCAAGGTAATATGGTGAATTCTTATTATAATAATAATGAAGTTAATTTTATTGGACAAAATAATAGGAATAATGATCCATATTCATCCACTTATAATCCGGGATGGATGAACCACCTAAATTTTGGATGGAGACAAAATAGTCAAGTTCAAACACCACATCCACCTGATCTCCAACAAGAAAAGGTAAGTCTCCTTGAGAATACTCTTACGAAGTTCATTGAAGTTGCCACTAACAAATTTTTGAGTATTGAGAATAAGAATCAACAACTCAAGAAATCTTTCAAAGCAATAGAAGTTGACCAACAAAATATAAAAGCCTCTTTGAAGAACTTAGAAGGACAAGTGGGTCAATTAGCAACTGCAATACTCCATAGACCTCAAGGAGCACTTCCAAGTGACACGGAGCGAAATCCTAGGGAGTTGAAGGCTATTATGGTAATCGATAAAGAGGATTTTGCCAAAGTAAAAGAGGTGTAGCCTAGAAAAGAGGATGATTTCAAGAATTTTGATCTCTCAAAAAACCATGAGGTAAGAGAAGTAAGAAAGGTGAGGAAGAATATAATAATGACAATGTTGATTTTAGTTCTCTTCCTTTCCCCCAAGCTGTTAAGCATCATTACATTGTTTCCCAATTCAAAAAACTTTCTTGAAATATTTAAGAAACTTGAAATTAACATTCCTTTTGTGGATGCCCTAGCACAGATGACTCAATATGCAAAATATTTGAAAGATGTTTTGGCTATCAAAAAGAAACTCAAAGACTTTCAACAGATTTGCTTAAACGAGGAATGCTCTGCAATACTTCAAAGAAAATTACAGCCTAAGCTGCAAGATCCAGGGAGTTTTCATATTCCTTGCTCTATTGGTGATTTTTATTTTAAAAATGTGTTATGTGATTTAGGTGCTAGTATCAATCTTATGCCTTTATCCGTTTGTAAAAAATTAGGATTGAAGAAAATTAAGAACACTGCTATTTGTCTCCAAATGGCTGATAGATCAATAAAGTATTCTAGCAAAATAGTAGAAAATGTCCTTATTAAGGTTGATAAATTATATTTTCCAGTAGATTTTGTGATTTTAGATATGAAAAATGATTTTGATCTACCTTTGATTTTAGGTAGGCCATTTTTGAATACTGGTAGAACCTTAATTGATGTGGAAAAAAGTCAAATAACATTGAGGGTTGGGGATGAATGTATACAATTAAATATTTTTAAATCATTGAGTAATTCCTCCAAGGGAGAATCTATATGTGCTATAAATATTCTTGATGCTGTAGTAGATGATTCTTCTAAAATTTTTGCAGAAAAATTGAATTCAAAATGGAACAAACCACTCAAGAAAAAAGGGGACCTTCCAAAAGAAGACATTGAGGATAATGTAAAAAAAGGAAGTTTTTCCTAAAGTGGTACAAAGTCAAAAATGGCTTGACAAGAAGAATGCTTATGGGCACAGAAGCTTGTCTTTTCCATGATCTTCCTTAATTCATGCTCTTACACAGAAAGTCAAGCTCAAGACTATAAATGAGAACTACTATTTAAGTTGCATTGCTTCTTGATTTTTTTAAAAAGTTTTATACCTAAAAAAAACTTTCCCTTATTTACTTTCTTTAATTTCTTTGTAGGATGTGCTTGAGCCTAAGTGGAGCTCCCATAAACCGTTAAAGATTGAACTTTCTTGGATGTTTCGTTGATTCAGCTAAGTCTCTTAACCCTTTTGTGATTTCTTGTATTTGAACATTGAGGACAATGTTTATTCTTAAGTGGGTGGGAGAGGGGTAGGAAATTGGCTATTTTATTTTGAACATTTTTGAAAATTTTTCAGAATTTTATGGTGTAAGAGTTTTATTTTCAAGAAATTTTTTGAAAATCGTTTGAATGTTAAGTAATTGAATCTTATTCCTAAGGAGTTATTGTGATTGTTTATATGTGTCGATTGGAAAGTAAAGAAAGGAATTTAACCTTGCATAATACCTTTGTTAATTATTCTTAACTGTGGAATTTAAATTATTTTTATTGACCATGAACTTGTGAATTGATGAGATATTTAGACTTTATTATATATTTGATGACACTCTTTTTACCACAATAACACACTAGAACTTGTTTTATTACATACTCGAGGCGAAATAGAAGGTTTCTCTGGTTTACCTTAGAAATGATGGTCATAGGCATTTTTTGGACCGTTTGAGCCTTTCAAGCCTAACTTTAGAGTTTTCCCTGGTACCATTTTGTGCCTTAATGAGCAATTGCTTTGCGTAAATACGTAATATTTTAACGTTTAACCTTGTAGGGAGCTTGATTTATACTTCAACACTTTTGTGTTCCTTGGGATTGGGATATTAAGGTTTTGAGGGAATGAAAGATTGAGAAGGTATTGAAAGGGAAAGCATGACTTGCTCTATATTATTGTTTTGAAAAAAAAGTGAAAAAAATTTGAAAAAAAAATCAAAAAAAGAGAAAAGAAAAAAAAAGGGAAAGAAAGAGTGCTTATTGCAAGTCATAGTCATAAAATGTCCAAAGTTGATGTATACTTGAGAAAGGATTGAATTCTAGGGAATGAATTTGGTTATTGAGATTCTTTGTACTAAAGTAGCAAGAAAGGGGTTGGAGTATATGTTTATGATTTGAGGTCAACTTTTCTTTGCAAGTTCTCTTCTCTTTATTTTGTTAGCCAATTCCCTAACCTAACGTTACAAGCACTAAAGTCCTACCTGATCTAAGTGAAGCCAGAGTACCTAAATTAGTGGAGAGTGTGTAAGATTACAAGCTTATGGTTATGTGAATCTTTAATGTATATGTATATGGTTGTGATTATGAATGTACTAATTGGGTGTATAATATTGCCTAGACATTGAATCAATAGCTTGATTGTGGCATGCTTCAAAAAAATTCTTCTTTTAATTTCCACAGTTATGTTGTATTAACATTGTTATTATTATTGGTTATTTATCTACCAATCTTTCTAGTTGATGCATATGGGTGACCATTTCAAGATGAATGATTCCACGTCTAAGGTTCTTGAGTTTTTCTATCTTTGCTCGAGGACGATCAAAGTCTTAAGGGGAGTAGTTGATAAGATTATATTTTAATCATTATTTAGAATTAATTTCTCGCTTATTTAAGGGCTAATTGATATAAATCTTATGACTTTGACTTGTTTTGGTGAATTAAATATTTATGTACTTGGTATGAATTAATTAAGATAATTTTATTTATAAAGTACACTTTAATTTACTGATTTTACTAATTATTGATGCAGGGGCAAAATGGTAATGTCAAGAGAGGAAAATATGAAAGAAGACTTGGCTAGGAAAGGAAAATTTAAAAGAAGAAAAAAGGAAGATTCTAAAATTGACGTTGATTTGGAATAGGATTTAGAATCCAAATTGGATTTAAATTCCTAATACACAAAAGCAAAGAAATTCGGGCAGCAAAGAGAAGAGAAATTCAAACAGAAGAAGAAGACGAAAGAGGAAAAAAGGAGGGTTGACTGAGAGGGAGCAAAACGAACAGAGAAGCTCTTTATTTATTATTTATTTTGTGTTTATTTATGTTTTTATGTTAATTAGATTTATGGCTTTGAATATTCGGATCATGAATAGCTAAATCTTTTGTGACTAAAACCTTCGATGAAGGCTGAAACTCTTATGAATTTAATTTATTTCAATTAAAGATTGTTTCTTTAATCTTGATTTTGATTAATTGTTATTATTGTTTTCAATGCTTGCAATTTTCTGGACAATGTTTGCATGCCTTTAAATTTATTCTAGTGGCTGAGAAGTACTAGTTTAAATTGGATCATGGTAATAACAACACATCGTAAAACTGACTAGAGATAGATTCAGTTTCTTTGTGTGGTTTCTAGCGAGTAGGAAACAAAAGCTAGGGAATTCCGTAGAGGTGTTTGCGGCTTTGATAATTGAGATCACATAGAGATACGATTGGTGTACTGATTAAAGTTAGGAGCTTTTCACGTAGAGATAATTGGGAATTCTACCATTAACCAAGTTGAGAATTAATTAAAAGAAATTAATTATTTGTCATAAGAGGAGTAAGCTGGATTTGGAGTGTCTTAAACTATTCATTGCCATTAATTTTTAATTAATATAATTATTTATTTTTGTGTTATTATTATTGTTAGTTTTTTTTGGTAATTAGATTTTAAATAAAATCACATTTATTTTGGTTTAAGTTGGGTTATAAGTAAAAGAATTTTGCAGTTAGCTAGCAATCCTCGTTGGGACAACTTGTACTCACTACTTTATTACTTGTTTGACATTTATGCACTTACAAATTTCACATCAGTAACGTTATACAACATATAGTGTTGATGAGCTTAATACATATACTAGCACAATATATATGAACCATAACCTTATTGCAGGAGTGGAAGAAAAAGAAAAATACATTAGAAACTAATTTTCGTCGCAAATATGTCGCAAATTTGCGACACATTTGCGATGAAAATTATTTTCTAATGTGTTACGACACATTTGCGACGAAATTTGAAATTTTCATCCGCGAAAAAAACTGCCACATTGAAATTGATTCCATCGTAGGACCGTCAAAAATTTGTGACAGTTATTTTCGCCATGGTTAAAAAAAAGGAAAAACTTCATCGCAAATCCGTAGTAAAATGTCGACGGATGTACGACGGATTTGTTACCATTATTAAATAAAATTGGAAACGATTTCCATCACAAATCTGTTGCTATTCAGCTACGGATTTGCTATGGACAATGGTCGTCGCAAATTCATTATTCTTAACAGAATCTGAACTCTTTTTTTGCCTCTCTTCACTTCACTCTCTCACCGTTTCTGCATAGCTCTCTCACCGTTTTTCCCTTTTACCCCCGCCTTCCACCACCACCGTTGCATCCCCATTCTCAACTGCCTGCCGCCAGTCTCGGCTGCCTGCCGCCTGTTCAAGACCTGAGTATAGCTCGACATAGAGAAGATGGCAAACAAAACAGTGGGTTAGAACGCCCTTTTGGCCACATGCATGGACCTATGGGCAACTTGGGCTGCAACGTAGGCTGGCAAGCCACAAAATGGCTGCAATTAATAAGGGAGGACAATGTGACGGAAAAGGAAGGAAATGGCTGGAAACGGTCATCTTAATAAAAGAGAGAATATTAAGGCATATTTCATGGGGACAAAAGGACTTTCCTTAGCCTCTTTAAATAAGGGCTCCTTAGCCTATTGTTGGATTGTTGATTCTTGTTCATTCTTTAGACTTGTAATAGTTTAGGCTATACCTTCGGCTTTTATAGTGTTGTGCTAGATTGCTTGGGCTTGACAATTCTAGTGTTGTGCCGGATTTGTTGAGATTGACCTGTGTTGTGCTGATGTACTTATAGTATTGGTGTCTTTCGTTGCTGCTTAATATATATAAAACGTGGAACCTTCCACACCAAAACTACACTCTTGTCCGAAACTATTATTGTTATTCTGCCTTAAATTGCCCCATTTGGCATAAACTTGGTCTTTGGCCGTGAACCTCCATTTAGCTTATTGGTGAAACGTGCCAATCTGTCTCGCATCAACCAGTTGGAGAGAGATCATGTGGAACTCGTAAGCCGTTTTGATCTGGTAGCCCATGAGATGGAAGGTATGCATGCTAACTTTACTAAGTTGTTTGGCACGCTTGAGGTTTGGAATGCTGCAACCTCAAACAATCCTGCTCCCCAACCTCGGGTGCAATCCCAGGTGGTGGCTAGAACGGTCAGACTCAGTGAGGGAAATGAGGATGGTAGAGTCCACGTTTCAGATAGCAATACCGTCCCGAACGTGAAAGGCGCATGAGGGCACTTTATGATGACCCTGAGGATCGGCTAGGCGATAACGTTTCCTGGCAACATGTTTGACACGCTGAGTATTTCTTTGCCAAGTAGAGAATTCTACATGAGGAACAAGTGAAATATGCCTCTTACTATCTTTGCGGTAAGGCCAACCACTGGTGGCGATGGCTAAGAAATTCTTACGATCGATACCTGAGATGGCTTGGGTAGACATGGTTCACCAGTGAACTATTCGATCGATTTGGTACCTCTAATAGTGTAAACTATGCTGGACAGCTAGCGAAACTACAACAAGAAGGCACTCTTGAGGAGTATTTGGAGAATTTCGAACGCCTAGCTGAAGCTGCGGGCTATTTGGAGAATTTCACACTTATGGGCACATTTTTGGAAGGACTCTGTCCAGCTCTAGGCTAAGAAGTTAAGATTTGTGACCCTCAATCCTTTTCTCATTGCATAAAACTTGCTCGGGTAATTGATGCTGATCGAAACTATGAGACCGGAGATGGCTTGGGTAGACATGGTTCACCAGTGAACTATTCGACCGATTTGGTACCTCTAATAGTGTAAACTATGCTGGACAGCTAGTGAAACTCCAACAAGAAGGCACTCTTGAGGAGTATTTGGAGAATTTTGAACGCCTAGCTGAAGCTGCGGGCTATTTTGCACTTATGGACACATTTTTGGAAGGACTCTGTCCAGCTCTAGGCTAAGAAGTTAAGATTCGTGACCCTCAATCCTTATCTCATTGCATAAAACTTGCTCGGGTAATTGATGATGGTCGAAACTGTGAGAAAGGAATGCCAAAATCCATCAAGAAAGACCATAAGCCTTGGAAGGGCAAAGAATCGGAATAAAAAGATCATCATAGGCAAAAACCACTCGTGAAGCAAAACTCAGAAGAGGTAAAGCAGCGGGAACGAATTGAAGGAAAAAGAGACAGAAGGAGAGTTGGCCTTGAACGCCCTCAACGGTGCTTCTAGACCTTCCACCATGCGGTTGAAAGGAGTGGTATCTAGAAAGGAAGTTCATGTACTCGTAGACGATGGTGCTTCTCACAACTTTATCAACTCCAAATTTGTTCGAAAGTTGAAGTTGAAAAGCAGCCCCACTGACCAGTTTGATGTTAAGGTTGCCAACGACCACAAGCTGCTATGCTAGGCTGTAGTTTAGGATGTTGAAATGGCTATACAAGGGTTGACGGTGAAAGCTACTCTTCATGTGTTAGACCTGGCAGGTCTGGACATTATTTTAGGTAATGCCTGGTTCGGGAAGTAGATAAGATAAACTTTGACTATGCTGCTAAGACCATGGAATTCGTGTGGGAATGTAGAAAATGCTCGTGGCAGGCTCAAAATTCTTAAGAACTTAAACGATGTGAGATCAACAGCCTAGAGAAACTGCGACGAGCCGATGCATTGCTAATATTGATTGTTCCAATGACGGAACAAAAACAATCAGAAAGTGAGGAAGGCCAGGAGCAGCCTATCCCTTTGGAAATTTGTTTAGTTTTGGAGGACTTTGAAGAAGTGCTACAAGATCCAAAAAGGTTGCCACCGGTGAGGACTTTTGATCACAAAATTGCCTTGACAGATGAACGCAAACCAGTAAATGGACGAAATGCTGAAATTAGGTAACATAAAGCCCTGCAACTCACCATTTTCGTCCCTAGTATTATTGGTGAGGAAGAAAGATGGAACGTGGAGATTCTGCAATGATTACTGAGCCCTAAACAAGGCCACGGTGAAGGATACATTCCTCATTACTACCATTGATGATATGTTGAACGAGTTGTGCGGTGCGACTATTTTCTCTAAGTTGGACCTTCGAGCAGGCCATCATCATATTCGAATGGCAGCCGAAGATGGATCCAAAACCACTTTTCGAACTCATAGCGGCCATTATGAGTACCTGGTAATGCCTTTTGGCTTGTGCAATGCCCCATCTATTTTCCATTCCACCATGAATGAAATCTTCAAACCCTATTTGAGAAAGTTTGTGCTAGTATTCTTTGATGACATCTTGGTGTATTCGAAGAATTTACAAGAACATGTTGAGCACTTGAAAACAACCTTGGATACTAAGGCAACATCAATTCTATATTAAGCCATCCAAGTGTGCTTTTGGCAAAACGTAGGTGGAATACTTGGGCCATATTATTTCGGGATAAGGTGTCAAATTAGACCAACAGAAAATACAATTCCTTGGTCTCACTAGCTACTATCGAAGATTCGTTAAGGGGTATGATTCCATTGCCCGCCCATTGACGGACCTATTAAAGAAAGACAAGGTTCTGACGTCCTAACTTCTCTGAAACTAGCCATTACTAGCCGTTTTGTAGCTGTTGCATTTAAATTTTCACATCTATAAAAGGTATAAACTTTAGATTTTTTGTAAGTTTTGAATGGAAGTGAACTCTAAACATTCCAAAGCCTTTAACAAACATTTCAAGCTCTCTTTAGTCTTGTGTTTTCAATTGATCATTCAAGATTCCAAAGATAACAAAGTGTGAAGATGCAACATTGTGTAAACACCTACCAACAAGTGATAACATCTACGCATTCTTCTTTTCTTATTAAATTGTGTTTTCTACTAGCTCTTGCAAGGTTATCTCAAGAACATAAAATCCTTTAGATAAGGGTGATCCTTGAGATTGTGATTCAAGGTTGTTTGGAGATATAAAATCCTTTGATAGGGTGAACCTTGATTGTAGAATTACTAAAAGAGGTTGTATGTGTAAAACCATTGTGTGGTGAGCCTCTTATGTAATTTGTAGACTTGAGCTTATAGTAGATTGTTTGAAATCCTTAAGTGTAGGCTTAAGGTAGTGGACGTAGATCTTGAAGAGATCGAACCACTATAAATTGCTTGTGTTCCTTGTTCTTATATTGCTCTACTGCTTTGCTATTAATTGCCTTACTCTTCTAGTGAACCAAGCATATACAATCTGTTTCTTGCTTAAACTTATAAATGGACTGTACTTGTAAAAAATTAGCCAAATACCTAATTCACCCCCCTCTTAGGTATTTCAATATTTACTTATAAAATCCGAACTACAAAAGTGAATATTTGCCATAGTTTATGGCTTATGAATCTTCGTAAGACCTGCCATTGATAACGAAGAAATATATTTCTAGTGGTGGATATAATAGTGCATGATAACACTTATGATGTGTTTATCTTTGTTATCATTTGTTAATAGTAATTATATTTGAAGTCCCTGATGGAATCGATATGCTTGAAGCATATAATTGTTCATGTACAACATAATGAGATTGTCTTAGTGAATTCTTATTGAAAGAATGGTCGAGTATGTCCATATATGTAGAAATTTTATATGTAGCTATACTTGCTATATGTATTTCTTTATTAGAAAATATCCTCATTGTACAATCAATTGATTGGCAAAGTGTTTCCCACATTAGGGGAAGAAAATTATCAATTAAAAGAGGATATCATTTGAGACTTTTATTATCTTGATCTATGCACAAGTATTAATGAACTGGAAGTTCAAAATATTATTTATTTGAAGAATATTGCATATTGATTGTTTGTCTGACTCCTGTAGAGTTAGTCAACATAACATTCTACTTATAGATTTTTCTATTTGGATAAATGTCCCAGCAGGACAAACACATAAATTCTATAGACATATGATTTTTTATACACGCTTGAAGCGTTGTTGATCTCTTGATTTTGAAAAGAGAAAATGATTTGATGATCAAGATATTTTTCCTAAAGAATTTAGAGGAGCAAGTATTGTGATCAACATTTTGAAAAGTTAACATTTTGTTTTGATTGAACATTCTGAAGATGTTTCACATGACCATAGCACATCAATTGTCATTGGGTTATTATTGTGAGATCCTTTATATCTATTAAAGGATAGTGAAGAACTATTTGGTCTTGAAGTAACATTTTGTTTTGATTGAACATTCTGAATATGTTTCACATGAACATAGCACATCAACTGTCATTGGGTTATTATAGTGAGATTCTATTAAAGGATAGTGAAGAACTATTTGGTCTTGAAGTACCACAATTCTGCAATTGATTGTATGTGTTAGCCCTAAGGGTAAATCATGTAGCGTTGATTAATGACAAATATTGATGAGGACTAATATGCTTATATGTTGTGTGATAGGTTTTGTGAACTAAGAAGTATGAAGTCTCATTGCTTTGAAGCCAAAGTGCAAGAATAACTTTAGTAAAGCAAAGTGATTGAAGTTTGAAGAAGGTTATTCTTAGATGATCTAAAGGCATTGAAGACTTGAAGTGTAGAGTGTATATACTTAGTAGGTAAATCTCTATGTAAACTCTACACTTGTATCTCTTGGTTATCATTGAATGCATAAGAGAGCATAAAACGAGTCTTATAATCTTAAAAGGCTTTGAATGAATCTTTTGATGAATGTGGTTTTGTGTCTTAAAAGTTTTTAAGTAAACTTCATATGATCAAAGGAATTTGATTTTTTTTTTTAAACTTATATTTGTCTAAATAAGTTTTCTATAAATACCAAATGTTTTTCAAACTTATTGAAGTTAAATCTCTCATGATTTTACAAAGTTTGAATATGCTTCCAAAAAATTCGGTCGTCCGAATTTTGTAGCAAAAGTTTGCTACTGTTCTTCCAGAGAAATTCGGAAGAAGATTCGGACGCATGAAGAAAAATTCGGTCGTCCGAATTTTGGCCTTCAACATGTTCACTGTTTTTCCAGAGAAATTCGGACGAAGATTCGGACGTAGCAGGAAGAATTCGGTCGTCCGAAAAATTCAGACGCAGAATTCGATCGTTCGAATTTCTTGAAAATAGCCGTTAACTAACCGTTTTATAGCTGTTAAAACTAATTTTCAAATTCTATAAAAGCTATAAACTTGAAATTTTTTGTAAGTTTTTGAATCCTTGAGACCTCTAAGCATTCAAAAGCCTTTTACAAACATTTCTTAAGCTCCTTATGTCTTGTGCATTCAATTGATCAATCAAAAACACATCAAAGTGTGAAGGTGCAAGTTTGTGTAAAAAATCTACCAACAAGTGGTAACATCTACACGCTCTTATCTTTTTATCAAATTGTGTTTTTCTACTAGCTCTTGCAAGGTTATCTTGATAACATAAAACCCTTTAGATAAGGGTAATCCTTGAAGTTGTGATTTAAGGTTGTTTAAGATATAAAACCATTGTGTGTGGTGAGCCTTGTTTGTAAAAGTTACTAGAAGAGGTTGTGAGTGTAAAACCATAGTGTAGTGAGCCTCTCTTGTAATTTGTAAACCTGCGCATATAGTAGATTTGTTGAAATCCTTAAGTGTAGGCTTAAGGTAGTGGACGTAGATCTTGAGGATCGAACCACTATAAATTGCTTGTGTTCTTTGATCTTACTTTCTTGTATTGCTATACTATAAATTGCTTATAACTTGACTCATATAATCTGTTATTTGCTTAGACGTATAAAAGGTTTTAATTTGTGAAAATTATCCAAATACCTAATTCACCCCCTCCCTCTTAGGTATTTCAATTCGTATCAGAGCTGGAACTTCTTTGTGTGGTTTGACAACCTAGAAGACAAAGATCCTATGGCTAATATTTCAAACTTACCTTGCCTAGAAGGATCATCTACAAATAGACCACCGTTGTTTGATGGAACAAATTACACTTTTTGGAAGACTGGAGTTAAGATATATATTTGTTCTATCAATTTTGATTTGTGGAACATAGTTGAGAAAGGTCCTTATGTCCGAATGAAAATGAGAGCAGATGGAGTAACCTCAGAACCCAAATCCACTGATGAATTTGATAAGCATGATTCAAGGAAAATGACATTAAACTATCAGGCCATAAACATATTAAGTTGTGCATTAGATGTTACTGAATACAATAGAGTTAGTGGGTATGATTCTACTCACTGATGAATTTGATAAGCATGATTCAAGGAAAATGACATTAAACTATCAGGCCATGAACATATTAAGTTGTGCATTAGATGTTACTGAATACAATAGAGTTAGTGGGTATGATTCTACTCATGATATGTGGATATTACTCCAAATTACACATGAAGGTACTAATCAAGTTAAAGAATCTAAACTTGCTATGCTTGTTAGAGATTATGAGCTGTTTACCATGAAACAAGGTGAAAATATTAGTGATATGTTTACAAGATTTACTAACATTTCCAATGGCTTGAAAGCTTATGGTAAAAGCTATACTATGGGAGAGCAAAATAGCAAGATTTTGGATGCTCTACCAAAATCCTGGCAACCAAAGACACTTGCTATTGAGGAGTCCAAAGATCTAAAAACTCTTCCTCTTGAAGAGCTTATCGGATCACTACTCACACATGAAATGAAGATGAAATGGTTGAATGACAAGGAAGATGAAGAAAATGGAAGAAAAGGAGTTGTACTCAATGCTTCAAATCACTTGAGTGAACAAGAACTATCTTCAGTGAAGAAGAAGGAGGAAACAGTGGAGATGAAGAGATTGCAATGGCTGTGAAGAAGTTCAAGAGATTCTACCAATGTTTTGAATGTTTTGAATGCAAGAGCACAGAGCATCTTATTGCTTACTGTCCCAAAGTGTTAGAGAGGGAAAGAGACAGTAAAAACAGAAAGAAATCTGCCAAGAAAGGAAAAGGATTAGCTGGAACATGGGATCAACAAGAAAGCGAGGATGACAGTGAAGGGAAGGCCAACATATGCTTTATGGCCATTGATGATGAGGTACAATCTTCACCTTCTATTTCAAATTTCTGTGATGATGATATTGATTCTAGTGATTTAATTGTAGAGCTGTATGAAGAGTTGAAAAAGGTTTCAAAAAGAAATAAAGAAATGAAATCCAAAATCAATGATTTTTCAAATGAAAATTCAAAAGTATGTGTTGAAAATGATAAACTTCTTGAGACCATTAATTCTCTTACCATTGAAAAAGAAGTTTTGAATACTACCATACAAAATATATCTTTTGAAAACAAAAAGTTTTGTTCAAGAATTATTTCTCTTGAATCAATGCTAAAAGATCATGAGTCTTTGAAAAGGAAAGTTAATGATCTTACTTTATGCATTGAGAGATTTACAAATGGAAGAGAAAATTAAATAAACTACTTGGTTATCAAAGATCTTCATTTGTAAAACATGGTCTTGGTTTTACACATGATTGTTTTGATCCAAAACAAAAAAAAGTTATTTGTTAAAGAATCTTCTCATTCTAGGTCTCATATTTGTTGTGCATATTGTGACAAGCATGGACACAAGGTTTCTAGATGTTTTATAAAAAGAAAGATAGAAAATGGTGTTAAGACCATTTGGAAAGTCAAAGGAACTATTACTAACCCCCTTGGACCCAAGAAGATATGGGTACCAAAAAATCACTCTTCCTAATTTGGTATAGGTACAATTTGCCTCAAGATCAACTGCCACTAAATGGTTTCTTGACAGTGGCTACTTAAGGCACATGATTGGAAATGCATCACTTGTTAGTGAGCTTCAAGCTACAAGTGAAGGTTTTGTCACATTTGGAGATAAGAAGAAAGGGAAAAATACTTGGAATAGGTAACATTGGTAAAGGTTCTTTCCCTCCTATCAAGCAAGTTTTACTTATTGATGGTTTAAAGTATAATTTACATAGCATTAGTCAATTATGTGACAATGGTTGTAAAGTTGAGTTTAAATGTGATACTTGTACTATTCTTGACAGTGCAAGTAATGAAACTATTTTTGTTGCTAAAAGAGTTAGTAATGTATATGTGTTATATCTTGATGAGCTTATTACTAATGATATTAAACGTCTTGCCATTCATGACAATGATGGATTTTTATGGCATAGAAGATTAGGACATGTGAGCATGGATTTATTGAACACACTTTCTACACAAGAACTAGTTAGAGGATTACCAAAAATGCATTTTGATAAAACCCGTCTTTGTGATGCTTGTCAATATGGAAAACAATCAAAAACATCTTTTAAACCAAAGAAAATGGTTTCTACCTCAAAACCTCTTGAACTAGTTCACATGGATTTATTTGGACCTATGAGGACTACTAGTCTTGGTGGTAAAAGATATGCTTATGTGATTGTTGATGATTTTTCAATATTTACATGGGTAGTCTTCTTATCACAAAAAGATGAAAGATTTTATGAATTTTCAAAACTTTTCAAAAAGGTTCAAATTTCTCTTGATTGCAAACTGATTTCTATTAGAAGTGACAATGGAATAGAGTTTTGTAACCAAGATTTTACAAAATTTTGTGATGAGTATGGCATCACTCATAATTTTTCAGCTGCCAAAACACCTCAACAAAATGGTGTTGTTGAAAGAAAAAATAGAACTTTACAGGAAATGACTAGATCAATGCTTTGTGAAAATTCCTTACCAAGTACCCACATTGGAAAATCATGCCAAAAAAGAAGAAATAATGGAACAAGAACAAGATGGTCAATCAAGTAATGATCAAGAACTTCCAAAGGATCTCACATATGCAAGAAGTCATCCTAAGGAGTAAATCATTGGTGATGTCTCCCAAGGAGTTAAAACAAGGCGGTACTTTATTGATAATTTTTCCCTTTTATCTCATATTGAACCGAAAAATATTGATGATGCATTGTGTGATAATTTCTGGATTATTGCTATGGAAGAAGAGTTAAATCAGTTTGAGAGAAATAAAGTTTGGACTCTTGTTCCTAGACCTCATGATCATTCTGTTATTGGTACAAAATGGGTCTTTAGAAATAAGTTAAATGAACTAGGAGTAGTTGTTAGAAATAAAGCTAGACTTGTTGCTCAAGGTTTCAACCAAGAAGAAGGCATTGATTATGATGAGACTTTTGCTCCAGTGGCCAGATTAGAGTCTATAAGAATAATTTTGGCATTTGCATGTTTTAAAGATTTTAAACTATTTCAAATGGATGTCAAAAGTGCTTTTCTAAATGGTTTTATTGAAGAAGAGGTTTATGTAGAACAACCTCTTGGCTTTATTCATGAAAAATTTCCAAATCATGTTTTCAAGTTAACCAAAGCTCTATATGGATTGAAACAAGCTCCAAGAGCTTGGTATGAAAGATTAAGTGATTTTCTTCTTTCAAAAGGTTTTACAAAAGGAAAAGTGGATACAACTCTTTTTATAAAAACATCTTCTGAAAATGATATTTTACTTATGCAAATTTATGTTGATGATATTATTTTTGGTACTACTAATACTTCTCTTTGTGAAGATTTTGTCAAATCCATGCAAAATGAATTTGAGATGAGCATGATGGGAGAACTAAATTTCTTCCTTGGGCTGCAAATTAAGCAAACCAAGGATGGAGTCTTCATCAATCAAGCAAAGTATACCAAGGAGCTACTGAAAAGATTTGGAATGGATCAAGCAAAAGCAATAGGTACTCCAATGAGTTCATCAACTAAACTTGACAAAGATGAGAAAGGTAAAAATATTGATAAGAAATTATATAGAGGTATGATTAGAAGTTTACTCTATCTCACAACTAGTAGACCAGATACTATGTTTGCTGTATGCTTGTGTGCTAGATTCCAATCATGTCCTAAAAAATCTCATTTAATTTCTGTCAAACGTATTTTTTGCTATTTGATTGATTCAAATGACTATGGCCTTTGGTTTTCAAAAACTTCATCTTTTGAATTTATTGGATACTCTAATGCTGACTATGTTGGATGCAAAGTCGAACGTAAAAGCACAAGTGGTCATTGTCAATTTCTTGGTAGTTATCTTGTATCTTGGTTTTGTAAAAAGCAAGTTTGTGTGTCTTTATCCACTGTAGAATCTGAATACATAGCTGCAGGTAGTTGTTGTGCACAATTGTTATGGATGCAGCATCCCTTACTTGATTATGGTCTTAAATTCAATTGTGTGCCTTTATTGTGTGATAATACTAGTGCTATCAATTTGAGCATAAATCACATTCAACATTCTAGGACTAAGCATATAGAGATAAAACATCATTTCATTTGTGATCATGTGATTAAGAAAAATATATGCTTAGAATATATAAATACAAATGATCAAATTGCTGACATATTTACAAAGCCTTTGGCTGAGGAAATGTTCAATCACCTAAGAAGACTCTTAGGAATTTCAAGATTCAATGACTAATATGTGTATTGAAGTTTTGATGAAAACAGGAAATTTTTGGATCCAGAATTCGGATGCACTATAGAAAATTCGGTCGACCGAATTTTCTAAGTGAAAGGAAACAGAGACTTTTGATCAAGAATTCGGACGCATGTCAGAAAATTCGGTCAACCGAATTTTCTGAACTAAAGAAACAGAAACTTTCGACTGAAAATTCGGACGCGGACCTGAAAATTTTACGGACGCTACTATTTAAATGAAGATTAAACAATCTTCTCAACACTTCAACTTCCGAATTTCACATCCTTTTAAAAGGCTCTCATACCCATTCACATCTGAATCAAAATCCCTTCAAAACCACACATTCTCATCCCGATTTACCTTCACTTTTGAACTTCTAACCCTAAATTCATACCAAGAATCGGAACTTCTCAACAGAAAATATCAATGGTGAGAACAAAGAAACCAAATGTTGAGAAAGGGAAAGGAAAGGCTAAGGAAGGAGATGGAGACTCAATCCTCCACCAACCAAGAAGAATTCAAATCCCTCAAACATTATATGGAGCTGACAGGTTTCTCTCGATCAAGGCTACTCATGAATTTAATGAATGGAATAAAATAGCAGAAAGATTATCCCTTGATATAAGGTGGATTTTGATAAATATTCTAGCATGGATATTGTTCTATCTTGTTTCAATGATGTTGGTTGGAGTAGTTTGTTGTTCATTGATGAAGAATTTTATCCTACCTTGATATATGAATTCTATGCAAACCTGAAAGAGGAAAGAATTGAGACTGTAGGGGATAATGTGATACAATAGTATTCATCTAGAGTATCCCAAGTTGACATTGAATTTAGTGAAGGATTGATAAACATAATTTGTGAAGTAGGTGACAATGGAGCTAGATATTATTCACCTTCCATGCATTGCTATGATCGTGAACTCTTTACATATGTTAGATTTGAAGAAGCATTTACCAATGGAAGAGAGTTTAGATCTATAAAAGAGAGAGAAATCAAGAACTTGGATGCTAGAGGTAGAGTGTTGCATCATATGGTAACTACTATGATTGTTCCTAATTTTGGGCATAAGTCAACAGTTGAAAATATGCATATGGTAATCATGTTAGCCTTGCATGAGTATAGGAGATTGAACTTTGGTTATATAGCCTTGAAACACATGATTACTGCCAGAAAAACAGTAACCAAGGCATTCTCATTTGGAAGGTTGTTGACAAGAATCTTTAAGCATTTTAAGATTAAACTTCCAGTAAGAGTACAAGCTTTTAAGAGTGGGGAAATTTACACCAATGAAACTCTTAAGAGAATGCAATTAGTTCTTGATGAGGATAATGCATGGAGGACAAAAAGAGAAACCCCTCCAAAAAGAATAGGAAGAGAAGAAAAGATAGAAAGTGAAGAAGAGGAAGAAGAGGATGAAGAAGAAACCCTTGCTAGAGAAATGAAGACAAAAAGGAAGCATGACACCTCAAGTGAGGGGGAGCAACCTCCAACAAAAAGGAGATTGTTTGAAGAAGAAACTGGAATTGGTTCAAGTGGAGAAGGAGTAACTAGAGGTGACATCATAGTGGCCAAAGCATTTCAAGAAGCCTTGAACAATCATGTCAAGGAAATGGAGAAGATGTATAAGTTTTTTGAATCATTTGCTCCAATGGTTCTTGGAAAGTTAGATGGACTGGAGAGTAGGGTAAAGCACATTGAAGAAATCCTTATGAGAAATACTCAAAGTGGTGAAGGACCCTCTAAGTCTCAAGATGGAAATGAGGAAGAAGGAAATAGGGAAGAAAAGAAATGAGATGATAATGACAGTAATGATGAAGATGATGATCGAGGTGGAAATGAAGAGACTGTGGTAGAAGAAGAAGAGGAAGAACATGCTCATGAAGAGCTACCAATTGCAGGCAGCCAAGTAGCTCAAGCTGAAATAGTCTCTCCATCAACAATCTCTTTCAGTCAAGGAAGAGTGAAGCACTTGGCCATCAAGAAAGGAGTGAGCCGAGCCTCCCCATCAACATCAACATCACAAGACTAAGCTTTCTTTTCTTCTATTCTATTTACTACTTTTAAGTTGCTTATCTATACTGATTTTTTTATTATGTAATTCTGAACTTGTTAAGTATTTTGCTGCATTTTATGTAATAGTGAAGCTCAATGATGAAATCTCAGTGATGAGAGCTTCTTTTATGTGCTAAATTGATAGTCTCTTTTTCATTGATCCCTCTTTTATTTTTTTTTTGAGTGATGACAAAAGGGGGAGAAAAATGATGATATGATGCTGCAATATGAGCCTTGAACTTTTCTAAAGCTAAACTAAGTTGTTGTATAGCTAAACTGAGTTGCAAAAACTTTGGATTCAAAATTCGGATGCAAGGTTTAAAAATTCGGATGCATCCATATTTGTGGCCAAAAAGTGATCTTTTGTTGATTCAAATTGATTCAAATATGTTTTAATCTCTTCCATTATGTTGGAAGAACCTTAGGAACACTTTAAACAATCATTATATTGAATTTATTGCAATTTGGACTTGAAATCTCAAAATTCGGATGTATGATCAAAAAATTCGGATGCATGTTCTGAAATTCGTATGCATCCATATTTTGTTACCAAAATGTGCTCTTTTGTTGTTCAATTTGATTCAAATATATTTTAATCTCTCATAATATGTTTGAACAAACTTAGGAAAGATTATTTACAGAATTTGAAGTCTTTGAATATCTTATTTTAAAGTTTGGACTTGCTATGCAAAAATTCGGATGCATGATATCTCTAGTTCAAATGTGTTGAAAAGTGAGCACAATCTAAGGGGGAGCATTTTTAAACTGTTACAACCTTTAAAACCTCTCTTAGAAGTTTTTTCTTAAATGATAGATCTTCTATCCTAGTTTGTTGGAAGGAAGGAGGTAAATGGAGGTTGGTTGGGTCATAGGCTCATATTGAGCCTTTTGTATGTCAATGTGCTAAAATTGGTTATTTTCTATCATTGACATTAATACTTCTATGTACTACATTGTTTTAATCCATCACATTTTGCATCAAAGTTTGTCATCATCAAAAAGGGGGAGATTGTTAGCCCGAAGGGCAAATCACGTAGTTTTGATTAATGACAAATATTGATGAGGACTAATATGCTTGTATGTTGTGTGATAGGTTTTGTGAACTAAGAAGTATGAAGTCTCATTGCTTTGAAGCCAAAGTGCAAGAACAACTTTAGTAAAGCAAAGTGATTGAAGTTTGAAGAAGGTTATTCTTAGATGATCTAAAGGCATTGAAGACTTGAAGTGTAGAGTGTATATACTTAGTAGGTAAATATCTATGTAAACTCTACACTTGTATCTCTTGGTTATCATTGAATGCATAAGAGAGCATAAAATGAGTCTTATAATCTTAAAAGGCTTTGAATGAATCTTTTTGATGAATGTGGTTTTGTGTCCTAAAAGTTTTTAAGTAAACTTCATATGATCAAAGTAATTTGATTTTGGTTTTTAAACTTATATATGTCTAAATAAGTTTTCTATACATACCAAATGTTTTTCAAACTTATTACAGTTAAATCTTACATGATTTTACAAAGTTTGAACATGTTTCCAAAAAATTCGGTCGTCCGAATTTTGTAGCAAAAGTTTGTTACTATTCTTTCAGAGAAATTCGGAAGAAGATTCGGACGCATGAAGAAAAATTCGGTCGTTCAAAATTTGGCCTTCAGCATGTTCACTGTTTTTCCAGAGAAATTCGGACGAAGATTCGAACGTAGCAGGAAGAATTCGGTCGTCCGAAAAATTCAGACGCAGAATTCGATCGTTCGAATTTCTTGAAAATAGCCGTTAACTAGCCGTTTTATAGCTGTTAAAACTAATTTTCAAATTCTATAAAAGCTATAAACTTGAAATTTTTTGTAAGTTTTTGAATCCTTGAGAACTCTAAGCATTCAAAAGCCTTTTACAAACATTTCTTAAGCTCTCTTATATCTTTTGCATTCAATTGATCAATCAAAAAGACATCAAAGTGTGAAGGTGCAAGTTTGTGTAAAAAATCTACCAACAGGTGGTAACATCTACACACTCTTATATTTTTATCAAATTGTGTTTTTCTACTAGCTCTTGCAAGGTTATCTTGATAACATAAAACCCTTTAGATAAGGGTGATCCTTGAAGTTGTGATTAAAGGTTGTTTAAGATATAAAACCATTGTGTGTGGTGAGCCTTGTTTGTAAAAATTACTAGAAGAGGTTGTGAGTGTAAAACCATAGTGTGGTGAGCCTCTCTTGTAATTTGTAAACCTGAGCATATAGTAGATTGGTTGAAATCCTTAAGTGTAGGCTTAAGGTAGTGGACGTAGATCTTGAGGATCGAACCACTATAAATTTCTTGTGTTCTTTGATCTTACTTTCTTGTATTGCTATGCTATAAATTGCTTATAACTTGACTCATATAATCTGTTATTTGCTTAGACGTATAAAAGGTTTTAATTTGTGAAAATTATCAAAATACCTAATTCACCCCCCTTCTTAGGTATTTCAGTATGAATACACTTGTCCATGTGCAAGTAGATATCTATTCTAGTTCTTCTCTACCCGATGAATTTTGAGATGGCATTAAACTTGCCATTTGATATCTTTTTGAGATAGTTTATCTTGAATATTGAGAAAATTCAAATCCTGTTGAGATGAATATGCACGATATGCATTACCTATATGATCTACATAAATCATGCATTTATAGACATGTGTTAAGTATAACAGCCATATCTTCAAATCATGTTGAAGAAATAGAAATTCATGATGTTGGTTGAGAATATGTGTGATCATGATTAATGTATTCCAGATAAATCTATATTCTTTAAGAAGGAATTCTATCTCTTCTATTGAATGATAATAATGTTTGGAATATATCTAAGGAAATATAAAGTATATTTTTACTCACAAGCTTCAGAAGAGATGTGATATTGATGTGCAATGAATTTGATCATTTGACAAATCTGTTCCCTAAGATCTTACCGATAGCAATATTTGATTGGAAAGTATTGGTTAAGAAATCTCAAAAGATTTTCTTTTCAAGGGGAGAAATAATGACATAAAGAATAGTGTACACTTTTTCCTTCACGAGAGTTTTTTTCCCATCGGGTTTTTATCTAGTGAGGTTTTAACGAGACATATTCTCTATGTTATGAACATCCAAGGGGGAGTGTTATGAAATAATATATGGATGCTCATATTAGTCAGTTTCCTGAAGAGAACTCGACTCCCAAAATATGTCAGTTTCCTAAAGGGAACTCGGCTTCCAAAATATAACTCCTAATCAGATTTGGTTTCCTTTCTCTATTAGATTTTGAGTTTCCATAAGCTCTTGTACTATGAGTCTATATATAGGGTCATATGATAACAAGATGATGAGAAATTGGTTTTGATTATTGAGTTCTGCTTTCTCTCTCTATATTTTCTCTATCCTTTAGATTTATATTATTTTCCAAACATATTGAGTGACACTTTTACTTTAATTCTGCGTTGCCAAGACTTAAATTTATAACAAAGAAAAGATTGTGGGTTACTTGTTGGCTAAATGACTTGTTTTTGTGTTGGGTTGACCCAATAAACTTTATACCTTATTTAATAGTTTTAATTTAATTTTATTTTGGGTTCAATTTATTATGTCCTAACTTTTTTATTTGCATTTAGTCCAGTACATTTTGAATTTTTCTTCAAGTGGACTCGGACATCATTTAAGGAAACTTAGAATGCACCTCAATTCGACCAGCCAAAGAATAATTGGTTTCTTTTCTTCAATTAAATTTCAAGAATCAAAATTGAAAAAATATATTTTTTATTTATTCTTGATTAAATAGGTTTATTTATTTGCTTAAAATTTCTTTGTCTACAAATGCCCCACTTCATGACTTATATGAAATGCTTGGTCAAAGAGCATGTACATAAGGCTTAAGTAATTTAAACACTTTTTGTGGGCCACTTTTATTACGCCCATTAGATTTCTTGAAACTCCATATCTTTGGAACAATTTAGCAGTTTCAAAAAGAATCTACCCAATCTCGTTAAATCTCACAGTCTTTATAAAATCGGTTTAGGATTACCAATGCCAATTTAATTTAGAAATGTCCAAATTATACTCCTCATCAGAATATTTTCTTAGAAGTTAATTTCCAAAAAAAAATAATTTTTAGGCCTTGTTTGTTTGACAATAAAGGAAAGTAATGTGCAAAAATTTAAATCTCAATCATTTGTATCTGCAGATTGTTATTGTAATTAAATTCTATTGCTATGTTTTGATAGTCTGAAAAATTGATAAGGAAAATTTAGTACTACATTGAGTCTTTAAATGTGTAAAATAAAAAAATTATTAATTTTAAAAAATTCTAAATTTTTTGCTAATATGATTCATATCATTATACAATTTAAAGTATATTATTTTTGTGAATAGGATAGAGTAACTAAAAAATAAAATTTTTCATATTTCAATGTTCTTTATTTTTATTTAGCGATATACACTATTATTTTTATAGTGGAGTTTACATTCAATTATTTGAAAATATTATCTTTATATTCCTAAATGCATGTTCTTAGAAAAAATATTATCTTCATGAAATGTTCGAATTCCAATATGGACAAAAATAACATTTGATCTTTTATAAAATTAAACTATTTCTCAAGCATTTAATAATTTTTCTTTAGATAATTTTTCTGTAGATAATGATATTACTTCTCCTAATGGAGGTATTTGTATTTACTTTAATTTTGTTTGGTATAAGGAGAAGGGAAGTAAATTAGAAATACTTTTCCTTACTTGGTTGTATGAAAAGTGGAAGGAAATGGAAGGATATTTAGCTATGTTTACAAATTTAACCTCTCTTTAAATACTCTAATTATGATAAAGGTGAAAGTTGAGGACATAATGGTCTTTTGAATACCAAATACCTCCCAATCCTTTCAAAAGTGGAAGGATTGGAATTACTAATGTGGGAGGGGAGAGCTCCCTCTCCACATTTACTCTCCTCCCTTCTTTTCCTCCGACCAAATGAAGTAAAATACCCGTTTACTTCCTCTTCCCTTTTCCTCTCTCTTTTCCTCCCAACCAAACTAGGCCTTAGGTGTTTGACACACTATGGTCAAAAAAGTTTTTTTCATGCCATTATGGACCTTAAAGTAGTTGTGCTCCCCTAATAAGCTCCTAGCAATATCATTTGGCCAAAAAACTCATGATCCACTCGTGTGACATTTTTTAGATGGTACAATAAGTATAATACATATTTCTATTTAAAATACACTCACGCTACAAGTAGTGTGCCCTAATTTGGCAGAAAGATACTAAATCAAACACTACAAGAACTTTGAATTTTTGTGACAGATTTTTTGCGACGGATTAGCTATTTGTTGCCCATTTGCGACGGAAAAGTTTTCGTCTCAACTTTGCAATAGATGTGTGACGAAATATCTTTGGCATCTTCTTGCGACACATTTGCGACGGAAAAAAAAATTGAAAATTGTCACAATTATGTGACAGATTTGCGATGGGTTTTTAATTTTTAAAAAGAAAATATAAAGCTGTTGCAAATCTGTTGCAAAATTGTGACGATTTTGCGAAGAATTTCTTATATATATATTTTTAATATATATATTTTCGTCGCAAAATTAGGACTATTTTACGATGCAAAATTCAAATTTTTTGTAAAAACATTATGTCGCTATTCTGTCGCAATTTTGCAACAATTTAACGATAGTATTACTTAATTTAAAAATATTAAAAATTTGATTTCGTTGTAAAGTCGTTCTAATTTGTAAAAAATTTGCGACAATTTTTATTATAATTATTAAAAATAATTATTAATTATAAATACAATTCAATTTGAAATTTTAATTTTTAATTAAATATTTTAAAAAATTTTAAATAATGGTTTTCAATAATTTTTAAATAATTATTTTAAAAAATAAGCATAATTAAACAATAATTTAAAATAAAAAATTAAATTAAAATAAAAATAATTAAGCCATTAAATGCCAATATTTTATGTGTACAACATTGAAAAATATTATACAAAATTTATGAAACAATAGAAGGCAACGTTGCAGATGATAGAGGGGGCAAATGTGGATTTGGAGGACCAGTCGTTGGTGGATGGTTGTCAGACGGATCAATCGTATAATTCTCATCAGTCCCGTCCGCCCGGTCTCCAGAATCTGGTATAAAAAATGGAGGTAGAGATGGAAAATGTGGCGGAGGCAGATGCAGTGCCTCGGACATTGCTCATAAATACTGGTCCAAGCTAGCAAAGCGTTGTTGGAAATAATCGCGCATCGACCTCTCTCTCTGCAACTGACTATACAGAGATACATACTCAAGATGCAATGTGATCGAGCAAGCTGTCGGAACAGAGGTCGACGTGGACTGACATAACCTCCGTCGCACGTGAGCTACCTCAGAACCCAATCCAAAAATTCGATTCTTCGAAACACCGCAAGCAACTTCTACAAATAAGGACTTCTCATCTGTTTGATATTGAGAAGTCACTGAATCCTGAGACTCTATCTGTGAATAGCGCTTATTCAAAGCATTGACACTATCCTGTAAATTAGATGCATCATAAATTTATGATAGTGTATACTAATAAAAAAATTAGTATAAAATATTTTAAATATAATCTGTAAACATACTAACGTATGTTGTGATTTCTCACAGACAAACGTGCCTTTTTTTGGCCATTCTTATACGTGTGCGTCGCCTCATACATATCGATGAAGTAGAAGTCATCTCCACGCTCTTTACGCTACAATTATATTAATATAAATGTTAAGTAATTATATTATATTTAAATAACAATGATAAAAAAATAATGGTTATCATCCGACGCTCGTGCTTGCTAAAGGAGATACATCCTCTCGTGTGAGTCGATCCTGGAGCGGTTGCTCTGTTCTGCTTAGTAGCAGCTGAAACACGCTTGAATTTCTCCGTGCTCCAGTGATCCCACCAAAGTTGGCTCCAAATTTTAGCAGATATCCACAGTGGACATTTCCCCTTACATTGAGCCTTTGATAGCTGATCGATATACGATGAGTACATTTTCCGTCCTAAATACGTCGTATTTGGTCAGCATGCTCTGAGAGCCATCGATAACGTCTCTGCAAAGTCATAAAAAAGAATACCAAATATGTAATATATATATATATATATATATATATATATATATATATATATAAATTTCCTAATTTGTTACTTACACTTCACATTTGGAACCACATGTCCCGAAGCTCCAATGGGACTGCCTTAAAATTAGGGTACGGTCCAATGAAATGCCAGTGAAATGTATCCGATATCGAATGCACAGTCCCCTCTGATGGGAAGAAACTATTCCATTACACAAATAAATAGTTAGTTATTCAACAAAATTTTGAATATTTTTTTTGAAAGTAAATAGAAACTTACTCGTCACAACTCGGGGCTATCATAATGCGGGTATCCTCTATTTGAACCCCACCCATAGAAGCAGCAATGGAGGGTATCGCAGAAGTTGTGGTCGAAGGCGTATGCTCAGACTCTACTACTCGTGGGTCATCCTCACTCGGTAAAGCCATCGGTTCGGGTAAGGATGAAGAAGGAGTACAATCACTCATCCTACACGAACTTGATCTACGTGGAGGCATCTGAAAAGTAAGAAAATATTCGTTAGCTATGTACTCACTAATTATTTGTAAAAAATAACATTAAATAAATTTAAACATTAAATAACTAACGTAGCATATGCATACGTTGGCATACAAGTTATTCACTTTTTTCGTCATCTAAAAAGTATCAATATCATCCTCGCTCGAATCATCTTCTGATTCCCATTCACTTTCAACTTCAGTATCATAATCATTAACGTCATTATATTCCGTGCTTCCTGATTCATTATCATCCAAAATGTCCCCTTCACCTGATTCATGCACAAGTTTACCGATTATATCATCTTCACCACGTATACTAAATGTTATCGATTCATCTACATCTTCTTGATATGGTCTCTCAACAATGGGTGCATCATTCACGTGATGTGCCTTCGATTTGCATACTCATATCCAATCAGACTTATTCCTTCTACTTCCAGGATAGGTGACATAGTATACTTGTCGAGCTTGCACAGCCAATACAAATGGATCGTATTTTGGGTACCTTTTCCTATAACTAACATCTACAGTTTTGTAATGTGAGTGAACCCTGACACCTCTGTTAACCACAGGATCATACCAGTCACACTTAAATAAAACAACATTCCGACATGGAAGAACATAACAAAAATATATAGGAAAAAAATAAAAAAAGAAAAAATTTAAAAAACATTAAAAGCGTTAAGGAAGCGTAAAAAATTTTCGGCAGCATCTCCGCTGTAAAATGAACATTTTCCAGGCACAAGGCCACCATAATGAATCCTTCACGTCTCAAATTAATTCTCACAAAAATTTATTCCACGTAGATATATTCAAAATTCATAAGACAAACAAAACTATTATAAATATTTTCACAAAATTAAAAAACATTAAAACCAGTCCCAATTACAAAAAATAAAAAAACATATAAAAAAACACATTAAAAACACTGCTTCGTATAGTCATTATAGATGTGTTGTTCGATTGCCTAAGATTCCTTCGGGAATGCTAGTACCTAATGAAACATAGTACAGAGGGCATATGAACTACGTTGATGTTTACTATATTTATATATTCATATCTAATATACAGTTTTCCAGGCTACGAAAAATATTATAAACACTTTTCCAAAATTAAAAAATATTAAAAATAGTACCAATTACAAAAAAATAAAAACAATACTGCAAAAAATAAAAAAATAAAAAAGAAAACTAAAAATCAGAAAAAAATAAAAATAAAAAAATAATAAAAAAAAAAACAAAGATCAGAAAAATAGAACAAAAATTAAAATAGAACATTAAAAATCAGAAAACAATAAAAATTTTAAAAAATAAAAGTAAAAAACAATAAAAATAAAATAATACAGAACAATAAAAATTAGAAAAAAACCAGTACAATAAAATTACGGGAGAAAAAAAAACAAAAACACAGTTAAATAAAATATAGGAAAAACATAACAAAAAAAAGCATGCAACTAAATTCTGGAAAAAAAATAGAACAATAACATTCCGAAACAAAAAATAGAACAATAAAATTTTGGAAAAAAATAAAAGAAAAAAACTAACAGAACAAAAATTCAAACGGATAATTCAAAAAACTGAACAACAAAATAAATAAAATAAGAAACAAAAAAAAAAAGAAAGGAGTCTCGCAATTTACCTCGGTCTGGCAGCGGTGGGAGGCAGGTAGGGAGAAACGGCAGTACGGGCGACAAGCGGGGAGGAACGACAGCGGTGGCGGCGGAGGGTGGAGGTAAGTTGGAGAAACGGTGAGAGAGGGAGACCAAGAGAGGCAAAAATAAGAGTTCAGATTCTGTTAAGAAGAATGAGGTTGCAACGGTAATTTCTGTCGCAAATTCGTAGCAGAATAACGACGGATTTGCAATGGATATTATTTTAAATTTTATTTAATAAAGGTAAAAAATCTGTAACAAATCTATCGTTATTCTGCTACGGAATTGTGACTGGTGTTTCTTTTATTTTTTATAACAACGGCTAAAATATCCGTCGTCAAAACGTCGCAAATTTACGAAGGTCTTGCGACGGAATCAATTTGAATGTGGCGGCTATTTTTCGCGGTTGAAAATTTCAAATTTTGTCGCAAATGTATTGTAAATTTGCTACACATTTGCAAAGAATTTGCGAAAATAGTTAATTTCTAATATGTTTTTTAAATATTTTTCTTTCTCTTCCACTCCTCCAATAAGTTTCTGGTTAAGATTTGTTAATAATCAATATTTATGAAATATATGTATGTAATTATCGTATATGTTGTGCTAATATAGGTAGTAACCTCATCAACACTATATGTTGTATAATATTACATATTATAAATTGGTCATACTAAAAGCTATAAGTATTAGTATTATATACATGTGTAATATACTTTTACATATTTTGTATCATGTGTTATTATAATTGTAAGACCTAAGAGGGGGGGTGAATTAGGTCTTAGGCTAATTATCTAAATATTTTCCCTTTTTACAAATCCTTTCCTTAATAAAAGTTCTTCTTTAATTCCACAAGCTTCAAGTTTATATGTGATGTGATGGTTAAGATAATGTCATCAAACTACAACCAATCAATCCACAACAATCAATAAGTAATAATAACATGAGCATGTAAATAAATAAAGCTATAAGAAAATGAACACACGATTTATAGTGGTTCGATCTCTCCAAGATCTACATCCACTACCTTGAGTCCACACTCAAGGATTTCAACCAATCCACTATATGCTCAAATTCAACAATTACATAAGAGGCTCACCATACAATGGTTTTACACTCACAACCTCTTTTAGTAATTATACAAACAAGGTTCACCCTTCCACAAGGGTTTTATATCTAAAGACAACCTAAAGACCAATATAATCAAAGGCTCACCCACAAACGGGTTTTACACCACAACCTTGATTAATCTAGTCTATGGCTCACCCTAACACAAAAGGGTTTTATGTCACAAGATAACCTTGCAATGAGTTAGTAGAAAAACAGAATTAAAATGAAGAATGGAGTTTGGATATTACCAACACTTCTTGGTGGATAATTACAATTGCTAGCACCACTTCACCTTTGCCTTTGGAATCTTGAATGTACACCTTTGAGCACAAGGCAATTTGAGAGCTTTTCAATTTAATTTGATGTAAAACAAGTTAGAGCATGTAAGATTTGTTAAGTTCAAAGTTGTTCTAAAACATCTGGAGTTTATGGCTTTTATAGAATTTGAAAATCAGTTCAAACAGCTATACAACGGCTAGTAACGGCTAGTTTCAGGAAAATTTGGACGACCGAATTCTGCGTCCGAATTTTTCGAACGACCGAATTTTTCCTGCTGCGTCCGAATCTTCTTCCGAATTTCTCTGGAAGAACAGTGACCATGCTGAAGGCCAAAATTCGGACGACCGAATTTTTTGGACTGCGTCCGAATCTTGCATCCGAATTTTTCAAACTTTGTCAAAACATATTCAAATCAATTCAAACAAGTTGGAAAACATTCTAGCCTCAAAGATAAGTCATTAAAGACCTTTTAAGTGCAAAAACCATTTATGAAAACTTGATAATTTAGATAAGTTCAAAACCATGAAACCATTTAAATCAAGTTTTGTGCTCTCAATTGCAACTCATAGATTCCAAGGCTTAAGAGTGTAGGGTTTACAAAGTTTACCTATTAAGCACGTGCAACCTACACTTCATGTCTTCAAAGCCTTCTAATATCTTGAACAAACTCTTCAATCTTCAATCACTTTGATATATTTGAGTTGTTCTTGCATTTTAGCTTCAAGGCAATGAGACTTCAAACTTCTTAATCCACAAATCCTATCACACAATATAAACATATTAGTTCTCATCAATATTTGTCATTAATCAAAACTACATGATTTGACCTTAAGGCTAACAATCTCCCCCTTTTTGATGATGACAAACTTTGATGCAAAATGTGATGGATTTAAAACAATGTAGTACATAGAAGTATTAATGTCAATGATAAAAAATAACCAATTTAACACATTGACATACAAAAGGCTCAATATGAGCCTATGACCCAACCAACCTCCATTTGCCTCCTTCCTTCCAACTACTAGGATAGAAGATATAGCATTTAAGCATTAAGAAAACTTCTAAGAGAGGTTTTAAAGGTTGTAAAAGTTTAACAATGCTCCCCCTTAGATTGTGCTCATTTTTCAACAAGTTTGGACTTGAGATACTATGCATCCGAATTTTGACATATCAAGTCCGAACTATAAAATAAGTGAAATGAAAGCTTCAATTTTTGAAAATAAGCTTTTCTAAGATTGTTCAAACATAGTAAAAGAGATTGAAACATGTTTGAATCACTTTGAACAACAAAAGAGCACATTTTGGCAACAAAATATGGATGCATCCGAATTTCAGAACATGCATCCGAATTTTTAAACCTTGCATCCGAATTTTTTGATCTTAAGTCCAAACTGCAATAAATTCAATATAATGAATGTTTGAAGTGAAATAAAGTGTTCCTAAGGTTGTTCAAACATAATGGAAGAGATTAAAACATATTTGGATCAATTTGAACAACAAAAGAGCATGTTTTGGCAACAAAATATGCATGCATCCAAATTTTTAAAACATGCATCCGAATTTTTAAAACATGCATCCGAATTTTGAGCTTTCAATTCCAAACTATAAAATATGTGAGATAACAACTTCTATTTTTGAAAATAAGCTTTTCTAAGATTTTTCAAATATGATAGGAAGGATTAAGATAGTTTTCAAACAATTTGAACAATAGAAAAACATTTTTGGCAAGAAAGTTTGGATGCATCCGAACTTTTGGTCTGCATCCGAATTTCAAGTCCAAATTTTTGGAAACAAGTTGAAAAGGTGATTTTGCATTTTCAAATGAACTATAGAAGTACTCAAATATGTATAGCTACAATAGCACTTAGTTTAGCTTTGCAAAACCACAAAACTCATGTATTTAATTGTTTTCATGATATAATGTAAAGTCATAGGTCAAGTCAAGAACCATGATAAAAACTTCACAATCCCAACTTAACCATTTTCAAAATCTCAGAAAATAATCATTTTAAATTTCAAATGCAACCAATTAGTTTCACAGTACACATTCATAGCACATTCACATTACACATCACAATTACATCAAGCAATTGCAGTACAACAAACACATAGCATATTTTGTTCTTTCTCCCCCTTGACATATGCATGGATTTTCGAAAAATTCACACATTTTCTATTCATGCATGAGGAATTCCATTGCTATTTCATATTTTCACACATTTTGTCATCACATTTCTTATACCATTTCTTCTCCCCCTTTTGTCATCACTCAAAGATGGGATTAATGAAAATGAGACAACATGTATCACATATAAGCAGTATATTGATCAACTCTCATTTGGCAATTTAGCAACGTATTGACCAACTCTTATAAACAGTATAGTTCTAGTCAAATAATTATCATCCTAACAGCAATAATCATTATGTAGCATCTCAACAATAATAAATTGACTTCTTCTCTCCCTTTTTATCAGCAATTTAAACTTGGGGTGAGAGAACTTGGACAACAAAAGTGAAACAAAAGAAGCTCTTATCACAGAGATTTCACATATTGAGCTTCAAATCATTATAATGACTAGAAAGGCACAAGTAAATTTCAATATTAAAGCATAACATGTGCATCAAGGAATAAACTAAAATAAGCATCAAAATAGAGTTTAGGGATAGAAAGGCTTAGTCTTGGATGCGTTTCATGGTCTTCACTTCCAAATTTGTTTGTTATGATGGTCATGTCTCCCTTGAGCTCTATATGATGGGGTCCTTCATTTGTTGACTCCTTACTCGTGTAGTTCTGCTTTGGAAAGCTACCAATTTGAGAGGGTCTTTGGATCTTCTTTCTTTGAACCACATTTTCCTCCCTTGGCTGAAGGATATTGGTGATGGATTTGTGCATTGACTTTGTTAAACTTCCTTCACCTCCTTCTTCTTGCTTGTTCTCTTGGGCTTTATAGGGACTTGCACCATTTAAAACCACTTGAGAAATCTTTCTCAAGTCTTCTTCCATATTCTTGACTCTAGCTTCTAAACCATCAAATTTGCCAAGAATTATTAGAGCAAAAAGACTTGAAGAATTTGTCCATCTTCTTCATTTCCTCTATATGGTTGTCCAATATTTCTTGAAACACCTTGGCAACTATGGTATCACCTCTAGTGAGATTTTCATCTTCAACTTTTTTTCCTTCAATAGAGAGTACCTCTTCAAATAGACTTCTTTTTGTGGGGTTGCTCCCCCTCACTAGATGACCCATGCCTCATTTTAGGTTTCCTTTCTCCAGTAAGGATTTCCTTTTTATCCTCTTCTTCTTCTTCATTTTCTTCTTCCTTCTTTTCTTCATCATCGCTAGCATCTCTTCTATCACCCTTAGAGGATTTTCTCTTCTAGCCATTCATATATTATCATCATCAAGTATCCAAGGAATTTTGTTTAGTGAGTTGTTGGTGTAGACTTCTTCACTCTTTATTGGTAAACCACTAGAAAGCAATTTTCACTTGGAAATACTTGAAAATTCCTGTCAATGACTTTCCATACGACAATGGCTTATGCTCTGTTCTTCTAGCTGCCATTATATTCTTTAGCACTATATATATATATATATCCAAAATTCAATTTTCTTTTCTTATGCATGGCTAGCATAATTACAACATACATATTATCAACAGAATATTTGTGTTTAAAGTATGCTATAATCAAGGTAGTAAGCATGTGATGCAAAATCCTTTCACTAGCATCAAAAAAAAATTTTTTTTATCTCTCTCTCTTTCTCCTTTCTAGTCTTGAGGCTTCTACCATTTGTACAGGCATTTTCAATCCTTACAAGTGAGTATAACTTACTTATAAAACAATGTTCCCCGGAAGAATAATGTCTAAACCCAACATCCTCAACATCACAAATTCTATTGAGCAATGCATTATCAATCTCAAAAATCAACTTGTGATATTCTTGAAGAACACCACTGAATAGCTTTATTACCAACTTTCTCAACTCTTTCTTCCTTAATATTTGCATAAACTTCATAAACTAAAGAAGGTAATAGCATTCATCAAACATAGGCAAACTAGTCCAGCTCACATCATTTAAAAATGATTGTATATTACCCATTTCGAATAGTTTGATGACATCCACCTTGTGGCTTGGATTTATCTTATGGTTCCTTTGTGCCCAATCATCAAGTTCAGTAGCAGCCTCCACTGTGACAAATCTATCCAGCCATGACATGCTTTGCAAAACATGAACCTTCCTTGGTTCATTGATCACTGATCCTCCTTCTCTTTCTTTGGCTTTTCCCTTTCCTTTTCCCGTGCTAGGCATCTTTGTCCTCACCTGAAGCTACAACACTTGAATATACTCATTAGTCATTGATTTTTTTTTTAAAATTTCTAAGCTTCTTCTAAGAGTGGTTAAACCTTTCTTCGACTAATGGCATAGTAAGAATATCATTAATTTGTTCATTAGTACAAATATGCTTTAAACAAATATTACCCTTAGTAGAATGATCTCTAATGAGATGAAGTTTGATCTCTATATGCTTTGTCCTAGTTTGTTGAATAGTATGATGATCAATTTATTGCATTAGTGTTATCACATAACATAGCCACACATTTGAAATATAGACCATAATCACTTAGAGTATCAATACAGTAATAGAGAATGTGTTTAACAACAATCAAATGAAACTCTTTAGGACAAGATGAAATCTAGCACACAAGCACATGACAAACATAATATTGGCTCTTCTTGCTGTCAAATAGAGTTGACTACTCCTATGAAACCATTTTATTCTTGTCAAGCATAGTTGATAAACTTATGGATGCTTATACCTTAACTTGATTCATAAAAGTGTCATCCTTGGTTTGCTTGATTTGTAGGTCAAGAAAGAAATTGAGTTTTCCTATCATGCTTATTTCAATTTTACTTTGCATCAACTTGGAAAACACATCACAAAGTGAAGTATTAGAAGCACAAAAAATTGTATCATGTATTCGGACAAGTTATAGATCATTGTTGCATGAGGATTTTATAAAAGGGTAGTTTCAGTTTTCCTCTTGAAAATCTTTTGAAAGAAGAAAAACACTCAATTTTTCATACAAAACTCTAGTAGCTTGTTTTAAATCATACAAAGCTTTGTATAATTTGAAAACATGGTTAGGAAACTTTTCATGATCAAAACAGGGTGATTGTTCCACATAAATCTCTTCCTCAATAGAACCATTTAGAAAAGCTCTTTTGACATTCATTTGAAATAATTTAAAACCTTGAAAGAAAGAAAAAGTCAAAAGCATTCTTATGGACTTAAGTCTAGTATTCGGAACAAAGATTTCATCATAAACAATTCACTCTTCTTGATTGAATCCTTGGGTGACAAATCTAGATTTATTTCTTACACCTTCCTCGTATTCATTGAGTTTGTTTCTAAAAACCATTTAGTTCCACTAATGGAATGATCATGAGATTTAGGAATATCCAAATGTTGTATCTTTCAAATTTATTTAATTCCTCTTGTATAGCAATAATCCAAAAATCATCACACAATGCATCATCAATATATTTAGGCTCATTATGAGATAAAAGATCAAAGTTATTGATAAAGTACCGCCTTATTTTTACTCCTTGGGAGATATCACCAATGATTTGCTCCTTAGGGTGTCCTCTTGAATATCTTAGGTTCTTTGAGATCTCTTGGTCACCACTAGGTTGGTCATCTTGATTTTGTTAAAGATGGTGAGGAAACTTTAAAAATAGATGAGGGAGTAGTGATGATAAAAGAAAGAGAGGAAGAAGGTGAGAAAGAAAACGAGAAGGAGAAGAGAAAAATGAGGGAGAAGAAGAGGAAGAAAAACATGAGAGTGAGGAAGATGAAAACAATGAGGAAGATGAAAACAATGAAGAAGATGATGCAAATGGTGAGAGGAATGATGAGAATGATAGTGATGATAGAGATGATGATGATTGTCTTGGGAATCTTCAACAGTCACTTGAAGCACAAGACTAAAGAGAGTTATTTGATAATCAAATGAGTTGGAAGTATAAAAATTCTTAAAGTTCTCACAATTTCTCAAAAATCTAAAGTTTATGGCTTGTATAAAGCTTGAAATTCAATTCCAACGTTCAAATAATGGCTAGTAACAGTAAATTTTGGCCAACCAAACTTGGACTACTGTGTCCAAATGATCATTTGAACTTCTCTGTGTACTAGGTTGCCAAGATAAATTCGATCGATCGAACTTAGACATATTTATCTGATGGTCGTCCGAATTTCTTTGAAAATTCAGTAGCCAAGGTTCTAGTTCGGATGTTCAAATTGGAGTCTGAAGTTTTCAAGCTTTGTCAAAATATTTGAAAATCTACTATAATATGTTTGAAATCATTTTTTGACTAAAAGATAAGTCATTAAAAAACTTTTGAACTATAAGCCATTATCAAATATTTGATAAATCAAGAATGATCAAAGCCTTTTAAGGTTTAAAAACCAAGTTTTGTGCTCCCTTATGTATTTTATAGATCCATGGATAAGAAGTGTAAGGTTTAGAAGAAGATACCTATTAAGAAAAGACAAACCTACACTAGTGTCTTTAAAGCCTTCAATCTTCTAGGATAAGCTCCATATTCTTTCTCATTTGAGTTGTCCTTAGCATTGTAGCTTCGAGGCAATGAGAATACTTGGCTTCTCATTCCAAAAATCCTGTTAGACAATTAGCACATGCATTAGACTTCATCAATGCTGCCATTAATCAAAACTACTAGATTTGCCCTTAGGGCTTAAAATCTCCCCCTTTTGATGATGACAAACTTTGATGCAAAATGTGATATATTTAAACAATGTAGCACAAAGATACATTAATGCCATAGATGAATGATAAACACTTTGGCACAATTACATTTGAAAGGCTTATGGTGAGCCTATGGCCCAACCAACCTCCATAGGCCTCCTTCTTTCCATCCAAATAAGGATATATCATTTAAGCATAAAATAATATTTCTAAGAGACATTTTAAAGGTTAAAAAAGATTGTCCAAGCTCTCCCTTAGATTGTGCTCATTTTTCTACAAGTTTGGACTTGAAGTGTTGTAAGTGTGAATTTTGAAATTTCAAGTTCAAATTGCAAAATATACAAATAATGACTGTGATTTTTGAAAATATGCTTTCCTAAGGTTGTTCAAACATTCTAGAAAATATTGAGATAGGTATTGAGAAAGTTTGGACGCGTCCGAACTTTTGGTAAAAGTTTCAAAAAGGGAATTTTGCAACATAAGTACTTAAACTCAATCACTCAATCATCAAGGTAAGATAATCAACATTCATAATCATCATGATCATTCATGTCAATATATTGTCCAAACCATATCAAGTCAATCAATCACATTTAATTTCATTTTGCAATCAATTGTATCACTTCTTCCCTTTTTATCATCAATCAAATGTTGGGCAATCAAAGTGAAGTTAGATCAACAAAAAGGGCTCTCAACACAAGTGTATCATCATTGAGCTTCAAAACATTATATAAGCTAGAAAGGCACATCGAAATATGATATGTAAGGATACATAGACTAGGCATGGCACGAAATATTCATGAAATGCATAAGCTATACTAAATACATAAATTAGAAAAGCAATGAAATCAGAGAGGGTTAAGAAGTGTTTAGTCTTGAATTCTCTTCATGGTCTTCACTCAGCGATGGCCATATTTCTTTTGAGTTCAATATGGAGGGGACCTTCACTTGCTAGCTCCTTCCCGGTATAATTTGGCTTTAGAGTTGTAGCCAGTCGAGAAAATCTCCTAGCTCCTTTCTTCTTTGCCACATGCTTCACTCTTCCTTGGCTAGAAAAGATGGTAGAAGGTGAGGTGATTTTTGCTTTCTCAATTAAGCTTCCTTCTTCACCAACTTCCTCTTGCCTTTCCTCTTGATCTCCACTTTCTTGATCTTGTTTTTCATTCTATTCTTCTTCTTTTTGCACGCCTTTATCCTCCTCTTTATTTTTCTCACTTTCTCTAGCCACTAATTCAAAATCATCCCCATGGTCATTATCATCATCCTTACTACTCTCTCCTTTCTGTTCATTATCACTATCGTCATCTTTATCCTCATCTTGCACTTCTTTCTTTTCCTCCTCATCTTGATCATCATCTTTCTCTTCTTCTCCACCTTGAGGTTTGTATGTTCCTTCACTACTTTGAGAGTATCTTATCAATAGCTCCTCTGTATTTTTCACTCTAGTCTCCAATCCATCAAGCTTTCCAAGAACCGTAGGAGCAAAGGATTCAAAGAACTTATACATTTTCTCTATCTCCTTGGTGTGATTGTTTAGAGCTTTTTGAAATACCTTGGCAATAATTGTATCTCCTCTAGTAACCCTTTCCCCACCAAGATCTTCTTCAACATTCGGATGTGATTGAGGAATTGGCATGTCTTCAAACAATCTTCTTTTGGAGGAAGGTTGCTCCCCCTCACTTACTGAATCATGCCTCTTCTTAGTCTTCATCTCTCTTGCTTGAACCTCTTCTTCATCTTCCTCTTCTTAGTCTTCAACTCTCTTCACTCTTTTCTTGTCTTTCATTTCTTAAAGGAGTCTCCCTCTTTGTTCCCCATATACCGTCCTCATCAAGAGATAGTTACATCCTCTTGAGAGATTCACTTGTATATAGCTCCACTTTTGATGGCTAGTCCTCTTCAAGGGAATTGGACTTAAAAGTGCTTGAAAATCTTTGTAAGCAACCTTTCATCAAGCAAGGCCTTGTTTCCTGTCCTTCCTACTCCCATCATATGCTTCAATGACATATATATCCAAAATTCAACCTTCTATGTTCACAAAATGCAAGCATAATCACAATGTGCATGTTTCCAATGGATGATTTATGAGCGAAATTTGGAATTATCAAATTGGTAATCATATGATGTAATACTCAGTCTCTAGCATCAAATGCCTTGATTTCCCATTCCTTTATTGATCTAAATCTCCGACCATTGGTGAATGCTTCTTCAAACCTTTCATTTGTAAAGAATTCATGAATATAGCTATGTTGCCCCAAGGAATTTAGCTCCTTTATCATCTACTCCACATATCCTATTTACCAATGCATCATCGAATTCAACATCAATTTGAGACACTCTTGAAGAATACCATTGCATGACATCATCCCCAACTTGCTCAACACTTTTGTCTTTGAGATTAGCATAAAATTCAGACACAAAGGAGGGGTAGTAATATTCATCAACAACTAGCAAACTACTCCAACTCATTTCTCCAAAGAGAGAAGGAACATTACCCTTTCAGGAGGGTTCATCCCAATCAACTTTGTGTACATGAATGATCTTCCTATTTCTTTTGCACCATTCTTCAAATTCCAAGATAGCCCTTGTTGATACAAATCGATCCACTCCTAAGGAGGTTTGAAGATTGAAGATTGAAGAGTTTGTTCAAGATGTTAGAAGGCTTTGAAGACATGAAGTGTAGGTTGCATGTGCTTAATAGGTAACCTTTGTAAACCCTACACTCTTAAGCCTTGGAATCTATGAATTGTAATTGAAAGCACAAAACTTGATTTAAATGGTTTCAATGATTTTGAACTTACCTAAATTATCAAGTTTTCATAAATGGTTTTTGCACTTAAAATGTCTTTAATGATTATCTTTGAGGCTAAAATGTTTTCCAACTTGTTTGAATTGATTTAAACATGTTTTGACAAAGTTTGAAAAATTCGGATGCAAGATTCGAACGCAGGGCAAAAAATTTGGTCGTCCGAATTTTGTAGCAAAAGTTTGCTACTGTTCTTCTAGAGAAATTCGGAAGAAGATTCGGACGCATGAAGAAAAATTCGGTCGTCCGAATTTTGCAGCGAAAAATTCGGACGCAGACATCGGTCGTCCGAATTTTCTGAAACTAGCCGTTTTAACTGATTTTCAAATTCTATAATGGCTAGAAACTCTAGATTTTTGAAAGAACTTTTGCACAAAAGAAATCCTTGAAGTTCTAACTTGTTTTACATCAAAATTATATCAAAAGATCTCAAATTGCCTTGTGCTCAAAGATTGAAATTCAAGATTCCAAAGGCAAGAAGTGAAGTGGTGCTAGCAATTGTATTCATCCACCAAGAAGTGTTGGTACCATTCAAACTCTCTTTTATATTATTGTTGTGATTGATACAAGGTTGTCAAGAGACTTAAAACCCTTGTGGAGGGTGAGCCATAGACTAGATTAATCAATGTTGTTGTGTAAAACCCATTGGTGAGGGTGAGCCTTGGATTAGATTGGTCTAGGTTGTCTAGTGACATAAAACTCTTAGTGATAAGAGTGAACCTTGTTTATTATATTGAAAAGAGGTTGTTGTGGTAAAACCCATTGAAGGGTGAGCCTCTTGTGTAATTGCTTGGACTAAGCATATAGTGATTTGTTTCTTCAGCACCGAGTGCTTCGGTGGCTAAGGCGTCGAGATCACATACCTTAGGCACGACGTTCGTGTCAATGGGTTGGTCCTCATCTGCAAAGTATTTAAAATCTATCAATTATCGTAATAATCAACAATTGTTAATGAATGGATGTTGCTCGTGAACAATTGTTTTTACGTACCTTCAGCATAGGCCTGGGTGATCTCAAGGACTCCCTTGTCATCCATAACCCTCTCTGTCGCTATCAGATCATACTGTTGGGCCTCATTCGGCTCAACGGAGGGGCTATGAGCTGGATAAGGATCGGGGTTCACCTCTGCACTAGGTTGTTGACTCTTCGGGCTTGCCTCGCCTTGTTTAAACCGCTGGGGAATCAGATGGCCGTATGCAACTCCAATCGACTGGCCCTCTTCGTCAAGCTCCTCAAGCCGCTTGTTGATCTTTTCTAACTTTCTCTGGTATTTGCGCTTCTTGGCCTATAGCCCTTCTCGTTCCTTCACGCATTTGGCTTCAAAACCTGACATATCTGGAATTTCTCCCTGAACAGAAGCAAAGGGATTGGCAGCACAAACCTCTGCAACCCTGTCAACATCCCACCACGAATAGGGTAACTTGCCCTTGACTCTTCCACCCACGGCTTCTACATACCGAACCTGCATTTGTTCAGTTCAACAATTGTCTATGAAAAACAGAACACTGAATTGCAAAATTGTTCAAACTGAATAAAAAAATAATGAACAATTGTTCACGAGCAACAAATACTTGACAGATGTAATTGACTAACAGGGACAATAACTCTTCGTTACTCAAAAGCAGAAATCAGTTTAGCATGATTCTCCATATCCAGCTGGACAATTGTTCAAACTGAATAAATAGATAACAACAACTGTTCATGAGCACCCGCGCTGCTTAGAACAATTGTTCACTACCACCACAACGTAGGAGAACAATTGTTCACGAGCACCATAACAAATGTTCACAGAAATATGCAAAACTACTCACACTAAAGCAATGACAAGAACAATTGTTCACGAGCAACAAATACTTGACAGATGTACTTGACTAACAGGGACAATAACTCTTCGTTACTCAAAAGCAGAAATCAGTTTAGCATGATTCTCCATATCCAGCTGGACAATTGTTCAAACTGAATAAATAGATAACAACAACTGTTCATGAGCACCCGCGCTACTCAGAACAATTGTTCACTACAACCACAACGTAGGAGAACAATTGTTCACGAGCACCATAACAAATGTTCACAGAAATATGCAAAACTACTCACACTGAAGCAATGACAAGAACAATTGTTTACGAGCAACAAATACTTGACAGATGTACTTGACTAACAAGGACAATAACTCTTCGTTACTCAAAAGAAGAAATCAGTTTAGCATGATTCTCCATATCCAGCTGGACAATTGTTCAAACTGAATAAAAAACTAATGAACAATTGTTCATGAGAACCCGCGCTGCCCAGCTGGACAATTGTTCAAGCTCAAAATATTGGAAAAAAAACCAAATCATTGTACAAACTAATGAGAACAATTTTTCACATACCAGCAAAATGTGCATGTTCCCTTCCGGCCATCTACCCTTGTTCTTCTTGTTTTTTACGCGAAATGCATCTTCCCCTTCATGCAGGAAATCACGAACATGCCCCGCCCAGTTATAGCTTGCGATAGTATCTACATCCTTCACATATTTCCCGTAATACGCCATGTTTATCTTCATTGAGTTCCGCGGGGCTAGCATTGTGCTAATAGCCAGCAGAACATACAGCCTGGCAAATGAGCGACTGTCACCCCAATATTCCAACAGTCTATCCTCTAGCTCATCCACATCAACATAGCCCTTCGATGAAGTCTCCAATCCAAGACTCTCTACAATTGCAGTGGCCTCTCTTTTCTCTGCGGTTCTGCCGGTTGGCTGAACAATTGGACTTGTTCCCCTAGGAATGCCGTAAACTCTGTGAACATCCTTTTCTGATATTTTGAATGAGTGGTCATCGTCGAGCACAAATGCCTGTCCTTTTGTGTCGTACCTCTTGACGATTGTCTCAACCACGTCTGTCATTAGTGTAAGCCCTAAGGGCAAATCAAGTAATTTTGATTCATGAAAAATATTGATGAGAACTAATACGTTTATATTGTGTGATAGGATTTGTGAAGAAAGAAGTTTGAAGTCTCATTGCCTTCAAGAGGAAGAGCAAAGAACAACCTCAGTAAGCTATGAGTCTTTTGAGGTTTATTCAAAGATGAACTCAAGGCATTGAAGACTTGAAGTGTAGAGTAGGTATGATGATAGGTAATATCTATGTGAATTCTACACTTGTATGTCTTGGAGTCTATTGAATGCATAAGAGAGCATAAAATTGGTTTCTTAAGTTTAAAAGTTTGTTGAATGAATTCCTAGTAAATGTGGTTTGGTATCCTAAAATTTTATAAGTAAACTTTAAATGATCAAATGAGTTTGATTTTGGTTTTCGAACTTATATTTGTCCAAATAAGTTATCTATATATACCAAATGTATTTCAAATACTTGGAAGATTAATTTCAAATGATTTTACAAAGTTTGAACACAATTCCATAAAATTCGGTCGTCCAAATTTGGTAGCAAAAGTTTGCTACTGTTCTTCCAGAGAAATTCGGAAGAAGATTCCGACGCATGAGAAAAAATTCGGTCGTCCGAATTTTGGTCTTCAGTCTGGTCACTGTTCTTCCAGAGAAATTCAGAAGAAGATTCGGATGAAGTAGGAAGAATTCGGTCGTCCGAAAAATTCGGACGCAGAATTCAGTCGTCCGAATTTCCTGAAAATAGCCGTTAACTAGCCGTTTTATAGCTGTTTCAACTGATTTTCAAATTCTATAAAAGCTATAAACGTGAAATCTTTTATATGTTCTGAATCCTTGAATATTCTAAGCTTTCTAAAGTCTATTACAAACATTTCTCAAGCTCTCTTATGTCATGTGCATTCAATTGATCAATCCTAAGACATCAAAGTGTGAAGGTGCAACTTTGTGTAAATTCTACCAACAAGTGGTAACATCTACACACTCTTCTTTACTTATTCAATTGTATTGATCTACTAGCTCTAGCAAGGTTATCTTGATAACATAAAACCCTTTAGATAAGGGTGATCCTTGAAGTTGTGATTCAAGGTTGTTCGAGATATAAAACTATAGGTTGGTGAGCCTTGTTTGTAAAATTACTAGAAGAGGTTATAAGTGTAAAACCATAGTGTGGTGAACCTCTCTTGTAATCTGTAAACTTGAGCACATAGTAGAGTTATTGAAATCCTTAAGTGTGGACTTAAGGTAGTGGAGGTAGATCTTGAGGATCGAACCACTATAAATTGCTTGTGTTCTTTTGTCTACATTTATTATATTGCTGTGCCATAAACTGTTTTTTCTCTTATTCACTTAATCTGCAATAGGTCTACACATTTATAAAGTTTGAATTTGCAATAATTAGCCAAATACCTAATTCACCCCCCTCTTAGGTATTTCAATTGGTATCAGAGCTAGAACTTCTTTGTGTGGTTTTACAACCTAGAAGGCAAAGATCCTATGGCTAATATTTCAAACCTACCTTACCTAGAAGGATCTTCTACAAACAGACCTCCATTGTTTGATGGAACAAATTACACTTTTTGGAAGTCTAGAGTTAAAATATATATTTGTTCTATCAATTTTGATTTATGGAACATAATTGAGAAAGGTCCCTATGTCCCAATGAAAATGAGAGCAGATGGAGTAACCTCAGAACCCAAATCCACTGATGAATTTGATGAGCATGACTCAAGGAAAATGACACTAAATTATCAGGCCATGAATATATTAAGTTGTGCATTAGATGTTACTGAATATAATAGAGTTAGTGGATGTGATTCTGCTCATGATATGTGGATGTAATCAAGTTAAAGAATCTAAACTTGCTATGCTTGTTAGAGATTATGAATTGTTTACTATGAAATAAGGTGAAAATATTAGTGATATGTTTACAAGGTTTACTAATATTTTCAATGGCTTGAAAGCCTATGGTAAAGTATATACTACTGGAGAACAAAACCGAAAGATTTTGGATGCTCTACTAAAATCTTGGCAGCCAAAGACGCTTGCTATTGAGGAGTCCAAAGATCTAAAAACTCTTCCTCTTGAAGAGCTTATTGGATCACTACTCACTCATGAAATGAAGATGAAACGGTTGAATGATAAGGAAGATGAGGAAAAGGGAAGAAAAGGAGTAGTTCTTAATGCATCGAACAACTTGAGTGAACAAGAACAATCTTCAAGTGAAGAAGGAGGAAACAGTGGGGAAGAAGAAACTGCAATGGCAGTGAAGAAGTTCAAGAGATTCTACAAAAAGGAATTTCTCAAGAAAGGAAGAAATCCAGTCAAGAAGAGTGGACAATCTTCATCATATAAACCTCAATGCTTTGAATGCAAGAGTACATAGCATCTTGTTGCTGACTGTCCCAAAGTGTTAGAGAAGGAAAGAGAAAGCAAAAACAGAAAGAAATCTGCCAAGAAAGGAAAAGGACTAGCTGGAACATGGGATCAACAAGAAAGTGAGGATGAAAGTGAAGGGAAGGCCAACATATGCTTTATGGCCATTGATGATGAGGTACAATCTTCTCCTTCTATTTCAAATTTATGTGATGATGATATTGACTCTAGTGACTTAATTGTAGAATTGTATGAAGAACTGAAAAAGGCTTCAAGATGAAATAAAGAAATGAAATCCAAAATTAATGATCTTTCAAATGAAAATTCAAAATTATGTATTGAAAATGATAGACATCTTGAGACCATTAATTCTCTTACCATTGAAAAGGGTGTTTTGAATACTACTATACAACATGTATCCCTTGAAAACAAAAAGCTTTCTTCAAAAATTACTTCTCTTGAATCAATGCTGAAAGATCATGAGATTTTTAAAAGGAAAGTAAATGATCTTACTTTATGCATTGAGAGATTTACAAATGGAAGAGACAATTTAAATAAATTACTTGGTTATCAAAGATCCTCGTTTGTAAAGCATGGTCTCGGTTTTACGCATGATTGTTTTGATCCAAAACCTAAAGGGTTATTTGTTAATGAATCTTCTCATTATAGGTCTCATACTTGTTGTACATATTGTGGTAAGCATGGACACAAAGTTTCTAAATGCTTTATAAACAGAAAGATAGAAAATGGAGTGAAGACCATTTGGAGAGTTAAAGGAGCTATTAATAACCCACTTGGACCCAAGAAGATATGGGTACCAAAAATCACTCTTTCAAATTTGGTATAAGTACAATTTGCCTCAAGATCAAGTGCTACTAAATGGTTTCTTGATAGTGGCTGCTCAAGGCACATGACTGGAATGCATCACTTGTTAGTGAGCTTCAAGCTACAAGTGAAGACTTTGTTACTTTTGGAGATAAGAAGAAAGGGAAAATACTTGGAATAGGTAACATTGGTAAATGTTCCTTCCCTCTTATCAAGCAAGTTCTACTTATTATTGGTTTAAAGTATAATTTACTTAGCATTAGTCAATTATGTGATAATGGTTGCAAAGTAGAGTTTAAATGTGATACTTGTACCATTCTTGATAGTACAAGTAATAAAACTATTTTTGTAGCTAAAAGAGTGAGTAATGTATATGTGCTATATCTTGATGAACTTATCACTAATGATATTAAATGTCTTGCTATTCATGACAATGGTGGATTTCTATGGCATAGAAGATTAGGACATGTAAGCATGGATTTGTTAAACAAACTTTCTACTCAAGAACTAGTTAGAGGATTACCAAAAATGCATTTTGATAAAACTCGTATTTTTGATGCTTGTCAATATGGAAAACAATCAAAAACATCTTTCAAACCAAAGAAAATGATTTCTACCTCAAAACCTCTTGAACTAGTTCACATGGACTTATTTGGACCTATGAGGACTACTAGTCTTGGTGGTAAAAGATATGCTTATGTGATTGTTGATGATTTTTCCAGATTTACATGGGTAATCTTTTTATCACAAAAAGATGAAACATTTTATGAATTTTCAAAACTTTTCAAGAAGGTTCAAATTTCTCTTAACTGCAACTTAATCTCTATTAGAAGTGATAATGGAAGAGAGTTATGCAACCAAGATTTTACAAAATTCTGTGATGAGTATGGTATCACTCATAATTTTTCACCTGCCAAAACACCTCAACAAAATGGTGTTGTTGAGAGGAAAAACAGAACATTGCAAGAAATGGCTAGATCAATGCTTTGTGAAAATTCGTTACCTAAATACTTTTGGGCTGAAGCTGAAAATACAGTATGCTATGTAATGAATAGAGTTTTACTAAGACCTTTTATAAGAAAAACACCTTTTGAACTTCTATTTGATAAAACTCCATCAATTGTCTATTTTAAAGTGTTTGGTTGTAAGTGCTTTATTTTAAACACTAATGACAATCTTGGTAAGTTTGATAGAAAATCTGATGAAGGCATATTTCTAGGCTATTCATCAAATAAAAAGGCATATAGAGTCTATAACAAAAGGACATTATGTGTTGAAGAAACTATTCATGTAACTTTTGATGAATCAAATATTTATCTCCAAAGAAGAAATGAAGATGATGCAGGTTCCTCAATGGTTGAAAATCAAACTCAACACCAAGCACCTACATTGGAAGATCATGCTGAAGAAGAGGAAATAATAGAGCAAGAACATGATGGTCAATCAAGCAACAATCAAGAACTTCCAAAGGATCTCACATATGCAAGAAGTCATCCTAAGGAGCAAATCATTGGTGATGTCTCTCAAGAAGTCAAAACAAGACGGTACTTTATTGATAATTTTGCACTGTTATCTCATATTGAACCTAAAAATATTGATGATGCATTGTGTGATAATTTCTGGATTATTGCTATGGAAGAAGAGTTAAATAAGTTTGAGAGAAATAAAGTTTGGACTCTTATTCCTAGACCTCATGATCATTCTGTTATTGGTACAAAATGGATATTTAGAAATAAATTAAATGAACTAGGAGAAGTTGTTAGAAATAAAGCTAGACTTGTTTCTCAAGGCTTCAATCAAGAAGAAGGTATTGATTATGATGAAACTTTTGCTCCAGTGGCCAGATTAGAGTCTATCAGAATACTCTTGGCATTTGCTTGTTTTAAAGACTTTAAACTATTTCAAATGTGTAAGCCCTAAGGACAAATCATGTAATTTTGATTCATGACAAATATTGATGAGAACTAATATGTTTATATTGTGTGATAGGATTTGTGAAGAAAGAAGTTTGAAGTCTCATTGCTTTCAAGAGGAAGGGCAAAGAACAAACTCATTAAGCTACGAGGCTTTTGAGGTGTATTCAAAGATAAACTCAAGGTATTGAAGACTTGAAGTGTAGAGTAGGTATGATGATAGGTAATATCTATATGAACTCTACACTTATATGTCTTGGAGTCTATTGAATGCATAAGAGAGCATAAAATTGGTTTCTTAAGTTTAAAAAGACTTTGAATGAATCTTTAGCAAATGTGGTTTTGTGTTCTAAAAGTTTTTAAGTAAACTTTAAATGATCAAATGAGTTTGATTGTGGTTTTCAAACTTATATTTGTCTAAATAAGTTATCTATATAAACAAAATGTATTTCAAATACTTGGAAGATTGATTTTAAATGATTTTACAAAGTTTGAATACAATTCCATCAAATTCGGTCGTCCGAATTTGGTAGCAAAAGTTTGCTACTGTTCTTCCAGAGAAATAAGGAAGAAGATTCGGACGCATGAAGAAAAATTCAGTCGTCCGAATTTTGGTGTTCAGCATGGTCACTGTTCTTCCAGAGAAATTTGAACGAAGCAGGAAGAATTCGGTCGTCCAAAAAATTCGGACGCATAATTCGGTCGTCCAAATTTCCTGAAAGTAGCCGTTTTATAGTTGTTTCAACTGATTTTCAAATTCTATAAAAGCTATACACGTGCAATCTTTTGTAAGAACTGAATCCTTGAATACTCTAAGCTTTCTAAAGTCTATTACAAACATTTCTCAAGCTCTCTTATGTCTTGTGCATTCAATTGATCAATCCAAAGACATCAAAGTGTGAAGGTGCAACTTTGTGTAAATTCTACCAACAAGTGGTAACATCTACACACTCTTCTTTACTTATTCAATTGTGTTGATCTACTAGCTCTAGCAAGGTTATCTTGATAACATAAAACCCTTTAGATAAGGGTGATCCTTGAAGTTGTGATTCAAGGTTGTTCGAGATATAAAACCATAGGTTGGTGAGCCTTGTTTGTAAAAATTACTGGAAGAGGTTGTATGTGTAAAACCAAAGTGTGGTGAGCCTCTCTTGTAATCTGTGAACTTGAGCACATAGTAGAGTTATTGAAATCCTTAAGTGTATACTTAAGGTAGTGGAGGTAGATCTTGAGGATCGAACCACCATAAATTGGTTGTGTTCATTTGTTTACATTTCTTATATTGCTTTGTCATAATTTGCTTCTCTCTTATTCATATCATCTGTAATTGGTCCATACATATAAATGATTTGAATTTGCGAAAAATTAGCCAAATACCTAATTCACCCCCCTCTTAGGTATTTCAATTGGTATCAGAGCTAGAACTTATTTGTGTGGTTTTACAACCTAGAAGGCAAAGATCCTATGGCTAATATTTCAAATCTACCTTACCTAGAAGGATCTTCTACAAACAGACCTCCATTGTTTGATGGAACAAATTACACTTTTTGGAAGTCTAGAGTTAAAATATATATTTGTTCTATCAATTTTGATTTATGGAACATAATTGAGAAAGGTCCCTATGTCCCAATGAAAATGAGAGCAGATGGAGTAACCCCAGAACCCAAATCCATTGATGAATTTGATGAGCATGACTCAAGGAAAATGACACTAAATTATCAGGCCATGAATATATTAAGTTGTGCATTAGATGTTACTGAATATAATAGAGTTAGTGGATGTGATTCTGCTCATGATATGTGGAGATTACTTCAAATTATACATGAAGGTACTAATCAAGTTAAAGAATCTAAACTTGCTATGCTTGTTAGAGATTATGAATTGTTTACTATGAAACAAGGTGAAAATATTAGTGATATGTTTACAAGGTTTACTAATATTTTCAATGGCTTGAAAGCCTATGGTAAAGTATATACTACTGGAGAACAAAACCGAAAGATTTTGGATGCTCTACCAAAATCTTGGCAGCCAAAGACGCTTGCTATTGAGGAGTCCAAAGATCTAAAAACTCTTCCTCTTGAAGAGCTTATTGGATCACTACTCACTCATGAAATGAAGATGAAACGGTTGAATGATAAGGAAGATGAGGAAAAGGGAAGAAAAGGAGTAGTTCTTAATGCCTCAAACAACTTGAGTGAACAAGAACAATCTTCAAGTGAAGAAGAAGGAGGAAATAGTGGGGAAGAAGAAATTGCATTGGCAGTGAAGAAGTTCAAGAGATTCTACAAAAAGGAATTTCTCAAGAAAGGAAGAAAGCCAGTCAAGAAGAGTGGACAATCTTCATCATATAAACCTCAATGCTTTGAATGCAGGAGTACTGAGCATCTTATTGCTGACTGTCCCAAAGTATTAGAAAGGGAAAGAGAAAGCAAAAACAGGAAGAAATCTGCCAAGAAAGGAAAAGGACTAGCTGGAACGTGGGATCAATAGGAAAGTGAGGATGAAAGTGAAGGAAAGGCCAACATATGCTTCATGGCCATTGATGATGAGGTACAATCTTCTCCTTCTATTTCAAATTTATGTGATGATGATATTGATTCTAGTGATTTAATTGTAGAATTGTATGAAGAACTGAAAAAGGCTTCAAGAAGAAATAAAGAAATGAAATACAAAATTAATGATCTTTCAAATGAAAAATCAAAATTATGTATTGAAAATGATAGACATCCCATTAATTCTCTTACCATTGAAAAGGATGTTTTGAATACTACCATACAACATGTATCTCTTGAAAATAAAAAGCTCTCTTAAAAAATTACTTCTCTTGAATCAATGCTGAAAGATCATGAGATTTTAAAAAGGAAAGTAAATGATCTTACTTTATGCATTGAGAGATTTACAAATGGAAGAGAAAATTTAAATAAATTACTTGGTTATCAAAGATCCTCATTTGTAAAGCATGGTTGTTTTGATCCAAAACCTAAAGGGTCATTTGTTAATGAATCTTCTAATTATAAGTATCATACTCATTGTACATATTGTGGTAAGCATGGACATAAAGTTTCTAAATGCTTTATAAAAAGAAAGATAGAAAATGGAGTGAAGACAATTTGGAGAGTTAAAGGAGCTATTACTAACCCTCTTGGACCCAAGAAGATATGGGTTCCAAGAATCACTCTTTCTAATTTGGTATAGGTACAATTTACCTCAAGATCAAGTGCCACAAAATGGTTTCTTGATAGTGGCTGTTCAAGGCACATGACTGGAAATGCATCACTTGTTAGTGAGCTTCAAGCTACAAGTGAAGACTTTGTTACTTTTGGAGATAAGAAGAAAGGAAAAATACTTGGAATAGGTAACATTGGTAAATGTTCCTTCCCTCTTATCAAGCAAGTTCTACTTATTATTGGTTTAAAGTATAATTTACTTAGCATTAGTCAATTATGTGATAATGGTTGCAAAGTAGAGTTTAAATGTGATACTTGTACCATTCTTGATAGTACAAGTAATAAAACTATTTTTGTAGCTAAAAGAGTGAGTAATGTATATGTGCTATATCTTGATGAACTTATCACTAATGATATTAAATGTGTTGCTATTCATGACAATGATGGATTTCTATGGCATAGAAGATTAGGACATGTAAGCATGGATTTGTTAAACAAACTTTCTACTCAAGAACTAGTTAGAGGATTACCAAAAATGCATTTTGACAAAACCCGTATTTGTGATACTTGTCAATATGGAAAACAATCAAAAACATCTTTCAAACCAAAGAAAATGGTTTCTACCTCAAAACCTCTTGAACTAGTTCACATGGACTTATTTGGACCTATGAGGACTACTAGTCTTGGTGGTAAAAGATATGTTTATGTGATTGTTGATGATTTTTCCAGATTTACATGGGTAATCTTTTTATCATAAAAAGATGTAGCATTTTATGAATTTTCAAAACTTTTCAAGAAGGTTCAAATTTCTCTTAACTACAACTTAATCTCTATTAGAAGTGATAATGGAAGAGAGTTTTGCAACCAAGATTTTACAAAATTCTGTGATGAGTATGGTATCACTCATAATTTTTCAGCAGCCAAAACACCTCAACAAAATGGAGTTGTTGAGAGGAAAAACAGAACATTACAAGAAATGGCTAGATCAATGCTTTGTGAAAACTCTTTACCTAAATACTTTTGGGCTGAAGCTGCAAATACAGCATGCTATGTAGTTTTACTAAGACCTTTTATAAGAAAAACACCTTTTGAACTTCTATTTGATAAAACTCCATCAATTGTCTATTTTAAAGTGTTTGGTTGTAAGTACTTTATTTTAAACACTAATGACAATCTTGGTAAGTTTGATAGAAAATCTGATGAAGGCATATTTCTAGGCTATTCATCAAATAAAAAGGCATATAGAGTCTATAACAAAAGGACATTATGTGTTGAAGAAACTATTCATGTAACTTTTGATGAATCTAATATTTATCTCCAAAGAAGAAATGAAGATGATGCAGGTTCCTCAATGGTTGAAAATCAAACTCAACACCAAGTACCTACATTGGAAGATCATGCTGAAGAAGAAGAAATAATGGAGCAAGAACATGATGGTCAATCAAGCAATAATCAAGAGCTTCCAAAGGATCTCACATATGCAAGAAGTCATCCTAAGGAGCAAATCATTGGTGATGTCTCTCAAGGAGTTAAAACTAGACGGTACTTTATTGATAATTTTGCACTGTTATCTCATATTGAACCTAAAAATATTGATGATGCATTGTGTGATAATTTCTGGATTATTGCTATGGAAGAAGAGTTGAATCAGTTTGAGAGAAATAAAGTTTGGACTCTTATTCCTAGACCTCATGATCATTCTGTTATTGGTACAAAATGGATCTTTAGAAATAAGTTAAATGAACTAGGAGAAGTGGTTAGAAATAAAGCTAGACTTGTGGCTCAAGGCTTCAATCAAGAAGAAGGTATTGATTATGATGAAACTTTTGCTCCAGTGGCTAGATTAGAGTCTATCAGAATACTCTTGGTATTTGCTTGTTTTAAAGACTTTAAACTATTTCAAATGGATGTCAAAAGTTCTTTTCTAAATGGTTTTATTGAAGAAGAAGTTTATTTAGAACAACCTCCTGGATTTTTTCATGAAAAATTTCCAAATCATGTTTTCAAATTAACTAAAGCTCTATATGGACTGAAACAAGCTCCAAGATCTTGGTATGAAAGGTTAAGTGGTTTTCTTCTCTTAAAAGGTTTTACTAAAGGAAAAGTCGATACAACTCTTTTTATTAAAACATCTTCTAAAAATGATATTTTGCTTGTACAAATCTATGTTGATGATATCATTTTCGGTTCTACTAATATTTCTCTTTGCGAAGAGTTTGTAAAAACTATGCAAAATGAATTTGAGATGAGCATGATGGGAGAACTATGTTTCTTCCTTGGGCTGCAAATTAAGCAAACCAAGGATCGAGTATTCATCAATCAAGCAAAGTATACTAAGGAGCTATTGAAAAGGTTTGGAATGGATCAAGCAAAAGGGATAAGTACTCCAATGAGTTCATCAACTAAACTTGACAAAGATGAGAAAGGTAAGAGTATTGATGAAAAATTATATAGAGGTATGATCGGAAGCCTACTCTATCTCACAGCTAGTAGACCAGATATTATGTTTGCTGTATGTTTGTGTGCTAGATTCCAATCATGTCCTAAAGAATCTCATCTAATTTCTGTTAAACGAATCTTTCGTTACTTGATTGATACTCATGACTATGGCCTTTGGTTTTCAAAAACTTCATCTTTTGAACTTATTGGATATTCTGATGCGGATTATGCTGGTTGTAAAGTTGAACGTAAAAGCACAAGTGGACATTGTCAATTTCTTGGTAGTTGTCTTGTATCTTGGTTTAGTAAAAAGCAAGCTTGTGTGTCTTTATCCACTGCAAAAGCTGAATACATAGTTGCAGGAAGTTGTTGTGCACAATTGTTATGGATGCAGCATACTTTACTTGATTATGGTCTTAAATTCAATTGTGTGCCCATATTATGTGATAATACTAGTGCCATTAACTTGAGCATAAATCCCATTCAACATTCTAGGACTAAGCTTATAGAGATAAAACATCATTTCATTCGTGACCATGTGATTAAAAAGGATATATGCTTAGAATATATAAATACAAATGATCAAATTGCTGATATATTTACAAAGCCTTTGGCTGAGGAAAGGTTCAATCACCTAAGAAGACTCTTAGGAATTTCAAGATTCAATGATTATTGTGTGTATCGAAGTTTTGGTAACTGCAGGAAATTTTGATTCAAAATTTAGATGCACTGCAGAAGATTCGGTCGACCGAATTTTCTGAGTGTCAAGAAACAGAGACTTTTGATCATGAATTCGAACGCAGGACAGAAAATTCGGTCGACCGAATTTTCTGAACTGAAGAAACAGAAACTTTTGCTCGAAAATTCGGACGCAGACCTGAAAAATTGGTCGACCGAATTTTACGGACGAGACTCTTTAAATGAAGTTGAAACAATCTTTCCAACACTACTACTTCCGAATTTCACATCCTTTTTAAAACCTCTCATACCCATTCACATCCGAATCAAAATCCCTTCAAAATCCCACATTCTCATCCCGATTTTCCTTCATCTTTTAACTTATAAGCCCTAATTTCATACAGAAAACCAATCCTTCTCAAGAGAAAACATCATGGTAAGAACAAAGAAGTCCAATGTCGAGAAAGGAAAAGGAAAGGCTAAAGAAGGAGACGGAGACCCAATCCTCAATCAACCAAGAAGAATTCGCATTCCTCAAACACAATCTGGAGTTGACAGGTTTATCTCTATCAAATCTACTCATGAATTTGATGAATGGAATAAGAATAGTAGAAAAATCATTCCTGGATATAAGGTGGATATTGATAAACTGTCAAAAATGAATATTGTCCTATCTCATTTCAATGATATTGGTTGGAGTAGTTTGCTCTTCATTGATGAAGAATTTTATCCTACTTTGATATATGAATTCTATGCAAATTTGAAAGAGGATAGAATTGAGATGATAGGGGATAATGTGATACAATGGTATTCATCTAGAGTATCACAAATAGACATTGAATTCAATGAAGGATTGATAAATAGAATTTGTGGAGTAAGTGACGATGGAGCTAGATATTATTCAGCATCTATGCATTGCTATGATCGTGAACTCTTTACACATGTTAGATTTGAACATGCTTTTACAAATGGAAGAGAGTTTAGAGCCATAAAGGAAAGGGAAATTAAGAATTTGGATGCTAGAGGTAGAGTTTTACATCACATGGTGATTACAATGATTGTTCATAATTTTGGACACAAGTCATCAGTTGGAAATATGCACATGGTAATCATGTTAGCCCTGCATGAGCATAGAAGAATGAACTTTGGATATATAGCCTTGAAACATATGATTGCTGCCAGAAAAACAGTAACCAAGGCATTCCCATTTGGAAGATTATTAACCAGAATCTTCAAGCATTTTAAGATCAAACTTCTTGGAAGAGAGCAAGCTTTTAAGAGTGGTGAAATTTATACAAATGAAACTCTTAAGAGAATGCAATTAGTTCATGATGAGGATAATGTATGGAGGACGAAAAGAGAAACCCCTCCGAAAAGAATAGAAAGAGAAAGAATCATAGAAAGTGAAGAGGAGGAAGAAGAAGAGGATGAAGAGGAAACCCTTGCTAGGGAAATGAAAACTAAGAGAAAGCATGTCACCTCAAGTGAGGGGGAGCAACCTCCAACAAAAAGGAGATTATTTGAAGAAGAAACTGAAATTGGGTCTAGTAGTAAAGGAGTAACTAGAGGGGACACCATTATAGCCAAAACATTCCAAGAAGCCTTGAACAATCATGTCAAGGAAATGGAGAAAATGTATAAGTTCTTTGAGTCATTTGCTCCAATGGTTCTTGGAAAATTGGATGGACTGGAAAACAGAGTAAAACACATTGAAGATATTCTTGTAAGAAACACTCAAAGTGGTGAAGGAACCTCTAAGCCTCAAGATGGAAAGGAGGAGGAAAGAAATAGAGAAGCAGAGAAAGAAGATAATGAGGATAGCAGTAATGAAGAGGATGATCAGGGTGGAAATGATAAGACCACAGCAGAAGAAAAAGAACAAGAACAGGCTCATGAAGATCTACCAGTAGCAGGAAGTCAAGTAGCTCAAGCTGCAATTGTATCTCCAGCTACAATCTCTTTCAATCAAGGAAGAGTTAAGCACTTGGCAATCAAGAAAGGAGTGAGCCAAGCCTCCCCATCAACCTCATTATCACAAGACTAAGCTTTCTTTTCTAATCTTTTTCCTGTATTATGTTCAATTTTCTAAGCATTTTACTGCATTTTCTATTCTGAACTTGTTAAATATTTTTTTTAATAGTGAAGCTCAATGATGAAATCCCAGGGATGAGAGCTTATTTTATATGATAACTTGACCATCTCATTTTCATTGATCCCTTTTCTTTTTTTTATGATGACAAAAGGGGGAGAAAATATGCTGCAATATGATGTAATACATGTGCACACTCAATCTAATGTGTGAACTTAGTTGTGAACTTAGTTCTAAATACTACTGAATGTTGCATATGACTTTTTATGCCTTACAATTCGGATGCAAGGCTTTAAGAATTGGATGCAGTCATCCTTATGGTCAAAATTTTTTTTCTGTTTAATCCAAATTAGTTCAAATCTGTCTTAATATATTCCATTATGTTTGAACTACATTATGAAACCTTTATATCATTTTAAAACTTCAATTATATTGAATCTGTTACAGATTGGACATGAGTTTAAAAATTCGGATGCATGAGATTCAAAATTCGGACGCATGTGATTCAAAATTCAGATGCATGACATAAAATTCGGATGCATCCATATTGTGTTACCAAAATGTGCTCATTTGTTGTTCAAATTGATTCAAATATGTTTTAATCTCTTCTAATATGTTTGAAGTACCTTAGGAAAGCTTATTTACAAAATTTGGAGCTTTCATTTATCCTATTTTAAAGTTTGGACTTGATATGTCAAAATTCGGATGCATAATATCCCTAGTCCAAATTGGTTGAAAATGACCACAATCTAAGGGGGAGCTTTGATAAGCTTTTAACAACTTTATAACCTCACTTAGAAGTTTTCTAAAATGATTAAATGCTATATCTTCTATCCTAGTTTTTATTGTTGGAAGGAAGGAGGCAAATGGAGGTTGGTTGGGTCATAGGCTCATATTGAGCCTTTTGTATGTCAATGTGCTAAATTGGTTGTTTTCTATCATTGACATTAATACTTCTTTGTACTACATTGTTTAAATCCATCACATATTGCATCAAAGTTTGTCATCATCAAAAAGGGGGAGATTGTATGCCCTAAGGGCAAATCATGTAATTTTGATTCATGACAAATATTGATGAGAACTAATATGTTTATATTGTGTGATAGGATTTGTGAAGAAAGAAGTTTGAAGTCTCATTGCTTTCAAGAGGAAGAGCAAAGAACAAACTCATTAAGCTTGGCTTTTGAGGTGTATTCAAAGATAAACTCAAGGCATTGAAGACTTGAAGTGTAGAGTAGGTATGATGATAGGTAATATCTAAATGAACTCTACACTTATATGTCTTGGAGTCTATTGAATGCATAAGAGAGCATAAAATTGGTTTCTTAAGTTTAAAAAGACTTTGAATGAATCTTTAGCAAATGTGGTTTTATGTTCTAAAAGTTTTTAAGTAAACTTTAAATGATCAAATGAGTTTGATTGTGGTTTTCAAACTTATATTTGTCTAAATAAGTTATCTATATATACAAAATGTATTTCAAATACTTGGAAGATTGATTTCAAATGATTTTACAAAGTTTGAACACAATTCCATAAAATTCGGTCGTCCGAATTTGGTAGCAAAAGTTTGCTACTGTTCTTCCAGAGAAATTCGGAAGAAGATTCGGACGCATGAAGAAAAATTCGGTCGTCCGAATTTTGGTCTTCAGCATGGTCACTGTTCTTCCAGAGAAATTCGGACGAAGATTTGGACGATGCAGGAACAATTCGGCCGTCCGAAAATTTGGAAGCAGAATTCGGTCGTCCGAATTTCCTGAAAGTAGCCGTTAACTAGCCGTTTTATAGCTGTTTCAACTGATTTTCAAATTCTATAAAAGCTATACACGTGCAATCTTTTGTAAGAACTGAATCCTTGAATACTCTAAGCTTTCTAAAGTCTATTACAAACATTTCTCAAGCTCTCTTATGTCTTGTGCATTCAATTGATCAATCCAAAGACATCAAAGTGTGAAGGTGCAACTTTGTGTAAATTCTACCAACAAGTGGTAACATCTACACACTCTTCTTTACTTATTCAATTGTGTTGATCTACTAGCTCTAGCAAGGTTATCTTGATAACATAAAACCCTTTAGATAAGGGTGATCCTTGAAGTTGTGATTCAAGGTTGTTCGAGATATAAAACCATAGGTTGGTGAGCCTTGTTTGTAAAAATTACTGGAAGAGGTTGTATGTGTAAAACCAAAGTGTGGTGAGCCTCTCTTGTAATCTGTGAACTTGAGCACATAGTAGAGTTATTGAAATCCTTAAGTGTATACTTAAGGTAGTGGAGGTAGATCTTGAGGATCGAACCACTATAAATTGGTTGTGTTCATTTGTTTACATTTCTTATATTGCTTTGTCATAATTTGCTTCTCTCTTATTCATATCATCTGTAATTGGTCCATACATATAGAAGATTTGAATTTGCGAAAAATTAGCCAAATACCTAATTCACCCCTCCTCTTAGGTATTTCAAAATGGATGTCAAAAGTGCTTTTCTAAATGGTTTTATTGAAGAAGAAGTTTATGTAGAACAACCTCCTGGCTTTATTCATGAAAAATTTCCAAATCATGTTTTCAAATTAACTAAAGCTCTATATGGACTAAAACAAGCTCCAAGATCTTGGTATGAAAGATTAAGTGGTTTTCTTCTTTCAAAAGGTTTTACTAAAGGAAAAGTAGATACAACTCTTTTTATTAAAACATCCTCTGAAAATGATATTTTACTTGTACAAATCTATGTTGATGATATCATTTTTGGTGCTACTAATACTTCTCTTTGTGAAGAGTTTGCTAAAACTATGCAAAATGAATTTGAGATGAGCATGAAGGGGGAACTAAGTTTCTTCCTTGGGCTGCAAATTAAGCAAACCAAGGATCGAGTATTCATCAATCAAGCAAAGTATACTAAGGAGCTATTGAAAAGGTTTGGAATGGATCAAGCAAAAGGGATAAGTACTCCAATGAGTTCATCAACTAAACTTGATAAAGATGAGAAAGGTAAGAGTATTGATGAAAAATTATATAGAGGTATGATCGGAAGCCTACTCTATCTCACAGCTAGTAGACCAGATATTATGTTTGCTGTATGTTTGTGTGCTAGATTCCAATCATGTCCTAAAGAATCTCATCTAATTTCTGTTAAACGAATCTTTCGTTACTTGATTGATACTCATGACTATGGCCTTTGGTTTTCAAAAACTTCATCTTTTGAACTTATTGGATATTCTGATGCGGATTATGCTGGTTGTAAAGTTGAACGTAAAAGCACAAGTGGACATTGTCAATTTCTTGGTAGTTGTCTTGTATCTTGGTTTAGTAAAAAGCAAGCTTGTGTGTCTTTATCCACTGCAAAAGCTGAATACATAGTTGCAGGAAGTTGTTGTGCACAATTGTTATGGATGCAAAGATACTTTTACTTGATTATGGTCTTAAATTCAATTGTGTGCCCATATTATGTGATAATACTAGTGCCATTAACTTGAGCATAAATCCCATTCAACATTCTAGGACTAAGCTTATAGAGATAAAACATCATTTCATTCGTGACCATGTGATTAAAAAGGATATATGCTTAGAATATATAAATACAAATGATCAAATTGCTGATATATTTACAAAGCCTTTGGCTGAGGAAAGGTTCAATCACCTAAGAAGACTCTTAGGAATTTCAAGATTCAACGATTATTGTGTGTATCGAAGTTTTGGTAACTGCAGGAAATTTTGATTCAAAATTTAGATGCACTGCAGAAGATTCGGTCGACCGAATTTTCTGAGTGTCAAGAAAAAGAAACTTTTGATCAAGAATTCGGACGTAGGTCAGAAAATTCGGTCGACCGAATTTTTTGAACTGACGAAACAGAAACTTTTGTTTGAAAATTCGGACACAGACCTGAAAAATTGGTCGACCGAATTTTACGGACGTAACCCTTTAAATGAAGATTAAACAATCTTCTCAACATTTCAACTTCCGAATTTCACATCCTTTTTAAAACCTCTCATACCCATACACATCCGAATCAAAATCTCTTCAAAATCACATATTCTCATCCCGATTTTCCTTCATTTTTAAACTTCCAAGCCCTAATTTCTTACAGAAAACCAATCCTTCTCAAGAGAAAACATCATGGTAAGAACAAAGAAGCCCAATGTTGAGAAAGGAAAAGGAAAGGCTAAGGAAGGAGATGAAAAACCAATCCTCAATCAGCCAAGAAGGATTCGCATTCCTCAAACACAATCTGGAGTTGACAGGTTTATCTCTATCAAATCTACTCTTGAATTTGATGAATGGAATAAGAGTAGTAGAAAAATCATTCCTGGATATAAAGTGGATATTGATAAACTGTCAAACAAGGATATTGTTCTATCTCATTTCAATGATATTGGTTGGAGTAGTTTCTATTCATTGATGAAGAATTTTATCCTACTTTGATATATGAATTCTATGCAAACTTGAAAGAGGATAGAATTGAGATGATAGGGGATAATGTGATACAATGGTATTCATCTAGAGTATCACAAATGGACATTGAATTCAATGAAGGATTGATAAATAGAATTTGTGGAGTGGGTGACGAGGGAGCTAGATATTATTCAGCATCCATGCATTGCTATGATCGTGAAATCTTCACACATGTTAGATTTGAAGATCCATTTACAAATGGAAGAGAGTTTAGAGCCATAAAGGAAAGGGAAATTAAGAATTTGGATGCTAGAGGTAGAGTTTTGCATCACATGGTGACTACAATGATTGTTCCTAATTTTGGACACAAGTCATCAGTTGGAAATATGCATATGGTAATCATGTTAGCCCTGCATGAGCATAGAAGAATGAACTTTGGGTTTATAGCCTTGAAACATATGATTGCAGCCAGAAAAACAGTAACAAAGGCATTCCCATTTGGAAGGTTATTAACCAGAATCTTCAAGCATTTTAAGATCAAACTTCCTGGAAGAGGGCAAGCCTTTAAGAGTGGTGAAATTTATACAAATGAAACTCTTAAGAGAATGCAATTAGTTCATGATGAGGATAATGTATGGAGGACAAAAAGAAAACCCCTCTGAAAATAATAGAAAGAGAGAGAATCATAGAAAGTGAAGAGGAAGAAGAAGAAGAGGATGAAGAGGAAACTCTTACTAGGGAAATGAAAACTGAAATACCTAAGAGGGGGGGTGAATTAGGTATTTGGCTAATTTTCGCAAACTTAAACCTTTTATGCGTTTAGACCAAGAACAAGTTATATAAGCTAATTATAGATAATTGATAGCAAGGCAGTAATGAAAGCAATAGCAAAGAACTCAAACAATTTATAGTGGTTCGATCCTCAAGATCTACATCCACTACCTTAAGCTCACACTTAAGGATTTCAACAAATCTACTAATTGCTCAGGTTTACAAATTACAAGAGAGGCTCACCACACTTTGGTTTTATACATACAACCTCTTCTAGTAATTTTTACAAACAAGGCTCACCAACCTATGGTTTTATATCTCAAACAACCTTGAATCACAACTTCAAGGATCACCCTTATCTAAAGGGTTTTATGTTATCAAGATAACCTTGCTAGATCTAGTAGATCAACACAATTGAATGAGTAAAGAAGAGTGTGTAGAAGTTACCACTTGATGGTAGATATTACACAAATTTGCACCTTCACACTTTGATGTCTTTGCATTGATCAATTGAATGCACAAGACATAAGAGAGCTTAAGAAATGTTTGCTAAATGCTTTTGAATGCTTGGAGTTTACAAGATTTCAAGAGTTACAAAAATTTGCATGTTTATAGCTTTTATAGAATTTGAAAATCGTTAAAACGTTCATAAAACGGCTAGAAAGCGGCTAGTTTCAAAAAATTCGGACGTACCGAATTTCTTGGCTGCAGTCCGAATCTTCGTCCGAATTTCTCTCGGATGAATAGTAACCATCGCTGAGAACAAAAATTCGGGACGACCGAATTTTTTTTGTTGCGTCCGAATCTTCTTCCGAATTTCTCTGGAAGAACAGTGACCATGCTTGAAGGCCAAAAATTGGACGACCGAATTTTTTGGTCGCGTCCAATCTTCTTCCGAATTTCTCTCGGAAGAATAGTAGCAAACTTTTGCTACAAAAATTTAGACGACCAATTTTTTTGAAAGTATTTTTCAAACTTTGTAAAATCATTTGAGATATAACTTCAATGAGTTTGAAAAACATTTGATATGTATGGAAAAATTATTTAACCATATATAAGCTTGAAAAACAAGAACATATGAAGTTTACTAACATATCTTATAAAAAGATTCATTCAAAGCCTTTTAAGATCATAAGACTATTTTTTATGCTCTCTTATGCATTCAATGATAACCAAGACATGCAAGTGTAGAGTTTACATAGAAATTTACCTAATAGTTAAATGTACTCTACACTTCAAGTCTTCAATGCTTTTTGATAATCTTTAGAACAACATTCTTCAAACTTCAAATACTTGCTTAACTGAAGTTGTTCTTGAACTTTTGCTTCAAAGCAATGAGACTTCATACTTCTCGCTTTACTGTAACCTATCACACAATAATCAAACATTTTAGTCCTCATCAATATTTGTCATTAATCAAAACTACATAATTTGCCCTTAGGGCTAACAATCTCCCCCTTTTTGATGATGACAAACTTTGATGCAAAATGTGATAGATTAAAATAATGTAGTACATAGAAGTATTAATGTCAATGATAGAAAATAACCAATTTAGCACATTGACATACAAAAGGCTCAATATGAGCCTATGACCCAACCAACCTCCATTAACCTCCTTCCTTCCAACTATTAGGATAGAAGATATAGCATTTAAGCATTTAGAAAAAGTTCTAAGAGAGGTTTTAAGGTTGTAAAAGTTTAACAATGCTCCCCCTTAGATTGTGCTCATTTTTCAACAAGTTTGGACTTGAGATGCTATGCATCCGAATTTTGACATATCAAGTCCGAATTGTAAAATAAGTGAAATGAAAGCTTCAATTTTTGAAAATAAGCTTTCCTAAGGTTGTTCAAACATAGTGGAAGAGATTAAAACAAGTTTGAATCAATTTGAACAACAATAGAGCACATTTTGGCAACAAAAAATGCATGCATCCGAATTTCAGAACATGCATCCGAATTCTTAAACCTTGCATCCGAATTTTTTAAATCTTAAGTCCAAACTGCAATAAATTAAATTTAAAGAATGCCTAAGGTTGTTCAAACATAATAGAGAGATTAAAATAGATTTAGATCAGTTTGAACAAACAATAGGATACTTTTTGTCAACAAGTTATAGCTCATGCATTCAAATGTTTTCATAGAGTTTTCATAGAGTAACAATTCAAGAACAAGTTATTCATTTACAGAAAACACATAGAAAACATCTATAGGATTGAGACATAAGACTCATAACACATGCATACAGAAAATTCATATACAGAAAATTCATTATCAATTCATATAGAAAAAATTCAAAAATTCATTATCTCATCCCATACAGCAGTTTTTTACACATTTTGTCATCCTCATTTCTTCTCCCCCTTTTGTCATCAGTCAAAGATGGGGTCAATGAAAATGAGATTAACAATTTAACACATAAAGGAAGCTCTCATCACTGAGATTTCATCATTGAGCTTCACTATTACATAAGATGCAAGAAAACTACTGAAGAAGATTATAACATTAGATGCATAACTAAAAATTCAAATAACTTAAAGCAGTAAATAGAATGGAAGAGATGCTTAGTCTTGTGATGTTGATGAAGAGGCTCTGCTAATCCCTTTCTTGATGGCCAAGTGCTTCACTCTTCCTTGGCTGAATGAAATGTGTGATGGTGAGACAATTTCAGCTTGAGCTACTTGGCTTCCTGCCTCTTGTGGTTCTTTATGTACATGTTCTTCTTCTTCTTCTTGTTCTGCCACTGTCTCATCATTTCCTCCTTGATCATCCCCATCATCACTGTCATCATCTTTGTCCTTCTTATCTTCCTCTTTATCATCATCTTCCTCATTTCTATCTTGAGGCCTAGAGGGTCCTTCACCACTTTGAGTATTTCTCATTAGGATTTCCTCAATGTGTTTCACTCTACTCTCTAGTCCATCTAATTTTCCTAAAACCATTGGAGCAAATGATTCAAAGAACTTATACATCTTCTCCATTTCCTTGACTTGATTGTTCAAGGCTTCTTGGAATGCTTTGGCTATTATGGTGTCACCTCTAGTTATTCCTTCACCACTTGACTCAACTTCAGTTTCTTCTTCAACTACTCTTCTTTTTTGTTGGTGGTTGCTCCCTCACTTGAAGTGTCATGCTTTCATTTTGTCTTCATTTCTCTTGCAAGGGTCTCTTCCTCATCTTCCTCATCTTCATCCTCCTCCTTTTCCTCTTCTACACTTTCTGTCCTTTCCTTTCTTCCTAATCTTTTTGGAGAGGATCCTCTTTTTGTTTTCCATACTCCATCATCATCAAGGATAAGCTGTATTCTCTTAAGGGATTCATCAGTGTATATTTCTCCACTTTTAAAGGCTTGTCCTCTTCCCTCGGAAGTTTAATCTTAAAATGCTTAAAGATCTTTGTTAATGACTCTTCCAAAAGGGAATGCATTAGTTATTGCTTTTTCTAGCAGTAATCATGTGTCTTAAGGCTATATATCCAAAGTTCAATTTCTCTCTGTTCATGTAAGGCCAACATTAATACCATATGCATATTACCCTATCGATGATTTATGTCCAAAGTTAGGAACAATCATAGTAGTTACCATATGATGCAATACTCTACCTCTAGCATCCAAATTCTTGATTTCCCTCTCTTTTATAGATCTAAACTCTCTTCCATTTGTAAATGCTAGTTCAAATCTATCATATGTAAAGAGTTGACGATCATAGTAATGCATTGAGGGTGCATAATATTTAGCCCCACTGTCACTTACCCCCACAAATTTCGTTAATCAGTGGCTTCACTTAATTCAATATCAACTTGGGATACTCTAGTTGAATACCATTGTATCCTATCATCCCCAACAATCTCAGTTCTTTTCTTCCTTTAGGTTTGCATAGAATTCATATACCAAAGTAGGATAAAAATCTTCATTAATAAACAACAAACTACTCCATCCAACATCATTGAAATAGGACAGTAACCATATCCATACTAGATAGTTTATCAAAGATCCACCTTATATCCAGGAATAATCTTTCTACTATTCTTATTCCATTCATCAAATTCATGAGTAGATTTGATAGAGATAAACCTATCAACCCCAGATTGTGTTTGAGGAATGCGAATCCTTCTTGGTTGATTGAGGATTGGGTCTCCATCTCCTTCCTTAGCCTTTCCTTTTCCTTTCTCAACATTGGGCTTCTTTGTTCTCACCATGATGTTTTCTCTTGAGAAGGATTTGTTTTTCAGTATGAAATTAGGGCTTAGAAGTTTAAAAATGAAGGAAAATCAGGATGAGAGTGTGTGGATTTGAAGAGATTTTGATTCGGACGTGAATGGGTATGAGGGGTTTTGAAAGGATGTAAAATTCAGAAGTTGTAATGTTTGGAAGAAACCGTTCGATTTTCATTTAAATAGATGCATCCGCAAAATTCGGACTACCGAAATTTAGGTCTGCAAAGTCCCGAATTTTCTGATCGAAAGTTTCGTCTCTTTGATTCGGAAAATTCGATCGATCGAATTTTCTCGTCCTGCGTCCCAATTTTTGATCAATAAATCTGTTTTCATCACAACATTAATACACACATTAGTCATTGAATTTTTGAAATTCCTAAGAGTCTTCTTAGGTGATTAAACCTTTCTCGACCAAAGGCTTTGTAAATATGTCAGCAATTTGATCATTTGTATTTACATGTTCTAAGCATATATCTTTCTTAATCACATGATCACGAATGAAATGATGTTTTATCTCTATATGCTTGGTCCTAGAGTGTTGAATGGGATTAATGCTCAAATTGATAGCACTAGTATTATCACATAGTATAGGCACACACTTAAATTTAAGACCATAATCAAGTAAAGTATGCCGCATCCATAATAATTGTGCACAACAACTTCCCTGCAGACTATGTATTCAGCTTTGCCCATGGATAAAGATACACAAGCCTGCTTTTTACTAAACCAAGACACTAGACAACTACCAAGAAATTGACAATGACCACTTGTACTTTTACGCTCAACTTTGCATCCAAAGATAGTCAAGATCGTGAATATCCAATAAGTTCAAAAGATGAAGTTTTAGAAAACCAAAGACCATAGTCATGTGTATCAATCAAATAACTGAAATATTCATTTGATGTAAATTAGATGAGATTCTTTAGGACATGATTGGAATCTAGCACACAAGCAAACAACAAACATAATATCTGGTCTACTAGCAGTGAGATAGAGTAAACTTCCTATCATTCCTCTATATAATTTCTCATCAATACTTTTACCTTTCTCATCTTTATCAAGTTTAGTTGATGAACTCATAGGAGTACTTATTCCTTTTGATTGATCCATTTCAAACCTTTTCAATAGCTCCTTAGTATATTTTTCTTGATTGATGAAGACTCCATCCTTGGTTTGCTTAATTTGTAGTCCAAGGAAGAAACTTAGTTCTCCCATCATGCTCATCTCAAATTCATTTTGCATAGTTTTAGCAAACTCTTCACAAAGAGAAATATTTGTAGAACCAAAAATGATATCATCAACATAGATTTGTACAAGCAAAATATCATTTTTAGAAGATGTTTTAATAAAAAGAGTTGTGTCTACTTTTCCTTTAGTAAAACCTTTTGAGAGAAGAAAACCACTTAATCTTTCATACCAAGATCTTGGAGCTTGTTTCAGTCCATATAGAGCTTTGGTTAGCTTATACACGTAATTTGAAAATTTTTCACGGATAAAACCAGGAGGTTGTTCTACATAAACCTCTTCTTCAATAAAATCATTTAGGAAAGCACTTTTAACATCCATTTGAAAAAGTTTAAAACCTTTAAAGCAAGCAAATGCCAAAAGTATTCTTATAGATTCTAATCTGGCTACTGGAGCAAAGGTCTCATCATAGTCAATGCCTTCTTCTTGGTTGAAACCTTGAGCAACAAGTCTAGCTTTATTTCTAACTACTTCTCCTAGTTCATTTAACTTATTTCTAAAAACCCATTTTGTACCAATAACAGAATGATCATAAGGTCTAGGAACAAGAGACCAAACTTTATTTCTTTCAAATTGATTTAGCTCTTCTTCCATAGCAATAATCCAGAAATTATCACACAATGCATCATCAATATTTTTTGGTTCAATATGAGATAAAAGAGCAAAGTTATCAATAAAGTACCGCCTTGTTTTTACCCCTTGGGAGACATCACCAATGATTTGCTCCTTAGGATGACCTTTTGCATATGTGATATCCTTTGGAAGTTCTTGATCATTGCTTGATTGACCATCTTGTTCTTGCTCCATTATTTCTTCTTCTTTGGCATGATCTTCCATTGTGGGTGCTTGGTGTTGAGTATGATTTTCAACCATTGAGGTGCCTGTGTCATCTTCATTTCCTCTTTGAAGATAAATGTTAGATTCATCAAAGGTTACATGAATAGTTTCTTCAACACACAATGTTCTTTTATTATACTCTATATGCCTTTTTATTTGATGAATAACCAAGAAAAATTCCTTCATCTGATTTTCTATCAAACTTACCAAGATAGTTGCTAGTGTTTAAAATGAAGCATTTACAACCAAAAACTTTGAAATAGACAATTGATGGAGTTTTGTCAAATAAAAGTTCAAAAGGAGTTTTTCTTATAAAAGGTCTTAGTAAAACTCTGTTCATGATATAACACGCTGTATTAACAGCTTCAGCCCAAAAATAATTTGGTAATGAGTTTTCACAGAGCATTGATCTAGCCATTTCTTGTAAGGTTCTGTTTTTCCTTTCAACAACACCATTTTGTTGAGGTGTTTTGGCAGCTGAAAAATTTTGAGTAATACCATATTCATCACAAAATTTTGTAAAGTCTTGGTTACAAAATTCTCTTCCATTATCACTTCTAATAGAAATCAGTTTGCAATCAAGAGAGGTTTGCACCTTTTTGAAGAGTTTTGAAAATTCATAAAATGTTTCATCTTTTTGTGCTAAGAAGATTACCCATGTAAATCTTGAAAAATCATCAACAATCACTTAAGCATAGCATTTACCACCAAGACTAGTAGTCCTCATAGGTCCAAATAAATCCATATGAATTAGTTCAAGAGGTTTTGAGGTAGAAACCATTTTCTTTGGTTTAAAAGATGTTTTTGATTGTTTTCCATATTGACAAGCATCACAGAGGCGAGTTTTATCAAAATGCAATTTAGGTAATCCTCTCACCAGCTCTTGTGTAGAAAGTTTGTTTAATAAATCCATGCTTACATGTCCTAATCTTCTATGCCATAAAAATCCATCATTGTCATGAATGGCAAGACATTTAATATCATTTGTAATAAGCTCATCAAGATACAACACATATACATTACCAACTCTTTTAGCAACAAAGATATTTTTGTTACTTGCATTGTCAAGAATAGTACAAGTATCACATTTAAACTCTACTTTGCATCCATTATCGCATAATTGACTAATACTCAGTAAATTATACTTTAAATCTTCAATAAGTAATACTTTCTTGATAAGAAGGAAAGAACCTTTACCAATGTTACCTATTCCAAGTATTTTTCCTTTCTTCTTATCTCCAAATGTGACAAAACCTTCACTTGTAGTTTGAAGTTCACTAACAAGTGATGCATTTCCAGTCATATGCCTTGAGCATCCACTGTCAAGGAACCATTTTGTGGCACTTGATCTTGAGGCAAATTGTATCTATACCAAATTTGAAAGGGTGATTTTTGGTACCCATATTTTCTTGGGTCCAAGGGGGTTAGTAAAAGTTTCTTTGACTTTCCAAATGGTTTTAACACCACTTTCTATTTTTCTTTTGATAAAACATCTAGACACCTTGTGTCCATGTTTACCACAATAAGTGCAGCAAATATGTGATCTAGAATGATAAGATTCTTTAGCAAAAGATTTTTTCTGTTTTGGAGCAGAATAATCATGAGTAAAACCAAGACCATGTTTTATAAATGAAGATCTTTGATAGCCAAGTAATTTATTCAAATTTCCCTTCCATTTGTAAATCTCTCAATGCATAAAGTTAGATCATTAACTTTCCTTTTTAGGAGCTCATGATCTTTTATCATTAATTCAAGAGAAATAATTCTAGTGCAAAGCTTTTTGTTTTCAAAAGATATGTTTTGTATAGTTGTATTCAAAACTTCTTTTTCAATAGCAATGCAACTAATGGTTTCAAGAAGTTTTCCATTTTCAACACATAATTTTGAATTTTCATTAGATAAATCATTTATTTTGAGTTTCATTTCTTTATTTCTTTTTGAAGCCTTTTTTAATTCTTCATATAACTCAACAATAAGATCACTGGAATCAATATCATCATCATATACATTTGAAATAGAGGGTGAAGATTGTACCTCATCATCAATGGCCATAAAGCATATGTTGGCCTTTCCTTCACTTTCATCCCCACTTTCTTGTTGATCCCATGTTCCAGCTAATCCTTTTTCTTTCTTGACAGATTTCTTTTTGTTTTTGCTTTCTCTTTCTTTTTCCAAAGCTTTAGGACAGTCAGCAACAAGATGCTCTGTGCTTTTACATTCAAAACATTGAGGTTTATAGGATGAGGATTGTCCACTCTTCTTGATTGGTTTTCTTCCTTTCTTGAGAAACTCCTTTTTGTAGAATCGTTTAAACTTCCTTACTGCCATTGCAATCTCTTCTTCTCCACTGTTTCCTCCTTCTTCTTCACTTGAAGACTGTTCTTGTTTACTCAAGTGATTTGAAGACTTGAGTACAACTCCTTTTCTTCCCTTTTCTTCATCCTCCTTGTCATTTAGCCGTTTCATCTTCATTTCATGAGTCAGTAGAGATCCAATGAGCTCTTCAAGTGGAAGAGTCTTCAAATCCTTGGATTCCTCAATGGCAAGTGTTTTAGGCTGCCAGGATTTTGGTAGAGCATCTAAAATCTTTCTGTTTTGCTCTCCCATAGTATAGCTTTTACCATAAGCTTTTAAGCCATTGAAAATGTTAGTAAATCTTGTAAACATATCACTAATATTTTCATCTTGTTTCATGGTAAACAGTTCATAATCTCTAACTAGCATGGCAAGTTTAGATTCTTTAACTTGATTAGTTCCTTCATGTGTAATTTGAAGTAATCTCCACATGTCATGAGCAGAATCACATCCACTAATTCTATTGTATTCAGTAACATCTAAAGCACAACTTAATATATTCATTGCTTGATAATTTAAAGTCATTTTCTTAGAATCATGCTCATCAAATTCGTCTGTGGACTTGGGTACTGAGGTTATTCCATTAGCACTCATTTTCATTGGGACATAAGGACCTTTCTCAATTATGTTCCACAAATCAAAATTAATAGAACAAATATAAATTTTAACTCTAGATTTCCAGAAAGTGTAATTTGTTCCATTAAACAAAGGTGGTCTATTTGTGGAAGATCCTTCTAGGTAAGGTAGGTTTGACATATTAGCCATAGGATCTTTGTCTTCTAGGTTGTTAAACCACACACAGAAGTTCTAGCTCTGATACCAATTGAAATACCTAAGAGGGGGGGTGAATTAGATATTTGGCTAATTTTCGCAAACTTAAACCTTTTATGCGTTTAGACCAAGAACAAGTTATATAAGCTAATTATAGATAATTGATAGCAAGGCAGTAATGAAAGCAATAGCAAAGAACTCAAACAATTTATAGTGGTTCGATCCTCAAGATCTACATCCACTACCTTAAGCTCACACTTAAGGATTTCAACAAATCTACTAATTGCTCAGGTTTACAAATTACAAGAGAGGCTCACCACACTTTGGTTTTATACATACAACCTCTTCTAGTAATTTTTACAAACAAGGCTCACCAACCTATGGTTTTATATCTCAAACAACCTTGAATCACAACTTCAAGGATCACCCTTATCTAAAGGGTTTTATATTATCAAGATAACCTTGCTAGAGCTAGTAGATCAACACAATTGAATGAGTAAAGAAGAGTGTGTAGAAGTTACCACTTGATGGTAGATATTGCACAAATTTGCACCTTCACACTTTGATGTCTTTGGATTGATCAATTGAATGCACAAGACATAAGAGAGCTTAAGAAATGTTTGCTAAATGCTTTTGTATGCTTGGAGTTTACAAGATTTCAAGAGTTACAAAAATTTGCATCTTTATAGCTTTTATAGAATTTGAAAATCTGTTAAAACGTTCATAAAACGGCTAGAAACGGCTAATTTCAGAAAATTCGGACGACCGAATTTCTCTGGATGAATAGTAACCATGCTGAGAACAAAAATTCGGACGACCGAATTTTTTTGCTGCGTCCGAATCTTCTTCCGAATTTCTCTGGAAGAACAGTGACCGTGCTTTGAAGGTCAAAAAATTCGGACGACCGAATTTTTTTTGGTCTGCGTCCAATCTTCTTCCGAATTTCTCTGGAAGAATAGTAGCAAAATTTTTCTACAAAATTCGGACGACCGAATTTTTTGAAAGCATTTTCGAACTTTGTAAAATCATTTGAGATATAACTTCAATGAGTTTGAAAAACATTTGATATGTATAAAAAACTTATTTAACCATATATAAGCTTGAAAAACAAGAACATATGAAGTTTACTAACATATCTTATAAAAAGATTCATTCAAAGCCTTTTAAGATCATAAGACTATTTTTATGCTCTCTTATGCATTCAATGATAACCAAGACATGCAAGTGTAGAGTTTACATAGAAATTTACCTAATAGTTAAATGTACTCTACACTTCAAGTCTTCAATGCTTTTTGATCATCTTTAGAACAACATTCTTCAAACTTCAAATACTTGCTTAACTGAAGTTGTTCTTGAACTTTTGCTTCAAAGCAATGAGACTTCATACTTCCTACTTATGTAACCTATCACACAATAATCAAACATTTTAGTCCTCATCAATATTTGTCATTAATCAAAACTACATAATTTGCCCTTAGGGCTAACAAAAACAAAAAGGAAGCATGACACCTCAAGTGAGGGGGAGCAACCTCCAACAAAAAGGAGGTTATTTGAAGAAGAAACTGGAATTGGGTCAAGTGGTAAAGGAGTAACTAGAGGTGATACCATTATTGCCAAAGCATTCCAAGAAGCCTTGAACAATCATGTCAAGGAAATGGAGAATATGTATAAGTTCTTTGAGTCGTTTGCTCCAATGGTTCTTGGAAAATTAGATGGACTGGAAAATAGAGTAAAACACATTGAAGATATCCTTATGAGAAACACTCAAAGTGGTGAAGGACCCTCTAAGCTTCAAGATGGAAATGAGGAGAAAAGAGATAGAGAAGCAGAGAAAGAAGACAATGAGGATAGCAGTAATGAAGAGGATGATCAGGGTGGAAATGATAAGACCACAGCAGAAGAAAAAGAACAAGAACATGCTTATGAAGATCTACCGGTGGCAGGAAGTCAAGTAGCTCAAGCTGCAATTGTATCTCCAGCAACAATCTCTTTCAGTCAAGGAAGAGTTAAGCACTTGGCAATCAAGAAAGGAGTGAGCCGAGCCTCCCCATCAACCTCACCATCACAAAACTAAGCTTTCTTTTCTAATCTCTTTACTGTATTTTGTTCAGTTTTCTAAGCATTTTGCTGCATTTTCTATTCTGAACTTGTTAAATATTTTGCTGTTTTTATGCAATAGTGAAGCTCAATGATGAAATCCCAGTGATGAGAGCTTCTTTTATATGCTAACTTGAACATCTCATTTTCATTGATCCCTTTAATTTTTTTTATGATGACAAAAGGGGGAGAAAATATGATGCAATATGATGCAATATGCAATATGATGCAATACATGTGAAACCTTAGTCAATATGATGCAATATGCAATATGATGCAATACATGTGAAACCTTAGTCATTATGTGAACTTAGTCTTTAATAAAATTCGGATGCAAGGTTTTAAGATTGGATGCATTCATATATATGGTCAATTTTTTTTTATGTTTATCCAAATTGGTGCCAATCTGTCTTACTCTATTCCATTATGTTTGAACAACATTATGAAACCTTTATATCATTTCAAAACTTCAATTATATTGAATCTGTTGCAGTTTGGACATGAGATTAAAAATTCGGATGCATGTGATTCGAAATTCGGACGCATGTGATTCAAAATTCGGATGCATGCTATAAAATTCGGATGCATCCATATTGTGTTACCAAAATGTGCTCATTTGTTTTTAAAATTGATTCAAATATGTTTTAATCTTTTCTAATATGTTTACACAACCTTAGGAAAGCTTATTTACAAAATTTGAAGCTTTCATTTTATTTATTTTAAAGTTTGGACGTGATATGCCAAAATTCGGATGAATAGTGTCTCTACACCAAACTTGTTGAAAAATGAGCACAATCTAAGGGGGAGCATTGTTAAACATTTACAACCTTTAAAACCTCTCTTAGAATCTTTTCTAAATATTTAAATGCTATATCTTCTATCCTAGTTGGAAGGAAGTAGGCAAATGGAGGTTGGTTGGGTCATAGGCTCATAATGAGCCTTGTGTATGTCAATATGCTAAATTGGTTGATTTCTATCATTGACATCAATACTTCTTTGTGCTAATCTGTTTAAATCCATCACATATTGCATCAAAGTTTGTCATCATCAAAAAGGGGGAGATTGTAAGCCCTAAGGGCAAATCATGTAATTTTGATTCATGACAAATATTGATGAGAACTAATATGTTTATCTTGTGTGATAGGATTTGTGAAGAAAGAAGTTTGAAGTCTCATTGCCTTCAAGAGGAAGAGCAAAGAACAACCTCAGTAAGCTATGAGTCTTTTGAGGTTTATTCAAAGATGAACTCAAGGCATTGAAGACTTGAAGTGTAGAGTAGGTATGATGATAGGTAATATCTATGTGAACTCTACACTTGTATGTCTTGGAGTCTATTGAATGCATAAGAGAGCATAAAATTGGTTTCTTAAGTTTAAAATTTTGTTGAATGAATTCCTAGTAAATGTGGTTTTGTGTCCTAAAAGTTTTTAAGTAAACTTTAAATGATCAAATGAGTTTGATTTTGGTTTTCAAACTTATATTTGTCTAAATAAGTTATCTATATATGCCAAATGTATTTCAAATACTTGGAAGATTGATTTCAAATGATTTTACAAAGTTTGAACACAATTCCATAAAATTCGGTCGTCCGAATTTGGTAGCAAAAGTTTGCTACTGTTCTTCTAGAGAAATTCGGAAGAAGATTCAGACGCATGAGAAAAAATTCGGTCGTCCAAATTTTGGTCTTCAGTATGGTCACTGTTCTTCCAGAGAAATTCGGAAAAAGATTCGGACGAAGCAGGAAGAATTCGGTCGTCGGAACAATTCGGACGTAGAATTCAGTCGTCTGAATTTCCTGAAAATAGCCATTAACTAGCCGTTTTATAGCTGTTTCAACTGATTTTCAAATTCTATAAAAGCTATAAACGTGCAATCTTTTGTATGTTCTGAATCCTTGAATATTCTAAGCTTTCTAAAGTCTATTACAAACATTTCTCAAGCTCTCTTATGTCTTGTGCATTCAATTGATCAATTCTACCAACAAGTGGTAACATCTACACACTCTTCTTTACTTATTCAATTGTATTGATCTACTAGCTCTAGCAAGGTTATCTTGATAACATAAAACCCTTTAGATAAGGGTGATCCTTGAAGTTGTGATTCAAGGTTGTTGGAGATATAAAACCATAGGTTGGTGAGCCTTGTTTGTAAAATTACTAAAAGAGGTTATAAGTGTAAAACCATAGTGTGGTGAACCTCTCTTGTAATCTGTAAACTTGAGCACATAGTAGAGTTATTGAAATCCTTAAGTGTGGACTTAAGGTAGTGGAGGTAGATCTTGAGGATCGAACCACTATAAATTGCTTGTGTTCTTTTGTCTACATTTATTATATTGTTGTGCCATAAACTGTTTTTTCTCTTATTCACTTAATCTGCAATAGGTCTACACATTTATAAAGTTTGAATTTGCAATAATTAGCCAAATACCTAATTCACCCCCCTCTTAGGTATTTCAATTAGGTTTGTCAATCGGAGCTCTGTTAGGCCGCGGAAGCCTGTTGAGTCCAGAGCATCCAGGTAGATTTGACGGGCAGGATGTTCGTCCAACATCTCGTTTACTCTTACCACAGGGGAAGTTTTACACCTAAACTGAAACCTTCTCATTTCTGGAACAATTATTCACCCGAGCTGATGGAGTCGAGAGGCGGATAAACGGCTACGAACGGCGAGAATGGAGGAAAGAGATGACATAGTTGAGAAGGCGGCATTGGCCGGAAGCAGTGGCCGAAAAAGTTGCAGCCTTTTTCCACGCGGGCGGTTCGAACAATTGTTCACCCGAGCCGATGGAGTCGAGAGGCGGATAAACAGAAAAAGAATATAGAAAAAAAGCATTCTCTTTCCACTCGAACATCAAAAATCTTACCATGGCAACTAATTTCTAATCTTCTAATTTTTCTTTTAAAAAACACCTAATTTGTAATAATTCTCCTTAAAGCTAATCCTGAAATTGATGCCTATGCCTATGATCATGTGTGTGTTTGTACTTTGTACTTCCTAAGTTCTCAGTTGGTGTTACATCTAGGACTTTAGGAACATGAAAAAACCACTAAACTTAACCTAAGAAATCCAATTTGGAAAGCCCGACCTGGACTCTTTATCGACTCCAATTGTTTTAAATCTTTCAAAAATTAATCGTCTCAACCCAGAGCTGAAGAACTTCAAGAACTTTTGTGTTCAACATAACCTGCAATTTCCTTAACTAAACCATCTTGCTTAATAATTCAGCTCTCTTGCTCTTTATTTTACTCTCAATTTCATCTCAATCTCTCTCAATTGTGGTTTGGTGAATCTATTTGATTTTCTATGTTCAGCACATCACGCAATCTCCTCTACTACCATTAACTCACCCTCAATTCTTCCATCTTTCTTTCCATCTTAATCTCAATTTCATCTCAAATCTGTAGTGTTGACTCAATTGTGGCATAGTGTCTTTGTTTCAAGATCCAAGGATCGTGGGTGACAAGTTGGCTCTTCTTCTTGAGTGAAAAAATGGAGAGTCAAGAAAAGGAGGAAAAAAGGAAACAATTTTATGTTAGATAAATATTATAGATATAATATATTTGAAAACATTTTGATGTCTCCATCGGGGAATTTGATTGACAAATGTTAATATAATGACTTCATCCGTTCTCCCACTGCCAAGCACAAGAATATGAGACGTCTGATTAAGATTCATTCTGATGGAAGGATAACCAACCATCAATTTCATGCCAACAATGGGATCATGGTACAACCCTCAGACTGGTTGCTAACTGATCAATCTTGTAGCAAATATATCGAATAGAATCCTTTGTTTGGGGTGGAGACAAGAACTACGAGGCTTGAGATAGGCTTTGTGAGAGGTGTGAAGAATACATGTACTGTCTGACATCAAATTCTATTCTTTAATCCTTCAACTATTCCAAGACATGAAGCACCCTTTGAGATGAAGAAAGTTCGCAAGTTTCCTTCCATTATATAGCTTTTCTTCTGGTTTAGATTTTTGAGCCAAATCGTGGATTATAAGCTTCTAAGTTATCATTCAAAGAAATAGGTCTCCTACTAAAAACGTTGTTGTCTTATATTGCTTGAAAATATGTTTCTGGAAAAGTTTTCGATTGGACACTAGATTGGAAATTGAAATCTATAACTTTGAAAGATGACTTTTTCCTCTTTCAGGAGGGAGAGAAATATTTTTTTGAAACATTGGCATTTGAAAGGAGGGAGAGTACTTGGAATAAATATGGATAATGGTATTTAGAGCTATTATGAACTGCTTATGAAATGTCTCTTATTCGATATTCGTAGTCTAAGGAATACTAATGATATGCTATGCCTACAATATATTTTTGAGAGTCACTACAAGAATTTTAATCATTTGCGACAGACTATTCCGTCGCAAATCCGTAGAAAAGTATAAATTGCGACGTATCTGCGACTGCATAGTTCGTCGCAAAAATATAAGTCGCAAATTTGCGACGAATATCATCCGTCGTAGATTTACGAATGACAATTTTAGTCACAGATTTGCGACGGATAACGTCCGTCGCAAATTTACGAAGGACAATTTTGTCACAGATCTAATAGGAAATTTGTCCGTCCCAAATCGATTTTAATTATTAATTATTGTTAGCCCTAAGGGCAAATCATGTTGTTATGATTAGTTTTGATTAATGACAAATATTGATGAGGACTAATATGCTTGTATGTTGTGTGATAGGATTTGTAGATTAAGAAGTTTGAAGTATCATTGCCTTGAAGCTAAAATGCAAGAACAACTCCAATATGTCAAAGTGATTGAAGATTGAAGAGTTTGTTCAAGATGTTAGAAGGCTTTGAAGACATGAAGTGTAGGTTGCATGTGCTTAATAGGTAACCTTTGTAAACCCTACACTCTTAAGCCTTGGAATCTATGAATTGCAATTGAAAGCACAAAACTTGATTTAAATGGTTTCAATGGTTTTGAACTTACCTAAATTATCAAGTTTTCATAAATGGTTTTTGCACTTAAAATGTCTTTAATGATTATCTTTGAGGTTAAAATGTTTTCCAACTTGTTTGAATTGATTTAAACATGTTTTGACAAAGTTTGAAAAATTCGGATGCAAGATTCGAACGCAAGGCAAAAAATTTGGTCGTCCGAATTTTGTAGCAAAAGTTTGCTACTGTTCTTCCAGAGAAATTCGGAAGAAGATTCGGACGCATGAAGAAAAATTTGGTCGTCCGAATTTTGTAGCGAAAAATTCGGACGCAGAATTCGGTCGTCCGAATTTTGTAGCGAAAAATTCAGACGCAGAAATCGGTCGTCCGAATTTTATGAAACTAGCCGTTTTAACTGATTTTCAAATTCTATAAAGGCTAGAAACTCTAGATTTTTGAAAGAACTTTTGCACAAAAGAAATCCTTGAAGCTCTAAGTTGTTTTACATCAAAATTATATCAAAAGCTCTCAAATTGCCTTGTGCTCAAAGAGTGAAATTCAAGATTCCAAAGGCAAGAAGTGAAGTGGTGCTAGCAATTGTATTCATCCACCAAGAAGTGTTGGTACCATTCAAACTCTCTCTTTTATATTATTGTTGTGATTGATACAAGGTTGTCAAGAGACCTAAAACCCTTGTGGAGGGTGAGCCATAGACTAGATTAATCAAGGTTGTTGTGTAAAACCCATTGGTGAGGGTGAGCCTTGGATTAGATTGATCTAGGTTGTCTAGTGACATAAAACTCTTAGTGATAAGAGTGAACCTTATTTATTATATTGAAAAGAGATTGTTGTGGTAAAACCCATTGAAGGGTGAGTCTCTTGTGTAATTGATTGGATTAAGCATATAGTGAATTGATTGAAATCCTTGAGTGTGGCTCAAGGTAGTGGATGTAGATCTTGGAGAGATCGAACCACTATAAATCTTGTGTTTATTTCTTTATAGCTTTAGTTGTTTTACATACTTGTGTTATTATTATTGTTTATAGTTGTTGATTGATTGGTTGTGGTCTTAGAGTTTAATAATCTTGTCTTAACCATCAAATTACATATAAACTTGAAGTTTGTGAATTTAAAGAAGAGCTTTTATTAAGGCAAAGGATTTGCAAAAAGGGAAAAGATTTTCGATAATTAGCCAAAGACCTAATTCACCCCCCCCCCCCTTAGGTCTTTCAATTGGTATCAGAGCTAGGTCTTCTTTTTAAGGTTTAACAACCTAGGAGTAAAGATTATATGGCTAGTTTATCAAATTTGCCTTAAACGGAAGGTTCCTCCACTAATAGACCTCCACTGTTTGATGGTTCTAATTATATTTTTTGGAAGTCTAGGATTGAGATTTACATTTGTTCTATTAACTATGAATTGTGGAATATTATTGAGAAAGGTCCCTATGTGCCATTGAGAATGAAAGCCGATAGAGTTACAAGGGAACCAAAGCCCATGGAGGAATATGATGAGAGCGATTCAAGGAAGATGACCTTAAACTACCAAGCAATGAACATTCTTTGTTGTGCGTTGGTAGTCAATGAATACAATAGATTGATGGAATGTGATTCCGCTCATGAAATGTGGAAGCAACTTCAGACACTCATGAAGAAGAAAGAGCAAATGTGTGCTTCATGGCAATGGAAGATGAGGTACAACCTACTCCATCTACCTCTACTTCTTATGATGATGATATTGATGATCCTTGTGAATTACTTGTTGAGATGTATGGAGAATTAAAGAAGGCTTCGAAAAAGAATAAGGAAATGAAAACCAAAATTAATGATCTATTGAATGAGAATTCAAAATTGTTTTGTGAAAATAAAAGCTTCTTGATTCTATTGAATGCTTGAATATTGAAAAAGAAGTTTTAAATGTCTCTTTAAAAAACATGTCCCTTGAAAATAAGATTCTTTGTGAAAAGATTTTGTCTCTTGAAAGAATGCTTGTTGATCATGAGACTTTGAAAAAGAAGGTTGATGAACTTACACCATGTATAGAAAAATTTACAAAAGGAAGGGACAATCTTGATAAAATTCTTGGAGCTCAAAGATCTCCTCTTGTCAAAAATGGTCTTGGTTATAATTATGTAAACAATGTGCCTAAATATAACAACTTCTTTGTTAGAGCTACTTCTACTTCCATGCATCATACTTGTTGTACTTATTATGGAAAACATGGACTTAAAGTCACCAAATGTTATGTTAAAATAAAAGTAGAGAATGGTGTAAAAACCATTTGGAGAGTTAAGGGAATTATTACTAACCCTCACGGACCCAAGAAAGTATGGATACCAAAGGATACTTCCTCTCCTTTATTGCAGGTACACTTCAACTCAAACTCAAGCACCACTAAGTGGTATATTGATGATGTTGGTTTAAAGAATAACGGAAAACACCTCATTTATAATCAAGGTCAAAGCAACCAAAGAAGGATTTGTTTTTGAGGCAAGAAGAAAGGAGAAATTCTTGGAGTAACCAATGTTGGTAAAGGTTCCTCTCTTCTTTTTAAACAAATGTTGCTCAGTGCTGTTTTAAACTATAACTTGCTTAGCATTAGTCAATTGTGTGACAATGAATAAGAAGTTAAATGCCAACATGCGAAGTTTCTATTAAGAATCCCTTTTGTTAAAATTTGAAAATTTGCCAACCATGACTTGTCAATTGCTTCTATGAAGTCTATGAAGTTGATTAGGTAACATTGATGATATGAGATTGAATTCATGGTTGATATGTTTTTGAAATTGATTATATGTCAAGATAAAATGATTAAAATAGCTATGATTGTATATCTATGCATTTGCTTGGTCAAAAACATCTTTATGAAACTTTACAAAATGTTTGAAGTTTGAATGTAGGTCATAAGTTCGGTCGCCCGAACTTGTATGACAAAATGATATTTTGTGATTTTGATCAATTACTCACAAAATGTTTCAGTGTGTGTTTTATCTTGATAAGCTTGATGAACTTTTTGTTTATGATAATGATTTTCTTGGCATAGAAGATTTGGTCATGTGAACATGGATTTGTTGAACAAACTTTCCTCTCAAGATTTAGTTGGAGGATTGCTAAAAATGTGTTTTGAGAAAATTGTCTTTGACATACTTGTCAATATGGAAAACAAACAAAATAATCTTTCAAACCTAATAAAATGATTTTCACTTCAAAACCTCTTAAAATTTGTTTATATGGATTGTTTGGACCAATGAGGATCACTAGTCTTGATAGTAAGAGGTATTCATATATGATTGTTGATGATTTCTCTAGATTTACATGGGTGATCTTTCTAGCTCAAAAGGATGAAGTTCTTTTCATGAATTTATAAGACTTTTCAAAAGGGTCCAAATCTCTCTTGAGTGCAAATTGATTCCCATTAGACGTGACAATGGGAGAATTTTACAACCAAGTCTTTACAAAATTTGTGATGAAAATTGAATTTCATATAATTGTTTCAACTGCAAAAACCCCACAACAAAATGGTGTTATTGAAAGGAAAATTTGAACTTTGCAAAATTTGGTTAGATCTATGCTTTGTGAAAGTTCCTCCAAAAAAAAATTTTTTGTTGAGCCGTAACCATAAACAACACATGCTATGATATATAGAATTCTTTTAAGATCATTTTAAAAAAAAAATCTTTTGAAGTTCTCTTTTATATAACTTCTCAAGTTGCATATTTTAAAATGTTTTATCTTGAATACTTGTGATAACTTACTTAAATTTGATAGAAGATATAGGTATATCTCTTAACCATTCTTCTAATAAAAGGCCGATAGATTTTATAATGAAAAGAACCTTATATGATGAGGAAACCATTCATGTTGGTTTAGATGAATCTTACATTTGCTTGGAAAGAAAAGAAGAAGATGATGCAGGTACATCTATGAATAACTATCAAACCCATCTTCAAGCACCAACTTTGGAGGATCATACCAATGAAGAAGAAATGATTGAACAAAATCAAGATGACCAACCTAGTGGTGACCAAGAGCTCCCAAAGAACTTAAGATATTCAAGAGGGCACCCTAAGGAGCAAATCATTGGTGATACCTCCCAAGGAGTAAAAATAAGGCGTAATTTATCAATAACTTTATTCTTTTATCTCATATGAGTATTAATCATGTATTGTGTGATGATTTTTTTATTATTACCATGCAAGAGGAATTAAATCAATTTGAAAGATACAAAATTTTTTCATTTCCTAAATCTCATGATCATTCCATTATTGAAACTAAATGGTTTTTAGAAATAAACTCAATGAATCTAGGGAAGGTGTAAGAAATAAATCTAAATTTGTCAGCCAAGGATTCAATCAAGAAGAGAGAATTGATTATGATAAAACTTTTGTTCCGAATGCTAGACTTAAATCCATAAGAATTCTTTTGACTTTTACCTGCTTTAAAGGTTTTATGTTATTTCAAATGAATGTCAAAAGTGCTTTTCTAAATGGTTCTATTGAGGAAGAGATGTATGTGGAACAACCACCCGATTTTGATCATGAAAAGTTTCTTAACCATGTTTTCAAATTAGCCAAAGCTTTATATGGATTGAAACAAGTTACTAGAGCTTGGTATGAAATATTCAATAGTTTTCCTCTTTAAAAAGTTATTTTTTTTTAAAGAAAACTTGACATCAATCTTTTCATTAAAACCTCTTGTAACAATGATCTATAACTTGTCCAAATGTATGATACAATTTTTGGTGCTTCTAATACTTCACTTTGTGATGTGTTTTCCAAGTTAATGCTAAGTAAATTTGAAATGAGCATTATAGGAAAAATCAATTTCTTTCTTGGCCTACAAATCAAGCAAACCAAGGATGGCACTTTCATGAATCAAGTTAAGGTACAAGCACTTCCTTAAGTTTATCAACTATGCTTGAAGAGAATAAAAAGGTTTCATAGGAGTAGTCAACTATATTTGATATCAAGTAGAGCCAATATTAAGTTTTTCATGTACTTGTGTGCTAGATTTCATCTTGTCCTATAGAATCTCATTTAATTACTGTCAAACACATTCTTTATTACCTTATTAATACTCTAAGTGATTATGGTCCATATTTCAAATGTGTGGCTATGTTATGTGATAAAACTAATGCAATAAATTTGACCATCATACTATTCAACAAACCAGGACAAAGCATTTAGAGATCAAACTTCATTTCATTAGAGATCACTCTACTAAGGGTAATACTTGTTTAACGCATGCTTACATAAATGAACAAATTAATGATATCATTACTAAGCCATTGGCCGAAGAAAGGTTTGAACAATCTTAGAAAAAGCTTAGAGTTTTCAAAATTCAATAACTAATGAGTATATTCAAGTGTTGTAGCTACAGGTGAGGACAAAGAAACCTAGCATGAGAAAAGGAAAGGGAAAGCAAAAGATGTGAGAAGGAGGACTAGTGATCAATGAACCAAGGAAGGTTCATGTTCCACAAAGCATGTCATGGCTGGATAGATTTGTCATAGTGGAGGTTGCTACTGAATTTAATGATTGGACAAAAAGGAACCATAAGACAAATCCAAGCCACAAGGTGGATATCATCAAACTATCCAAAATGGGTAATATACTCAGTTTTTAAATGATGTGAGCTGGACTAGTTTGCTTGTGTTTGGTGAATGCTATTACCTTCCTTAGTGTATGAAGTTTAATCAAATATTAAGGAATAAAGAGTTGAGCAAGTTGGTAATAAAGCTATGCAGTGGTTTCTTCAAGAATATCACAAGTTGATTTTTGAGATTGATAATGCATTGCTCAATAGAATTTGTGATGTTGAGGATGTTGGGTTTAGGCATTATTCTTCCGGGGTACATTGTTTTATAAGTGAGTTATACTCACATGAAAGAATTGAGAATGCCTATATAAATGGTAAAAGCCTCAAGACTAGAAAGGAGAGAGAGATAAAAGCTTTTTGATGCTAGTAAAAGAATTTTGCATCACATGCTTACTACCTTTATTATAGCATACTTTGGGCACAAATCTTCTGTTGATAATATGTATGCTGTAATTATGCTAGTCATGCTTAAGAAAAGAAAAATGAATTTTGGATATATAGTGCTAAAGAATATAATGGCAGCTAGAAGAATCGAGCATAAGGCATTGTCGTATGAAATGTTATTAACAGGAATTTTCAAGTATCTCCAAGTGCAATTGTCTTCTAGTTGGTTTACCAATAAAGAGTGAAGAAGTCTACAACAACAACTCACTAAAGAGAATTCCTTGGACACTTGATGATGATAATGTATGAAGGACTAGAAGAGAAACTCCTCTAAGGGGTGATAGAAGAGATGCTAGTGATGATGAAGAAAAGGAGGAAGAAAATAATGAAGAAAAGGAAGAAGAAAATGATGAAGAAGAAGAGGATGAAGAGGAAATCCTTGTTAGAGAAAGGAAAATAAAAAAAGAAGCATGAGTCACCAAGTGAGGGGGAGTAACTCCCCACAAAAAGAAGACTATTTGAAGAGGTATCTTCTATTGAAGGAAAATAAGTTGAAGGTGATAATTTCACGAGAGTTAATACCATAGTTGCCATGGTGTTTCAAGAGACATTGAACAACCATGTAAAGGAAATGAAAAGGATGGGCAAATTCTTCGAGTCCTTTGCTCCAATGCTTCTTGGCAAATTTGATAGTTTAGAAGCTAGAGTCAAAAATATGGAAGAAGACTTGAGAAAAATTTCTCAAGTGATTTTAAATGGTGTCAGTTCCTATAAAGCTAAAGAAGAAGACAAAGATGAAGGAAAAGGCAATGAAGTACCCCAAGAAGGAGAAGAGCATGAGAATGAAAAACCAAGAGGTAAAGCCCAAGAGAACAAGCAAGAAGAAGGAGGTGAATGAAGTTTAACAACGTCAAATCACAAATTCATCACCAATTTCCTTCAGCCAAGGGAGGAGGAAATTGTGGTTCAAAGAAAGAAGATCCAAAGATCCTCTCAATTGGTCACTTTCCAAAGTCGAACTACACGTGCAAGGAGTCAACAAATGAAGGACCCCATCATATAAAGATCAAGGAAACCTGACCATCACAACAAACAAATTTGGAAATGAAGACCATGAAGCGCATCCAAGACTAAGCCTTTCTATCCCTAAACTCTATTTTGTTGCTTATTTTAGTTTATGCCTTGATGCACATGTTCTGTTTTAACATTGAAATTTACTTGTGCCTTTCTAGTCATTATACTGTGATAAGAGCTTCTTTTGTTTCACTTTTGTTGTCCAAGTACTCTTATCCCACCTTTGATTGATGACAAAAGGGGGAGAAGAAATGTGATGACAAAATGTGTGAAAATATGAAATAGCAGGGGAATTCCTCATGCATGAAGAGAAAATGTATGAATTTTCTGAAAATCCATGCATATGTCAAGGGGGAGAAAGAATGACTACAAAATGTGACATGTGCTTGTTATAATGTGAATCATGCTGCAATGTGTGCTAATGTGTGCTATGTATATGTTGATGTGCAATAGATAATGAGTAATGTGAAAATATTTGGCTGCATTTCTGCATTTGAAATTTAAATTGAATATTTTATGATATGTGAGGTTTTGGTTATTTTCTGAGATTTTGGAATATGGTTAAGTTGAGATTGAAATCTTGAACTTGGTTCTTGACTTGACCTATGATTTTTAATTACTTCATGAAAACAATTGAATACATGAATTTTGTGGTTATTGCAAAGCTATACGTTGAAATCTTGAATACTTCAACATTTCATTTTAAAAGGCAAAATCATCTTTTCAAACTTGTTGCAAAAATTTGGACTCAAAATTCGGATGCAATGTTCAAAAATTCGGATGAATGTTTCAGAAATTTGGATGCATGTATATTTGTTGCCAAAAAGTGCTTCTTTGTTGTTCAGATTGAACAACCTTAGGAAAGATTTATTTCACATTAAACTTTCATTATATTAAATTTATTGCAATTTGGACTTGGAATGTCAAAATTCGGATGCATGAGTTTAAAAAATTCGGATGCATCCATATTGTGTTGTCAAAATGTGCTCCTTTGTTGTTCAAATTGATTCAAATATGTTTTAATCTCTTCTAATAAGTTTGAACAACCTTAGGAAAGCTTATTTACAAAATTTGCAGCTTTCATTTTTACTTATTTTAAAGTTTGGACTTGATATGTCAAAATTTGGATGCATAGTGTCTCTACACCAAACTTGTTGAAAATGAGCACAATCTAAGGGGGAGCATTGTTAAACATTTACAACCTTTAAAACCTCTCTTAGAACTTTTTCTAAATGCTTAAATGCTATATCATCTATCCTAATTGTTGGAAGGAAGGAGGCAAATGGAGGTTGGTTGGGTCATAGGCTCATATTGAGCCTTTTGTATGTCAATGTGCTAAATTGGTTATTTTCTATCATTGACATTAATACTTCTTTGTGCTACTTTGTTAAATCCATCACATTTTGCATCAAAGTTTGTCATCATCAAAAAGGGGGAGATTGTTAGCCCTAAGGGCAAATCATGTTGTTATGATTAGTTTTGATTAATGACAAACATTGATGAGGACTAATATGCTTGTATGTTGTGTGATATGATTTGTGGATTAAGAAGTTTGAAGTCTCATTGCCTTGAAGCTAAAATGCAAGAACAACTCCAATATGTCAAAGTGATTGAAGATTGAAGAGTTTGTTCAAGATGTTAGAAGGCTTTGAAGACATGAAGTGTAGGTTGCATGTGCTTAATAGGTAACCTTTGTAAACCCTACACTCTTAAGCCTTGGATTCTGTGAATTGCAATTGAGAGCACAAAACTTGATTTAAATGGTTTCAATAGTTTTGAACTTACCTAAATTATCAAGTTTTCATAAATGGTTTTTGCACTTAAAAGGTCTTTAATGACTTATCTTTGAGGCTAAAATATTTTCCAACTTGTTTGAATTGATTTGAACATGTTTTGACAAAGTTTGAAAAATTCAGATGCAAGATTCGGACGCAGGGTAAAAAATTCGGTCGTCCGAATTTTGCAGCAAAAGTTTGCTACTGTTCTTCCAGAGAAATTCGGAAGAAGATTCGGACGCATGAAGAAAAATTCGGTCGTCCGAATTTTGTAGCAAAAAATTCGGACGCAGAATTCGGTCGTCTGAATTTTGTAGCTAAAAATTCGGACGCAGAATTCGGTCGTCCGAATTTTGTAGCGAAAAATTCGGACGCAGAAATCGGTCGTCCGAATTTTCTAAAACTATCCGTTTTAACTGATTTTCAAATTCTATAAAGGCTAGAAACTCTAGATTTTTGAAAGAAATTTTGCACAAAAGAAATCCTTGAAGCTCTAACTTGTTTTACATCAAAATTATATCAAAAGCTCTCAAATTGACTTGTGCTCAAAGATTGAAATTCAAGATTCCAAAGGCAAGAAGTGAAGTGGTGCTAGCAATTGTATTCATCCACCAAGAAGTGTTGGTACCATTCAAACTCTCTCTTTTATATTATTGTTGTGATTGATACAAGGTTGTCAAGAGACTTAAAACCCTTGTGGAGGGTGAGCCATAGACTAGATTAATCAAGGTTGTTGTGTAAAACCCATTGGTGAGGGTGAGCCTTGGATTAGATTGGTCTAGGTTCTCTAGTGACATAAAACTCTTAGTGATAAGAGTGAACCTTGTTTATTATATTGAAAAGAGGTTGTTGTGGTAAAACCCATTGAAGGGTGAGCCTCTTGTATAATTGCTTGGACTAAGCATATAGTGAATTGATTGAAATCCTTGAGTGTGGACTCAAGGTAGTGGATGTAGATCTTGGAGAGATAGAACCACTATAAATCGTGTGTTTATTTCTTTATAGCTTTAGTTGTTTTACATACTTGTGTTATTATTATTGGTTATAGTTGTTGATTGATTGGTTGTGGTCTTAGAGTTTAATAATCTTGTCTTAACCATCAAATCACATATAAACTTGAAGTTTGTGAATTTAAAGAAGAGCTTTTATTAAGGCAAAGGATTTGCAAAAAGGAAAAAGATTTTCGATAATTAGCCAAAGATCTAATTCACCCCCCCCTCTTAAGTCTTTCAATTATTAAAATTAATTATTAATTACAAATACAATGTTCAATTAGTTATTAATCTGAAATTTAATTTTTATTTAATTATTTTAATTTTTAAATAATAGTTTTTAATAATTTGTAAATAATTATTTTTAAAAATAAGCATAATTAATAGAATAATTAAAAGTAAAAAATTAAATAAATATAATTAATCTGTTAAATGTCAATGTTTTATGTGTTACAACATTGAAAAAAATAAAACAAAAATCTATGTAACTATAGAAGGTGGCGCTGCAGACGGTGGAGGAGGCGGAGGTGGATCTGGAGGGTCAGTAGTTGGAGGATGGTCGTCAGGCGGATCGATCGTGTAATCCTCATCAGCCCCGTTTGTATGCTCTTCAAAATCTGGTATTGGAAAAGGAGGTGAAGGCGGAGATGGCGGAGGAGGCAGATGTAGTGCCTCGGACATTACTCGCATATACTGGTCCAAACTAGCAAAGCGTTGATGGAAATAACCGCGCATCAACTTCTTTCTCTGCAACTGACTATGTAGAGATACGTACTCTGGATGCGATGTAATCGAGCAAGCTGTTGGAGCAGAGGACGTCGTGGACTGACATAACCTCAGTCGCATGTGAACTGCCTCAGAAACCAATCCAAAAATCCGATTCTTCGAAGCACCGCCAGCAACCTGCACAAATAGTGACTTCTCATCCGGTGGATGCTGAGAAGTCACTGAATCCTGAGACTCCACCTGCGAATAGCGTTGACGCTATCCTGCAAATTGTTTACATCATAAATTTATAACGGTGTCTAACAATAAAATAATTAATATAAAATATGAAGTAATATAATCTGTAAACTTACCAACGTATGTTGTGATTTGTCACAGACAAACGTGCCCTTTTTTGGGTCACTCTTATAAGTATGCGTCGCCTCGTACATATTGGTGAAGTGGAAGTCATCTCCGCGCTCCTTATGCTACAAGTATATTAATATAAATATTTAGTAATTATATTAGAATTAAATAAGAAGGAAAAAATAAGTATATATTTTATAATTTGTTACTTACACTCCACATTTGGAACCACATGTCACTTATACATCTAACTACGATCTTCCATCTACATTAAAAAATATCACCTATTAAATTTTACTTAATTCCACAAAAACCATTAGTGGTTTGGCATGTCTTGTTATAATAGTCAAAACTTAGACAAGTGTTAAGCATCTCCACTGTAAAATTGACGTTTTCCAGGCACAAGGCCACCACAATCAATCTCCACATCCAAATCAAATTCTCCCAATCATTAAATCCACATAAATATACCCAAAATTCATAACACCGCCTCAAAATATAATAAAATTAAAATACTCAAAATTCATAAGACCGCCACAAAAATAATATAAGCAGCTTTACAATATTAAAATGTATTAAAAACAATCTCAATTACGAAACTTAAAAAGACAGTTATAAAAAATACTAACAAAATTTGTATCTAAAAATATGAAAAATATTTAAAAAATAGAAATACAGAAAAATCATACAACTTTTAAATTTACAGAAAAATTGTAACTTCCTCAAAAACAGAAAAAAAAATAAAATAGAAAAATTTTCACAACGATTAAAATAAAAAATAAAAAATCAGAAAAACAATAAAAATAAAAAAATACTATAAAAATCAAGAAAACATTCGGCAGCCTCTCCACTGTAAAATGGACATTTTCCAGGCACAAAGCCACCAAAATCAATCTCCACATCCAAATTAAATTCTACCAATCATTAAATCCACGTAAATATACCCAAAATTCATAACACTGCCTCAAAATTTTTATAAGCATCTTCACAAAATTAAAAAACATCAAAACCAATCTCAATTAAAAAACATGTGCCAAAAAGACAGTTAATATTGGAAGCGCCTCAAAAACAGAAAAAAAAAATAAAACAGAAAAATTTTCACAACGATTAAAATAGAAAAAAAATTAAAAAAATAAGAAAAGCTCTAAAAATCAGGAAAAAAGCTCATCTCTAGAATTCAATAAATATCACAAAAAAAATGTCACTTGTAATCTGAAAATTAAACAAAAAATAGTACCTAAAAAAACAAGAAAAACTGAAGATTAAAACAAAAAAAAATAAGAACAATAAAATCAGGAAAAAAACAACAACGATTAAAATAGAAAATAAAAAATAAGAAAATCTGTAAAATCAGAAAAAAAACTCAAATTCATAATGCAAGAAATATGAGAAAAGAAATGGAACAAAAAAAAACATCGCTGAAGGAAATGAACTAAAAAATTAAACCAGAAAAAAGGAGTAAACCATGGGCTGGGCGCGACGCCGACTGGGCAGAGCTCGTTGCGCTGCAAGTGGCAGTGGAGGGGGGGCAGAGGCTCTGGGGGGGCAGGTGCTGCCAGGGCAGAGCACGGTCGGCAGAGGCGCAGGCGTTGAGTGGCAGGGGCACGTGCGTTGAGCGGCAGGCACGCTAGCTCTGCGCAGGGGCAGAGCCCGGCGTGTGACAGGGGCAGAGTCTCGCACTGGCTCGGCGGCAGGTGGCTTCTGGCAGCTAGCTTGGTGACAGGCGGCCAGCACTGGCGAGGGACGGCTCGGCGAGTAGTGGCGATGGGCGGCAATCGGTTTTGGAAGGTAGACCTAGAGTAAGGGTGAATGGCGGATGAAATGAATTAGAGAGGGAAAGGAGTGTGCTGAGTGGGAAATAATTTAGAGACAGACTGGGAAAGCATTTGCGCTGGTGAAAAATTCAAATGTCGTCGCAAATCCGTAGCCCATATGCAACGGATTTACGATGGTTTGGCGACGTCATTTATTTATAATTTTATTTATTAACGGTAAAAATCCGTCACAAATCCATCGCCATATTGCAACACATTTGTGACTAAATTTATTTTCTAATGTGTTTCTTAAGTTCTTTTCTTTCTCTTTCACTCCTCCAATAAGTTTATGGTTAAGATTTTCTTAATAATTAATATTAGCCTCACCAACATTATATATTGTAGAATATTATTACATATTATAAATTAGTCATACTTAAAGTTTTAACTATTAGTATTATATAGATATGTAATATAACTTTATATGTTTTGTATCATGTGTCATTATAGTCAATAGATATGTTACAACAAAATAAATTACAAAATACATATTCGTATGTGTCTTTATATAAATACTATTAAATATAGAATGCGAATATTTCATAATACATATTACAAGCATACTATATTTATAAATACTAAATTAAATACTTCATTTATGACCACCGTAAGATATGACGCACAAAAAACACATAAGGATGCAAAAATAGGAGTGAAAAAAATTAATCCGTTGCAAATCCGTCATAAATAAAATTTCGTCGCAAATTCGTAGCTAATTTGCAACGGATGTGCGACGGTAATTATTTTTTTATATATTTTTAAAATTCCATCGCAAAGCCGTCGCAGATCTGCAACGAATTTGCAACGACATTTTATTTAAAATATTTTTTTATTTCTATTTAAAAACTTCATCGCAAATCCATTGCAAATCCGTCGTAGATCGGCGACGGATTTGCGACAGAATTTATGTAAATATTTTTTATTTCTATTTTTAAAATCAGTCGTAAATCCGTTGCGGATCCGTGACTGATTTGCGATGGAATTTATGTAAAAATTTTTTATTCCTAATTTAAAATGTCGTCGCAAATCCGTCGCAGATCGGTGATGGATTTGCTTCAAAATTTATGTAAATAATTTTTTATTTCTAATTTAAAATTCCATCGTAAATCTGTTTATTTAAATATTTTTTAATTTGTATTTCAAAATTCCGTTGCAAATTCATCACAGATCGGCGACGGATTTGCGACGGAATTTATTTGGTCGCAATTTTAAGCATCTGTAGCAGTTCTGTTGCAAATCCGTAGCAGATTTACGACGAAATTTGCCGTCGCAAAATTCATTTTTCCTTGTAGTGAGTGTAGAGCTATCATGAGGTAATAGTAACTTTGATTCTTCAAAACTTCTACTCAAGAAGGAAATTCAAACTTTCTCTACCCATCATAACATTATTCTCCTTTTCAGCCATTAAATGACTCAATTTTCTTTCTTACAACACATAAATTTCACTCCTGAAAGACCAAAGAGGTGGAGGGTGAATTAGGTCTTTGACTAATTTTCAAAAACATTCTCCTTTTGTGAACTTGGTTTGGAAAGATTATATTCAATTGATTCAATGAGAATGTAATTTATAGTGGTTCGATTCCTTCAAGATCTACATCCACTACATTGAGTCTACACACAAGAATTTCCACCAATGTACTATATGTTCAATTTAGGCAATTATACAAGAGGCTCACCCAACAAGGGTTTTACACCAACAAACCTCCTTCGCAATCCTACAAACAAGGCTCATCATACCACAAGGATTTTATATCTAAAGACAACCTTGAATCAAAGCTCACCCTTACCAAAAGGGTTTTATGTCACAAGATAACCTTGAATTGAGCAAGTAGATACAAGTACAAATTATAGATTAAAAGAGATATTACCACTGCTTGGTAGATTATTACACAAGTTAGCACCAGCTCACTTTGTTGTGTTTGGAATCTTAAATATTCACATGAAAGTACAAAACAAAAGAGAGCTCCAATGATTTCAAATGATTTTGGAATGTTAGGATTCTTCAAATGTTCAGTCTTAGTTTAAAATCTAGAGTTTATTACTTTTATAGATTTTGAAAATCAGTTCTAAAAGTCATAAAACGGGTAGAAATGACTAGTTTCTGAGGAGTTCGGACGACCGAACTTGATCCCCTATGTCCAAACGATCGTCCGAACATTACTGTGATATGCTATTTGGGAATGTTCGGACGAACGAATTTTGCCCCTTGCATTCGAACTTGCGTCCAAATTTCTCTTGAAATACAGTAGTCATGTTCACAGTTAGGACTTTCGAACTTGAGTTCGAACTGTTCAAACTTTGTCAAAACATTTGAAAATCAACCTCAATAAGTTTGAAATCATTTTGTACTAAAAGATAAGTCATTTAAAAACTTTTGAACTCAAAGACCGTTACCAAAGCTCTTTATCATTCAAAATTTACTCAAAGCCATTCAAAATTAAAAAACAAGTTTTGTGCTCTCTTATGCATTCAATAGATTCCAAAAACAAGAAGTGTATGGTTTACTAGAGTATACGTATTTAGCAAGTGTAAACCTACACTAAAGCCTTCAATCCATAGGACATGCTCTATATTCTTGATCCTTGAGCAGCTCCAAGGTAATAGAAACTCTTTGCTTCTCAATCCAAAAATCCTATCACACAAATAACATATGAATTAGTCCTTATCAATATTTGTCATTAATCAAAACTAATCAAAACTACATGATTTGCCCTTAGGGCTAACAATCTCCCCCTTTTTGATGATGACAAACTTTGATGCAAAATGTCATGGATTTGAACAATGTAATACAAAGAAGCATTGATGTCAATAATAAATAATAACCAATTTAACACTTTGACATTCGAATGGCTTAGTATGAGCCTATGGCCCAACCAACCTCCATTTAGCTCCTTATTTCCAACACTAGGATAGAAGATATAGCATTTAAACATTAAGAAAGCTTCTAAGAGAGGTTTTAAAGGCCAGAAAATTTTAACAATGCTTCCCCTTAAAATTCACAGAAAAGATTCAACAAGTTTGGACTTGAGATGTTGTGGATCCGAATTTTGAAATTCAAAGTCCGAACTGTAAAATAAGTTTTCCTAAGGTTGTTCAGATATGACAGGAAAGATTGAGACAGTTTTCAAACAATTTGAACAATAGAAAAATATTTTTGGCAAGAAAGTTTGGATGCATCTGAACTTTTGGTCTGCATCCGAACTTCAAGTCTGAACTTTTGGTAGCAAGTTTGAAAAAGCGATTTTACATTTTCAAATGAACTAAAGAAGTACTCAAATATGTATAGCCACAATGACACTCAATTTAGCTTTGCAAAACCACAAAACTCATACATTAAACCGTTTTCAAACTTATACTTTTCTTTCCAATCTCAACTCAACTATTATCATCAATTAATATTAATACAAAAGTAGCCATATGCACAATCATATTTCATGTGGCACATACATCCATACTATCATAACATCATATATCACCATGTTTCATATATACAACACACACAAGTTAAACTCCAAATGTAGCCAATTTAAACTTCAAAATGCAGTTATAAATCCAAATCATATATACACAATCAATAATCATCAACTGCAATATAAACTTATTTAGTTATAACACAACTGCAATATGTTTAATATAAACATACTTTATTTTGCATAAACACATTTTGTCATCATATTTTTCTCCCCATTTTGTCATCACTCAAAGATGGAGTAAATGAAAATGTACAGCATTATCATAATCAGCATGAGCAAGCTTCATATAAGTAGTGTATCAGTCAATTCTCATTTGGTAATTTTCAATTACTAGCAACATCTAGCAAATTTCAAGTCAAATAATTAACATCTCAAATGATCAACAATAAGCAACGTGTAACAATTTAGCACATTTTGGTAGATCTAAAGTCAAATAATTAACATCTTAAGTGAGCAACAACAAGCAATATGTAACAGTTTTAGCACATTCTTGTAAATCAACTTCTTCTCCCATTTCCAGCATCAATTAATCTTGGGGTGATCAAAATATCATTAACCAAAGATGCTCTCAACGCTAATGTTTCATCATTAAGCTTCACAAAAACATCACAAAAAGTAAAAAAGCTGTGAAATTATAGAAACCATTCTAGAAATAAAAATATTTTTGAAGGACATAAGTCATACTAAGCACATCTAAGTAAATAAAACAGTAAAAAGAGATAGGATTAAAGAAATGCTTAATCTTTGATGTTTTCCATCGTCTTCACTCCATATTTGTTGGTAGTGATTGCCATGTCTCCCTTGAGCTCGATGTGATGCGGCTCCTCACTTGCTTTCTCTTTGCCAGTGTAGTTTGGCTTAGGAATAGTAGTCCAATGGGAGGATCTCCTTGTACCCTTCTTTTTGATCATGTGCTTTGCTCTTCTTTTGCTAAAAGAGATAGTAGATGGTGAGATGATTTCGGCTCTCTCTATTAATGTCCCTTCTTGGCTTCCTCTTTCTTGTGGCTCATCTTGTACATCTTCATTTCTTTCTTCTTGTCCTGTCACGAATTCGTTGTTGCCTCCTTCATCATCATTCCCATTATCATCTTCATTACCACTATCATCATCTTCATCCTCTTTCTTTTTCTTTCCTTTCTCATCTCCTTTATCATCCTTGTCATCCTTAGCTTGAGGCCAAGAGGGTCCTTCACCACTTTGTCTATTTTTCATCTATAATTCTTCAATCTTCTTAAAGCTAGTGTCCAAGCTATCCAACTTTCTCAGTACCATGGGAGCGAAAGATTCAAAGAACTTATACATTTTCTACATCTCTTTCACATGGTTGTTTAAAGCCTCTTGGAACACTTTGGCTACTATAATGTCAGCTCTAGTAATTTTCTCCTTACTAGGCATATTTCCAAGGTTTTCATGAGATTGAGGAGTGGGTTTTTCTTCAAATAGTCTTCTTTTAGTGTGAGGTTGCTCCCCCTCACCTGATCATCATGTCTTTTCTTGTTGTTTCTTTCTCTAGCCATAGTCTCCTCCTCATCCTTTTCTTCTTCCGCTTATTCGTCATCATCTTCATCACCACTTGTTTCTACCATCTCACCTCTTAGAGGTGTTTCTCTTTTTGTTCTCCATATACCATCCTCATCAAGTGATAACTGCATTCTCTTGAGAGACTCATTGGTATAGATTTCTCCACTATTCATTGGATTTCCTCTTCCAGGAAATTGAACATTGAAGTGGTTGAAGATCCTTTTTAATAATCTCCCATTAGGTAAGACTTTGTTGGCTGTTTTTCATGCACTAATCATATGCCTTAATGCCATGAATCCAAAATTTAGTCTTCTATGCTCATGCAAGGCAAGCAAAACCACCATATGCATATTTCCAATGGATGATTCATGTCCAAAATTAGGAATGATCATGGTGGTAATCATGTGATACATAACCCTTCCTCTTGCCTCAGAAGCTTTAATTTCCCTTTTCCTAATGGACCTAAATCTTCTACCATTTGTGAAAACCTCTTCAAATCTTTCATTTGTGAACAATTCATAAATAAAGCAATGATGTCCCAACGAGTAATATCTTGCCCCATTATCACCTACTCCACAAATTCTGTTAACTAAAGCATCATTGAACTCAAAATCCTCTTGAAACATTCTAGATGAATGCCATTGAACTACATTTTTTCCCATATGTTCAACTCTTTTTTCTTTAAGATTTGCATAAAACTCATATATAAGGGCAGTATAAAATTCTTCATCAACTACTAGTAAACTGCTCCATCCAATATCACCAAAGAGAGGTAGAACATTACCCATATTGGAGAGTTTTTTCAAGTTTACTTTGTTTCCAGGAATGATTTTTCTATTCTTCTTGCTCCATTCTTCAAATTCAGAGGCAGCCTTGATGGAGATGAATCTATCCACTCCAGATGAGGTTTGAGGAATTCGGATTCTTCTTGGTTCGTTGATGATCAATCCACCATCGCCTTCCTTTACTTTTCCCTTTCCTTTTTCAATATTTGCTTTCTTAGTCCTCACCATGCTGTTTTTATTTGAGAGGAAGTAAATTATAAGATGTATGTAGGGCTTAGAACTCAAAAGTATAAGTGATTTGAAGTGAACATGGCAAAATTTTAGAGAGATTTGGGTTTGGACGCATGTGGGTGATGTGGATTTTGAGAGAGGAAAGAGTTTGGAAGTTAGAAATGTGAGAAATGACTGCTTGACTTCATTTAAAGCCGCTGCAACTGCACAGTTCGGACGACTGAACATTTTAGTCATGCACTCGAATGTGCATCTGAATCTTTCTATCCATAATTTTCTGAAGAAAGTTGGACCTCTGAATTTCACTTCATGCATTCGAATTATGCATATGAACATTCCCTGTGTTTACCATACTTCAACTCACACATTAGTAATTGAATTTTGAAAAATCTCAAGAGTTTTATTAGGTAATAAAACCTTTCCTCGGCCAAAAGCTTGATAAATATATTAGCACTTTGATCCTTTATATTCACACAGTCCAAGCATATATCATCTTTAGCTATATAATTGTGAATAAAATGAAGTTTGATCTCTATATGCTTAGTCCTAGAGTGTTGAATCAAATTTATGGTCAAATTTACAGCACTAGTGTAATCATATAAAATGAGTGCACCTTTGAAGCCTAACCCAAAATCAAGTAAAGTGTGCTTCTTCAACACAACTTGAGCATATCAACTACCAGCGGCGATATATTTGGCTTTGGTGGTAGATAATGACACACAAGCTTGTTACTTGTTATACCGAGAGACAAAACAATTACCAAGAAATTCACAATAACTACTAGTACTTTTATACTTGACTTGCATCCAGCAAAGTCGTAGAAGATGATTTTGTAACCAAAGTCCATAATCAAATGTATTAATGAGATAATGAAGAATACTCTTTAATGGGAATCAAATGAGACTCTTTTGGATAGTATTAAAATCTAGCACACAATTATGTGGTAAACATAATATCTGATGTACTTGTGATAAGATAAAGTAAACTACCAATCTTACCTCTATATACCTTTTCATCAACATTTTTATCTTTTTCATATTTATCAAGTTTGGTTGATGAACTCATTGAAGTGCTTATACTTTTTTCTTGATTCATTCCGAATCTTCTTCACAGGCTCTTTGGTATACTTGGATTGATTTATAAAAGTGTCATCCTTGGTTTGCTTCTTATGTCGAACTTGCTTTGCATCCACTTGGCAACTTCCTCACAAAGTGAAACATTAGTAGTACCAAATATGATATCATTAACATATATTTGCACAAGTAAGAGATCATTATTGCAAGAGGTTTTTATGAAAAGAGTAGTATCAACCTTTCCTCTTGAATCCTTTTGAAAGAAGAAAAGCACTCAATCAAGCTTTGAATAATTTGAAAACATGGTTAGGAAACTTTTTATGATCAAAACAGAGTGGTTGTTCTACATAAATTTATTCCTCAATAAAACCATTTAGAAAAGTACTTTTGGCATTCATTTGAAATAACTTAAAACCATTAAAGCAAGTTAAAGTCAAAAGCATTCTTGGACTCCAGTCTAGCATTCGGAGCAAAGGTTTTATCATAATTAATTCCCTCTTCTTGATTGAATCCTTGGGTAACAAATCTAGATTTATTTCTTAAACTTTCCCTGATTTATTCAATTTATTTCTAAAAACCATTTTGTGCCAATCACAGGGTAATCATGGGGTCTTGGAACAAGTTTTCAAACTTTGTTTCTTTCGAAATGATTTAACTCCTCTTGCATAGCAATAATCCAAAAATCATCGCACAATGCATCATTAATATTCTTAAGCTCATTGTGAGATAAAAGTGCAAAGTATCAATGAGTACCGTCTCATTCTAACATCTTGAGATACATCACCAATGATTTTCTCTTTAGGGTGGCCTCTTGCATATCTTAGATTCTTTGGTAGCTCTTGGTCACCACTGGGTTGGTTATCTTGTTCTTGCTTAATCATCTCTTCTTCATTGGCATGATCTTTCAAGGTTGGAGCTTGAAGATGAGTTTGCTTATCATTCATGGAAGTAGCTGCATCATCATCATCTCTTCTATCCAAATAGATGTTAGACTCATCAAAACTTACATGTATGGTTTCCTCAATATATAAAGTTCTTTTATTGTATACTCTATAAGCCTTGTTGTTAGATCAATAACCAAGGAATATCCCGTCATTCGATTTTCTATCAAATTTTCTAAATTTATCGCACATATTCATGTATATTTGATATAACTTGTCATGCATGTTCAAATTTTAGGGTATTCTATCAAATAGAAGTTCAAAAGATGTTTTTCTCAAAAATGGCATCAAAAGAACTCTATTCAAAACATAACAAAGCAGTGTTTTCAGCTTTGTCCCAAAAATATTTTGGTAAAGAATTTTCACCAAGCATAGACTTAGCCATTTCTTGTGAAGTACGAATTTTCTTTTCAACAACTCCACTTTATTGAGGTGTTTTAGCAGCCAAAACGTTTGTGAACAATCTCATTTTCATCACAAAGTTTTGAAAAATCATCATTGTAAAATTCTCTCCCATTGTGACTTCTAATAGAAATTAATTTTCACTCAAGTGAGATTTGGACCCTTTTGAAAAGTCTTACAAATTCATGAAAAACTTCATCCTTTTGAGCTAGAAAAATCACCCATGTAAATCTTAAGAAATCATCAACAATCACATATAAACAATTTCAAGAGGTTTTAAAGTGAAAATTATTTTCTTAGGTTTGGAAGAAACTTTTGTTTGTTTTCCATATTGGCGAGTATTACAAGGATGATTTTCCTCAAAATGAATTTTTTTGGTAATCTTTTAACAAGTTCTTAAAAAAATGTTCAACAAATCCATGATAACATGATCAAGTTTACTATGCCATAAATAACTGTCATTATCATGAATGGAAAATCATCTAACTTCATAAGCAACAAGTTCATCAAGGCAAATCACATAACCATTACTAATACAATTTGCAACAAAAATAGTTCTACCATTGACATCATCAAGTATAGTGCAAGTATTACATTTAAATTCAACTTTTCAATCATTGTCACATAATTGACTGATGTTAAGCAAGTTATATTTCAAATCATCAATTAGCAAAACTTGTTTAATGAAGGAGGAAAAATCTTTATCAATGTTAACTATACCAAGAATTCTTCCTTTCTTCTTGTGATCAAATGTAATGAATTCTTCGTTTGTAGCTTAAAGCTCACTAATGAGTGATGCACTTTCTATCATGTATCTTGAACAGCCACTATCAAGAAACAATTTAGTGTTACTTGATCTTGGAGGAAAATGTACCTACACCTAATGAGATGAAGAGACTTTTGGTACCCACATTTGCTTGGGTCCATGAGAGTTAGTGATGATTCCCTTTACTCTCCAAATGGTTTTAACACTATTTTGTATTTTTCTTTTTAACGGAGCACCTAATGGCTTTGTGTCCATGTTTTCCACTATATGTACAACAAGTATGAGGCATTGAACTATAAGTAACTCTAACAAAGGAATTCTTATATTTAGGCCCATTAATTACATAATTATAACCAAGACCATTTCTAATAAGAGGGGATCTTTGGGCTCCAAGAGGTTTGTCAATATTGTCCCTTCCTTTTGTGAATTTTTCAATACATAAGGTGAGATCATCAACTTCCTTTTTCAAATTTTCACGATCAACAACCATATTTTTAAGAGACAAAATCTTTTCACAAAGAATCTTGTTTTCAATGGACATGTTTTGTAAAGAAACATTTAAAACTTCTTTTTCAATATTTAAATAATCAATAGATTTAAGAAGTTTTTTGTTTTCACAATATAATTTTGAATTTTCATATAATAACTCATTAATTTTGAATTTCATTTCCTTATTTCTTTTTGAAGCCTTTTTTAATTCTTCATACATTTCCACAAATAATTCACTAAGATCATCAATATCATTATCACAACAAGTAGAAGTAGAGGAAGTGGATTATACCTCATCATTTATTGCCATAAAGCACATATTGGCTCTTTCCTCATGTGTTACTTGAAGAAGTCTCCACATATCGTGAGCGGTGTCGCATTCACTCACTCAATTGTACTCATTCATATCCAATGCACAACTCACGATATTCATGGCTTGGTAATTTAATGTCATCATTTTAGAGTCACCTTCATCATATTCGTCCATTGGCTTTGGCTCTCTAGTGATTCCATCAACTCTCATTCTCATTGATATATAAGGACCTTTCCCAACAATATTCCACAAATTAAAGTTAATAGAACAAATATATATCTGAACTCTAGATTTTCAAAATATGTAATTTGTTCCATCAAACAAAGGAGGTCTGTTTGTGGAAGATCCTTCCAAATGAGGTAAGTTTGAAACATCAGCCATAAGATCTTAACTTCTAGGTTGCAAAAGCACACAAAGAAGCCCTTGCTCTGATACCAATTGAAAGACCTAAGAGGGGGGTGAATTAGGTCTTTGGCTAATTTTTGAAAACTTTTTCCTTTTATGAACTTGGTTTGGAAAGATTATATTCAATTGATTCAATAAGAATGTAATGAACTCAGTGACAAAAACAATTCACAATGAAGAACAAAGAGCACAAGTAATTTATAGTGGTTCAATCTCTTCAAGATCTACATCCACTACGCTGAGTCTACACTCAAGGATTTCAACCAATCCACTATATGCTCAATTTAGGCAATTACACAAAAGGCTTACCTAACAAGAGTTTTACACCAACAAACCTCCTTTGCAATCCTACAAACAAGGCTCACCCTACCACAAGGATTTTATATCTAAAGACAACCTTGAATCAAAGCTCACCCTTACCAAAAGGGTTTTATGTCACAAGATAACCTTGAATTGAGCAAGTAGATACAAGTACAAATCATAGATTAAAAGAGATATTACCACTGCTTGGTAGATTATTACACAAGTTAGCACCAGTTCACTTTGTTGTGTTTGGAATTTTAAATATTCACATGAAAGCACAAAACAAAAGAGAGCTCCAATGATTTCAAATGATTTTGGAATGTTAGGATTCTTCAAATGTTCAGTCTTAGTTTAAAATTTGGAGTTTATTACTTTTATAGATTTTGAAAATCAGTTCCAACAGTCATATAACGACTAGAAATGGCTAGTTTCTGAGGAGTTCGGACAACCGAACTTGATCCACTGTGTCCGAACGATCGTCCGAACATTACTGTGACATGCTGTTTGGGAATGTTCGGACGAACGAATTTTGCCCCTTGCATCCGAACTTGCGTCCAAATTTCTCTTGAAATACAGTAGTCATGTTCACAGTTAGGACTTTCGAACTTGCGTCCGAACTGTTCAAACTTTGTCAAAACATTTGAAAATCAACCTCAATAAGTTTGAAATCATTTTGTACTAAAAGATAAGTCAATTAAAAACTTTTGAACTCAAAGACTGTTACAAAAGCTCTTGATCATTCAAAGTTTACTCAAAGCCATTCAAGATTCAAAAACAAGTTTTGTGCTTTCTTATGCATTCAATAGATTTCAAGAACAAGAAGTGTAGGGTTTACTAGAGTATACCTATTTAGCAAGTGTAAACCTACACTAAAGTCTTCAAAGCCTTCAATCTATAGGACATGCTCTATATTCTTGATCCTTGAGCATACTAGAGTTGTCCTTAGCACTTTTAGCTCCAAGGCAATAAAAACTCTTTGCTTTCAATCCAAAAATCCTATCACACAAATAGAATATGAATTAGTCCTTATCAATGTTTGTCATTAAATCAAAACTAATCAAAACTACATGATTTGCCCTTAGGGCTAATAACTCCATTGCAAGTAGCTCCCTCCCTCTTTCTCTCTCTCATTCTTTTTCAGGATTTTCATTAAAAAAGAGAATATATAAGTTTAAGAGACGAGATGGGAAAAAAGAATTCATATTAGTTAGGAACTATCATTGCGATATATTTGAGAGAATTTTGTTTGGTTAATTGATTTGAATTATTTACCTTTGCAGCGTACAGTTGTTTAGTGTATAGGAAGGATATATTAATGAATATGTTGCTATTTTGTATTGTCTGTAGGCAAGTGAATGGAGAAGACGTTTTCTAAAGGTTGGTATTAACATAATAGATGGAGATTTTCCTCATATACTGATAAAAAGGATTATTAAAAATTACTAACGTATGGGCTGATTAAAGAGTGATCCTTTGGTTTAATATGAACAATACTATATCCACGTCTATGATGTACTGCATATGACATTCCATTAGAAAATTCTATTAACGATAAGAATACTAAATAATTTAAAAATCTCTTACATTTTTTAAAATTTTATGAGTACCAAAAGTTTTGAACAATTTAAATTAAAGAATTTTATAGAATTCCTATCTTTTTTTCTTTCAAGAAAATTTACTGTTACAAAGGAAGAGAGGGAAAGGGAATTGGAAATGTGCTTCATAAGTATCGTGTCCAAACCTTTTGGTCTTGGCTCGTGAAATTCCTATCTACGCACGCGATCTTCTTAGTTTAAATCTATTTAATGTATGAAACATTTATCTTATACTTTTTTATACAACAGTTGTCTCATACTAGATTAATTATTAATTTTTGAAACAAATATTTATTATCACACCCTATCTCACTTATCAAGAGTTTATATAGATCTTGTTATCGTGGAAACACATCACACAATCTAATCCTTCGAGTCACAATGGCATATATGTGGTTCCTAGAAGTTAACCAAATAACTTGTATAGGATATTGGATAAAGAAGCAGCACTGTGGAGGGAGGGGACTCAAGGAGTAAGAGGATAAATAAGAAATGTTTAGCCATTTTCATAGTTGCTCACAACTATGAAACAAAGCCAAGTTTTCTCAGGATTTTGGAACGAGAGTGAAAGACCTAAGAGGGGGTGAATTAAGTCTTTGGCTAATTTTTGAAATCTTTTTCTTGTAGAAATCTCTTTTAGAAAAAATCAAAACCTCCAAGTATTTAATGTAATTGAAAGAGAGTGGTTGAAGGGAACATAACAAATAATTATGACAACAATAAATGTCAACCACCACAAATGACAAAAGAAGTTGGATCAATTTAAAGCAATCAATGATTTATATTAGTTCGATCTCTTCAAAATCTGCATCTACTATTATTGAGTCCACACTCAAGGATGTCAACATATCCACTAAATTAGCAAGACACATAAGTACACAAGTTGAAGCTTCATCCTACAACCTTTTTAGGGCGTGTTGAAGCTCTATCTGGAGGTTAACTACCGCCTAGCGAAACTTTCAAGACTTAGTGAAGGTCAATAGATAAATGAACCAAGTACACCCAACCTTGGATTTGGATGAGCAAAAGGTTGCTAAACACAATAGCGCAAATTAGTAAGACACATTATACAATTCTTATATTTAAAAGTTAGAAACTCTAATGGCAGAGGGATAGAACATGTAAGTATATAGACCAATCTTTCAACAATTATTTTTTGGGTACTAGGCAAAACAACATGTTCTTGTCTCTTCAAATAAACTAACCAACAAACCATACTTCCCCTTCCCCCTCCCTCCCCCACCCCCCTCCCACCTACCCAAAAAAAATCACTAACAAATGCAGTATTTTGTTCTTTACTTCTGTAAAATAAAATCACCAAGCTTTTTAGAATATAAGGCCTTTTGGTCTTGTTGTATAAATTAAAGAAGAAGAAAATGAGGGATTTTTTTCTTATTACATGCTTAACTAATTCCTCTAGTAAAATAGAGAATGAGATAATTACATTTACAGTGAGGTTACTTAAAAACTATAATTTTTAAAATTCGCAGAAGACCAAACATTTTAAGAATGGAAAGAATGGTAAAAAAATATTATATTTTGAAAAGGAGGAAGTACATGATTACCAAATGAAAATTGTGAGGAACAAAAATTAGATGCATAGCGAAAAAGGGATGAGGGAAAACCGCAGCGCTAGGATTGCTGGAGGTTCAGGCTGCATATAATAGGGGAATATCCAGATCGATGCAATTAGAAGCACAACCAAGTAAAACAGAGCACAACATCTGTTGTTGTCACAGCATCTCATACTACCAAACTTGTTGTAGACGGAGACCAATGGGTGGAGGTTGATGGAGCTTTTATTTACCTGTTATCATTGATGAGGCAAGCAATGAACAATTCCAATGAATAGAGAGATACCCTGACACTAGATGCCTTATAAGTAGCAGAAGATAAATGAAAGCTTCTTCAAGATCTCAAAATAATGGCTCACAAAGCTTAACAAAGAATGTTGAAGTTGTAGAAAACCTAAAATTTAAGCCATTTATATAGTTTAAAATTTAATTGCAACGTTCAAATATCAGTTAGTTTAATAAATTTTGAAGTAATATTAACTTTAATGTCCTTGGTGAAGCTCCAAAGGACCCTAGGTAGTGGTATCAAATGGGCCAGCCCTCTCCGGTTCGGCCCAACCCATCACTGGCTGACTTTTAAATGGACTAAAACAAGCTGGCTGGTTTAGCCCATGGGCTGAAAACCTTAAATCCGTAGCCCGTAATGGCTAGACTCAAGGGCTAAGGGCCAGCCCACGGCCAATATATTATTAATATATATATATATATATATATATATATATAATTACTATAAAACGACGTCATTTTAAATAAATATTTTTTAAAACAAAAATTTAAAAAGTACAAACTTTGCTCGCTCCAGCCCGTATTGCCCCCGCGGGCTAAAATCCTGAGTTAAAAAAGTCCAAACTCTTCAATTTGAACCAGCCCGCTAACTTAAGCCCTTATTGACAATGCAATCCGTAGGCCTTGGCAAACCTCCAAATGGAGCTTCACTATACCCTTGTGAAACTGCACTTGGCACTTCACTAGCTTCACCCAAACTTGGAGGCATGGTGAAGCTCTATTTGGTTCACTTTTTTATGAATTTTATTTTTAATTATTTTTTATTTATAATTTTTAATATAAAAAATTTATAAAAAGTAGACTAGATAAAAGCTTCCTCAAGCGCTAGCAAAGCTTCAAATGGAACTTTGCATCCTAGTACAACTTCTTTAGGGCATGGTGAAGCTATATCTGGAGGTTCACTAGCGCTTGGCAAAACTCGCTCAGACATGGTGAAGGTCAAATAAAGTTAATGAATTTTGAATAATGTACTAAGGAAAAATAACTTTAAAACTTCTTAAATTTAGATAAAATAGAGAATTAATTTTGAAATTTTGAATTATAATAATTTTAATTCAGAATACAATGAAGATGGTAAAAAATATTTGTTTAGAAAGAAATTTAAGTATGTAAATTTAAAATAAGTATAAAAATAAAATTTGTTTATCGTGTCTATAAAATATTAATTTCGCTTATCAATTTCAATGAAAAAAATCATCAAATTTAGTTTGAATTCTACAGATCGCGCATCTGCTTACATTACACCAAGAAGGAAGAAAATTCTCATTTTTCCAACCCGCTTTAGGCCTGTTAATGGGTTAGGTTTTTACCTGGTCTGGCCAGACCCGGCCCGGTAAGCTCGGGTACTGTAAAAGATCAATATCCGGTTATTCAGACCTGATAATGTATATTCTAAATGGGTATGTGTATTAGGGCTGTCAATGGGTCGGGTCTTACCCGAACCCGACCTGATTCAGACCCGATAAGATCGCGTACGGAATAACATTTAGACCCATTTACCCGACCCGGGCCTGAACCCGATAATATATATGTTAAACGGGGATGGGTACGATACCCAATTTTCTGGACCCGATAGACCCGAGACCCGATTAAATTTTTAATAATAAATATTTTATATAATTAATTTTTTACAACCGTTAGATATGTTTTGATCCAACGGTGAATGATTCACAAATTATATCACAATTCCTTAAGCCTCTAACCCTAGCAACTTTCTTATTTTCTTCCATCATCATCTTCCTGGCCGCCACTCTGCTCGTTGAGACTCAAGAGGACGAAGCAGCTTCAATAGCTTTCTGCAACTCACTTTTCACATCACTTGCCCAACTCTTTATTCACAGTTTCTTCTGCACTATTCTTCTTACTCCGCCATTACGCAAACCCAGTTGACCTTTCAAGTTTCAACCACTGGAGTTGTCTTCTTACCATTGTAAGTCTCCGCCCGTTCTCTGTTATAAGCACTTTCTTGTGTAATAGTCGTATTAATAACGCCAAAAAAGAGGTCACATTACTTGCAAATTTTCTACTCATTTTATATTTAATCCTTGCAAAACCCATTTTTCCAAACAGCTAATCACCTTAAGATTATCTAGAAATGGGAAAAAATAAATACAGCTACATAGAGTGAACAGTAAATGGGAGAATTCTGCAGGAAGTCCGTGAAAAAATTGTCTGTTACAGTACAACATAGTAAAGAAAACCCAGAAATTTGGCAAAGACAAGTAAAAACAGAGCGCAAATCTTGTGTTTGGTTGTGTTCTTGAAGATGTGTGAACTTATTGTCATGATTTGTTTACATTGAAGCTTTGCCATCGAAAACCTGTTGCTACTTCTTCTGATTCTCAGAGACTATACTTAAAATGAATTTTATGCCGTTTGTTACATTTTATCATTCACAAAATTGAGCATTGACATTTTGTTACTTCTTTCATTTTTTTATTGGCTTAAACACTTTCTGTGAAGTTTTTGCAAATATCTTGCTTCAACTTGGTGATGGAATTGAATGCTCCTATCCCATGCCTTGGTCTTAGGCCTGTACTAGTAACTGCAAACCTCAAATTTCCCACAAAAAATTACATTTCGCTATACCTAACTGTCTATAAATGCTTAGACTCATATAAGTTAGCCAGTCAACAGATGTGCATTTCGCTAAGTAGAAGACAAGGCTGGCTTCTCAAATAGCTTTCCAGATTATCATTGATAAACTATTGTTTTGAAAAGGGCAAATAAACAAAGAAAATATTATCATAATGATAGGACCTTAGTAAAACTTTATTTAAAAAGCCAACTTCATTGATTCTACTTGTCCTTTGGCAGGGGACCTTTCTTTTAAGTTGATTGTGATGAATTGATTCAGATGAATGCTTTTTGACCATCTTTTTACTGGGTCCCTGGCATAATCCTCATTTGACTAGCATTTGGTGCATGGACATACATTAATTTTGGTTTACGTTCAATTATGAATTGAGGCCTGTTATTTGTTTCCTAGTGTATTAAAATATTGAATTGTTTTTTTATATTAAAATCTTAGAATTGTATTAGTAAAAGTGATGATTAATTGACAAAATATTTGAATTTGATTAAATGAAAAATAATATAGCATGTATATAGTGATTTATTTTATTAACATAGTTTCTTTTGCTATGTTTAATTTAGGATGTCAAGTGTACCTGATACACCAATACCAACCTCAAGTTCTAGAGCTTCTACCAATGAGAATCGGGTTGTTGAGATAAATGATGAGGCAATGCAAGTTATACAACTGCAAGGGGGACACAATCAAGCATTTCCATCAAAGGGTAGTAGGAGATTAACATCAAAGGTATGGGAAGAAATGTCTAAATTCACTAATCCTAAGGGAGATATCATAGCTCAGTGCAATTGGTGCAAAAAAAAACTTTTTGGTAGTAGTTCTAGTGGGACCTCTCATTTGAGTAAGCATTTGACAGGATGTGTTGCTAGAAAATTTGAGAGTAGAGGACAACAAGAGATTCAACAAAAGAAGAATATTCTGACAGGCAGAATTGAAATTCGGAATTATAAATTTGACCAAGAAAAGAGTAGGAGAGATTTGGCAAGAATGATTATCAAGCATAACTATCCTTTTAACATTTGTGAGCATAAACTTTTTGAAGTATTCTGCAGTCGTTTGAATCTCAATTTCAAGCTTGTTTCTCGAAATACAATTAGGGCAGAAGTGATGGAGGACATAAGGAAAAAAAAGAAACATTGTACAAATTCTTTAAAGATCTTACTTGTAGAATCACACTCACTATTGATATTTGGACTTCAGAGCATGCTAATATTGCATACACTTGTTTGACTACTCATTATATAATTGGGAGTTGAAAAAGAAGATTCTTAACTATAAACATATTCCTTATCCTCATGATGGTGAGACTTTGTTTCGATTCATTAATAATCTTATTTTGTAGTGGAATTTGGACAAGAAGTTGTTTTTTATGGTTGTGGATAATGCATCATCAAATGATTCAATGGTTAGACATTTGAAATCTTGGTTGCTTGAGAAAGTATGGCTGCCTCTTGGTGGTGATTTGTTTCATGTTCATTGTGGTGCACATGTTCTTAATTTGATTGTGCAAGATGGTTTGGCTGTTATTAGTGATTTACTTGTAAAGATTCGAAAAACTTGCAAGTATTTGAAAAAGTCTACATATGCAAACCAGAAATTTGAGTGTGCGATACAGCAATGCAAGTTGAAAAATAAGAAAAAGTTGTCTTTGGATGTTCAAACTAGATGGAATTCTATTTTTTTAATGTTTGAGACTGCATTACCTCTCAAAGAAGCATTTAACCGTCTTGAACAAATTGATAGAAATTATAAGCATTGTCCAACTGAGAATGAATTGAAAATTGCTAGTGTAGTTCATGGATGTTTGAAGGTGTTTTATGACTCCACCACTCATTTTAGTGGTTCTAATTTTCCAACTTCTAATGTCTTCTTTCCGGATGTGTGTAAAATTCAACTTAAATTGAGCGAATGGGAAAATAGTCAACAAGATTTTCTTAAAGCTATGGCTGGTCCTATGAGAGAAAAGTTTGAAAAATATTGGGAGGAATCTAGTTTGGTGTTGGGGATTGCTATAGTTCTTGATCCAAGATTTAAGATGGATTTGGTGGAATGGTACTACAATGCAATTTATGGTGGTGATGCTTATCGGTATGTCGAAAGAGTTAAGAGTGCCTTTCAAAATTTATATATTGAGTATGGTGGACAAATAAGATCTACAAGTGATGTTTGTGATGAAGATTCCTCCCAAGGGAGTGAGTTCAGTTCAACAGTTGATGATTTTAATGCTTTTGATCAATGGTATAAGCAAGCTCGGTCTTCTTCGCTTCGTATGTATCAAAAGGCTGAAATAGAGCAATATTTAGAAGAACCAGTATTTTCTAGGACTGAGAATTTTAACATTTTGTATTGGTGGAAAGCGAATTCTCCAAAGTATCCTGTCATAGGGAAGATGGCACGTGATATTTTGTTATTCCGGCTACTACTATTGCTTCAGAGTCTGCATTCATTATTGGGGGAAGAGTAGTTGATGAGACACGTGCATCGTTACTTCCTGATGTGGTGGAGGCATTGGTAGCTACGGGTGATTGGATTGAATTGCCAAAAAAGAGAAGTAAGTAAAATGCATGTTTTTCATTTTATTTATCATTATTTGTTCTTTATTTTTTCTTCTATTTGTTAATTGATTTAATTTATCTTCAGAGTTGGATGACATTGGCGAGAGTATTTCTTTGTCTCAAGTTGGTAAGACAGATTCATTTTGAATTATCTGTAAGTTTTTCTATCATTAGCTAGTATTTTTATTATGAACATTATTAATATTTATATTTTTTATCATTAGGAAATTTTTCTCATTACATTTTTTCCTTTAGCAGTGCCAGCAGAATCACAGATAAAGAGATTAAGAGAGGCATTGATCAATCTTTTGTGTATGAGCATTGATTCTTCGAGTTTATAATCTTGCTTAACGTACTCCTCCAATGATTGTATTTGTATTTTCTTGAGTTTAAGACATTTTGCTATTTTTGTTTTCCAAATAAGTAGATTTAAAGATTGTGTTTGGGGATATTAAGTTTGTTATTTTTTCAGTTTATGCCATGACATTTGAATTATTTTTTTATTAGATTTTCTTTATTTTTATAATTATTAACGGTCTACCCAGACCCGAATCAAGATCCTATCGGGTAGGGTCTAACTTATTCAGACCCGTCACGTTATTGGGTCGGGTCCGGTACCCTTGACTGTCAATTGGGTCTGGGTCCGGGATAAGGTCTCCCGGACTCATTTGGACCCGTTGACATCCCTAATGTGTATAATACATAAAGTTCCGAACCTTGTAGACTCGGGACCCAAATAAATTTTTAATAATGAATATTTTATATATTTATTTTCTTGAATTGAAGATATTGAGTTTGTTATTTTGATTTAGTTAATAAGTATATTTAAGGATTGTACTCGAAGACATTAAACTTATTATTTTCTTAAATTTATGACATAATATTTGAATTATATTTTATATTTATTATAATTTTTTATTTTTTAATTATAATTAAATCTATCCAAACTCGAATAGAGTTTAAGTCCATCCTATCTAGATCCATTAAGTAACAAGATCGGATCTAAATTTAAAAATAATAAATTAGATCGAGTCTAGAATAGAATATGCCGATCCGTTTACACCCCTAACCTACTCTACATAAGGGGGAAAAAAACAAACAAACAAAAGAAGAGAGGGCAAAGAAGGAAATTCACCAAGGGCACCACAAGCGTAACTGTTCGACAGAGATGAGCGAGAAGGAAGATCCTCAGCTGGGCCCACACCATCCGCCCTTCGCCGATCCAACTCTTGGCTTCATACGAAGAACAAATCAGAAACTGAAACTGACAGTGACAGCAAAGAGTTCATTTACTCACACCATTTGCACACACACACGGGTTCCTTCACTAAGCTATAAACGATGTCGTAGCATGCCATAATGATGACAAGTTACGCCATCTTTTTCTCTATCTTCAGTTTCATAAAGCGGTAGCAGTACTACTCTCATGCTACTAATATCCAAACTTTGATCCCAAATCTGCTGTTTGAATACGGAAAGCATCAGTTTCTGCCAAGAAAAAATACAATAAAATTTGCAGTTTTTGCGCTCTTTGTATAGTACTGTTGCTGCCAACAGCTGCAGCTGTAGCAGATTCTCATAAAGGTAACGTGCTGCGTTACTGTTGTTTTACTTTTTGAGTTTTGCTTGAGAACGAGTCCCATTATGTCATTATCATTATTTTTCCTGAATAAATGAGTCCCTCCAGTTTAGCTGTGTTGTTCTTGGCGAAACCCAGAGAAAAATCTTGTTGAAGAAGAGATTTTGGTTGTTTTTTGCGCAAGAGGTTTTTGGGTTTTGTAAATTAGAGATGATTTTGCTGCAAAGTTCTTCAGGTTTCTTTTTTCATTTTTCATGGTTATAGATCAGAACCATTGTGTTTCCTCCAACGATTTTCTTGATTTTTAGTGGAGAAATGCATGCTATGGACTTTAAATGATCATGGGTTGCTGAAGAACTGCGTGAGAGAGAGCCAGGGCCAGGGGGGAGAAACACCGCTTTTGTACATGGATATTAATGTCGAAGTGTTTCTGTGAATCTTTCTCGAGCCCAAAGCCTAAGGTCTAAAAGTATAAAGGGGTCAGCTTTTTTCTGGCTTTTGTTCTTCCAAGCTCCACCCCACGCTTTTCACCACTCACTACCAAACACTCAAAAGATTCTCATGTTCTTCTCTTTCTGGTTCTCCGGAGTTGATCAAGTGTCGGGGTGAGGATCTTCTTCTCCGTTGCTTTCTTCAACACTAGTGTCATGCCATTTTTGAATTCTTCTTGGTTCAGTATGCATCTCCTTTGTCTTCTTCAAATGATATAAGTGCTTCACCTTAATAATCCCATGGAAATAAAGAATTCTTCAAGAACTCCTCACTTGCTAAAGAGTTGAGTTCTCATTTCTTCCACCAATTGCCAGTTTGAAGCATTTTCTCTGGAAGCTTTGAAGAAGGTTTCTTTTGATTTTTCTTTTTTGTTTTCCTTTTGGGGTTTCGGAAAAATATCTGATTTCTTCTTATAAGCAATTTCAAGGGTAGCATGAGTTAGAAAACGTTGAAATATGCTCCATTTCGCTGCTAATCTACCAATTGGTGTCGACTAGCATTTCTGAATCTGAGCAGCTACAGAATATTTAAACTTTCTTTTCTTTCATGTTTGACTACATATATAGGCTAAAGTGATTTGTTTTACATGATATTGATTAACGAACTGACATTGTGACCTCTGCTTTAATTCTTTATGCTAGACCTTTTGGGTGGGAGCTTGTGATCGATCACTATGCTTAAGGCTGGTGTTCTGCATAGACCTTGAGAGGTGGCGCAAAGTGCTCTAGACTTGGTCCCAATAAATTCCTTGTGCTGTATTTTCTCCATGAGTACTGATATATTTGTGCAATAATTCTCAAGTCTGTCAAATATTTTGGTGAGTTCCCATCACATAGTTGTATTTCATGAAAAGATTTTTTTGGGGGGCATTTGGACATCTATGAGAATTTGTTATTTATGAATTTTTATTGTGCACGTCACTTGTTCCTTGTCCTTCACATAAGACATTTGCTATAGAAAAGAAGAGTCTGATGATACCTTGAACATTATAGGAGTGTAATTTTAATAGTTTTCATTTGCAACATAAAAAGATAGAAAGTAAAGGAGCTATCTTATGATTGCGCAAATGAAGAAATTCTATACAATACTTAAAGAACATTTAGAAGTGACAATTGCATTAGATACTCAAAAGGAGTCTTGATAATAAATATTTTATGCTTTCTCTTTTTACTTTATAATTTTTTTTTAATTTTCGGTTGATTTGCACATATGCAGTTAGACTTCATGAATTTTTTTGTTATAACTGGCATTTAATATTAGGCCACAAACCAATATGCTTTTATCTGTTGGACCGTGATCTACAATTCAATCCTGTAACTTGTTTAGCTTCATTTGTGATGCTAAAATCTACTTGTTGATTTCCAGAAAGGGCAAAATAAGAAAGAAAGCTTGATTTTTATGTACTATTTGTTAAGATTTCTTAAGCATTTGGTAGCAATTTTTGCTTGTCTTGGTTAAGCAATTGAGAAGAAAACACATCTATTCCTGAACTCCATCTTTGGCTTCACTAGATATGGTTCTTGACTGCTGTATGAGTTTTGTTTCCCTTCACGAGCAGGTTATTTGCTACTACATCAGTTATCGTACTTATTCGGTAATACCCAATGTATTGTATTGCTTTATATATGAGGAATTTCGTGTTTAATTCCACATGCATAGAGGAGAAAGTTCTTTTTCATCTCTTATGAGTCTTCTTTGCAATATTATCATGCATAAAAATCAAGAATTGATTGTTTCCCATTTTACTATTTTCAATGGTTATTTACCTAAAAAGGAAAGAAAAATGTTTATGTAACTAGTTCTATTTCCCCTTTTGCAGAACCTAGAGTTGAAAGAGCTGGTGAATGTTGGCATGTTTTAACCATATCCATCATCATTCTTTCCTTGCTTCATCATGGCAAAATTCAAGTTCAGTCTCAAGGCTACTCTCCTGATATTTATCCTTGTCTCTGTTATTCACTCACCATTTGCCAGTGGCATTCTTCTTGGCGATATGGCCTTAATGAAAGCTCTCAGGGAATCTCTTATCTCAAAAAGAGATGCAATTCCCAGTTGGTTTCATTCAGAGACTTCTCCGTGCAACTGGACTGGGATTCAATGTGAAGGTTTTTCCGTTAGCAAAATAGATTTATCCCATAAGCTGTTATCTCTAGATCTTCCATTTCCTGACCTTATTGGAGAATTTAGATCTCTGAAGTACCTTAATCTCAGCTATTGTTCTCTTACTGGTGGTATTCCTCCAAATATCTGGAGTCTGGAGAATTTGGAGAGTCTGGACCTAAGTGGCAACAGGCTAACTGGTATTCTGCCTCCAGCTATATCCAACCTGAAACATCTCAGAGAATTTGTGCTTGATGACAATAGCTTTTTTGGTACTCTACCAGAAGGTATAGGTAAGCTTGAAAATTTGAGTGAACTCTCAGTGCATGGAAATTCATTTTCTGGAAATCTTCCAGAAGATCTTGGAAATTTAAGGAACTTGCTGTCTCTTGATCTCAGTGTGAATATGTTCTCAGGAAGCCTACCTTCTAGTTTAGGTCAAATTACAAAGTTACTGTATTTTGATGCTCACCAGAACAAACTTACAGGATCACTGTTTCCTGAAATTGGGAACCTGAGGATGCTTCGAATTCTTGATGTCTCACTAAACTCACTAAGTGGACCTATACCAGAAACAATTTCCAATCTGAGAGAACTTGAGGTACTTGATCTTCAGGACTGCAAATTTAATGGTCACATTCCGGAAGAGCTATGTGAGCTAAATAGCTTGACTTACTTGAATTTAGCACAAAATAATTTTGAGGGAGAACTTCCTAAAAGTTTTGGTAAGCTTGTTAATCTAGTTCACCTTGTTGCTCCTGGTGCTGGACTGACTGGAAAAATTCCTCCACAATTGGGGAACTGCAAGAGATTGAAAACAATAAATCTTTCCTTTAACTCACTATCTGGTCCATTACCTGATGCTCTTGCTGGTATGGAGTCAGTGAGTTCTGTTGTTCTAGGTTACAATCGCCTATCTGGACCTGTGCCTGAATGGATTTCCAACTGGAAACAAGTTGAGACCATAGTACTCTCGAAGAACCTCCTGAGTGGATCCTTACCACCGCTTGATCTCCCTAAAATATCCTTGCTTGATCTCAGTTCCAACAAGCTTTCTGGAGAGCTACAAGCTGATATATGCAATGCAAAGTCAATGAATGTTCTTCAGTTGTCCGACAACAAATTTACTGGCAGCATAGAGAAAACTTTCATGAACTGTTTGAGCTTGACAGATTTGATGTTGTCTGAAAATTATCTATCCGGTCAAATACCTGGTTATTTAGGGGAACTTCAACTGATTACTTTGGAGCTCTCTAAAAACAAATTCTCTGGAAAGCTTCACGATCAACTATGGGAGTCAAAAACACTGATGGAAATCTATCTGAATAAAAATATGCTACGAGGTCCGATTCCAGAGACTATTGCAAAAGTTTCAACCCTGCAGAGATTGCAGCTTGAAGACAATCTCCTTGAAGGAACAATCCCAGTTAGCATTGGCAAATTATCAAATCTCACCAATCTTTCTCTACATGGCAACAAGCTAACTGGAGAGATTCCCTTGGAGATATTTGACTGTAGTAAGCTGGTTTCTTTGGATCTTGGGGCAAATAGGCTGACAGGTCCAATTCCTAAATCCTTATCCAAGCTGACGTTTCTTGACAACCTGGTTTTGTCCAACAACCAATTTTCTGGTTCCATTCCAGAGGAGATTTGCTCTGGATTTCAAAAGGTTCCTCTACCAGATTCGGAGTTCATGCAACATTATGGAATGCTTGATTTGTCCCATAATGAACTTGAGGGTCCGATTCCTGCATCTATTGGTAAGTGCATGGTTCTGGAAGAGTTATTCTTGCAGGGGAATAAACTAAATGGCAGCATTCCTCATGGAATTTCTAGCCTTGCAAATTTAACTTTGCTGGACCTGTCTTTCAATTCTGTGACTGGTCCACTAGTTCCTCAGTTATTCTCAATGCAAAAGCTTCAAGGTCTCTTTCTTTCACATAACAAGATAAGTGGCCCAATCCCTGAGAATTTTGTCTCTACCGTGTCCAGTTTAACTAAGCTCGACTTTTCTGATAATTTGTTATCAGGTCCATTGCCACCATCATTGTTGCATATCAAAAGTTTGACAGTATTGGATATCAGCAAGAATTCTTTGTCTGGTGCTCTTTCTATTGACTCGGGCACCAGCAATTCTCTTTCGATCCTAAATGCCAGCAATAATAAATTCTGGGGCATGCTTGGTGACTCTTTCTCCAATTTAACATCACTTTCCATACTAGATGTGCACAATAATTCGCTAACAGGCACTATGCCTTTGTCACTTTCAACTCTTCCTTCCTTGACATATCTTGACCTGTCCAATAATAATTTCCAGGATTCCTTTCCCTGTAATATCTGTGGCATAGAAGGCCTCAGTTATTTCAATTTCTCTGGCAACAGATTCACAGGGAATGTGCCTGAAACTTGTGCAGAAGCTGAAATTTGTTTCAAAAATCAAGTGGTGCTCCCTTCCAAGCATGACTATCGGACTGTACCGCAATATTTAACTCGTGCTTCTGTATTAGGCATCGCACTTGGGGCCACAGTTGTATCTGTGGTTATCCTTCTTGCTCTTCTTAGGTGGAGAATGCTTAGGCAAGAAGCAGTAATTCTTGACAAAGGCAGTAAAGATAAATTTATTATTGCAACTGAGCCTGCATCCTCTGATGAGCTTTTGGTAAAGAAGCCAAAGGAACCCTTAAGCATTAATATTGCTACTTTTCAGCACTCTTTATTGCGGATAAATCCTGCTGATATTTTGTCTGCTACCGAGAACTTCAGCAAGAGCTACATAATTGGAGATGGTGGATTTGGAACAGTTTATAAAGCCTCATTACCAGGTAAAACACTTGCTGTTAAAAGACTTAATGGAGGCCACTTGCATGGTGATCGTGAATTCTTGGCTGAAATGGAAACAATTGGCAAAGTGAAGCACGGGAACTTAGTTCAATTGCTTGGCTACTGTGTTTCTGCTGATGAGAGATTCTTAATATATGACTACATGGAGAATGGAAGCCTTGACTTTTGGCTAAGGAATGAAGCAGATACAGTTCAAGCTCTTGATTGGCCAACTCGATTCAAGATCTGTCTTGGATCAGCTTGTGGTCTTGCCTTTCTGCATCATGGTTTTGTTCCTCATATCATTCACAGGGATATCAAATCAAGCAATATACTGTTGGACAAAAATTTTGAACCAAAAGTATCAGACTTTGGCCTGGCACGGATAATCAGTGCATGTGAGACTCATGTCTCTACCGTGCTTGCTGGAACATTTGGGTACATACCACCAGAATATGGTCAGACCATGATAGCTACTACCAAAGGCGATGTCTACAGCTTTGGCGTTGTGATGCTGGAGTTGCTAACTGGAAAAGCACCAACAGGACAAACCGACATCGAGGGAGGCAATCTCGTGGGATGGGTAAGGAGGATGGTTGCAAACAGAAGGCAGCATGAAGTGTTAGATCAAACCTTTTCTGCTTCAGCTCCATGGAAAGATCAAATGCTACATGTTCTTGCCATTGCAAGGAGCTGCACGAGTGACGAACCCTGGAAGAGGCCTACCATGCTGGATGTTGTGAAACTGTTGAAGGAGACCAAGACCAAGAATTCGGCTGCTTCAAATTAATCGCAATCAACAATGCCATACTACTTGAAGAAAAAGAATTTGTTGGTTAGTTTATGATCAGATCTTGTTATGAGTGTATTACTTATTGGTGAACCAAAAATGTCGTTGTAAATAGCTGATATAAATAGATTATGTATCAGTGTAGTTTTCTTTGTCTAATGTTTAACATCCGTGGGAGGAGGTTTAGAAGCTGAATTTTGTCATTCAAAATAACATATCAGTGACTTGTTCTTGAGTACCTGTATGGCAAGTAAGAAGCTCTCCAACGTGTATCTTTTCTCTAACAAAGTGGCAATCAATCTCTATGTGCTTCGTTCACGAAAGACTCCGTTTGCCGCTATGTATAATGTAGACTTGCTCTCATAATACAATCTAGTAGGACCAAGTTTTGTTCCAAGAAATCTCGAAAGTCATCGCAGCCAGACAAGCTTACTTGTGACATTTGCCATTGATCTGTATTCAGCTTATTCAGCTTCAGATGAAGACCGCAATACAATTTCATGGACTCCCAAGAAATGGGAGCACTGTTCAGTCTCACGAAATAACTAGTAACGGATCTCCTTATTATCTGACATGCACCGTAGTCCGAATCACAATATGCCACCAAATTAAGGTCTGCATTGTTCCTTGGCAGTATAATACTGCGACCAAGGTTGCTTTTGATGTATCGAACTACTCGCAAGCCTGCTCAATGTCTAGTCCTAGGATTTTGCATAAATTGGCTCAAGAATGCACAACATAGGAGACGTATGGCCTTGTGACAGTGAGATTTAATAACCTTCCAATAATCCGTCTATACTTTCCTGGTCCTTGAGCAACTCCCCGTCTTCTTTAGAAAGCCTATGTTGCTGCTTCACTGGAGTTGCGAAAGGGCTTGCACCTGCTACTCCTGTTTCTTGAAGGATGCTTTGGCATAAGAAAATTCATTGAGACGAGCTGGCGACTTCAAGCCCTACGAAGTATTTCAGAGTTCCCACGTCTTTGATTTTGAAATTGGTATCCAATTATAATTTAAGCTCTTCACATTATTCTGTATTATTACTTGCAAAAACAATGTCGACATAAAGAAAGCAAGGTAAGAATGGTTCGTGCTTGCTCATAAACAAACAAAGAATGTTTCATTGGAGGTGCTTAAAACCGAAACGCTTAAGTCAGTTAAGTGTAGCTGCCAGGTTTGCGAATCAGTTTCTCTCCGCTTGTCCGATCCTATATAGAGATTTTCTGAGGTGATAATATTGATCCGGTTTTGGAGGAAGAAACCAGGAGGAGATTCCATGTAAAAATTTTTCGCTCAAGTCACGGTGGAGGAACGCATTGTTGACATCCATCTGATGCAAGCTTCGTTCTTTAGCTGCGGCTACGACTAATTATTGGGAGGTTGAGACAAATAAAGACAATACTACAAAATAAATATCATAAGTAAATGACCCACGCTACCAATATTAAAATTGACTCTCCCAAAAACTTCGGTATTGATAAAATGAGAATTTATCAATAACCAATAACAAATAAATTTCTGACAACAAAAATATAGAAAAAATACTGACACCAAGATTTGCGTGGAAAACCCCAAAACGAGTAAAACCCACAGGTCAGACATTGACCGAAACTTTCACTATAAAAATGGGATAATAAATTCCTCTTCTAGATGTACTAGAAGGTAATATATACAACTAGCCTCACCAAAATAAGGTGGATAACAATAAAGAAAAATTAAAGTAATCTCACAAGAAAATGGCGAATCAAAGTGGCTAAACAAACTCTGAAAAATAAACACTATTTTTCTCACTATCTCACTTTGAATACTCTCAAGACCTTTCTTGTATTTCTCTCTCTTCTCTTCTTTTCTTCTCTTCTTCTTGCTTGCTGGTGCATTCTTCTTGGCTTCCAAGGCTTGCTATTTATAGGTCTGAATCAACCAACATTCTACTGCAAGAATTAGTTGGATTTCAGCAAACTTTGGTTTGCACATGACTTGTATTCTTTTGCACATGGCTTGTATGCCTTTGCACATGGTATACATAAGGCACACAATTATGTCAGTGAGTTGAATCCCACAATTCCCCCCTTCAACTCATTAAGGGAATTCCACCATACCAGCTTATCTTCTACAAAAATTCAACTTTTCTTTTGACAATAACTTAGTCATCATGTCTACACCATTCTCGTCAGTGCGTATGTTTTCAAGAACTAATTCCTATGACTCCAAGATATCTCGGATCCAATGATACCGAATATCGATGTGCTTTGATCGAGAATGAAAAGTTAAATTTTTGCAAAGATGAATAGCACTTTGACTATCACAGTAAAGTTTGTATCTTTCTTGCTTGATTCCCAATTGACTTAGGAGCTTCTTGAACCACAGGGTTTCCTTGCACGCTTCAGTAGTTGCTATGTACTCTACTTCTGTAGTTGATAAGGCGACACATTTTTGTAGTCTGCTTTGCCAGGAGACTGCTGCATCTACAAACTTCATCAGATACGCTGATGTGGATCTTCTACTATCAATGTCTCCAGCCATGTCTACATCTGTATAGTATTCTAATACAAGCTTTCCATTACCAAAACACAAACAGTATCTAGTTGTGCCTTTAAGATATCTGAGTATCCACTTGACAGCATTCCAATACTCTCTACCAGGATTAGAGAGAAATCGACTGACTATGCCAACTGCATGAGCTATATCTGGCCTAGTGCACACCATAGCATACATTAAACTACCAATTGCTAAAGAATAAGAAACATTCTTCATTTCTTCCTTATCTTGCTCACTTTTAGAACATTACTTCGTACTCAGCTTAAAGTGACCTGTTAGTGGAGTAGAAACCGTCTTAGCCTTATTCATGTTGAAACGGTTAAGTACTTTCTCAATATACTTTTTTTGAGACAATCGAAGTTTACCATTTTGTCTGTCTCGAGTGATTCTCTTTCCATGAATTTGCTTTGTTGGCCCTAAGTCTTTCATTGCAAAAGACTTGCTTAACTCTTTCTTTAACCTGGAAATGTTGGCTATATCATGGCCAACAATTAACATGTCATCAACATAAAGTAGGAGGATAATAAAATCACCATCAGAAAATTTCTTTACAAACACGCAATAATCAATGTAGTCCTATGATAGCCATGTGCTATCGTGAAAGAATCAAATTTCTTGTACCACTGCCTTGGTGCTTGCTTCAACCCATACAAGCTTTATTTGAGTTGACAAACAAAGTGTTCCTTTCCTTTGACTTTGAACCTCCTCCGGTTGGACAAACAAAGTGTTCCTTTCCTTTGACTTTGAACCTCCTTCGGCTGCTCCATGTAGATTTCTTCTTCAAGATCTCCATGAAGAAAGACTATCTTTACTTCAAGTTATTGAATCTCCAAGTTCAAGCTAGCTGCTAGCCCAAGAACAACTCGAATAGAAGACATTTTAACTACAGGAGAAAATATTTCCTCAAAATCAATACCGTTCTTTTGATAGAAGCCTTTCACAACCAATCCGGCCTTGTATCTTGGTTTGGAGATATTTTCTTCTTCCTTAAAAACCATTTGTTCTTCAAGGCTCTTTTCCCTTTAGGAAATTTCACCAAATCATATGTATGATTGTCATGCAAAGATTTCATCTTTTCTTGCATATCTTTCAACCACTCATTCTTACTTTCATGGTTTACAACTTCTTAATAAGTCTCTGGTTCTCCCCCATTAGTAAGCAGCACATACTCTTGAGTACTATATTTGGTTGAAGGTCTCATTTCTCTGGTGGATCTCTTGAGTTCTGGTTGTATTGCTGGCTCAGTTATTGGAACATCATCATTATTGACCTGCTCTGCCTCAGCTCCTCCGTGCTCGTCATGATTGACTTGTTGAGGTGTTGGTTCTAGGTTGACTGGAATTTCTAGATCCAGTCTTGGTTTATCATCTTTCTTGATGTCTTCAATAGTTTGATCTTCAAAAAAGATAACATCTCTACTTCTAATTAATTTATTATCAACAGGACCCCAGAATCTGTACCCAAACTCTTCATGTCCATATCCCACGAAAATACATTGTTTGGTCTTACTAACAAGTTTAGACCTTTCGTCTTTAGGAATATGAATGAATATTCTACAACCAAAAACTCTCGAATGCTTGTAAGAAACCTCATTCCCTGTCCAAACTCTTTGAGGAATATCACCACTCAAAGGAACTGACGGAGAAAGATTGATCAAGTGGATTGTTGTTCTCATTGCCTCACCCTAGAAAAGTTTTGGCAGTTTGGCATGAGAATGCAAGCATCTTATGCGTTCTGTGATTGTCCTATTCATTTGTTCAGCTACACCATTATGTTGTGGAGTCTTTGGTACACTTTTCTCAAGTCTGATGCCATGACTCCTGCAATATGCTTCAAAAGGACCTGTGTATTCACCACCATTGTCAACCTTGACACACTTCAATTTCTTCCTGTCTCTCTTTCCACCTTGACATGGAAGTCTTTGAAAACATCCAGAACCTGGTCCTTTGACTTCAAAGAAAAACACCACACCTTCCGAGAAAAATCATCAATAAAGGTCACAAAACATAATGCACCACCAAGTTTTCTTTCACCTATATGACATACATCAGTATGAACCAACTCCAAGGAGATAATTTTCTTGATGGAGGAAATATCTGAAATGCAACTCTATGTTGTTTTTCAACTAAATAATTAGTGCAAGATTTGAGACTTACACCTTTTACATCAGGCAGAAGTTATTGTTTGACAAACCTCTGGAGCCCTTTCTCACTCATGTGGCCAAGTCTTTTGTGCCAAAGGTCTAAAGAGGATGTACAACTGTATTGACTTCTCCTTTGCTCAACTTTGCTTTCATAACATACAGTGCGCTTGCTTTTGTACCTTTAGCGATGACAAATTTCCTTTTGTCAGCTTCCATTTCCTTCATTGAATTGGTTTGCATAACCTTCATCATCAAGCTTGCCAGTGGAGATGAGGTTGAGATGAAAATCCGGTACATGTCTCACGTTATTTAAAATTAGTTGACAACTGGTAATGGAATTGAGGTAAATGTCTCCAATACTGATAATTTTGCAAGAGCCATCATTTCCCATTCTTACATGACCAAGATCTCCTAGAGTGTAAGATGAGAAGAATTCCCTGTGAGAAGTAACATAATAAGAAGCTCCTCAGTCAATAACCCAGTCCCTGTTGTGACAAACTAGGTTAATACTAGAATCATCACAAACAAGTTCAATCTCATCATCAGTTACTGTGGCAGTTGTCTCAGAATTTTTCTCCTTGTCTTCACCTTTTGTATTGGCTCCATCTTTCTTCCATTTCCGACATTTATTCTTGTAATGTCCTTTCTTGTGACAATAGAAGCACTTAACATCTCTTTTAGACTTAGACTTACCTCTTGATCTGTTATATCTGTTATGGAGACCTCTGGAGTTACTTCTCCCCCTCTTGTGATTCTTTTTTGCAACAAGTGCTTGAGGTTCCGTATTTAATCCTTGATCCTTCCTCCTAGTTTCCTCATTTTACAAAGATTCTTTGACCATCTCTAATGTAACAACACCACCTGGAGCAAAATTTAAGATAGAAACAACAAGTGTTTCCCAATTATCAAGGAGTGAAGTGAATAGTAAGAGTGTTTGCACCTCTTCATTTAGCTTTTGATTTACAGTATCAGTGCGGTTTATTAATCCCTAAAAATCATTCAGGTGCTTGGACATATTTGGTCCTTCTTTGTACCGTAGCCATGTAATCTGTTTCAACAAATAAACTTTGTTAAGACCGTATTTTCTTTCAAATATGGTCTCTAATTTTTTCCACAACACATCTACTCTCATTTCGCCTGAAACATGATTGAACACACTCTGGTCAATCCAACTCCTAATATGACCAATAGTTTTTCAATGCATTGTTGTCCATGCAACATCAGATATACCCTCTGGTTTTGCAACATCACCAAGAATGCGTTCATATGTATCTTTACAATATAACAAATCTTCCATTCTAGGCTTCCAGACAGCATAGTTACTAGATTTTAATTTAATCATGCTACCAAACGAATAAGTTGACTCCTCCATTAAAAAAAATTGACCAAAGCTCTGATACCACTTTATTGAGATGTTGGGACAAATAAAGACAATACTACAAAATAAATATCACTAGTAAATGACCTACACTACCAGGATTAAAATTGACTCTCTCAAAAATTTTGGTATTGATAAAATGAGAATTTATCAATAACCAGTAACAAATAAATTTCTGACAATAAAAATATAGAAAAAACACTGACACCGGGATTTACATAGAAAACCCCAAAACATGTAAAAACCACAGGTCAGAAACTGACCGAAACTTCCACCATAAAAATGGGATAATAAATTCATCTTCTAGATGTACTAGAAGGTAATACAACTAGCCTCACCAAAATAAGGTGGATACCAAGAAAAGAGAAATTAAAATAATCTCACAAGAGAATGGTAAATCAAAGTGGCTAAACAAACTCTGAAAAATAAACACCCTATTTTTCTCATTATCTCTCTTTGAATACTGTCAAGACCTTTCTTGCCTTTCTCTCCTCTCTACTTTTCTTCTCTTCTTCTTGCTACTTGCTGGTGCATTCTTCTTGGCTTCCAAGGCTTGCTATTTATAGGTCTGAATCAACCGACATTCTACCACAAGAATTAGCTAGACATCAGCAAACTTTGGTTTGCACATGGCTTGCATGCCTTTGCACGTGGTATACATGAGGCACAAAATTATGACAATAAGTTGAATCCCACACTAATAAACATCTATGGTCATTTGGACAACTAGTGCAAAAGTCCCAGTAAATTACTCCCCTTCACCTGACAGCAACCTTTGGCATTAAGGCAAGTTTTATAAAGCTTGATAGAGATGTCTGCCTTGTACTTAATTTTGTAGACCTATTTGCATTTTATGGGTTTCTTGCCAAGAGATAAGTCTTTATATATCTAAGTCTGGTTGCTCTCTAGAGCATTTATTTCGGCTTGCATGGTGGCTCACCATTTGGAATTACCAGTTGTTTCATTATAAATTTGAAGTTCTTTTTGAGAAGAAACATCAGCTAAATATGCCTTGTAAGATGGAGATAACTTATCATAAGAGAAGTAAAGATGAAGAGGATGCGACATAGATGAGGAAGCACGTAGGGTTTGATTGGTTGCATGACACGTAATCTTGGAGTTTAGAGGGAGCTCGACGTCACATTTGAGACCGACAAAGATTACCATCAATCTCAATAATTGGAACAGACTCTGTCGAAGAAGATGGAGGAGATGTCGTATCGGATTAATTGATGTGGGCCTGCAGATTAGGCATTGGCCCAGGCAAAGCTAGTGGTTCAACAGAAGAGAAACTAGATAGGTCCATGAAGGAGCTGGGCGGGTGAAAATATGTCCATTTGACATGTGCTGGGCACTGAAGTTTAGGTGTTGGGATCATGAATACTGGTTCTATTGGTTTGACTGGGCTCAATCACTTCTCCTGGATCAAGAGAGACATTATGGAGTATTGGTCCTTTTGTATTGGGCTCTTGGGATTCCACAACTCGGCCTGGTTCATGGTCAGGAATAAAAAGAGTTTGTGTCCCTATGGAAAACTTTTGGTTGCTTGTATAGAGTAATGATGCTAGTTTTGGATTTAGATAAGGGAAGAGGTCTCATATAAAATACCCTTTTCATCAACGTAATTCCTCAATGCCAAAAACATTATCAATTCTCACTCTTTTGATTTTCTCTTTAAATTGAGTTTTTATCATTTTTATCAAAACTAATGAATGCATCCCGAGTTTTAATTTGTCTCTCAAGAGATAGACCCATATAACCCGAGAAAAATAATCAACAATACATAAAAAATAATTTTTCCTATTCATAAAAAAGAGTATGATATTTGAACCATAAATTCACGAGAATTCCACCTAATTATTGCTTAGAGAAAAGGAAACCTGAGTGTTTTTGGCACTACGAAAAACTTCACAAGAATTGAAAGTACAATAAGAGGGAATCTAACTTCGTAAAGGTAACTATGCTAAAACAAAGAAAGAAGGATGGCTAAGTCACTTGTGCCATAGTTGGGCATCTGTATTACTTCGAGCTACTACTACCATTGGTCTGGTTAATGCCATGCCTATACTTTTAAAATAATAAACCCATTCGCAAACTTTATCTGTACCAATCTTCCTCCTCTTGGTGCGATCCTAAATGAGACAAAAAAATTTTGTGTAAGTCACATGACAATTTTACTTCTTTGTCAACTGAGGGATAGAACTCAAATTGCATGCAAAAATAGGAGCAAAGAAGGGTGATTTCAAGGCTTTATTCAATTGTCCCATACTGTTTAATAGTAACAATAGCGTTGTTTGACAACTTAATGTGTAATGGTTTCTGTGAATCCTTCAGACCTTTGGTGACGATTAGATCATATGTCAAATAGTAGATTGCTCCACTACTTCAATAAATTTGCCACTTCTAAGGCAAGCTCTTTCATGTGAGTTTTATCAAGGGACTCGGAAGTGCTTGCCATCGTCATCACTGCAACTCTCTTATAATAATTATTTTTTGTCTCAATGACATGGTTTGCAAAAATATTTCTGCTACTGTGATCCTTGCCGCTACCTTCTATTCTGTCATCGTGCTGTTTGCCATCCCAATCATTAGGTTTTTCATGTAGTGCCCAACAACCATTCTGCTTATATCCCTATTTTTCAAAATATTCCCATATTGGCCTAGGGTTTGATTTGGCAACAAATGTATTGCCTTTAACATTTGTATTCGGTGGTTTCATGGTGTCTTTCTTCATGTATGGTATTGGCAAATAGCTTAGGCACCCAGAACAGATTTCAGAACAAAATTAGCGGCTAGGCATCCAGAACAGAATTATTATCCTAGGACCAAACCGCTTTGATACCATAATGTCACACCCCATGTCCGCGGGCCTGAACGCATGACTCATGGGTTTGGCAGTACCCATGACTAACTACTTGGCAATCGTCCTCGCTATGTCAAAATAGATATCCCAAGTTGACAATGGGTACTTAGGCCCATGCTCGTATACAAATTACTTTACTTACAGTTATTCCATGTGAGATTGAGGGATCACATACACCCCCCTTAAGCCCCTAACATTGTCGCTAGGAAACCAAGAACAAAATTCAAAACATAATTATTAGCGCTATGCTCCCAGAATATAATTATTGGACTAGGACCAAACTAGGGATACGAGATTCTAGAGATGACTCGCGCCATAGATAGTATACCAGTTAGTTCCCACACGTTCGGCTGGTAACCGGCTTTGATACCATAATGTCACGTCCCGCGCTCGCAGGCCCTACTCGCAACTCATGGGCCTAGCAGCATCACGACCAACTACTTGGCAACCATCCTCACTATGCCAAAATGAATATCCCAAGTTGACAATAGATACTTAGGTCCATGCTCAGATACAGAGTACTTTACTTACAGTTATCCCATATGGGATTGGGGCATTACATATCTTGGTTTGGTAGAGGATCTATATTCAATGTTTGGCCCCTTATGATCCAAAATTTGCTATTTAAACCAATTAGGAATTGATGAATTTTATTTTCCTCTCTCTATTAGGTGTCTGAGCATGTATTAACATACTTTAGATTTTGGGCTCGATAGAAAACATCATTTAGCCTTTCACGTAAGAGTTGCATTGGTCCCACATAGCTGCTAATATTGGATTTGTTGGTCATTGGAGAGTCTCATTGAGGGATACCATTTTGGCCTTCACTTGGAGACTATTCTCAAGCACCGAAGCCCAGGCATTAAAATGTTCACCATTAAACAATATTGGCATAATGGATGTGCTGGGATTATCAAAAGTTTAGATCAAATAGAGTGTTTGGTCTATTACAGGAATGAAAATTTCTGTTCTTTTTGTGGAAGTCTCTATTGCCATTGTTGAGAGGCAAGATGATAGAGATGATGTTTGAAACCTAGTTTGAAAACCCTAAGGCTCTAGTATCGTGTAGAAGTACCTCAAACTATTTCATTTATAATGTAGAGATCTAATAGTACAATAGAGCTTGACATGTAGGCTAAGAATGAGGTTGTTTCCAACTATACAACTGCACAATCCTAGGATACAAGGCAACTATATCATAAGATATATACTCTTATGTTTCTCTAAGAAGCAACCTAGAAAATGGATTCTCCAATAGGAGAGAAGGAAGAAGCCATATGTTTCTACTTGAAAATTACTTAAGTTAGACCGACTTTAATGGATCACATATTTTAAAAAGTTTGTACATTATAGAATTTTTTTGAACGAACTTTAATACACAAGATATTAGTATTTATATGATATGGTTTGTGATGATAATTGAGTATCAAAACTTGAACTCTACTAAGGGAGGTTTAATAATGGTCATTCTCGTTGACAATATAGTATCTTTGACCCCATCTTCTTTTCTGCTAATAGAACACTATCACACATATCATTAATTTCCTTTACATCCCTTATTTTTTTATAGGTTCTATATATATATATATATATATTTAAAAGAATTGATATATAAGAGTTTAACAATAATAAGATAGAGAAGCAGACATAAAACTAGACAGAAGATCTAGACTCCTTGTTGACTTAGTTTTCGTATAAGTCAAATTAGAAAAAAAATATTTTTATATACTGACATGCTTAGTAGTATCAGTATGATTGTAGAGAATTTCAACTGTACATTCTATTCTGGTTATACATTTATCAATTAGGTTGGATTTGAAATATCAATGCCACTTGCCACTTGCTTTGTTGCATCTGCAATAGACTGCGTTATTAACTTCATCCTTTGGAAAATCAATCAAATTGAAATATAGCAATGAGCTATACAGAGAACAACAGAAAACCACGAAGACAAACAATTCCCAAATGAAATATGAGAAAATAGATTAGGCCAAATTTGTTAGAGAGTAGAAATTGTATTTCGTTTCAAAATAGAACACCAAATTTTTTTCTCGACTGCTTTTTTTCTTTCACAAAAAATCATCTTTTACATAATCCAAAGCAAAAATCTCAAAGGCAAATGCAATTGATATACACCCATTTCTTGTGTGCATTTGAATTAAAAGGGAAAAAAAGAAAAAGGTGGAAATGAAGTTGTGAGTGTGTGGAGTTAATTAATTAGAGGAAGAAAAAACTTTTCAATATAATCCTACAAATCCTATAGGATAGAAGATCAAAGAGAATTTTGCTTTTTATCCCTCAATTTAGAATCGAATTGTAATTACCCGACCCAAGAGAGCTTCTAATTAGTGTAAACTTTACCATGATCTAGGCATCAAATAAGTGTTAACATATTTTGTTTGGCCTTTAATGAAGCACATACAGAAGATGGGGTTCATTTATAGGATTAAAATATTTTGGGGTGAATTAGTAATATTTAGAAATTTTGGAAGGTTTTTGAATAAAGTAGAGATTTAGGTTCACTAAGAACAGGGAACAGGGAAATAAACAAACAACTTTGGAAACCTAGGAGTTAATTGACCAAAAGTTTAGGATTGTGATTTCAGGTAGTTTTCATTATCGAAAAGTTATCTAATTATCTCTATGACTTTCAGTTATACTAATTCTTGCATTTGGGGTAGAATGTAGACTTAGGCTAGAGCAGATACCCTGTGTTTTGATTGAAATCGATTCTAAATAGTGTTCTTTTGTGTTTCTAGGTTTGTAAATTTTGATGTTTCTTTTAAGAAATAAGAAGTTTGTTAGTTTGAGGTAATGCATTAAACCCTCTTGTAGTTTTTATAAACTCATTTGAAACTGTTGAATTATTCTTGTTCTATACAAAATACTATTATTTTGTTATTGAGAAAGGAATGAGCATTGAATATGTTGACTATCAATCACTTATATGTTATTGAAATATTTAGAAGTTTAAGAGTTTGATGAAATGTTTGAATATAATTATGTTTGGTCTAGAATTGGATTGAATGTTGCATATGTTGGGTTTTACTTACTTATATGCCAATGGAATGATTTGAAATTGAAATGCTCAAAGATATGTTCGAATTAAAATATATTGTGCTCATGTGATTCTTGGAGACTTTAGTAGGACATGTCCCCAACTATTTCGTCTGCCCCAAATAGGAAGAAGTACCTAGTATTTGTTCATCTGGGCATCTCCTACTGGGTACAATAGTTAAGAGCTGATATATCAGATTGTCATTGTGTCCATAGTCTCATGAGCTTATTGATCTTTGACGATTCGTTTGTACAACAAATTATTTAAGTTAGTTTAAAGTTTGATAATTTGTGATGCACTATTTTCTTTAGAATTTGAATGGTTTGAAGTTTGTTGTTATTGAAAAAAAAAATGTTTAAATCTTTTGTAATATTATGTGTGAATATTGTGGAGAAATTGCCAAAAACTATGAAACGAGTTCGGAAAAGTTTCTAATTTTTTTATCATATTTCGTTGTGCAATATTTTGAGTTTCGTAAGACTTTGGAAATGATTGGTTTGCCGAATAAATTAATGTTCTTTCAAACAAATGGTTTGATAAAGTTAAGGCTTTAAAATTGAATTATTTTTTCAAATGATTGGTGCTTTGCAACTATGTTAACTTTTGGTAGCTTGAAAAATGATTTTAGTAATGTTTTGAACAAGAAAATATGAAGATTTGGTCTATAAAACTTGAAATGGCACGTTTTCTGCATGAACAACTTTTATTGAATATTGAGTTTTGTGTTATGGGGAGGACTTAAAAGTAGCCATGACCATGCCTAAAAATATTTGCACAAAGTTTGTGTTTGTGGATGACTTTAAATTAGACATGGGCCCGCCTTGAGAAATATTTACGATGGGTACAAATCAATTATTTTCCTTTAAAAGCACTGTTTCTTTTCACTCTCGATTTATTCCAAGTTTATTCTTCAAAGTTTTGATGTATCATGGTTTATTTTTAAAAGTATCGAGAGTGTTGTCTAAGATCAAGTAAATATATTCAAAGTAAAGAGTTTCTTTTTAAACTCAAGTTCCTATGGATTTTAATAAGATTCATATTATTGTACGTGGATACTCATTCCCAGGTAATCAGTTTATAAACCTTACTGGGTTAGTGCAACTCATTCTTGTATCATTCTCCTGATGACTGTGAAGGTGTTTGAAAATGTATATGAGAAGAATAGAACTTTAGAAATGGAGAAACTGTATGCATAAGTCAAGAAAACTTCTATTTTTCCCGTTGTAGTGAGGACTCAAGTTATTTATGATTATAATGTAAGAATGAGTTTGATGTTCTCAGAAGGTACTCAAGATTGAATGAGTTTTAATTCATGTGCAAGTTTATCTTTTCTATTTATTACTTATTATGGATTGTAAAGGTAAAGTGTGATCGAGGTTCGGTGCATTTGGGTATTAGCCTAAGGGCATTAATGTGTTACTGCCAATTGTGTGGCATGACATGAATATTTATTCTCTGTTCAAAAGAAATTTAAGATTTAAAGTTAGATGACGAATGTTCTTTTTCTTTAAGAAACGCTATGTGCGAGAAAATTTAACTTATTATATTGCATTCTTTACGCAATTGTTACAAATGAAAAATTATTTAACTTTTTACCATTTTTTGGTTAAAAAAGGGTTATTTGTGGTACAATAATATGACACGTATGTACGTACGTACATATGTATGTATGTATGTATGTATGTATGTAGGTATGCATGTATATATATGTATGCATGTATGTAAGAAAGTTAATGAACATGTTCAGTTAATATTTACAAGTATTGAAGTTTTAGTATTGCAGTGAAAATCAACAGAGAACAATAGACAAAATCAACATATAAAAATTGGTGATGCAATTTGACTTTAAAAGACTACATTTGTGGAGTTATGCCCAAAAATATTATCTACTAAACTTTCTATCAAAAAAGTACACTTATCTTTGTCACAACTAATGAACTTCTTAGTAAATGACAACAACAAATCCTCTAGCAAAGCTATATGATAGGACTTTCTCCAAACACGACTCTTATAAAAGTCCTTAAAGGAATTGTGAAACCAGTTCTTGACAACTCCAAGTGATTGCCTATGATATCATATTTTGGACCCGAAATAATGATTGCCTATGATATCATAACCAAAATTTCTTCTAGTATAGGTCCCAGTAGTAAACATCATCTACAAACTGTAATCCATTTTTGTTTAAAAATTTCATACACATTCTCAATACCATCTTTTTCACTTTCCTTTTAAAAGTGTCTAAAATTGATTATTTACTTTATTAAAATAGTATATATTTTATTTAAATTTCTAATACTAGCCTTCTTAATTTAAAAAAATAACAGTAAGCCCCACTAAGACAACCACTAACCTTTTCTACTTTCTTAATCTAAGGAATTTAAACACCACTAGTATATGAATTCTATCAATATCACTAACCTCTCTAATTAATTGTAAGTTTTAGTTTAGACATATTTTAGTCATTGACAAACTTAGTATTTTGAAATAGATATAAAAAGTTTAACACAACACACAGAGATAAAAAAATAAAGTTTAATACAAGAAGTTAGTAATGCAGTTTGGTTCAACAACTTACGTATGTGGAGTCATACCTAAAAAAATAATTCACTAAACTTTTATCACAAAACTATAGGAATACACTTATATTTATCATCTAGTTATTTCCCTATTGGATGTGGCAAGACTCCTTTGGCAACACGTCAAACTCTCTTTTACAACACCCCAACAAAATGTATCAAACTCCTTTCAACAGGTACGACAAAACTCTCTTGCCTATTACCTTTGTGATTGGAACACCTCCAACCGCAGCTCCCTTTTCTCCCCTAAAGGTTGATGGAATAACAAAGAATTCAAGTGCCTCCAATAGTTTTGCTAAAGTATCAGCAACACGCACATGAACAGAAATAACATACTCTAGAACATGAAAACCATAAATATGAGATATATTGTACTAAATAATTCCCCCAAGATATAGTTTGTTATCCTATCATTATTTTGCTTTGCTTGAAACTCGATTAAATAGATTTTTCGAGGCACTGTGAACTTTTCATTCACTAAGAAAGCAACTCCTAAATTGTAATGGGAAATTTCTTAATTGTAGGTTTCCAATCTTCTTGATTTTGGTAATTGATCTTCAATGAAAGATATAGTATAAAATTCACCAAATTTTCAATTTTGATCTTCATGAGATGTCTAAAATTTTTGTGCTTACCATAATAATGCTTTATACAAATAATAACAACTTTCAAAAAGATATAGGCCAAAAATACTATAACAAATAAAGATATCATAATAATTTTTATATAGTTAAATTATTCTCTTTAATTTTATGCAAATTCAAAATGAAAAAGTCAATTCAGGACAAAGAGAGTATTATCTTTTGATGGAAACCAAATGTTATTACTAGATAATATATGCTCGTACAGCAGAACTTACTTATTAAATGAGTATCATTCTCTACCCAATTATATGCTTGTCAACGAAGTCTTTCTTTCAGCAAAATCGAAGCCCCTTAGTGCCAGTATGCTGGGCCGGTTGAATTTTAACAGAAAGAGGGAAACCCGATTATGATTTGTAGATAATATTTTCGTGGCATTACTTATTAAAAAATGAGCGAACACCTTGAAATTACAAGATTGCTGTAATAAATTGATATAAAGAATGAGAGGTCAAAATAGAACAACAAATCCAAGGCCGTTTATGAGTAATTTTCGAAAATAATTCTTCAATTATTTTTACTTTTCATTTTTAGTCTTCAATCTATTTTTCAACTTTTTCTATCTCCTCAAATTAGTTTTGTTTTTTTATAATTGGTGTAGCAACCCCGATGGCACGGCAAAATCCGACAATAGCTACCAATCCCACGATGATTGGATCCTATTATGAAAAAAATAATAATTTGAGGTTGCAAAAAGAAAAAAATTTAATTATGGACTAAACAATAAAACTAAAAACTAGTTAAAAAATTAATCTATTTTTCTTCACATATTTATCTATATATATTTATTAACTATGTTCTTATTCAACTATCTCTTTCAACATTTTTCTCCCTAACTCCTAATTTAATAATATTCTAACGAATTAAAATTTGTGTATCTTAATTGTTTATTATCTTTATCTTCTTTCCTTAAAAAATTCACCAAATTCAATATTTTAACAAAATTATTTGAAAATTTGTAGTTTAATTATTATATTATTTATGTATATAACTAGCATGTATGATTATTTAAAAACTATATATTTAAATATTCTAAATTATAAGAATCTAGTAAAATATTATAAAAATAGTCCTTAACTATTTTTGTTTTTCACTTTTAGTCCTTAATGTATTTTTCTCTTTTTTGTAGCCTAGAGTATTTTCATTTTTTATAGTTAGTGTGGACATGGTCCCGTTAAAATCCTACAATATGCCACCAAGCCTACGATGGCTGTGCCTAGCTATAAAAAATAAAATAATTTGAAGTTATAAAACGAAAGAATAAATAGATTAAGTATTAAAAATAAAAACTGAAAATAGTTGACCTCTTTATAGAATATAGTAATATAAAAATTGAAAAAAGAACAATAAGAAAATTCTCTTTTTTTTTGAGGGGGAATAGAACAAAAATATAATTTTTTAACAATAATAGAACTAAAATATAATAAGAATTAAAAATAAAAAATATAAGTATATTTTCTTTTACCATCCCACTTTCTTGTCTATATTTTCACTTATTTCTGGAAGCACTTCTCCGGTTCTCCCAAATGGACTCCAAGTCTGTCGCAAACCCATAAGCCACCAATCCACCAATATCATCGACTGCCAACACAATACCAGAAAGTGAATTCTTTGGGTTCCATCTTTGATTCTTGTTTCTGCCACGTAATTAAAAGCCTAGGACTTCATTAGGGGGTGTTAACGGTCCAAACCGGTACGGAACACCTGGATCCGGACTCAATTGGCCTTTATCGGTATCAAACTTATCCGTTTACTCAACGATTTCAAATATGGTAGATTCGGATCCGATCTTATAGAGTCAGATCCGGATAAACTCAATAAGAAATTATGATATAAATTTGTAAAAAAATTTAAGTATATAAAATATTTATTATTTAAAATTTATTCGAGTCTTAGATTTGAAATTTTAAATACCGTACCCATATTAATTTAAAAAATATATTATTAAGTTTTGGTCTAAATTCGAATATAAGTAAATAAGTATAAGTATTATTTCGAACTCGATATTATCAAGACAGGTCCAAATAAAACTCGATCTATTGACACCTAGACTTCATATACTTGGGTTGAAATTTTGCTGTCAAACTTACATTCATCATATATATATATATATATATATATATATAATATTCTCGGTGCTCATGGATAAGAAGAAGGCAGTTTTAAGAATTTTCTTTGTGTACCAAGAAAAAAGAATGTTATGAGGAAATATCTTGTGAACAAAGAGTGACTTTCCATTTACTCTTCCATTGACAAGACCTCATGAAATCCCACTGGTTTATTAGTGAATGAGAAGTTGAAAGACATGAAACCACACACGCTCCATAGAATAGGAACGTCTGTGACATATGATTTCTTAATAAACAAGAGAGAGAAAGCAATAGAATAACTGCAAATAAAAATTAACTTTAAAAAGGTGGCTTTGTGGGCTCAATCTTAAATCTCAATTTATATAATTAGTACGCTTTGTAATCACAAAACAATAGGTTAAGTAGCACTGTTAAACCAACTAACTACTCCAACCCCATCACCCACTCCATCTCTCTACCAAACTTGGGTTGTCTTTTACATTTCTAGAGATAAAATCATTCTATCTTCTTCGTAAAGCCATGAAGCTCATATATCTGAAGCATTTTCAAGTACAAAAGTACTGTCTGAAACTGGGCAAATTCGTTCATTTTTTCTGTGTCTCTTTCTCTTTCTTTGGTGGGATTTCTCTGCTGTTTTGTTCCTTCAAGCGAAGATGAGAGATCATATGGAAAGGTTAGTGATGCTGCCGTTTTCTTTCGGTTGTAATTCTGAGTCAAGTGTTGCTGTGGGCAACAATAACCAGACAAAGAAGAAGCGTAGAGTTTCTGAACTAAGTCTTCCTCACACAAGTATGCCGCTTCACTTTTCTTCCTCCATTTGCATATTTGTTTGCCTTTGATGAACCTATTCTTCACCCCCTTTTTCCTGTGTGTGTAAGAGAGAGAGAGAGAGAGAGAGAGAGAGAGTGTGAGAGAGAGTGCTCTTCCCCCCCTCCCCCCCCCACCCCCACCCCCGACAGTTTCTCCAGTGGGTGCCGGGGTGAGGGGCATTGGGGTGGGTTACATTTTGTTTTGATCTTCTTTTTTTACATGGATTTTGCTTTGATCTTGAAAAGCCCATTCTCTAGAATGTACAATTTTTTAAGCATATCGTACAAACTATATTTATCTGCAATAGGAGAGTTTGTGTGACTGAATTTTCTTCTTGGTTTTTTCTTTTTTTTTTTTGTGGGGGTGGAATTCTTCAAGAAAGAAAAGAACCAAAGGAGAGCCCATCTAGAGGAAGAATGAGAAGTGTAAAAGCTTTATTGGGACTTCCAAAATCGGGCATGCAGAGATTAATAAGGGGATTCAAAAGTTTTTCTCAATTATTTGGTAAGTTTCTTCTACATTTCTTGAACTCTAAATAAATTTAAAGTAAAGGAGTTCTTAAGGTTGATTTTTCCATGCTTAAGTTTTACCATTTTATTTTGTATCTCTATGTGTGTGTGTTGCCCCCGGGGGGGGGTGGGGGGGGGTGAAGGGGGAAGGAATGGGTATTATACTGTTTTTACGTAGTTGGTTCATTGTTGGTGAAATTTAGTTTATTATTTAATATTCTTAATTAGTTATTGTTATGAAATGAAATAATCTGAATTTTCCATTAGCAAATGTAAGAGTATAATGAAAGGCAAAAGTATACTGAATTTTCTTTTTTGGTGAATATTGGACCTCTTCAGTATTAAGTGTTGGGCTATTGTCTTAGTTTCCATGAATTTTGATTAAAGTAAGTAAAATTTAAAAAAAAATATTGCAATAGCAGCCTTTTGGAAATTCTACTTCTAAATTATTTAAATCTGCATTACTTTTTGGGCAACCATTTAATTCTTCATTAAACTAACTTAAGTTGTCTAAAATTCATGATTTAGATTAAAAATGACAGAACTCTTTTTTTTTTTCCGAAGTCAAAATAACAGCATTGTTAAGTTTCTTCCTCACAATAAGAAAAAAAAAACTAAATTAGGTTTAGATAATATTCTAAAATACTTATTCCGAGGATCATCCGACACTTCATAATTCTGATGTTTTTAGTTGAAATGTGCTCTTAAAATTGTTTCTCTCTTGGAGCATATTGGATCCTCTGTAACAAACTCACTATAAAATTCCTATTATAGCATTTTTGCATAGGGTTTATCTTTTATACTTCAAAATTTATATACGGAGCCCATTCGAGACTAAATGTCTTATTTTGACTTGTACAAAAATTAAAAGGAGTGATTTGACTATAGATTGATCACTATAATATTCATACTAATTAAAGAGGCTAATGGTAAAAGTCAATAGAGTTTAAATCTCTTAAATAAGATATTCTAAAAAGTTAGAGGTGTGGCCAATATATTAGTAGAGTTTAATTTCTTTAAGGTGCATGTGGTACACTGAAATGGAATGGTTTTTCACCCAGAATAAGTGTGAAATTATTTTTCTATTTTATTTTTAGAAGGAAAAGTCAGAATGAAATAGTGATTCCTTGTTTGTGATTGGTAAAAATATCATTAAGTGTCGTAATGGAATAAATTTTTATAAGATATAACTAAAATGTCATATTAGTCCTAACCTATCACACCACTCAGAATCTTCTCTCTTACAATTCTTTAAGTTATCATGTTTCCTCATATTACTCTTTTCCCTTTCTACTATTTCATTTAAAGTTTTATATATTTTTTTCTTATAGTCGTGTGATAGTATTATATTGGTGGGAAAAAAAAAAGAATTCAGACCGCTAGTGCTATCAATAATATTACTCTAGCCTTTTGAATTAAATATCCTACTTTGATTTTTTTGGGAAATGTCTTACTTTATCATGGCCAAAAAAAAAAACACTTAGGAGAACATTTAACTTTCTAAAAGTTATTATATTAACGTTATTAATTAAATAGTTTAGTCATAAGGTAATGTGTTAGTCGAATTCATCTTTCTTAAATCTAGTCGTTCGTTACGAATGTTTAAATAAAAATATATTTATTTTAAGAAATAGATATTTAATTTTAAATATTGTAAGAAAGAAATATAAATCTTCAATTTTGATTAAAGAGATAGCACAAGATGAAAGAATATCATTCTTGCGACAAACTACATGGGTTTTAATAATTAAGTACTTAATAGAATAAAGAGATAACTCTCCAATCAAGTTGCCCAAAGAGAAAGGGGAAGGAAAGAAAAAAAGAGATCAGCAAGAAGACAACAGAAGAGATTTAGGAGAAAGTCAATTTGATTTTTTTTAAAAAAAAATAAACGAATCAGATATTAATTTATTGGAACGTGAAATTTTAAGTGATTGTTACAAGAAAAATCCACATCATCTAATTGTTATACATATTCCTATGGTTCGTATAGAATAACTATTACTTCTTCTATTTAAAATTGAATATCAACATTTTTATTTTGATATTTTAAAATAAAATTTTATTTTTATAAATTATTTCCATAATTAAATTTTCTAAATTTACAAGAAGGTCCATCAATAACTTTTTTAATTAATAAATATAAAATTTTACATTGTGTACATGATCAAATTCTCACCTAAAGCTTTATCCCAAGGTTCCACCTTAGTCCTCAATTTTTAACTGAACAAGTTAAACTAATTAGAAATGACGGTTTTACCATTCAAGTGTGTATATAAATACGCGAAGTCAAGATACAATATTTAATTTTACGCAGAGCGACTATGATTAGAATTACCAAGTGAAATTATCATGTATGTATGTTTTTGCTGCATTTTATTATTTAGTGAAAAATATCTATCTCCTGGCAGTTTACAAGGAAGAGGTTGAAGAGGAGGAGGAGATGGAGAGAGAAATCGAAATAGGATTTCCAACAGATGTGAAACATGTTACCCACATAGGATGGGATGGATCCACTACCATTAACCCTATCAAAGGCTGGGAAAATCTAGAGGCTCCTGAAATTATGTCTTTTCCTTCTATTTCTTTAAAGCAATTTGATCTTGCTATGGTTGCCCAAACTGCCCAAAGTGCCCCTGCACCAGTAGGAGTTAGTAGCACCAAAATAACATGATAGTAGGGGGGAAATATAAGAAAAAATGATCATGAGTTTTACACATAAAATGCACAAAAAAGGGGAAAAACTATGAGTTGTTATTTGGATGTGGTGAAGGTTGTGTCTTCATAATGATGATGAAGATTTTAGGAGAAGCAAGATGGATTCATGATGATGATGGTAGCGATATGTATGGATGAGTCTGTCAGAGCTCATAATTAGTGCCAAAAAAAAAAAAAAAAACATCCCCAAATCTTAGAGTGGAATGTATTATACTTCTTTCTTTTAATTTTTGAGATTCTTCGATTCATTATGAATCTTTTTTCCCTTTTAAATAAAACTTATTGCTTTATCATTGACAAAAAGGGAAGTTATTTTTTCATTTTGGATCTTCTTTCTTATTATTATTCCCTCCTTTATTGTTGCCCCCATCTAGGTGTCCATTTGATTTTTAAAAAAATTTACAAAATCAAACTGAAATAAATCAGTTTGATTAATAATTGAAATTAAAAAATAAAACAAAATTATGCAAAATTTTTATCAACAGAAATTGATATGTGAATTTTTATTTAATTTTTAAATTATACCAAATAATGAATACCCCTAACCTATCTCCACATTATAAGACTTCTAGGTGCTCACTAACTCCCTCCTTTTCTTTCTTCTTCTTTTCCTCCTTAAAAAATTCTTTTGCAAGAGAAAGTAATAAAACTAGTCCCAATATTATTTATTTTATTTTAATTTATCTTAAAATTATAATTTCGATAATTTTAGTCTAAAAATAATTTTATCCCAAAAAAATAATCATTACCACATGACTATATGGCAATTCCTGCACATGCTACTCGTACAGATAAAAAATATCTTAAATATAATTATGAATTCTAAAAATGTCCACACTGGCCACCACAATTTTATCTATTTACTTGAAACATCTTTAGTTTTATTAACATTTCATGTTTATTTTACGATTTATTTATACTTTGTACATGTACGGCATCTTTATTAAGAACAATTGAATGATAAGAATAAATACTCCATTTGTTAATACTAAGACTCTCGATATGAGATTCAGATATTACTCTTTTTTTATCTTATAAAATCGATATAAACAAAAAGGTATATTCGTTTACTCAAATCTGAATCTGGTAATATATTGTCTAATAAATATAAGTCGTACACTCGATGCAATACTTGATTATATAATATAAATATTTTATATAATTTATTTATTATATTAGTGTATTAATTTTTTTACAATATTAATGCTTACCAAATATCTCTGAGCGTAACTCTGTATCTAAAGTTATAAAAATAAATTATTCTATAATTATATATAAGTTCTATGTCTAATATAATATATATATATATATATATATATATATATATTATAAATTAATAATTTTTCATTAACTTTCTTTAAAAGTTATTTTTTATATAAAATTAAAAAATAACTCTCAAAATTAACATATTAATTAAAATTATTATTTTAATAAAATAATAAATACTTAAATTTCTTTTGTTCTACTTAAATTTTTATATAATAATTAATTTTATAAATTATAAATTATGAATATTATAATTTTAATTTCTTAAAAAGATAATATATTAATTATAATTTTATTTGTAATAATAAATTTAACAAGTTATAATATAATTTTTTAAAAAATTTTTATTATAATCAAATATATCAAGAATCACCTAATACTCTAGAATTGGTTGCGAATTCATACTTTATGAATCTGCCTTGATACTGTAAAACATCGAGTACAATTCACACTTTATGAATCTAGTAATTGAATCAGGTCCAGTAGGGTCTGTATTTTAACGAGTCTAGATCTGAGACAAAAACAAAGAGTTCCGAATCCATTAGGATTCGTTTACATGACCGTCAATACTAACAAAATCAAAGAGAAAAAATATCAAAATTCTAAAATAAAATTTTCTCTCTATGATATAAGATACGAACATAATTTTATTATATTAGAGAAGAAAATGGAAACAATCAATGCAGGAAAACTAATCATGTAAAATCCACAATAGAAAATGTTAAAAAACAATCATGTTAATTTTGTTAGGTAAGTAACATTTGAGTTATGCAAACGCATCTCAAGAGGAGTCAAAAGTACAAGAATGCTATAACGAATGAAACCATTTGGATAAACTTCAGATCTATTGACATGAAGTGACACCCAGATTATGCTCATCAAAAAGGGAAAAAAATAAAATTGACCCAAATCACACACTTGAGAACTTGGTGCAACAGTAAGACAAGAAGGTAATTTACCCACTGAAAAAACTATTAAGTTCGATTAGCGTTTCGATGTGTATAAAAAAACTTGAAAAGAAGAAAATAAAGAGCCATTTTCTTTTTCCAAAGACCCATTACTTATCCGATATTTTCAGGAGCTGCAATGACATTTTCTAGTGAAGTTTGGTTTATAATTTTGGGCTATGCACTTGAAAAAGAAACAAAATAGAAAACTTGAAAACAAAAAAATTTTAAGGAACAATTTCTCAACGTATCGTGAAGAAAATTTTCTCAACAATTTACCAAATATTTATTCACATCTCCATCTGCAATACGCCATATACGTATATGTGTATATATATATATACACACACGCGCCAAATATTCTACCGAAATTACCCTCACTATCAGACCATATTCACAAATAGGTACCCATCGCCGTTCATCCTCAACCCCAACCCCCGCAGCTGTAAAAAGACCAAAATAACCCCATCAATTCACGTAAGCTCCCACGAATACACAGAGATATACACAATTGAGACACTGCGTGTTTGCGTGAGAGAGAGAAAGAGAGAGAGAGGGAGTGTGGGCACCATAGCGAGCCAAGAGCTGACGGCGAGAAACAACAATGGCTTTCTGAGATGCCTCTTGGGGAGTTTAATATTAGATCCTCCGATTATTATGATTTTCCAGACAGCGTTGGCCGAGAGCTATGGGAACGAAATGTCCGAGGTCCCAGCGACTGCCGTCTTAAAGAGGAACTGTGTGTTCTAGGGCCTTTTTCTTCCTCTCTTGCACATATATAGACTGTGACTGTGAGTCAGTATTTTACCTTTCCGTCCCCGACCTTTTCACGAAATACCTTTTGGTGCTCGAACATTTTCCTTTATCGACTCTCCTCGTCGAGGCTGGAGCTGCTCTTATGATTTTTTCTTTTTAGTATTATTACTATATATAAATTTTTTATTATATATAATATAAAATACTATTTTTCAAAAATCAGATTCTCCCATATTTTATAGAATTCAGCTATCGCTTTCGACAACCAAGATCGGAAGTATGCGCTGAATTCTGTCACTAATCAATTAAGAGGTGTCGAATTTTTTTTTATATTTAAATGCCACTACTATATGTAGTTTATTTTTGGACTATATGTAGTGCGAAAAATTTTCATAATTTCATTTGAATTTCGAAAAATTTTCAAAATCCTCTGAAGATTTTGGTGAGAAAAATTCGGATCTACGAAAAACGACATCAATTTTAACGTAAAAATGTTAGCTTTTTCAACTATTCATTAATTTACATTGTTTAATGTTAAAAACATCAAAATCGCCAAAAAACGACCGATTTTGATGTTAAATCTTCTCGCAAGAGTTCCGCCAACCGAGTGGCGAATTTCTTTCGAGAATTCCGCCAAAGATTAGCGGAACTCCAAAGAGAAAATTCCGCCGCATCTCAGTGGACTTTTTCGCCAATTATACCCAAAAATGGGATACACTGAAGGTAAATTCGCATGATTTCGGCAGAATTTACCGTTGAATTCGCTGCATTTCGGCGGAATTCCTATGCGGGATTCTCGCCAGAATCTGGCGGAATTCCTATGCGGGATTCCGCCAGAATCTGGCGAATTCTATGCGGGATTCCGCCAGATTCTGGCGAATTCACGCAAGAATTTCCGCCGTGCATGGCGGAATTCTGCCTAGAATTCACGCCTGCATGGCGGAATTCTCGCTGAATTCCGCCATGCACCGGTGAAATTCTGCAATAATTCCGCCATGAACTGGGTAGAATTTTTTGCATGTGAATTTTAATTTATCGTAGTTTTAATAATTTAATTTATCTTAAGTTAGTATTAAATAATATTAGTTTAAATACGTTTATTTATTTACCCTGGATTGATTATTGTTTAATTTAATTATCACCGATGTATTTTTTTGTTAAATAAGTGTTGCAGATGACTTTGATCCTTCTCGTCGCCGACGCGGTGTATCGCAAGACTTGGGACTGGCTTTGCATCACAGCGGTCGATTGCACTGTCGTCATCCTATTACCGCGATCCGCCAGACAGAGAGCTGAAGTGCGGCGAGACAGCAGTACTAGCCGATATCCCCCGCCCGTAATCGGCCGACGCCACACCGGGTATTGATTCGACGCAGCGTCGCCCACATATGCCGTGGATTCTGGATGTACGCGCCATACCGGGATATGTACCGTATCCTTGGCCCCCTCGATGACGCCGCCAGCTCCCGGCCGCACCGGCTATTATTCGGGGACCCTCCTACCCTGGCTCAGACACTACAGCGCCACGCCAAGATGTGGCTCTCAAAGATACTACCGGCCACCATCGGTCCCTGCTACGCCGCATGCACATCCTGGGAGGATTACGACGAGGGATCAAAGCGCCGCAGATGACGTGGAAGATGGGGAAAGAGCCTGCGATCGATGCGACTATGATATGGATGCGGGTGAGATATTCATGACCCGGCGACCGACGCAGCGATGCATGAGGATGAGACATATGAGCAGGACATCCCGCACACAGCTCCGACGACATCTTCCGCACGACCGCGGAGAGGTTTTCTACGGCGCGTTGCGGCGGGGGTAGGCAGCCTCGCTGCTCGGTGATCCCGGCTCGGGAGTTCTCGCCCGCAGGGATAGGTCCCCGGTCCCTGCTCCATACGGTGTCGGGCTCATCGGGCGCGCCCACGCGCCGCCAGATCATTCCCGGACGCTCCAGAGTACTCTCCCACCGCGAGTAGAGTTTCGACCGACGATGTGGAGAGACCTGGCCCCAGGGCAGGTGCGACAAACTGGCCACGCCGAGCGACAGCCACAGCACTTTCACTCGACGCCAAACTTGCCGGGCGCGGAGCACCGAGGAGTGGCGCTTTGACGGGACCGCACTTGGGGGCCCGCAAGATCCGTCCCCTCATTCCATCCTTTTCCGGCCACATTGCCAGCCTTATCTGGCGTGGCGAGGTTAGTAGTGCATTCTTACAATTAATTGTCATTCGCGAAAAATTTCATACCTTTTTTGTCCCGCGCAACTGTTGAAATTTGGTTTTTTCTTGGGCAGGAGCGACCGACGTCTGACTGGTCCCATTCGAGACAGTAGTACATCGATAAATGGCCGATGCGAGATGCAGGCGAGCTTGCCGCAATCGTGGCATGCAGTGGTCCTGGAGCGATTGAGGCATTGCATTTTCTCTCGACCTAATAAAGTGCACTTATTTCGCTTTTGTTGAGAGGTGGCGACTGAGATACTAACACATTTCATATGCTGCTCGGGAGATGACCATCACCCTCCACGATGTGGCGCATATCCTTGCTATTCCTGCGGATCGGTTACATTCTCCGGCATGACTTGAGCAAGGAAGACATTGTCGAGATTTATCAGCGACATCGAACATACCAGCACGCACACGCTCGAGAGCCAGCTGGATAACGGCAGGGATGCGGTTTAACGCCCTCGAAGGAGTACGTGACCGAGGGATCACTTGAGTCGTCTCGCATATGCGCGTGAATATTTGAAGTATTCATAGGGCGCCACCCTTTTCATAGATAAGGGTAAGGATCGGATGCCCTACAACTACCGGGCCGTTCCTTAGCTTTCACTCGATGATATCCACTTTGATATGCCCCGGGGTGCCGCCCTGCTCTTGCGTATCTCGTACCGGCTCTCTGGGAGACGGCTGTCTAGGCCGATCGTAGACACTGGGAGGGCCCACTGCGCTACTAGAGGCATGGATATACCCGTATTTTCCGTCCCTTCGCCCTCAGCGAGCCGCTGGGATCGGGCGTGAGTCACAGACCCTCACATCCTACTGGGCTCCAGACAGCAGGGGCAGCCCTCGCGAAATCCGATGATCTCGCGCTCTATACGCCTACACTTAGACGTATATGATCACGCGCGAGGTAAGTTTTTTTCATGCGCCACTGCTTTTTGGTTGTACTTTCATTGCTTTTATCGTATACATACCTTTTACAGTGTTTGCTGACTCCTTCGAGCCGAACCCGCTTAGAGAGCACTCGGATTTCGGCTTTGCACGGTGTCTTCGGCTTTTGTGACGTCAGTGAGCCGTATATGCCCGATCGTGTCCTACGCCAGTCCGGCAGTAGTGCAGCAGATTCCTACCACACCGATCCTCGCCGAAAAGAGGATTACAGGCCGCGAACAACCGGGAGATATGTCGTCCAGCATGCAGTACCTGGGATGAATTCTGGGAACGGCCCGAGAACCACATCCTTGGTAGGACTCAGCTCGCGCACACGCCGTCCCCACCGTCAAGATGCACTCCCGAGTACCTACCCTCGGTACCTTGCTAGGACGCATCCCTCCATTCGGTAATCTCGGTATGTCGCTCGCGGGAGTTAGTAGGCCCGGCCCGCTCCCATCACCGACGCAATCGCATTTGATCACGCTCCTACCCTATGTTGATGAAATATAGGTTTTTTTCCCTCATTTGGTGTCGTTATTAATCGTTTGACTTGCTACCTTGCAATGATGGGATATGCTACACCGTCTGTCATGCGGGTATTATCGATGTGCAGCAAATGACTCTAAGACAAATGAGATGCCACGCTTCGTGATGTGATACATATATTGACCGAGCGGGAGCATTGTTTGGGAGGTGCGAGCGCATGCGGCCCGTCCCGACTCGTAGGGGGTACACCGAGAACCACATGTGTTCTTTTTACGTTTTTTAAACCTTTAAAAGACGCTGCTTTTTGTAATATTATAGTATGATGAGAACGAGTAAATATTGATGCCAAACTATCACAAATTTGATTATATTTAACTTGGTTTGCTTTCAAATAGACAAACTTGTATTCGATCTCAAGTACACTCAAATAAAAAAAAATTAAGTAGACGCTAGGGACCGTCGCGCGCAATACGCTCGAGTAATGGTGCGTCCCCACCTTCAACAGCTAGCACGGGCGGTCATCACCGCCATGACGGATGCACTTCCCGAACCGAAAGCCATCCTCAAGCCGAAATCATGTATGATGAAAATATCAAAGTAGTTAGGTGCCAAAAAAATAGAAACAGAAAATGATAAAAACACAATAAAGTGATAAATTTACTAACAATGACTTTAAATGATTAGCGTCTTCCGAGAGACCAATAACTAGGATTGCGTCGCCGTATCGCTTATGCGTGTCAAGTGGTAGATACGTCCCAACATCGCGAACGAGATAAACAGGAGAACGCGACGTTGTATGTTGTTGCGATGACCCAACCCATGTCCCGGTAAGGTTAGCCACCTATCCATAGTGGTCGCTGATCGGGTAACCCAGATGCTCAGCTTGGTGTAGAAGGAGATAACCCCTGCCCGATCCACCAATGATCTCTTCGCATAAGGACGCTGCATTACGATGGACATCTCGCCAAAGCTCCCTGCTCTCACTCGAAACCAAGCATCCTCGCCCCCAGTACCTCAAATGTGCAATAGCTCGAAATCCAATATTACCATCAACCCTAACATCGACCCAATCGTGGATATAGGGGACGATGAAGGACTGAAACCGATCGCCCATGGGAATATTGGGTACGCTGAGTCACCGCATCCTCGAGGCACCCGTGGGACGAACCATATCCGCGTCGCCGGACCTCGAGCCCCTACCTCTCGACCCGCTACGCCCACGAGAGCCGCTAGAAGATCCGCCACGAGACCCACCGCTACCGGGACGACCGCTTTGAAGGCACTGCGTGAGACTCGAATGTACTCCCAGTGGGACTTATCTCTTTTGGTCGAGTCTCGCTTTTGGCCGGCCTTTGGTCACTTTGCTTGGGGGCTCCCTGCAGCCCTCGAGAACTCGGGATATAACATCTCGAGACATCCGAATCGCAAAATGCTCGGCGCTCACTGGTCCTCGCTTCATCATCAACTTTGCAAAGTCTCGAATTGCCCGCATATCATCAAACGGGCGGGCCGAGAAATGTGCAAATATCGCGACGCAGCTCGTCGAGAAGTCCAGTAGGCGCTCCAAAACGGATGCAGGGTCATCAACAACAAACGGCTGCCCGTGGTCATACGCCGCAAGATATCTCGCAAGTCGCAGTGAAGCTCAGTGGGAGGTCCGCACCCAACATCCACAAAGACTTGTATCATAACGAATCTTTTTTGACCCTGTCCCCACTCGCTTAGTATGATCTCAGTATTGCTTTGTGAGACACTTTGTAACAAAGTGGATTCAGGATCGGGCGTGCGGCTTTGAGGTGGTACTTATCCACGTAACTGGCATTGTTCGAGAGTTCCTCTAATCTCCGATATCCGAGACTCGATCATCGAATGTACTTTTGACCATACGAGATCGAACGCGCCGACGCCGTCCCCAAGGTACTGATTTCGTCGCCGAATGTGCGCCTCCGCCCGATTGGTCGCTCTCGACCCCGAAGTGCATGATCTCGTCCCCTGCCCAAACCCGTACAAATTGTTCCCGACGCGGGTCCAACCAAGTCTCATCTATGTAACTCATCAACTTACCGAAAGTGGACCATGACGACCGCATATTCGAATAACGCGATCTCAAACTCCTCGTCCGCATCGGAATCAACCAAACGTCTCCACGTGCTTTTTGAAAAGCTGCTCGCAATAGCCCTTGTCCCCACATGCCTTGTAGCATCCGGCTTCAACGTTCTTCGAAATGTGGCTCACGACATAATAAGTGCTCGTAAGTAGGAAATGTATCACGCAACGCTTGCATCAACCCGTGCTCCCGATCGCTCACGATAGCGTTTGGAGGACAATTGATGTCAAATATCTCGCTTTCACGCACTCCCAAAGACCCATCTCAGTAGCTATCTCGCTTGCTCAGCATCGATCCAGCGCCTGAGCAATGAGGAAGTTGCGCCCTGTCGGGGTTACCCCTACGATCTCCAAATATGGCATGTTGTACCTATTACAATTATTCAAGGAAAAACATATAAGCAAACATTCCTTTCAATTTGTTTAAATCGAAGATCGTTATGTCTAATCGCAGATGCAAATGAAAATTACGAAGAATTATAATGCGACGCACCGGTTAGTCTTGTACGTCGTGTCCATCATCAGCACAAAAGGGTACGCACGAGCTAGTAATGTTGAATCTGGATGAGAAAAAACACAATCACTGAGGATTTATGCTCCCTGCCCACTGCGTGCAGTGGATATATCCATGATCGCTGAACGACTTGAAAAAGTTATTGCACAACTCGTCCGTCCTTCCATACTGCAACTCTTAATTTGTGTCGGGCATTATATAATGTCTTCGCCTCATGGCAAAAACAAAAGCCAAATCAATATTGACTGACACATTTACAAAATTAAACAAGATCAGTATAACTCTTCAAGTAATGAATATAATATATTTGTTACATGCAAACATACCTAACAACTGGTTTCTGATTCTCCCTGCTTCAAATGATCCGAATATGTTTAGGTCGAACGTGACATTTGCTCATTTCCTCCGTGATTTTCATCTCCCGCTCCGTCATGCGAGCGGCAGGGAATGCCCATGTCGGATCCCCGAGTTCGTGATTGTGTTTGCCGCATATTACGCTGCACTCCACGCCCTCGTTATGCTCCCGACCCATGAGTTTTAAATCTGACAGATGACACTTTTTAGTACCCTTCGGCTTTCGTGATTTCGCCCTCGGACCTCCGATTCCGCTCCGTCCTTTCCGAGCAAGTAATGAATTTTCAGTACGCTCCGCCCTCTCACATCTAAGCTCGACAAAGCCGCTACCTGCTCCAGTCACCTTTTCGCGACCGAGCAATTATCAACAACGTCCCTCACCGTGAATGCCGCCGCTTCGCCCACTTTTACTAACTCCTCTTTACTTGAAAACATATCTCGCGTGCCTAAAAACCGACTTAAATCTTCCATTTGGTCAAGATCAAAAAATTCTTCAAACGAATCGATGACGATGAAGGAGGGGCCTTCACCGTCTCTGTAGAGTGCTCGATGAAATCTTGCCTTCCGGCCTCTCCGGTTTTCCTGCAATACATAAAACACACTAGTCCAATGTCGCTATTACATTACGTGACTCTTGGTTATTTTTAAGACATCAAGAACCGTGAATAATCAAGTTATCTACGATGTGTAACCTAACATATGATATAATTATCAAGTATAAAATTATACAACAATACAACTAACTACACAAAAAAATTAAACAAGATTGAAACTATATCATAAGAATCTGGCGAAACTGTGATGAATTTCGCCAGCTTCTGGCGAAATTCTTGGAATAATGTCGCGTAATCTGCGAAATTCAGCCATTAATTTTGCTGTAATATGGCTGAAATTATTCCACAAATTTTGCCAGATCCTCACTAGATAATCCAAGAATTTCACTGAAGTCATGAAATTTGTCTGATACTTCCGCCACTCGATGGCTAAATCGTGCAAAAATTCAACAAACTAAGAAAATATGAATTTAAAGACAATGTAATAGATTTTTACCTCAAACTCGAGAGAATCCTTCGTAGAATCTTTGCTCATTGCTATATTGCGATAAAATTTGAGTGTTTTTGCATGAAAAGTGTGGACTTTTAAAAGAAATGTTAGAGAGAATTGTTGGAAGAGAGAGAAAGAGAAGTTTGAAAATAAAAATTTGTAACACTACATATAGTCCAAAAAAAACTGTATATAGAAATCACGTATTTAAAAGGACGCAACTCTTTATAAAAGTTTCTGTCTAGAAAGAAAAAGGTATTCTGAAATTTCTGCGTAGAGGTTTAGCGTATTGTGTCTCAAATAACAGAACACAATATAGAAATGTCCACTATTATTTTTTGTCAATTTAGGTCAAATTTGATGAAATTTTTATGCAAAACGATGAAAATTTTTAAGTTTCAAATTCTTGTGCAAAATTGAAGTAGATTTTGATAGATGTAAAATTTGGTACTTAAAAGATTTTGAAAGAAAACAAAAAAAAAATTGAAAGAATGAAATGTTTAAAATAAAGGATTAAAATATAGTTTTAAAAAAAGTTATATATAATAATAATGATATTTATCTGTGGGTGTATGTGCCTTCTGCTATGGCTGATTCAGTTGAAGCTGATTTAATTCTTTTGCCTATGCATTTGCCTAAATTGAGCTTTTCTTTCTTTTTTTTATTGTTTTGGGGTCAAATTAACTTCAACTACTACCTAAAAGCCTTGAGCTTTTTTTTTAAGAGGTAGGGGCTTTCTAAACAACAATACAGTATTATTAAATAATACCCTATTTATTTTTAAAATAAAAAATATTTTAATCATTTTTACATAAATTAAGAATAATATTTTTATTATATCTTTAAATAATTATATTAATATAATAAAAAATAAGAATTCATAATTACAGCGACAGTAATTTTACAAAATAGTAACTTTTAAAAATAAATTTTAAAATTTATTAAAAATTAAAAATTTTGAGAAGATAAAAATAAATAAAAGTTTTTACTATTTTGAATTGACACCGGTGTAGAATTAGAATTTGAGTACAATAATTCCTTCTGAATTTAAGGTTAATACAAATAAAACTGATATCACGAACACGCACGACCAAACTAAAGTGTGGCCTCTTGAGGGCTATCTAAAAACAAACAAATTTCTTCCGCCGTATTTCCTCATTTTACCCCGAAGCTGCAGCAACGGCAACGGCAACTCATAAAAATTCTAATGCCATTGCCAAGCCCATTTTCGTTAGTTCAAGCAGCTGTCGCCGAAATCAAATGCTTTGCACCTCATCATCTAAAAGCTTTAACCAACCAACCAACTTGGCCAGAGTCGTCCAGCAAAATTGAGCATATGATGATGATATATGGATGAGCAAAATCAAGATCCTGAGTTTCTCCGGATTTTCTTGTTTAATTTCTCTTGCTTGCGGTACCTGTCTCGTCGCTCTTCTCTCTTACGTTTCTTAGACACCTGCTCTTCCTTTCCTTTTTCTACTTCATGTGCTTTCCTTTTCTCCTGTTCCTTCAGTTTGCGCTTTTTCATCTGCAAACGACCACATCACATTAAGAATTCATACTTAAAAGATTACGAGAGAGAGAGACGGAATTCAGGTCAAAGATTATTCACTATGTTAAACAAGCAAGAGCATCTGCTTTGGTTTGCACGGCAAAGAGAGAATATACCTTCTCGTGTCTTATAAGCTGAAGGTGTTGAACAAGAGCATGAACTTTGCGTTCATGAGGTTCCATAACAACAGCTCTACGATTCTCAAGAAGTGGCTGCCTTCGAGAAGGGATGTCCTTGGGCTTCGATGCAAATGGAAGAGCAGCCTGTAACGACTTTGGGATAACCAAAGGATTGAACTTCCTGGGCTTCCTTTCAATTGGCTGTGGAATGAACCAAAAAAAAAAAAAAAAAAAGTAAGAGATAACTCGAACACCAGTTAGGCTGAAATCATCTCTTGCTCACCATTTCAATATTACCTTATACAGTGAATCTTTATTAACAGGCACCGGAAGATTTAGTTCTCTTCTCAATTCAGCAACAGTCTTCATCCCCTGCCAGGTCTGTTTACGCGGCTGCAGGGCTGTAGTTAAAGGGTTGTAAAAGCAAGGAACTTCAACTTGAGTCCAGGCACGCAAGAAAACTATGTCACTCATCAAAATCCTATCTTCAAAGGTGCACCTAGCAATGCCCTCTTTGGTATGGCCACCCATCTTTTTGGGTTGGTTACCAATCTCCTCTTTGGCAGCCTACAAGATAAATCATCATGTTTTGCTTCTAATGCAGTAGTTTTAAAAAGAAAAAAAGAAAAAGCTAATTGTTATCACGATTAATGCATACACATGCATGTAAGTACCAAGTTGGGGATTACTTTCTCTATATTAACATAGAGTCTTGAATAATAATATTTGAAAATGCTCAGAAATGTCCGTTCAGCATTGAGAAGATAAGAAGGAAAAGAAAACCAAGAGCAAATCATTTTTTCTTTTTCTTCCTTTTCCTTTTGTTTAGCTATTAAGCATCAACACGTCAATCCCATGAAAAATGAGTTAGCATTTACAGAGCCTATGAGAAAGACTGGCATAGGCTGACTTAGATCCTGAAGCAAACTACAAAAACAAAATTAATATTACCAGTGGATTTAATTATCTCAAATAAGAAAATTACCTTTTTAACCTGTCCGCGGATTCCACTCACAGTTCGGACAGCAGCACCCTCAAACCTGGCTATTTCAAGATCAGAAGTGAACATGTCCTTGATAAGTGCCGTCTTCTTAAAGATTTTACATGGGTAACCAACCAGCTTGATTTTCTTGACTATCCGAGCAGCATGGTTGAACTCAAGCACAGTTGCAGTTGCAGTGATCCTAAATGCTGCCTGAATAACCAATGAAAACTAGTTAAGACCACAGAGTAGCATCTTATTGCAATATAACTGACCCAAATACTCTATTCAGACTTCCAACAATAAGAAAGTATACCGCCGCCATATACGGAAAAGGAGGGAACATTCCTGATTTTGGGCAATGAATCATGATGCACCCTATGGACTTTTAGGGAAGCAAGCAAATTAAGCTTCTCAAAAGACAGAAAAGGTCAACAAAGAACTTAAGAACAATGATTAAGATCCTATGGTCAAGTAAACTGAAGTTATCTATTAAAACCTACCAATACATTGATAAAGTTTTTCAAGAAAATCCATATTTGCTTCTCTTTTCTACATGCATTTGGTACTTAACAGGAAATCCAAACTTAAAATGAAAGAAAGATTTGCTCAAAGTTTTCCAGCTCTATATTGGACCATGTCAATATTACTTATGCAAGCAACAAAAGAGATGTCCACATATACATGCTAAGACCCAAAAGAGGGGGAGGGGGGCCGACAAATCAAATGGAGACAACTAGTCTGAAATTGACTGCAATCAGCTGAAAATGTTCATTTGATCTTCTAGCCCTACCCCACCACCCCCAATATATATATATATATATATATATATATATATATATATATATATATATATATATATATATATATATATATATATATATATAATGCTCATTTGATCTTCTAGCCCGACCCCCCCACCCCCCAATATATATATATATATAGGGAAAATGACTGTAAATAACATTTAACTATTTTCGAACCTTTACAAATAGCCACCATCTTTTATTTTATTTTTTTGTACCCGTAACATATTTTTATTCATTTTATTATACTCCTCCGCCGCCTTGAACGGTGCTTTCCGACTGCAGAGTCCACGTGTAATGCACATGACTCTTTTCTTAAGGTTAAAAGAGTCACTTCACTTGTTTCCCTATAAATTTCATTTTAAAAAAATTATTTCTTTATTTTTCTTTCTTCTTCCCATTTCCTCATCTTCCTTAGATTGCCCTCTCATCTCCTTCTCTCAGCAGCGAGTAGTGGTTCATCCTCACTCACCCATCTCTACTCTCCCTTCCAATAGCAGCCTCACTACCCTACCGAAAAAGCTTACCTTGGTCCCTCACTACTACTACAACTTCCATCTTCTTGTTTCATTTCCCTCTTCCCCTTTCCTCACCTTCTGCCTCCCACTACCCTCTTCACTCTGCAATGGCTGCTTTCCTCTCACATCACAAACACGGTCCCATCTTGTCCCACATCTTACCACCAAAACTTTCCTTCCACTCATATTCTCATCACCGTAAATTTGCCAAAGAATTTGTTGCTGCAGCCTTCAACTTTACCAAGAATCAAACTTCTTAATTCAACAAATAGAATCCAAACACCAAATCAACAAAATTAGTAATAAAATCCAAATTGGATCAGTGAAAGGAAAGGAATTATTTTCTCTCAGTTTTCTCTAAAAATCCCCAAAATTTTTATTGGGATAATTAGAAAGGAATTTTTATCAATCTACCATTTTAATTAGGTGGCCTATTCAAATACCATTGTTGGGTACAAATGCCTCCTCCTTTTCTTCTCCTTCTAATTGCAAAGGTACTTTGTGGTGTCTTGACCTTAAGTACCTTACTGCTTCTTCAACGAGACTGTGCCCTAGCCGTCTTCCTTCCTTTCATCAACAATGATGTAGTAGAAAAAAGGGAAAGAGGAGACAAGATAGAAGGTTGGGGAAAGTTAAAGCAATGTTAGAGAAGGTAGAATCATTGGTGGAGCAGGGGTGAGGAAGAGGGAGGCCTTACTGCACGGCACTGAAGACGGAGAAGCAACTGTGATGGTCGTGGGAGGGGGTTGAAGGAAAGAGGGGGGAAAAAAATATTGTCAGTTTGAAAGAAAATGAAGAAAATTTTCTTATTAATAATATATTAAAAGGTCAAGTGACTCTTTTAACCTTAAGAAAAGAGTCATGTGCATTACACGGGGACTGTGCAGCCGGAAAGCACTGTTCAAGGTGGCGGAGGGGTATAATAAAATGAATGAAAATATGTTACGGGAACAAAAATGTAAAATAAAAGATGGAGGCTATTTCTAAAGGTTCGAAAATAGTTAGATGTCATTTACAGTCATTTACCCATATATTTATATATGTGTGTGTGTGTGTGTGTGTGTGTGATTGAATGAATTCACTCTTTACGGACCTAGAATGTTTGTACCCAAAAGCACAGAAGTCATGCACTGTTACTTCAGGAAAAACTAGATGAACGTAGTACAGAGAGAACAAATAACCATTAGGATAAGAGCTCCATAATATGCACTCAGCCCACCATGTTTCAAAGATGTCAAAAGTCATGGCCATCAACTTTTAACCAAAATACAAGGATTAGATTACAATGGCAAGAATAAAAGTAAGGATTCTCCGACCTAGCTCAGAGTTTGCAAATGCAACATGAAGAATATTGCAGATATCGTAATAAAGCTAATAATTTAATAGACTGCATACCTCAACAATGCCCCAGGATATTCCAGCAAACTAAAATAGAAATTTCCCTTAATAGAAATTTAGGTCTAACCCTTTGTCTAGCCTCCAGTTTCGAGAATATGTTCTTTTGCTCAAAATATAAGTCTGACTAATATCTTCTCTCACTTTTCACACCCCAAATGTTTCTTCACCTGCTAATTGAACTAAAAGACAAATACAATACCTGATTATTTGCTAAATTCTGGACAGCTATCATGCCAGCATGAGGTGGTGCAAGAGGACCCCAAAACATAGCAATACAATGCATGTGCTCTGGGGTGTACTTCAGCATACGATAACGACCATTGCAGTCCTCAATTGCATAAATTGGTGTAGTTTGATAGCGCCTCCACCCAATAGAGACAATTATTGGATCTCTAGTCTTCAATACTTTCTTGTGCCACCTATGCCGCTTCAACCGAACCTGAAAAATACAGAAAACATACTGTAGCAGTAGGGGAAAAACTAGAATCAATAGGTAAAACAAAGAGAAATGAGCAAACAGAATATACTTTTTGAAGAGAGATGAAAATGAAAGTTAACAATTATGGAATTGAGAAATTTTTATAACAACATACTTTAACATCATCAAGCAAAACATACGAATATAACTACACTAGTCCAAAAGGAAATTTAACTTCAGTTTGTCCAGTAAAACACACTCCTACCAATAAAGATACTGCACCTGGTGGACATGTCATTCACATGTCCTGATATTGTCCTCATTCTCTCTGTAATAACTTGTCCAAAACATGAGCCCTTCAGCAGCTACTGATGAAAATATGTCATTTCATTTTACTAATATTGAGCTCCCAGATTTCCACACTTTAACAAAAAATTTGAAGTCAAACTCCATCTCCAAAGGTCTGTTGGCTCAAAGCTGACATATCTCCATATTAATATTTGAGGAATACAAAATTAACTAAGAATTTCCAAAAAGCCATTAAAAAGAACACATGAACAAGGAAAAGAAGAAGATGAAATTAAGAAGAAAGGGGATACCAGAGTCAATCTCTTAAATGCATGAACAAAGTGAGAACCAAACCAGAAAGGGTCAGTATACCAAGATTTTCAAACTTAAATATACCTGATCCTGGCTGAACCAGAGCAGAAAACAGATTAAAAGCAAAGCATATAGTAAAGTTGGTCACAGGTAGCACCATTTTGAAAATCAACATGAATAGAAAAATAGAAAGATAAGTAGCACCAAGTGGCATCAGGAAAATGCAAAACTCTGACCAGACTGACCTGCATGTAACCAACACTATCCTCCCCAAGTCCAAGTCCACCTACAAGAAGAGGATGTGAAGGATCGAAGTGTTCAACCATTTCATAGGGAACATCTTGCATTTCAAGCCTGAGATAAGAGCCAGTCCTGTAACCTTCTACCTCCACGCGAGTATCCTCGTCAAGTTCATTTAATTCCGCTAAATTTAATTGTTTACGAAGCTCCATCTCCTCTTTCAACTGCAGGAAAATGGCAGCACTGAATCCTGACTCTCTCAATTCAGTTAGCAAAGACATTAAACTAATGAAGCAAGAAAATTAGTTCACCTTATGAAAGAATGCACCACCATTAGCTCGACTGCTGTGGGACCTAGATTTGTCTTTGTCAATGTCATTGTCATTGTCATTGTTGTCCTCATCTGAATATTCAGATCCATCATATGTATATTGCAATTAAGGAAACAAAAAACTCAAATCATTTTTGGGATGCCAAGAGAGCCCAATTAACATATGGAGTTTTCTCAATGGCATAAAAGAGAAATTTCATCAAGAAAACAAAGATGCAGGCTAGCTACATGACATCACAACAAACTCAAGAAAAGCTGCAACAAAATCACCTCCTCCTCATGCTCTGTTTTCATGTGCATATTGTGAAGAAACAGACACTTTTTATGTATCAAGAGAGCAGGAGGGTGAGAAGGATGACACATCTAAACATGTGGCCCAAATATGCGAAAATGAACAGACAGAGAGACAACATCCAGAGAGAGAGAGAGAGAGAGAGAGAGAACACGAAAATTTGTCCAGGTATAAAGGATATTCAGCATCAAACTTTGCACGGAGTGCAAGTTTTTTCAGCCTGCGCTCCTCAGTCGCTAAATCCTCCCCATTGTTTTGGTCCAGAAGGCTGATATCATCTCCCTGATGGCTCTCATATTTCTGACCCGTTTCCAAGTCCTCAAATTCACCAAATACAGCATCATCATCCTCATCATGAATGACTTCTGAAACTTGACCTCTAAGGGCTGCCTTAGACCAATCTCCAGTAACAAAACGATCACGAATGCACTCAATCACACAGTCAACTTTCCAGTTTTTCTGACTTAAACTTGTGAACTTGGAGCAGTCCTCAGCATCAATATTATCAACATTTAATCCTTCCTTTAATTTCTACTAAAGCAGACAAAGATACATCAGAAAGGAGAAAGATACAGTTAACAATTTAATGTACCATTTACAGCTGGAAATGACACCTGGATGCAAAAGCACTTAGTTTATTTTGATTGCTCAATGAACCAAGGAGACACACACACACACACACACATATAAACCCAAGAACGGTGAAGAAGTAAAATAAAAGACATGCTGACAAACCTCCTTCCCCTCCCCCTTAGGCTTAAAAAATTCTTCATCATCACTTTCTGCATCAGACCTTCCCTGTGCTTCATTAGGCAATGTAGCTGAAACTGATGCAGACTTCCCATAGACAAGCTGCATAAGATTGTCTGTCTGTCTTGAAGCAGTCCTCTCTGCCAAAATCTCTTTCCATTTTGAAGCATTTCCCATCTCAGCTTCTATAACAGCAGTAACCCAAATATCAAAATAAACAAAATTTCTCCAAAACAGTGTGCGAGAGTCAATGAAAATCCTTTGGAGTGTCAAATGAAAATTAATCCTCATTTGCACCTACTTATCCAAAGGATATAACAAAGACACGCTGGCACCCAGATACACCAGAACTAGGCCGGATGCACTTTTGAATGAATGAAAAAAGGGATAAGGCAGAGGAAGAGAAGTAACTGGGCAAATGCACAAAAAATTTGTTGGATGCAAAAACCAAAGGCGCATGGATGGAGGAGAAAAAAAATAGTAGGAAAGATTTCAATGAGGTGGAAGAATGACAGTAGTTAGATGTTTATCATTCAGCACAGCCACCCACTTCCTATAACTGCTAGATAGTGTGGAAGAGAACGGAGCGCTGAAAGTGACACGGAAAGGGTATTGAAGGCAAAAATAAAATCCTTGACTGAAAAAACCAGCGTTCATACAAAAGACATGGCTGAAAAAACAAACCAGAAAGCTATCTGGAACTAGCATATTCAGGAAAAAAACACAACATTAGCAGGTAAGGAGACTACAGTAAGATCTTCCTACTGGAGGCTACAGTCCCCAAACTATTTTCATTTTTTGGTACATGTCCTTAAACCTATTTTTTTAATTCTTAAGATCCTAAAACTATTTTTGTTCAGCAAATATGGTCCTGGTCACTAACTTTATGCTGATTTCTAAAGTTTGCACTCTCCTCTTCAATTTTTCAGTTTTGTGTTTAGAGAATTTGATGAGAAAGTTTGCCTAATTGAAAAAGAAAGTGAGTTAAAAGAGAACTAGCAGGTCATGTGAGTAAAAAGTGAACTCCGCCACAAAGTTACCGATTAGGACCTTATTGGCTGAACAAAAATATTTTATGGACTTAAGATTAAGGACGTGTACTCAGAAGCAAAAAAAAAATTGAAGGACTAAATTGGCCAATTTCCCAATAAAAATAGCGAACAAGATTTTTCATATGAAGCAGCTGTTTAACCATTTCTTCACATTGTCCTTAACCAAGATCTCCTTCAAGAGAGCACTAGAAAATATTTCTTTATGGACTTAGGACATAGAAGCAAAAATAATTTAAGGACTAAATTGGCCAATTTCCCAATAAAAATAGGGAACAAGATTTTCATATGAAGCAGCTTTTTAACCATTTCTTCAATTTGTCCTTAACCAAGATCCCCTCCAAGAGAGCACTAGAAACTATTTATTTTATTAGTAGTTTAACCAAGATCCCCTCCAAGAGAGCACTAGAAACTATTTATGTTATTAGTAGTTTGGACTTACGAGGCTATGCCCCCATGCATTTACTGATGATGCAATTTAGAAGAAAATCATGTTAATACCCCATTATGTGACCAGCAATAAATCCCATTCACTAGTAAAAATGAAACATATGGCCCGCACAATATTTGAGAAGCTAAGAGAATACCCTACCTCTACTTGGAAGATCTTCACCCTCATCTGAAAACTCAGAGTGGGAAGGCAAACTTTCATCCTCAGTATCACTTTTTTCTTCATCACCTTCATCTGACTCCTGCTCATCATCTTCGCCAGACTCATCATCAACTTCACCAGACTCCTGCATTGTGATCAATCAGCAATGCATCAGCTCATGAAAATATCAGCACATATAGGGATAGCATACATCAAATCCTATACAGAAGTTCACAACACCTTCTGATGGAGAGAAAAAAGTGGAGATCAGATTTGTTTCCTAAAACTGGTCTTGCTCTTATCACGAACAATAATGAGAAAAGTGTACTACTTGAAGTCTCAATATTCAACGACTAAGAAGCAATTGAAAGAAACTTCAAATACTGTTTGAAACTACAGAATTTGACAATGACGTAAAGTGAGGAAAACATGAAAAACCCAAGACATTTTGATAACAGTATACCTTCAGATCAGCAGCATCAGTATCAGCATCATTTCTGAAAACTGCTTTTCTCCTCATCCTTCCTCCGTGAAAATCAATCTGTTCTGAGACATGAGGAGGCTGCTCCGTTGCCACATCACTATTTTCTCCATCAGAACCATCATCAGATGATTTTCCCCTTAAATCCTTCTTAGGAGTTTGTGCATCATTTGAAAAATCTGAACCATTGCAATCATCAGAATCACTATCCTCATTGAAACCATCATGTTTGGCCTCTACAGCAGTCTGATATTGCTCTAGAGCCTCAACAGCTTTTATATGCTTAGAGGATTCATGACCATCTCTTGAATCACTGGGACCCTCAGGTAGCATGTTAGATTCTTCACCGAAAAGGGAGATGAAACTCTTTTCCAGCTTCTCATCAATCGAATACTTAGCGTTCTGAAGAGATTTTACCAAGACTTCACCAACATCAGGGTCCTTGGCTGAAATACAGTAAGTGTAATATTCATATTAGAAATACAACAATTACAAAGCTTTAATCCCTAGTCAGGGTCAGCTACATGAATCAAAGAAAGGATTACATAGTGAAATAAATTTCAGATATACCCACCCACAGGGTTTTCCATTCCTCAACTTCAGTAATTTTGCCAATATTAGGAGAAGAAAATAACAGTGAAGGGGAGTATAACAGGGGAGACAACAAGGTTCCTTTGTTAGACCAACTTGTCTAAAGATATTAACATAATGGCACCAACCGGTGCAACAAGTGTAATGGTAAAAAATAGCAACTGCACTAAAATCTGCAGAAAGAAGTCAATCCAAGTCCCCACCGCCAAAAAGGAAAAAAAAAAAACAAACTCTGTTGTTGCTAATATTTAAATGCATATAGTGAAGCCTAAGCGAAATCAAAGCATATCCAATTCCTCTCTTTCGGGAATGTACATCTCCCATTATCAAGCAATCTAAGAAAACCATGTTACAACTCCAGCACATAGGAATTTAAAATTTAGCAGAGAAATATTTCTTAATTCAAAATCACGATTCAAATTCATTTTCTTCCTTCTATCTGCATCTCCACATTCCTCAAATGCATAGGATGTTTTTCTGCATCAACATTAGCTTTTGTACTTCTCTAATTCTTAATCAAATTATACATGTGTACACCTAGCCAACTTTTGGCAAATCTCTCTAATCACATTAATACATATAGAACAATATTTCTCAATGACCACAAAGCAACATTTGAAATAAGGAAAATCTTTATTCATCTAAGAGTATGCAGGCTCACAACAAGGAACCAAATTATTTTTTAATAAACCAGTTATAAGGAAAAAATGTGAAAAATGGAAAAGAAGTGAAAACCTTTATGTGTCACTCCACTAGCATTGTCCACTTTAGAGAACTGTACAAAATGATCATTAATATTGATGTAGACAGCATCCTTATCATAAAGGAGATCCCCTATCCCAGACATAGGTGCATAAAATAACTTTTCCTTATCACGCAATCCTTTCTTCTTGGCAGCTGAAGGTAAAGGGCATGGATCAGCCAGAGCCGTAATATTAGCTAGACTGTAGTCACCTACACCAGCAATATGCACCTGCATGCTTATTCTCATTAGAAAAGTAGCATTTCTTAATAAGTTGTAAACTTCAAGATCAGCACCAGCAGATCACCAATCAAGGCATCAATCTCAATTTTATGAGACCAATGTAAACTTGTACAGAATGGATGATGACTTTTTTATGGTAATTCTAACCCTTCTCTTCCCACCACCCTCTCCCAGACCCCCAAAAAAAAATTAACCAAAAAAAAAAAAAACGGGGGAAATCCTTAAGCAACTTGTCACCCCGCATGAGCATTAGAAATGCACAACCACAAGAAACTAGTTTTAGTCTTCAGTGGTACAAAAGAATCTTAAAGTTTATGATAGCAATAGATTTTTCTACTCAGAATGTTTCTACAAATAGAACATACTGCACATAACTCCAGGTTTTTCTTGATATTGATCAAAATTCCCTAAACTTAGTTGAAATTTTATCAGAAAATGTTCAAGTTCACAATTAGAGCAATGCTGTTGAAGAAAGCAATAAACCTTGTGCAAATGATTTAAACCATTACAACACAAGCAAGGAAGGAAATGCGCCTGCGGAACAATTAGTCTCAAGTCCTAAAACAGCTTCACATCGAGCACACACTAACTGGAGCAATGACAAAAACTTATCCATCTAAAAGCTAGTCCAAAGTTCAAAAACAAACTGCTTCACATCAATAAGACATTCAGCATGGCTACCAAAAATATTAAAAACTATCCTCATGAATGGAAGAAATGAAAAATACAGTGGGAGTACCTTGGTTCCCTTCTTCAAGTTACAGCCACGTAAATAGCCATACAAAGTTACATTCCTGTCACACTTGCTATCCATGTGCACTTTTTCTGTAGGAGTAACATCTTCAAACCGGTCTACCAAGACATAAGGATGAGAAAGCCGCCAGGACAATGGAGGAAACTTCATAACAGAAATAAAGCGTGCCAGATTGTGAACTTCACGTTTAGAATACCTGTTCATTAGCATAGCAATTAAGAAGTCAAGGTCTTCGGCAACTTTTTGTTCTTTTGTAATTATTATTATTATTCCTCATTTGGTCATTATTTTATGTCACATCTGAAAGTTACAAGCATTCAGAAACAAAACATGAAACTGGATTATCGTACTTTTTTTTTTTTTTTGGCTGAATATTGGATTAACGTACTTACTTCCCATGAATTAGACCCGATAAATAGAACAGTTTAGCTCCATCATAAATCTCAGTCCAAAATCGATGCTTGAGCCGTTGCTTTGTCTTTTTGAGTTTCTTTACATCTTTGAATTTGTCCAAGTGTGTAAGAACACCCATGACTTTAGGGAACCCATGATTTTGCATTATGTTAAGGAATTCAAATGTCTCCTGCAAAACAATATGTCCACATTATCCCTGATAGATGCTAAGACAACTACTCTAGGAATTCATATATGATTCCAACAAATCAAAATGACTGAAGTTTCTCCTTTTTTTTTGGGTTCGCACATCCGGGGGTGGGGGAGGAGAAAGCAGGAATAGACAGCCAAATTCAAAATGTTACACAAGAACTGAAGTTCCTTCATTAATAAATAGATACAAAAGCAAATCTTTCATGAAAATAAATAAATAAGCAACACAAATAACTCAGAATTGAACCACAAAAGTAGTATGGGGAAAAAGTAAAAGACAGCTTATTGACTGCAGAGACAGAATGGCTCCTGGACTGGATAAGGGCATCCCATAGACACCTTGGGCATCCCAGCATAACTTCTTCAATTGAAGGGTAAAGGGGCAAAAAGGAATCATTGGGCCATCTCGAATTATATGATTTTCCCACACAGCCATCTGGATTGCAACTCTTCTAATTGATAATACGAAATTAAAAATTATTCAATTTGTCATCTCCACAATCTGTTACCTAAAAATTTAATGAAAATTTCTAAAAGTTAACAGAAATTGGTCAAACATTTGAAGGAACTTTGAAGGAATATAAATGAGCTGTCAAATTGAACTAATGCTGAAAGTTTAAAAAACAATTAGAGAACATTTGAGATTGGGATGAAACTGCTACAAATTCAGATGGCAGAGCAATTTTCCAGGAAAAGATTCCCACATCACATAGGAGGAAGTTAATATACTTTGTTCCTATGTGCCAGGCTAAAAGCTATATTAGTTAAACAATAGCAGTGATAATTTATTGACAGCTAATGCAGATGCATAACTGTGTCTGGAGCAGGATCACTAAGCATTACAGCATCTTCCCAAAACATTTTCATGAAAAGTAAAGCAAAAAAGCCAATATCAAATGTAACCAAATTGAAGCATAAACTTCTTTCTATATTCCACACTAGATGTTGCTCCGAAAAAGCTTTGCTAGTCAAAAGATCAGATAAAAATAAGAAAGAAAATAGTTCACCATTTCAAACCCATAGCTTCCATCAATCAGAAGCAATGCTAGATCCGCAATCTTTGCAGCATCAATCATGCCATTGATATCATTTGGACACTCCACAAACTGCAGCCGCCTTTTTTTACCTGCACCAGAAGATAACAAAAAACCTCTTATATCTCTTAGAATTCTGGGCCCAGTCTTGCCTATTATTTCTTAAAACAGCATAACCTATGCAAAAGCAATGAGGCAATACTCGTATTCATGAATAAATGAAATAGAAATAAAAGGAGAAGTGTCTCCTCTTCAAAGACTGGAAAAAACAAATATAATAGCTGGTATTGACAAATGAAGGGGAGGGAAAAAATTGGCATCAAATATATGAACACGAAAAGAAAATAGAAGTTTTTCCACCGGTTCTATCTCTCATTCTCGCCCCACTTATTTACATATTGTAAAGCAAACAAGAAAACTCAAGGTCACTTTCCTTCCCCAGCCTAGTCTTCTGATTCAAAACATATCTCATTCCATTTGAGCACTAAGTTTTTCAAATTAGGGAAGGAAGGTCCAGACGGGGGAAACTCTACATGTGAGCAGGATTCCCACAAAAAAGGCTTTCATTCTTTCAAGAGCTCCATAGTGCGGATAAGGAAGCCCGATTCTCTACTATTGACCCTGGGGTGCAGGGAAAATATGCAGAATTATATACTAAACCTGAGACAATTGTAATGGGGCCTCGAACTTCAGGTAAATTCTGCTTGGTGTAATGCTTCACTAATGACTTTATCACCAGCGATTTCCCCACCTATAAAGAAACATCAATAAACAAAGACTTAGCTCCAAGTAAGAGAAACATGCCTAGTAACTACAATTCCAGTACCAAGATTATAATTAAACGATAAATAAAAAACTACATGATAAAAATAGAGATTTATGCACACACAGAAAATAATCATGCTAGCTTCTATCTAACCTGTGGGAAACTTTTCTTTATCCCAATCTCCCAATGTCCACCAACAGTGTTTCAAACCAGCAATGGCTTTTAACCACATAATGTTTTATGCAAACTTACCCACACAACCAAAAGAAGAAGAAAAGTAATTTAGCATACACCTGAGCAGCCACATTTTGTCTTTAAGTTAGATCTGCTTGCCGCATGGCACTAAAACTGATATTTTTTCTTAACTTTACTCTTTTTGCACCTCCAAAGTGTAATCAACAGATTAAAGTAAAAGGGATATCGGTTGTTTGTCTAGTAAAAGGGGAAAGCTTTATATAAGAGGCAAAAGGAGCGCAGAAGCAAAAGGAACATACATGTACTCTTCTTCAGTTTAGAAGCTTACAAGAAAAAGAAAGAACTTTTTTTCCTTTTTTTTTTTTTTTAATCGAGAGAGAAAGATATGAGAAGAGAAGAAATCTTTTCACAGTTTCAAGTGTTATGGCCTTACTTTGGTTATGACAGATTTGTTTTAACACAGGCAACGTTGCAAATTTACAAACTAGCCCTTTTTTCTTTCCCTTTCTTCCCACATGTTTTTCCCCTTGGAACAGCTGTTCCCACTTGTGGAACAAAAAAGGATAAATCTACTAGCATATCTTGGATCTATCTCAATCTGATCTTCTCATTCTTCCAAAAGTCCTTAAACAAGTTTAAGGCAATGAGTTTTCTCCAAAAATTTATATTCCCTCCATTTCTCTACTGCACCCCCATTTCTAACAAGTCAAAGCCAGAGAAAAGGGAAAATGAGTTAGTGTAGCAAGTCTTCCTTCTCCAGAAAATTTGCGTGGAGAACTATGCTCACAAGGACAAATACCCCTAGCAACGACCACGTTCTTTTTTCTCTTTGTAATAATGTGTATCATCACAATGTCTACCTAACAGTTTTAAGCCTGCAACAAGCAAGGCCGTATCTTTTCTTTTCCTTCTCTTTTGACTAAAAGAAGGGAACTCGAGGGGAGTGTTCAACCAAAACTAAAACAAAGTACTTAAATGGCTAGCTTATTAGTCTGTCCTGTATTCTGTAAATATTGTGACATTCAAGTAGCTCTACCTGCATAGATTCAAGAAGATCCCAAAGGTCTCTTTCCATCATATAATTATTAGTGGGAAAGGTGGTGGGTTTCAAAAAGGACCACCAGAAATTGCATGTACAAGAATAAACAATTTTTCCCAGCACATTCACAAGCCAAGGGAATTCCTTATTATAATTATGCTAAAAAACACCGTGGCTATACTCTTTTCTCTGTCTGGGAGCTGGATAAACCAGAATGCCAATGACACTTCCAGTATGTAGCATATTATGTTCCTTTTTACAATGAAATCAGGAATTTTCTCTTGTACTAGATCAACACAAATTTATCATTTTTCCACACTGCGGATCTCTTGTACAGTTGTGGCTACAGTAGCCACTCCTTTACCTTTGTTTAGTAAATACAAACTCAGACGTACCTCTCTTATTTATCTATCTAACAGGTGTTAGAACAACGCATACATATGGAGTCACAGATAACTAAATTTGCAATCTTTTCCAACATATAACTTTCTCCTAATCAATGGCAACCAAACCCCAAGCTTCCTATATTTCATTCTAAATGGCAGCAGAAGTCTTTGAGGAGCAACCATAAAAACAATGAAAGTTAAAGCATAGTTTGATAAACAAAAAGATAGTAGCAGAAATCAGAAGGAGAAAAGAACCCTCTAATATTTAGGCAAATTTTCAAACACAGAATCAAATATAAGACCTGAGGAGGTCCTTGGACTACAATAACATATGGAGCCGGCTCTCCAGTGGACCGATCAATGGTGGGCAAATGAAGCCTCTTCTGCTCCTTTTCAGTTGCCCTCGCTTGAAGCCGCTTTGCTTTCACAGACGAATTAAATGCAAAAGCCTGAAGCACAACAAAAGTACTCAACAACAAGCAAGCTTCAAATAAAGGAAAAGTAAAACAAGAACGGCCAAATTGCCGACCTTAGGATTCTGCTGCCGCTGATTCCTATTTTCCTCTTCAGTATCAGCGCCAGCGGTGACGTTCTTCTTATTGGACTTGGGTTTCTTCTTTGACGAAGCTCCTGCCTGGCGAGAACGATGGGATTTGTGGTGCTGTTGCTGACTCCCACCATCTCTCGCCATGGTTAGGGTTAATTACTAGCGGAATTCTTAGGAAGGAACGGCTCCGGCGGCTGAATACGGGGGCGAAGGGGCGAAGGGGCGACGGGGGGGGCGAGAGGGATAGCAGGCGCAGAGGCTGGGACTTAGGAGCTGCGGTTGCTGCAGTCAGGAAGAAGAAGAGGTTTTTAGTGGGGTTTAGAGGGAAAAGGATTAAATATCATTTTAGTCCTCCAAAATATACAAAATGTCGGTTGTCCCCACTTTGGAAAATATTCAACCTTTAATCCTTAAAACTAAGTTTCAAAAGATAACTAGTCATGTTTCTAAATTTTTTTTTTTTTTATTGTCTTGGTCCCTTATTAAACTCTTTAGTAATTTTTAGGTCTCTTATTTTTATGTTGAGAAATTTGACCTAAATGCTAATAAAAAAAGGCTTAATTTTGGTTTATATCACTAAAATTTATTTTTATGCTTTTATCCCACTAGATTTTTTTTCTCATTTTTTACCAAAAATGGCATGTTCACTACAAGTGAATGATAATTATACCTTAATAAGTTACTTATGTATGAGTAAGCGTGTCATCCTTTTAATTCAACCATAAGAAGTAGCGAAGTACATAGAATGGGGGCATGAAAATAATTTTGTAGTATGAAAAGATAAAATTAAAACTTAATGATATAAATCAAAATATGACCTCTTTTAAATGCAATTTAGAGCCAAAATCTCTTTTATGTTTCGTTGAATACTTTTTACTTTTTTTATCCCTGAAGTAATTTTGTAGTTGAAACGTAGGCATCATCTTTTGATCCTATAAGTTCTTTTTTGGTCTTTATAGTTTTTAAACATCTTCACCATCCTCCTCTTCAATGAATTTTCATCGAAAAATCGTGGACACTAAGCATGTGGGAAACAAAAGTTGAAAGGAAAAATAGTAAATTTCGTCCTTAAAGTTTTCTTGTTATCATTTAGTCATATAATTTTTTTTTCTTTTTAATCTTTAAGGTCCATAAGCATTTTATATATTGCCAAAATGGTTATACTATTACCTCGTCAGTAGATTTCTGCCAAAAAATAATATGTGGTAATATCTTTGTGAGGTCTTTTCTTATTTATGTAATCAATATTAACAAACTTAAAAAATAGTCTATTTTGACCCAAAACTTAATAGGTCATCATAGAAATAGGTTATCTTTATTCATCTCTTGTCGAGCTCGAGAAGTGGCTGGCAAAGACTTTTCATTGAACTCCTTTTAAATTTTTTCTTTTTGTTGGATACTTTATCTTTAATCGATTACTTGTTCTAAAATTTTCAAATATGTTAACAAGATTTTAAATATAAGTCATTTTACCTTTAATTGATTGCTCGTGTGAGTTTTCAATTCTAAATGAACTTATCCTCCAATTTGTTTTTGGTCTTTCTTATAAATAAAATGTTGAAAGGGAAAGTACTGTCTAAGTTTTACAAGTAATTAATTATTATATTAAAAGGTCAAAATGTTTTCTCAACACACATCCCTCACTCCCAGGACTGAACATCTGAAACGTGGAGTTTAAAATTAGCAAGTAGGGCAGCATCGCTCTGATACCATCTTGTGGCCCAATATCGCTCTGATACTATGTTGAAACTTTGGCCTAACTCTATCCCCAAAAGGTACCTCAAAGGGGGGGAATGTTTAAGCCTTATAAATGATTAATTATTATATTAAGAAGACAATGTGAAATTTCTCAATACACTCCACTTATAATTATTATACTAAGAAGACAATGTGAGATTTCTAAACACACCCCTCACACCCAGGACTGGACATCTAGAGTGTGAAGTCTAAAAATAAACAAGTGGCTCAACATCACTCTGACACCATGTTGAAAAACTAGCTTGAGTCTTACTCTACCTCCAAAAGGTACCTTAAAGAAGAAAAGACTGCTCAATCCTTATTATATTTAGAAGTCAATATATGATCTCAACATAGAAAGCTCCAAACAGGTTGAAAACCTAATATTACACTCTACTAATATAATTTCTTCATTTCTTTTCTTTTTTTTAGTAAAAGTTCATGCTTTATCATATGGTAATCAGATCATCAGTGGAAATTGGGAATGAAAAACACAAAATATTTACCCAATATTGCAGTAAAATATTTGGGTTGTTAAGTGATTGAATGGGCGAAATTCCAATAAGATGAAGATGAGAATAAACAAGTAGAGATCAAGGAGGCCTCTCACTCAAAGCATTTGTCACTGCCGACACCAAATTAGAGGGCAAAAACAAGTGCAAAGAGAAAGTGAGTCGCAAAGTAAGGATGGAATGGAAGGCCATTGTCACAGCAAAGAAGGAAAAGGGGCAAAGAACTAAAGCTCAAAGAAAAGCTTTTAGTAGAGTAAGAGGTCGTTTGATAAAATTAAATTTTAAAAATCAAAATTTCAAACATTTAAATTATGAATTTTAAAATTTGAAGTTTGAAAATTTAATAAGAATATTGAAGTCTGAATCTAAATCTAAAGGTTAAACTAATTAATATGTTATGATTATATTTTAATGAATTATGAAGTCTAAAATGTTTATATTTGCTTTTTTTACTCAAAAAATGTTAAAAAGAAAGTTCTTTGCTCCATTCTCATAATTTTTTAAAAATATTAATTGGTTAAAAATAAATTTAAAATTATATTTTCAAAGAAAAATAATACTAATTTTATTTAGGAATATTTTTTTCAATAAAAGTTTAAAGTTTGATAACTTTATAATTGCATAATATTTTAATTAATAATAGTTAATGGAATTAAAAATATCAAAAAATTGATGAAATATTAATATTTTCATTCTAAAATAAAAATATATTATATTATAATTCTTTATTTTAAAATGTTTTAAATTTTTTAAAATCTAAAATATACGTAAAAGGATATAATTATTGAATAGGTAGTCTGAATATTCAAACTTTAGACTTAAATCATTTGATTAACTCAAAATTTATAACTATAAATAAGTAGATTTTAAACAATTAAGTGATTAACAAAATTTTTATCAAATGCAAATTCTGAAGTTGATCTTTAAGCTTAACATCATTGCTAAAGAGGCTTTAGACCAATTTGGACAAGTCCAATATGTAGAAATTGATATATTTTTTTTAGAAAATGCATAATAGCTTGTGGTGACAAAAGCTGCATTTAAGTATGATCTTTTGTTATCGAAGTTGTATTTTGTTCAATTTTAATTGTCCATTCTTTTAAAGAATCAAAATGATTCGTTTTATAAATTGTATTAACAGGTCGAGAAGGAAGAGATCAATTTCTTAATTGTTCTTCAATTTGTAATATATCAGAAGATTGATGAATATCAGAAATTGCCAATTTGGACAAGTCCAATATGTAGAAATTGATGTTTTTTTGTTAAAAAATGCATAATAACTTGTGGTGACAAAAGCCGCATTGAAGTATGATCTTTTGTTACCGAAATTGTATTTTGTTCAGTTTTAATTGCCCATTCTTTTGAAGAATCAAAATGATTCGTTTTATAAATTGTATTAACAGGCTAAGAAGGAAAAGACCAATTTCTTAATTATTCTTCAATTTGTGATATATTAGAAGACTGGTGAATATCAGAAATTGAATATTCTTCAAATTATATGTCGATGAGGATGCAAATGTTGATGCCGATGAATTTGATTGAGTAATATTATACCTACCAGATCCTATTCTACTTAACCAATTCATTTTTAATGTTGTTTATTACTACATGCAAGATTCTCTATACTATGATGGGACCACCCTAAATTCACTCGAGTTGACCAACGGATAAACAGTATGACTAATGTCTTAACAGCTCTCACTGCTATAATTTTACAAGGCTTGCAAGTATAAGAAAAAACAAAGAAATATAGGCTAGAATAGAGTAGCAACTGAAAGATATATTATTACAAAATCAAATATCTATCAGGAACAACAGCTAATGCTCAAAACAACAAAATTACAATAAATATAGCTACTTTGTACATGAAGGTTAGGTAATCCCATATGAGCATACTTTATAGCTTTAATATGCAAAAGCATATATATACCTTCTAATAGTTTTAATTCAATCTAGAACATCGTAAGTTCATCAACCATCACTTGTTTTTCTTGCATATTCTTTTCTAAACGATAAAGGCGAATAAGCAAGGATTTGTGTTTATATAAAGAATATAAGTATTGCTTATAAAGATTTAGCATATAAAACATGCTACTTTCTTGAAACTTTTGATACTTTAAAACTTTTCTTGATGGTTTACAACTCGTACTGGCTCTAATACCAATAGCGAAACTCATGAGAAAATATAAAGCATATAGATGTGAAGAAAGAGAAAGGTCAGAATGAGCTCTGCCTCTTCATTTATTTCAATGATTTGATTAGAAATATCTCGTCCTTTTATAGGATGTAGGGTCGTATAATACTTGAAAGACCTAAGAGGGGGCGAATTAGGTATTTGGCTAATTTTTGAAAACTATCTCCTTTTTGTAAATTGAGTTTGGGCAGATTATATTTACTTGTTTCAATGAGAGAATGATTAAATCAATTACAAAGCAATAAACAATTTAAGAGCAATGAACACAAGCAATTTATAGTGGTTCGATCTCTTGAAGATCTACGTCCACTAGCTTAAGTTTACACTCAAGGATTTCAACAAATCTACTATATGCTCAAGTTCAATAATTACATAAGAGGCTCACCACACAATGGTTTTACACCAACAACCTCTTTAGTAATTCTACTCACAAGGTTCACCCTACCAAAATGATTTTATATCTGCAAACAACATTGAATCAATATTTCAAGCATCACCCTTATCTAAAGGATTTTATATTTACAATAAAGCCTTGTAATGAGCAAGTAGAAAACAAGATTAAATAGAGAATGGATTAGATGTTACTACTTCTTGGTAGATGATTACACAATATAGCACCACTTCACTTTGTTGTCTTTGGAATCTTGAATGATCACTTGTAAGCACAAGACAAAAGAGAGTTTTGATGTTTTCAAAAGATATTGGAGTGTTAAGATTTCTTAGATATTCAAAAGTTACAAAAAATTTGAAGTTTATGGCTTTTATAGATTTTAAAAATCGGTTTAACAGTCATAAAACGGCTATAACGGCTAGTTTCTAAGGAATTCAGACGAAGGCAAAAGGTATGGATTTTTCGAGTGGCTTGACCCTCCAATGTGCCCTCGAGTAGTTAGGATCATTCCTGGGTTATTACGAATGCAAGAAAAGATGGATTTAGAATTGAGAAACTTGAAGGCAAAGCTGAAAAGATGTTACACTATAATAGGGATATGTGGAATTGTCATTCTTTGTACTGGGATCACTTTGATCTTTAGAATTTCCAATGCAGGAAAGTAGCATTGCGAAATCAGAATGTGAAATTTAATAGTTTTTTATTGAAGATTAGAAGTTGGGATGTAATGATTCAAGCCTTAGATTAGGTAGATTAGGTTGTTCAGAAGTTGCAGTTTAAGACTTTGGCATGAAATGAAGCTCAATAGGCTTTATAATCACTGGTTTTGTGTTCCCATCAAATGTTCAAAGGTAGCAAAAATATACAAAAGGCCTCCAAAAGTACTAACACAAAAGGCCTCCAAAAGTGACAAAACTAATCACACTTATACAAAAGGCCTCCAAAAGTTATACAAAAAGCTCTCATTCCCTCTCTACTTGTCCAGAAATGCAGGTTTGCCTGTTGTGGCCCGGTTTGTGACATTTTCTGCATAATCTAACTTTCTTGTTTCAAGGCATGACCTGTATTCAATGAACAAATAACGTAGATCAGAAAAAAGTTAAGTCCAAATTTTCTGCAACCTAAGCACACCCTCTCATAAGTAATAAATGTTCTGAGTTTCTTGGGAGGCAATGGTGCTTCTCTACCAATTCTTGGCCACATATTTATACCACTAATAGGACTAATAACTGGTTCATAGGCCTTCATATAAGTGACCTTATTATGCAGACATTAACATAATTTTCAACATCCTCTCCTTGACAAGCAATTGAAGTAACTGCATGAAGACAAGGGATCCCACTTAAATCCTATTTTCTACAAGAACATGTCTTTTGCCCTAGATCCACCGCAAACACCTCACCATACATATGCTCTGCTTGATACCTCCCATTACCAGCACCCCGAGGGATACAGCTTGTTGACTGTTCCTTCAACCTGTCCACTCTCTAAATTTTAGGAGTTATAGGACATAGTAAGCCTTCTTTCTTTCTCATCCACTCTCTCTTGGCATCTTGCCTTGTCATAAGATAAGTTCTTATAGACTCTAGCATTCCAAGAATTGGTTTAGACCTAGCTTGCAAGATTGTAGAATTGAAACTTTCACACATGTTATTTAAAAGCATATCACACTTTGTGTGATACCTTAAGAATGTCCTTGACCAGTGTGAGGGGGTTGAGGTAGTGAGCAACCAATCACGTGTCTCGGCATCTAATTTTTTCAGTGCAGCCATGCTATCTTCAAATTTGTTAGGATGTGTAGCCCTTGCACAAGCCCAGAGTTGCTGCTTCAATGCATGCCCTGCAAACAATTTCTTAAAATTGTTGTGCAAATGCCTAACACAGAATCTGTGCTCTGCTGCTGGGCATACTTCTGCAATTGTTGACATTAGACCCTGCAAACAATCATAATTTTTTTACAAACCATCAGTGGACGTAATAGACTCTAAAATATTCACACAAGATATAAATGCAATCAAAATTCTTACCTTTTGTCTGTCTGACATGAATGTCCACTTCTCCTGTTCATGTATACCAAGCTCTAACATTAGTAATTCCAAGAACCACTTCCAGGTCTCTTTATTTTCAATCTCAACAACTGCAAAAACAATTGGATACATTGAATTATTCGGATCAATCCCTACAGCCGTCAATAAGATACCTGGATGTGGTCCTCTTAAGTGACACCCATCTATACAAATAACCTTCCTGCACCCTTTTATAAACCCTTCCCTAAGTGCACCAAGACACAAGTAGAATCTTTGGAATCTCTCTTTCAGTTTACTGTCTGTTTCAGTTGACATAATCACAGTGTTTCTGTTGTCAGAATTTCTCAATTCTTGAACGTAGTCCCAGAGTTTTGTATATTGATCCTTATATTTCCCTTCAATTATTTCCCTGGCCTTTACCTTTACTCTGTACACAATGTCTGATGTAATGTTAAAATTTAAATCCCTATGAACTTTTTCCATAAAATCTTGCACTACAACACCCTTACTTGCCCTAAAATCATCAATGTACCTTTTTGCCAAATATGTTGGGCCTAATAGTTTAATATCACTTGATCTGCTACACCTATGCTCATCCTGAATTGTTTTAATCTTAAAATCTGTACTTCCAGAAATTTTTGATGCATAAATCAGCCAATCACAGCCCTTGCCTAAACAAACAGCCTGAATCCTACAGGAATCACTTCGCACAATCCTGACCAACTTACCCATCTTGACCTTGTGTGATTTTACTGCAGCTTTAAATTCCTTTTTGCTGCTGGATATCATCCCACAAACAAATTTGAGATTTTCCATATCAATTTCAGGCCTGAACCTCACATGTCTATGCCTTGAATGCTGCAATCCACATTCATATGAGTCAGAGGAACTTTGACTCTCCAGATCTTCAGAATTGTATTCATCTGAATCATCGGAAGTTGCTATACCCTCATCCATGAACAAATTCACATTTTTAGACTGTACTTCTGCAGGAAGCCCTCCCCTTCTACTGCCTGTTTGATTTTGGTATTCCTGCTTTGATTGATTCTCATTCTTTTTTTCCCCCAACAGTTCTTATTTTACTGGAATTGGACCAAATGATTTCTTCCCTATCACTACCCTCAAATTCAGACTCAACAAAGGAACTACCTGATGAGGAGTACCCACTGTCTTCTGGCTGAAAATCTTCATCCTCTGAAGATGTATCAACTGGACAACACTCCTTCACTTTTTTGCCCTTATTGCTTTTATCAATTTCAAACCCACTCCTAACTGCTTCTTTATCAGACTCTTTTTCTACCCTTGGTGGTGGTGGTGCATCCAGTAAAGGTAAGCTAAATAGTTTATCTTCCTCATGCACAAAGAAAACTTCAACTACGCTATTCGCAGTACCAACTTCTGCCATTAACCCAGCATCTTCTTCAGTGATTGCAAAAACCAAATGTCTTTCTACACTACTACCATCAATATTATACCAATAGCCAATATTAGCATAGCCTAACATTTCTGCCATTGTATCCAAAACACAACAAAAATCTATCAACATTACAATAGTCAAAATAATTCACTCCACCACCTACATAAGTTTTATTGGTTCTACCCAATAATCTGCACCCATGGTAGACTTTTATAGTAAAATCACCCGAGCCTTTATCTAAATAAAAAACACAGCAATATTGAGCATTGAAAACAGATTGTATTGGGACCACTAAAACATATTAACTTCAAGTCATACTATAAGCAGCTTACAAGCACTAAATTTTCAGACAATGCAACCGTATTTACGAACAACTTGGGACACCAAATCAGGAAAAAATAGAAAAAAGCATTGTGAATCTCATTTTTCATTTCAGAACTACATCATTAACTGGTGAAAACTTTGAAAAAAAACTCCACTAACCTACGACAAGCAATAACAGAAAAAAACAGGTGAACACCATGTCCAGTCCAAGGTTGTCGAACACTTACCATAAACAGCATCCCCATAATGGTCTCCAACATCTCTTCGCAAAAGCATCTTCTTCAGTTAAACCGTACACTAAGGAGCAAGAAATGTGGTTGGGCTGGTTTGATTTCTTCACAGTTGCAGATTTCAATGGTGGAATGCACTGGTGGATTTTGGGGAAAAATTTGGCATTTGGGTTTTTCTGATAAGACTCGATTCGGGTTGGCTTGACCCATTTAAATTGAGTAGAGTCATTAAGTGTAAATAGACTGATATACCCTTAAAAAATACCATATGTGTTTCACGTGAGTTTAGCTACCGGAAAACACCGTTTGTGGTGGTGGGTGGGTATAACAACGAGCGCAAAAATATATTACTGGTATTAAAATATGAAAAATTTTATTATGGCTACTTTTGCAAGTTTGAAAAATAGTTGAATGTTATTTGCGGTCATTTGCCCTTTTAATTTTAGTCCCTAATCTATTTTTTCTTCTTTCTATAACCCCTTTTAATTTTAGTCCCTAATCTATTTTTTCTTCTTTCTATAACCTTGAACTACTTTTATTGTTTAGAGTTGGTTTCAACTATGAAGGGTATTGTGGAATCCAATAATAGTCCACCATGCCCATGGTGGCTCCTATCACCCCCACTTAAAGGAAAAGCATATTGTATTACGAGATATCTAACTTAATATTAAAGTTAATTATAGGAGGAATAACTGCTAAACAAATATTAAAGTGATGGGTTGAGATAACACATTGCGCTAAACAATATGCTGGAACATTTCCTTATTTATGGGTGAAATTGATAAAGACATTAAGCTTATGTAAAAGAGAGTGAATAAGAGAATGTTTGAGCACCAAGAGAGTTGTTGTTCGTGATAATAGCATTAATTATGTACTTGCAATTGGTTTTTAGAACCAAGTTTTTAGTACCTAAATCTTTTAGTCAAATGGAGACCTTCTAGAATCGTTGTAACTTTAATGTGCTCAGATGAAAGGAAGCGAGTAAGTTTCTTAGTCATTGCTACTAGATTGCTGCTAGTGCTTCCACGCATTAGGCATCCAACCCTTGCTTTCCGAGACATCCGTGGCATAGAAAACGAAAACAGTTCCAAATTACGTAAAGCAGAAAAAAATGGATTACATACTAAAAATGAAAATTGAAAATAATTAGAGGACTATCTTTATAAAAAGTCAATACAACCATGTCTGACAAGCCTTGAACTGGAGCTTTTGTTATAAGAAAACATATTTCATCGAACCTATCAATATGAATAGAATGTACTATATTTTTTCAAGATTAGAGTTTCATTTTGAATCTAAATTTTTTCTTCAAGATTAGAGTCTCATTATGAATCTCAATTTTACTTGCATATTAAATTTACTTCCGTTTGGTTAAACTCAATAGAAACACAATATTCAAATATAACATTGCAAAAATATTGACAATCCAATTTATATAGATTGCATTTTTTAAAAACATTTTATAGATTTTTTTTACATTTTTAGTAATTAACACATTGTAGAAACAATATGCTAGATTAACATGTATTAGCCCTAAGGGCAAATCATGTAGTTATGATTAGTTTTGATTAATGACAAACATTGATGAGGGACTAATATGCTTGCATGTTGTGTGATAGGATTTATGGATTAAAAAGTATGAAGTCTCATTGCCTTAAAGCCACAATGCAAGAACAACTCCAATATGTCAAAGTGATTGAAAATTGAAGAGTTTGTTCAAGATGATTGAATGCTTTGAAGACATGAAGTGTAGGTTACATGTGTTTAATAGGTAAACTTTATAAACCCTACACACTTAAGCCTTGGAATCTATGAGTTGCATTTGAGAGCACAAAACTTGATTTCAACGAACAGTACCACTATTTCTCTCGAGAAATTCGGACTTAAGTTTAGACGCAGAAGGCAAAGTTCGGACGTCCAAACTTGTGAACAGTAATGGTGAACAATAAGACTGTTCATGTAAACAGTATTTCATAGAAAAGTTCAGACACATATGAGAAAGTTCGGACGTCTGAATTTCAAAAAAACTAGTCGTTACTAGCCGTTTTATGACTGTTAAAACCAATTTTTCAAATCTATAAAAATCACAAACTCCAGATTTTTGAAAGAACTTTTGAACATTCAAAATCCTTCAAGCTCTAACTTGTTTTACATCAAAATTATTTGAAAAGCTCTCAAATTGCCTTGTGCTCAAAGGTTGAAATTCAAGATTCCAAAGACAAGAAATGAAGTGGTGCTAGCAATTGTATTCATCCACCAAGAAGTGTTGGTAACATTCAAATTCTCTCTTTACATTTTTGTTGTGATTGATACAAGGTTGTCAAGAGACTTAAAACCCTTGTAGAGGGTGAGACATAGACTAGATTAATCAAGGTTGTTGTGTAAAACCCATTGGTGAGGGTGAGCCTTGGATTAGATTGGTCTAGGTTATCTAGTGACATAAAACTCTTAGTGATAAGGGGTGAACCTTGTTTATTAGATTGAAAAGAGGTTGTTGTGGTAAAACCCATTAAAGGGTGAGCCTCTTGTGTAATTGTTTGGTTTAATCATATAGTGAATTGGTTGAAATCCTTGAGTGTGGACTCAAGGTAGTGGATGTAGATCTTGTAAAGATTGAACCACTATAAATCGTGTGTTCATTTATTTATAGTTTTACTTATTTACATAATTATGTTATTATTGTTTGTTCTTGGTTGTTGATTGATTGGTTGTGTTTTTATTATTTGATCATCTTGTCTCAACCATTAAATCACATATAAACTTAGAGCTTGTGAATTTGGAGAAGAGCTTTTATTAGGACAAAAGATTTGCAAAAAAGAGAAAAGATTTTTGATAATTAGCCAAAGACCTAATTCACCCCCCTTAGGTCTTTCAATTGGTATCAGAGCAAGGTCTTCTTTTTAAGGTCTAACAACCTAGAAGTAAAGATTATATGGCTAGTTTATCAAATTTTCCTTATATGGAAGGTTCCTCTACAAATAGGCCTCCTTTGTTTGATGGTTTTAATTATACATTTTGGAAATCTAGAATTAGAATTTTTATTTGTTCTATTAACATTGATTTGTGGAATATCATTGAGAAAGGTCCCTATGTGCTTATGAGAATAAAAGTTGATGGAATTACTAGGGAACTAAATCCTATGGAGGAACTTGATGAGAACGACTCAAGAAAGATAACTTTAAACTACCAAACAATGAACATCTTGAGTTGTGCATTGGACGTGAATGAATACAATCAAGTGAGTGAATGTGACACCGCTCACGATATGTTGAGACTTCTCCAACCAACACATGAAGAAAGAGCCAATATGTGCTTTATGGCAATAAATGATGAGGTACAATCCACTTCTTCTACTTCTACTTGTTGTGATGATGATATTGATAATCCTAGTGAATTATTTGTTGAAATGTATGAAGAATTAAAAAATGCTTCAAAAAGAAATAAAAAATGAAATTCAAAATAAATGAGTTATTGAATGAAAATTCAAAATTATATTGTGAAAACAAAAGACTTCTTGAATCCATTGATTGTTTCAATATTGAAAAAGAAGTTTTAAATGTCTATTTACAAAACTTGTCCCTTGAAAATAAGGTTCTTTGTGAAAATATTTTGTCTCTTGAAAGAATGCTTGTTGATCATGAGACTTTAAAAAAGAAGGTTGATGACCTTTCATCATGTATAGAAAAATTTACAAAAGGAAGGGACAATCTTGATAAAATTCTTGGAGCTCAAAGATATCCTCTTGTCAAAAATGGTCTTGGTTATAATTATGTAAATAATGTGCCTAAATATAACAACTTCTTTGTTAGAGATACTTCTACTTCCATGCATCATACTTGTTGTACTTATTGTGGAAAACATGGACATAAAGTCACCAAATGTTATATTAAAAGGAAAGTAGAGAATGGTGTAAAAACCATTTGGAGAGTTAAGAAAATTATTACTAACCCCCACGGACCCAAGAAAGTATGGGTACCAAAGGATACTTCCTCTCCTTAATTGCAGGTACTCTTCAATTCAAACTCAAACACCACTAAGCGATATATTGATGATGTTGGCTTAAAGAATAACAGAAAATATATCATTCATAATCAAGATCGAAGTAACCAAAGAAGGATTTGCTTTTGAGACAAGAAGAAATGAAAATTTCTTGGAGTAACCACTGTTGGTAAAGGTTTCTCTCTTTTTTTTAAACAAATGTTGCTTAGTGTTGATTTGAACAATAATTTGTTTAGCATTAGTAAATTGTGTGACAATGAATAAAAAAAGTTAAATGACAACATGCCAAGTTTCATTTGAGAATCCCTTTTGTTAAGATTTGAAAATTTGCCAACCATGACTTGTCAATTGCTTCTATGAAGTTGATTAGGTAAGATTGATGATATGAGATTGAATTCATGGTTGATATGTTTTGGAAATTGATTATATGTCATGATAAAATGATTAAAATAACTATGATTGAATATCTATGCATTTGCTTGGTCAAAAACATCTTTATGAAACTTTACAAAATGTTTGGACTTGAAGTTTGGATGTAGACCATAAGTTCGGTCACTCGAACTTGTATGACAAAATGATATTTTGTGATTTTGATCAATCACTTACAAAACTTTTGAATGTGTGTTTTATCTTGATAAGCTTGAATGTCTTGTTGCTTATGATAATGATGGATTTTCTTGGCATAGAAGATTTGGTCACGAGAGCATGGATTTGTTAAACAAACTTTCCTCTCAAGATTTAGTTGGAGGATTGCTAAAAATATGTTTTGAGAAAATTGTCTTTGAGATACTTGTCAATATGAAAAATAAACAAAAAAATCTTTCAAACCCATAAGAATACTTTTGGACCTCAAAACATCTTGAGCATGTGCATATGGATTGATTTGGACTTATGAGGAACTCGAGTATTGATGACTTGAAGTATGCCTCAGTAGTAGTTGATGATTTCTTGATATTCACCTTAGCATTCTTCTTTGCTAAAAAAGATGAAGTGTTTCATAAGTTTTAAAAAAAATTATTCAAAAAGGTTCAAACCTCTATTGAGTACAAATTGATTTCCATTAGAAGTGACAATGGGAGAATTTTAAAAACAAGTCTTTACAAAATTTGTGATGAAAGTTGAATTTCATATAATTGTTTCAGCTGTAAAAACCCCACAACACAATGGTGTTATTAATTAAAAAAATTTTTCGCTTTACAAAAATTGGTTAGATCTATGCTTTGAGAAAATACTTCTTCAAAAATATGTTTTGAGCCAAAGCCATAAACAACACATGCTATGATGAATAGAATTCTTTTAAGATCATCTTTAAAAAAAAATATCTTTTGAAATTCTCTTTTATATAACTCCTCAAGTTGCATATTTTAAAGTGTTTAGTTATAAATGTCTTATCTTGAATACTTGTGATAACTTACTTAAATGTGATAGAAAGACAGATATAGGTATATCTCTTAGCTATTCTTCTAACAAAAAGGCATATGAAGTTTATAACAAAAAGAACCTTACATGATGAGGAAACTATTCATGTTAGTTTTGATTAATCTTACATTTATTTGGAAAGAAAAGATGAAGATGATGTAGGTACATCTATGAATGACTATCAAACCCATCTTCAAGCACTATCTTTGGAGGACCATACCAATGAGCAAGAAATGAATGAACAAAATCAAGATGACCAACCTAGTGGTGACCAAGAGCTCCCAAAGAACTTACGATATCCAAGAGGCAAGCCTAAGGAGCAAATCATTGGTGATATCTCTCAAGGAGTAAAAATAAGGCGGTACTTTATCAATAACTTTAATCTTTTATCTCATATGAGCCTAAAAGTATTGACGATGTATTGTGTGATGATTTTTGAATTATTGCTATGCAAGAGGAATTAAGTAAATTTGAAAGATACAAAATTTAGAAATTCCTAAATCTCATGATCATTCTATTATTGGAACTAAATGGTTTTTAGAAATAAACTTATTGAATCCGGAGAAATTGTTAGAAACAAGATTAGACTTGTTGCCTAAGGATTCAATCAAGAATATGGCATTGATTAGAATGAGACTTTAGTTCCGGTTAGTAGATTTAAATCAATTAGAATGCTTTTGGCATTTGCATATTTTAAAGGTTTCAAACTCTTTCAAATGAATGTCAAAAGTGCTTTTCTAAATGGTTCTAGTGAGAAAGAGATTTATGTGGAACAACCACCCAGTTTTGATCATGAAAATTTTCCTAACCATGTTTTCAAATTATCCAAAGCTTTGTATGATTTAAAACAAGCTCCTAGAGCTTGGTATGAAAAATTGAGTAGTTTTCTTCTTTCAAAAGGATTTTCAAGATGAAAGGTTGATACTACTCTTTTTATAAAAACCTATTGTAACAATGATCTATAAGTTGTCCAAATATATGATACAATTTTTGGTGTTTTTAATACTTCACTTTGTGATGTGTTTGCCAAGTTAATGCAAAGTAAAATTGAAATGAGCATGATAGGAGAACTCAATTTCTTTCTTGACCTACAAATCAAGCAAACCAAGGATGGCACTTTCATGAATCAAGTTAAGGTATAAGCACTTCTATAAGTTTATCAACTATGCTTAACAAGAATAAAAAGATTTCATAGGAGTAGTCAACTCTATTTGATAGCAAGTAAAGCAAATATTATGTTTGCCATGTGCTTGTGTGCTAGATTTCATCTTGTCCTAAAGAGACTCATTTGATTGCTGTTACACATTCTCTATTACCTTATTGATACTCTAAGTTATTATGGTATATATTTCAAATGTGTGGCTATGTTATGTGATAACACTAATGCAATAAATTTGACCATCATGCTATTCAACAAACTAGGACAAAGCATTTAGAGATCAAACTTCATCTCATTAGAGATCATTATACTAAGGGTAATACTTATTTAAAGCATGTTTGCATTCATGAATAAATTAATGATATCGTTACTAAGTCACTGGCCGAAAAAAGGTTTGACCAATCTTAGAAGAAGCTTAGGGATTTCAAAATTCAATAACTAATAGGTATATTCAAGTGTGTAGCTCTAGGTGAGGACAAAGAAGCCTAGCATGAGTAAAGGAAAGGGAAAAGTCAAAGAAAGAGAAGGAGGACCAATAATCAATGAACCAAGGAAGGTTTATGTTCCTCAAAGCATGTTATGGCTGGATAGATTTGTTACAGTGGAGGCTGCTACTAAATTTGATGATTGGACAAAAAGGAACCATAAGATAAATCCAAGCCACAAGGTGAATGTCATCAAACTATCCGAAATGGGTAATATACTCTCATTTTTAAATTATGTGAGCTGGACTAGTTTGCTTGTGTTTGATGAATGCTATTACCTTCCTTAGTTTATGAAGTTTACATTAAAAAGGGGGGGTTGAGCAAATTGGTAATAAAAGTATTTAGTGGTATTCTTCAAGAATATCACAAGTTATTTTCTATATTGATAATGCATTGCTCAATAGAATTTGTGATGTTGAGAATGTTGGGTTTAGACATTATTCTTCCGAGTGACATTATTTTATAAGTAAATTATACTCACATGAAAGGATTGAAAATACCTATACAAATGGTAGAAGCCTCAAGACCATAAAAGAGAGAGAGATAAAAGCTTTTGATACTAGTGAAAGAATTTTGCATCACATGCTTACTACCTTGATTATAGCATACTTTGGGCACAAATCTTCTATTGATAATATATATTCTATAATTAGGCTAGCCATGCATAAGAAAAGAAAAATGAATTTTGGATATATATTGCTAAAAAATATAATGGAGCAAGAAGAACAAAAAAAATTTATTCTTGAAACAAAGTAAACTTGAATAAACTCACCAATATGGGTAATCTTCTATCTCTATTTGATGATATTGATTGGAGCAATTTACTCATAGTTGATGAAGAATTTTATCCTGCCATTATATATGATTTTCATGCAAATATTAAAGAAGAGAGAATTGAATATGAGGGGGATAATGTAGTTCAATGGTATTCCTCTAGAGTATATCAAGTGGATTTTGAGTTCAATGATACCTTAGTAAAACATAATTTGTGGGGTAGACGATAATGAGGTAAGGTATTATTCATTGGGACAACATTGTTTTATTCATGAATTGTTCACAAATGAAAAATTTGAAGAGATTTTCACAAATGGTAGACAATTTAGGTAATTTAGGGAAAAGGAAATCAAAGCCTTTGATGCTAAAAGAAGGGTAATGCATCACATGATTACCACTATGCATATGGTGATTATGCTTGCCTTGCATTAGCATAGAAGACTAAACTTTAGATTCACGGAATTGAAGCATATGATTAGTGCAAGAAAACCAGCCATCAAAGCCTTATAGTGTGGGAGACTATTAACAAGAAAGTAAGGAGGTTGAGGAAGAAGAAAATGAAGAAAAAGAGGATAAAGAGGAAATCCTTGCTGAAGAAAGGAAAACCAAAATGCGGCATGAGTTATCTAGTGAGGGGGAGCAACCTTCCACAAAAGAAGACTAGTTGAAGAGGTACCCTCTATTGAAGGAAAAGAAGTTGAAGGTAATAATCTCACTAGAAGTGACACCATAGTTGCCAAGTGTTTCAAGAGACATTGAACAACTATGTAAAGGAAATGAAGTAGATGGACAAATTCTTTGAGTCATTTTCTCCAATGATTCTTGGCAAATTTGATGGTTTAGAAGCTAGAGTTAAGAATATAGAAGAAGACTTGAGAAAGATTTCTCAAGTGGTTTTAAATGGTGCAAGTTCATATAAAGTCAAATGAAGAAGATCAAGAAGATTATATGGGTGAAGATAGCAGCAATAAGGATGATAGTAATGACAGTGAAAATTGAGATGGTTATCAATTTGTTGCTAAAGAAGAAGACAAAGATGAAGGAAAAAGTAGTGAAGCACCCAAAGATGGAGAAGAGCATGAGAATGAAGAACAAAGAGGTAAAGCACAAGAGAACAAGCAAGAAAAAAGAGGTGAAGGAAGTTTTAAAAAGTCAAATCACAAATCCATCACCAATTTACTCCAGACAAGAGATCAAGGGAAACATGGCCATCATACCAAACATATTTGGAAGTGAAGACCATGAAACACATCCGAGACTAAGCCTTTCTATCCCTAAACTCTATTTTGTTGCTTATTTTAGTTTATGCCTTGATGCACATGTTATGCTTTAACATTGAAATTTACTTGTGCCTTTCTAGTCATTATAATGTTTTGAAGCTCAATATATGAAATCCTTGTGATAAGAGCTTCTTTTGTTTCACTTTTGTTGTCCAAGTACTCTTACCCCATCTTTGATTGATGACAAACGAGGGAGAAGAAATGTGATGACAAAATGTGTGAAAATGAAAATGTGTGAAAATGTGAAATAGCAGTGGAATTCCTCATGCATGAAGAGAAAATATATGAATTTTCTAAAAATCCATGCATATGTCAAGGGGGAGAAAGAATGTGCTGCAATATGTGTTATGTGTACCGCAATGTGTGATATGTATATGCTGATATGCAATAATGAGAAATGTGAAAATTTGGACGTGTTTCTACATTTGGAATATAAATTGAAAAGGGTTATAATATGTGAGGTAACAGGTCATAAGTTTGGACTTGAAATTTGGATGCAAAGCAAAAGTTTGGGCTCATCCAAACTTTCTTGCCAAAAATGTTTTTCTGTTGTTAAAATTGTTTGAAAACTGTCTTAATTCTTCCTACCATATTTGAACAACCTTAGGAAGACTTATTTTCAAATATTACAGCCTTTATCTCACATATTTAAAGTTTGGACTTGAAATTTCAAAATTCGGATGCATGTTCTGAAATTCTGATGCATCCATACTTTGTTACCAAAAAGTGCTCTTTTGTTGTTCAAATTGATTCAAATATGTTTTAATCTCTTCCATTATGTTTGAACAACCTTAGGAAAGCTTTATTTCACTTTAAACATTCATTATATTGAATTTATTGCAGTTTGGACTTGAAATTTCAAAATTCGGATGCATGTTCTGAAATTCGGATGTATTCATATTTTGTTGTCAAAATGTGCTCCTTTATTGTTCAAATTGATTCAAGTATCTTTTAATCTCTTCTAATATGTTTGAACAACCTTAGAAAATATTATTTTCAAAAATTGCAACTTTCATTTCACTTATTTTACAGTTAGGACTTGATATATCAAAATTCGAATTCACAACATCTCAAGTCCAAACTTGTTAAAAAATGAGCACAATCTAAGGAGGAGTATTGTTAAAATTTTACAACCTTAAAACCTCTTTAGAACTTTTTCTAAATGATTAAATGCTATATATCATATCCTAATTGTTAGTTGGAAGGAAGAAGGTAAATGGAGGTTGGTTGGGTCATAGACTCACATTGAGTCTTTTGTATGTCAATGTGCTAAATTGGTTATTATCAATCATTGACATTAATGCTTCTTTGTTTTACATTGCTTAATCCATCACATGAGGAGATTGTTAGCCCTAAGGACAAATCATGTAGTTATGATTAGTTTTGATTAATGACAAACATTGATGAGGACTAATATACTTGCATGTTGTGTGATAGGATTTATGGATTAAGAAGTATGAAGTCTCATTGCCTTGAAGCCACAATGCAAGAACAACTCCAATATGTCAAAGTGATTGAAGATTGAAGAGTTTGTTCAAGATGATTGAAGGCTTTGAAGACATGAAGTGTAGGTTACATGTGCTTAATAGGTAAACTTTATAAACCCTACACTCTTAAGCCTTGGAATCTATGAGTTGCATTTGAGAGCACAAAATTTGATTTAAATGATTTCAATGGTATTGAACTTACCTTTTCATAAATGATTTTAGCACTTAAAATGTCTTTAATGACTTATCTTATAGGCTAGAATGTTTCCAACTTGTTTGAATTGATTTGAACATATTTTGACAAAGTTTTAAATGTTCAGACGCAAAGTTCGGACGCAGAAGGAAAAGTTCGGACGTCCGAACTTTTTTCTTCATTGTGAACAGTTACAATGTTCGGTAAAGTAGTGAGTACAAGTCACCCAACGAGGATTGCTACCTAACTGCAAAATTCTTTTACTTATAACCTAACTTAAACCAAAATAAATGTGATTTTATCTAAAATTTAATTACCAATAAAAATAAATAACAATAACAATAAACACAAAAATCAATAATTATATTAATTAAAAATCAATGGCAATGAATAGACTAAGACACTCCAAATCCAGCTTACTCCTCTTATGACAAATAATTAATTTCTTCAAATTAATTCTCGACTTGGTTAATGCTAGAATTCCCAGTTATAAGCTAGACCCAATCTCTTGGTGAAAAGCTCCTAACTTTAATTAATAAATCAATCGTATCTCTACGTGATTTTAATTATCAAAGCCGCAAACACCTCTATGGAATTCCCTAGCTTTTGTTTCCTACTTGCTAGAAACCACACAAAGAAACCGAATCTATCTCTAGTCAGTTTTACGATGTGTTGTTATTACCATGATCCAATTTAAACTAGCACTTCTCAGCCACTAGAATAAATTTAAAGGCATGTAAGAATTGGCCAAAAACTTACAAGCATTAAAAACAATAATAATAATTAACTAAAATCGAGATTAAAGAAACAATCTTTAATTGAAATAAATTACATTCATAAGAGTTTCAGCCTTCATCGAAGGTCTTAGTCACAAAAGATTTAGCTATTCATGATCTGAATATTAAAAGCCATAAATTCAATTAACAAAAAAATAAAAGAATAAAGAAAACAAAACGAGAGAATAGAAGAAAACAAATCTCCGTTTCTCAAGCTTGCTGTCCAAATTCTCTTTGCTCCATCCTCTGTCAACTCTTCCAATTGTCCGAATTTCTTCTCCACCCTGGCTGCCCCAATTCTCTTCAATTTGACTCCACAATTTGCTTCTTTTGCTGCCCCAAATTCGTCCCCCTTGGCTGCCCCAAAATTCGTCCCCTTTTGGCTGTCCAGATTTGGCTTCCTTTTAGGCTGCCCTCATTTTGCTTTGGCTGCCCTAATTTTGTTTCTTTTGTTGCCCAATTTCTTTTCCCTTAGGCTGCCCTAATTTTGCTTTGGCTGCCCTAATTTTGCCTTCCCCCTTGGCGGCCCGAAAATCTCTCCAATTTCTCTTCTTTGGCCGCCCTAAATTTGCTTCCTTTTTGCTACCCGATTTTGCTTCCAATTGCTATCCAAAATTTGTTTCTTTTGTTGCCCTCAAAATCTCCTCTTTGGCCTGCCCGAATCCTCTCCAATTTGGCTGCCCGATTTATGCTGCCTTGGCTGCCCAAAATTTCTCTTCTTTTGTATCTTAGGAATTTCAATTCAATTTGGATTCTAAATCCTTCCAAATCAAAGTCAATTTTAGAATCTTCCTTTTTCTTCTCTTGACATTACCATTTTGCCCCTGCATCAATAATTAGTAAAATTAGTGAATTAAAGTATACTTTATAAATAAAATCTTCTTAATTAATACATACTAAGTACATAAATATTTAATTCACCAAAACAAGTCAAAGTCATAAGATTTATATCAATTAGCCCTTAAATAAGTGAGAAATTAATTATAAATAATGATTAAAATATGATCTCATCAGTAACACTGTTCGGTAAATAGTACCACTATTTAAAGAGAAATTCGGGCGCAAGTTCGGACGCATAAGGTAAAGTTTGAACACTATTTAAAGAGAAATTCGGGCGCAAGTTCGGACGCATAAGGTAAAGTTTGGACGTCCAAACTTGTGAACAGTAACGGTGAATAGTAAGACTGTTCACGTGAACAGTATTTCATAGAAATGTTCGGACTCATAGGAGAAAGTTCGGACGTCCGAACTTCAAAAAAACTAGTCGTTATTAGCCGTTTTATGACTGTTAAAACCAATTTTTCAAATCTATAAAAACCACAAACTCCAGATTTTTGAAAGAACTTTTGAATATTCAAAATCCTTCAAGCTTTAACTTGTTTTACATCAAAATTATTTGAAAAGCTCTCAAATTACCTTGTGCTCAAAGGTTGAAATTCAAGATTCCAAAGGCAAGAAGTGAAGTGGTGCTAGCAATTATATTCATCCACCAAGAATTGTTGGTAACATTTGAATTCTCTCTTTACATTTTTGTTGTGATTGATACAAGGTTGTCAAGAGACTTAAAACCCTTGTGGGGGGGTGAGCCATAGACTTGATTAATCAAGGTTGTTGTGTAAAACCCATTGGTGAGGGTGAGTCTAATTCACCCCCCTCCTCTTAGGTCTTTCAACATAAATATGTAAAATGACAATAATTTGGAAAATAATCCTAAAACTATTTTTTAAAATTTTTTTATTCCTTGATATATTTTCCCTTCTTTCTATAATCTCGAACTAATATATATTTCCATAGTCAGTCTGATCATCATAGGCATAGCGGATTGAAAGACTTAAGAAGGGAGTGAATTAGGTCTTTGGTTAATTTTCAAAATATTTTTCCTTTTTGCAAACTTAGTTTGGAAGAGATTGGAATTCAAGTTCACAAGGAGATTTCTAAATCAACACAATGAATAAACAAATAAGGGAAGAAAAGTAAATAATATACAAGCAATTTATAATGGTTTGGTCTTTTCAAAATCTACATCTACTACTTTGAGTCCTTACTCAAGAATTTTAAAAAATTCAACCATAGAAATAGTTAAACAAGATACAAGAGAGGCTCAATCAACAAGAGTTTTACTCCACAACCTCTTTTTAATACAACAGTCAAGGTTCACCCTCTCAAAAGGGATTTATATCCTCAAGAAAACTTTGAATAAAGCAAGTAGATGAAGTAAGAGAATAAGATATTACCAACAACTTGGTGGATGAAGATAAAGGGTATCACTTTACCTTTTGTCTATAGAATCTTGAACAGTTACTTTGAAGCATAAGACACAAGAGAGTTTTTTGACATTAAAATGATTTGGACATATATAGATTCTTAAAGTGCTCTAAAACTACTAAAAAATCTTTATAACTTCTGTATGGTTTGAAATTCAATTTCAATGTTCAAATAACAGTTACTAACAGTAAAGTTTGGTCGACCGAACATAGACTACTGCGTCTGAATGATCGTCCAAACTTCTATGTTTACCAATCTGCCAGGATAAATTTAGTCTACTGAACTTAGACATATGTAGCAGAATTTTTTTGGAAATTCAGTAGCCAAGATTCCAGTTTGGATCTTCGAACTGGAGTCTGAACTATTCAAACTTTGTCAAAATATTTGAAAATCAACTACAACAAGTTTGAAATCATTTTAGATTGAAAGATAGGTCTTTTAAAAACTTTTGAATTATAAGCTATTATCAAATACGTGGTAAATCAAGAATGATTAAAACATTTTATTACAAACTAAGCTTTGTGCTCTCTTATGAATTCTTTAGATTCCAAGACAAGAAATGTTGGGTTTACAAGAAGATACCTATTAAGCAAAGGTAAACCTACACTAGTGTCTTCAAAGCCTTCAAGACAAGCTCCATATATTTCAACTACTTGAGTACACTTGAGATGTCCTTTCATATTAGTTTTAAGGCAATGAGATCACTTTACTTCTTCAATCCAAGAATCTTATCACACAACAATTACTCAAGTTAGCCTATATCAATGTTTGTCATTAATCAAAATTATAAGATTTGCCCTTAGGGCTTACAAGGATTATTGTTGGAAACCATGGTGTCTATGGTGGTCAGAACTAACTATGAAAAATAAAAATAGTTTGAAATTATATAAAGAAGGAAAAGTAAGTTAGGGACTAACAATAAAAATTAAAAATAGTTGAGGAACTGTTTTTAATAATTACTTGTTTCAAATATATGCAATTTTCTTTTCTTTCTTCAACTTGTAGAAGAAGGTTGTTCATCTTCTTATTATCTATTATTCAATCTTATTTATTTCATTCTTTTGAAAAAATTCAGATCTTTTGTTATCATATCAAAATATTTGCATTACTTTATATTCAATTTCTTGAGAAAGCCAAAGAGTAAAATTTATTAACATCGTTCCCTTTTATGTTTAATTTTGGATAAGTGAATATTCGATTTAGAAGAATCTAAGCTAGAGTTGTAATATTTAATTTACATTGTTTAAAGTTAATTTAAAAGGATTGAATATTTTGGCTTTAGTACCTAGAAAGTATTTGATGGATCTCACTCTTAATGAATGACGTACTTTGCACTTTTATATATACAAAATATGATATTTTTTAGATTAATAAAGTTTTTAAAATATATAATTTGATAAAGTTGTATCTATTTTAGATCCAGACTTGTTTAAATACACGATTAAACGGGTTAGGTAACGGATTGACAATATATTTAATAGTGCTAATTACTAATTTTTAATATAATTTAACTAATGATGTATTTGAATTATATTATGTAACATTGAAATTCTATGTAAAAATTTTATTTTTAATTTTACTTTTTTTAAAAAATTTATATTTATAAATTTTAAGATAAAAAATCTTAATTTTAAATTAATCCAAAATAAACCTAATCCAAATATGGCGTTAGAGTTCAACTTGAGTGCACTCGTTTGCAGTCCTCACAATTGTACTATTATCGATTTGTCCCTTCTACTTTCCATCTTGATATCCATCATTTCATTCCCATTGGCTGTAGATCCCGTTCCTCCTCTTTACACGTGATAATCCCGGAGACCCAATCCCAGGAGGAGGGAAACACATAAACCCAGACGACGTCGTTTATTGTTTCGACATCGAATTTAACTTCAATTTGAAACCCCACCAAAGCACGTAACACACGCACTTTCACACACTCGATACAAATACAAAGAGTTTCGCGGTTATTACCCCCAAATAAATAAAAATTCAGTCCTTTTGTTCCTCTCTTCTTCTTCTTCTTCTTCATCCCTTCGCCTCCTCTCTCTCTCTCTTCGACCCACTCAAATTCAAATCTCTGCAGCCTTCTCCATCTTCATTCTCTTCATTCTTCTTCTGCGTACTGCCAATGTTCTGAATTCGAATCCAATTTCAACTCGGAAGCTACTTCTAGATTGGTATTCTCATTCCCGTCAATTCTGTTCAATTCATTTTTTTTTGAAAAAGCTTTTTGATTTTGAGCATCAGATATTTGGTTTTAATCTGGTTTTTGGATAATTTCTGGAGGTTCTCACTGATCGGGGATTTATTCCCCCTTGAACAGCCTTTTTTTTTTTAAAAAAATGTTTTTGTTTGGTTGTGTTTTTTGAGAATTTGCTGGGTTTTGAGAAATTTTCAGTTAAAGGACGATTTTAAGTGCTCTTTTCTTTGTGGTAGTTTTGTTCATTTGCATGTTTTGATTTTGCTTTGGTTTGTCAATTTCGAGTTCATGTGAGCTGCTGAGATTCACCTTAAAGCGGAGCTTGAAATTTGAACTTTTGTGCGTTTCAGTGTCCGGTTACCCCCCTCAAAATGAAACTGCTGATCTTGGTTTTCGGATGAAAACTAAAGGTGTTGGCGACTGAAATTTTTAAAATTGATTGAATTTTGCTTAAGCCATAATAACCGAACTCTGGGTTACAATTTTTGGCCTTGTTAAGCACTTTTATTTTGACTTTTTTTAGGACGGGGACGGGTTTTGAAAGAGCCTTACATGCGTTTTATATTGGTAGAATTTGATTCCATGATTCACCCAGATATTCTTCATTTTCAGATTGTTTCACCAAAGCTTAAGCTGTCAGTGTGCTTGCAACTTAAAAGTTATGCTGTGACTTATTGATTTGCTAGACGATGTGTATGATAAATGAAACTTGAGAATTGATCAGTGTTTCTGTCACATGCTTTTTGTGTCTAAGCTTTACCATTTTAGGTATCCTTTTTGATAATGTGTATTATGTTCAATGAAAATGTGGAAAAATGGTTATGCGGAAGTAATTGCTTTAGCTAGTATTCCTTGCTTATGCAGTTATTGTAATTTTAGATTTGTCTTGCTATGACATTCTTTGGAGTTTGGTGCATTTTTCAAAAGGTAATCTTGCTTGTGACCTGAGAGTCCTTTTGGTTGCTTGATTATGCCTCATAAGAGCTTGTCCTATTGACCGTCATTTTTGTTTATTACTCGTAGTTGATCTATAAAGGGAAAGCTGCTTTCTTGACTTGTATCACACTTTTGAAATTTAATCTGGTATCTGTCAGGCGTATTTGTTATCAAGGTGTACATTTTAGGCATTTTTGTTAAAAGATAAATGTTCAAAGATTCTTGCTAGCTTTGATATTATAATTACATGGTACAAGCATGTGTCTGTACTTTTAGCTGTTTTTGGCGGATGTCACCAAAATCCTATATTTTTTTCTTAACTATTTTACAGATGTGAGTACTAAAAATTCCTTGAATTTTTAACGCAAGTACTTCTTGTAACTCATTAATGCTTCTTGTTTAGGTGGCTCAGGAATTTAGAATGGGGCCACCCAGAAAGTCTAGAAGCATGAACAAACGGTATTCTTATGTGAATGAAGTCTCTCCTGTTAAAGATGTTGAGAATGCCAAAAGAAACAGTTCCCGGGTGAGTTTTGCATGTACTGATGCAAGTGATTCTCTTGCATTGAAGGTCAATGACTATAAATAACTTTATCTGAAGATCAGGATCCTGGAGTGTGTGTGTGTGTGTGTGTGTATATATATATATATATATATACACACATATATATACGTACATATGTATATGTATACACACAGAGCATTTCATAGGAACTAAAATATTTGTATATATATATATATATACACATATATATATATGTACATATGTATATGTATACACACACAGCATTTCATAGGAACTAAAATATTTGAACAGAATATGAATAGTAAAAGAATATTTCAAGTATAGTTTATGAGTTAAACTTTGAAAGAAAAAGTTCAAAAAAGTCAAACTGCGGTACACGCATACATATATAGAAATATGCATACATATATAGATATTTTGATATAAATGTATATAGAAATATACATCCATACATATAAATATGTATGTATGTATGTATATATTTATATACATGAATATATGTATGTATGTACATACATATAGTGCTACTGTTGCATTTGCCTTGTGTCTTGTTAATTCTATCCAACTTTATCAGAATTATTCTTACACAGAATTTAATTTCTAAAATGATGAGATACTGATTTTGTACTGTTTCTGTTGGAATTGTTTATGACATTAAATGTATGGTGAAGATAAACAATGAAAACATCAGAGTATGCTTGCCGGTAACCATTTCCTGTATTTATATTCTAGAGGATTTTGTGCAATGTCAAACAATTTTGTACCTACCCCACTGGAAAGAGGGGGAAAAAGGAAAAGTATGGCGCAACATCTGAAAGCATCTTGAGGATGATTATTGATTCTAATCTTTTTTGCAGAAGAGGAAGTTGTCTGACATGCTAGGTCCTCAGTGGAGCAAGGAAGAGCTAACCCGTTTTTATGAAGCTTACCGGAAATATGGTAAAGACTGGAAAAAGGTCAGTTCAGAAGTCTAACTGGATATTGTAATTTGTATGTGTTCAAGAAAGTGACGGGAGTATTTGGACAATTTTTTACTGAAATTGAATGTTACTGGTGATACAAGGGTCTCACTTAAAGTTAAGTTGACATATGGAACAATCAGACAGTTGCGGTGTTCAAATCAAATCATGATTGAGAAATTTCATTTAACTCAAATGGGTAAATATGAATAAGTCTCTATGATGTATTAATGCTGAATGTTGGATTAGCCTCGTGCTGATTTATAGGTGTAACTTCTTCATTGTTGATTAATTTTGCTTCGACTCTTTTTTATTGTTAATTTGCTATTGGTTGGATGTCTCTAAGTGATAAAGGTTTTATGATTTATGGACTTTGTATGATTGTTGTTCTAATATGTGTTTCAGGTTGCTTCTGCTGTGAGAAATCGATCTGTTGATATGGTGGAGTCCCTATACACAATGAACAGGGTAATTGGCTGATTGCTTAACCAAATTTGCATGTTTCTGTGTTCTCATGATTTCTTGAATATGTTGTATGTAGTTGCAAACTCATCTACTGATTCTGTGCATCTGTCTGCAGTTTCATCTTCCTTTTTTAACCCAGTTTTGTAATTGTAAGTCACTAGAGATTGAACCTCAGTGCCAAGTCTGGATCTTCACTATTTGGCGCTTCTTGAAATGCTAGCATGAAAAATATAGGATAGAGAAATGTGCTAAAAAAATTGTCCTAAAATACTTGTTAATGCGTACGTGCGGGAGGGACGAGACGTATGGGGTTTCAACATAATGGAATTGCCTTACAGTTAGGGTGGTATTTGTAGGATGAGGAGCATATTTTTTCTTAGCTCTCTTTAGTTGGATATTCTTTGATTCTCTTGAGCTTTCTCTGGGAAGCACATAATCACGTCTCCTTCTGCTTATTTGCCCATGTGTTAGGCAGAGTATTGCATAAATGTTCTTCTTCTGATGCATACTCTTGTATGCCATTATTTTTTAGCACAACACATTTCCTGTTTGAATTGAAAAAGAAAGAACGTTATTAGGTTGATGATTTAGTTAAGTTGGATATTTTTGTTGCTTATTCTGAACAAGTTTTCCTTTAAGCACCTTTCTTTAATTGTTTAATGCATTGATCTATAATTACACCTAATTACACTTCTTGTAAGGTACAGTAGGTTTCATTTGTCTTAAGTTGTTACATCTGATTATTTTAGAATTTACCTTTTTAGTAAGAAAGGCCATTACCTTTGATTGATATAATGGTCAGCCTTTTAAAAGCATGTTATTTTTGGGAAAAAAGAAAACCTCTCCCCCCCCCCCAACACACACACACACACAAACACAACCAAAAAATTTTTTTTTTTTTTTTGCCTTGTTTCAAGTGAGTTGTTGATGCACAATATATTTTGGCTCTAGATGAGTACTAAATGTTCACAGCCATATGGTAGCTTTTTGCTATGTCCTGGATTAGTAAACTATATTGGAACTTCCTGCCTGCTTTCCCTTATCAAATCAGTATAAATGGGGTTCTCTGACTGTCCTGGCTTGTACTTATAAAATATCCAGCATATGAATCAATTATTCAAGTCTAATCCACAATCTTGTGACATTGAAGAGAAAATTGATAACATGAAGTGGGTATATTCATCAAATTTATGGCTGAGTCTATGAATTTTTTAATACATAGAACAACGTGCACCAATTTGAACAGTGCTTACAGGTTCTGTTGTTTAACTTTTCTCCATTCTGGTTTTCAATTTTTCTATATCGATTCAGTAATTTTAATTTTCTATGTCGGTTCAGTTATGTTAATCTTGTAATATAGGTATATTAGACCATTAATACTCTGAAGTTTGATACATAAAACTGTTTGTTGTGGCATCACTTGAACTTGTTCATCCATTGCAATTATGTTGATGTGAACTTTGTTTCGTTTAGGTGGCTCAATACATTGCTATCTTTTCAGGCTTACTTATCACTTCCCGAGGGCACTGCTTCTGTGGTTGGGCTAATTGCTATGATGACAGACCACTACAGCAACTTGGTGAGATTCTTTTAGTTTCAACCAACAGTCTAAAAAGTATAGGTTGCATTTGCACTGGCCTTTTCCCCCCCTCACGTTTTCATTTTGGCAAAAAGGAATTTGATTTTCGGCAAAAATTTATGTGAGGTCAAGGAGAGTGAACATAATATTTTGTGACTGAATGACATTTCTTGAGAATGAAAATTCATTTAGGCCGGAGTATTTTCCATTCCCATAACCAAAAAGTTTCCAAACGGAGGACTAATCCCAAATGCACCTTTAGTATGTGTTTATTACCACATGTTTATCAAACTGGACATGGTACAAAAGACACTGCATGGGCCTATTAGGCCTTTAAATTCTTAATCCTCTCCTGTTTCTGCTCAAGGAAGCTTTCAGGTGCAGCTAAAAATTACCCTAGCTAGGTCTTCCACCACTCAAGCAAAGGAATGATTCTTGATATCACATGTTCTTTGATAAAGATCCAAGAATGTGCTAACATAAAAAATTCTTTGGTTTAGGGATGGTTATTATGACCTGTAGTTACTAACATCTTCTTAGTAAGGTTGCTCTGATATGGCTTCGAGGTCTGGTGTTGTGTTACAAAGTTTATATTCAGGAGATTGTCAAGTTGTTTGATGGTTTAGAATGAAGGGAACAAACTTGTTTGCATTCTTATCAATGAAACAAATGCTTACCGTAATTGTTTTCAGCTATACCATTCTTGTCATCTACTTTTTATGTCTTTGACCAGATAGCTTTTGCATTGCAGGCAGGGAGTGACAGTGAACAGGAAAGTAATGATGGCGCTGGAACATCACGAAAACCTCAAAAGCGAGCTCGGGGAAAAGTTCAGCCTGGTAACTCCAAAGCATCTGATGGGCAAAATGCTTCTCCAATGGCACCATCAGGTTACATTGGCCTACCATTGACGAAGAAGAAGCGCACTGGAGGTATGTTGTGCTACAAGAAGCTTCAATTATCAATACAATAGAGGAAAGGGAAAAAGGAATTCCCTTCCTCTATGCACTGGAGTAATGCTGCAGTCGCATGTGTTTTGCTATTAACTTACTGTCATTTAGGAGTTTTCTTTTCTAATTTGAGGTTTAATTGTCGATGAGAATTTCATATCTCGTCTTTCCATTTTGTCCTTGCTGCTTCTGACTTGCAATTTAATAGGCTGTGGCAATTGACAGTGGGCTTTACTAAATTTGATAGTTAAAGTACTGGAGTGTAACAATGAGAAGCTTTCCTTGAGTATGTTTTAGGTAGTGGACCTCGTGTTGTTGGGAAAAGGACTCCACGGTTTCCTGTTTCCTACTCTTATGAGAATATCAAAGGGGAGAAGTTTTTCTCACCAACTAGGCAGGGCCTAAGAGTGAAGACAGATGCCAATGATGATGATGTTGCTCATGAGATAGCATTAGCTTTGACAGAGGCTTCACAGAGAGGTGGTTCTCCCCAGGCTTCTCAGACACCAATCCGGAGAAGTGAAAGTGTTATGTCATCACCTGCTCGGAATGCTGAAATGAATGTAATGATGTATATTTTCTTTTCCTCTTTTGGGATATTCCTTAAATAAATTGTTTCACTGATCTTGGAGGTTTTCTTGGTGTAGCGGGCTGAGCTGAAAATGGCCAATGCCAAGAATGTGGAGAGTGATATAGATGATGAAGACTTAGAAGGGAGCATGGAAGCTGATACTGGTGATTTGTCCAGGCATAGGCCTTATGTGAAGCAAAATGCACGAGTTGGTGCAATGGTAAATAAAGGGAGGAGGGTTAATAGAAATAAATTAGATGTTGATGACAGTAGTGATAATCATTTGGATGATGTAAGGGAAGCATGTAGTGGGACAGAAGAAGGTCAAAGATTGGGTGCAGCAAGAGGAAAGCTGAAGATAGTTTCAAAAATTTCTAGATCATCTCCACAAGGTACAAGGAAAAAGAGTAAAAAGGTTCTTTTCAGAAGAGGTATGCAACTTTCATGGAAGTATAATAGTTTTTGTTCTGGTTTTTTCTGAGTCATATTTCCTGTTAGATTTTTTTCTTTTTCTTATCCTGGGAAATAGAAATGCTTTTGCTAATTTGCTATACTACATTTCATTTTCTTTGACAGAACACAGAATTCCATTCTTATTGCAGCCAAACATGTCGCTAGTTTTTCCTTACTAGATCATTCTTTGTGATTTTTCTGTTTCTCAGTTTATATGGAAGTGTGAATTCATAATTTGGAGGCCTTTTTTTTTAGTCAATGGGCCAATGGGTTTGGGTTCATGAGCTTTTACGTAAAAATCTTTAGTCCATAAACCATTTTTGGAATTAATTTTTTTGTTTAATTTCCTAAAATTTACATTTGGATTAATATTTGTTTTAAAATTTTCATTTTCTGTGGAGTATGGGTTGTTGAGAGAGAGAATGTGAGCGTACAGTTGAATTTTGGGAAAAAGTTGAGAATTTTTCTAAAAGAAATGCAATGCAAGTAATGCCCTAAGTTGTTTTGGCTTTTCATGCAGTACCTTTGCCAATTTTCAATTTTGGTTTTTGTTTTAACAGCACGCAATATGGTAACATCATGTTTGCTGCTTTTTTTGAATGTGCAACTATATGGAAGGGAGAGGGGAAGAGAGAAGAAAATGTTATTGAGATGAAATAGCATAGTGAAAATTTCAGTTAGTGGAGAATATTGGAACCTGAGAGGCATTGCTTTTCTTAGAATAACTCTCTATTTCTCATTGAAAAGTTCCTTTCTCACAGCCAAAAGATTTTTTCTTGGTTATGTTCTGTCTTTATTGTAATCAAATTTGTATAATTTTGTCTAGGATCTGTTTGGCTTAGTTGCAATTACCTATGTAGTTAATCTACAATGTTTCTATGTACAGATGAAGCACCCGCCTTTGATGCCTTGCAAACTTTGGCAGATTTATCTTTGATGATGCCAGCAGAAGGAAATGAGGATGGTAAGGACATCATCATATTATTTTTGGAGGGTTGTACTTTGTCTGTGAATTAATACCATTTATTTTCTTTTTAGTTTTAATACTAAATTGAGTAAAGTGATCTCTTAATTTTTCATACCTAGACTCTTTTGCCTGCATTAAGCTGTAGTTTATTTGGCAAAATCCTCAATTTACAGTATGACATTTTCTTTTCTCTCTAATTCTATAAAAAATTAGAAAACATTATTCTTGCAACTTTGTGCTTCCCCTAATGATTGTTTAAAGTGTTATATTAGTCTTAATAAGTTTAATGCCCCAAACTCTACATGGGGAGAGGAATTGGCAATTGAAATATGAGCATGAGCCTAGGTATTATTTTTAAAAAAAAGCATGAGCCTTGGTGTGCATTGTCAATTTGGTATTATCTATTTTAGCAAAGCCAGTAAGGTTGTGAAGTAGTTGCCAGTGGGTGTTGCTAGGCTTATTTGTTGTATTTTTGTTCTTGCGGGTCAGTGATTGGGTCAAGACGGTAGCAAAGTGGGCAGCCAACCAGAAGTATGGGAACTAAGGGCTCCATAGTGCATGGTGGAATCTACCTCTGGAATCCTACTTGCCCAGTTTGGTTTTGGGCTTTGGCTAGAAGGATGGAGCCAACAGTGGGATTGTGCTAGGGCCTTAATGGGTGGTTGATTGTAATTCCCCGAATCCCTCATCAGAAGTGGGGGAAATTGTTAATAGGATTATAAGCAATGGCCTAGATATCCACTATCAATTTGGGATTGAGGATGGTGTCTGATTAGTTAACTACAGGTGCTGCAAGACCCATGATTCATATTTCCGGCCTTGACAATGAGTACCATGTAAAAACATTAAATCTTTGTACTCTTTCCTCCTTGCTTATAATTTTATGTTTTTGGGTTCTTTTCATAGGTAGAAACTATTTGATTCTTATGATGAAGATGATGTGCACTGCCAAGCTACGGGCGATACATGTGATGATTTGCTCGGATGGCATTAAGGTGGACTATAGTCCATGACTCTAGCAATTTATTGTATAACTGGCGTTGAAAAAGGAAATAATAGATAGGCCTTGTGCGCCAGAGAAGTGAAAAAAGAAAAAAGGATGTGTTGTCTACACCTTGAAGATACCACAACAAAGAAGATATCCGAATAAATTGGGCAGCTGTTTCCAAGTTTGTATACTTTTAAATTTTCTGCTTCAGTTCGGAATCCTAAATTCAGAGAGAAATATTTTCAGGCTTCTAGCAACTTTTATCCATTTTAGTGACTCCCAAAACTACCTTATACTAACAGAGTGCTAGAGTCATATAACATAGATAATACCATTAGTTCCGGTCAAACAAGTTAGAAGGAAGTGCTAGGTGTAATATCTAACATTATTAAAGTATGTGCCCTTAGGAGTAATATCTAACATCATTGAACTCTTGTTCATTTTGCTTTTGTATCTTGCAAATTGCCCTTTTAAGGAGTACTTGCGTATCAACTTGGCAAAGAGTTGTAATTTTGTCCCCCAGTTTGCTCTTGCTGGTCGGGAAATATAGGGGTGAGCCCCTGACTCGATATCAGGAAGGTAGAGCTCTAAGTAGCTGCTCCCAGGATTGTCATGGTGGCTCAATTCTGTTTAATGGGCATATTACTTCCTGTAGCCAAATTGTTATCCCACTTTGGAAAGTTCTGACTCACTGGAATTACATATTTTATGCACATAAAAAGGTAGTAGGTCAATGTCTTCCTCACTTATTCACTAGATGTCAGTTAATTCACTGGCCTAGCATTTCTCTCACTTCTCTTTCAACTTTACTCCTTTTCAACCTGTCTTTAGCCTTCACTTTCTAATCAATCTAGGACAAAGTATAGATATTACAAATGATGTTACCATCTTATTGCGGATCATTCTATTCAGGTTTTGTGCCTTTTATCATGTTATTGAACTTGAACTAAACATGCAAAGCTCTTTTCTTTATACAAAATGTTTTTTGGCTGTCTTTCTAAGTTAACAGTTACTGGATCATAGTCTTTTGCCTCCTCAAACGTCTGAAGTTGTCTGTTCTCTTCCTTTCATTTTTCTCCTCTACATTTTCATGACAGGGTTCTCTGTAGTTTAGTTATAGTTTTATATGACAATAACTAGGGATTGCCAAGTTTGTGTTACCTTTGCAATTATTTTGTTACTGATTGCATCTGGAACCAGCAATAACAACATAACATTTTGTCTCTCCTTTTCCTTCTTTTGCCCTTCTTGCAGAGTCGATGGTACAGATAAAAGAAGAAAATGAGGATCATGTTGATGAATCTGGATCGTTAGAAACTGTGCCCACTGAAAATCAGATGGACGGGCGCAGATGCTCAGGAGTTAGAGTAAAAGGGGAACGATTGTCATCTAGATTTGAAGTTGCTTCTTCTAAAGTACCAAAACCAGGGAAAGTTTCAGCCGTTGATGGTAAAGATCTTTCTGACATGAAGCAGGAAGTTTACCAGTCTAAATCTGTGAGGAAGAAGCCAAAGGTACTGGCATCTGAAGTAAGATAGCTCTCGTCTTTTGTTCAATCATGTTGCTTCTCTGGGTTTTCATGTGATTTATTCATAAATAAGCACATTCTTGCAGATTCGGAAATCTGAGGTTCATCTTGATAGTCATGTTAGTGAATCTCATGAAGCTGAGGTACTTACCATTGTTTCTTTTTCGCCCCATTCCTTCTCTTTCTCTTTCTCTCTTTTTCCTCATTTAATGCTCTCAGCAACTTGCTTTACTTCTTGGTGGAATTGATTACTTCTGCCACTGCGTGTACCAGAGGCCTTTATAGAATTGACAGACTTGTGAGTAATTAAATGCAAAGGGCAATAGGTGAACAATGTTAAAATCATTGACAGCAACGAATTCTTGTTGTTAGCAGGTGGCTAGGGAAGTTATCCGAAGAAAACATGTATTTTAGTTGATACCCATGCCAATGGTTTGTATTTTACTTGATACCCATGCCAATGGTTGAAGTTCTGCATTTCCTGTAATAAAAACTAATCTTTTTTTTTTTGTATGCAAATTCTGCTGTAGTGCTCTTTTCTTTGTCAAGTTATTGACCAGTGTTGGGGGAAGTAGCTTGACATCATGAGTTTTTTGTTGTTGTTGTTATTCTTATTACTACTAGATAAATAATTAAAATAATTCTAGTGATCAAGCATCCCATTGGCAAATGTGCAGCAGCCTGCTGCTTTTTTTTCAATTTCCTTGTTGCTGTTGATGTTTGAAACATGTGGTGTAATTATTTACCAATTTTCTCTACGTGGCTTTAGAGTATAAGTTATTCCTTCTTATACCAGGTTGAATGTCTTGATTCTTGATTTTGTTTCTAGTTTCCTGAGTTGAACTCTTTCCCGTTTAGCTTCTTTAATGCCTTATATAGAGATGTGAGGACTCACTTTATTTTGCTTATCTTGATTTCAACCTAAGAACTCAATGCCAGTAACTTGAAGATGTTTTCTGCAGGCTAGGGATGTAGGAAAGATGAGCAAGAATAAGAGATCAACTCAAAGTGCTTCTCCAAAACTGATGAAAAATACAGAACATTCTTCAAGCACTGATCCAAGAAGAGAAGGAAGTGATTCAGCTCAATCAACAGTGCAGGTTCCTCTGACCAAGGAAATTAGCTTACCTACGAGAGTTAGGAGCAGACGCAAGATGGAGCTCAAGAAATCACATCTACAGAAAGATTTGAAATTTCCTGATAAAGTTTTAAATGAACGATCCTATACCCCTGCTTCTTCGCTTCATGATACAGCATCCATTTTTAAGGTAAAAGTATTTTCAACTTTTGCTGCATTCTTTTGGACATTGACCCCTATGTTTTAACATTTTACTTGTTGTCTTCATGATATCTGTGGCAGGAAAAACTTTCTAATTGCTTATCAAATCACCGATTACGGAGATGGTGTACATATGAGTGGTTCTACAGTGCAATTGATTACCCTTGGTTTGCTAAAAGAGAGTTTGTGGAATATCTTTATCATGTTGGATTGGGACACGTTCCAAGGTTAACTCGTGTTGAATGGGGTGTCATAAGAAGGTATTTATGTTGCTTGCCTGTGTTATCAGAGCCTTTTGCCGGTTCTGGATGGGAAAAAGAAAAAGTATGGTTAAAAGTTAAAATATTTATTGATTTCTAACTCTCATGTCATGCAGTTCTCTTGGTAAACCTCGGCGGTTTTCCCAACAGTTTCTCAAGGAAGAAAAGAAGAAGCTTAACCAGTATCGAGATTCAGTGAGAAAACACTACACTGATCTTCGTGAAGGTACCCAGGAAGGACTACCAACAGATCTTGCCAGGCCTTTATCAGTTGGACAGCGTGTTATAGCTATCCATCCAAAAACAAGAGAGATTCATGACGGAAACGTGCTAACAGTTGATCATTCCAGGTGCCGGGTTCAGTTTGACCGACCAGAACTTGGTGTTGAATTTGTCATGGTAACCTTTTTGTTTTGCGGCATTTCATACAACCTATTTCAAGAAGCTTGCTTGCATAAAATTTCAATGCTTTATACTTTTTTCAAAAAATGTAATTCACATTAGCCATTATCCCCAAGGAATTCAATTTTTGAGTATTTGCCTTTGGTCCAGAATGATGATAATCGAAATATTCAGAAAACAATAAGCAGCTGGAAAAGACTTGAAACATTCTTAGGTACAAACAAGGGGAATGTCTATTTCTGATGTAGTGTTTTGTAGTGTTGCTCTAGGTTTACTTGATGTGAACTATTCTATTATACTTTACGCGGCTCTGCTTTTTCTTGTGCACCTTGCACCATGTACTTTGAACTGAAGGAATACCAGAAAAATACCTTGAAAATTTTTATAAGAGTAGCAATATTCACAAGTTGTTAACTGTATGTTTCTTGGGAAAGATTGTCCTCTTTCTTGCCTTAGCTTGTATCATAAATAGAGTAACCTTGGAAAGTTGAGATATTAGTGAATTATTTTCTCAGAGATGGTCCTCATTTAAAGCTACTTTAAGGCTATGTCTGGAAGGAAGGAAGGAAGGAGAGGAGAGGGAGGGAGAGAATTAGATGTGTATTGTGTTTGGGTAGATAATGGAAGGGAAGTGATGGATATTTGCGTTTTTTGTGCCGCTAGGTGCGTACTAGCATTTTGAAATAAGGGTAAATTAGTTTACATAAAAATTTCATTATGTTGGGTCTCTTTTCCCTCTGTTTCTGCCAGTTTGGGATGGAAAGGAGACTGCAATTTTAATACTAAAGCTAATCCCTCCATTCCCCTCCCGTCCCTTACCTTTCCTTCATAAAAAATTAATCCAAAAACTAAAATTTATTTTGTCTATCTCCTTTCTTTTCCTTTCCTTTGGTCCAACAGTGGCTAAATGAGTGAACCCTTAAATGTAGAGAGGAAAAGGAATAGTTGGTCTCGTTGAACTTAATATCCAAATGGGCCTTTCTTTTCCGAGTCAGTGGGAAGATTATTTATACATCTGCAGTTCCAGTTACACTTTTGTCATCTTACTTGGTTTGGATATCTAATGGAACTAATGCAGCTTTGCAAGAAAGTTGATAATTTTATTTCTGGATATCATTGTATTCCAATTCAAATTCCTTAAGGGTCAGATAGGACAATTATTATGTGTTGTAGTATGTTTTGGACCTAGGATTTTATGGTGGATACTCTATGGACTTGCGTATTTATGTTAAATTTTTTTCTGTGCACTTTGTTAGTTTTCGTTTGGTGTTTGATCATTGTAAGCTGGCACTTTCTAACTATTTATTTCCAACAGGATATCGATTGCATGCCCTTAAATCCTTTGGAAAATATACCAACCCTTCTGGCAAGACACATTGCTGTTGATAGGTTTTTTGAGAACTTCAATGAGCTTAGGACGATTGAGCGTGCCAAAGTGTCCCCAGGTGGTGAAATGGAGTATTTCAATAGTCTCACTCATCTGTCTCCTTCAACTTATCCTGTCACTAATCTATTAAAGCAAACAAAGGTTTGTTATATCTTCTTACGTTTGCTTATGTCATAAATTGATTTTAAGATCAACATCAGTTAGTGAATTCTCTCTACTCTCACACTAGATGGATGCTAATAGATGTTGGAAATGCCAGGTGTTTATATGTTGAAGTTGAGAGCAAAATGTTGCACTCAAGACAATTTCCTGTCGATAAAACTTTAGGGTCTGATATTATAGGAATTTCGTACTTCTAGCATTTTGATTTAAGGACTTGCACATTTTCTGTCTGTACTGCAGCAACTCATGCATGTTCAAACTTCAATGTGATGTTTCCCTAATATTTCTTTGGGTTCACTAGATTTCCATTCTGAGGTCTGAGTAAACTACCATTGAAATGTTTTAAGGTTTGAAAACATACTTTCATATCCCTGTAGTGATACCGTACTAACAGCAAATCGAAACCTAATATTCGAGTTAAAGGATTCCTAAGCTGGGCTAGTCCTTGATGTTAATGATCCATCTAATGTTGTTAAAGTTTCTGTGAAGTGATTCAAAACCTACTTTTTGAGTTAAAAGTATCCCTCTATTGGGCTAGCCATTTATGGGCAGTTATGGTGCTTAGTCCTTTATCTTCTCCGTGCACTGGCAAAATTATCTGTATCCACCCTGCGCTTCTTTCCAAAGCACCTGATCCATGAATCAGTCACCATAAGCAATGAAAAACCTCTCCAGTACACCAGAGGAAAGATGAGATGGTCCTTCCTCTTCTGCCTTTCTTTCTTCTCCTCTGTAGAGGATCATGATGAGGCATTGCTCTTTTCCTCATCTGATTTCCCATCTGCCACTTATGTATGCATAGTGAAGTGCTGATCTAGTGGGGAGAATGGATAGGTGGTGATGCAAACTGACTTTATGTTATGTACTCTGTATAATATAGGTTTGAGAAGTAGAATAAGGTGGAGATTTTGCAGACAAGATACCTGGAGATTTTGTCTGCTTGTGTCCTGTAAATGTTTCTTGATTAAGGACCGAAAACAAGGGGAAAAAAGAAAAAGGAAAAAGAATCGAGGAGGTGCGTTCTTTTAATGCAAAAATTTCATCTTGATATCTTAGTAAGGTTTTCTGTGTGTTCATGCACTTGGGGAGAGGGAGGTCAGGAGGGAAAATTAAAGTGTTAATCATAGATTTCCAACCTTGAAGTGTCTTGTCTTTATTCTGATCCATCCATCAAGGTCCCTTATGTAATTAGCTATTGTCTTTTTGGACATTAATTTTCGAATGGGGATACTGCATTCTGAAAAAACATCTTTTGAGAACATCAAGTTTCATTCGGTGTTAGCTGGAGTAACCAGAGCTTGGCTGATTTCTAATTGGGGTAAATGTCTTCTGGTCAATGTGTTAGTTTTGATTAAGAAAATTATATCAATCAGTGTTGAGACATTGTTTTTTCTCACTCTTTTATAAACTTTTATTTTCTTTATATGGATATCTTCTCTCACCATGTTGACAGTTCATCTGCCATCTTGCTGTTCATTTCTATAGAAGAAAGGAGAGAGCAGTTTACTGAGTTGTGTATGCATGTCATTCTCTAGGTGGCCCCAGAAGATGCTAATGTACAAGCTAGGATTATACCAACAGAAACATCTGCTTACCAACAAATACCTTATCCTCAGGCTTGTACAGCTCAAATCCAGGCAAAGGAAGCTGATATTCAAGCCCTTGCTGAGCTGACTCGTGCTCTTGACAAAAAGGTTTTATCAGCATGTTTTTTAGGCTTGAACTTAATTTTTTTCATCTCATTCTTTCAAATTGTATTATCTAAGTCTTCCATGTTTATCTTTCTACTGTTTTTCTATCATTTATTGTTTCAGTGAGTTGTACAATTCTTCATGTGTTAAATAGGCCCGAAAGAGTAGAGACTTTTCTGAGTTTTGCCTGTCTACATAAAACATCTACCATTACTGGGTGTAAATGCATGTGATAGATTAATAGCAGAACATTACTTTTCCATTGTATTTGAGTCTGCTTGATAAGCATTTTCCTTCGGTTTGTTTTAGTATTTGTTTATGTGGCAATTGTGTATAATTAAAATACAAAAGAAAATAATACTCACTTTGACGACAACTATTCTTTGTACTTTAAGGAATGGGATACTTGACTGCATTTCTCTAACTTTCCGAAAGTTTTATCTTAGACTCATTTGTATAATCGCATTTCAGGGAAAACTGGATGTAGGTTATTTAAGATTGACTTTACAGTTAATAATATTGGAAAAGCTGTTTCTCCAATGTTGCTTCTACTTGTTTGTTTCCAAATGAAATCTGTATTTCAAAACTCCTACCTCCAGTTTGAGCAAGAAAAATCCTTGTTATCTTGCCTATTCTTATGTTTTTGCTATGCTGGTATAAGTTTTCATCTTGGTTATAGGCAGATATGTACATCATCTATGCAGTGGGAGGTGGGTTGATCATTCTTTCTTTGATTGTTCTCTAAATGGTTTCCATCTTCATGAAGTTATAGTTTGCTCACACATAAAGAATTCCGGAGACTATTTTCTGCTGGGTTATTCATTCTTTGTTTTTATTTTTGGTCTTTGAATTTTTGCTGATCTAGTATTTTGTTAGAATGGTAGTTCGTTTCTTTGCAATTTGCATACAGATGTACACTCATTGTTCATTGTCACATCTCATGGCTACGTTGGCATATGCAGGAAGCTGTAGTTTTCGAGTTAAAGCGTATGAATGACGATGTGGTGGATAATTGTTCTCTTAAGGAGTCGGAACCTTTTAAAAAGCAATATGCAGCTGTGCTTGTACAGTTACAAGAAGTCAATGAGCAGGCATGTCATGCTCTTTATTTGATTTTACTTGGTTTCATTTCTCTTGTTTGGAGTTGATTTCTTTGTTAGATGTCTAGTTGAGCTTCTTTCTCCATTACAGGTTTCTTCTTCTTTGTTTCGCTTGAGACAACGAAACACATACCAAGGGACCATTTCACTTCCATGGCCAAGGCCAATTGCCAATTCAGGGGACCACTTGAACTCTTTAGATCGTTCTGCCTGTCAACCTCATGAGTCAGGAGCACATGTCAATGAGATCATTGAGGGCTCAAGAACGAAAGCAAGGACAATGGTAGATGTAGCAATGCAGGTACTGAAAACCTTCCGCTGGATGCTTGTTTCAATTCTTTTTTTCTGCAGTCATAAGCTAATAAGCAGCAGCTATAAAATTAATTAGTATTTTTAAGAACTCTATGAACATGACTTAGGGTAGAGCTGGAACTAGTATACAGTTACCCTTAGTTGATCTGCCTCCAGTGCATAAAAGTATTGTGACTGAGGTTTCTGATGTGGTAGGAGAAATTAAACTGCAAATTTTGGGAATTGGTTGTGCAGTAACAAACTAAATCAGGTGAACCTTTCTTAAATAAAAATTAAAGTTTATTAATGAAAGGAGGAAATGCAGGAAAGGGTATATCTGTTAATGCAATGTCCTGGAAAACAACCGTGTTATAACCTAATAGATGATGTTTTTTTGTTTTTTTTTTTTGGGGGTGGGGGGGAATGTCCCCTAGAGTAGCTCAATAGGCAGAGACATCTTTAAAGGTTCTGTTACTTCTCTCTATCCTTATCACCCAGAAATTGCAAACCAAGCACATTGCATTAGAAATCTCCCATACTTTCTCTCACAAAATTTTATCTGCTTGAAATCTAGAATCGTATTACGAGACGTCTTACTTCTTATCCATTTTGAAATAGGATCAGAACTAGTGTTTTCAGAACGATTTCCTATAAGCGATTGCCAGAACTAAATTTCACAGTGAACGGTTTTCCTAAGTGAACGGTTTTCCTAATTGAACGGTAAAAAGCCAGGTAACTCCTGAAATTTTCCGATTTTAGTTTTCACCCTCCAACTTCCAAAATTTAAGTTTTTCCCTCGATCTATTGAAATGTATCCAGAGTTGCCTTTTCTTTAGATTCTTGTGCTAACTACTAACGATCAGGGTCACATGCAACAGTGTTACAAGGAAATAAATAAAACTCAATTTTCCTTCTTGGTCATCAATTAGAAAATTTCACAATATTAAGAAAAAATAGGAAATCAAGTTACTCAAGTGCACGACCACGACCATCACTGTTATGGGGACTGCAAAGGAAATATTGGAGGAGAGATGGGAGAACATGGTGAAGGTGGCGAAGGTAGTGGAGGCAATGGAATTTGTGGACCGTTGCTGGATAGATGATGAACTAGAATAATTTTAGTACAATGGTGATTCTTACTTAATTCATTTCAGAAATAACCTTGCTACATTAACCAACTTTGACTTCAGATTAACTTCAAACTCCTCATGCTTACCTTTTGTAAAGGCTCTTTACCTATATCTTCATTTGCCATTTACAGTTTTGTGGCTTTAGCTTATCTCATGATCAAGAGTCAATTACTGCATTAGTTTATTTAAAAGACAGTTACACAGTTTGCCATCTAAGCTTATTTAAAAATCCCTAATTTCTTTACAAATTATCATTTTTTTTGTAATTGAAAATTTACTGCATTTAGCTTTTCTCTGCCATCTCCATTTACAGTTTTATCAAATTGAGAAATATGGTTCAATCAAATTATTCAAACCTTTTCCTTGGACCAAATGTTTTTAATTTTTCTTATGAGTACAATTTATGATATGAAACATCAGATGACAGTAACAATCCCAGTAATAATACCTTTAAAATTTGAGATTGCTTCTTCAGTAATTTGAAGTACACAAATATTTTGATTCTTGATGAGAAATGGCTGTGTCCAATATGGTCCTTGAGTTCATGCAAATAAAATAGTGGGTTTGGTATGAGACGGACAGGCTTATGGCAAGTTTGCAGCAGTTTATTTCATATCAATAGGAATAAACGGACACTTGAAAATCAGTATATTCCTAGTGAATTATTTCATGGAGTTCTCATTTTCACTTCTCTCTGTGTGAAATTGTCTAATGCATTTGGATACATTGCATGACATTAGGAAGTTGCAATATAATTCTTTAGTTTTAATTTCATGAATTGCTTTTCCATTTTCTTGTACTTCTATTTTCATTAGCAAGAACTTTTGTGTTATCCAGAAAACTGATAAGCAGATAGGCTCTAGAACAGCTTACAAAACTCTATTTAGATAGATTCTGCTAAGTTTCCTTCTCACCAGATTGTATTTTATTCTATAGTTCCATTTGTGATATTGCATACCTTCACCCCCCCCGCGATTGGTTTACAGAAAGAGAAATGCTTGCCACAAAAAAAAGAAAAGAAAAAAGGGTTTAGGTGTTTCCTCCATTGGTTTAGAATTATTTCAGTTTAATAATCTTATTTCTTTATGAAGAGGGAGAGGATGAACATGAATTAATTGAATCTCATGTAAAGGATGATGGTTTTGCGCCTGTTGTAAGTGATTATTTTCTCAATCATTGTTTTAGGCAATGTCATCACTCAAGTGTAGGGAGAACACGTTTGAAAAAATTGAGGAAGCTATTGATTATGTGAACGAGCAGCTTCCCTTAGATGATTCCTGCATTCCAGTAAGATAATTTTTACCATTATCATCTCTTTTTTTAAATTAATTTAATGAATTAATGAATCTCCAGCATGTTGAATTTGCACAGGCACTTGATCCGAAGTTGAAAAGTGCATCAGGTAGAAATGAGGCACAGATTCCTGCGGAGCTTATTACGCAATGTGTAGCCACTTTACTGATGATTCAGGTAATTTTTGATGTCCTCATTTCTCAACTTATTCCCTCATTTAAAAATCTTTCTTTTTCTTCTCTGTGGAGAATTTTGTAAAAGAAGTTGAAACTTCTCTCTTTACTTTGTGCTTCTATTTCATCTTTTGAAAACCCCCCTTTCTATCGCTTCTTTTCTTCAAGTTGAAATGGCAGCCACGATTGTTAAAAAGAGAACCGGTCCTGAATGATAAAGAGGTTTCTCAGTATAGTATAGAAATTAACACTAGCATTTGATTGAGGTTTTTATATATATTTTCAGATAAGAACCATCTTATTTTCTTTTGATGAAACAAGTGAAAATATTCAGAGAACAGTAGCAACTTCATCTTCTTTTCGTTTCATCTATGGCTTTCACCATTTGCTTTCTATTTAAATGTGTCACGAATTCCTTTTACCTTCATAGAAAGCAGATGCTGCCTCTTCAAATACATTATTGGTGTAATATCATTTAAAACCTGTACTCTGTATAATTGCAGAAATGCACTGAACGGCAGTTTCCGCCTGCTGATGTCGCCCAAATACTAGATTCTGCTGTTACGAGCTTGAAGCCCTGCTGCTCACAAAACCTTCCCATGTATGCAGAAATACAGAAGTGTATGGGAATGATCAGGAACCAAATATTGGCACTTATTCCAACCTAGACAAAAGGTTCACATTCTTTTCTAACCCTGTACATCATCTATGTAGATAATCACTTGCACCGTCTTAATGTCCAGGATCTTTGGTACCCTGACAATTTTGTTTATTTATGTTGCTCAGCTTTAATGGCGCGAGGAATTCCTCTGTTTTTATTACTCTCTTTCTTTCAATTGTTTAGATTGAAAGAACGCTGCTTGAGTATGTGAGTTGATAGTGATACTCCCATTATTGTCCGATGGTTTCTATAAGAAGCCACAAATAAAACAACAGCAAAATTAACTTCTGGTATTCGACCAACTTTTACAAGAAAAAGAAGCCAATTCCCTTTTTATGCCCTTGGTAAGGCGAGATTGGGGAAAAATGACTTTTGTGCTGGTAAGAAATGTTATTATTTTGTTATTGATGAAGGCAATTCTTTTATTTTACAATGAAACTAATTTCTTATTTCAGAAAATCTTTAATAGACTCGATCTTTGTTAATTAACCAAACTCTATTCTCATAAAAAAATCGTGTTTATTTTAATAATTGTCTTTTTGTCGGGCGAAGACTGAGACTCTCGTAAGCTTTACATATGTTTTGTTGCCTTTGAGGAACTGCCTTTTCTGTGTAAGAGTATGAGAGATGATGCACGGGCGAGATGACGAGTGCATTTCTTTCCAGTGATGCTTTTCTATAGTATATGACATTACACATTCTCTTATTATCAAGAAAAACCAGTAAAGCAGAAACGCAAGACACCATGAATTCATTAAAAAAAAAAAAAAAAGGGAACAAGGTACTAGGAAACGAGTTCTTTGTTTCGAGAATACTACATTTGTTTCAAATATGAAAGGTACTTTTCTTATTATGATCTTAATTAATTAATTTATTATTCATTAATATGAGAGAGAATAAGAAAAATATTTTTATAAGTGAGTAATTTTAAAAAAATAATATTTAAAATTTATAAATGATTCTAAAGGTCTTATATTTTAAAATGAAGAAAGTATAAAGAGCATATCGAATAAAAATAACAACAAAATATAGAATCTCCATTTTAGTCCTTGGAGATATATCTTAAATAGAGAATCTTTCGTGGAAGAGTTCATTTAATTTACTTTAGAGACATTCATATGATATTACTCCAAAAGTTTAAGTTGTTAGGTAACGGCTCAGGTTTCTTGATATACTCGAAGGTCCACCATGCTTCCGCAGTTGGTTATTGCGTGGAGTTTCACCTTGCATTGTGTAACTGAGGATTCGATCCCGTGACATCTGAGTCACCGAAGAGCTCTGATACCAATTGCCCCAAAAGCTTAAGTTGTTAGGTAACGGCCCAGGCTTCCTGATATACTCGAAGGTCCATCACGGCCCACCACGACCCATGCTTCAAATAGAAATGGACATGTCTTATTTTCCAAGGATGATTCAGTTCAAGCAAAAAACAACTCTAGATGCTCAACTCTTACGTTGGCAACAATGGTTTTCCCAGTACACTTTCACAGTTAAACATATCCATAGTAAGGCCAACATCTTAGCAGATTACCTGAGTAGGAATCCTCCTCTTACAAGACCACCTCCTACCCATACACTCATCCCATGCCTTGCACATTTCAACCTTTCCCATCTTCCTTTTGAAGTCATAGAAACTATTCTGGATTACACCTTACCTCTCAGAAGTTCTTTGAACTATAAGTTATTCCACAGACTCCTCTTGCAACACCATGGTACTTCAGTTTTCTGTGGTATTCACAACCACCCTGATCACCCATACCACACTATTTTTCATTTATGTGAACTTTGGTATCTTCATAAGATCGCTTACTGTTATTTTTGGTATCTGTTGGAAGCCCACAAGATCGCATTCGTATTCAATGCTTCAAGTTTGTCCTCTTACATTTGGAGTTGTGATTAAGGTCATAACATTACACCAGAACAATCGAGAATGTTCAAGATGTTAAAATGGTTCCTCGACCCATCTGGTTGGTTTCAGTTTCTGTGTACTCGGTCCAGCACATATGTGGTTCTCAGTCTGCAGCGATCCATACTTAATCTTCACATCCAAGCCGGCCCAGAACAGCAGTCACCCAGATTGTATCACTTTCCAGTAGAAGAAATACTGGGTTGGTACATGTTTAACATTGCAAGCCCACAAGCCTAAAGGAATCATCCAGATGTCAAAATAGATATTTTGACCATGATGGCTATCAAAAATGGTGTCACATCCTTGATTGACGGCCACACTCTTCCTTTCTCTTTAATGGAGATTCCTCTTTATGCTGATTGGCCTGCACATCCTTATTTCGTGGAAATCTTGATTTACACTGAAGCGCATCCGTCCAACATTGATTATGACAGCCACGGACAGCGTATACACCACTATCCTGAGCCTTCATCCTCAGATGATGAAGATTTCAATTATGATGAGCCTTGGATGCCCCACAATAATTCAAACTACGACAGTACTGCTGAAGACCATTAATCTAAAGTCATTCTCGAAGGACAACCCGCGTGAAGCATCTTACTTTGCTTTCTGCAGTATGGGACTTTGATATTTGGTGCTTTGTTCACTGAAAGTCATTCTAAAAATCATCTAGCAAACCAGATTAAATTACATAATCTTGTTTTGTTAGTCATCAAAATTAAAAGGGTGATAATCTTGAGTCAACAATCGGTCAGTGTATTGGTTGGGAACAAGCAATATCTGTGTGTGGAGGAATTTGATGTGTTCTATTAATGGTTATTTTTTGATGGTTATGAGAAGATAATTTGATGATAATTTGCATGTTTTAATGGACTAGTCACACTCTTTTTCGTCGTCTTTGTCTAGGAATGATTACATGAAGATTTTTTTTTTAAAAAAAGATTAAGCAAAAGGGGTACTAACACTTGGAACACATGGAAGAGAGAAAAAATTTCATTAGGCAGAGCAGTGACATATTCAAGTGGAAATTTGACATCTACAAAAGTTGCAAATAAAGGAGAAACCTCATGATATTTGTACAAGACATCTTGAGGTTTTGGAAATGGTATATCATGTTTGAATTCTAAGTTCATTAATCATCCAAATTATGAGATGATATCAATGTTCCTAGATTCCGATCTATCTTAGACACTTGTTAGTAAATGGACCGTAACTCAAGTTCTAAACATGCAAATAAGATGATTCAAGATGTTCTAGAAAACTTACAAAAAATTCTACAGTTTCATACACAAAGTCAAGACTAGGATTAGTTGTCTAGAAGCTCAAAGTTGATAAATAGAAGCAAGCCAGTGCTGGCTTGATGATGAAAACAAAGCAAACTATTTGGTTATAATAAAGTTGGCGTTGGCAGTGGCACAAATAGCAATTTTTTGCAGTGCATATAGAAGGTTTTGAAGGGGATTTTTTTCTATATACATTATTTTAGAGGGGCATTTTAGACAAAGAAATTCAACAGAAAACACTAGGAGATTCTTGGAGGAAGGTACAATCTTGAAGAAGGGGAGACCTACCAAAAAGATTGAAATTCAAGATTCCATATCCTTAAGAGGAAGTGAATATTGAAGACAGATTGAGAAATTTTTCTTCTCTTTCTCGTTTGATTTTACTCTTGTAATTATGATTATTAACTAAATTTATTTTGTACTTGGATTGGTTGAACCATAGATTTTACCCTATATGAAGACTTGATTTCTTGGTTAATTGAATAATTCTCATATAGTGTTTGTGGGTTTTTATTGCTTCAATTAATTATATTGGCTAATTGATTCATTTGCGGTTTTTCAATTGATAATGAGAAAGGAACAATAGAAACAGACCAAAACGCAAATAATACGAATGGCTTTGATAACTAGAAATAAAGCAAGAAATCCTTTTGCTAATTAGTGAAATCTAATAAGGAATTCACTACTTTGAAGGTATACTTAGAGGTTCTGGTCAGGAAGAGATACCAACTAATTCACCTATGAGTAGGGACTCATAACTAAGAGATAGAGTAAGGTCTAATTTACATTTTCAACAAACATAAGAAAAGGAAATCAATTAACTAAGGGCTTTTCTTTTACATAGTTGAATTTGGTGTATTCTCTCATTCAAGTACACCTTCTCCCTTGAAACCTTCATAACAAGACAAAAAGTTCTTGCCTAACTAGAATAAGATAGTCATATTTCTTTTGACTTTTGTCATTTTTGTTTTAAGGTTGATAATGTGGATGCTTATGTTTTTAAATCATTTGAAAGAAGCCTTGGTGTCTTCCCTTTGAAGTTATCTTTAGTCCAAGGCAACGATGCAAAGAACATAAAGAATCAATTAGTAGTGGTGGACTTTCGAGTATATCAGGAAGGCTGGGCCGTTACCTAACAGCTTAAGTTTTTGGGGCAATTTGTATCAGAGCTCCTAGGTGTCTCGGAGGTCACGTGATCAAATCCTCGGTTACACAATACGAGGTGAAACTCCACGCAAGAGCCAGTTGCGGAAGCATGGTGGACTTTCGAGTCTATCAGGAAGCTTGGGCCGTTACCTAACATCTTAAGCTTTTGGGGCAATTGTATTGAGTTATGTTTTTAGGGTTTAGCACGATCTAGCTTCCCATATTCCTAGCTTTCCCATTTCATGGTATCAGAGGCAAAAACCCAAAAACATCCCGCAGCAGTAATTCATATCATGCATTGCTAAGCTAGTTAGTATGTGTCCTAGAGAAGGTTGTGGATTGCATAGGTTCTCTTTTCTTTGCCATACCGAGTGAATTCTTTGGATCAGTGATGATTAGCAACCTTGCTCAATTTATTGGATTAGTATGATCTGTGTCCCATATACACAATCAGAAAACCATAAACAAATTGAGTACCTGAACACTTCACTAGACCTTAGAATACATAGACCATTCCAAGTATCTGTTCGAATGTTAGAACCACAGCACTGGAAAAGGAGCTTGTCAGGCCATTCGGAGACAGAGCAGTTTTAGCTCAGACTTGTGTCAGGTTCTTTCTTGTAACACCTTATCTTGGAAGTCCAAAACCATGCCTTAGATTTGCCCTTACCACCCCAATTACAGAACGGTGAATCTATCTTTCTTTCTGTTGACTCACCAAACACCCTCATTGCACCTTTGTCCCACGACAGATAACTAAAGACCAATTACAGGCTTTGTTGCCTACTTCCTGGAGCACCAGCTACGAAAAACACCACACCACTTCTTCTAAACCTATCCAAAACACTGAGCCTACTTTTCTCACCAAAAAGGATGGTACTGTAGAAATCAGTTTTTCTGGGAGAAATGAAGTTTCAACTGTCTTCCCAACTGAATTCTCAGTCATGGATGGCGATCGATGCACTTCTTTGAATGTTCCCATTGCAAAGTTTGCCTCTGACGGTCGTCCGGTACTTCAAGACAAAGACTCAACAGGACATATCTGGTATGATGTTTGTTTGTGCTCAGATTGTCTTATTGATGCTACTGATGATGATCAGGCTCCTCCTGCTCGGTCTATGCAAAAGGCCTTACAACAGTGGTATGCTAAACAAGATTCCACAGTTGGACTTCTCGGTGAACCAGCTGGAAAAGGATTTGAGTACTATGTCACTTACGGGTCTAGATCCGATCCACCATCACCAGATTTGAGTTTCATGATGCAGCCGGTAGATCCACCAGCACCATCTTCGGGGAATATCCAATTCCCATCTCTGAATACTTTCCAGAAGGATTAGACTACCCATGCCTGGAAGATTAAACCTCCCAAGGTTCTTGATGAGAAGGGTCAGCCAAAACAAGTTTCAGCTGCAGAAGCAGTTCTCAATTGGCAAGCGGATAATGCTGTAATCCAAAACATGGCCCTCAAACAGATTCTTACAAACCAAGAGTCATTTCAGGTCCAGGCCCAACAACAGACTTCCCAAATGACCTTCCTAACCCAAACCATTTCTGAGGTACGTTCCAAAGTCGAAGCTTTACATCAACAGTTTTCATTCCTAGTCCAATATACCGTTGAATGGTCCCCAAATATGACTAAGCTACTGTCTGAAAAGGAATCCTTACAACAACAACTTAGATCTCTTGAAACCCAAAATCAAACTCTCATTCAACAGTCCTAGACAAGCCTGCTCACTACTTCTTATTTTTCGCAACTTCCACCTACACCACCTTCACTTACTTCTCAAACATTTTGGCCTGCATCTAGTTCAACTTATTCATCATCACTAGCCTTGTAGAAAGATTTCCCACATCACAAAAAACGCAGCCCAAAACTGTCATCTGCACCTCGGTTGCCCACACATTCACCCAAACCATCATCTTCACAAACACGTATCTCCTTACCATTATCTGAACCATCAGATCCAACTACAGAAGCTTCTTCTACACCATCTTAGTCAATCATGACCTTCACATAACCGAACCCTATATCCTATCTTCTTAAACAGATCACCACACCTACCAAATTCTTCCTATTCTTCCTACCTCATCTGAACCTACTTCCTCCTCCGATACAGACCCAGAAACCCTCTCTGAAGAATCTATTGACCCATCCGATTCCAATGACCAAATCTACATGATGGAGCCAGAAACAGTTGTAGAACCAGTGGAAACACCCATGGAAAATGATCTAGAACCTCTTCAAGTAGCCAGAACCATCGTAAAATCTGAACATCACTGCAAGTTCACACTAGATGACATTCCTCTGTCTAAATGGAGACAACGGTTCCAGTCCCTCTATGCTTGGACAGTAACGGACATGCAACAGTTTCCAATGGATGAAGTAGTCAAGAGATTTGTTGCCAGACTTGAAAGAAGTCTCAGAGAATTTTGGAATTCTTTCAGAGAATACAGACAGCTCCAATTCCTCCAGATAAACAGTGCCGAAGAAATCATACTGATTCTCCGAAGACATTTTCTAGGAGAAGTCACCCATGACATCGCAACTGCTCGCACTGAATTCCTCAAAATGCAGTGCTGTTCTGTTCAGCTTAAGGATCTCGTGAAACACTATGACCGGATGCGTAAAAGATTCTACATCATCAATCAGATTGATGACATCATCCTGAAACAAGCTTTTGTCAATTCTGTTCTAGAAGAACTAGCTGATGAAACAATGAGACAAGTTCGGTCGCAGAATGGTGATTGACAACAGCTCACAATTGGACAACTTTGACAATTGATGCAGCAAGCATTAGAAAAACTTTTTGTCCAAACCAAATTATGACAGAAATATCAAACCAGCACCAAGTTACTTTTGTCATTTTTTTTAAAGGTTGATAATGTGGATGCTTATGTTTTTAAATCATTTGAAAGAAGCCTTGGTGTCTTCCCTTTGAAGTTATCTTTAGTCCAAGGTAACGATGCAAAGAACAGAAAGAATCAATTAGTAGTGGTGAACCTTCGAGTATATCAGGAAGCCTGGGCCGTTACCTAACAGTTTAAGCTTTTGGGGCAATTGGTATCAGAACTCCTAGGTGTCGCGGAGGTCACGGGATCAAATCCTCGGTTACACAATACGAGGTGAAACTCCACGCAAGAGCCAGTTGCGGAAGCATGGTGGACTTTCGAGTCTATCAGGAAGCTTGGGCCGTTACCTAACATCTTAAGCTTTTGGGGCAATTGTATTGAGTTATGTTTTTAGGGTTTAGCACGATCTAGCTTCCCATATTCCTAGCTTTCCCATTTCATGGTATCAGAGGCAAAAACCCAAAAACATCCCGCAGCAGTAATTCATATCATGCATTGCTAAGCTAGTTAGTATGTGTCCTAGAGAAGGTTGTGGATTGCATAGGTTCTCTTTTCTTTGCCATACCGAGTGAATTCTTTGGATCAGTGATGATTAGCAACCTTGCTCAATTTATTGGATTAGTATGATCTGTGTCCCATATACACAATCAGAAAACCATAAACAAATTGAGTACCTGAACACTTCACTAGACCTTAGAATACATAGACCATTCCAAGTATCTGTTCGAATGTTAGAACCACAGCACTGGAAAAGGAGCTTGTCAGGCCATTCGGAGACAGAGCAGTTTTAGCTCAGACTTGTGTCAGGTTCTTTCTTGTAACACCTTATCTTGGAAGTCCAAAACCATGCCTTAGATTTGCCCTTACCACCCCAATTACAGAACGGTGAATCTATCTTTCTTTCTGTTGACTCACCAAACACCCTCATTGCACCTTTGTCCCACGACAGATAACTAAAGACCAATTACAGGCTTGTTGCCTACTTCCTGGAGCACCAGCTACGAAAAACACCACACCACTTCTTCTAAACCTATCCAAAACACTGAGCCTACTTTTCTCACCAAAAAGGATGGTACTGTAGAAATCAATTTTTCTGGGAGAAATGAAGTTTCAACTGTCTTCCCAACTGAATTCTCAGTCATGGATGGCGATCGATGCACTTCTTTGAATGTTCCCATTGCAAAGTTTGCCTCTGACGGTCGTCCGGTACTTCAAGACAAAGACTCAACAGGACATATCTGGTATGATGTTTGTTTGTGCTCAGATTGTCTTATTGATGCTACTGATGATGATCAGGCTCCTCCTGCTCGGTCTATGCAAAAGGCCTTACAACAGTGGTATGCTAAACAAGATTCCACAGTTGGACTTCTCGGTGAACCAGCTGGAAAAGGATTTGAGTACTATGTCACTTACGGGTCTAGATCCGATCCACCATCACCAGATTTGAGTTTCATGATGCAGCCGGTAGATCCACCAGCACCATCTTCGGGGAATATCCAATTCCCATCTCTGAATACTTTCCAGAAGGATTAGACTACCCATGCCTGGAAGATTAAACCTCCCAAGGTTCTTGATGAGAAGGGTCAGCCAAAACAAGTTTCAGCTGCAGAAGCAGTTCTCAATTGGCAAGCGGATAATGCTGTAATCCAAAACATGGCCCTCAAACAGATTCTTACAAACCAAGAGTCATTTCAGGTCCAGGCCCAACAACAGACTTCCCAAATGACCTTCCTAACCCAAACCATTTCTGAGGTACGTTCCAAAGTCGAAGCTTTACATCAACAGTTTTCATTCCTAGTCCAATATACCGTTGAATGGTCCCCAAATATGACTAAGCTACTGTCTGAAAAGGAATCCTTACAACAACAACTTAGATCTCTTGAAACCCAAAATCAAACTCTCATTCAACAGTCCTAGACAAGCCTGCTCACTACTTCTTATTTTTCGCAACTTCCACCTACACCACCTTCACTTACTTCTCAAACATTTTGGCCTGCATCTAGTTCAACTTATTCATCATCACTAGCCTTGTAGAAAGATTTCCCACATCACAAAAAACGCAGCCCAAAACTGTCATCTGCACCTCGGTTGCCCACACATTCACCCAAACCATCATCTTCACAAACACGTATCTCCTTACCATTATCTGAACCATCAGATCCAACTACAGAAGCTTCTTCTACACCATCTTAGTCAATCATGACCTTCACATAACCGAACCCTATATCCTATCTTCTTAAACAGATCACCACACCTACCAAATTCTTCCTATTCTTCCTACCTCATCCCGAACCTACTTCTCCTCCGATACTGGACCCCGAAAACCCTCTCTCGAAGAATCTATTGACCCATCCGATTCCAATGACCAAATCTACATGATGGAGCGAAGCTGATTGTAGAACCCAGTGGAAACACCCATGGAAAATGATCTAGAACCTCTTCAAGTAGCCGAGAACCATCGTAAAATCGAACATCACTCGCAAGTTCACACTAGATGACATTACTCTGTCTAAATGGAGACAACGGTTCCGATCCTCTATGCTTGGACGAGTAACGGACATGCAATGAGTTTCCAATGGATGAAGTAGTCAAGAGATTTGTTGCCGGACTTGAAAGAAGTCTCGGGAGAATTTTGGAATTCTTTCGAGAGAATACGAGACGGCTCCAATTCCTCCGGATAAAGCGAGTGCTGAAGAAATCATACTGATTCTCCGAAGACATTTTCTAGGAGAAGTCACCCATGACATCGCATCGCTACTGCATGCTGAATTCCTCAAAATGCGGTCTTTGCTACGTTCGACTTAAGGATCTCGTGAAACACTATGACCGGATGCGTAAAAGATTCTACATCATCAATCAGATTGATGACATCATCCTGAAACAAGCTTTTGTCAATTCTGTTCTAGAAGAACTAGCTGATGAAACAATGAGACAAGTTCGGTCGCAGAATGGTGATTGACAACAGCTCACAATTGGACAACTTTGGCAATTGATGCAGCAAGCATTAGAAAAACTTTTTGTCCAAACCAAATTATGACAGAAATATCAAACCAGCACCAAGTTACTTTTGTCATTTTTTTTAAAGGTTGATAATGTGGATGCTTATGTTTTTAAATCATTTGAAAGAAGCCTTGGTGTCTTCCCTTTGAAGTTATCTTTAGTCCAAGGTAAGGATGCAAAGAACAGAAAGAATCAATTAGTAGTGGTGAACCTTCGAGTATATCAGGAAGCCTGGGCCGTTACCTAATAGTTTAAGCTTTTGGGGCAATTGGTATCAGAACTCCTAGGTGTCGCGGAGGTCACGGGATCAAATCCTCGGTTACACAATACGAGGTGAAACTCCATGCAAGAGCCAGTTGCGGAAGCATGGTGGACTTTCGAGTCTATCAGGAAGCTTGGGCCGTTACCTAACAGTTTAAGCTTTTGGGGAAATTGTATTGAGTTATGTTTTTAGGGTTTAGTACTGTTAGCCCTAAGGGCAAATTATGTAGTTTTGATTAATGACAAATATTGATGAGGAATAAAATGTTTGATTATTGTGTGATAGGTTCTGTAAATTGAGAAGTATGAAGTCTCATTGCTTTGAAGCAAAAGTTCAAGAACAACTTCATTTAAGCAAGTATTTGAAGTGTTCTAAAGATGATCAAAAGGCATGGAAGACTTGAAGTGTAGAGTGCATTTAACTTTTAGGTAAATTTCTATGTAAACTCTACACTTGCATGTCTTGGTTATCATTGAATGCATAAGAGAGCATAAAAATAATCTTATGATCTTAAAAGTCTTTGAATGAATCTTTTTATAAGATATGTTTGTAAACTTCATATGTTCATGTTTTTCAAGCTTAAATATAGTTAAATAAGTTTTCTATATATATCAAATGTTTTTCAAACTCATTGAAGTTATATCTCAAATGATTTTACAAAGTTTGATAATACTTTCAAAAAATTCGGTCGTCCGAATTTTGTAGCAAAAGTTTCTACTATTCTTCCAGAGAAATTCGGAAGAAGATTCGGACGCAGCCAAAAAATTCGGTCGTTCGAATTTTTGGCCTTCAGCATGGTCACTGTTCTTCCAGAGAAATTCGGAAGAAGATTCGGACGCAGCAAAAAAAATTCGGTCGTCCGAATTTTTGTTCTCAGCATGGTTACTATTCATCCAGAGAAATTCGGACGAAGATTCGGACGCAGCCAAGAAATTCGGTCGTCCGAATTTTCTGAAACTAGCCGTTACTAGCCGTTTTATGAACGTTTTAACAGATTTTCAAATTCTATAAAAGCTATAAACATGCAAATTTTTGTAACTCTTGAAATCTTGAAAACTCCAAGCATTCAAAAGCATTTAGCAAACATTTCTTAAGCTCTCTTATGTCTTGTGCATTCAATTGATCAATCCAAAGACATCAAAGTGTGAAGGTGCAAATTTGTGTAATATCTACCATCAAGTGGTAACTTCTACACACTCTTCTTTACTTATTCAATTGTGTTGATCTACTAGCTCTAGCAAGGTTATCTTGATAACATAAAACCCTTTAGATAAGGGTGATCCTTGAAAGTGTGATTCAAGGTTGTTTAAGATATAAAACCATTGTTTGTGGTGAGCCTTGTATTGTAGACATTACTAGAAGAGGTTGTGAGTGTAAAACCATAGTTTGGTGAACCTCTCTTGTAATTTGTAAACCTGAGCAATTAGTAGATTTGTTGAAATCCTTAAGTGTGAGCTTAAGGTAGTGGGACGTAGATCTTGAGGATCGAACCACTATAAATTGTTTGAGTTCTTTGCTATTGCTTTCATTACTGCCTTGCTATCAATTATCTATAATTAGCTTATATAACTTGTTCTTGGTCTAAACGCATAAAAGGTTTAAGTTTGCGAAAATTAGCCAAATACCTAATTCACCCCCCTCTTAGGTATTTCAATTGGTATCAGAGCTAGAACTTCTGTGTGTGGTTTAACAACCTAGAAGACAAAGATCCTATGGCTAATATGTCAAACCTACCTTACCTAGAAGGATCTTCCACAAATAGACCACCTTTGTTTAATGGAACAAATTACACTTTCTGGAAATCTAGAGTTAAAATTTATATTTGTTCTATTAATTTTGATTTGTGGAACATAATTGAGAAAGGTCCTTATGTCCCAATGAAAATGAGTGCTGATGGAATAACCTCAGTACCCAAATCCACTGATGAATTTGATGAGCATGATTCTAAGAAAATGACTTTAAATTATCAAGCCATGAATATATTAAGTTGTGCTTTAGATGTTACTGAATATAATAGAGTTAGTGGATGTGATTTTGCTCATGACATGTGGAGATTACTTCAAATTACACATGAAGGAACTAATCAAGTTAAAGAATCTAAACTTGCCATGCTAGTTAGAGATTATGAATTGTTTACCATGAAACAAGGTGAAAATATTAGTGATATGTTTACAAGATTTACTAACATTTTCAATGGCTTAAAAAGCTTATGGTAAAAGCTATACTATGGGAGAGCAAAACAGAAAGATTTTAGATGCTCTACCAAAATCCCTGGCAGCCTAAAACACTTGCCATTGAGGAATCCAAGGATTTGAAGACTCTTCCACTTGAAGAGCTCATTGGATCTCTCTTGACTCATGAAATGAAGATGAAACGGCTAAATGACAAGGAGGATGAAGAAAAGGGAAGAAAAGGAGTAGTGCTTAATGCCTCAAACAACTTGAGTGAACAAGAACAATCTTCAAGTGAAGAAGAAGGAGGAAAGCGAGTGGAGAAGAAGAAATTGCAATGGCGGTGAAGAAGTTCAAGAGATTCTACAAAAAGGAATTTCTCAAGAAAGGAAGAAAGCCAGTCAAGAAGAGTGGACAATCTTCATCATATAAACCTCAATGCTTTGAATGCAAGAGTACTGAGCATCTTATTGCTGATCGTCCCCGAGTGTTGGAAAGGGAAAGAGAAAGCAAAAACAGAAAGAAATCGCCAAGAAAGGAAAAGGACTAGTCTGGAACATGGGATCAACAGGGAAAGTGAGGATGAAAGTGAAGGAAAGGCCAACATATGCTTCATGGCCATTGATGATGAGGTACAATCTTCACCCTCTATCTCAAATGTATATGATGATGATATTGATTCCTGTGATCTTATTGTTGAGTTATATGAAGAATTAAAAAAGGCTTCAAAAAGAAATAAGGAAATGAAACTCAAAATAAATGATTTATCTAATGAGAATTCAAAATTATGTGTTGAAAATGGAAAACTTCTTGAAACCATTAGTTGCATTGCTATTGAAAAAGAAGTTTTGAATACAACTATACAAAACATATCTTTTGAAAACAAAAAGCTTTGCACTAGAATTATTTCTCTTGAATCAATGATAAAAGATCATGAGCTTCTAAAAAGGAGAGTTAATGATCTAACTTTATGCATTGAGAGATTTACAAATGGAAGGAAAAATTTGAATAAATTACTTTGCTATCAAAGACCTTCATTTGTAAAACATGGTCTTGGTTTTACTCATGATTATTCTGCTCCAAAACAGAGAAAATCTTTTGTTAAAGAATCTTATCATTCTAGATCACATATTTGCTGCACTTATTGTGGTAAACATGGACACAAGGTTTCTAGATGTTTTGTCAAAATAAAAGTAGAAAGTGGTGTTAAAACCATTTGGAAAGTCAAAGAAACTTTTACTAACCCCCTTGGACCCAAGAAAATATGGGTACCAAAAATCACCCTTTCAAATTTGATATAGGTACAATTTGCCTCAAGATCAAGTGCCACAAAATGGTTCCTTGACAGTGGATGCTCAAGGCACATGACTGGAAATGCATCACTTGTTAGTGAACTTCAAACTACAAGTGAAGGTTTTGTCACATTTGGAGATAAGAAGAAATGGAAAATACTTGGAATAGGTAACATTGGTAAAGGTTCTTTCCCTCTTATCAAGAAAGTATTACTTATTGAAGATTTAAAGTATAATTTACTGAGTATTAGTCAATTATGTGATAATGGATGCAAAGTAGAGTTTAAATGTGATACTTGTACTATTCTTGACAATGCAAGTAACAAAACTATCTTTATTGCTAAAAGAGTTGGTAATGTATATGTGTTGTATCTTGATGAGCTTATTACAAATGATATTAAATGTCTTGCCATTCATGACAATGATGGATTTTTATGGCATAGAAGATTAGGACATGTAAGCATGGATTTATTAAACAAACTTTCTACACAAGAGCTAGTGAGAGGATTACCTAAATTGCATTTTGATAAAACTCGCCTCTGTGATGCTTGTCAATATGAAAAACAATCAAAAACATCTTTTAAACCAAAGAAAATGGTTTCTACCTCAAAACCTCTTGAACTGATTCATATGGATTTATTTGGACCTATGAGGACTACTAGTCTTGGTGGTAAAAGCTATGCTTATGTGATTGTTGATGATTTTTCAAGATTTACATGGGTAATCTTCTTAGCACAAAAAAGATGAAACATTTCATGAATTTTCAAAACTCTTCAAAAAAGGTTCAAACCTCTCTTGATTGCAAAGCTGATTTCTATTAGAAGTGATAATGGAAGAGAATTTTGTATCCAAGACTTTACAAAAATTTTGTGATGAATATGGTATTACTCACAATTTTTTCAAATTTGCCAAAACACCTCAACAAAATGGTGTTATTGAAAGGAAAAACAGAACCTTACAAGAAATGGCTAGATCAATGCTTTGTGAAAACTCATTACCAAAGTACTTTTGAGACTGAAAGTCATTAATACTGACTTGTTATATCATGAACAGAGTTTTACTAAGACCTTTTATAAAAAAAATACCTTTTGAACTCTTATTTGACAAAACTCCATCAATTTTCTATTTCAAAGTTTTTGGTTGTAAATGCTTCATTTTAAACACTAGCAACTATCTTGGTAAGTTTGATAGAAAATCAGATGAAGGAATTTTTCTTGGTTATTCATCAAATAAAAAGGCATATAGAGTCTATAATAAAAGAACATTGTGTGTTGAAGAAACTATTCATGTAACCTTTGATGAATCTAACATTTATCTTCAAAGAGGAAATGAAGATGACACAGGCACATCAATGGTTGAAAATCATACTCAACACCAAGCACCCACAATGGAAGATCATGCCAAAGAAGAAGAAATAATGGAGCAAGAACAAGATGGTCAATCAAGCAATAATCAAGAACTTCCAAAGGATATCACATATGCAAAAGGTCATCCTAAGGAGCAAATCATTGGTGATGTCTCCCAAGGGGTAAAAACAAGGCGGTACTTTATTGATAACTTCGCTCTTTTATCTCATATTGAACCAAAAAATATTGATGATGCATTGTGTGATAATTTCTGGATTATTGCTATGGAAGAAGAGCTAAATCAATTTGAAAGAAATAAAGTTTGGTCTCTTGTTCCTAGACCTCATGATCATTCTGTTGGTACAAAATGAGTTTGTAGAAATAAGTTAAATGAACTAGGAGAAGTAGTTAGAAATAATGCTAGACTTGTTGCTCAAGGTTTCAACCAAGAAGAAGGCATTGACTATGATGAGACCTTTGCTCCAGTAGCCAGATTAGAATCTATAAGAATACTTTTGGCATTTGCTTGCTTTAAAGGTTTTAAACTTTTTCAAATGGATGTTAAAAGTGCTTTCCTAAATGGTTTTATTGAAGAAGAGGTTTATGTAGAACAACCTCCTGGTTTTATCCATGAAAAATTTCCAAATTATGTGTATAAGCTAACCAAAGCTCTATATGGACTGAAACAAGCTCCAAGATCTTGGTATGAAAGATTAAGTGGTTTTCTTCTCTCAAAAGGTTTTACTAAAGGAAAAGTAGACACAACTCTTTTATTAAAACATCTTCTAAAAATGATATTTTGCTTGTACAAATCTATGTTGATGATATTATTTTTGGTTCTACTAATATTTCTCTTTGTGAAGAGTTTGCTAAAACTATGCAAAATGAATTTGAGATGAGCATGATGGGAGAACTAAGTTTCTTCCTTGGGCTACAAATTAAGAAAACCAAGGATGGAGTCTTCATCAATCAAGAAAAATATACTAAGGAGCTATTGAAAAGGTTTGGAATGGATCAAGCAAAAGGAATAAGTACTCCTATGAGTTCATCAACTAAACTTGACAAAGATGAGAAAGGTAAAAGTATTGATGAGAAATTGTATAGAGGTATGATTGGAAGTTTACTCTATCTCACTTTGCTAGTAGACCGGATATTATGTTTCTTTGTTTGCTTGTGTGCTAGATTCCAATCATGTCCTAAAGAATCTCATCTAATTTACATCAAACGAATATTTCGTTATTTGATTGATACACATTACTATGGTCTTTGGTTTTCTAAAACTTCATCCTTTGAACTTATTGGATATTCGTCATGCCGACTATGCTTTGGATGCAAAGTTGAGCGTAAAAAGTACAAGTGGTCATTGTCAATTTCTTGGTAGTTGTCTAGTGTCTTGGTTTAGTAAAAAAGCAGGGCTTGTGTATCTTTATCCACAGTGAAAGTGAATACATAAAGCTGCAGGGAAGTTGTTGTGCACAATTATTATGGATGCAACATACTTTACTTGATTATGGTCTTAAATTTAAGTGTGTGCCTATACTATGTGATAATACTAGTGCTATCAATTTGAGCATTAATCCCATTCAACATTCTAGGACCAAGCATATAGAGATAAAACATCATTTCATTCGTGATCATGTGATTAAGAAAGATATATGCTTAGAACATGTATATACAAATGATCAAATTGCTGACATATTTACAAAGCCTTTGGCTGAGGAAAGGTTTAATCACCTAAGAAGACTCTTAGGAATTTCAAAATTCAATTACTAATGTGTGTATTAATGTTGTGATGAAAATAGAGATTTATTGATCAAAAAATTCGGACGCGAGACGAGAAAATTGGTCGACCGAATTTTTACGAACCAAAGAGACGAAACTTTCGACCGAAAATTCGGATGCAGACCTAAAATTCGGTCGTCCGAATTTTGCGGATGCATCCCTTTAAATGAAAATCGAACGGTTTCTTCCAAACATTACAACTTCCAAATTTTAAATCCTTTCAAAACCTCTCATACCCATTCACGTCCGAATCAAAATCTCTTCAAATCCACACACACTCATCCCGATTTGCGTTCATTTTTAAACTTCTAAGCCCTAATTTCATACAGAAAACAAACCCTTCTCAAGAAAAAACATCATGGTGAGAACAAAGAAGCCCAATGTTGAGAAAGCAAAAGGAAAGGCTAAGGAAGGAGATGGAGACCCAATCCTCAATCAACCAAGAAGGATTCGCATTCCTCAAACACAATCTGGGGTTGACAGGTTTATCTCTATCAAATCTACTCATGAATTTGATGAATGGAATAAGAATAGTAGAAAGATTATTCCTGGATATAAGGTAGATGTTGATAAACTATCTAGTATGGATCTGGTTTTGTCCTATTTCAATGATGTTGGATGGAGTAGTTTGTTGTTTATTAATGAAGATTTTTATCCTACTTTGGTATATGAATTCTATGCAAACCTAAGGAAGAAAGAACTGAGATTGTTGGGGATGATAGGATACAATGGTATTCAACTAGAGTGTCCCAAGTTGACATTGAATTAAGTGAAGACCTAATTAACAGAATTTGTGGGGTAAGTGACGGTGGGGCTAAATATTATGCACCCTCAATGCATTGCTATGATCGTCAACTCTTTACATATGATAGATTTGAACAAGCATTTACAAATGGAAGAGAGTTTAGATCTATAAAAGAGAGGGAAATCAAGAATTTGGATGCTAGAGGTAGAGTATTGCATCATATGGTAACTACTATGATTGTTCCTAACTTTGGACATAAATCATCAGTAGGTAATATGCATATGGTATTAATGTTGGCCCTGCATGAACAGAGAAAATTCAACTTTGGATATATAGCCTTAAGACACATGATTACTGCTAGAAAAACAGTAACCAAGGCATTCCCCTTTGGAAGGCTGTTAACAAAGATCTTTAAGCATTTTAAGATTAAACTTCCAGGAAGAGGACAAGCCTTTAAAAGTGGAGAAATATACAATGATGAATCCCTTAAGAGAATGCAGCTTATCCTTGATGGTGATGGAGTATGGAAAACAAAAAGAGGATCCTCTCCAAAAAGATTAGGAAGAAAGGAAAGGACAGAAAGTGTAGAAGAGGAAAAGGAGGAGGATGAAGATGAGGAAGATGAGGAAGAGACCCTTGCAAGAGAAATGAAGACAAAAAGAAAGCATGAAACTTCAAGTGAGGGGGAGCAACCACCAACAAAAAGAAGAGTAGTTGAAGAAGAAACTGAAGTTGAGTCAAGTGGTGAAGGAATAACTAGAGGTGACACCATAATAGCCAAAGCATTCCAAGAAGCCTTGAACAATCAAGTCAAGGAAATGGAGAAGATGTATAAGTTCTTTGAATCATTTGCTCCAATGGTTCTAGGAAAATTAGATGGACTAGAGAGTAGAGTGAAACACATTGAGGAAATCCTAATGAGAAATACTCAAAGTGGTGAAGGACCCTCTAGGCCTCAAGATAGAAATGAGGAAGATGATGATAAAGAGGAAGATAAGAAGGACAAAGATAATGACAGTGATGATGGGGATGACCAAGGAGGAGATGATGAGACAGTGGCAGAACAAGAAGAAGAAGAAGAACATGTACATGAAGAACCACAAAAGGCAGGAAGCCAAGTAGCTCAAGCTGAAATTGTCTCACCATCACACATTTCATTCAGCCAAGGAAGAGTGAAGCACTTGGCCATCAAGAAAGGGATTAGCAGAGCCTCTTCATCAACATCACAAGACTAAGCATCTCTTCCATTCTATTTACTGCTTTAAGTTATTTAAATTTTTAGTTATGCATCTAATGTTATAATCTTCTTCAGTATTTTTCTTGCATCTTATGTAATAGTGAAGCTCAATGATGAAATCTCAGTGATGAGAGCTTCCTTTATGTGTTAAATTGTTAATCTCATTTTCATGACCCCATCTTTGACTGATGACAAAAGGGGGAGAAAAAATGAGGATGACAAAATGTGTGAAAAACTGCTCTATGGGATGAGATAATGAATTTTTCTGCATATGAATTTTTTTTTGTATGCATGTTTTCTGAGTCTTATGTCTCAATCCTATAGATGTTTTCTGTGCATTTTCTGTAAATGAATAACTTGCTCTTGAATTTTTACTCTATGAAAACTCTATGAAAACATTTGAATGCATGAATGCATGAGCTATAACTTGTTGCCAAAAAGTATTCTATTGTTGTTCAAATTGATCTAAATCTGTTTTAATCTCTTCTATTATGTTTGAACAACCTTAGTCATTCATTATATTGAATTTATTACAGTTTGGACTTAAGATTTAAAAATTCGGATGCAAGATCAAAAAATTCGGATGCATGTTCTGAAATTCGGATGCATGCATATTTTGTTGCCAATGTGCTCTATTGTTGTTCAAATTGATTCAAACTGGTTTTAATCTCTTCTTCTATGTTTGAACAACCTTAGGAAAGCTTATTTTCAAAAATTTAAGCTTTCATTTAACCTATTTTAAAATTCGGACTTGATATGTCAAAATTCGGTTGCATAGCATCTCAAGTCCAAACTTGTTGAAAAATGAGTACAATCTAAGGGGGAGCATTGTTAAACTTTTACAACCTTTAAAACCTCTCTTAGAAGTTTTCTTAATGCTTAAATGCTATATCTTCTATCCTAGTAGTTGGAAGGAAGGAGGTTAATGGAGGTTGGTTGGGTCATAGGCTCATATTGAGCCATTTGTATGTCAATGTGTTAAATTGGTTATTTTCTATCATTGACATTAATACTTCTATGTACTACATTGTTTTAATCTATCACATTTTGCATCAAAGTTTGTCATCATCAAAAAGGGGGAGATTGTTAGCCCTAAGGGCAAATTATGTAGTTTTGATTAATGACAAATATTGATGAGGACTAAAATGTTTGATTATTGTGTGATAGGTTACGTAAATTGAGAAGTATGAAGTCTCATTGCTTTGAAGCAAAAGTTCAAGAACAACTTCATTTAAGCAAGTATTTGAAGTTTGAAGAATGTTGTTCTAAAGATGATCAAAAGGCATTGAAGACTTGAAGTGTAGAGTGCATTTAACTTTTAGGTAAATTTCTTTGTAAACTCTACACTTGCATGTCTGTAGTTATCATTGAATGCATAAGAGAGCATAAAAATAATCTTATGATCTTAAAAGTCTTTGAATGAATCTTTTTATAAGATATGTTTGTAAACTTCATATGTTCATGTTTTTCAAGCTTAAATATAGTTAAATAAGTTTTCTATATATATCAAATGTTTTTCAAACTCATTGAAGTTATATCTCAAATGATTTTACAAAGTTTGATAATGCTTTCAAAAAAATTCGGTCGTCCGAATTTTGTAGCAAAAGTTTGCTACTATTCTTCCGAGAGAAATTCGGAAGAAGATTCGGACGCAACCAAAAAATTCGATCGTCCGAATTTTTTGGCCTTCAAGCATAGTCACTGTTCTTCCGAGAGAAATTCGGAAGAAGATTCGGGACGCAGACAAAAAAAATTCGATCGTCCGAATTTTTGTTCTCAAACATGGTTACTATTCATCCAGAGAAATTCGGACGAAGATTCGGACGCAGCCAAGAAATTCGGTCGTCCGAATTTTCTGAAACTAGCCGTTACTAGCCGTTTTATGAACGTTTTAACAGATTTTCAAATTCTATAAAAGCTATAAACATGCAAATTTTTGTAACTCTTGAAATCTTGAAAACTCCAAGCATTCAAAAGCATTTAGCAAACATTTCTTAAGCTCTCTTATGTCTTGTGCATTCAATTGATCAATCCAAAGACATCAAAGTGTGAAGGTGCAAATTTGTGTAATATCTACCATCAAGTGGTAACTTCTACACACTCTTCTTTACTTATTCAATTGTGTTGATCTACTAGCTCTAGCAAGGTTATCTTGATAACATAAAACCCTTTAGATAAGGGTGATCCTTGAAAGTGTGATTCAAGGTTGTTTAAGATATAAAACCATTGTTTGTGGTGAGCCTTGTATTGTAGACATTACTAGAAGAGGTTGTGAGTGTAAAACCATAGTTTGGTGAACCTCTCTTGTAATTTGTAAACCTGAGCAATTAGTAGATTTGTTGAAATTCTTAAGTGTGAGCTTAAGGTAGTGGACGTAGATCTTGAGGATCGAACCACTATAAATTGTTTGAGTTCTTTGCTATTGCTTTCATTACTGCCTTGCTATCAATTATCTATAATTAGCTTATATAACTTGTTCTTGGTCTAAACGCATAAAAGGTTTAAGTTTGCGAAAATTAGCCAAATACCTAATTCACCCCCCTCTTAGGTATTTCAAGTACGATCTAGCTTCCCATATTCCTAGCTTTCCCATTTCATGGTATCAGAGCCAAAAACCCAAAAGCATCCCGTAGCAGTAATTCATATCATGCATTGCTAAGCTAGTTAGTATGTGTCCTAGAGAAGGTTGTGGATTGCATAGGTTCTCTTTTCTTTGCCATTCCGAGTGAATTCTTTGGATCAGTGATGATTAGCAACCCTGCTCAATTTATTGGATTAGTATGATCTGTGTCCCATATACACAATCAGAAAACCATAAACAAATTGAGTACCTGAACACTTCAATAGACCTTAGAATACACAGACCATTCCAAGTATCTGTTCGAATGTTAGAACCACAGCACTGGAAAAGGAGCTTGTCAGGCCATTCGGAGACAGAGCCGTTTTAGCTCAGACTTGTGTCAGGTTCTTTCTTTTAACACCTTATCTTGAAAATGAAATGTATTAAAAATGTTAGATTATTTTTTTCCATTTTGTTATTTTAGGGATATAAAAAAGTAGAAGTTGGTTTGTGTATGAATTCAAATCAGTCTCAAATTCCAGTGGCAGGTTTCAAAATAATATGTTAAAATATAATAAAATAAGTTGCATCTTATAATATTTTATTACTCAAAGTTTTGCTATAAATAAAATTGTTTCAAAACATTATATAATCTATTATTTAAGAAATAATAATATGTAATATATATTATTGATTTAAAAATAAATATATGCATATATAGTATAAATAAACTAATTGTAGAAGAATATCACAACAACAAGTTCTATTATAAATAAAATTTTGGCTTGAAAAGATTTGACATGTTTTGATTACTTGCTTTCTCCAATAAGTCAGGGGAAAGGTAAAAAGTTACATTTTAACTTTCTTGTTCACGAGTTGCTCGGAGAGACTTAGATAAAGAATCATAACGAGTAAAATGGTAACTGACAAGTTTTGCAAGAAAATTTGAAATTATCCTTCTCTCTTGAAAAGATAGTTGTTCTTATCTCTCTCTCTCTCTCCTTTATTCCCAAACCATGATCACATAATTTACTCTAACCACTTCTTATGTTCTAGTTATTACACTCATCCACTCTCCAATCGTGTGCTTCTCTCTCATAGTTCATCACAAAACAATTGAAAGACTCAACCTTTCATCTTTCTTCTCTCGTCTTAAGGCTTCTATGAGTTCCTCCATTATTCTCCTAAGTGTCACCTCCATTCCCTTTGATTCAAAGAATGCAACCAAAAAGAAAGGAACTTTAGGCTTTACAAAGCAAGAAGTCCTCTGTGTAAAAATCTACAATGTGAAGGAAGGTTGAAAATGGAAAGGATGCAAGTTTGGAAAAGAAATCAGGAAGTGATAAAGATGAGAAATTAGTGAAATTTAAGAGGAAGTTGGGAACCACCGTCATTGACAATCCAAAAACTCCACCAAAAATCATAGATTGAGGTTACTTTTGGTGAACGCAGAGCTTATAAAGGTTGGTTCAATGCTCAAGGGTGGATGGACATCATGCAGACTTAGTCACTTTTGTTTTCCAAGTCTAGTCAGGCAATTCTATAGTAGCGTGAACGAAGTCATAAGAGATGCAATAGAGGTGGTGCTAAAGAAGAAAAAAGCACAAAGTTATATTGAATTATTTGTCCAAGGCTTATAGAATCTCAAATATAGGAGCCTGAACCTTCAAGAAAGGTAATTTCAAAAAGGCTAAGGATTTTAATGAAGCAAATTTCAAAAGGGAGGATACTAACCAAAATTTTCCTCAAAAAACCAATGCAAGGTTGGTTGAAATGAAAACTTATAGTAGGGTTATACATATGTTTATTACTAATATTATTGCACTCGCTTTAATTATGTTAATGTGAATGAGTTATGCTTAATGTAGCACATCTAGAAAATGCATGAGTTCAATCTGTGTTATTTACTGATGAATATGATGAAATCTTTCACACAATCTAAAGGTTTGCTATATGGAATGATTTTGTATGTCTTGTTTGAATATCTGAATATTGATTTAGATTTTGAGGATTGTGTTGCTATAAGTGAAAAATTGATGATAGATGGCAAGTTTGTAAGTAAAACTAAGATTCATAAAGAGTAGCAAAAGAAAGTTACTGGAACTAAAGGGAAAGATATTCTGGAAGAGAGAAGTAGAGGAATCTAAGAAATGAAGAATATGTGGAGAAAACTAGTGATGATGGTGAGTCTGATAAGGAAGAAAAAATTGAGATTGAGGATTTTGAAAAGGAAAAGGAGTTCGAAAAACAATCTAAAGATGAAGAACAAGGTGAAGGGAGAGTAGTGAAAGTGAAAATGAATCAATTGAACATAATGAGGAAGTTGAAATTGAAGAATAAGAAATAGTGTTCGATAAATTAGATGAGGATGAAGAATTAAAAAAACAAAGTGATGAGAGGCTAACATATTTAAGCGATGAAGGAGATGATAAGACTGTTGAGAGTGAAGAAAAAGGAAAAAAGTGATGGAAGTTGGGACAATTGAGAGAACAATTTGTGGAGCTAAGTCTAGCTATTAGACTAGTGAGAAAGTAGCTCAACAAAAAAAATAAAGGGAGAAGGAAAAGACTTGCTATCAAAATAGCCAAAAAAGATAAGGAATTTGGTTGGACAAAATGGTTGATGTTTTAGAGGATGCTATGCTGAAAGAGAAGAAGCAACTCTAGCGGGCTAAAATAGAAAAGATTGAGTAAGATAGGGATGTAATCGTGGAGACAAAAACCATGCTTGAAGAAATTTCTCAAGCTAAATCTAGAAAAGTTAGCTCAAATACTAAAATGTTGATAAAGGTAGCAACAGAGGAACTCAGGTAAATAGTAATAAATATCAAGGAATTTGTTGATGACCTTAAAAGAAGATGGTATGAGCAACAAAAGGGACATTCTCCAAAAGCTTATCCAACTCCAAAAAGCTGAACTAGGAGATTACCAAGAATTTTGGGGAAGATTTAGGAAGGCAACTAACTCTGGTTTTAAAATGTTCATGGAAGAATGTGAAAAAGCATTCAAGGAAATTGAGGGGAGTACAAGAGGTGAAACTAGTGGTGATGAAAAGATGAATGGCACATGAAATCAAAGGCTGGGAAACTTGATGACACATCAGGAACAAAAAGAGAAATCAAACTAGTATAGATACTAAAGCTATTTTTGAGTCTCGAGATGTCCCCTACGTTCAATGCTACACTTGTAATTTCTCATGTCGGAGGTATCGCTATCTTTAACCTCTTGCTGATCTAAATCTTATTCCCATACCCCCAAGTCCAACTCTTGGTATAATTGTTTCTATATCTCATTCTATATCTCTTACTATCTCAATTAACGTTCATCCACTTCAAGCTATTCCTTGTAATTTCTTGCATATAGGTTTTACTTAGGTCACTCAAGCTAGTGGTCTATTGATCTCTACATTCAAACTGTTGCTCCTTTAGCACAACCAAACTACACCCAAGGGAGGAGAAAGGTTAACAGATGCTTAGGTGTCCTCAAAACCAAATAGTAAAGACAATCTTGCACAACTTGAATGTTTGAATCTCTTATTATGATGATTTAGCTTTGATGAGTTGCATCCTTGAAGAATTTCCTTTTATTTAGTTTCCTAGATAGTCTTTTCTATGCTTTTTGACCCTTCTTTTAGAGAAAAAGAAGGAGGAGTACTAGTTAATTTAGTACTTTGTTTTGTGGAACTGATATGGATTATGATTTACATTTGGTGTACTTCTTTTGATATTCTAAACTTGGTTTGATCTTTTGATGATTAGTAGATGCTCTGACATATTGTCTATCTTTCTCTATCTTATACTTTGTCCAAAATATATCAAGCTAAATTTATCTGTGAAGATAGCTTTCTATTAGGCAAGCTAAAAATCTTTTCAGGAGGTAATTCCTTCAAAGTGTCAAGCTAGATACTACCCATGTTTTTGTTGACATGAAAGTGTCTAGTATTTCAATTACTACTCACGTAAATTCAATAATGTTAGTTTGTAGTATGCATGAATCCAAGAGGAGCTTAAAATATTTTTGAGAAACATGAAAAATATTTTTCATTGCATGCATAAAAATCCTTCTACAGTAAGCCATTATGTGCCTTAATCATTTTGAAGCTTTACAACTTTCATTCTGGCTTAAAGTTTTTCCATTCTGAAAGACCTAAGAAGGGGGGGGGGGGTGAATTAGGTCTTTGGCTAATTATTGAAAACTTTTCCTTTTATGAAATTGGTTTGGAAAGATTATATTCAATTGATTCAATGAGAATGTAATGAACTCAATAACAAAGCAATTCACAATGAAGAACAAAGAGCCTAAGCAATTTATAGTGGTTCGATCTCTCCAAGATCTACATCCACTACCTTGAGTCCACACTCAAGGATTTTAACCAATTCACTATATGCTCAATCTAAGCAATTACACAAGAGGCTCACCCTTCAATGGGTTTTACCACAACAACCTCTATTCAATCTAATAAACAAGGTTCACTCTTATCACAAAGAGTTTTATACCACTAGACAACCTAGACCAATCTAATCCAAGGCACACCCTCTTCAATGGGTTTTACTCAACAACCTTGATTAATCTAGTCAATGGCTCACCCTCCACAGGTTTTTAAGTCTCTTGACAACCTTGTATGAATCACAACAATAATATAAAGATAGAGTTTGGATGTTACCAACACTTCTCGGTGGATGAATACAATAGCTAGCACCACTTCACTTCTTACCTTTGGAATCTTGAAGTTTAACCTTTGACCAGAAGGCAATTTGAGAGCTTTTCAAATAATTTTGATGTAAAACAAGTTAGAGCTTGAAAGATTTTTAAATTCAAAAGTTCTACTAAAAGTCTGGAGTTTTTGGCTTTTATAGATTTCAAAAATCAGCTTTAACAGTCATAAAACGGCTAGTAACGGCTAGTTTCTGAGGAGTTCGGATGTTCGAACTTGCATTTGAATTTTTCCTGAAAAATGCCATTCATGGAAATAGTGCTACTGTTCACATTCGGACTACTGATTTTTTAGCTCCGCATCCGAACTTGTGTCCGAATTTCTATGAAAAAATACTGTTCACTGAAATATTATTACTGTTCACATTTGAACATCCGAATTTTTACCTCTGCGTCAAAACTTGCATCCGAATTTCTCTGAAAAAATAGTCAATACTGTTCACAGTGCGAGAAAAATTCGGACGACCGAATTTTCTCTTATGCGTCCGAATTTTTCAAATTTTGTCAAAACATATTCAAATCAATTCAAACAAGTTGGAAAACATTCTACCCTAAAAGATAAGTCATTAAAGACTTTTTAAGTGAAAAAATCATTGATGAAAACTTGATAATTAAGGTAAGTTCAAAACCATTGAAACTTTTCAAATCAATTTTTGTGCTCTCAAATGCAACTCATAGATTCCAAGACTTAAGAGTGTAGGGTTTACAAAGTTTACCTATTAAGCACATGTATCCTACATTTCATGTCTTCAAAGCCTTCAATCATCTTGAACAAACTCTTCAATCTTCAATCACTTTGACATATTGGAATTGTTCTTGCATTGTGGCTTCAAGGCAATGAGACTTGCTTCCTTCTCAATCCACAAATCCTATCACACAACATACAAGCATAATAGTCCTTATCAATGTTTGTCATTAATCAAAACTAATCATAACTACATGATTTACCCTTACGGTAACACATTCATTAAATGGGGGGAGAATGTTGACTCAAGGTTACAACCCTTCTAATGCTGATGACTGACAAAACATGATTAAGTAATTTAACAAAGTTTACTAAATGATTTTTAGAATTGCTCTTTTAGTGAACAAGGTACCAAATATCAAAGTCCACAAGATTCAAAATCTTTAAGGGCATCTTTATCTTTTAGAATCTTGTTAAGAATAGATAAGATACAATATATCTCTAGGTATGCTTTAGCCAACTTTAAGTCTGATCTCAAAATAATTTTCAAAATCTTTTCTCAAAACTGTGTGGAAGATTTTAAAAAATATGACAAAGTGTTTTTGCTTTGATAATTTCCTTTGACAAGCTAATCTCTGAATATCGAGGGGAGTCAGGTTGACAACGACAACTAATTGTGCAATTGACAATGCATCAACATAACTTTTTAGAACTGTCAGTTAGTATTTTAAAGACTTACACTGATTTTGTTGAAAGGTGCAATATAAGATTTTTGAGACAAAATGATAAGCTGAATTTCCATGAAGGAATCTATCATGCTAATCCGTAAATGATGATCTTTGAAAAAGAAATCTGTCCTTTTCGAAAATAATTGATCGAACCAGCTTGTGGGCATATTATCTCTCATATGTTCTAAGGTCTTTATACATTGTAACCTTTTGCACTCATGTTTTCTCAAGATATTAAACAAAGAGAGAAATTTTCTAGCAAAGGCTGTATAGATTTGAGAGTGAAACGTGTGAGTTTAACATAAGAGAAGTTAGCGAAAGCTGCAATCTTTCACCTTTGTCTTTTCAAGGTTCTCAAGCACTCCTCTAAGCTTGTGCCAATGAAACTAAGGACGTTTTGGCTGTAAAATGGTTCTCAATCTATTGAAAATCTGGGGATTATTTGCTAGATATATTAAAAACTAATGGTGAAATAATGAAAATTAGTGTATATGACTTGAAAGTTTCAAGGAGTAAAGCTTAAAGTTGTATTAAAGGCTTGATCTCCACCCTTGAAATAGATTGTGTTAGTAGAATAGTTGAGATGGGATTCTGGAGGAGTAAATGCAGGCAAGTTGCCGAACCATTGTAAAGAATCCTTGCTGCCACTTTTACTTCTTGCTTGCCTTTTTTTTTTGTATGTTTGCTTCTTATATTTTTAGTTTATCTTTACTCTAGTAGACATCTCTTTTGCATGAATGACTTAGTTGAAAGTATGCTCTCCACTTCAAAGAAAGTTGTGTTGAAACTCTAATCTGCATTGTGATATTAGCTTTGTTTAGTACATACTTTTTGGTGAAATTAACTTAGTGCTTTCGTAAAAATCTTTTTGATCTAGATTGGATTGTGTAATGATTAGTGTGGCTATCAAATATGTATACTTTCTAATTCCTTGGAAACTTATACACTAAATCCATCAAATCTTTACATTTATTCACTTAAGCTATGCTTTTCTTAGTTCTAGTTCACCTTGGAAAATTAGTTTGATACTTAGTCTTGATTTCAGTTTTTATCATTAGCTACTAATAGCTCCGTGCCTTGTGATTAGCTTGAGAAACATTTTGATATTTTACTTCCATGTTTGAGAAGATTAAATTTTGTTAAAGTCTAATTCAACCCTCCCCCTCTTGGACACTATTTAGGGCATATAATAGTATTTCCTACCCCTTAACAAGCACAAGAAAAATCAAGTTCAAACATAGAGAAAAGAAAAACATAGGTATATAGATAGAAAGAGAATTGCTTCAGGACAAAACATTGAACAAACTTTAACATAATCAACTTAGAAATCTTTAAAGATATTAATCACACTGGTCATGCAAACCACCACTTGTTTATAATGCAAATAGGAGTTCATGTGTATGCTCGCTTCCCACTATGCAAGTGCTCAAAAAATATTCGGGAGAATTTCAAGTTATTAATCATGGAAACATGAAAGTATATGCTACCAATAGGCTAATCACTCATAAAGCCTCTTCACTAATATAAGCAACAATTGCACAACTTAAATTAGGTGGAACATTTTAGCCTGTAACATTAGCTCGGAGAGTATTGGGGTGCTATATTTTGAAATACATTCTACTATTTCACATAAATACCTCTTTCTTTTTGAAAGAAAAATAGTATTTACTAATTATGTTAGATTTATTTCTCTATATCTGTTTGCCATAAATCTTGTATTTTTGACTAATGACAAACATTAATGTTGGCTTACTTGGATAATGATTGTGTGATAGGATTTTGGGTTGAAGAAGTTAAGTGACTTTATTGCTTGGAAGAAAAATTGCTAAGGACATCTCAAACATTATCAAATGGTTGAAGGAAGAAGAGTATGTCCAAATAGTTAAAGGCTTTGAAGCCTATAGTATACGGCTACATTTGCTTTATAGATATAACTTGTAAACCCTACATCTTCTGCAGCTGGAATCATTACTTGTAGGAGCACAAACCAATTATAACCTTGAGTATGAGTCTAAAAGATTTTTTATCATTCTTAAAAATACAAGTGTTTGATAATGACCTCTTATTCAAAAGCTTTTAAATGGCTTATCTTCTAGTCCAAAATGATTTCAAACATTTTGTGGTCATGTTTCAAATGTTTTTACAAAGTATAAAAAAAGTGAACTTCAGTTCGGATGTCTGAATTGTATCTTTGTTGTTGAATTTCCAATGAAATTCAGATCCAGAGGTCCAAATTAGATTGACCAAATTACCCTGAGGAGTCATAAGTATAAAAAGTTTGGACAACCAATTTGGACAGAGTAAGCTCAATGCGGTTGATCGTATTGCACTTTTACTAGCCGTTATTTCAACATTTCACTTGAAAGGCCTAAGAAGGGGGATGGTGAATTAGGTTTTTGGCTAATTTTTAAAAACTTTTTCTTTCACAAATTGATTTGGAAGATGATAGAAATCTAACACTTAACCTAATATGCAAGATAACCCACTAGGAATCAAATATAAAGAAAATAAAAGACAATAGGTAACACAAGTGATTTATAGTGGTTCAATCACAAGATCTACATCCACTACCTTGAGCACCCACTAAAGGATTTCAACCAAACTCAACTATAATCACAAGTTGATCAAATCATACAATAGAGGCTCACCCTTCAAGGGTTTTACATCGCAACCTCTTCTCAAATATAAATGATCAAGGCTCACCCTAACACTAGGTTTTACATCAACAAGATAACCTTGAAAACAAGAAATAGATGAAGTAAGAGATTAGAAGATTGCCATCAACTTGGTAGATGATGAAAAATTAGCACACCCTTTTTCTCTAAGGAATCTTGAGTTTGAACTTTTTAGCACAAGAAAAATAAAACTTTTTTATAGAGAATGATTGGGATGAGTAAAGAATCTTTAAAGCTCAAAAGCTACTAAAAAATTTAAAGTTTATGTCTTTTATAAGGTTTGAAAATCAATTGCAATGTTCAAATAACAGTTAGTAATGACTAGTAACAGTAAAATTTGGTCTATCGAAATTGGACCTCTACGTGCCAATGATTGTTTGAATTTTTCTATCTTGAGGCTGCTAGGTTAAATTCGATTGACTGAATTTAGACACAAGCATTTGAATGGTTGTTCAAATTTCTCTAGAAAGTTAGCAACCATGCTGTATAATTCGGACGTCCAAATTGATTAAACTTAGTCTAAATGAATAAAAATTTAGCACAACAAGTTTGAAATTATTTTGGACTGTAAGATGGATCCTTTAAAAGGCTTTTGTTCCAAAGGCCATTATCAGGAACTTGGTAAAAACATTTGTAAGATAAATCATTTGAGTTTTAAAACCAAGCTTGAATCTCTCTTGAAAAAGTTTCAGATTCCAAAGACAAACAAGTGCAAGATTTACAAAGATATACATATAATGCATAGTGAACCTACACTAAGGTCTTTAAAGCCTTCAATAATCTTGAATCAACTCTAACCACTTTGATAATCTTGAGTTGTTCAAGCGCTTTTAGCTTCAAGGCAACGAGACATGCATTCTCCTCAATCCAAAAATCCTAACACACATCATATAACCAAATTAGTCCATATCAAGTTTAATCAATAATATTTCCATAGGACATTGCACTTGTCAATGTTTGTCATTAATCAAAACATCATGATTTGCCCTTAGGGCTTACACCACTAGATTTTCAAACCATATAAAAGGTTTACACTTCAGATTTTCATAACTTTTGCATACATTGAAAAGCTGTACATCTCATTATCTTGAGAACATCAAAAAGCTGTCCTTTGTCTTGTGCTACATGTGATAATTCAAGATTCCAAAAGCAGAAGTGAATTGGTTCTACCATTGTCAATCATACATCTACCAATTTTTTTGGTAATATCTTTCTATATCTCATCTTTTTATTGTGTATTCAAGGCTGTCTTGAGGACATAAAACCCTTTTTGACAGGACGAATCTTGATTCTTGAATTGTAAAAGAGGTTGTTGTGTAAAATCCTTGTAAAGTGAATCTCTTGTGTACTTGTGTGTGGCATTATTGTAGTGGATTTGGTTAAAATCCTTGAGTATGGAGTCTAAATATTGGATGTAGATCTTGAAAAGATTGAACCATTATAAATCATTAAGTTCTTTATTCTCCTTTCGTTGATTGCCCTTTTATTGATCCTACTTCTTTTGTCTTGAGAGGTAGTTGACATCTATTGTTCTCACATTTAATTGCTATCTTCTCTTCAATTATTTCCTATCAAGGTTTTTAAATATTTGGAGGTTGGGATTTCTTAAAAGAGATTTTAAAAATGAAAAGATTTTAAAAATTAGCCAAAGACCTAATTCAACCCCTTAGGTCTCTCAATTTGTATAAGAGTAAAGGCTTCTTTGTTTGGTTTAACTGAAAGACCTAAGAAGGGGGTGAATTAGGTCTTTGACTAATTTTCAAAGACTCTTTTTGTTTTCTGAACTTGGTTTGAAGGATTATATTCAATTGATTCAATGAAAATGTGATGAACTCAATGACAATGCAGTAAACAATTGAAGAGCAAAGAACACAAGCAATTTATAGTGGTTCGATCTCTTCAAGATCTACATCCACTACCTTAAGTCTACACTCAAGGATTTTAACCAATCTACTATAAGCTCAAATTCAATCAATTACACAAGAGGCTTACCACAAAAGGTTTTACGCCAACAACCTCTTTTGTAATACTACAAACAAGGTTCACCCTACCACAAGGATTTTATATCTAAAAACAACCTTGAATCAATATTTCAAGGATCACCCTTACCTAAAGGATTTTATGTTACAAGATAACTTTGTATTGAGCAAGTAGATAACAAGATTAAATAGAGAATGAATGAGATATTACCACTTCACAACCTAAGGAGTTCACTAATGGTGATCTTTCTTCGTTAATGGAGTCATTTACCTCCATGGTTACAGATTTGAGGCAAGAGATGGTTGCAAGAATTCACAAACTTGAAAGGCGGATTGACTAAGGAGGACCGAGGCATGATCCCCAACCACAAATAATGCGAGAACAAGGTGATAGTGGAGGACTTAGAGGTGCACAATTCCACCAAACTAGAAGGTGACGATTCATTCCTAAATCTTCAAGAGACAATCCCACATTTGAAGAAGAACATGGAGAAGATGAAGGGTATGAATCTGGTCACACCTTCTTTGAGGATAGAGATTATGGAGAAAGGAAAAGAAGGGAGCAAAGAAGAGGGGTGAATTGGACCGAAATCTTCGGAGCATCAAATTGAAAATTTCAGCCTTCCAAGGAAAGAATAACCCCAATGCTTACATTGAATGGGAGAAGAAGGTAGAACTTGTTTTTGATTGCCATAACTATTTAGAGAAAAAGAAAAAGAAGATGGGAGAAAAAGAAGAAGGTTTGGTTTGATGGGACCAACTCTTGCTAAGTCAAAGAAGAAATAGAGACAACCTATTTCTACTTGGGAGGAGATGAAAGCTTTCATCAGGAAGAGATTTGTACCAGGTCATTACTACAAATATCTTTAAGAAAGATTACAAACTCTTTCTCAAGGAAGTAAATATGTTGATGAATATTGCAAGGAGATGGAGATAGAGATGATTAGGTCTAATGTAGAGGAAGACCAAGAAGCTACAATGGCAAGATTCTTGGGAGGATTAAATAGAGAAATAGCCAATCGAGTGGAGTTGCAGCACTACGTAGAACATTTGAAGAGATGGTGCATATGGCTATATAAATTGAAAGGCAATTGAAGAAAAGAAAGGTCCCTATGGAGCAAAACTTTGGAAGCTCCACCTATGGAAATTCTTGATCAAATTGCAGATCAAGTTGACCTAGGATAGATTCCAATGAGACAAAATCAGCTAACGCTAGAAAAGAGGTCAAGAAAACTTGGGTGCAATTTGATCTAAATAATTCACAAATCGAAGGTAGAGATAAGGGGAAATCTCAAGCACAACATCCAAGAAATAGGGACATCATATGGGAAGAGGCCATATTTCTTCTTAATGTCCTAATCGAAGGACTATGGTAATAAGATGTGGAATCATTAAAATCGATAGTGAAGGAGAAGGAAAAGAAGAAGAAATGACACCATTGGATGCAGATAGTGAAGTGGAGAAAGAAGAGAGTGATTCTTATAAAAATGAAGATCATGATTCACAAATAACTTTTGTAGATAGAAGAGTACTCAATGCTCAAGTTAAGGAGGAAGAAGGTAATATGGTCCAGTGAGAAAACAACTTCCATGTTAGATGTGAAGTGTATGGCAGAATTTGTAGCTTAATCATTGATAATGGAAGTTGTGTAAATGTGGCAAGTAAATACATGATTGATATATTGGAACTACCTTGTATTAACCATCCATTTGGTAAGCACATTAGGGTACCATTTGTTATTGGAGATATGAAGATGAAAATTTATGCAATATGGTGTCAATGCAAGCTACACACATGCTATTGGGAAGGCCTTGGCAATTTGATAGAAGGGCTATTCATGACGGATACAAGAATAGGTACATCTTTGAAAAAAATGGGAGGAAGCTCACTTATAACACTTACTCCACATGAAGTATACATTAAGCAAACATTACTCCATAGCAAGATGGAGGAATTTCAAGCCCAAGAAGCCGAGAAGAAGTCCAAAAATGCAGCGAAGACTTTGCCCAACTCAGTAGCACCAAACCAACTCCAAAAGCTGCTAAAGGTGATCAAATTCAATCAACAACAAGGAAGACAATGCTGAACAAGTGGTGACCAGATTGGAGATAAACCAGCAACCAACAACTTCAGCAACTAAATAGCAACAAGTGGCAAATTTAAAATGGAAGAATAGGAAAAGAGAAGAGAGAAATTTCTGATTTGAATGTCATGGATTGAGGAGATAGAAGGGAGAGTTTCTATGTAAAACAAAGAGAGATCAAGAGTGCACTTGTAAATCACAAGCCTATAATCTTACACATGTATAGGGAGGATTATTTTTCTATTGTTGACATAGATATTGCTACTCCTAGTCGTGTTATTTCTATTTTGCAGAAATTTGAAAATGTATTTCCTGAAGTGCCTTACCAAGTGAATTACCACCAATAAGGGGAATTGAATATCAAATCAACCTAGTTCCTGGAGCTTAGCTTCCAAACAAGCCAGCCTATTGAAGTAACGTTGAGGAGACTAAAAAACTCCAAAGGTAAACGGAGGAACTCTTAGCAAAAGGAGACGTAAGAGAAAGCATAAACCCATGTGTTGTACCCATTCTTCTAGAACCAAGGAAAGACGGAACTTGGAGAATGTGTGTAGATTGCTGAACCATTAACAAGATAACAGTAAAGTGTCATTTTCCTATCCCTGTACTTAATGCTATGCGTGATGAATTGAGTGGTGCTACTTGCTTTTTGAAAATAGATCTTAAGAGTGAATACTATCAGATTAGAATGAAAGAAGGAGATGAATGGAAAACAGCCCTCGAAACAAAACATGGACTTTATGAATGGTTAGTTATGCCTTTTGGACTAACTAATGCACAAAGTACTTTTATGAATTGATGAGGTTTTGGATGGTTAATACAAGGTAGTTCTAATATTTTGGATGGTTAAATAATATATACATGTTTTGAGGGATTGCATTAACAAATTTGTTGTGCTCTATTTTGACAATATTTTGGTTTATAGAAAATCCCTAAAAGATCATTTAGGCCATTTAAAACATGTGTCATGCATTCTAAGGAAGGAAAGATTGTTTGATAATCTTACAAGTGTTATCGAACGGAATTTGAAATCATAGGAAGAATGTTTACCGTTCATTGAATTTGCATGCAATCGATGTGTATTATTCTACTTATTATTCACCTTCTAAAATTATCTATGATTTTAACTCTCTTACACTAATGGATCTTGTTCTATTACCTTTAAACAAACTAGCAAGTTTGGATGGAAAGAAAAATGCAGATTTGGTTAAGGGTATTCATTAGAAGGTAAGGTGAAATATTATACAACAAAACACCAAGTATGCTGCCCAACACAACAAGGGAAGACACCAAGTAGTCTTCAACGTTGGAGATTAGGTTTGGGTACATTTTCACAAGAAAAAATTTCTGCATCAATGAAAATCAATGTTGGAACCACGCGAAGATGGACCATTTCAAATAGCGAAGATCAATGACAATTCCTACAAAGTTGATCTCCCAGGTGAGCATAATGTTAGTGCAACATTTATTGTTTCTTACTTAACTCCTTTTGATAAACGTAATGAAGATTGAAGGATGAATCCTTTTGAGGAGAGAGGGAATGATGGAGATCAAATTTCGAAGGATGAAGAAGATGGCACTCCGAGAATTCCTCAAGAGCCTATAACTCATTCAAGGTCCAAGAAGTTGCGGCAAGCCATGATCAACTATATTATGGGAAAAGAAAGCAAGTTGGAAACATATGTTAAAGAAAAGATGACTAAAGATTTTAAAGAATTCAAAGACCAACACATATTCATCATTCAAGCTGACATGGAGGTTGATCATGGAGGCGTGGAAATGGAGTGTATTCTTGGAAATGGAAGTGGCAACCATGAAAGTTTGTAATAAAGTAAAAAGGGAATTTTCTGACCCTACTAGGAAATCCAAGGTGTTTGGATTCTCCATGTGGCATTAGGAGTAGCAACAAATATGATTTGGGATTTCCTAATCCATCTTAGAAATCTAATTCTTAATATGTTAACACTTATTTAGGGCATCTTAAACACTTATTTTCTTTTGTTAAAGTCCAGATTAATTGAACTTAGTTTTTTTCAAATTTAGAGTTATCTATTTGGGCTTTTAATTAGGGTTTCCTAATCCAATTTGGAGAAGAAATTTCCAAGACATTTTATTGTATTTAAAGGCCAAATCTTAGCTAAAATTGGGGGAAATTAAAAATTTTCTTGTGAAATATCAGAGAGCTTTTTCTCATTAGAGTTTTCTCTCTTCAATTCTGTTAGCCCTAAGGGCAAATCATGTAGTTATGATTAGTTTTGATTAATGACAAACATTGATGAGGACTAATATGCTTGTATGTTGTGTGATAGGATTTGTGGATTAAGAAGTTTGAAGTCTCATTGCCTTGAAGCTAAAATGCAAGAACAACTCCAATATATCAAAGTGATTGAAGATTGAAGAGTTTGTTCAAGATGTTAGAAGGCTTTGAAGACATAAAGTGTAGGTTGCATGTGCTTAATAGGTAAACTTTGTAAACCCTACACTCTTAAGCCTTGGAATCTATGAGTTGCAATTGAGAGCACAAAACTTGATTTAAATGTTTTCAATGGTTTTGAACTTACCTAAATTATCAAGTTTTCATAAATGGTTTTTGCACATAAAAGGTCTTTAATGACTTATCTTTAAGGCTAGAATGTTTTCCAACTTGTTTGAAATGATTTGGATATGTTTTGACAAAGTTTTAAAAATTCGGAAGAAGATTCGGACGCATGCAGAAGAAATTCGGTCGTCCGAATTTTGTGAAGAATTTTTTCTGCACTGTGAACAGTGAACAACGCATGCATAGTAACACTGTAAACAGTGAACAACGAATGAATAGTAACACGATGAACAGTGAACAACGCATGAATAGTAACACGATGAACAGTGAACAACGCATGAATAGTAACACGATGAACAGTGAACAGTACACTATTCATTTGAACCGTTTACTATTCGTCTATAGAAATTCGGACGAAGATTCGGACGAAGCTGGAAAATTCGATCGTCCGAATTTTGTGAATAGTGCATGAATAGTGACTACTGTTCACATAAAACAGTGCCGACTGTTTTTCCGAGAAATTCGGACGAAGATTCGGACGAAGCTGGAAAATTCGGTCGTTCGAATTTTTGTGACCGGTGCATGAATAGTTCATGAACAGTACCACTATTCACATAAACAGTGCATGAACAGTACCACTATTCACATAAACAGTATTTTCTGAAAATAGCCGTTACTAGCCGTTTTATGATTGTTTAAACTGATTTTTGAATTCTATAAAAGCCATAAACTCCAGATTTTTTAGTAGAACTTTGAACTTAACAAATCTTACATGTTCTAACTTATTTTACATCAAATCAAATTGAAAAGCTCTCAAATTGCCTTGTGCTCAAAGGTGTACATTCAAGATTCCAAAGGCAAAGTGTAAAGGTGCAACATTGTGTAAACTCTACCTACAAGTGGTAACATCTACACATTCTTATCTCCTTATTAAATTGTGTTATTTTCTATTAGCTCATTTGCAAGGTTATCTTGTGACATAAAACCCTTTTGTGTTTAATCAAGGTTGTAGTGTAAAACCCGTGTGAGGGTAAGCCTTGGATTAGATTAGTCTTGAGGTTATCTTTAGATATAAAACCCTTGTGGAAGGGTGAACCTTGTTTGTATAATTACTAGAAGAGGTTGTGAGTGTAAAACCATAGTGTGGTTAGCCTCTTATGTAATTGTTGAACTTGAGCTTATAGTGGATTGGTTGAAATCCTTGAGTGTGGACTCAAGGTAGTGGATGTAGATCTTGGAGAGATCGAACCACTATAAATCGTGTGTTCATTTTCTTATAGCTTTATTTATTTACATGCTCATGTTATTACTTATTGATTGTTGTTGATTGATTGGTTGTAGTTTGATGATATTATCTTAACTATCACATGACATATAAACTTGAAGCTTGTGGAATTAAAGAATAGCTTTTATTAAGGCAAAGGATTTGTAAAAAGGGAAAAGATTTCGACAATTAGCCTAAGACCTAATTCACCCCCCCTCTTAGGTCTTACAAATTCTATAGTTCATCTTGAACTACTTTGATTTACCAAACAAATTTTTTTTGAGTTTGTTTGTGGCGTCACCTTTTAGATATTTTTTTTGTTAGAAAAATAACAAGGGTCAACATCAAATCAAGCTCATACTCGGTTGAAAAATCTTCGGGATGAAAATCCAACAAAGGTTATTAGGTCTTACTGATTCTAAAGCAAGGTTTGCATCAAGGTCTTTTAATGAAATTCAATTTCCTACATTCTCCCACTAGTCTCACATGCTATGATCATGTAAATTACTTTATGAGTAATTGAAGAAAACCTAAAGTATGGCCATGAAAATTTTACAATGTCTCTACTATAATATGGTTATGTAACAGTTACTTAATTAGAAAATATAATATAATATAAAAATTATAGTGGTTATGTTCTTCGGCCGAACATTCCCTTCCATGTATTAAAATGTAAAGCATTGCTTAATCAAGCCCCAAAACTTTATGACTTAATATAAATCATTCAGGATCCAACCTTATAGATCAGATATAGGTCACAAACTTATACATAAACTTTATGTGCATAGTCATGTGAGCAAAATTACTCAAATGACTAGACATGTAGTGTCAGTATAGCAACACCTTTATGTATTAATTGAGTCACAAGGGTTGAGTAACAAATTAGCTGGAAAACTAAAATTTCAACTATATCTATGTACTCAATATCAATTTGCTTCAAATTGACTTTATGTCAAGGTTTTTATTCGACTACCAAAATAAAGCATCTAGAATGAACTATAAAAATCAAATACCATGAGTTCGGCTAAAAGCATAATTGACGAACTGTATGCTAGAGCATATGCTTGTGATACCATCATACCATCCTTGGATTTACCTTTACTTCAATGGAATAATAAACAAATAATCTATCCATACTATAATAAAAGTATAAATAAGGGTCATGGAGATTTAAACTTAGTTGTTTCTTCCTTTTTTGGATTACCTAAAAAGCCCTTAGAAAAATAGATTATTATTATTTTAATGGACTAACCATAATAAGACACAAAGAGCACACAAGGTGTACAAATATAATTATTTTATATAAACCCATCCTTGCAACTCTAATTTAATTACAATTATTTGGGAGTTATATAAAGGTAATAAAAATTAATTTGGAGAGTTACAATAATTGCACATGCTAGACATATATTATTAAAACCTTCAAATGTTAAAGAGACACTAATGTTTAATTATTATTACTTGAATGCTACACTATATTATGAGAAAATTAAAAGCATTGAATAGACAAATGAGTTATTAGAAGAAAAACTCTGAATATTAAAGGGATGAATAATGAGTTACTAGAAGAAAAACTTTAAATATTAAAGAGATGAATAATGAGAAAAATTAAAATATCTATCTTTAATTGTTATAAAAAGAACCATGATATTCCTCAGCAAAGTTGCAAAGTATGTCCTCTAATAATTAGAAACATCCAACATCATTCATGTTAGCCCTAAGGACAAATCAGGTAGTTATGATTAGTTTTGATTAATGACAAACATTGATAAGGACTAATATACTTGTATGTTGTGTGATAGGATTTGTGGATTAAGAAGTATGAAGTCTCATTACCTTGAAGCCACAATGCAAGAACAACTCAAGTATGTCAAAAGTGATTGAAGATTGAAGAGCATGTTCAAGATAATTGAAGGCTTTGAAGACTTGAAGTGTAGGGTACAGATGCTAAATAGGTATATTTTTCTGTAAACTCTACACTTGTATGTCTTGGAATCAGTTGAATGCATAAGAGAACACAAAAACTTGATTTGAATCCTAAATGGCTTTAAATGAACTTTTTAATAACAAGTATGTTTTTGAACCATCAAATGATCTCAAGTAAACTTTATATGATCAAGATGTTTTAGTAATGGGTTTTGAGTTTGAAAATGTTTAAATGACTTACCTACTTATACAAAACGTTTTCAATGTTATTAAGGATGATTTTTAAATGATTTGACAAACTTTGATAAGTTTGGATGGAAGTTTGGACGTCCAAACTTTCAAAATGATAACTGTGCTTCCAGAGAAATTCGATCGCAAGTTCGGACGCATGAGAAAAAGTTCAGACGTCCGAACTTTCTCTAATAGCATGGTTACTGTTTTTCCAGAGAATTTCGGACGAATGTTCGGACACATAAGGAAAATTTCAGACGTTCGAACTTTTCCAGATAGCTTGGCACAGTGAAGTTCGGACACATAGCAGAAAGTTCGGACGTCCGAACTTCTCTGAAACTAGCCGTCATTAGCCATTTTATATGTGTTACAATTGATTTTTTAAATCTATAAAAGCTATAACTTTATATATTTTGTAAGTTTTGAATCTTTATGAACTCTAAACATTTCAAAGTCTTTAGTAAACATTACAAGCTCTCTTAGTCTTGTGCTTTCAATTGATCATTCAAGATTCCAAAGACAACAAAGTGTGAAGGTGCAACATTGTGTAATCATCTACCAACAAGGGGTAACATCTTACACATTCTCCTTTCTTCATTCAATTGTGTTTTCTACTAGCTCTTGTAAGGTTATCTTGAAAGCATAAAATCCTTTAGATAAGGGTGATCCTTGAAACATTGACTCAAGGTTGTATGTAGATATAAAATTCTTTGGTAGGGTGAACCTTGTTTGTAAAATTGTAAAAGAGGTTGTGAGTGTAAAACCATCTTATGTAGTTGTTGAACTTGAGCATATAGTAGATTGTTTGAAATCCTTGAGTGTAGGCTCAAGGTAGTGGACATAGATCTTTAAGAGATCGAACCACTATAAATTGCTTGTGTTTATAGTTCTTATATTGTTTATTGTTTCGACAGTGATTGATGTATTTTCTTATTGAAACAAAAACACATAATCTGATCTAGCTCAAAATTGTAAAAAGAATTATTTTTGAAAATTAGCCAAAGACCTAATTCACCCCCTCTTAGGTCTTTCAATTGGTATCAGAGCAAGGGCTTCTTTGTGTAGTTTTGCAACCTAGAAGTTAAGATCTTATGGCTAATATTTCAAACTTACATTATCTAGAAGGATCTTCCACAAATAGACCACTTTTGTTTGATGGAACAAACTATACATTTTGGAAATCTAGAGTTTAGACATATATATGTTCTATCAATTTTGATTTGTGGAATACTGTTGAGAAAGGTTCTTATATAACTATGAAAATGAGAGCTGATGGTGTGACCTTAGAACCAAAGTCTACAGATGAATTTGATGAAAATGATTCAAAGAAAATGACATTAAATTATCAAGCCATGAACATTTTAAGTTGTGCATTAGATGTAACTGAATACAATAGAGTTATTGGATGTGACACTGCTCATGATATGTGGAGATTATTTCAAATAACACATAAAGGTACAAACCAGGTTAAAGAGTCTAAGCTTGCCATGCTAGTAAGGGACTATGAGCTATTCACTATGAAGCAAGGTGAGAATGTTAGTGATATGTTTACAAGATTTACTACTGTTTTCAATGGTTTAAAAGCTTATGGGAAGAGCTATACAATTGGAGAGCAAAACAGGAAAATATTGGATGCTCTACCAAAATCTTGGCAACCAAAAACACTTGTAATTAAGGAATCAAAGGATTTGAAAACTCTCCCACTTGAAGAGCTCATTGGATCACTGCTCATGCATGAGATGAAGATGAAAAGACTAAATGACAAAGATGTTGAAGAGAAGGGAAGAAAAGGAGTTGTACTCAAAACCTCAAATCACTTGAGTGAATAAGAAAATCATCAAGGGAAGAAGATGGAAATAGTGGAGAAGAGGAGATTGCCATGGCTATAAGAAAATTCAAAAACTTCTACAAGAAGGAATTCCTCAAGAAAGGAAGAAAGCAAACCAAAAAGAGTGGACAGTCATCATCTTTCAAACCTCAATGTTTTAAATACAAAAGCACAGAACATCTTGTTGCTGATTATCCTAAGGTGTTGGAAAGGGAAAGAGACATCAAATTAAAAAAGAACTCTGCCAAGAAGGGGAAAGGACTAGCTGGAAAGTTAAGATGATAGTGAAGGAAAGGTCAACATATGCTTTATAGCAATTGATGATGAGGTACAATCTACTCCTTCTATCTCTAATTACTATGATGAGGATGTTGATCCTAGTGAGTTACTTGTTGAAATATATGAAGAACTGAAAAAGGTCTCTAAAAGGAATAAAGAAATGAAGATCAAAATCAATGAGTTGTCAAATGAGAATTCAAAGTTATGTGTTGAAAATGGGAAACTTTTTGAGACTATTAATTGCCTAAATGTTGAAAAAGAAGTTTTAAATGTAACCATACAAAACATATCTTTTGAAAATAAAGAGCTTTGCACAAAAGTTATTTCTCTTGAAACAATGCTTAATGATCATGAGATATTAAAAAAAAAGTTAATGATCTTACATTATGCATTGAAAAATTTACATATGGAAGAGAAAATTTAAATAAATTACTTGGTTATCAAAGATCTTCATATGTAAAACATAGTCTTGGTCACACTCATGATAGTTAATTCTAGGCCTCATATCTGTTGTACATATTGTGGAAAGCATGGACACAAAGCGTCAAAATGCTATGTAAAAAGAAAAATAGAAAATGGTATCAAGACTATTTGGAAAGTTAAAGGAACTTTCACTAACCCCCTTGGACCCAAGAAAATATGGGTACCAAAAATCACTCTCTCAAATTTGGTGTAGGTCATTTTGCTTCAAGATCAAGTGCCACAAAATGGTTTCTTGACAATGGCTGTTCAACACATATGATAAGAAATGCCTCACTTGTTAGTGAGCTTCAAGCAACAAGTGAAGGTTTTGTCACATTTGGTGATAAGAAGAAAGGAAAAATACTTGGAATAGGTAACATTGGTAATGGCTCTTTCCCTCTTATTAAGCAAATATTACTTATTGATGGTTTGAAGTATAATTTACTTAGTATTAGTCAACTATGTGATAATAGATGTAAAGTAGAATTTAAATGTGACATTTGTACTATTCTTGATAGTGCAAGTAGCAAAACTATCTTTGTTGCAAATAGAGATGGAAATGTATATGTATTATATCTTGATGAACTTATCACAAATGATATAAAGTGCCTTGCTATTCATGATAATGATGGATATTTATGGCATAGAAGATTAGGTCATGTGAGTATGGATTTATTATAAACTTTCCTCACAAGAGCTAGTTAGAGGATTACCTAAAATGCATTTTGATAAAACTCGTCTTTGTGATGCTTGTCAATATGGAAAACAATCTAAAACATCTTTTAAACCAAAGAAAATGGTTTCCACCTCAAAACCTCTTGAACTTTTTCATATGGATTTGTTTGGACCAATGAGGACCACTAGTCTTTGTGGTAAAAGATATGCTTATGTGATTGTTGATGATTTTTCAAGATTTACATGAGTGATTTTCTTAGCTCAAAAGGATGAAACGTTTAATGAATTTGCAAAACTTTTCAAAAAGGTTCAAACTTCTCTTGAGTATAAATTGATTTCTATTAGAAGTGACAATGGAAGAGAATTTTGTAATCAAGACTTTACAAAATTTTGTGATGAATATGGTATAACTTATAACTTTTCAGCTGCTAAAACACCCCAACAAAATGGTGCTTTTGAAAGGAAATATAGAACCTCACAAGAAATGGCTAGATCAATGCTTTGTGAAAAATCTTTGCCAAAATATTTTTGAGCTGAAGTTGTAAATACTGCTTGTTATGTAATGAATAGAGTTCTCTTAAGACCTTTCACACGAAAAACACCTTTTGAACTCCTATTTGATAAAACTTCTTCAATTGTTATTTTAAAGTATTTGGTTGTAAGTGTTTTATCTCAAATACCAGTGATAATCTAGGAAAGTTTGATAGAAAATCAGATGAAGGGGTATTTCTTGGGTATTCATCAAATAAAAAGGCTTATAGAGTTTATAACAAAAGAACATTATGTGTTGAAGAAACCATACATGTAACCTTTGATGAATCTAATATTTATCTTGAAAGAAAAAATGAAGATGATGTAGGTTCTTCAATGTTTGATAATCAAACACATCACCAAGCACCCACATTAGAAGAACATGCCAAAGAAGAAGAAATAATAGAGCAAGAACAAGATGGTCAACCTAGTAATGATCAAGAACTTCCAAAGGATCTAAGATATGCAAGAGGTCATCCTAAGGAGCAAATCATTGGTGATGTCTCCCAAGGAGTTAAAACAAGGCGGTATTTTATCGACAACTTTGCTTTTTTATCTCACATTGAACCTAAAAATATTGATGATGCATTGTGTGATGAGTTTTGGATTATTGCTATGGAAGAGGAGTTAAATCAGTTTTAAAGAAATAAAGTATGGACTCTTGTCCCAAGACCTCATGATCATTCTATTATTGGTGCAAAATGGGTATTTAGGAACAAATTAAATGAATTAGGAGAAGTTGTTAGAAATAAGGCTAGGCTTGTTGCTCAAGGTTTCAACCAAGAAGAAGGCATTGATTATGATGAAACTTTTGCTCCGGTAGCTAGACTAGAATCCATAAGAATACTTTTGGCTTTTGCTTGTTTTAAAGGTTCTAAACTATTTCAAATGGATGTTAAAAGTGCATTTCTAAATGGTTTTATTGAAGAAGAAGTTTATGTAGAACAACCACCTGGTTAAGAAGTTTATGTAGAACAACCATCTAGTTTTGTTCATGAAAAATTTCCTAATCATGAAACAAGCTCCAAGAGCTTGGTATGAAAGATTAAGTGGTTTTCTTCTTTCAAAAGGATTTGCAAAAGAAAAAGTGGACACAACAATTTTTATAAAAACCTCTAGCAATAATGATATTTTACTTGTGCAAATTTATGTTGATGACATTATTTTTGGTGCTACTAACACATCCCTTTGTTGAAGAATTTTACAAATCAATGCAAAATGAATTTGAAATGAGTATGATGGGAGATTTGGAATGGATCAAGAAAAGTATACCAAAGAACTACTGAAAAGATTTGGAATGGATCAAGAAAAAGGGATAGGTACTCCAATGAGTTCATCAACTAAACTTGATAAAGATGAAAAAGGTAAAAATGTTGATGAGAAATCATATAGAGGTATGATTGGAAGTTTACTCTATCTCACAGCAAGTAGACCAGATATTATGTTTGTTGTGTGCTTATGTGCTAGATTCAATCTTGTCCTAAAGAATCTCATTTAATTTCTGTCAAAAGTATTTTTCGTTATTTGATTGATACACATGACTATGGTCTTTGGTTTTCAAAATTTTCATCTTTTAAACTTATTGGATATTTAGACGCTGATTATGCTGGATGCAAAGTTGAATGAAAGAGTACAAGTAGTCATTGTCAATTTCTTGGTAGTTGTCTTGTGTCTTGATATAGTAAAAGCAAGCATGTTTGTCTTTGTCTAATGCTGAAGCTGAATATATTGCAGCTGGTAGTTGTTGTGCTCAAATATTATGGATGCAGCATACTCTACTTGATTATGGTCTTAAATTCAATTGTGTGCCAATATTATGTGATAACACTAGTGCTATCAATGTGAGCATAAATCTCATTCAACATTCTAGGGCAAAGCATATAGAGATTAAGCATCATTTTATTCGTGATCATGTTGCTAAAAGTGACATATGCTTGGAATATATAAATACAAATGATCAAATTGCTGATATATTTTCAAAGCCTTTGGCTGAGGAAAGGTTTAATCACCTAATAAGGCTCTTAGGAATCTCAAAATTCAATTATTACTGTGTTTATTTGAGTGTGACAAAAGCAAGAAAAATTTGGATCATAATTTGGATGCATTGAGTGAAAACGAAACGTCCAAACTTAGTCAGAAAATTTTGGACAGAAAAGTTCGGACGCATGTTCGGACGCATGACAGAAAGTTCGGATGTCCGAACTTTCTAAAACTGGAGAAACAGAGAAGTTTGGACGCATGTTCGGATGCAGACAAAAAAGTTTGGTCGTCTGAACTTTGCGGTTACAACAGTTTTAAAGAAACCAAAATAGCCGTTACTCACATATTTATTATCCGAACTCTCTCTCTTTTCAAATTTCTCTCTACCCATTCACATCCAAACCTAAATCTCTCTGCAATTTCACCATGTTCACATCAGAATACTTGGATTTTTGAATTCCTAACCCTAAACACTTCTCAGATTTCACTGCTTTTCTACTAGAAAAACATCATGGTGAGAACTAAGGGAGCAAATATTGAGAAAGGCAAAGGGAAAGCAAAGGACAGAGAAGGAGGATGAATTCTCAATGAACCAAGAAGAATTAGGGTGCCTCAATCATCATCTACAACAGAAAAGTTTGTTTCTATCAAGGCTGCATCATAATTCGAAGATTGGAGCAAGAAATCAAGAAAAATCATCCCTGGAAACAAAGTGGATTTTGACAAACTCACAAATATGGGTAATTCCCTATCTTTGTTTGGTGATATTGGCTGGAGTAATTTATTGGTTATTGATGAAGAGTATTATCCCTCACTCACATATGAATTCTATGCAAATATTAAAGAAGAAAGAATTGAACATGAGGGGGACAATGTTATTCAATGGTATTCTTCTAGAGTGTCCCAAATAGAATCTGTGGAGTGAGTGATGATGGAGCAAAGTATTTCTATATGGGACAACACTGCTATATTAGAGAGCTATTTACAAATGAAATATTTGAAGGGCCTTTCACCAATGGTAGAGAGTTTAGGACCATTAAAGAAAGGGAAATCAAAGCTTTAGATGCAAGGGGAAGAGTTATGCATCATATGATAACAACCATGATTATTCCTAACTTTGGACATAAAACATTTGTGGGGAACATACATATGGTGATTATGCTTGCTTTGCATGAGCATAGGAGGTTGAATTTTGGATATATGGCACTGAAGCATATGTTTGGGGCTAGAAAGACTGACAACAAAGCTTTACCATATGGAAGACTTTTAACTAGAATCTTCAAATATTTTTGAGTCAAGCTTCCTGTTAGGGGACAAACTTTCAAAAGGGGACAGATTTATACAAATGACTCTCTCAAAAGAATGCAGTTAATTCTTGATGATGAGGGAGTATGGAGAACTAGAAGAGAAACTCCTCCAAAAAGAATGGAAGCTATAGAAAGTGAGGAAACTGAGGAAGAAGAAGAAGAGGCAGAAATATGGGCAAGAGAAATGAAAACAAAGAGAAGGCATGATTCAACAAGTGAGGGGGAGCAACCTCTCTCCAAAAGAAGACTCTTTGAAGAAAAGCCAACCTCTCAATCACATCCTAATGTTGGAGAAGGGCCTAGTGCTGAAGGGATTCCAAGAAGAGATACAATTCGAGAAGCACTGAACAATCACATAAAGGAGATGGAGAAAATGTACAAATTCTTTGAAACATTTGCTCCTATGGTGCTTGGAAAACTGGACAGTTTTGAGAATAGAGTCAAGCACATTGAGGAAATATTGATGGGAAATTCTCAAAGTGGTGAAGGTCCTTCTAGAACTCAAGAAGAAATGGATGATGATGAGAATGGTAAAGATGACAAGAAAAATGAAGAAAGCAGTGATGATGAAGATGATGATAATGATGGTGACTAAGGGGATGGGCTTGAGCAGGTCATGGAGTCACAAAGAGAAGATCAAGGAATGCAGCACGCTGGAATTAGTCAAGAAGGAGGTCAAATTGCAAGAGCTAAAATAACAACACCATATAATCCAACATTCAGCCAAGGAAGAGTCAAGCATGTTAGCCCTAAGGGCAAATCATGTAGTTATAATTAGTTTTGAATAATGACAAACATTGATGAGGAATAATGTGCTTGCATGTTGTGTGATAGGATTTATGGATTAAGAAGTATGAAGTCTCATTGCCTTGAAGCCACAATGCAAGAAAAATTCCAATATGTCTAAGTGATTGAAGATTGAAGAGTTTGTTCAAGATGATTGAAGGCTTTGAAGACATGAAGTGTAGGTTACATGTGCTTAATAGGTAAAATTTGTAAACCCTACACTCTTAAGTCTCGGAATCTATGAGTTGCAATTGTGAGCACAAAACTTAATTTAAATGGTTTCAATGGTTTTGAACTTACATAAATTATCAAGTTTTTCATCAATGGTTTTTGCACTTAAAAGGTCTTTAATGACTTATCTTTTAGGCTAGAAGGTTTTCCAACTTGTTTGAATTGATTTGAATATATTTTGACAAAGTTTAAAAAGTTCGGACGCAAAATTCGGACGCATAAGGGAAAATTCGGTCGTCCGAATTTTTTCTGCATTGTGAACAATAACACTGTTTACATGAAATTTGGACGCACCTGAAAAAATTCGGTCATTTTAAACAGTACTGTGAACAGTATACTGTGCAATGAACAGTAACACTGTTCGCGTGAACAATACGTCCAAAAAATTCGGACGCAAAATTTGGTCGTCTGAATTTTTTGAAACTAGCCGGTTTATGATTATTAAATCCAAATTTTCAAATCTATAAAAGCCATAAACTCTAGATTTTTAAAAGAACTTTTGAACATTCAAAATCCTTCAAGCTCTAACTTGTTTTACATCAAAATTATTTGAAAAGCTCTCAAATTGCCTTGTGCTCAAAGGTTGAAATTCAACATTCCAAAGGCAAGAAGTGAAGTGGTGCTAGCAATTGTATTCATCCGCCAAGATGTGTTGCTAACATTCAAACTCTTTCTTTACATTGTTGTTGTGATTGATACAAGGTTGTCAAGAGACTTAAAACTCTTGTGGAGGGTGAGCCATAGACTAGATTAATCTAGGTTGTTGTGTAAAACCCATTGGTGAGGGTGAGCCTTGGATTAGATTGGTCTAGGTTGTCTAGTGACATAAAACTCTTAGTCATAAGGGTGAACCTTGTTTATTAGATTGAAAAAAGGTTGTTGTGGTAAAACCCATTGAAGGGTGAGCCTCTTGTGTAATTGCTTGGATTAAGCATATAGTGAATTGGTTGAAATTCTTGAGTGTGGACTCAAGGTAGTGGATGTAGATCTTGGAAAGATCGAACCACTATAAATCGTGTGTTCATTTATTTATAGCTTTACTTATTTACATGCTTGTATTATTATTGTTTGTTCTTAGTTGTTGATTGATTGGTTGTGGTTTTATTATTTGATCATCTTGTCTCAACCATTAAATCACATATAAACTTAGAGCTTGTAAATTTGAAGATGAGCTTTTATTACGGCAAAGGATTTGCAAAAAGGGAAAATATTTTTGATAATTAGCCAAAGACCTAATTCACCCCCCTTAGGTCTTACAAAGCATGTTGCAGTAAAAAAGAAACCTAGAAATGACTCTCCAAAAGACTGAGCATATCTTCACTTTCAACTCTATTTACTGCTTTTATTTTTTTTGCTTAGTATGACTTATGAACACTTACTAGCTTGGTTTATGTAATTTCTCTATTTACTTCTTTAAATTTCTGCATTTTTTTTATGTGGCTTATGTAATAGTTTTTTCATGAAGCTCAATGATGAAACCTCAGTGTTGAGAGCTTCTTCTTATGATACTTTACACCCCTCCCCCCAAGCTAAATTGATGTCATACAAAGGGGAGAAAAAGTAAATTTACAGAATTATGCTATAGTTGCAATCAATCTCATTTTCATATTCCCATCTTTGAGTGATGACAAAAGGGGGAGAAAGATGTGTGCAAGAATGTGTGGCATTGTGTGAAAGAACGTGTGGCATTGTGGCATTGTGTGTGCTCATATCTGCAAGAATGTGTGGCATTGTATTGTGAAAATTTGGCACATTGTGGCATATTTGGCTGTATTTCAGCATTCGAAACTTAAACTGAAAGAGTCATAATATGTGAGGATAGAGTTCATAAGTTTGGACTTAACATTTGGATGCAAACCAAAAGTTTGGACGCATCAAAACCTTGTTTGCCAAAAAAATTTTTTGTTGTTCAAATTTTTTTAAAATTGTTTTAATCCTTCCTATCATATTTGAACAACCTTAGAAAGGCTTATTTTCAAATATTACAGCCTTCATCTCACATATTTTAAAGTTTGGACTAGATATTTTAAAGTTCGGATGAATATTTTGAAATTCGGATGCATTCATAGTTTGTTATCAAAAAGTGCTCTTTGTTGTTCAAATTGATTCAAATATGTTTTAATCTCTTCTATTATGTTTGAACAACCTTAGGAAAGCTTATTTACAAAATTTGGAGCTTTCATTTCATTTATTTTATTGTTTGGACTTGATATGCCAGAATTCGGATGTTTAGTATCTCAAGTCTAAATTTATTGAAAAATGAGCACAATCTAAGGGGGAGCATTGTTAATCTTTTCTGACCTTTAATACCTCTCTTAGAAGTTTCCTAAATACTTAAATACTATATCTTCTATCCCAGTTGATTGTTGGAAGGAAGAAGGTAAATGGAGGTCGGTTGGGTCATAGGCTCATATTGAGCCTTTTGAATGTCAATATGCTAAATTTGTTATTATCTATCATTGACATCAATACTTCTTTGTACTACATTGTTTAAATCCATCACATTTTACATCAAAATTTGTCATCATCAAAAAAGGGGGAGATTGTTAGCCCTAAGGGCAAATCACGTAGTTATGATTAGTTTGATTAATGGCAAACATTGATAAGGACTAATATGCTTGTATGTTGTGTGATAGGATTTGTGGATTAAGAAGTATGAAGTCTCATTGCCTTGAAGCCACAATGCAAGAACAAAGGATAATAATTTACTAATATATGTAAACATAAATCTTTAAATATTAATCACTAGAGAGGTTTCAGGTTGGAAAATAAATTATTCCAAGGGCAAATATTAAGAATTAAACCCTATAGTTTCAATGTTATTAAAGAAAAAGTATAAGGGTAAGAAATGAATATGAGTATGACATTAAAATTGAAAATCTTCAATAATTTTTTTTACTTTTATTAAATATATTATTGCAATTTTGAGAGTCTTTGATATTGCATTATAACTATATGGGGGTTACATAGAAACAATTAATTTAGACGAGTTTGTTGTGAGATAAGTTTAACATAGAAAACCTGAAGAATTAAAGATATATATATATATATATATATATATATATATATATATATATATATATAGAGAGAGAGAGAGAGAGAGAGAGAGAGAGGGAGAGAATTTACTAAAAAAAGAGTATTAAAGAGAAAGACTTTATTGTCATAATCAATTATCAAATTATTTTTCTGTTCTTTTACTAAGTGCAATTATTAAGTTTGTGTGTGTCTATATATATATATATATGTGTGTGTGTGTGTGTCTCAAATAACAACTTAATTATATGTTCACAAATTTTAAAAAAATAAAACGGGTTTAAAATTTTCAAAAAATATTATTTGAAGAGTAAAAACAAAAAATACTACTTCCTTTATTTCAAAATATAAGATATTTTAATTATTTTTTTCCTTCTAAAAAAATATAGCCTTTTACAAATTTTAAGGATTATTTTTTTAAAGTTACTCTTATTAGAAATATAATTGTCTCATAATAGAATAGTGATGGTAGTAGCTAGTTGTTGGTAGGATAAAAAGAGCTATGAGAACTTATATTACTTTTAGAATTTTTAGTATCTCTAATTTAATTTAATAAAAAATATTTGAGAGTTATATAGATTATAATAAAAATTACATAAAGAGGATAGTAAAACAAACAAATTAATAGGAGAGGTATTTATAATTTAAAATTTCCAAAAAATAAACTAAAAAATTTTATCACATGTGAATGCACGTGAACAATGCTAGTTACCTTAAATGTGACAAGTACGAGTAACAAGAATAAGCAATGCTTTATATAACCTTATAAGAATATCATTATTTTGGTTAAAAGAACATTGATGAAATGTTCTTTGCAACCTACCTTTATGGATATCTATGTAAATAGTACAAGATATTACAATTAAGACCCCTTCATTTGAAATTCAAAATATAAAATTGTCCAAAGATCTCATGCATCCATTTGCCAAATTTTGCAAATAAATATCTATATATGAGAGTAAGAAACATTGTTTGCTTGCACTGACCTTGTGATATATAAATAAACAATGATGCTTCTCAAAACAAAATGAAGAAACAACATTATGGAAATTTAGACATGCCATTAGAGGAAGCAACTTTAGTCATACATAGATTTTCATTATCTTACAAACTTGGATTATCAAAATTTATGGAAACATTTAAATATATGTGTAAACCACTTCAGTAAGATCCATTTAAAAATCTTTAAATATTTATGTGTATACCTCTTCGGTAAGATCCATTTAAAAATTGCATTTTGTTTATCCAATAAAAAATAAGTCTAAATCAAAATGAGTTCCAATGTCATTAATATTACAAAAGGATCCTTCTTTAAAATTTTTTAAAAAATATTTAATTCACAAAAGGTGCCCTATAAGTGCAAAATTGAGGAAAAAAGTTAAACTTTGCCGTTCAACATTAGTAAATAAATCATACTGATCTCAATGAACTATATTATTATGCACTAATATAGGTTTACTCTAGTAACTGAACAAAATTTAGACATAAATTTAACAACAAATAGATCATTTCTTTATACCATCATACCAAATATGGAGTCAAATTTGTTCATGACTTATGAAAATATAATTTGATCATCCCATGCTAAAATTAATGTTAGCATATCACAAATATACAATCAATAGAAATTGTGGCAAATCATGAAGTTATGATTAGTTTTGATTAATGACAAACATTGATGAGGACTAATCTTTATGTCATTTGTGTGATAGGATTGTTGGATTAAGAAGTATGAAGTCTCATTGCCTTGAAGCCAAAATGCAAGAACAACTCCAATATGTCAAAGTGATTGAAGATTGAAGAGTTTGTTCAAGATGATTGAAGACTTTGAAGACATGAAGTGTAGGTTACATGTGCTTAATAGGTATATCTTTTGTAAACCCTACACTTGTTTGTCTTGGAATTTGTTGAATGCATAAGAGAGCACAAAACTTGTTTTTGAATCTTAAATGGCTTTGAATGAATTTTTGATTAATAAGTGTGTTATTGAGTCTTAAATTATTTTGAGTAAACTTTGTATGATCAAAGAGTTTTGGTAACAGTTTTTGAATTTAAAAGTGTCTAATAACTTATCTGTAAGACCTAAGAGGGGGGGTGAATTAGGTCTTTGGCTAATTATCGAAATCTTTTTCTTGTTTTGCAAATCCTTTGCCTTAATAAAAGCTCTTCTTTAATTTCACAAACTTCAAGTTTATATGTGATGTGATGGTTAAGATAAGATCATCAAACAATAAAACTACAACCAATCAATCAACAACTATGAATAAGTAATAATAACAAGAGCATGTAAATAAATAAAACTATAAGGAATGAACACACAATTTATAGTGGTTCGATCTCTCTAAGATCTACATCCACTACCTTGAGTCCACACTCAAGGATTTCAACCAATCCACTATATGCTCAAGTTCAACAATTACATAAGAGGCTAACCACACTATGATTTTACACTCACAACCTCTTCTAGTAATTATACAAACAAGGTTCACCCTTCCACAAGGATTTTATATCTAAAGACAACCTCAAGACTAATCTAATCCAAGGCTCACCCTCACACGGGTTTTACACTACAACCTTGATTAATCTAGTCTATGGCTCACCCTTCCACAAAAGGGTTTTATGTCACAAGATAACCTTGCAAATGAGCTAATAGAAAATAACACAATTTAATAAGGAGATAAGAATGTGTAGATGTTACCACTTGTAGGTAGAGTTTACACAATATTGCACCTTTACACTTTGCCTTTGGAATCTTGAATGTACACCTTTGAGCACAAGGCAATTTGAGAGCTTTTGATATAATTTGATGTAAAACAAGTTAGAGCATGTAAGATTTGTTAAGTTCAAAGTTCTACTAAAAAATCTGGAGTTTATAGCTTTTATAGAATTTAAAAATCAGTTAAAACAGACCATAAAACGGCTAGTAACTGGCTATTTTTCGAAAAATACTGTTCATGTGAATAGTGGTACTGTACACGCACTGTTCATGTGAATAGTGGTACTGTTCACGCACTATTCATGCACCGTCACAAAAATTCGGACGACCGAATTTTCAAGCTTCGTCCGAATCTTCGTCCGAATTTCTCTCGGAAAAACGATGCAAGCATTGCTCATGTGAACAGTAATCACTGTTCATGCACTATTCACAAAATTCGGACGACCGAATTTTTCTCCGTGCGTCCGAATCTTCTTCCGAATTTCTCTGGAAGAATAGTAGGTACTGTTCACGTGAATAGTGTTACTGTTCACAAGTCTTTAAGATAAGTTGTCACAAGTCTTTAAGATAAGACATTAACCAATCATTTTAAACTATGCAATTTGAGTCGTTCTATAAAAGAGAATTCAAAAGACGTTTTTCTTCAAAATGATCTTGAGAGAATTCTTTTTATCATAGCATGTGATGTTTATGACTTTGGACCGGAAATATTTTTGAAGAAGAATTTTCACAAAGCATGGACCTAGCCAATTTTTACAAAGTTCAAATTTTCTTTTCAATAACACCATTTTATTGTGAAGTTTTTGCAGTTGAAACAATTATATGAAATTCAATTTTCAAAGAAAATTTTGTAAAGACTTTGTTGTAAAATTCTCCCATTGACACTTGTAATAGAAATCAATTGCACTCAAGGGAGGTTTGAACCTTTTTCAGTAGTTTTTCAAACTTATGAAACACTTCATCTTTTTGAGCAAAGAAGAATGCTAAAGTGAATATTGAGAAATCATCACCTACTAGTAAAGCATACTTCAAGTCATCAATACTAGAGTTCCTTATAAGTCCAAATCAATCCATATGAACATGCTCAAGATGTTTTGAGGTCTAAATGAATTTTCATGTGTTTGAAAGATTCTTTTGTTTGTTTTTCATATGGACAAGTATCTCAAAAACAGTTTTCTCAAAACACATTTTTAGCAATCCTCTAACTAAACCTTGATAGGAAGGTTTATTCAACAAATCCATGTTCACGTGACCAAATCTTCTATGCCAAGAAAATCCATTATCATAAGCCACAATACATTCATGATTATCAAGATAAAACACACATTGAAACATTTTGTGAGTAATTGACCAAAATCACAAAATATCATTTTGTCATACAAATTCGGACGACCGAACTTATGGTCTTCAAGTCCGAATATTTTGTAAAGTTTCATAAAGATGTTTTTAACCAAGCAAATGCATAGATATTCACTCATAGATATTTTAATCATTTCATGATGACATATAATCAATTTCAAGAACATATAAACCATGAATTCAATCTCATATCATCAATGTTACCTAATCAACTTTAGAGAAAAAAATTTACAAGTCATGGTTGGCAAATTTTCAAATCTTAAAAAAAAGGATTCTCAAATGAAACTTTGCATGTTGGCATTTAACTTCTTATTCATTGTCACACAATTGGATAATGATAAGCAAGTTATAGTACAAATAAGCAATAAGTAACATTTGTTTAAAAAGAAGAGAGGAACCTTTACCAACATTTGTTACTCCAAGAATTCTTCCTTTATTCAAAAACAAATCCTTCATTGGTTGCTTTGACCTTGATTATGAATGAGGTGTTTTCCTTTATTCTTTAAGCTAACATCATCAATGTGCCGGTTAGTGGTGCTTGAGTTTGAATTAAAATGTTCCTGCAATAAAGGAGAGGAAGTATCCTTTGGTACCCATACTTTCTTGGGTCCATGGGGGTTAGTAATAGTTTGCTTAACTCTCCAAATGGTTTTTACACCATTCTCTACTTTTCTTTTAACATAACATTTGGTGACTTTATGTCCATGTTTTCCACAATAAGTACAACAAGTATGATGCATGGAAGTAGAAGTAGCTCTAACAAAGAAGTTGTTATATTTAGGCACATTATTGACATAATTGTAACCAAGACCATTTTTAACAAGAGAAGATCTTTGAGGTCCAATTAGTTTGTCAAGATTGTCTCTTCCATTTGTAAATTCTTCAACACATAATGTAAGATCATCAACTTTCTTTTTCAAGATTTCATGATCACTAAGCATTTTTTCAAGAGAAGAAACTTTTTGTACAAAGAGATTTATTTTCAAGAGATATGTTATGTAAAGAAACATTCAAAACTTCTTTTTCAATATTCAAGCATTCAATAGAATCAAGAAGCTTTTTTATTTTCACAAAATAATTTTGAATTTTCATTCAATAAATCATTAATTTTAGTTTTCATTTCCTTATTCCTTTTTGAAACCCTTTTTAATTCTTCATACAATTCAACAAGTAGTTCACTAGGATCATCTACAATATCAACATCATCATCACAACAAGTAGAGGTAGAAGGAGTGGATTGTACCTCATCATTTATTGCCATGAAGCACACATTTGCTCTTTCTTCTTCATGAGTGATTTGAAGTAGTTTCCACATTTCATGAGCGGAATCACATTCCATCACTCTATTGTATTCATTGACGAGCAACGCACAACAAAGAATGTTCATTGCTTGGTAGTTTAATGTCATCTTTCTTGAATCGCTCTCATCATAGTCCTCCATAGGCTTTGGTTCCCTTGTAACTCCATCGGCTTTTAATCTCAATGGCACATAGGGACCTTTCTCAATAATATTCCACAATTCATAGTTAATAGAACAAATGTATATCTCAATCCTAGACTTCCAAAAAATATAATTAGAACCATCAAACAATGGAGGTCTAGTAGTGGAGGAACCTTCCGTATAAGGCAAATTTGATAAACTAGCCATATGATCTTTACTTCTAGGTTGTTAGACCTTAACAAGAAGACCTTGCTCTGATACCAATTGTAAGACCTAAGAGGGGGGTGAATTAGGTCTTTGGCTAATTATCGAAATCTTTTTCTTGTTTTGCAAATCCTTTGCCTTAATAAAAGCTCTTCTTTAATTTCACAAACTTCAAGTTTATATGTGATGTGATGGTTAAGATAAGATCATCAAACAATAAAACTACAACCAATCAATCAACAACTATGAATAAGTAATAATAACAAGAGCATGTAAATAAATAAAACTATAAGGAATGAACACACAATTTATAGTGGTTCGATCTCTCTAAGATCTACATCCACTACCTTGAGTCCACACTCAAGGATTTCAACCAATCCACTATATGCTCAAGTTCAACAATTACATAAGAGGCTAACCACACTATGGTTTTACACTCACAACCTCTTCTAGTAATTATACAAACAAGGTTCACCCTTCCACAAGGATTTTATATCTAAAGACAACCTCAAGACTAATCTAATCCAAGGCTCACCCTCACACGGGTTTTACACTACAACCTTGATTAATCTAGTCTATGGCTCACCCTTCCACAAAAGGGTTTTATGTCACAAGATAACCTTGCAAATGAGCTAATAGAAAATAACACAATTTAATAAGGAGATAAGAATGTGTAGATGTTACCACTTGTAGGTAGAGTTTACACAATATTGCACCTTTACACTTTGCCTTTGGAATCTTGAATGTACACCTTTGAGCACAAGGCAATTTGAGAGCTTTTGATATAATTTGATGTAAAACAAGTTAGAGCATGTAAGATTTGTTAAGTTCAAAGTTCTACTAAAAAATCTGGAGTTTATAGCTTTTATAGAATTTAAAAATCAGTTAAAACAGCCATAAAACGGCTAGTAACGGCTATTTTCAGAAAATACTGTTCATGTGAATAGTGGTACTGTACACGCACTGTTCATGTGAATAGTGGTACTGTTCACGCACTATTCATGCACCGTCACAAAAATTCGGACGACCGAATTTTCAAGCTTCGTCCGAATCTTCGTCCGAATTTCTCTGGAAAACAGTCGGCACTGTTCATGTGAACAGTAATCACTGTTCATGCACTATTCACAAAATTCGGACGACCGAATTTTTCTCCGTGCGTCCGAATCTTCTTCCGAATTTCTCTGGAAGAATAGTAGGTACTGTTCACGTGAATAGTGTTACTGTTCACAAGTCTTTAAGATAAGTTGTCACAAGTCTTTAAGATAAGACATTAACCAATCATTTTAAACTATGCAATTTGAGTCGTTCTATAAAAGAGAATTCAAAAGACGTTTTTCTTCAAAATGATCTTGAGAGAATTCTTTTTATCATAGCATGTGATGTTTATGACTTTGGACCGGAAATATTTTTGAAGAAGAATTTTCACAAAGCATGGACCTAGCCAATCTTCTTCCGAATTTCTCTGGAAGAATAGTAGGTAATGTTCACGTGAATAGTGTTACTGTTCACGTGAATAGTATTACTGTTCACAGTGCAGAAAAATTTCGGATGACCGAATTTGCATCCGAATTTTTCAAACTTTGTCAAAACATGTTTAAATCAATTCAAACAAGTTGGAAAACATTCTAGCCTTAAAGATAAGTCATTAAAGACCTTTTATGTACCAAAACCATTTATGAAAACTTGATAATTTAGGTAACTTCAAAACCATTGAAGACATTTAAATCAAGTTTTGTGCTCTCAATTGCAACTCATAGATTCCAAGGCTTAAGAGTGTAGGGTTTACAAAGTTTACCTATTAAACACATGCAACCTACACTTCATGTCTTCAAAGCCTTCTAACATCTTGAACAAACTCTTAAATCTTCAATCACTTTGACATATTGGAGTTGTTCTTGCATTCTAACTTCAAGGCAATGAGACTTCATACTTCTTAGTTCATAAATCCTATCACACAACATACAAGCATATTAGTCCTCATCAATATTTGTCATTAATCAAAACTAATCATAACTACATGATTTGCCCTTAGGGCTAACATTATCTATTCATACAAAATGTTTTCAAACTTATTGAGGTTGAATTTCAAATGATTTCACAAAGTTTGAACAGTTCGGATGCAAGTTCGGATGTCCAAACTTTGAAAATGGCTAATGTACTTCCAAAGAAATTCGGACGCAAGTTCGGATGCAAAGAAAATAATTCGGTCGTCCAATATTTCCTTGCCAGTATGGTTACTATTTTTCCAGAGAAATTTGGACGCAAGTTCGGTTGCACTGGACAAAATTCGGTCGTCCAAATTTTTTTCCAGACAGCATGTAACAGTAAAGTTCAGATGACAGTTCAGACGCACAAGAAAAAAATCGATCGTCTGAACTCTTCTGATACTAGTCGTTTTATGACTGTTAAAATATATTTTTGAAAATCTATAAAGGTCATAAAATCCAGATGTTTTGATAGTTTTGAATCTCGGAGAAATCTTAATATTCTAAAATCTTTTGCAAACATCAAAGCTCTCTTTTGTCTTGTGCTTACAAGTGATCATTCAAGATTCCAAAGACAACAAAGTGAAGTGGTGCATCATTGTGTAATTATCTTCCAAGAAGTGGTAATATCACATTCATTCTCTATTTAATTTTGTTTTCTACTAAGCTCATTACAAGGTTTTCTTGTAAACATAAAATCCTTCAGGTAAGGGTGATCCTTGAAATTTTGATTCAAGGTTGTTTGTAGATATAAAATCCTTCTAGTAGGGCGAGCCTTGTGTGTAGAATTACTAAAGAGGTTGTTGGTGTAAAACCATTGTGTGGTGAGCTTCTTATGTAATTATTGAACTTGAGCATTGTTCATAGATTGTTTATTGCTTTGTCATTGATTTAATTATTCTCTCATTGAAACAAGTAATCATAATATGATCTAACTCAATTTATAAAAGGAAATAGTTTTCAAAAATTATCCAAAGACCTAATTCACCCTCCCTTAGGTCTTTCAATTGGTACAAGAGTAAGGGCTTCTTTGTGTGGTTTTACAATCTAAAAGTTAAGATCTTATGGCTAATATTTCAAAGTTACCTTAGTTGAAAGGATCTTCCATAAATAGAGTACCTTTGTTTGATGGAACAGATTATACATTTTGGAAATCTGGAGTCAAGATATATATTTGCTCTATTAACTTTGATTTATGGAACATTGTTGATAAAGGTCCTTACATACCAATGAAAATGAGAGTTGATGGTGTGACTTAGAGCCAAAGCCTATAGATGAATTTGATGAGAATGATTCAAAGAAAATGACATTGAATTATCAAGCCATCAACATTTTAAGCTGTGGACTAGATGTAACTGAATATAATCGAGTTAGTGGATGTGACACTGCTCATGATATGTGGAGATTACTTCAAGTAACACATGAAGGTACAAACCAAGTAAAAAAGTCAAAGCTTGCTATGCTAGTAAGGGATTATGAGCTATTCACCATGAAGCAAGGTGAGAATATTAGTGATATGTTAACAATGCCTCATACTTGTTGTACATATTGTGGCAGGCATGGACACAAAGTTTGAAAATGTTATGTGAGAAGAAAAATAGAAAGTGATGTTAAAACTATTTGGAGAGTTAAAGAAATTTTTACTAACCCCCTTGGACCCAAGAAAATATGGGTACCAAAAGTCACTTTCTCAAATTTGGTGTAGGTTCATTTTGCTTTAAGATCAAGTGCCACTAAGTGGTTTCTTGACAGTGGCTGTTCAAGACACATGATAGAAAATGCCTCACTTGTTAGTAAACTTCAAGCAACAAGTGAAGGTTTTGTCACATTTGGTGACAAGAAGAAGGGAAGAGTACTTGGAATCGGTAACATTGGTAAAGGTTCTTTCCCTCTCATTAAGCAAGTATTACTTTTGATGGTTTGAAGTATAATCTACTTAGTATTAGTCAATTATGCTATAATGAATGTAAAGTAGAATTTAACTGTGACATTTGTACTATTTTTGATAGTGCAAGTAGCAAAACTATCTTTGTTGCAAATAGAGATGGAAATGTATACGTATTATATCTTGATGAACTCATTACAAATGATATCAAGTGTTTTGCCATTCATGTTAATGATGGATACTTATGGCATAGAAGATTAGGTCATGTATGGATTTATTGAATAAACTTTCCACACAAGTGTTAGTTAAAGGATTACCTAAAATGCATTTTGATAAAACTCGTCTTTGTGATTCTTGTCAATATGGAAAACAATCAAAAAAATCTTTTAAACCAAAAAAAAAATGGTTTCTACCTCAAAACCTCTTGAACTTGTTCATATGGACTTGTTTGGATCAATGAGGACTACTAGTCTTGGTGGTAAAAGATATACTTATGTGATTGTTGATGATTCCTCTAGATTTACATGGGTGATCTTCTTAGCCCAAAAAGATGAAACGTTTCATGAATTTGTAAAAATTTTCAAAAAGGTTCAAATCTCCCTTGAGTATATACTAATCTCTATTAGAAGTGACAATGAAAGAGAATTTTGCAATCAAGACTTTACAAAAGTTTGTGATGAATATGGTATAAATCATAAATTTTCAGCTGCTAAAACACCCCAACAAAATGGTGTTGTTGAAATGAAAAATAGAAACTTACAAGAAATGGCTAGATCAATGCTTTGTAAAAATTGTTTGCCAAAATATTTTCATAGCTTCGAATCTAAGACCCGAATCGAATGATCATTTCACATTGACAAATTTGAAAATAGCACTTTTTCTGAAGTTTACAATGCAAATTTCAGATACCCAGAGTGTGGAAGGGAGGAGAAAGTACGGGAATAAATTGACGGGTGTCAATCGTTCTGTTGTTCTCTTTTCTGCGTTACCGTTTTACTACGGACGAAAAAAGTGATAAATGTTAAGCACAAATTAGTTTCCTTTACAGGTAATCCTCAAAAAAAAAATTCCATTACAGGTAAAGTTTCCATGGTTTTTGTTAAGAGATTATGGTTCCAAATATCACAAAAAATGTTTATATTTTGATTTATATTACTAAATTTTATTTTTATCTTTTGATGCCGTTGATTATTTTCGTGCTTCTTTTTATGCTACTCACTTGGTGGAATTTAGTGAGAAATGACAAGTACTAATATAAAGTGATTTTTCAAGTGTATAATTATTATTCACATGTGTAGACATGTTATTGTTGGATTTTAACATGAAAATGATAAAATGGTATGAAAATGTGCACAAAAATAATTAAATTACATGAGAAAATAAAAATAAAATTTAGTGTAATAAACCTAAATAAGGCCATTACGTGTGGTACACATATTATTTTTTGTTAAATTTTACATTAAAAAATGACATAATAGTATAAAAAAGTATACAAAAATAATTCACTGACATGAATAGATAGAAATAAAATTTTGTACGATAAACTAAAATAAGGCTTTTAGTACAGTAGGCGTGTCTTTTTCATTAGATCCTGCCGTAAAAAATAATAAAATGATTAGGAAATGTGGATAAAAATAGTCTAGTAGTCTAAAAAGATGAAAATGAAATTTAGTGACATAAGTCGAAGTCGTTCATTGTTTTAAAGGCATTTAAAAATTTATTTTCATTTTTTGTTATTCATGAAAAAAAAATGTTTCTATGGATTTCATTATATTTTACATCATCGTAAAATGCAATTCTCCTTGTCTGTTCTTAAGACAACATATGTGACCTTTTAGCTGTCTGTCAAGCAATTTGGACTTTCGAGTAAAATATGGAAAGTGGACTTTGAACTGCGAAGGACAAACATTAAGACAACTTATGTGACCTTTTATCTTTACAGGATCTTTGATATTAATATGATCTTTAGTGGTATTAAACGGGTCAGTTCGCTCCGATCTGCTTCGGTCCGTTGCGGGTTATTCCTTGAACGGGCCAAAACAGGTTGGCCCTTGTGAATACTAAGTGCTATACCTAGACCAGTGAAAGCCACCTTTAGAGTCTCACATCTCTGGTTTGGTCTTGGGCTAAGGATGATAGGTGGCCTAGTAAGGACACTAGAGGTTTAAGGAGTGGGCAATGTGATACCCTAAAGATCCAGCATGGATGGTGCAAAAGAATTATGATTTGTATGTAAGCATGGACCGAAGTATCCATCGTCAACTTGGGATATTCATTTTGACATAGCAATAACGGTTGCCAAGTAGTTGGCTGTGAGTACTACTAGACCCATGAGTTATACACTCGAGCCCACGGGTATGGGGGCGTGACATTATGGTATCATAGTAGTTACAGGATGTGTGAGAACTAAGTGCTACACAGTGTGCGGTAAAAGTAACCTCTAGAGTTTCACACCCCTGATTTTGGTCATGGGCTAAAGACGATAGGGTGTCTCACACTCATGGTCTAGTAATAGGCTAATGACAATAGAATGCCTAGAGGGGATGCTAGGACCTTAAGAGGTGGTGAATGTGATACCCTAAACATCCCACATGAATTGAGCAGAAGAATTGTGATCTATATATGAGCATGAGCCTAAGTACCTATAGTCAACTTGGGATGTCCATTTTGGCATAGCAAGAATGGTTGCCAAGTAGTTAGTCGTGGGTATTGCAAGGCCCATGAGTCGCGTACTAGTGTCTACGAGCATGGGGTGTGACATTAAAATATGATACCCTAAGATGCCACATGGATTGCACAGAAGAATTATGATCTGTATATGAGGATGAGCCTATGTATCCACAGTCAACTTGAGATATTGATTTTGGCATAGCGAGGACGGTTGTCAAATAGTTGGCCATAGGTGTTGCTAGGTCCATGAGTCATGTGCTGGGGCTCTCGGGCATGGGGTGTGATATCATAGTATCAGATAGTTACAAGACGTTTAAGGACTAAGTGATATACCGTGCACGGAGAGAACCACCTCTATAGTTTCATACCTTTGGCTTTGTTCTAGGCTAAGGACGATAGGATGCCTGGCGGGGACACTAGATTCTTAAGAGGGATGAATGTGATACTCCAAAGATCCTACAAGGATTGCGTAGAAGAATTTTAATCTGTATATAATTATGGACCTAAGTATCCATTGTCAACTTGGGATATTAATTTTGGTAAGAAAGAACGGTTGCCAAGTAGTTGGCAATGCATGCTGCTAGGCCCATGAGTCGTGCGCTTGGGCATGAGGTGTGACATTAGAATATGATACCATAATGATCCCACATATATATATATATATATATATATATATATATATATATATATATATATATATATATATATATATATATATATATATATAAGGATGGACTTTATTATCCATAGTCAACTTCAAATATTCATTTTGGTATAGCAAGGATAGTTGTCAATAGCACTCTGTCTCGTTTGCCCAGTGAATTAGGCGAGTTTAGACCTGAATAATCCAAGCCTATTTAAATACGGGCGTCACCATTCCGCTTCGTTAGGCCCGTGGGTAAAAAGGCCTAGCCCGCAAGCCACCTATCTACGAATATAGACTGGGCATATTACGGCCCACCAATAAATGAGCCCGCTTTGCAGCAGGCCTACCCGTTTGACACTACTAGTTGCCAAGTAGTTGGTCGTGGGTGTTGCTAGGTCTATGAGTAGCGCTCAGGTTAACGAGCATGAGGCGTGACATTCTGGTATCAGACAGTTATTGAACGTGTAAAAATTAAGTGCTATACCATGGGAGGTGGGAGCCACCTCTAAAGTCTTACACCCCCTGGTTTGGTCTTTGGCTAAGGACCTTAGAACCTTAAGGGAGGTGAATGTGATATCTAGAGATTCCACATGGATTGTGAGGACAAAGACCCCAAAGGCCCATGAGTTGCAGAATTGGAAAAAGTTCGTAGCAGAATTGGAGCTGTGAGAAAATTTATTTGCCACTCACATTTTCTGTATCCTTTGTAAATAAACTGTGGAATTTATCATTGAACATTTTGCCACAATATTTCCACACAAACGGGATCATTGGGGAACACTTTTTTTACATTTGTAAAATATTTTGATGATAGAATTCTACAACTGATGAAAACTGTAGTATATTTTATACCACATTTTATTTAATAAAGGTTTTTGTTATAAATAGTTTTGCAACTATTTATATCTTTCTCAAAAATTGAATATGTATGGTACTATTATATGTTTGACATATAGCGAAAACTGTTGTAAGCATCAAATTAAATCTCATCTTCAATTGCATTTTGCTTTTATAACTGGCATAATCAATCAAATTACATAACCATTCCAAAAGCATCCAATACCAACAAGCAAATATCCTTTCATTGAAAATTTCAACAACAAATAGTTGAACACAACCAAGGGAGACAATTCCCAAAGACTTACAATATCAACAAGCAAACTTCTATCTATTCGTGATTTCAACAACAACAATTCAACTATAAGTACTTTTCACTACATACAATATTGAAATTCTCATATAGTTTAATCTAACCTACTATTATCTAGCACAGAATGGTCATGAAGCATTAGTAAATGAGATGCTAAACTGCTAATGAGGCAATATTCCAAGATGAAAATGAACCTTCAATGATGTTTAATTTAAACCTCCATTTGGATCCTCTTTAACTTGAAAAAGACAAATACAAATAGAGATAGAATAAGTAAATTGACATGCATTCAGCAGATCATATAATCAAAATGGACAATAGATAAATCAATTTTTTTTATTATAAAGGGCTGCAAAACATACTTAAGAACTAAAAAAACTATGACAACCATATTAAGCATTCTACACTTAAGCATACACAATCACTTGCATAATTGAAAATAAGGATAACTTATGATTGCTCGAAATAAAAATATAAGTATACTATTTGATTTCTTACTAAGCCATATGAAAGTGATTTATAGGCAACAAAAAATTCAAAATGAGATAAGCAATGTTATTTCTCACTATTTAAATATACTATGGTTAATAAAGGTCAGTTTTTGCCTCAGTTATGAAATCTTTGCGGCAAATAATTATTTTTTACTACAAATTCAATAAACTATGGCAAAGATAACCTTTAATCCCTCTAAATCTCCAATTGTCTTTTTCTTTTTCTTTTTTGAAGTTGCCAAAATATTTAATTATCTAATTATTGAAAAAGAAAAAGAGAGATTCTCCTAAATCTATCATAATGGCTAGAGCCCTTAGGAATTAGTGTAACAATTTGTTTGAAGCTGTTGGAAACTATTATTGAAAGCAACAAATGCAGCTGATCATATAGTTGAAGATGCAGTGAAGTTGCAGGTTGTGGGAGTCATAAAATGATTTAGCTGACATGGTAGACAACTGTTTGCCAACTAGATAAATGGATGCCACTGGGATGCCAACTGGAGCAATTGAGATTCGGTGTTGTCATGGACTGTATTTAGTTTTAATTTATTATTTATGTAGTTTTGCTTTAGCGTAAGAAAGCAGCTACTTACTTTTGTATAAAAGCCATTTTGTACATATTTTTGGTTAATAAGAAGAATTCTAGATTTTCCCTTCACTGCAATATTTCTTTCTAGTATTTCTCTTCTTTGACTTCATGGTTTTTTCTCTACTTAATCTCATTGAGTATAACATTATGTTCATCAATTGACTAAATTTTAACATGGTATCAGAGCATAATGTCTGCTTCTGCTACTAGTTTCGGTTGATCTGTAGTTTGTTTCATCATTTGATTTGTTTTTTTGTAAATTTGGTATGATAACAATGGCGGCACATCCTAAGGGCAAATCATGTAATTTTGATTAATGACAAATATTGATGAGAACTAACATGTTTATATTGTGTGATAGGATTTGTGAAGAAAGAAGTTTGAAGTCTCACTGCCTTCAAGCCAAAGAGCAAGAACAACCTCAATAAGCTATGAGTTTTTTTTTTTTTTGAGGTTTATTCAAAGATGAACTCAAGGCATTGAAGACTTGAAATGTAAAGTAGGTGTGATGATAGGTAATATCTATGTAAACTCTACATTTGTATGTCTTGGAGTCTATTGAATGCATAAGAGAGCATAAAATTGGTTTCTTATTTTTAAAAGGTTTTTGAATGAATTCTTAGTAAATGTGATTTTGTGTCCTAAAAGTTTTTAAATAAACTATATATGATCAAAGGAATTTGATTTTGGTTTTCAAACTGATATCTGTCTAAATAAGTTTTCTATATATACCAAATGTATTTCAAATACTTGGAAGATTAACTTCAAATGATTTTACAAAGTTTGAACATAATTCCATGAAATTCGGTCGTCCGAATTTGGTAGCAAAAGTTTGCTACTGTTCTTCCAGAGAAATTCGGAAGAAGATTCGGACGCATGAAGAAAAATTTGGTCGTCCGAATTTTGGTCTTCAGCATGGTCACTGTTCTTCCAGAGAAATTCGGACGAAGATTCGGATGAAGCAGGAAGAATTTGGTCGTCCGAAAAATTCGGACGCAGAATTTGGTCGTCCGAATTTCCTGAAAATATCCGTTAACTAGCCGTTTTATAGCCGTTTCAACTGATTTTCAAATTCTATAAAAGCTATAAACGTGCAATCTTTTGGAAGATCTGAATCCTTGAATATTCTATGCTTTCTAAAGTCCATTACAAACATTTCTCAAGCTCTCTTATGTCTTGTGCATTCAATTGATCAATCCAAAGACATCAAAGTGTGAAGGTGCAACTTTGTGTAAATTTACCAACAAGTGGTAACATCTACACACTCATCTTTACTTATTAAATTTTGTTGATCTACTAGCTCTAGCAAGGTTATCTTGATAACATAAAACCTTTTAGATAAGGGTGATCCTTGAAGTTGTGATTCAAGGTTGTTTGAGATATAAAACCATAGTGTGGTGAGCCTTGTTTGTAAAAATTACTAGAAGAGGTTGTAAGTGTAAAACCATAGTGTGGTGAGCCTCTCTTTTAATCTGTGAACTTGAGCACATAGTAGAGTATTTGAAATCCTTAAGTGTAGGCTTATGGTAGTGGAGGTAGATCTTGAGGATCGAACCACTATAAATTGCTTGTGTTCATTGTTCTACATTTCTTATATTGCTTTGTCATAAGTTGTTTCTCTTTTGTCCATATCATCTGTTATTGATCTATACATCTAAAAGGTTTGAATTTGCAAAAATTATCCAAATACCTAATTCACCCCCCTCTTAGGTATTTCACCACGCTTTAAAATAAACATGCCTAGACAGTCTCTAAAGTGGGATGTTACAGAGTTTATGTAAATATTAATATTTTGTTGCATAATAATAACTTTGTAACCTTTTTGTACTTGAAATTTCTCATTTTCATGTTGATTTGGTCTTGATTTTTCTCATTTTTTGTTGACAAATTTAATTTTTCACCCTTTTGATTGAGTGAAGAATTTGTGGTTGTGTTCACAGGTTTAGAAACGACTTTTGATTGGAAAATAGAGAAATTTTAAAGAAGAACAACTCTTTTATTGACTGGATTTTGGTGGTGCATGGATTATGTTAGCCCTAAGAGCAAATCATGAAGTTATGATTAGTTTTGATTAATGACAAACATTGATTCAAACTAATTCTTATGTCATTTGTGTTATAGGATTGTTGGATTAAGAAGTAAGGAGTTCTTATTGCCTTGAAGCTAAAAGTGCTAACGACAACTCAAGTGTGATCAAGGATCAAGGATGTAGAGCATGTCATATGGATTGAAGGCTTTAAAGACTTTAGCGTAGGTTTACACTTGCGAAATAGGTTTATCCTTGTAAACCGTACACTTGTTTGTCTTGAAATCTATTGAATGCATGAGAGAGCACAAAACTTATTTTTGAATCTTAAATGGCTTTAAGTGAACTCTTGATTAACAAGTATGTTTTTGAATCTTAAATGATTTTGAGTAAACTTTGTATGATCAAAGTGTTTTAGTAACGGTTTTTTTAGTACAAAATTATTTCAAACTTATTGAGGTTGATTTTCAAATGTTTTGACAAAGTTAAAAAAGTTTGGACGCAAGTTCAGACATCCAAACCGTGGACATGATTACTGTTCTTCTAGAGAAATTTAGACGTAAGTTCGGATGCAAGGGGCAAAGTTCGGTTGTCCGAACTTTCCCAAAAAACATGTCACAGTAATGTTCGGACGATAGTTCGAACGTAGAGGATTAAGTTCAGTAATCCGAACTCCTTAGAAATTAACCGTTACTAACCGTGTTATGACTGTTAAAATCGATTTTTAAAATCTATAAAAGTCATAAACTTCAGATTTTTTGTAACTTTTGAATATCTAAGAAATCCTAACATTCCAAAAATCATTTGAAAACATCAAAGTCTCTTTGGTCTTTGTGCTTACAAGTGATCATTCAAGATTCCAAAGATAACTGAAAGACCTAAGAGGGGGGTGAATTAGGTCTTTGGCTAATTATCGAAAATCGTTTCCCTTTTTGCAAATCCTTTGCCTTAATAAAAGCTCTTCTTTAAAATCACAAACTTCAAGTTTATATGTGATTTGATGGTTAAGACAAGATTATCAAATTATAAGACCACAACCAATCAATCAACAATTATGAACAAATAATAATAATACAAGTATGTAAACAAGTAAAGCTATAAAGAAATGAACACATGATTTAAAGTGGTTCGATCTCTCCAAGATCTACATCCATTACCTTGAGTCCACACTCAAGGATTTCAACCAATTCACTATATGCTTAATCCAAGCAATTACACAAGAGGCTCACCCTTCAATGGGTTTTACCACAACAACCTCTTTTCAATCTAATAAACAAGGTTCACTCTTATCACAAAGAGTTTTATGTCACTAGACAACCTAGACCAATCTAATCCAAGGCTCATCCTCACCAATGGGTTTTACACAACAACCTTGATTAATCTAGTCTATGGCTCACCCTCCACAAGGGTTTTATGTCTCTTAACAACCTTGTATTAATCACAACAATAGTGTAAAGATAGAGTTTAGATATTACCAACACTTCTTGGTGGATGAATACAATTGCTAGCACCTCTTCACTTCTTGCCTTTGGAATCTTGAATTTTAATCTTTTAGCACAAGGCAATTTGAGAGCTTTTGATATAATTTTGATGTAAAACAAGTTAGAGCTTCAAGGATTTCTTTGGTGCAAAAGTTCTTTCAAAAATCTAGAGTTTCTAGCCTTTATAGAATTTGAAAATCAGTTAAAACGGCTAGTAAAGGCTAGTTTCAGAAAATTCGGACGACCGAATTTTCGGTCGAAAATATTCCGACGTACTGTTCAATACTGTTCATGGCACTGTTCACAATGTAGTGAAAATTCGGTCGACCGAATTTTCATATTTTGTCCGAATTTCTTTGGAAAAATAGTGATACTGTTCATTGTACAGTACTATTCACTGTACACTATGCAGGGATCGAATTTTTCCAGCTGCGTCCGAATTTGCGTCTGAATTTCTCTGGAAAAATAGTCGGTACTGTTCACATGAACAGTGGTACTGTTCACAATGCAGAAAAAATTCGGACGACCGAATTTTTCATCCTGCGTCCAAATCTTGCATCCAAATTTTTCAAACTTTGTTAAAACATGTTCAAATCAATTCAAACAAGTTGGAAAACATTATAGCCTCAAAGATAAGTCATTAAAGACTTTTTAAGTGCAAAAACCATTTATGAAAACTTGATAATTTAGTAAGTTCAAAACCATTGAAACCATTAAATCAAGTTTTGTGCTCTCAATTGCAAATCATGGATTCCAAGGCTTAAGAGTGTAGGGTTTACAAAGTTTACCTATTAAGCACATGTAACCTACACTTCATGTCTTCAAAGCCTTCTAACATCTTGAACAAACTCTTCAATCTTCAATCACTTTGACATATTGGAGTTGTTCTTGCATTTTAGCTTCAAGGCAATGAGACTTCAAACTTCTTAATCCACCAATCCTATCACACAACATACAAGTATATTAGTCCTCATCAATGTTTGTCATTAATCGAAACTAATCAGAACTACATGATTTGCCCTTAGGGCTAACAATCTCCCCCTTTTTGATGATGACAAACTTTGATGCAAAATGTGATGGATTTAAACAATGTAGTACAAAGAAGCATTAATGTCAATGATAGAAAACAACCAATTTAGCACATTGACATACAAAAGGCTCAATATGAGCCTATGACCCAACCAACCTTCATTTACCTCCTTCCTTCCAACAATTAGGATAGAAGATATAGCATTTAAGCATTTAGAAAAGATTCTAAGAGAGGTTTTAAAGGTTATAAATGTTTAACAATGCTCCCCCTTAGATTGTGCTCATTTTTCAACAAGTTTGGTGTAGAGATACTATGCATCCGAATTTTGACATATCAAGTCCAAACTTTAAAATAAGTAAAATGAAAGCTGCAAATTTTGTAAATAAGCTTTCCTAAGGTTGTTCAAACATATTAGAAGAGATTAAAACATATTTGAATCAATTTGAACAACAAAGGAGCACATTTTTACAATAAATATGGATGCATCCGAATTTCAGAACATGCATCCGAATTTTTAAACCCATGCGTCCGGATTTTAAAACTCATGCATCCAAACTTTGAAATTTTAAGTCCAAACTGCAATAGATTCAATATGATGAATGTTTAGAGTGAAATAAGGCTTTCATAATGTTGTTCAAACATAATGGAAGAGATTAAAACATATTTGAATCAATTTGAACAACAAAAAAAGCACTTTTTGGCAACAAATATGCATGCATCCGAATTTTTGAAACATGCATCCGAATTTTCGGTCCAAATTTTTGACAACAAGTTTGAAAAGGTGATTTTGCATTCAAATGAAATGTTGAAGTACTCAAATATGTATGTCCACAATAGCACTCAGTTTAGCTTTGCAAAACCACAAAATTCATGCATTCAATTGTTTTCATGAATCAATCCAAAATCATAGGTCAAGTCAAGAACCAAGTTCAAGATTTCAATCTCAACTTAACCATATTCCAAAATCTCAGAAAATAACCAAAACCTCACATATTATAACATATTCAATTTAAATTTCAAATGCAGCCAAATATTTTCACAGTACACATTCATTTTACATTTTAACCTATAACACATAGCACATAGTACATTTACAGCAAACACATAGCACATTTTGTAGTCATTCTTTCTCCCCCTTGACATATGCATGGATTTTCAGAAAATTCACACATTTTTTCATCACATTTTCTTCTCCCCCTTTTGTCATCAATCAAAGGTGGGGTAAGAGTACTTGGACAACAAAAGTGAAATAAAAGAAGCTCTTATCACAAGGATTTCATATATTGAGCTTCAAAACATTATAATGACTAGAAAGGCACAAGTAAATTTCAATGTTAAAGCATAACATGTGCATCAAGGCATAAACTAAAATAAGCAGCAAAATAGAGTTTAGGGATAGAAAGGCTTAGTCTTGGATGCTCTTCATGGTCTTCACTTCCAAATCTGTTTGTTATGATGGCCATGGTTCCCTTGATCTCTTGGCTGAAGGAAATTGGTGATGGATTTGTGATTTGACTTTGTTGAACTTCCTTCACATTCTTCTTCTTGCTTGTTCTTTGCTCTTCATTCTCATGCTCTTCTCCTTCTTGGGGTGCTTCACTGCCTTTTCCTTCATCTTGTCTTCTTCTTTGGCAACAAATTGATAGCCATCTCAATTTTTACTGTCATTACTGTCATCCTTGTTGCTGCCATCTTCACCCATATTATCTTCTTGATCTTCTTCATTTGGCTTTATAGGAACTTTCACCATTTAAAAACTACTTGAGAAATCTTCCTCTAGTCTTCTTCCGTATTCTTGACTCTAGCTTCAAAACCATCAAATTTGTCAAGAATCATCGGAGCAAAGGACTCGAAGAATTTGTTCATCTTCTCCACTTCATTTACATGGCTGTGCAATGTCTCTTGAAACAGCTTGGCAACTATGATATCACTTCTAGTGAGATTATCACCTTCAACTTCTTTCCTTCAATAGAGGGTACCTCTTCAAATAGTCTTCTTTTTGTGGGGAGTTGCTCCCCCTCACTTGGTGACTCATGCCTCATTTTAACTTTCCTTTCTCCAGTAAGGATTTTCTCTTCATTCTCTTCTCCTTCTTCATTTTCTTCTTGCTCAACCTCCTCACTTTCTTCAACATCACTAGCATCTCTTCTATCACCCTTTAGAGGAGTTTCTCTTCTAGCCCTTCATACATTATCATCATCAAGTATCCAAAGCATTCTCTTTAGTGAGTTGTTGGTGTAGACTTCTTCACTCTTTATTGGTAAACCACTAGAAGACAATTGCATTTGGAGATGCTTGAAAAATCCTGTTAATAACCTTCCATACGACAATGCCTTATGCTTAGTTCTTCTAGCTGCCATTTCATTCTTTAGCACTATATGTCCAAAATTCATTTTTCTTTTCTTATGCATGGCTAGCATAATTACAGTATACATATAATCAATAGAAGATTTGTGTCCAAAGTATGCTATAATCAAGGTAATAAGCATGTGATTCCAATTTTTTTTTTTTTTACCATCAAAAAGCTTTTATCTCTCTCTCCTTCTACTCTTGAAGCTTCTTCATTTATATAGGCATTCTCAATTCTTTCATGTGAGTATAACTCACTTATAAGACAATGTCCCCCGGAAGAATAATGCCTAAACCCAACATCCTCAACATCACAAATTCTATTGAGCAATGCATTATTAATCTCAAAAATCAACTTGTGATATTCTTAATGAAACCACTGTATAGCTTTATTACCAACTTGCTCAACTCTTTCTTCCTTAATATTTGATTAAACTTCATAAACTAAGGAAGGTAATAGCATTCACCAAACACAAGCAAACTAGTCCAACTCAAATAATTTAAAAACTGAGAGTATATTACCCATTTTGGACAGTTTGATGATATCCACCTTGTGGCTTGGATTTGTCTTATGGTTCCATTTTGTCCAATCATCAAATTCAGTAGCAGCATCCACTGTGACAAATCTATCCAACCATGACATGCTTTGAGGAGCATAGGCCTTCCTTGGTTCATTGAACACTGGTCCTCCTTCTCTTTCTTTTGCTTTTCCCTTTCCTTTTCCCATGCTAGGCTTCTTTGTCCTCACTTGGAGCTACAACACTTGAATACACCCATTAGTTATTGAATTTTGAAATCTATAAGCTTCTTCTAAGATTGATTAAACCTTTCTTCGGCCAATGACTTAGTAACAATATCATTAATTTGTTCATTAATACAAACATGCTTTAAACAAGTATTACCCTTAGTAGAGTGAACTCTAATGAAATGAAATTTGATCTCTATATGCTTTGTCCTAGTTTGTTAAATAATATGATGGTCAAATTTGTTGCATTAGTGCTATCACATAACATAGCCACACATTTGAAATATAGACTATAATCACTTAGAGTATCAATAAGGTAATAGAAAATGTGTTTAACAGCAATCAAATGAGACTCTTAGGACAAGATGAAATCTAGCATACAAGCACATGAAAAATATAATATTGGCTTTACTTGCTGTCAAATATAGTTGACTACTCCTATGACACCGTTTTATTCTTGTCAAGCATAGTTGATAAACTTATGGAAGTGCATATACCTTAACTTGATTCATGAAAGTGACATCCTTGGTTTTCTTGATTTGTAGGCCAAGAAAGAAATAGATTTTTCCTATCATGCTCATTTCAAATTTGCTTTGCATTAACTTGGTAAACACATCACAAGGTGAAGTTTTAAAAGCACCAAAAAAGAATTGTATCATATATTTGGACAACTTATAGATCATTATTACAAGAGGTTTTTTTTTTAAATGAAAATAGTAGTGTCAACCTTTCCTCTTGAAAATCCTTTTGAAAGAAGAAAAACACTCAATTTTTTTTTTATACAAAGCTCTAGGAGCTTGTTTTAAATCATACAAAGCTTTTGGATAATTTGAAAACATGGTTAGGAAACTTTTCATGATCAAAACAGGGTGATTGTTCCACATAAATCTCTTCCTCAATAGAACCATTTAGAAAAGCTCTTTCGACATTCATTTGAAATAATTTAAAACTTTTAAATAAAGTAAAAGTTAAAAGCATTCTTATGGACTTAAGTCTAGCATTCAGAACAAAGGTTTCATCATAAACAATTCACTCTTCTTGATTGAATTCTTGGGTGACAAATCTTGATTTATTTTTTACACCTTCCTCGGATTCATTGAGTTTATTTCTAAAAACCATTTAGTTCCAATAATGGAATGATCATGAGATTTAGGAATTTCGAAATTTTGTATCTTTCAAATTGATTTAATTCCTCTTGCATAGTAATAATCCATAAATCATTACAGAATGCATCATCAATACTTTTAGGCTCATATGAGATAAAAGGAATAAAGTTATTGATAAAGTACCGCCTTATTTTTACTCCTTGGGAGATATCACCAATGATTTGCTCCTTAGGGTGCCCTCTTGAATATCTTAGGTTCTTTGAGAGCTCTTGGTCACCACTAGGTTGGTCATCTTGATTTTGTTCAATCATTTCTTCCTCATTGGTGTGATCCTCCAAAATTGGTGATTGAAGATGGGTTTGATAGTCATTCATAGATGTACCTACATCATCTTCATCTTTTCTTTCCAAGTAAATGTAAGATTCATCAAAACTAACATGAATAGTTTCCTCATCATGTAAGGTTCTTTTTCTTAGAAACTCTATAAGCCTTGTTGTTAGAGGAAAAACCAAGGAATATCCCATCATCATTCAATTTTTCTATCAAAATTTCCAAGTTATCGCACATATTCAATATAAGGCACTTGTAACCAAAACTTTGAAATAGACAATACAGGCAAGTAGTATTCAATATAAAGTACTTTGTTACACGTATTCATGTATATTTGATGCAACCAATCATGTATGTTTAAATTCTAGAGTATTCTATCAAATATAAGTTCAAAAGATTGTGAGCAATCCCATTCTCATCACAATGTTTTGTAAAATCTTGATTGTAAAATTCTCTCCCATTGTGACTTCTAATAGTAATCAATTTGCACACAAGAGAGATTTGGACCCTTTTGAAAAGTCTTACAAATTCATGAAAGAACTTCATCTTTTTGAGCTAGAAAGATCACCCATGTAAATCTAGAGAAATCATCAACAATCATATATGAATTCCTCTTACCATCAAGACTAGTGATCCTCATTGGTCCAAACAATCCATATAAACAATTTTTAAGAGGTTTTGAAGTGAAAGTCATTTTCTTAGGTTTGGAAGATTCTTTTGTTTGTTTTCCATATTAAAAAGTATGTGAAAGATAATTTTCTCAAAATACATTTTTAGCAATCCTCCAACTAAATCTTGAGAAGAAAGTCAACAAGTTCATGCTCACGTGATCAAATCTTCTATGTCAAGAAAATCAATCATTATCATAAGCAACAAGACATTCAAGCTTTTCAAGATAAAACACACAATAAAAAATTTTGTGAGTAATGGATCAAAATCACAAAATATCATTTTGTCATACAAGTTTGGGCGACCGAACTTATGGTCTACATTCAAACTTCAAGTCCAAACATTTTGTAAAGTTTCATAAAGATATTTTTGGCCAAGCAAATGCATAGATATTCCATCATAACTATTTTAATCATTTTATCATGACATATAATCAATTTCAAAAAGTTTTGAGGTGAAATCACTTTCTTAGGTTTGAAAGAAAATTTTGTTTGTTTTTTTTATATTTACGAGAATTACAAGGATGATTTTTCTCAAAACGAATTTTTGATAATCCTTTAACAAGTAAAAACAATATTCAACAAGTCCATGCTAACAAGATCAAGTTTATAATGCCGTAAATAAAAATCATTATCATGAGTGGAAAATCATCTAACTTTATAAGCAACAAGTTCATCAAGACAAGGCACATAACCATTACTAATACAATTTGCAACAAAAATAGTTATACCATTGACACCATCAAGTATAGTGCAAGTATTACATTTAAATTCAACTTTTCAATCATTGTCACATAATTGATTAATGCTAAGCAAGTTATTGTTCAAATCAACTCTAAGCAACATTAGTTTAAAAAGAAGAGAGGAACCTTTACCAACATTGGTTACTCCAAGAATTTTTCCTTTCTTCTTGTCTCAAAAACAATTCCTTCATTGGTTGCTTTGACCTTGATTGTGAATAAGGTGTTTTCCGTTATTCTTTAAGCCAACATCATCAATATACCTCTTAGTGGTGCTTGAGTTTGAATTGAAGTGTACCTGCAATAAAGGAGAGGAAGTATCCTTTGGTACCCATACTTTCTTGGGTCCTTGGGGGTTAGTAATAGTTCCCTTAGCTCTCCAAATAGTTTTTACACCATTCTCTACTTTTCTTTTAACATAACATTTGGTGACTTTATGTCCATGTTTTCCACAATAAGTACAACAAGTATGATGCATGGAAGTAGAAGTAGCTTTAACAAAGAATTTGTTATATTTAGGTACATTGTTTACATAATTGTAACCAAGACCATTTTTGACAAGAGAAGATCTTTGAGATCCAAGTAGTTTGTCAAGATTGTCTCTTCCATTTGTAAATTTTTCAACACATAACATAAGATCATCAACTTTCTTTTTCAAAAATTCATGATCACTAAGCATTTTTTTAAGAGAAGAAACTTTTGTACAAAGAGATTTATTTTCAAGCGATATGTTTTGCAAAGAAACATTTAAAACTTCTTTTTCAATATTTAAACAATCAATAGATTCAAGAAGTTTTTTGTTCTCACAAAATAATTTTGAATTTTCATTCAATAACTCATTAATTTTGAGTTTCATTTCCTTATTCCTTTTCGAAGCCTTTTTTAATTCTCCATACATCTCAACAAGTAATTCACTAGGATCATCAATATCATCATCATAAGAAGTAGAGGTAGATAGAGTAGGTTGAACCTCATCTTCCATTGCCATGAAGCACACATTTGCTCTTTCTTTTTCATGAGTGACTTGAAGTAGCTTCCACATTTCATGAGCGGAATCACATTCCATCACTCTATTGTATTCATTGACAACCAACGCACAACAAAGAATGTTCATCGCTTGGTAGTTTAATGTCATCTTTCTTGAATCGCTCTCATCATATTCCTTCATGGGCTTTGGTTCCCTTGTAACTCCATTGGCTTTCATTCTCAATGGCACATAGGGACCTTTCTCAATAATATTCCACAATTCATAGTTAATAGAACAAATGTAAATCTCAATCCTAGACTTCCAAAAAATATAATTAGAACCATCAAACAATGGAGGTCTATTAGTGGAGGAACCTTCTGTATAAGGCAAATTCAATAAACTAGCCATATAATCTTTACTTCTAGGATGTTAAACCTTAAAAAGAAGACCTTGCTCTGATACCAACTGAAAGACCTAAGAGGGGGGGGGGGGATGAATTAGGTATTTGGCTAATTATCGAAAATCGTTTCCCTTTTTGCAAATCCTTTGCCTTAATAAAAGCTCTTCTTTAAAATTACAAACTTCAAGTTTATATGTGATTTGATGGTTAAGACAAGATTATCAAATTATAAGACCACAACCAATCAATCAACAATTATGAACAAATAATAATAATACAAGTATGTAAACAAGTAAAGCTATAAAGAAATGAACACATGATTTAAAGTGGTTCGATCTCTCCAAGATCTACATCCATTACCTTGAGTCCACACTCAAGGATTTCAACCAATTCACTATATGCTTAATCCAAGCAATTACACAAGAGGCTCACCCTTCAATGGGTTTTACCACAACAACCTCTTTTCAATCTAATAAACAAGGTTCACTCTTATCACAAAGAGTTTTATGTCACTAGACAACCTAGACCAATCTAATCCAAGGCTCATCCTCACCAATGGGTTTTACACAACAACCTTGATTAATCTAGTCTATGGCTCACCCTCCATAAGGGTTTTATGTCTCTTGACAACCTTGTATTAATCACAACAATAGTGTAAAGATAGAGTTTAGATATTACCAACACTTCTTGGTGGATGAATACAATTGCTAGCACCTCTTCACTTCTTGCCTTTGGAATCTTGAATTTTAATCTTTTAGCACAAGGCAATTTGAGAGCTTTGATATAATTTTGATATAAAACAAGTTAGAGCTTCAATGATTTCTTTTGTGCAAAGTTCTTTCAAAAATCTAGAGTTTCTAGCCTTTATAGAATTTGAAAATCAGTTAAAACGGCTAGTAAAGGCTAGTTTCAGAAAATTCGGACGACTGAATTTTCGGTCGAAAATTTTCGGACGCACTGTTCATTACTGTTCATTGTGCAAGAATTCGGACGACCGAATTTTTCAAACTTTGTCAAAACATGTTCAGATCAATTCAAACAAGCTGGAAAACATTCTAGCCTCAAAGATAAGTCATTAAAGACCTTTTAAGTGCAAAAACCATTTATGAAAACTTGATATTTAGTAAGTTCAAAACCATTGAAACCATTTAAATCAAGTTTTGTGCTCTCAATTGCAAATCATAGATTCCAAGGCTTAAGAGTGTAGGGTTTACAAAGTTTACCTATTAAGTACATGCAACCTACACTTCATGTCTTCAAAGCCTTCTAACATCTTGAACAAACTCTTCAATCTTCAATCACTTTGACATATTGGAGTTGTTCTTGCATTTTAGCTTCAAGGCAATGAGACTTCAAACTTCTTAATCCACAAATCCTATCACACAACATACAAGCATATTAGTTATCATCAATGTTTGTCATTGATAAAAACTAATCATAACTACATGATTTGCCCTTAGGGCTAACAATAACAAAGTGAAGTGGTACTAAATTTTGTAATCATCTACCAAGAAGTTGTAACATCTCATCCATTATCTATTTAATATTGTTTCTTACTTGCTCATTACATGGTTTTCTTGTAAACTTAAAATCTTTTAGGTAAGGGTGATCCTTGAAATATTGAATCAAGGTTGTTTGTAGATATAAAATCCTTTTGGTAGGATGAACCTTGTGTGTAAAATTACTTAAAAGGTTGTTGGTGTAAAACCATTATGTGGTGAGCCTTTTATATAATTGTTGAATTTGAGCATATAGTAGATTGGTTGAAATCCTTGAGTGTAGTCTCAAGGTAATGAATGTAGATCTTGAAGAGATCACTACAAGAAATTGATTTTTTGTGACGGACTATTCCGTCGCAAATCCGTAGAAAACTAAAAATTGCGATGAATTTGAGGCAAAATAGTTTGTCGCAAAAATAAAAGTCGCAAATTTGCGACGGACACGTTTCCGTCGCAAATTTGGGACGGGAATTGTATCCGTCGTAATATGCAACGGTTGTGACGGAAACATGTCCGTCGCCAATCTGGGACGGACAGTTTCTGTCGTCGATTTGCGACGGAATTTTCCGTCGCAGATTTGTAACGGACGGTAAGCAGTCGCAAATCTACAATGGAGGAAAGCAGTCGTAAATCAGCGATAGCCATTGTCCGTCGCAAATTAATTTATGTTATTAATTATTAAAAATAATTATTAAATTTTAATTTTTAATTAAATATTTTAAATTTTTTAAATAATAGTTTTCAATAATTTTTAAATAATTATTTAAAAAAATAAGCATGATTAATAGAATAATTTAAAATAAAATATTAAATTAAAATAAATATAATTAATCCGTTAAATCTCAATGTTATATGTGTACAACATTAAAAAAAAATAAAACAAAATCTATGTAACTATAGAAGGCAGCGCTGCAGACTGTGGATAAGGCGGAGGTGGATCTGCAGGGCCAGTCGTTGGAGGATGGTCGCCAGGCGGATCGATCGTGTAATCCTCATCAGCCCTATCTATCTGCTCTTCAGAATCTGGTATCGGAAAAGGAGGTGGAGGTGGAGAAGGCGGCGGAGGCAGATGTAATGCCTCGGACATAACCGCGCATCGACCTCTCTCTCCAATTAACTGTGAAGAGATGTGTACTCTGGATGCGATGTAATCGAGCAAGCTGTTGAAACAGAGGGCGACGTGGACTGACATAACCTTCGTCGCATGTGAACTACCTCATAACCTAATCCAAAAATCCGATTCTTCGAAGCACCGCCAGCAACCTCCATAAATAGGGACTTTTCATCCGGTGGATGCTGAGAAGTCACCGAATCCTGAGACTCCACCTGCGAATAGCGCTCCTTCAAAGCGTCGACGCTATCCTGCAAATTATATATATCATAAATTTATAACGGTGTCTAATAATAAAATAATTAATATAAGATACAGAGTAATATAATATGTAAACTTACTGATGTATGTTGTGATTTCTCACTGACAAACGTGCCCTTTTTTGGGTCATTCTTATATGTGTGTGTGTCTCCTGGTACATATCGGTGAAGTGGAAGTCATTTCTGCGCTCCTTACGCTACAAATATATTAATATAAATATTGAGTAATTATATTAGAATTAAATAACAAGAAAAAAATAATGATTACCATCCAGCGCTCGTGCTCGCTGAAGGAAATGCATCCTCCCTTGTGAGTCGGTCCAGAAGCAGCTGCTTTGTTCCACCTAGTAGTAGCTGAAACATTCATGAATTGTTCTGTGCTCCAGTGATCCCGCCAGAGTTGGCTCCAAATTTCAGGAGATATCCACGGTGGATATTTCCCCTTACACCGAGCCTTTGATAGCGGATCAGATAGACGACGAGTGCATTTGTAGTCCCAAATACATCGTATCTGATTAGCATGCTCTGGAAGCCATCGATAACGTCTCTGCAAAGTCATTTAAAAAAATCAAATATATAGAATATATATATATATATATATATATATATATATATATATATATATATATTATAATTTGTTACTTACACTCCACATTTGGAACCACATGTCCCGAAACTCTAATGGGACAACCTCAAAATTAGGATACGGTCCAGTGAAATACAGGTGAAACGTATCTGATATCGCATGCACCGTCCCCTCTGCTGGGAAGAAACTGTGCCATTACACAAATGAACAGTTAGTTATTCAACAAAAAATTTGAATAAATTTTTGCAACAGTAAAATGAAACTTACTCGTCGCCACTCGGGGCTATCAGAATGCAGACTTCCTCTGTCTGAGTCCCATCTGTAGAAGCAGCCGTAGAAGCTGTGGTCAAAGGCATATGCTTAGACTCCGCTGCATGTATGTCATCCTCACTCAGTAAAGACATCGGCTTGGGTAAAGAAGAAGGAGTACGATCACCCGTCCCAATCGAACGTGATCTACGTGGAGGCATCTGAAAAAAAATTAAATTTTCCTTAGCTATGTAATCATTAGTAATATGTAAAAAATAATATAAATCAAATTTAAAAATTAAATGCTCGACGTAGTATATGTAAGGAAATGCATGCATTCAATAAATTATTCACTATTTTTGTCCTCACTCGAATCATCTTCTGATTCCCATTCACTTTCAACTTCAGTATCAGAATCAGTCACATCATCATATTCCTTGTTTCCTGATTCATTATCATCCAGAATCTCCCCTTCATTTGTTTCATGCACAAGTTCGCCGATTATGTCATCTTCACTACGTACAGTAAATGTGTTCGATTCATCTAAATCTTCTTGGTATGGTCTCTCAACAATAGCTGCGTCAATGACATGGCGCTTCTTCGATTTGCATACTCTCATCCAATCAGACTTATTTCTTTTACTTCCAGGATAAGTGGCATAGTATACTTGCTGAGCTTGCACAACTAATACAAATGGATCATATTTGGGGTACCTTTTTCTGAAATTAACATCCACAGTTTGGTAATGTGGATGAATCCTGACACGCCTATTAAGTACAGGATCATACCAGTCACACTTAAATAAAACAACATCCCTAGATGGAATCCCCGAAACTGCACTTCAATAATCTCCTTCAAAATTCCATAATAGTCGCTCCTGCTGCCAATATCTTCGTCCTCGCCCTTAACCCAGACTCCACAATTAATAGTATTCTTTCCGACTCCATGATCTTGCGTATGAAATGTGAAGCCATTTATTACATATCCCTTACAAGATTTCACTTGCCTTGAAGGTCCCCACAACAAACTTTTAATATTTTCATCTATTACGTTATTTTGATGATCTTGCACCTGCAACATATAAACGGTGTTATTCACTATTTAGAATAATATTTCTTAACCATTGTTGTTTTACTACCCGACAAATAGAAACTTACATAAGCCCTGAACCATATGAGAAATTCGTCCTCAAATCTCCTATCAATTTTCTCGTCCGTTATACAGGGGTCGGCATACCGTTCGGCCCTGAATTTCCTGTTTCATAGGCGTTATATAAGCCGAGTGTTTACAACCACGAAGAATCATACACATCCATGTGGTAAGTTGTACGGAGTAAGAATGACGGGCCAACTAGAATATTATACACATCCCGACATTCCAAATGGTGAGAACCCATCCGAACCTCTTTCGCAAATTCAACATGCACACGATCAAAATGATGCCATGCTTCACCGTCCCGTGGATGACTCATCAATCCCTTATTCTGTACACGTTCAGCGTGCCACCTCATGTGTTCTGCAGTTATTTTTGATGCATACAACCTCTGCAATCTTGGAGTCAAAGGAAAGTAGTACATTTTCTTAAAAGGGACCTCTTTTTGCTGTCTATTCTTCCGAAATTTTCTCCTCTGCATTTACCGGGGACTCCCACAGAACTTACATTCCCGTAAACCAACATCTGCCTTCCAATAAAGCATGCAACTATTTGGATAACAATCTATTTTCTCCACTGGCAAACCGAGTCCAGAAACCACCTTTTTGGTATGGGACAAGTCCTCCGGAAGTAGATTATCCTTTGGTAGAACCTCTTTAATCAGATGCATCACCTGATTAAAACACCTTTCTGAATTATTATTCTCAGATTTATTATTCAGCAACAAATGATAACTGCGAGTGGTTCATGCATCCATCCCACAAAGGAGTATCGGCAGATTTTAACATATCATAAAATTTCTTTGCTTCCACATTAGGAGGTTCTTCATCATCAACACCCGCCAGTAAACCCGCCGGAGGGTATAATAGATGGTCCAAACTAACGCCATCCATTACCATCTGCTGAAATGGATTATTAGAGATAGATTGGGATTGAAAATTGGTTGGAACTATCCCTAGCTGCAACAGAGTAAGACTCTCACTGTGACTGGTACAACGGTGATAATCGGCGACAAATCCAAATCTATACAAGTGCACCTGCACTTCATTGGGAGAAAGGTGCATCTTGTTCTTACACTTCGCACAAGGACATCTCAACCACGAAGTGTGCCCGTTCGACAAACAGTACGCTATAAAACCCTTAACCTCATCTTTATATTCATTTGTGATTCCCTTAATCCTTTGCGTATGTTGCTTATACATCCAACTACGATCATCCATCTACATTAAAACTTTTTGCCGATTAAATTTTACAAAAAGCCAGAAAAAAATTTAGGAGTTTGGCATGTCTTGTTAAAATATTGTCAAAAACTTAGACAAGTGTTAAGCAAGCATAAAAAATATTTTGCAGCATCTCCACTGTAAAATATACGTTTTCCAAGCACAAGGCCACCACAATCAATCCCTCACATCCAAATTTAATTCTCGCAAAACTTAATTGTACGTAAATATACTCAAAATTCATAAGACCGGCTCAAAAATAATATAAGCATCTTTACAAAATTAAAAAGTATTACAACCATCCCACAAAGGAAAAAAACAATAAAACAGAAAAAACTTTCACAACGATTAAAATAGAAATAAAAAAATAAAAAACAATAAAAATAAGAAAAGCTCTAAAAATTAGAAAAAACCTCATCTTCAGAATTCAATAAATATCACAAACAAAATTTCTCACTTGTCATCTAAAATAAAACAAAATACAGTACCATAAAATAAACAAAAAATTTAAAACCGAAAAACTAAATAAACAAAAAAAACAGAAAAAGCAAAGATTAAAATAGTAAAATAGAAACAATCAAAATCAGGAAAAAAATAATAAAGATTACAACAAAAAATAAAAAATCAGAGAATTCCTAAAAATCACAACAAAAACTCATATTCGTGCAAGAAATAGCACAACAGAAACAAAACAAAAAAAAAGTAAAATAGATAAATTGAATTCACCAAAAAAAAAAGAAAAAGCCGGCTTACCACGGTTCGACAAGGCTGGCTGGCGAGCGGGAGTGCGGCAGGCAGGCGGGCTAGTGGGGCGAGCGGCAGGCGGGATGAGGCGCTGCTGTGGCATGGACTAGGCAGCTGCACAGCAGAGCGCAAGCGGACGTTGTCAGGATCCTGACAGCAGCACTCGGCACGTTTCACCAATAAGCCGAACGGAGGTTCACGACCAAAGGTTATGTTTCGGCCAAATGGGGAAATTTAGGACTAAGTACGAATAAATAGGACAAGAGTATAGTTTTGGTGTGGAAGTTCCACGTTTTATTTTTATTGAGTAAATGCAAAGTACAAGATAATCGGCCAGCACTCTCAACAACCCAGCACGACACTCGAGTTGCTAAGCCTATTAATCCTAACAACCTGGCACTACACCATCATTGCTAAACCCAAGCGTTCCAAGCACTACGCAAAGGGAAGCCGAAGATACAAGAATAGCCTATGCTATTACAAGTCTGAATGACAATGTCTCAATAGATTTCTGATACCTTCCAATGAGCCTAAGAGCTCTTGTTTATAAAAGCAGACTAGAGTGTTGGAGTCTTCATGATTTTAGCCATAATGTCCTCCTATTAATGATTGTAACCGTTTGTAACGGTCCTATTAGTTATTGCAGCCGTTATGGACCGTTTCTCATTGTTTGTGCCACAATTCCCTCCTTTAGTAATGGAAGCCGTTTGTAACTATTTGGTATTCAATGTGGCTTGTTCTTCATTATTTCTGGCCAACTTGGCCCACAGACGCATGTATGAGGCCAAACGGCCATTCTACCTTGCCGCCTTGGCTGCCCGAGCAACATTCTGCCGTTCAAGGCCGGTGCCAATAGCTTTCGTGCGTCCAGCCCTACTCGGTTCCTCAACAGTCCTCCCTTCTTCAAGTATTACCTTGTGCTCAAGGTGGATGTCTTTGGGGTAGTTGAATTGGAGTTCGTCATGATCCTTCTTGTAAGCCACATCTTTCAGCTTGCTTTTCCAGCATTTGAGCATCATCATGCCTTGACTTCCACTATTTGTAATTTGTGGTTGCTGCAATATTCGACCATCCTTTGTAGAACTGGCCAACTCCTGCATATCATCAGCCTGGTTCACCATCTCCAAGCTGTTAATTCTGCACTGTTTTGGTTCTTGAGAATATAGGGCCTGCCAAGAATATTTTCTACCTTCCCACATAAATTCCATAGTCATAGCAGTGTAATCAAAATTTATCTTACCAACTTCTCAGAGCCAAGCATTGCCCAGAACAACTTCTAAACCTGTCAAATTCAACACATGTAATGAGGCTTTTACCATCATCCCTTGGATTGCAATTTTCACATCACGAACTATGGTTGTGCATAATAACTTGTAGCTGTTTGCAACTTTAACATTGAATGGGACAATCGAATTGGTGTTGAGCTTCAATTTTTGCACCACCTTGGCATGGATGAAGTTGTGGGATGCACCATCATCGATTAACACAGCAACTTTCGTTCCTGCCATTATTCCTTTGAGTAGCATGGTAGAGGTTCTTGCTGCACCATTAAGAGAGTTGAGGGCCAATTCACCTTCTGCCTCTCCTTTCTTGGGCTTGTTTTCATTGCCCTTTGTTTTAAACAATTCATCATCGTCACTCGATTCATCCTCCATAACCAAGATCTTTCCTTTCATACATCGGTGGCCAGGTTGCCACTTGCTATTACATTTGAAACACAAACCCTTATCTACCGTTTTTTTACCTCGTCAGGGGTCAATTTCATGTCTGTAGTGTACTTTTCAAGTTCTTTCCGTTTTATTTCTTCACTTTCTTTCGGAATTGGCTCTTTTAAAATGGGTTTTGATGTTCCTTTTTTTAACTTTCTACCATCGTCAATCAATCGAGTCAATTTAATACAATGAGAAAAAGTTTGTGGGTCTCGAATTTTTACCTCCCTTCTTAAGGTTGGACGAAGGCCTTCCAAAAACGTACCCATTAGAGTACCTTCTGACTAGTTGCCTGCTGCTTCAGCCAAACGTTCAAAGTCCTCCAAGTATTCCTCCAAGCTGGTCTCTTGCTGGAGTTTAGCCAACTGCCCTTCAAAGTTCACAATGTTGGAGGGGCCAAAACAATCAAATAACTCCTTGGTGAACCGTGTCCACCCAAGCCGTCTTTGGTCACGTTCATAAGCCGATCTCAACCATCGTCACCACTAGTTTGCTTTGCTGTAAAGGAAATAAGAAGCATACTCCACTTGTTCCTCACGTGGAATGTTCTGCTTGGCAAAGAAGTATTCGCCTTTAGAAATCCATTCTATAGGATCTCCTTTCTTAAAGGTTGGGAATACCATTCGGGGTCGTTTAGGGCTGGCACGATGTTCATGCCATTCAGTTCGTCTCCTTGGCCTTATACACGGACTGCCAGGAGAATCATATGCCTCATCATCTGTCCACCTTTCAAAGTCATCGTACAGTGGGTTAGACCTTGTTCGTCTATCCCGTTCAAAACTGATTTGTACTCTGGAATGGCGTGATGCACCGTCTTCTTCATCGCTGGGGCCAATAGTTCTCCCCACAATATGTGACCACACGAGTGGTTCAAGAGCTGGTTTGCTCGAAGAACCAACATTTCGATTCTCAAGCATGCTAAAGAGTTTGGAGAAATTAGCATGCATACCATCCATCTCGAATGTTACCCGATCCATTCTGCTCAAGAGTTGAGCATGACTTCTTTCCAATTGCTCGATACGAAATCGATTGGCATTCAATGTGGCTTGCTCTTCATTATTTCTAGCCAACTTTGCCCACAGACGCATGTATGAGGCCAAATGGCCTTTCTGCCTTGCCGCCTTGGCTGCCCGCGCAGCATTCTACCGTTCAAGACCAGCGCCAATAGCTTTCGTGCATCCAGCCCTACCCGATTCCTCAACAGGCGTGCTGGCTGGGCGTGCAGGCACTGCTGTGGCACAGACTGGGTAGAGGAGCGAGAGCAGGCACGGCAGAGCGCAGGCGGGTGTCAGGATCCCGGCAGCAGCACTCGGCACGTTTCACCAATAAGCTGAATGGAGGTTCGCAGCCAAAGTCTACGTTTCGGCCAGACGGGGTAGTTTAAGGCAAAGTAAGAATAAAAGGGACAAGAGTATAGTTCGTGGTGTGGAAGTTCCATGTTTTATGTTTATTGAGTAAAAGCAAAGTACAATATAATCGGCCGGCATAACACCAGCACTCTCAACAACCTAGCATGACACTCGAGTTCCTAAGCCTATTAAACCTAATTGAAATACCTAAGAGGGGGTGAATTAGGTATTTGGCTAATTTTTACAAAATCAAACCTTTTCTGTGTATATACCAATAACAGATTATATAAACAAAATAAATACAATTTATAGCAAAGCAATATAAGAAAGTAAGATCAAAGAACACAAGCAATTTATAGTGGTTCGATCCTCAAGATCTACCTCCACTACCTTAAGCCTACACTTAAGGATTTCAATCACTCTACTATATGCTCAGGTTTACAAATTATAAGAGAGGCTCACCACACTATGGTTTTACACTCACAACCTCTTTTAGGAAATTTTCTACAATACAAGGCTCACCAGACACAATGGTTTTATATCTCAAACAACCTTGAATCACAACTTCAAGGATCACCCTTATTTAAAGGATTTTATGTTATCAAGATAACCTTGCTGGAGCTAGTAGACCAACACAATTTAATAATTAAAGAAGAGTGTGTAGATGTTACCACTTATTGGTAGATATTACACAATGTTGCACCTTCACACTTTGATGTCTTTGGATTGATCAATTGAATGCACAAGACATAAGAGAGCTTAAGGAATGTTTGTAAAAGGCGTTAGAATGCTTAGAGTATTCAAGGATTGAAAATTTACAAAAAATTGCACGTTTATAGCTTTTATAGAATTTGAAATCAGTTAAAACAGCTATAAATCGGGTAGTTAACGGCTATTTTCAGGAAATTCAGACAACCGAATTCTGCGTCCGAATTTTTAGGACAATCGAATTCTTCCTGCTGCGTCCGAATCTTTGTCTGAATTTCTCTAGAGAAACAGTGACCTTGTTGAGGGCCAAAATTCGGACGACTGGATTTTTCTTCATGCGTCTGAATCTTCTTCTAAATTTCTATGGAAGAATAGCAGCAAACTTTTACTACAAAATTCGGACGACCGAATTTCTTGGAAGCATATTCAAAGTTTGTAAAATCATTTGAGATTTAACTTTCAAAGGTTTGAAAAATATTTGGTATATATAGAAAACTTATTTAGACATATATAAGTTTGAAAACCAAAATCAAATTCCTTTGATCATATAAAGTTTACTTAAAAACTTTTAGGACACAAAACCACATTCATTAAGAAATTTATTCAAAGCCTTTTAAGATTAAGAAACCTATTTTATGCTCTCTTATGCATTCAATAAACTCCAAGACATACAAGTGTAGAGTTTACATAGATATTACCTATTATCATACCTACTCTACACATCAAGTCTTCAATGCCTTGATTTCATCTTTGAATAACCTTCAAAAGACTTCATAGTTTATTGAGGTTGTTCTTGCACTTTGGCTTGAAGGCAATGAGACTTCAAACTTCTTAGTTCACAAATCCTATCACACAATATAAACATATTAGTTCTCATCAATATTTGTCATTAATCAAAAATACATGATTTGCCCTTAGGGCTAACAATCTCCCCCTTTTTGATGATGACAAACTTTGATGCAAAATGTCATGGATTTAAACAAGGTAGCACAAATAAGTATTGATGTCAATGATAGAAATCAACCAATTTAGCATATTGACATACAAAAGGCTCAATATGAGCCTATGACCCAACCAACCTCCATTTACCTCCTTCCTTCCAACACAACTAGGATAGAAGATATTGTAATTAAGCATTTAGAGAACTTCTAAGAGAGGTTTTAAAGATCAAAAAAGATTAACAATGCTCCCCCTTAGATTGTGCTCATTTTTCAACATATTTGGACTTAAGATGTTGTGAATCCAAATTTTGACATATCAAGTCCGAATTGTAAAATAAGTGAAATGAAAGCTGTAATTTTTGAAAATAAGCTTTCCTAAGGTTGTTCAAACATATTATAAGAGATTAAAACATATTTGAATCAATTTGAACAACAAATGAGCATATTTTTATAATGAAATATGGATGCATCCGAATTTAGAGCATGCATCAGAATTTTTAAACTCATGCGTCCGAATTTTTAAATTCATGCATCCAAACTTTGAAATTTTAAGTCCAAACTGCAATAGATTCAATATAATGGATGTTTAAAATGAGATAAAGCTTTCATAATGTTGTTCAAACATAATGGAAGAGATTAAAACAGATTTGAATCAATTTGAACAACAAAAGAGCACATTGTGACCATAAATATGGATGCATCCTAATCTTTAAACCTTGCATCCGAATTTTAATGCAAAACTCAGTTATCTCTACAAAAATTAAAGACTCATATTGCAGCATTATTGCAGTCATCATATCATTATTTTTCTCCCCCTTTTGTCATAACTCAACAAAAATAAATAAATAGAGGGATCAATGAAAATGAGACTATCAATTTAGCACATAAAAAAAGCTCTCATCACTGGGATTTCATCATTGAGCTTCACTATTACATAAAATGCAGCAAAATACTTAACAAGTTCAGAATTACAAAACAATTAAAGATAAGCAAATTAAAAACAGTAAAGAGAATAGAAAAGAAAGCTTAGTCTTGTGATGTTGAGGTTGATGGGGAGGCTCGGCTCATTCCTTTCTTGATGGCCAAGTGCTTCACTCTTCCTTGACTGAAGGATATTGTTGATGGAGAGACTATTTCAGCTTGAGCTACTTGACTGCCTGCTATTGGTGGCTCTTCATGAGCATGTTCTTCCTCTTCTTCTTCTTCCACAGTCTCTTCATCTCCACCTTGATCATCATCTTCATCATTGCTGTCCTCATTATCTCCTTTCTTTGCTTCTTTATCTCTTTCTTCCTCATTTCCATCTTGAGGCTTAGAGCCACTTTGAGTGTTTCTTATAAGGATTTCTTCAATGTGCTTTACCCTATTTTCCAGTCCATCTAACTTTCCAAGAACTATTGGAGCAAATGATTCAAAGAACTTATACATCTTCTCCATTTCCTTGACACGATTGTTCAAGGCTTCTTGGAATGCTTTGGCTACTATGGTGTCACCTCTAGTTACTCCTTCACCACTTGAACCAATTCCAGTTTCTTCTTCAAACAATCTCTTTTTTGTTGGAGTTTGCTCCCCCTCACTTGAGGTGTCATGCTTTCTCTTTGTCTTCATTTCCCTAGCAAGGATTTTCTCTTCATCCTTTTCTTCTTCCTCCTCTTCACTTTCTATAATTTTCTCTCTTTCTATTCTTTTAGGAGGGGTTTCTCTTTTTGTCCTCCATACATTATCTTCATCAATAAGTAATTGCATTCTCCTAAGAGTTTCATTAGTGTAAATGTCCCCACTCTTCAACAACCTTCCAAATGGGAATGCCTTGGTTACTGTTTTTCTTGCAGTAATCATGTGTTTCAAGGCTATATAACCAAAGTTCATTCTCCTATGCTCATGCAAGGCTGACATGATTACCATATGCATATTTCCAACTGATGACTTATGTCCAAAATTAGGAACAATCATAGTAGTTACCATGTGATGCATCACTCTACCTCTAGCATCCAAGTTCTTGATTTCCCTCTCCTTTATAGATCTAAACTATCTTCCATTGGTAAATGATTCTTCAAATCTAACATATGTAAAGAGTTCACGATCATAGCAATGCATGGAAGGTGAATAATATCTAGCTCCATTGTCACCCACTCCACAAATTCTGTTTATCAATCCTTCACTAAATTCAATGTCAACTTGGGATACTCTAGATGAATACTATTGTATCACATTATCCCCTACCATCTCAATTCTTTCCTCTTTCAAGTTTGCATAGAATTCATATATCAAAGTAGGATAGAATTCTTCATCAACGAATAACAAACTACTCCAACTAATATCATTGAAATAAGATAGAACAATATCCATGCTTGAAAATTTATCAATATCCACCTTATATCCAGGAATGATCTTTCTGCTACTTTTATTCCATTCATCAAATTCATGAGTAGCTTTAATTGAGACAAACCTGTCAACCCCAGATAATGATTGAGGGATTCGAATTCTTCTTGGTTGGTTGATGATTGGGTCTCCTTCTCCTTCCTTAGCCTTTCCTTTCCCTTTCTCAACATTTGGCTTCTTTGTTCTCACCATGATGTTTTCTTTTGAGGAGTATTGATTTTCTGTATGAATTTAGGGTTAGAAGTTTAAAATTGAAGGCAAATCGGGATGAGAATATGTGATTTTGAAGGGATTTTGATTCGGATGTGAATGGGTATGAGAGGCTTTAAAAAGGATGTGAAGTTCGGAAGTTGAAGTGTTGAGAAGACTGTTTAATCTTCATTTAAATAGTCACGTCCGTAAAATTCGGACGACCGAATTCTCAGGTCTGCGTCAGAATTTTCGGTTGAAAGTTTCTGTTTCTTCAATTCAGAAAATTTGGTTGACCGAATTTTTTGACCTGCGTCCGAAATTCATGATCAAAAGTCTCTGTTTCCTTTCACTCAGAAAATTCGGTCGACCGAATTTTCTATAGTGCATCCGAATTCTAGATCGAAAATTTCCTGTTTTCATCAAAACTTCAATACACACATTAGTGATTGAATCTTGAAATTCCTAAGAGACTTCTTAGGTGATTGAACCTTTCCTCAGCCAAACGCTTTGTAAATATGTCAGCAATTTGATCATTCGTATTTATATATTCTAAGCATATATCTTTCTTAATCGCATGATCACGAATGAAATGATGTTTTATCTCTATATGCTTAGTCCTAGAATGTTGAATGAGATTTATACTCAAGTTAATGGCAAGTATTATCACATAGTATGGGCACACAATTGAATTTAAGACCATAATCAAGTAAGATATGCTGCATCCATAGCAATTGTACACAACAACTACATGCAACTATGTATTCAGCTTCTGCAGTGGATAAAGATACACAAGCTTGCTTTTTACTAAACCAAGATACAAGACAACTACCAAGAAATTGAGAATGACCACTTGTGCTTTTACGTTCAACTTTGCAACCAGCATAGTCAGCATCAGAATATCCAATAAGTTCAAAAGATGAAGTTTTTGAAAACCAAAGGCCATAGTCATGTGTATCAATCAAATAACGAAAAATGCATTTGACAGAAATTAGATGAGATTCTTTAGGACATGATTGGAAATCTAGCACACAAGCATACAACAAACATAATATCTGGTCTACTAGCTGTGAGATAGAGTAAGCTTCCGATCATACCTCTATATAATTTATCGTCAATACTTTTACCTTTCTCATCTTGTCAAGTTTGGTTGATGAACTCATTGGAGTACCTATTCCTTTTGCTTGATCCATTCCAAATCTTTTCAGTAGCTCCTTGGTATACTTTCCTTGATTGATGAAGACTCCATCCTTGGTTTGCTTAATTTGCAGCCCAAGGAAGAAACTTAGTTCTCCCATCATGCTCATCTCAAATTCATTTTGCATGGATTTAGCAAAATCTTCACAAAGGGAAGTATTAGTAGCACCAAAAATGATATCATCAACATAAATTTGCACAAGTAAAATATCATTTTTAGAAGACGTTTTTATAAAAAGAGTTGTATCTACTTTTCCTTTTGTAAAACCTTTTGAAAGAAGGAAACCACTTAATCTTTCATACCAAGCTCTTGGAGCTTGTTTCAGTCCATATAGAGCTTTGGTTAACTTGAAAACATGATTTGGAAATTTTTCATGAATAAAATCAGGAGGTTGTTCTACATAAACTTCTTCTTTAAAAAAACCATTTAGAAAAGCACTTTTGACATCCATTTGAAATAGTTTAAAATCTTTAAAACAAGCAAATACCAAAAGTATTCTAATAGACTCTAATCTGGCCACTGGAGCAAATGTTTCATCATAATCAATGCCTTCTTCTTGATTGAAGCCTTGAGTAACAAGTCCAGCTTTATTTCTAACAACTTTTCCTAGTTCATTTAACTTATTTCTAAAGACCCATTTTGTACCAATAACAGAGTGATCATGAGGTCTAGGAACAAGAGTCCAAACTTTATTTCTCTCAAATTGATTTAACTCTTCTTCCATAGCAATAATCCAGAAATTATCACACAATGCATCATCAATATTTTTAGGTTCAATATGAGATAAAAGGGCAAAATTATCAATAAAGTACCGTCTTGTTTTGACTCCTTGGGAGACATCACCAATGATTTGCTCCTTAGGATGACTTCTTGCATATGTGAGATCCTTTGGAAGTTCTTGATTATTGCTTGATTGACCATCTTGTTCTTGCTCCATTATTTCTTCTTCTTTGGCATTATCTTCCAATGTAGGTACTTGGTGTTGAGTTTGATTTTCAACCATTGAGGAACCTGCATCATCTTCATTTCTTCTTTGAAGATAAATGTTAGATTCATCAAAAGTTACATGAATAGTTTCTTCAACACATAATGTCCTTTTGTTATAGACTCTATATGCCTTTTTATTTGATGAATAGCCAAGAAATATGCCTTCATCTGATTTTCTATCAAACTTACCAATATTGTCACTAGTGTTTAAAATAAAGCACTTACAACCAAAAACTTTAAAATAGATAATTGATGGAGTTTTATCAAATAGAAGTTCAAAAGGTGTTTTTCTTATGAAAGGTCTTAGTAAAACTCTATTCATTACATAGCAAGCTGTATTTACAGCTTCAGCCCAAAAATATTTTGGTAAGGAATTTTCACAAATCATTGATCTAGCCATTTCTTGTAATGTTCTGTTTTTCCTCTCGACAACACCATTTTGTTGAGGTGTTTTGGCAGCTGAAAAATTATGAGTGATGCCATACTCATCACAGAATTTTGTAAAATCTTGGTTACAAAACTCTCTTCCTTTATCACTTCTAATAGAGATCAGTTTGTAATCAAGAGAAATTTGAACTTTCTTGAAAAGTTTTGAAAATTCATAAAATGTTTCATCTTTTTGTGATAAAAAGATTACCCATGTAAATCTTGAAAAATCATCAACAATCACATAAGCATATCTTTTACCACCAAGACTAGTAGTCCTCATAGGTCCAAATAAATCCATGTGAACTAGTTCAAGAGGTTTTGAGGTAGAAACCATTTTCTTTGGTTTAAAAGATGTTTTTGATTGTTTTCCATATTGACAAGCATCACAAAGATGGGTTTATCAAAATGCATTTTTGGTAATCCTCTAACTAGTTCTTGAGTAGAAAGTTTGTTCAATAAATCCATGCTCACATGTCCTAATCTTCTATGCCATAAAAATCCATCATTGTCATGAATGACAAGACATTTAATATCATTAGTGATAAGCTCATCAAGATATAACACATACACATTACTAATTCTTTTAGCAACAAAAATAGTTTTATTACTTGCACTATCAAGAATAGTACAAGTATCACATTTAAACTCAACTTTGCAACCATTGTCACATAATTGACTAATACTAAGTAAATTATACTTTAAACCATCAATAAGTAAAACTTGCTTGATAAGAGGGAAAGAACCTTTACCAATGTTACTTATTCCTAGTATTTTCCCTTTCTTCTTATCTCCAAATGTGACAAAACTTTCACTTGTAGCTTGAAGCTCACTAACAAGTGATGCATTTCCAGTCATGTGCCTTGAGCAGCCACTGTCAAGAAACCATTTAGTGGCACTTGATCTTGAGGCAAATTGTACCTATACCAAATTGGAAAGAGTGATTTTTGGTACCCATACCTTCTTGGGTCCAAGGGGGTTAGTAATAGTTCCTTTGACTTTCCAAATGGTCTTAACCCCATTTTCTATCTTTCTTTTTATGAGACACTTAGAAACCTTGTGTCCATGCCTACCACAATATGTGCAACAAGTATGAGACCTATAATGAGAAGATTCTTTAATAAATAACCCTTCTTGTTTTGGATCAAAACAATCATGTGTAAAACCAAGACCGTGCTTTACAAATGAGGATCTTTGATAACCAAGTAATTTATTTAAATTTTCTCTTCCATTTGTAAATCTCTCAATGCATAAAGTAAGATCATTTACTTTCCTTTTTAAAAATCCATCATTGTCATGAATGACAAGACATTTAATATCATTAGTGATAAGCTCATCAAGATATAACACATACACATTACTAATTCTTTTAGCAACAAAAATAGTTTTATTACTTGCACTATCAAGAATAGTACAAGTATCACATTTAAACTCAACTTTGCAACCATTGTCACATAATTGACTAATACTAAGTAAATTATACTTTAAACCATCAATAAGTAAAACTTGCTTGATAAGAGGGAAAGAACCTTTACCAATGTTACTTATTCCTAGTATTTTCCCTTTCTTCTTATCTCCAAATGTGACAAAACTTTCACTTGTAGCTTGAAGCTCACTAACAAGTGATGCATTTCCAGTCATGTGCCTTGAGCAGCCACTGTCAAGAAACCATTTAGTGGCACTTGATCTTGAGGCAAATTGTACCTATACCAAATTGGAAAGAGTGATTTTTGGTACCCATACCTTCTTGGGTCCAAGGGGGTTAGTAATAGTTCCTTTGACTTTCCAAATGGTCTTAACCCCATTTTCTATCTTTCTTTTTATGAGACACTTAGAAACCTTGTGTCCATGCCTACCACAATATGTGCAACAAGTATGAGACCTATAATGAGAAGATTCTTTAATAAATAACCCTTCTTGTTTTGGATCAAAACAATCATGTGTAAAACCAAGACCGTGCTTTACAAATGAGGATCTTTGATAACCAAGTAATTTATTTAAATTTTCTCTTCCATTTGTAAATCTCTCAATGCATAAAGTAAGATCATTTACTTTCCTTTTTAAAGACTCATGAACTTTTAGCATTGATTCAAGAGAAATAATTCTTGAACAAAGCTTTTTGTTTTCAAAAGATATATTTTGTATGGTAGTATTCAAAACTTCTTTTTCAATGGTAAGAGAATTAATGGTCTCAAGAAGTTTATCATTTTCAACACATACTTTTGAATTTTCATTTGAAAAATCATTGATTTTGGATTTCATTTCTTTATTTCTTTTTGAAACCTTTTTCAACTCTTCATACAGCTCTACAATTAAATCACTAGAATCAATATCATCGTCACAGAAATTTGAAATAGAAGGTGAAGATTGTACCTCATCATCAATGGCCATAAAGCATATGTTGGCCTTCCCTTCACTGTCATCCTCACTTTCTTGTTGATCCCACGTTCCATCTAATCCTTTTCCTTTCTTGGCATATTTCTTTCTGTTTTTGCTTTCTCTTTCCCTCTCTAACACTTTGGGACAGTCAGCAATAAGATGCTCTGTGCTCTTGCATTCAAAACATTGAGGTTTATAGGATGAGGATTGTCCACTCTTCTTGACAGGCTTTCTTCCTTTCTTGAGAAACTCCTTTTTGTAGAATCTCTTGAACTTCTTCACTGCCATTGCAATCTCTTCTTCTCCACTGTTTCCTCCTTCTTCTTCACTTGAAGATTGTTCTTGTTCACTCAAGTTATTTGAAGCATTAAGTACAACTCCTTTTCTTCCCTTTCCTTCATCTTCATTATCATTCAACCGTTTCATCTTCATTTCATGTGTAAGTAGTGATCCGATAAGCTCTTCAAGAGGAAGAGTTTTTAGATCTTTGGACTCCTCAATAGCAAGCGTCTTTGGCTGCCAGGATTTTGGTAGAGCATCCAAAATCTTCTTGTTTTGCTCTCCTATAGTATAGCTTTTACCATAAGCTTTCAAACTATTAAAAATATTACTAAACCTTGTAAACATATCACTAATATTTTCACCTTGTTTCGTAGTAAACAGTTCATAATCTCTAACAAGCATAGCAAGTTTAGATTCTTTAACTTGATTAGTACCTTCATGTGTAATTTGGAGTAATCTCCACATATCATGAGCAGAATCACACCCACTAACTCTATTGTATTCAGTAACATCTAATGCACAACTTAATATGTTCATGGCTTGATAATTTAATGTCATTTTCCATGAATCATGCTCATCAAATTCATCAGTGGATTTGGGTTCTGAGGTTACTCCATCTGTTCTCATTTTCATTGGGACATAGGGACCTTTCTCAACTATGTTCCATAAATCAAAATTGACAGAACAAATATATATTTTAACTATAGACTTCCAAAAAGTGTAATTTGTTGCATCAAACAACGGTGGCCTGTTTGTAGATGATCCTTCTAGGTAAGGTAGGTTTGAAATATTAGCCATAGGATCTTTGTCTTCTAGGTTGTAAAACCACACAAAGAAGTTCTAGCTCTGATACCAATTGAAATATTTAAGAGGGGTGAATTAGGTATTTGGCTAATTTTTGCAAAATCAAACCTTTTCTGTGTATATACCAATAACAGATTATATAAACAAAATAAAGACAATTTATAGCAAAGCAATATAAGAAAGTAAGATCAAAGAACACAAGCAATTTATAGTGGTTCGATCCTCAAGATCTACCTCCACTACCTTAAGCCTACACTTAAGGATTTCAATCACTCTACTATATGCCTAGGTTTACAAATTACAAGAGAGGCTCACCACACTATGGTTTTACACTCACAACCTCTTCTAGGAAATTTTCTACAATACACGACTCACCAAAAACAATGGTTTTATATCTCAAACAACCTTGAATCACAACTTCAAGGATCACCCTTATCTAAAGGATTTTATATTATCAAGATAACCTTACTAGAGCTAGTAGACCAACACAATTTAATAATTAAAGAAGAGTGTGTAGATGTTACCACTTGTTGGTAGATATTACACAATGTTGCACCTTCACACTTTGATGTCTTTGGATTGATCAATTGAATGCACAAGACATAAGAGAGCTTAAGGAATGTTTGTAAAAGGCTTTCGAATGCTTAGAGTAATCAAGGATTCAAAACTTAAAAAAAATTGCACGTTTATAGCTTTTATTGAATTTGAAAATCAGTTAAAACAGCTATAAAACAGCAAGTTAACGACCGAATTTTTCTTCATGCGTCCGAATCTTCTTCTGAATTTCTCTGTAAGAATAGTAGTAAACTTTTGCTACAAAATTCGGACGACCGAATTTCTTGGAAGCATATTCAAACTTTGTAAAATCATTTGAGATTTAACTTCCAAAGGTTTGAAAAACATTTGGTATATATAGAAAACTTATTTAGACATATATAAGTTTGAAAACCAAAATCAAATTCCTTTGATCATATAAAGTTTACTTAAAAACTTTTAGGACACAAAACCACATTCATTAAGAAATTTATTCAAAGCCTTTTAAGATTAAGAAACTAATTTTATGTTCTCTTATGCATTCAATAAACTCCAAGACATACAAGTGTAGAGTTTACATAGATATTACCTATTATCATACCTACTCTACACTTCAAGTCTTCAATACCTTGATTTCATCTTTGAATAACCTTCAAAAGACTTCATAGTTTATTGAGGTTGTTCTTGCACTTTTGGCTTGAAGGCAATGATACTCCAAATTTCTTAGTTCACAAATCCTATCACATAATATAAACATATTAGTTCTCATCAATATTTGCCATTAATCAAAACTACATGATTTGCCCTTAGGGCTAATACTAATAACCTGGCACTACAACAGCATTGCTAAGCCCAAGCGTTCCGAGCACTACGCAAAGGAAAGCCGAAGATACAAGAATAACCTATGCTATTACAAGTTTGAATGACAATGTCTCAATAGATTTCTCCCCCTCCCCTCCCCCCCCCCCCCCCTTTTCCAATGAGCCAAAGAGCTCTTATTTATAGAAGGAAACTAAAGTGTTAGAGTCTCCATGATTTCATCCATCATATCCTCCCATTAATGATTGTAACTGTTCTAACAGTCCTCTTAGTTATTTCTTATTGTTCATGCCACAATTCCCTCCTTTAGTAATAGAAGCCGTTTGTAACTATTTGGCATTCAATGTGGCTTGCTCTTCATTATTTCTAGCCAACTTTGCCCACAGACTCATGTATGAGGCCAAACGACCAGCGCCAACAGCTTTCATGCGTCCAGCCCTACCCGGTTTCTCAACAGCCGTGCTGGCTGGACGGACTGGGCAGAGGCGCGTACTAGCTGTGGCACGGTGAGCTGTATGTGGGCGGCGGTGACGAGGCGCGGCGTGGCGGGCTGAGAGGGGCGGTTGGCGGTTCTGGCAGGGAGACTGAGAATGGGAGGAATGGTCAATTAAGAAGAGTGTCCTGAGATGGGAAATTAAGAAGAAGTGTCCTGATAATGTTTGCGACGGATTTACGATGGAAATATTTATAATATTTTTTATTAACGGTAAAATTTGCGTCGCAAATCCGTCTCTATTTTGCGACAGATTTGCGACGTAATTTTTTTTTTACAACAGCTAAAAGATGGCGATGATTTTGCGACAAAATTAATTTCAATTTGACAGTTCTTTGCAAGGGTGAAAATTTTAAATTTGGTAGCAAATTTACGACAAATTTGCGATAGAATTTATTTCTGATTTTATTTATTAATGGTAAAAATTCCGTCGCAAATCTGTCTTCAAATTGCCACGGATTTGCTACCAAATTTAATTTCTAATGTGTTTCTTAAGTTTTTTTTCTTTCCCTTCCACTCCTCCAATAAGTTTATGGTTATGATTTCTTAATAATCAATATTTATGATATATATTCATTTTAATTATCATATATGTTGTGCTAATATATGTATTAACATCATCAACACTATATGTTGTAGAACATTATTACATATTATAAATTAGTCATACTTAAAACTTTAACTATTAGTGTTATACACATATGTAATATACCTTTATGTGTTTTGTATTATTTGTCATTATAGTCAATAGATATGTTATATCAAAATAAATTATTCGTCTCTGTCTTTATATAAATTCTATTAAGTATAGAGTACCAATATTTTACAATACATATTACAAGCATAATACATTTATAAATATTTAATTAAAAACTTCTTTTATGAACACCCTGAGGTATGGCTCACAAAAAACAAATAAAGATGCTAAAACAGGAAGGAAAAAACTTAATCCGTTGCAAAAAAATAATCCGTCGCAATTCCACAGTCAATTTGCGACGAATTTGTGACGGCTATTATTTTTTAATTTCTTTTTTAAATTCCGTCACAAATCAGTCACCGATCTGCGACAGAATTTATATAAATTTTTTTTACTCCTGTTTTTAATATTCCGTCGCAGATTTGCGACGAATTTGTAACGAAATTTATGTGAAATTTTTTTTATTTCTGTTTTTAAAATTCCGTCGTAAATTCGTCGCAAATCTGCTATGGATTTGCGACGAAATTATGTAAATATTTTTTTATTCCTTTTTTTAAATTCCGTTGCAAAACCGTAGCAGATTGGCGACAGATTTACGACAGAATTTATGTAAATAATTTTTTATTTCTATTTTTAAATTCCACTGCAAATCTGTCGTAGATCTGCGACGGCATTTATGTGAATTTTTTTATTTCTTTTTTTAAATTCCATCGCAAATCTGTAGCAGATTGGCAATTGATTTGCGACGGAATTTACGTAAATATTTTTTATTTCTTTTTTAAATTCCATCACAAATCCGTAGCAGATTTGTGATGGATTTACAAAGGAATTTATGTAAATATTTTTTAATTTCCGTCGCAAATCTGTCGCAGATATACGACGGATTTACGACGGAATATATGTAAATATTTTTTATTTTTGTTTTTAAATTTCGTCGCAAATCCGTCATAAATTTGCTACATATTTGTGACGGAATTTATGTAAATATTTTTTATTTATTTTATTAAATTCCGTAGCAAATTCGTCGCAAATCTGCTACGGATTTGTGACGAAATTTATGTAAATAATTTTTTTATTTATTTTTTAAGATCTGTCGCAAATTAGCGACGAAATTTAAACCGTCGTAATTTTAACCACTTTTTTCTTTTGTAGCAGTTCTGTTACAAATCTGTTGCAGATCTGCGACGACATTTTGCCGTCGCAAAATTCATTGCTCTTAAATTGTTTATTGTTTTGTCATTGATTTAATCATTCTCTCATTGAAACAAGTGATTATAATCTGCCCAAACTCAATTCATAAAAAATAGATAGTTTTTAAAAATTAGTCAAACACTTAATTCAGCCCCCTCTTAAATCTTTCAGATTAGGTTCTTGTGATGATTTTAAATTTGAGAGAATGATTATTCAAGATAACGTGAATTGAAGGCAATGGTGGTGAATTAGTTTGTGTTGATTCTCATGACTTGAAAAAATAATTTTGATGATGGAGGATTTCAATACTAGACTTTTTTTTGTTATTTTATAAAAATTCATGTATTTTTAGTTACTTTCACTTGAAAACTAACTAAGGATAAGAATATAATTTGTGAGACTGAATTAATTAATACAACGATGTCAAATTCGTATCATAAGAATGAGAATGTAAGTGCCATAAAAAGTTCAAAATCCATTATCACTGTCTTACAAGAAGTGTGCCTTAACCTCCGGACTTTCTACCCCCATTGAATCTTAATTTCAAGTTGAGTTGTTGCCTTGCACCGACACCAACTAAGGAGGCTAGTCAATTTTAGAAGCACTAAGTTTGAGTAAATTTACAAAGGAAATAAAAACACCAGTAACGAAGTAAAGCAAAACGGGATGTAAATTTCACATATAAATAGCCTAACCTTATATTAACAACGTAAAATACAAGAAACAATCATACAAAGAGGTTGAAAGACTTAATTTTGCACTCTCTATTTTTGCTCTCTAATGAATACAAGTATATATAATACAGATAAGGAAAAAGTTGGTTACATCAGACCAACTTAGGGCACCAATTAGGTCCAATTAGCCATTTCTAGAGACGAACTTAAACTGGGGCAACTATCGATAGCTGCAATCAACTACCATCTGACTACCTTGGCCGAACCAAAGTGGCAAATTATATAGTTTTGATTAATGACAAATATTGATGAGGACTAAAATGTTTGATTATTGTGTGATAGGTTCTGTAATTTGAGAAGTATGAAGTCTCATTGCTTTGAAGCAAAAGTTCAAGAACAACTTCATTTAAGCAAGTATTTGAAGTTTGAAGAATGTTGTTCTAAAGATGATCAAAAGGCATTGAAGACTTGAAGTGTAGAGTGCATTTAACTTTTAGGTAAATTTCTATGTAAACTCTACACTTGCATGTCTTGGTTATCATTGAATGCATAAGAGAGCATAAAAATAGTCTTATAATCTTAAAAGGCTTTGAATGAATCTTTCTATAATATATGTTTATAAACTTCATATGTTCATGTGTTTCAAGCTTAAATATAGTTATATAAGTTTTCTATATATATCAAAAGTTTTTCAAACTCATTGAAGTTATATCTCAAATGATTTTACAAAGTTTGAAAATGCTTTCAAAAAATTCGGTCGTCCGAATTTTGTAGCAAAAGTTTGCTACTATTCTTCCAGAGAAATTCGGAAGAAGATTCGGACGCAGCCAAAAAATTCGGTCGTCCGAATTTTTGGCCTTCAGCATGGTCACTGTTCTTCCAGAGAAATTCGGAAGAAGATTCGGACGCAGCAAAAAAATTCGGACGAAAATTCGGTCGTCCGAATTTTTGTTCTCAGAATGGTTACTATTCATCTAGAGAAATTCGGACGAAGATTCGGACGCAGCCAAGAAATTCGGTCGTCCGAATTTTCTGAAACTAGCCGTTACTAGCCGTTTTATGAACGTTTTAACAGATTTTCAAATTCTATAAAAGCCATAAACATGCAAATTTTTGTAACTCTTGAAATCTTGAAAACTCCAAGCATTCAAAAGCATTTAGCAAACATTTCTTAAGCTCTCTTATGTCTTGTGCATTCAATTGATCCATCCAAAGACATCAAAGTGTGAAGGTGCAAATTTGTGTAATATCTACCATCAAGTGGTAACTTCTACACACTCTTCTTTACTTATTCAATTGTGTTGATCTACTAGCTCTAGCAAGGTTATCTTGATAACATAAAACCCTTTAGATAAGGGTGATCCTTGAAGTTGTGATTCAAGGTTGTTTGAGATATAAAACCATAGGTTGGTGAGCCTTGTATTGCAAGAGATTACTAGAAGAGGTTGTGAGTGTAAAACCAAAGTGTGGTGAACCTCTCTTATAATTTGTAAACCTGAGCAATTAGTAGAGTTGTTGAAATCCTTAAGTGTGAGCTTAAGGTAGTGGACGTAGATCTTGAGGATCGAACCACTATAAATTGTTTGAGTTCTTTGCTATTGCTTTCATTATTGTCTTGCTATCAATTATCTATAATTAGCTTACATAACTTATTCTTGGTCTAAACGCTTAAAAGGTTTAAGTTTGCGAAAATTAGCTAAATACCTAATTCACCCCCTCTTAGGTATTTCACAAGAAACAATCATACAAAGAGGTTGAAAGACTTAATTTTGCACTCTCTATTTTTGCTCTCTAATGAATACAAGTATATATAATACAGATAAGGAAAAAGTTGGTTACATCAGACCAACTTAGGGCACCAATTAGGTCCAATTAGCCATTTCTAGAGACGAACTTAAACTGGGGCAACTATCGATAGCTGCAATCAACTACCATCTGACTACCTTGGCCGAACCAAAGTACACTAACATGGCAATGCCAAGGGCCAAGGCTATTTTGGGTTCAATCGAAGGTTTCCCACAAACTAATTGTTCTCTAAATGCTAGCACGTATCGAGCCTACAAGCACCATGGGGTTAGCTAAATGAGTTGACGCCCATATCAAGGTGAGGCCAAACTAAGACAACTTAGGCATGTCTTGACAAATTCACCCCACCTGAAGAAGTCGACATACTCATTGACTAGGAAGCCTATTTCTCAGTCCCATATGTCTTAATTTAATCTTCAAATTGCTACAAGATCACATACTATTCCTGTTGGTTTTAATAGCAACTTTTATACTTTTATTACTGACAAATATTGATGAAAGATAACTTGTATAATTATTGTGTGGTATGATTTTTTGGATTATAGAAGAAAAATGATCACATTGCCCTGGAGTTAAACTGAAGAGCACCCCTCAAATAAGGTTAACTGCTTTAAGGATGAAGAAGATGTCGAGTGATTGAAGGCTTTGAAGATCATATAGTGTAAGGTTATACTTATTTTGTAGGTATACCTTTGTAAACCCTACACTTTTTTCATTTGGAATCTATGCATTACATGTAGTAGTACAAACAACTTTTATCTAACTTAAACTTTGGTTTGAACTTAAAAGTTCTTCATGATTATTTGATAAAACTAAGTGTTTGATAATGGCTTGAAGCTCAAAAGTTTTTAAATAACTTAGCTTGCGATTGGAATTGATTTCAAAATTGTTGTGATTAAATTTCAAATGATTTTATAATGTTTGGAAAAATTCAAACTCTAATTTGGACGTTCGAATATTCTTAGTATTGCTGAATTTTCAAAGAAATTTGGACAACCAATTCGGATACAGTGATCCAAATTCGACCTAATTGCCTTAAGCAGCCAAGTGAACAAAATGTTCAGACAACCAATTCAGAGGTAGCGAGCCCAATTCGGTCGATTTACTATTTGTTATGTTGGATTTTCATGAAGAAAGTAGGATGAACGTTGGTTATACACTACAAGAAATTTTCATTTTTGTGACGGACTATTCCATCGCAAATCCGTAGAAAATCATAAATTACGACGGATTTGCAACGCAATAGTTCGTCGCAAAAATAGAAGCAAATTTGCGACGGATTTGCGAGGGATATAATTCGTCGCAACTCAATTTATAATTTAATTTTGAATTATTTCAATAATTTTTAAATAATTATTCTTAAAAATAAGCATAATCAATAGAATAATTAAAAATAAAATATTAAATTAAAATAAATATAATGAATCCGTTAAATGTCAATATTTTATGTGTACAACAATGAAAAATATGAAACAAAATCTATGTAACTATGGAAGGCAGTGTTGCAGACGGAAGAGGAAGCGGAGGTGGATCTGGAGGGCCAGTCGTTGGAGGATGGTCGTTAGGCGGATCGATCGTGTAATCCTCACCAGCCCCGTCTGTCTGCTCTTCAGAATCTGGTATCGGAAAAGGAGGCGAAGGTGGAGAAGGCGGCGGAGGCAGATGTAGTGCCTCAGACATAACTCGCAAATACTGGTACAAACTAGCAAAGCGTTGCTGGAAATAACCGCGCGTCGACCTCTCTCTTTGCAACTGACTGTGAAGAGATGCGTACTCTAGATGCGATGTAATCGAGCAAGCTGTTGGAACAGAGGGTGATGTGGACTGACATAACCTCCGTCGCATGTGAACTGCCTCGGAACCCAATCCAAAAATCCGATTCTTCAAAGCACCGCCTGCAACCTCCATAAATAGGGACTTCTCATCCGGTGGTTGCTGAGAAATCACCAAATCCTGAGACTCCACCTGTGAATAGCGCTTCTTCAAAGCGTTGACGCTATCCTGCAAATTGTATACATCGTAAATTTATAACGGTGTCTAACAATAAAACATTTAATATAAAATATGAAGTAATATAATATGTAAACTTACCAACGTATGTTATGATTCTCACTAACAAACGTGCCCTTTTTTGGGACACTCTTATATGTATGTGTCGCCTCGTACATATCGGTGAAGTAGAAGTCATATCCGTGTTCCTTACGCTACAAATATATTAATATAAATATTTAGTAATTATATTAAAATTAAATAACAAGAAAAAATAATCATTACCATCCGACGCTCGTACTCGCTGAAGGAAATGCATCCTCCCGTGTGAGTCGGTCCCGGCGCGGCTGCTCTGTTCCGCTTAGCAGCGGCTGAAACATGTTTGAATTGTTCCGTGCTCCAGTGATCCCGCCAGAGCTGGCTCCATATGTCAGGAGATATCCACGGTGGACATTTCCCTTTACACCGAGCCTTTGAGAGCTGATCCGATAGACGACGAGTGCATTTGTCGTCCCAAATTCGTCGTATTTGATCAGCATGCTCTGGAAGCCATCGACAACGTGTCTGCAAAGTTATTTAAAAAATCAAATATATATAGAGAATATATAGATAAATATATTAATGTGGATATATATTTTATAATTTGTTACTTACACTCCACATATGGAACCACATGTCCCGAAGCTCTAATGGGACCGTCTCAAAATTAGGAAACGGTCCAGTGAAATGCCGGTGAAACGTATCCGATATTGAATGCACCGTCCCCTCCGCTAGGAAGAAACTGTTCCATTACACAGATGAACAGTTAGTTATTGAACAAAAAATTTGAATACATTTTTGCAAAAGTAAATAGTAACTTACTCGTCGCCACTCGGGGCTATCAGAATGCGGACTTCCTCTGTCTGAGTCCCACCTGTAGAAACAGCCGTAGAGGGTACCACAGAAGCTGGGGTCAAAGGCGTATGCTCGGACTCCGCTCCACGTGTGTCATTCTCACTCGGTAAAGACATCGGGCCGAGTAAAGACGGAGAAGGAGTACGATCACTCATCCCAATCGAACGTGATCTACGTGGAGGCATCTGAAAAAGAATAAAATTTTTGTTAGCTATGTAATCATTAGTAATATGTAAAAAATAATATAAATTAAATTTTAAAAATAAATAAGTGACGTAGTATATGTAAGAAAATGCATACATACAATAAATTATTCACTATTTTCGTCCTCACTCGGATCATCTTCTGATTCCCATTCACTTTCAACTTCAGTATCAGAATCAGTCAGGTCGTCATATTCCGTATTTCCTGGTTCATTACCATCCAGAATCTCCCCTTCACTTGTTTCATGCACAAGTTCGCCGATTATGTCATCTTCACCACGTACACTAAATGTCATCGATTCATCTACATCTTCTTGGTATGTCATCGATGACATGACGCACATTCGATTTGCATACTCCCATCCAATCAGACTTATTTCTTTTACTTCAAGGATAAGTGGCATAGTATACTTGTTGAGCTTGCACAGCTAATACAAATGGATCATATTTGGGGTACCTTTTCCTACAATTAACATCCACAGTTTGGTAATGTGGATGAATCCTGACGCCCCTGTTAAGCACAGGATCATACCAGTCACACTTAAATAAAATAACATCCCTAGATGGAATCCCCGGAAACTGCACTTCAATGATCTCCTTCAAATCCCATAATAGTCGCTCCTGTTGCCAATATCTTCGTCCTCGCCCTTAACCCATACGCCACAATTAATAGTCCTCTTTCCGACTCCATGATCTTGCGTATGAAATCTGAAACCATTTATTATATATCCTTTACAAGATTTCACCTGCCTTGAAGGTCCCCAGGACAAACTTTTAATATTTTCATCTGTTACGTTATTTTGATGATCTTGCACCTGCAACATATAAACAGTGTTATTCACTATTTAGAATAATATTTCTTAACCATTGTTGTTTACTACTCGACAAACAAAAACATACATAAATCCTGAACCATATGAGAAACTCGTCCTCAAATCTCCTATCAATTTCCTTCTCCGTTGTACAGGGGTCGGCATACCGCAATTCGGCTCTGAATTTCCTGTTTCATAGGCATTATATAAGTCGAATGCTATCAACCACGAACAATCAGTAAATCAACAAAAATATGAAAAAAAGACGTATGTTACCAATGGTTGTATCTCTTCACAATTGAGATATATGTAATTAACAACTGCCTTAAATTCCTCAGGAGAAAGGTATCTGATAATTGTATTCTCGATCACCTTGCCTGCTGCATTACATATGGACATCCCACATCTTTCTTAAACACCTTCGTCATTGCGAGCCTGGACATGCGGCTCGAAGTAGTAAGAAAAAAACGTAGACGCCTCTTCAATCAAATATGCATTGCAAATTGATCCCTCGACCCTTGCCTTATTTTTTACTTTTAACTTTGGCGATATAAGAACCTGCACTTGGTCATTTTAACGGTATTAGAAATTCTACATCGAGTAGCTAAAATAAACAGTTTAAATGCTCATGTCAAAAGGCCTAACCTCTCAAATGGGTACATCCATCTATATTGAGCCGGACCAGCAATCCTTGCTTCATAAGGCAAGTGAATCATTAAATGCTCCATCACATCAAAAAATACAGGAGGAAATATCATTTCCAACTTGCACAGTATGATTACTATGTTCTTCTCCCACTCTCTCATACGAGAAGTTGATAGTTTTGACACACATAAATTCCGATAAAAAAACTTAATTCCGTTAGCACAATTCAAATAGCGGCGGGGAGGAACTCTCTAAATGCAATAGGAAGCAGTCTTTCCATAAATACGTGACAGTCATGCGTCTTCATGCCCGACATCTTCAACCCGTTCAAATCAACACATCGACCTAAATTAGACGCATATCCATCGGGCAACCTCAAATCCCTAACCCACTCCAATACAACCCTTTTTTGTTGATTCGTTAGAGAGTACTTAGCTTTCGGCATAGAAACTTTACCATTTCCAGCACATTTATATATGTAACTCCGGCCTATTACAATACACCTCCAAGTCTCGCCGAGCCTTTATATTATCCTTTGATTTGCCCTTCACGTCCAGTACAGTATTAAACACGTTCTCGAACACATTCTTTTCATTGTGCATGACATCAACATTGTGGCAAATTAAATTTGATTTCCAATACGGTAAGTCCCAGAAGATGCTACGCTTAGCCCAGTTGTGTAAACCCTTCTACCATCATCCTTGCCAACTTCCGCCGCAATATCGACAATTCTCGGCAAACTGCTGACTCTATGCCACATCTCATCCCCGCACGATCGCTTAATAGGTTGAGATGTCTCACGACCGCGATCCTTTCGAAATGATTTTCCGTCTCTTCTGTATTGATGATCCAACGGTAAGAACCGACGGTGACAGTCAAACCAAGATTGCTTTGAGCCATGTTGTAGATGAAATGACTTTGTTTGCTCCATACAGTAGGGACAAGCCAGTCTTCCGGTAGTGCTCCAACCGCTCAACATACCATAAGCTGGAAAATCATTAATGGTCCATAGGAGGGCAGCTCGCATTTGAAAATTCTTTTTTTTTGAGACGTCATAAGTCGGCACTCCAACTCTCCACAAATTTTGTAATTCTTCCACCAATAGCTGTAGATAGGCATCGATCTTATGCTTCGGGTTCCTCGGCCCTGGAATAATTACTGTCAAAAACATCACAGCATCCTTCATATACATCCATGGTGGTAAGTTGTACGGAGTAATAATGACAGGCCAACTAGAATATTGCTTTCCCTACATTCCAAATGGTGAGAACCCATCAGTACATAGCACTAAACGTACGTTGCAAACCTCTTTCGCAAATTCTGCATGCACACAATCAAAATAATGTCATGCTTCACCGTCCCGTGGATGACTCATCAATCCCTCATTCTGTACAATTTCAGCGTGCCACCTCATGTGTTCTGCAGTCGTTTTTAATGCATACAACCTCTGCAATCTCGGAGTCAAGGGAAAGTAGTACATTTCCTTAGAAGTGACCTCTTTTTGCTGTCTATTCTTTCGAAATTTCCTCCTCTGCATGTACCGGGGACTCCCACAAAACTTACATTCCCGCAAACTAACATCTGCCTTCCAATAAATCATGCAACTGTTTGGGCAACAATCTATTTTCTCCACAGGCAAACCGAGTCTAGAAACCATCTTCTTGGTATGGTACAAGTCCTCCGGAAGCAGATTATCATTTGGTAGAACCTCCTTAATCAACTGCATTACCTGATTAAAACATCTTTCTAAAATATTATTCTCAGATTTAATATTCAGCATCCGAGCAACAAATGATAACTGCGAGTGGTTTGTGCATCCAACACACAAAGGAGTATCGGTAGCTTTTAACATATCATAAAATTTCTTGGCTTCTGCATTAGGAGGTTCTTCATCGTCGATACCCGCCGCCGGGTCTAATTGATGGTCCAAACCAACACCCTCCATTACCATCTGCTGAAATGGATTTATAGGGGTAGATTGGGATTGAGAGGTGGTTGGAATCATCCCTGGATGCAACGGAGTAAGACTCTCACCATGACTGGTCCAAAGGTGATAATCGGCGACAAATCCAAATCTATACAAGTGCACCTGCACTTCATCCGGAGAAAGGTGCACCTTGTTCTTACACTTCGCGCAAGGATATCTCAACCAAGAAGTGTGCCCGTTCGACAAACAGTACGCTATAAAACCCTTAACCCCATTTTTATATTCATTTGTAATTCCCTTAATCTCTTGCATATGTCGCTTATACATCCAACTACGATCATCCATCTACATTAAAAATTTTTGCCTATTAAATTTTACCAAATTCAAGGAAAAAAATTTAGGAATTCGACATGTCTTGTTAAAATAGAGTCGAAAACTTAGACAAGTGTTAAGCAAGCAAAAAAAAAAAATTCGACAGCATCTCCGCTGTAAAATGGACGTTTTCCAGGCACAAGGCCACCACAATCACTCCCCAAAGCCAAATTTAGTTCTTCCAACAATTAATTCCAACTAAATATATCAAAAAATTTATAACGCCGCCTCAACAATATTATAAACATCTTCACAAAATTAAAAAACATTTTAAAAACAAAACCAAAAAAAGAGAACAAAAAAAATATAAAAATACGAAATCTTTAAAGCTAAAAGAAAAAGATAAAAAAAATACAGCCAAAAACAAAGAAGCAGAAAAAATGTCCCGAATTTACAACATAAATAGAAAAAATAAAAAACAGGAAATTAAGAAGCAGATAATAACGGAAATTAAAATTGCAGAAAAAAAATCAAAACTTCATTACCTCGGCGTGTGGAGGCGCGACAGCCGGGGGGCAATTCCGGTAGTGCAGGCGCGGCAGTGCGTGGGAGGGAGCTGCGCAGTGCAGGCGAGGGCAGGCGAGGGCGGTTGCTGGACAGCGCTGGGCAGTGCAGGTGAGGGCAGGCGGCGGGCCTCGGCAGCTGGGCAGCGCTAGGCAGTGCAGGCGCCGCGGTTGCTGGGCAGTGCAGGCATTCACGGGTGCAGGGCAGTGCAGGCTCGAGCGGTGCAGGGGAGCTCGGCAAGCAGGGGGCCTTGGCAGGCAGGGGAGCTCGGCAGGCTGGGGCTCGGCACGCTGCGAAGTTCGGCAGGTAGGGGGCCTTGGCAGGTGGGGCGGGCTCGGTAGGCGGGAGGCTCGGTAGGCGGGGGGCTCGGCAGGCAGGGGAACTCGGCACGCAGGGGGCTCGGCACACGGGGGAGCTTGGCACGCGGGGGGCTCGGCAGACGGGGAAGCTAAGCACGCTGGGTGGGCTCGAAAGGAGGGGGGAGCGGTGCAGGCGCGGGGGGAGGGGGGCGCGCGGTAGTGGGAAATATTGAATGAAGGGGAAAGTGTTCAAATTCTGAAAAAGAAGAAGGGGTTTGCGACGGATTTTCGTCGCAAATCCGTCGTAGATCTGCAACGAATTTTTTTTTCTATTTTTAAAATTAACGGTAAAATTTTGTCGCAAATCCGTAATAGATCTGCGACGGAATATTTTTTATTTTTTTATTAACGGTAAAAAATACATCGCAAATTTGTCTAAAAAATGCAACGGTTTTTTTCATTTTTTTCTAAACGGCTAAAAATTCTGTCACAAAATCGTCGCAAAATAGCGACGATTTTGCAACAAAATTAATTTCAATTTGGCGGCACTTTTTGCGGTTATTTAAAAATCAAATGTCGTCGCAAATTTGTCTCAATTTTGAGACGGATTTGCAATGGAATTTATTTCTAATTTTATATATTAACGGTAAAAATGTGGTCGCAAATCCATCTCAATTTTGAGACGAATTTGAGACGGATTTGCTACATAATTTAATTTCTAATGTGTTTCTTAAGTTCTTTTTTTTTCTCTTCCACTCCTCTAATAAATTTATGATTACGATTTGTTAATAATCAATAATTATGACATATATTCATTTTAGTTATCATATATATTGTGCTAGTATATGTATTTACCTCATTAGCATTATATGTTGTACAACATTATTACATAGTATAATTTAGTCATACTTAAAACTTTAACTATTAATGTTACACACATATGTAATATACCTTTATATGTTTTGGTGTGATGTGCCATTATAGTCAACAGATTTGTTATATCAAAATAAGTTACAAAATAGTCAACAGATATGCGACCGCTTTGCGACGGAAGTTAAAAATATAAATATAAAAATATTTACATAAATACCGTCTCAAATCCGTCGCAGATCTGCGACGGCTTTACGAAGGGAATTTAAAAATATAAATATAAAAAAAATTACAAATCTTCCGTCGCAAATTAATCGCTGATCTGCGACGAATTTGCGACGGAAATAAAAAATAAAAAAATAAAAATATTAATAAAATTCCATCGCAAATCAGTCGCAAATCCATTGCAGATCTGCGACGGAATAATATCCGTCGCAATTTAATCCACTTATTTTGCCTGTAGCGGTTCTGTTGCAAAACCATCACTATTTTGCGACAAAATTTGCCGTCGCAAAATTCATTTTTTCTTGTAGTGATATTGCATTGAAGCACATAGTAAGTGCAAGAAAGTTGGAGAAAAAGTTGGAGAACAAAGGATTCCCTTATGGAAGAGTTCCAATGGAGTTGTTCAAGCACTTCCGAATTCCTCCGCTCGGACGTGGTCTTAGCATCAAGAGTGGGCACATATATACTGATGAGATGATGATGATGATGATGATGGAGATTATGAGAGTGATAGTAGTGATAATAATGGAGATGACTTTGAATCTCATAGAACAAATTAACCCTTAACTAATGTTGGTTAATTTTTATAGAACAAATTATGGTTTACACTGCCAGAATAATCTCATAGTTCTTTCTAAAGCATGCCAATCCTCTCCATATGGCTTGCTAATGAACTAGTTAAGCGCAATAAGTCTTGAATAATCTGGTGCATAATGCCATTGCCAATTAGACTAGCAAATTCCTTTCGAGCATAATTTCATTATCACTATCAACAAGAGAAAACGCTACATTCTGCAACCAATATAATTTTATTTCTTCGACATCTTTTCAACGTAATGTGATTGATAGAAAAAGACTCCATTTGTAATCTTCGCACCAAACTAAAATTTGTCTCTCCAAAATGCTACACGGTAACGCACAAAAACTCTTAAATGTTAAAGATACTTCCCGCGTACAGAACCAAAATATCAATGCATGACCAATATGGAGGCAAATAATCACGTATAAATTCTTGAAAATTTTATAGTCATGCCAAACATTTCGAGACAGTTTGAACCCCACCATGCCTAGATTTTAAGGAAATTTCACTCATGAAAATTAATATTATTAGTTTCTAAAATGGCTTTTTCATAGACAATTAAAATTAATTAGAAAGAGAAATTCAGATTCATAAAGAAAAACAAAGACTATTATACTCATCATATATATTGGCATTATTTACATTTTTTCTTATATTTTTCTTGCTCTTCTTCTGTCACGTTTCAGTTGTCCCCCTGTTGGGATTCTATTCTCTGGAGGACAAAGGTCAACTTGAGAATTTTGACAAAGACTAACGCCTTCGCTTTCTACTACATGAAATGACCACCACGAAGAGCTTGTTAAAATATGTAATTTGTGTTAAAATGGTTATTCCAGCTCAGACTCCAGCTCAACCAGCACAGCCAGCTCATATCCAATTCAACTAACTTAGTCTAGTCAGCATTTTTATTCCGGCTGTTGCCAGCTCATCTGTTTCCAGTTTGTAGATTTTTTGCTTTAAGATATTGACAGTAACTTTAATCAATTTGTATATAAACTTTTGCCCTCGCGAAAATTTGATCAACAGTTATATCTCGTGAAACTTACATATTCTTGTAATAAAATAATATAAATATATTACTATAGAAGTGGAACAATAGGTAGCACAAAATCAGAAGGCTAAGGTACAAATATCTTGCTCTTTTTAAGAAAATTGGAGCCCACCGCAGTCACCACCAATACAGTAGGTAATATAATGCATTTGACCTTTTCCAAGATACAACAGACTCGTCGTGTAATTTACAATAATTCCGTACAAACTCCACCAAAATAACATTCTAGAATTCTCTCTAATACAATGCAAAGATTATCCTGAGAACGTAATTGGAAAAGACAACTATGTGTATATATATATAACAACCAAACCATCTGATGTACAATCGCATGTATACAACTCAATATATTCATAACGTTCGTAGTATCAAGTAAATTATACTATTATTGTCATATATTTCACTCAATATTCACCAAAAACTATAAAAGATGTAACAATAACGAGTGATTCATAAAAATGCAATGCATAATAAAATATTTTGTAGAAGTTGGTAGGTGTACTAATGTTTATATATGCGGGAAAAAAAAGTGCATTGGATTCTATTTGAATAGAAAAACTTTTTTTTTTCACTTTTCTATTTTGCATAAGTTCAATTCTAAGTTCTTCTATTTTCTTTCACAATTGTCAACCCTGTACCCAACACAAAATGTAAATTTTTCAAGGCACGAGTAAGCTGGGATATGATGCTCCTTAATCCAAAGATGATGCGCTAAAGTTAGATTTTCAAGGGGAAAATGATGCGCTAGAGAGTGTCTAGTTTTCTTGTTCCGACTAATTGATTCGATTGATGAATTTGTTTCGCATACAAACATTGTATTTTCAAAAGCAATTTAAAAATCAACCAACTACCTATTGTCTTGTAGAATAAGTTGAAGAAGTAAAAGAATTGTGAGATCCAAATGAGAGTCGCTTTTTCGACGTGTTTCTCGTTTGAACTAAATGCAGGTTGCTCTGCGTACTGATTTTTTTTTTAAAAAAAAAAGTTTATTAGAAAAAACATTGAATACAAGACTTGAAGGGGACTTAAGGCCTAAACTCCTAAACACCCTTGAGAACACAAATTGAGGGGATGAAAAAAAAAGTTTATTAGAAAAAGCATTGAATACAAGACTTGAAGGGGACTTAAGGCCTAAACTCCTAAACACCCTTGAGAACACAAATTGAGGGGATGGACAAACGATGAAGATAAAACAATTTAGAAGAAAGATTACTACTGTATGTGATCACTTTCTAGTACGGTTAGGGAAGTGATCAGACGATGTTTTCAAATCCTTATTTGCAATAAAGACTTTTCTGGTCAAACATGTTAACCAGTGGTGACTTGGTGATCGCTACTAAAACAAGCTAGAAGGAAAATCTAGCGTACTTTGTTAATAAAGCACTTTAATTATTATTTTCTCAAAATATTTAGTTTTTTTACTAATTTCAAGAATTATTTTTCTAAAGTTACTTGTAACATAAATATAATTCACTCATTCTCTCTCATGTTAGTAAAGCATAAATTATATTAATTAAGAGTATAATAAGAAAAATACTCATTTTTCTTCTTTCCTAATTTATGCAAAAAAAAAGTCAAAAAGTCTTACATTTTGAAGATAAGAAGTGTCAAGTTGCTCATAGAGTGAGTATGTCTATCCTCCTCCCATTTTTTCCCACTGTAATAGCATGGAAATCGCTAAAAAAGGAAAACAGAAAAGATAGAAGAAAGACCAACTCATAATTAATTCATTAATTAATAATTCATGAAAAATGAATTTGTCTCCCCCTACATACCAAGGTAAAGATCAAGTTCCCTCCAGCCTTGTAATTTTTTTTTTCTTCGTGTGTTTAATAAATAGGTTGAGCTCCATGTCTAATCCCTCATGCACCATCAAGGAGATTTATTTTTAAAAAAAAAAATCATTACTTCAAACTAATTAATAAAGTTGAAGTTAAATTCACATATTGATGTCCATTTCGGAGAAGTTTGCTTCATTACGTTATTGGAAGTTAACTCTATACTTATTTCATCATACGCTTTCATATATTAATTATGAGAAAATGTGTTGCTTTATTTGGAGAAATGTGCGAAAGATCAATTTCTCGTGAAGGATAAACTTTTTAGATAAGTAGAATTAAATTAATTTCTTCTTGTCTAATAAAAACCTCCAACTTTTGGGAATATATATACAAAGTTAGTAAGACTGATACCATCCTAAAAGCTAACTGCGGTTCATGTCCTCTGCGACTGAACTAAATGTACCATGTTGAGGGCTGCAGTTGGCCATAACCCACTGAAGATTTGAGCATTCAGCAAGGATTCCTTGGCTTTGTGTATGAAACCGAAATTGTCCCTTTGAGGCTGCTCTTCCATGGGAGATTTCAGCAAGTTGATATAGGTTTCCAAGTCATGAACACAAGATGGATTGTGAACCTTGAAGAAATCGAGTATCAATTCGACCCCCACATGGGTATAACATGAGCAGCTCCAAGGGAGACTATATCTCTCTGCCAAACCCTTAAAACTCTCATTCATAAAAACCCCAGGGAGCTTTGTGATGGGATCATTAACGTTTACAATCCTCAAAACTTTTATCCCTAACTCCTCGCAACGTTCTTTGAAGCTGGAGTTTCCAACCCTTGGACCTCCAAAGGAAAACACCGTGATCGGTGTCTCATTTCTCAAGTCACTCCTATTAATGCCTAGCTCAGCGATGTCATATGCTAGCAAAAGAGCTAATGAGCTCCCCATGCTGTGCCCAGCGAGCGTAATGCTCATCTCCTCACCCCTGTACATGTTTAGTAGCCTTGAAACCTCCGAAAGAAGTTGCTCTCGACAACTTGGGAGACCGAACTTGCATTCGCTTTCATTTGAGGTATACAAGCTAAGAAATCCAGCCTCGACCTTAACCTCGGGCCGAGGATTATGAGGATCAAGATGAGCAGGAGCCAGTGAGCTCATTAGGTTTGCTATCCATTCCGGATTAGTAACCGTGCCCCGGAATGTTACAAGCACATCTCTCCTCCCAAGCTTCTTAGTTTGATCATCATTTGAAACAGCAACATACCCAATCCATCTGCCACAGCAAGCGCCATTCTGGATTGGAATGTTGATGTCTGGTGTGGCGTAAACATACTTTGTTACTTCATAACCTGACTCAACCAACCCTACTTCGGTTAACATATTCTTCTTCCCGTACTTGCAATTCAAGTACCTTTTCGAGTTGGGGTCGAGGTCGAAAGCCTTATAACAAGCTGAAACAAACTCGCCGTAGCGAACAATCTCCTCCCTCAGAAGAGAATCCAAGGGTTCCACTAGGTTTTCCCAGTTATTCTCTCCTTGAATCTCCCTCCAAACGCGGGCAAGCCTGATTCCGGTTGCAGCAACCTTCTTCATTACACTAGGTGCAATCGAAGAAGCCGAAAAAGACAATTCTCTAGGTGAATATGCTTCAATATTTGCCTTCAAGAATTGGATCTGCTTAGAGGCACAGATTTTCACTGTTGAAGCTGCAGAAGCATATTCCCCGGAAAGTGTAGCTAAATTCAGTTTCATCACAGTGGCAGCCATGGATTTGGAAGAAAATCCACAGCCAACAAGTGAAGGGAGATATAGAGGGAAATACTGGTGGATTCAGATCAGTAGCATTAGAGGGATAATCTTGGGATCTTAAATAGGGAATTCACCTGTTGAAATTGAATGACAACGTTGAGGGATTGATTAATTAGAAGCATGTTTGGCGAGTGATTTGACTTTTCAAAACTCTGTGGCCATATGTGGTCGGTTACGTGGAAGTCGTTAATAGTTTAATGTTTCGCGTTGCGGCTGTGGTTGAAATGAGCAGCAACCATTTGACGCTTTCTTTACTGTGAACTTGAAAAGCGTGATGACAGAGAAAAATTTTTTCTGTACGGGGGAACAAGTATGGGTCTGTGTGGTTTACTGGGAAGAAGTTTGAATAAACAATGTGGACGTACACATAATATGTCAAACAAACAATTTAACGTGGAGACAGATTTTTGACATAAAACATCCTTTTGTTTAGATTTTTTTTTCCTGAATATTCTCGTCTTGAATTATCGCCTTATTTTTATTGATAATTTTTTACTGTCCCTCTAAAAAAAATAAAAGAATTACATTTTATGTCAAACGAAAGTTAAAGTTATTGAATGGCCAAATGAATATGCAATACGTGGGTGTTTCTTGTATTTATTTTAGCTACATTTGTAAGTCTTTTTCACATGGTGATGATTTGACTTGGACCTCCACTTATCTAAGCATAAACTAAAAAATATAAGATATTTCTTCTGTCAAAAATTAAATTTTCACTTTTTAGTTTAGAAATTAAATTTTCACTTTTTAGTTTAGAATGTCCCGAGATAAATATTTACTTTTTTTAGAAAATATTTTTTTTCTTTAACTATAAAAAAGTACCGCAACAACTTACAAATTGAAAAATATTTTCTTTTATTTTTAGTATTTGGATAATGTTTGGTCTAAACAAATATACAATTAGATCTCACTTCTTCTTTTACAAAAAAAATCACTTTTACGGAATTAGAAACAGAAACTCTTCCAATTAAACATAATTCAAATACACCCTTTGTGTCCAATCAAAATAAAATATTTAACTTTGGATGCAGCGGATATAAACTTTGTCTTCCAAATTTCAAAAGGATGGATAAGTTCATGTTTCTACCTTTTACTATTTACAATTCTTAATTTTGATTTCTAGCCGGTAAAACCTGGCAATAATGGACTTTCTTTCTCGTTGTACTTAGTCGCAAGAGCGTTAATTCTGAGTGTCGGAGAAGGGATATTCCATAAACTCAACTAATTAAGGCCTATAATTGCATACGAAGTCCTGTATAAATTCACGCCCATCTTTATCCTTTTTCTTTCCTTTGTTTGCTCAAGTAGTTTACGCTCTCTAATTTGAACTAGGTACGTACCTATGGGGTTCAAATTCTCTATAGTACTTTATTGTAATACTTTTTATAGCTTTTCTAATTTTAAAAATTTTTTTTCCTATATTTTAAATCAAATATGATAAATATTTTAAAAATAAAATTATTTAAATTCTTAGTTAGAAATAAAGATAAATTTAAAAATAAAATAATAAATAAAGTCTTTTTAGTGAAAAGAAGACATATTTTAGAATAGTCTAAAAGAGAAAGTCAAATATATATTTTGAAACGAATAAAGTAATTAATGTAAAGAACAACAAATTAAAAGTTAAAAATAATTAGTAATTCTCTTTCGTCTCTTCTTCTCCTTCCCTCTTCTTTCCCTCAAACCAAAAAAATAATAATAATAAAGAAGGTGTGTATATAAAAAGAAGGCACTTGTCCTCTTCCTCTTCCAATTTTATGAATCCCTAAATTTCATGCTTTATTACCTAATAAAGTGAGTCTTCTTAAAGTAACAAGTAAACTTACTTTATTCGCGGGGCTTAGTTAGTAGACCAAAGCATTTGTTATCTAAGTATGCTTTGAATACTAACTCTACCCATTGTTTGGAAGAAACTCTTAGTTTAATTTTAGCTTTTAAAATGCTAACATTACAACTAATTTCTATTAAACACGTATGGATTACAATTTTAAAGGTAACAATGAAAATCTAAACCCTGCAATAACTAACTTCTATTGGAACATTAACAGCATCGTTAATCCTTGTCGAGATTACCATGTTTACAGTGCAAGGAATTTATCATTTATTAATTTTTAAAGTAATTTACAAAAAGAGTCTTATAACTATTTTATTTATCTTAAGAATATCTCTTAACTTAAATTTTCGTAATTTTAGTCTTAAATCTATTTTTTTCTAAAAAACAAAATTCTTGCTACCAATCCTATGATAGAATTCAATTGAAATTCAAATGTGTGGTACATATGAGTTCGATTTGAAACACAAATTCATCATATCTTACCCAATACTATCTAAAATGCTTAGAAATGAAGATTACATACATTTCTCTAAAATATAACACTACCTAATCAAATAATTCACGATCAAATTTAGAGTTAAATTATGATTATAGATTTCAAATGGTACTTATATGAATATAGATTTTCAAAAGTAGACAAGATTTAATAAATTTTTCCTTCAAATCAAACTCATATGTGGGATACATGTGAATTTGAGTCCAGTTTCGCAATGGGATTGGTGATAAAAACTATATTTTTTAAAAAAAGAATAGATTCATGGCTAAAGTTATAGAAATTAAAGTAACGAGACATTCTTAAGGCAAATAAAGTAATTACAGGACTTTTTTTTACAAATTATTCTAAATTTTTATTAAATTTATGAAAAAGAGGCATTTTATAAAATTTCCCTTACAAGTTAGAATGGTTAATTTTTTGAAGGTGTTTTTTTTTTTTTGGTTACAATGAATCGTGGAGAGAGAATGAGTTTCTTTTTTTTTCAAAGAAAGGAAAAAGAAGACATCAATATGGTTGAGATTTTTTTGTATGCTTTCTAGTACATTATCTCGTACACTAATTAAACTGCACAACATGTGGCTACATCATTGAACAAAGAAAATTTAATAAGTTTAGACAAATCACATAATTATATATTATCCAATTTAATTGATGTATTATACGATATAGTAGAAAGTTTACTAGAATATCTAAGCCTTCAATAAAAATGAAATAGAAATTTTTAAAAATAGTTCTCTAACTATTTCTTTTTCTTAAGCATGTCTTTTAATTTTAATTTTTATAATTTTAGTTTCAAATATATTCTTTCAAAGGAATACAATTTTTGCCATTAGTTTCATGGCAGATGAGCTCAAATTCATGTGTCATGCATGTGAGTTTAATTTGAAAGGCAAATTAATCAAATTTTACCTACACATGAGTGCTATATGTTGTCGATATTCCTAATTTAAGTTCAAATTTAATTGTGAATCATCTTGTTTTGTAGTATTATATTTGAAAAAAATATGTATAGTTTTTATTTAAAACAAGTTTTAGAGTGTTGATTGATATGTGGTTAATTTATCTTTCAAATTGAACTCATATCCGCTACATATGTAAATTTTTACTGAATTCTACTGTGAAACTGACCACAATATTCTTTTAAAAATAAAATTGAAATTAAAACATTAAAAATTTAAGTTAAAGGACATTATCGAGACTAAAAAAAATATTGAGGGACTATTTCGCGAATTAATCAAAATGAAATTAATATGGTCGGTACTCTAGTATTGGCAAACTTCTTTTGACGACAAAAGGTGCGCTAGACGTGGGGTCGTCGCAGAGTAAGGGGATAAAACCCTCCAGTACAAGCATTCAACGCGGCAACTAAAGGGCAATTAATTTGGTCTTCCAATAGTTTCTCGTCTCTTCATTTTGAACGTGTTTAAAAATTTATTAGTTGTAATCATGTTTAATTAGAAGTTTAACATGATCAACATTTTATGCTTTGAGTAAATTAATAACCTACACCCCAGGCTTCCCCCGACCCTAGTTATAGCATCATGCTTAAACCGTAAATTAGAAAGGGGTCAAATTTTGGGATTAATCCGAAGCTAATGTCATTATGCATTTTTTCCCTTTATAAGCAATGAAAAATGATTATAATTATCATTCAATTGTTTATGTGATACGCATATTATATACATTTTTTAAGTTACTATATACAGTTCTTAATCGTATATTTTGACTATTTCATTCTTTCAGTATTTTTATTTACATTCTCTTAAGGTTTGATTGAATAATATTTGTTTTTAAAATTCTTATGTTGAGTTTCGTAAAAGTTAAATTGTTTATTAGAGAAAATATGAGTTTCATACTTAAAATTTTAAATTTAATTTTGAAACTAAATTCTGTCCAAAATTACCCACTGCTCTAGTCGACGACTGTGGGCAATTTTGATTTAAGGGGAAAAATTGCAGTTGAATGCTGTTCACATGTAATTTCGTTAATTTTGGTGTTCCTTGCTACAATTTCACCACTCAAAAGTTAGTCATGCGCAAGGCGCTGCTTGGAGTGGTGTTGGGGTAGATTTAGAAATACAAAAATAGTTTTAAGATATAAAAAATTGAAAACAAAGTTTATTGATATAATGGGTAGTAAAAAAAATAGTTGAAAGACAATTAGAGCCATTAAACTATAAATAAATCACAAGAATATGACCAATCGAATTCAAGATTTATGATCCAATAAAATGGTTTTTTTTTCAACCTACAACTTCTCACTCCAATAAAGACACTCGTGTCATGAGCAAGTTGGGCACATGAATACATATTTTCCTGCAATTAGTGTGACCTTAAGAGTTGAATTCTTTTTACAAAGAATAATTTAAGCGGCCGTTGCTGTTGGAGAAAGGCGAACAAATTTAGGAAAAAAGAAGAAAATTTATAAACAAAAACTTTAATTGCGATATCCTCCATTTCTTTCTAATGCATAAGGAAAAAGAATTAATATAATTCAGTCTTTTAGTTAGACCTATATTCATAGACTGACCTAAAACTTTCACCTTAGGGGTAAAAATCTATATTAACCTACATAAAGAAATTTTTAAAAATATTAGAAAGATGAATTTCAAAAAAAAATCGAACAGTGCTTTTTTTTAGGAAACTAAGGCGAATTTTTAATGCAGGCAGGGCGAAACTAAGGCACAAGGGTTGGGGGCAGCTTTCCCAACATTTTAACATAACCTGGCTTTGCCACTAAGTACAAATGATTTAGGAAAGAAAATGCTTATTATATATCTAATTTTTGTATATAAATTTTATATAGTCTCTAATTATACAAAATATTGTCTTGACTCCTCAAGAATTTAAAAAATGATTATAGATACTTTCCGTAGGTTGAAAATTGTTGACAGGGATTTAGAGTTATCTTTCCTATCATATATTATTATATTTGTATACTTTCTCAAATAGAATATGGTCCCAAGGATATATATTTGATAAAATAATATAATTTTCTCCAATTAGTTTGTAATATGAGACAGTACCCTATGCCACTTGAATTTGAACTCTCTCTCTCTTCTTTTTTCATTTAATTCCCTAAGTTTTTGTTTTTCTTTTTTTTTATCATCTCTCATCCACCAAATTCTTGTTTTCCATTTTTTCCACTTTCCTAAGTAATAGAAGTTCGAAGTTCTTAGTTACTAATTCTTTATAACTTTCAAATGACTGTAATATTTTTTACTCTGGCGACTAATTAATCGGATGACTTCTTGCGCATCCCCTCAATTTGGCAGAGTAATTCGTGTGCATATAGAAAACCTTGCATTCAGCCAAAAAGAAAAAAAAAAGATATATCTAACCTTGCAAGGTTGCCGATGTTTCAGCATGTGTAGGACTAGTGATGCCTTAGAGATTCTTTACTAACGCCCCATGGATCCCTCCACTGGAGTCTTTTCTAATATTGGCTCCTACCACTGCATTATTTGAAGACCACGCACCATGAGTATTTGAAGTACTCCATATTGGGGTGGATATAGGGAAAATCCCTCTAGATACAATGAAACTATTTATAGGAGTTTTATTTTATTCATATTTTTATTTGAGAAATTGGGTTTATCTATCTAAAGACTACTTTTGCTTTTCCCTTCTTAACCATTTTTGTGTTTATCTTTTGATATTCATAAACAATTTACAAACTTACACTTATGATAATTCTTGACACAACAAAATAGAAGTAATTTTGCAATCGACAAGTCGATTTCAAAATAATGATTTGTAACTGAATAAACTCGATTTCAATTATGTCGATTGCAGTCCGATATTGAAACTGACTTATTTTGAAACAAAATAGAGTCATTTTCAAAATTGATTCGAGAACTAACATTTTTAACCAAATTTAACAATTGGTCTTCAAATTGATTTGAAGAAATAAAAAAATAAAAAGATCTAATGGAGCCGACCTGACCCACCCTGCGTTGCTTCTGTGGGAAGCATGTACTCCTCCATCAAGATAAACATGCTGTTGTGATATTCTTTTACAATTATTTTATTTACACTATATATGCATATATTATATTTTTAAATCAATAATATCTATTATATTATTTCTTAAATAATAGATAGTATAATATTTTTAAACAATCTTATTTAGAATAGAACTTAGAGAAATAAAATATTGTAAGATGCAACTGAAAGACATAAGATGGGTGAATTAAGTCTTTGACTAATTTTTGAAATCTTTTCATTTTTGAAAACTTCGTTTAAGATGACTTAACACCCAAATATTTATAAAACCTTAATAGAGAGTAGTCAAAAGAAGAATAACACTTCAATGACAATAATAAATGCCAACAACACTCAAAGAAAATTGAATGGGATCAATAAATAGAGGCTTGAAGGAAAAAGCACAAAGAACACAGCTAATTTATAGTGGTTCGATCTTTTCAAGATCTACATCAATTATGTTGAGCCCATACCTAAGGATTACAACCAAATCAACTAAAATCACAATCCACACGAATACACAAGAGGTTCACGTACAAGGGGTTTTACTCAAAAACCTCTTTTATAAAGCAATAAACAAGGTTCAATCTTTCCAATAGGATTTTATGTCTTCTACAAAACCTTGAATAAACAAAAAGATAAAAGGATAAGGAAAGAGTTAACCAAAAAATTTGGTAAAATAATTACAAATGCTAGCCCCACTTCACTTTTACTTTTGGATTCTTGAATAATCACATGTAGCACAAGACAAATGATAACTTTTTGGTGTTCTCAAGATATTGAAGTCAAAGGTATTCAATGTATTTCAATTTAAATGAATCTACAGAAACTGTGAGAAATAAAGCTAGACTTGTTGCCCAAGGATTCAATCAAAAACAGGACATTGATTGATTATGATGAAACTTTTACTCCGGTAGTTAAACTTGAATATATAAGAATGTTTTTGGCATTTGCATATTTTAAAGGTTTTAAATTATTTCAAATGGACATCAAAAGTGCCTTTTTAAATGGTTTTATCGATGAAGAAGTTTACCTGAAACAACCTCCATATTTTACTCATTAAAAATTTTCTAATCATGTTTGTCTTAAGACTATGTATTTAGTTTAGCTCATGTAACTCACTTTGAAAACCCCTAATTGATTGATGACAAAAGAGGGAGGAAAGTGTAATGTTGATTGCAAAATGTATGAAATGTTGATTGCAAAATGTATGAAATGTGGTTGATATGTGATTTGGTTGATGATGTTTGATTAAATAGAAGGGACAATCTTGAAAAACTTCTTGGATCTCAAAGATCCTCATTTGTGAAAAATGACCTTAGTTACAATCATGTAATCAATATTCATAAATACAAAAACTTATTTGTTATAACTACTTCTACTTCTGTGCCTCATATTTGTTATACTTATCATGGAAGATATGGGCACAAGGGTACTAGATGTTATGCAAAAAGAAAGGTGGAAAATGGTGTTTAATGTGGATACCAAAAGTCACTTCCTCTCATTTGGTGTGGGTACATATTTCCCCAAGATCAAGTGTCACTAAGTGGTTTCTTGACAGTGAATGCACAAGACAAATGATGGAGAATGTCTTACCTATTGGTGAGCTTCAAGCAATAAATGAAGGATTTGTAACATTTGGTGATAAGAAGAAATGAAAAATCCTTGGTGTAGGTAATATTGATAAAGGTCCTTCACCTTTCATTAAATAAGTGTTGCTCATTGATGACTTGCAATACAACTTGCTTAGTATTTACCAATTGTGTGACAATGGATGCATAGTTGATAGGAAAAAGAAGGGTCTTCTTTCTATGTCAATGCCCACAACCTCCTCCAAGGATGAGTCTATAAGAAGCCTTCAATGGAGTGGCCCAACTAACCTTCTTCAATGCTATCTGACGTTTCCGCAAAATCTGAAAATCAATTCACCAAATCCCCCAAAAGCTTTTTTAGATTGGATGGGAATGAATGAAGAAATACTAAATCGTCCCATCTCGACTCTGGGACTTTGGTTCTTCCCAGAATTTGTGCTACTTTATAATCTATATAAAATAAAACCATGGGTTATACCAAGTAAAGGACTTCTTTTAAATTTGAATAATGCTGTTAGTAAAACTAAAAACATCGAAGAAAACCTTTAATGTTCCTATCTCAACTAGGAATGTAGAACAACTAAAAGGAATGAAGGAAATGGAAGAAAATAGAACAAAATGAGCTCTTGAAGAAAAGTCCCAATTTGAAACTCCAATTTCTAACCTATCTTCCAAGCTCTAATTGAACCCTAATTCAACTACTAAATAGGACCCTAATACTAGTAGAAGGAATACTAACATCAATTTCAACTAAAAAACCTAGGATTGGAAACCAATCACAAGACCCATTTGAAGAAAATGAGGGATCTCCATAAACCCATGAAGAGATTCAACAAGAATCCATGAAATGGAGTGTTTAAAACACAATGAGATCAACCCGTGATCAATCAACTGGAGAGAATCACCACTTCATAAGAAGAGATAAAACCCTAGTGAGTGGTTTCTCTCAAGAAGAAGAAAGATTTGAACTCAAACCATCACTGATAACTAATGAGGTTTATCCCCAAATGGGGTATATATACATTCCAAACCCTAAGCGAATTAATATAAGGTCAAATAGGGGTTGACCCATCTAATTAAATAAAAAATAAGCTAACAAGAGAGGTGAAAACATCAAAATTGGAGTAAAAAACAGCACCAGAAAAATCTTCTATCGAATTAAGCGGTGCCACCTAAGTAGGACCAGCAATGCCACTTGCAACCAAAAGCTTTTCTGCCCTACAGCGGCTGCCCGAGCGGCGCCACTTGGTAGCAACCAGGTAGTACCGCCTGCATGTAGTTTCTTCATGCCAACGATTTTTCTTGGGCTGATATTTGGCATATCTTCATGGCATTCCTCTTCTATCCTTTTGGCATGATTTTTTATCATCTTTTAGGCTTCGAAATGTCACAAAAACATGGGGAACTCAGCCTCAAAATGTGACTCAAATCTCAGCTTTTGCTAGCTCTCAAAATGGCTTCATGTTCCAAGTGACAATTTCCCTCATAGTCTCCACAGTTCTTCTTTGAACATGAAGCTCTTCCAAGTAGAACCCTAACTATGCTCGTAGCATACCCCCTTTCTTTGTGAAGATTCATCCTCAAATCGGTTTCTAAATTGATTTATTTTTATTTTTTGATGAATTTTATAATCAGTTTCAAATCCGTTTCTAATTAGAAAATGTCTAAAATCAATTTCCAGATTCAGTTTCTAAGCAGTTTCTGATAGGTTTCTAGGTTAAATATTTTTTATTTCTTTATAGATTAAGAAATAGATTTCAAATCAGTTTCTAATTCAAAATTTTAAATATTTTGATGATTTTTATAATAAGTTTCAAATCCGCTTCAAACAAAATTTGTTTCTAATCGGTTTCTAAATTAATTTTTTGAAATTGTTTACATATTAAGAAATCGGTTTCTAAATTATTTTTTAATTTTTTGATGAATTTTATAAATGATTTCAAATTGGTTTCAAGGTTCGGTTTCTTATTGGTTTCAAACAAAGTCGATTTTTAAATTAAATATTTTTATCTTTTGATAAATCAAAAAATCAGTTTCAAACCAGTTTTAAATTATTTTTTTTATTTTTTTGATGATTTTGATAATCGGTTTCAAAATAGTTTCTAATTAGAAAATGATTAAAATCAACTTTAAAATTCAATTTTTAAATTCAGTTTCTACGCAGGTTCTAATCAGTTTCAAATAATATTTGTTTTTAATCGATTTTAAAATTAAATATTTTTTAATTATTTTATGGATTAAAAAATTGGTTTCAAATTGGTTTATAAACCAAAAATTGGAAGGAACTAGGTTAATGGAGGTTGGTTGGGTCATAAGCTCATATTGAGCCTTTAGTATGTCAAAGTGCCAAGATTGAAGAGTTTGTCAAAGTGATTAAAGGCTTTGAAGACATGAAGTGTATGTTATATGTGCTTAATAGGTAAACTTTGTAAACCCTACACTCTTAAGTCTTGGAATCTATGAGTTGCAATTGAGAGCATAAAACTTGATTTGAAAAGTTTCAATGGTGTTGAACTTACCTTAAGTATCAAGTTTTCATCAATAGTTTTTGCTCTTAAAAGGTCTTTAATGACTTATCTTTTAGGCTAGAAGGTTTTCCAACTTGTTTGAATTGATTTGAATATGTTTTGACAAATTTTAAAAAGTTTAGACGTAAAATTTGGACGCATAAAAGAAAATTTGGTTGTTCCCTACACTGTGAACAGTAACAACTGTTCAATAGAATAGTACGTGAACAGCACAACTGTACAATGAACAGTCCATATTTTTCTAGAGAAGTATTTTTTCGGTCGTTCAAAATTATGAACAGTAATGGTGAATAGTATTTTTTCCAGAGAAGTTCGGACGCGGAGGTAAAAGTTCGGACGTCCGAAAAATTCGGACGATAAGTTCGGACGCACAAAAAAAAAATTAGTTGTCCGAATTTTCTGAAACTAGCCGTTACTAGTTGTTTTATGACTGTTAAAGCCAATTTTTCAAATCTATAAAAGCCATAAACTTCAGATTTTTTTGTACAACTTTGAAAATTCAAAAATCCTTCAAGCTCTAACTTGTTTTACATCAAAATTATTTGAAAATCTCTCAAATTGCCTTGTGCTCAATGGTTGAAATTCAAGATTCCAAAGGCAATAAGTGAAGTGGTGCTAGCTATTGTATTCATCCACCAAGAAGTGTTGGTAACATCCAAACTCTCTCTTTACATTATTGTTGTGGTTGATACAAGGTTCTCAAGAGATTTAAAACCCTTGTGGAGGGTGAGCCATAGACTAGATTAATCAAGGTTATTGTGAAAAAACTATTGTTGAGGGTGATCATTGGATTAGATTGGTCTAGGTTGTCTAGTGACATAAAACTCTTAGTGATAAGGGTGAACCTTATTTATTAGACTAAATAGATATTGTTGTGGTAAAACCCATTGAAGGGTGAGCCTCTTGTGTAATTGTTTGGATTGACCATTTAGTGAATTGGTTAAAATCCTTGAGTGCGGACTCAAGGTAGTGGATGTAGATCTTCGAGAGATCGAACCACTATAAATCGTGTATTCATTTTCGTATAGCTTTACTTGTTTACATACTTGTATTATTATTATTAGTTCTTAGTTGTTGATTGATTGATTGTAGTCTTATTGTTTGATCATCTTGTCTCAACCATCAAATCACAAATAAACTTCAAGTTTATGAATTTAAAGAAGAGCTTTTATTATGGCAAAGGATTTGCAAAAAGAGAAAAGATTTTTTATAATTAGCCAAAGGCGTATGACCGAATTCACCCCCCTCTTAGGTCTTTCACACTTAATCACATATAAACATGATTAGGAAATTTTTCATGAGAAAAACCGAGACGTTGTTCCACTTAAACTTCTTTATCATTAAAACTATTTAAAAATACACTTTTGACATACCTTTGGAATAATTTAAAATCTTTGTAGCAAGAAAATGGCAAAAGTATTCTTATAGATTCAAGTCTAGCTATCGGAGTAAAAGTTTCATCGTAGTCAATGCCCTCTTCTTGATTGAATCCTTGGGCAACAAGTCTAGCGTTTTTTCTAACAACTTCTCCAAACTCATTTAGTTTGTTTCTAAAAACCCATTTTGTACCAATAACAGGTGATCATGGGGTCTTGGGACAAGAATCAAAACTTTGTTTCTCTCAAATTGATTTAGTTCTTCTTGCATAGTAACAATCCAAAAATCATCACATAAAGCATTATCAATGCTTTAATGCTTTAAGACTCAATATGAGAAAAAAGGGTAAAGTTGTTAATAAAGTACCGCCTTGTTTTAACTCTCTGAGAGACATCACCAATGATTTTCTCCTTAGGATGCCCTCTTGCATGCCTTAGGTCCTTGGGAAGCTCTTGGTCACCACTAGGTTGAACATCTTGTTCTTGCTCAATCATTTCTTGTTCAGTAGCATGATCTTCCAAAGTTGGTGCTAGAAGATGAGTTTGAATATCATTCATTGAAGTACCTACAACATGCTCATCTCTTCTTTCCAAGTACATGTTAAATTCATCAAAGCTCACATGTATGATTTCCTCAACACATAGAGTTCTTTCATTGTAAACTCCATAGTTCTTTTGTTAGATGAATAACCAATAAAGATGTGAAAGACTTGGGGGTCAATTAGGTCTTTGGCTAATTTTTGAAAATTTTTTTCTTTTAGACAAAGTTGATTTAGATGATGGTAGGAACTAAATACTTTACGAAATATGCAAACAAATACAATAAGATTCAAATATAAATGAAATAAAGAGCAAAAGATAACATAAGTGATTTATAGTAGTTCTATCACACAATATCTACATCCACTACCTGAAGCATTCGCTCAAGGATTTCAAACAAACTTAATTATAATTTCAAGTTGATCAATTCTTACAAAAGAGATTCACCTTTCAAGGGTTTTTACACCACAACATTTTCTCAAACATAAACAATCAAGGTTCACCCTAATACAAGGATTTTATATCAACAAGATAACCTTGAAAACATTAAGGAGATGAAATTTTAGATAAGAAGGTTAGCAACACTTTTGGTAAATGATGACAAATTAGCACACTTTCACCTCTTGTCTATGGAATCTTGACTTTTGAACTTTAATGCATAAGAAAAAAAGATAACTTTTTGACCAAGAGTAATTGGAAAGAGTAGAGAATCTTTAAAGCTCAAAAAGTACCAAAAAATCTGATGTTCATACCTTTTATAAGTTTTAGAATTTAGTTACAACATTCAAATAACTGCTAGTAACGACTAGTAACAGTAAAATTTGGTCGACCAAATTTGGACATGATCATCCGAGCATTCGTCCGAATTTTTCTGTTGAGACTGGTAGTGTAAATCCGGTCGATCAAATTTTGGCACCCTCTTCTGAATGGTCGTCTGAATTTCTCTGGAAATTTAGCAGTCATGAGATCAAATTCGGACGTCTGAATTGGTCAACCATGGTTAAAATGAGTTGAAATAAAGCACAACAAGTTTGAAATCATTTTGGACTATGAGATAGATAATTTAAAAAGCTTTAAGTCCAAAGGCTTTTATTGAAAACTTGGTAAAAGCATTTGTAAGATAGATCATTTGTGATTTAAAACCAAGTTTGAAGCTCTCTTGATGAACTTTTAGATTCCAAAGAAAAAAGAGTGAAAAGTTTACAAAGATATACTTATGAAGCATAGTAAACCTACACTATGCTCTTCAAAGCCTTCAACAATCTTGAATCAACTCTGAGCATTTTGATAAACTTGAGTTGTTCATGAGCTTTTGGCTTCAAAGCAATGAGATTTGCTTTCTTCTCAATCCAAAAATCCTATAGCACAACACACAAGAATATTATTATTTATCAAGATTAATCAATAAGATTTTTATAAGATAATGCACTTATCAATGTTTGTCACTAATCAAAATAACATGATTTGCCCTTATAGCTTACAATCTTCCCCTTTTTGATGGTGCCAAACTTTGATGCAAAATGTGATGCATTTAGACAATTTAAGCATTGAGAATAATTTATGTCATATGTTGCTTGAAGATGATACCAATTGAGGAAGAATCATTTGAAAATAACATTATAGCAAAATGGCATGGAAATGGCTCAAAATGATCTTATGACCCAACCACCCATCATAAAACCTCCATCCTTCCATCAAACAAGAAGATATAACATTTAAGCAATTATCAACATACTTCTAAGAGAGGTTTTAAACATTATAAATCATTTTCAAAGCTCCCCCTCAAATTGTGCACATTTTTCAGAAAGCATTTAAACAGTGGACTATGAGTCCAAACTGTATAAATCCAACATTGAAATACCTAAGGAGGGGGGTGAATTAGATATTTGGCTAATTTTTGAAAATTCAAACCTTTTAGATGTATAGATCAATAACAGATGATATGGACAAAAGAGAAACAATTTATGGCAAAGCAATATAAGAAATTTAGAACAATGAACACAAGCAATTTATAGTGGTTCGATCCTCAAGATCTACCTCCACTACCTTAAGCCTACACTTAAGGATTTCAATAACTCTACTATGTGCTCAAGTTCACAGATTACAAGAGAGGCTCACCACACTATGGTTTTACACTTACAACCTCTTCTAGTAATTTTTACAAATAAGGCTCACCACACTATGGTTTTATATCTCAAACAACCTTGAATTACAACTTCAAGGATCACCCTTATCTAAAGGGTTTTATGTTATCAAGATAACCTTGCTAGAGCTAGTAGATCAACAGAATTTAATAAGTAAAGATGAGTGTGTAGATGTTACCACTTGTTGGTAGGAATTACACAAAGTTGCACCTTCACACTTTGATGTCTTTGGATGGATCAATTGAATGCACAAGACATAAGAGAGCTTGAGAAATGTTTGTAATAGACTTTAGAAAGCTTAGAGTATTCAAGGATTCAAACTTAAAAAAGATTGCACGTTTATAGCTTTTATAGAATTTGAAAATCAGTTGAAACAGCTATAAAACGACTAGTTAACGGCTATTTTCAGGAAATTCGGACGACCGAATTCTGCGTCCGAATTTTTCGGACGACCGAATTCTTCCTGCTTCATCCGAATCTTCGCCTGAATTTCTCTGGAAGAACAGTGACCATGCTGAAGACCAAAATTCAGACGATCGAATTTTTCTTCATGCGTCCGAATCTTCTTCCGAATTTCTCTGGAATTACAGTAGCAAACTTTTGCTACCAAATTCGGACGACCGAATTTCTTGGAATTATGTTCAAACTTTGTAAAATCATTTGAAATTTAACTTCCAAGGATTTGAAATACTTTTGGTATATATAGAAAACTTATTTAGACAAATATCAGTTTGAAAACCAAAATCAAATTCCTTTGATCATATAAAGTTTACTTAACAACTTTTAGGATACAAAACCACATTTACTAAGAATTCATTCAAAGCCTTATAAAATTAAGAAACCAATTTTATGCTCTCTTATGCATTCAATAGACTACAAGACATACAAGTGTAGAGTTTACATAGATATTACCTATCATCATACCTACTCTACACTTCAAGTCTTCAATGCCTTGAGTTCATCTTTGAATAAACCTCAAAAGACTCATAAATTTTTGAGGTTGTTCTTGCTCTTTGGCTTGAAGGCAATGAGACTTCAAACTTCTTTCTTCATAAATCCTATCACACAATATAAACATATTAGTTCTCATCAATATTTGTCATTAATCAAAATTACATGATTTGCCCTTAGGGTTAACAAACGTAATGAATGTTTAAAGTGAAATGAAGCTTTCCTAATGTTGTTCAAACACAATATAAGAGCTTAAAACATATTTGAATTAATTTTAAAAACAAAAGAGCATTTCTTGACAACAAAATGTGGATGCATCTAAATTGCAAGACTTGCATCCAAATTTCAGTCCCGCATCTAAATTTTAAGTCCAACTTTAGACAAAGATGACAAAGAATAGATTTTGCAATAAAGGCATGGTGATCAACTATAAAACACACTCACAAGCTTAAACAATCAATTCATAGATCAAGATCATCATCCTCAAAGAGATGGTGATCAACTATAAAATACACTATACACTTAAACAATCAATGCATAGATCAAGATCATCAAATGCCAATAATCATCATTCTCACCTTTCAATGAACACACATCAATAAGCTAATATACCACATTCATTATCCTCTCAAAGTCAATATGCCACATTCATTATCATCCCACATTCATTACCATCTCAAAGTACATATTTTGCATAACACTTCTTCTCCCCCTTTTGTCATCAATCAAATGTGGGGTGAAGTAAGTGAATCAATAAGCTCTCAATACTAAGATATCATCATTGACCTTCAAAATATCACAAGAGCTAGAAAGACACATTGAACGTCAAAGCTTGATAATACATGAGTAGCTAAATACATTAACCAAGTATGAAACAAAAGTACATAAACTAGCTAAGTACATAAGTAAAATGAGAGAGAAGGATAGATAGTGCTTAGTATTGAATTTTTTGTCATCGTCTTCACTCCATATTTTTGGTAGTGATGGCCATGTCTCCATTGAGCTTGATATGTAATGTCCCCTCACTTGCTTTCTTCTTGCCGGTGCAGATTGGCTTTGGAGTGATAGCTAACTGGGAAGATCTCCTTGTGCCTTCTTCTTGACCAAATGCTTGACCGTTCTTGGCGAAAGGATGTGGTGGATAGTGTAGTGATCATCTCGGCTTTTTCAATAAGGCTTCCTTCTTGGATTCCTCCTTCTTGTGGCTCTTCTTGAGCACCCTCATCTTTTTCACTTTCTCTAGCCACAAATTCAAAGTTACCTCCTTGATCATCACTTCCATCACTATCATCATCCTCTTTCTTTCCCTTGCCCTTATTCTCTCCTTCATCACCCTTGTCATCCGTATCTTGAGGCATCGATGGTCCCGCCCACTTTGGTTAGTTTTCCTCAAGATTTCTTCAATGTTTCTCACCATGGGGACAAAATATTTAAAGAATTTATATATTTTCTCCATTTCATTAACATGGTTGCTCAAGGCATCTTGGAATACCTTGGCTACTATCGTGTCACCTCTAGTCACTTCTTCTTCACTAGGCATGCAACCAAGTCCTTCTTGTGCTTGAGGATTGGCCTCTTCTTCAAAGAGTCTTCTTTTAGTGTGAGGTTACTCCCCCTCACTTGATAGATCATTTCTTTTTTTGCTTTTTCTTTCCCTTGCCAAAGTCTCCTCTACATCCTCTTCTTCTTCTTCCACTTCTTCCTTCTCATCTTCATATTCACTTGTTTCTACCCTCTCTTCCCTTTGAGGGATTTCTCTTCTAGTTCTCCAAATATCATCCTCATCAAGTATCAATTGCATTCTTTTGTGGGAATCGTTTGTGTAGATATCTCCACTTTTCAAAGAGCTTCCCCTTCTAGGAAGTTGAACATTGAAATGCTTAAATACTTTTGTTAGTAATCTTCCATAAGGAAAACCTTTATTAGCCGTTTTCCTTGCACTAAACATATGTTTCAATGCCATAAATGCAAAGTTTAATCTTCTATGTTCATGCAAGGCAAGCATAACTACCATATGCATATTCCCAACCAATGATTTATGTCCATAATTTGGAATGATCATGGTAGTAATCATATGATGCAAGACACGACCTCTAGCATTGAAAGCCTTAATCTCCCATTCCCTTAATGATCTAAATATAATACCATTCATAAAAGTTTCTTCAAATCTTTCATTTGTAAATAAATCATGACTGTGACAATGTTGCCCCAAGGAATAATATTTAGCACCACTATCATCAACTCCGCTTATACGATTCATCAAAGCATTACTCAAAATTAATTTGTAATACTACAATAATTGAATCATACTATTTTCAACATTATCAATCATTTCCTCTTTCAAATTTGCATAGAATTCATAGACTAGAGAAGAATAATAATCTTCATTGACTCCAAGCAGACTTCCCCAACCAATTTCACCAAAAAGAGAGAGTACATTACCTATATTGGTGAGTTTGTCAATGTCGACTCTATGGCCTGGGATGATCTTTTGAATTCTCTTAGTCCAATCTTTGAATTCCATAGTTGTTCTTGTGGAGATGAATCAATCCACTGCAAGACTTGCTTGTGGAATATGTACCTGCCTTGGCTCATTGATAATGAGCCCTTCTCCCCCTTTGGCTTTTCCTTTGCCTTTTGCCACATTACGCTTCTTTGATAGAACCATGATGTTTTTTGCAGAGAAGATTTGATTTTCAAAGATAATGAAGGATGAGGAATACGAAAATCAAGAGATTTTTGAAGAAAAATGATCTTGGATGATGTTGTATTTGGTTAGAGAGGGTTGGGTGGGTTTTGAAAAGAAAGAGAATTTGGATGGTTTAAAATGAGAGTTTGAGTAGTTAAACAGTTTAATAACTGCTAAAATAGCAAAATTCGGTCGATCGAATTTTCAGCCTGCGTTCGAATTTACGTTTGAATTTATCGGTCTCTTCAGTTTAGCAAATTTGGATGACCGAATTTTGGGTCATGAAACAGAACTTGCATCCAAATTTTTCCTGCTTTTGCCACACTTCAACACACATTAGTTATTGAATTTTGCAATATCCAAGCTTCTTCTAATATAGTAAAACCTTTTCTCAACCAAACGTTTGGTAAATATATCAGCTACATGTTTAGTTCTAGAATGTTGAATGAGATTTGTGCTTAAATTTATGGCACTGGTATTATCACTTAGAGTAGGTACATATTTGAAATTTAAACCATAGTCAAAAAAAGTGTGCTACATCCATAGCACTTGAGTACAACAATTATCGGCAACTATACCATGACACACATGCTTATTTCTTACTATACCATGATACAAGGTAACTACCAAAAAATTGATAATGACCACATGTACTTACACGCTTAACTTTGCATTTGGATAGTCGACATCCGAATATGCAACAAAGTCAAAAGAGAAGGAGTTTGAAAACCAAAGAGCATAATCATGTGTATCAATTAAATATCTAAGAGTGCGTTTTACGGTAACAAAATGTGACTCTTTAGGACACGATTGAATTCTAGCACATAAGCATACGACAAACAAAATATCTGGTCTACTTACGGTAAGATAAAGTAAGCTACCAATCATTCCTCTATATACCTTTTCATCAATATTTTTACCTTTCTCATCTTTGTCGAGTTTGGTAGATGAACTTGATGGTGTGCTTTTAATTTTGGCTTCATCCATACCAAACCTTTTCAAGAGCTCCTTGGTGTACTTGGATTGATTTGTGAAGGTGCCATCATTTGTTTGCTTGATTTGTAGTCTAAGAAAGAAATTAAGCTCTCCCATCATGCTCATTTCGAACTCACTTTGCATTAACTTGGCAAATTCCTCACAAAGTGAAGCATTAGCGGCTCCAAAAATAATGTCATTAGCATATATTTACACATGCAAAAGATCATTGTTCCAAGAGGTATTTATGAAAGGAGTTGTGTCAACCTTTCCTCTTAAAAATCCTTTTTAAAAAAGAAAACCACTCAATCTTTCATACCAATCTCTGGGGCTTTTTTTAGGCCATGCAAAGTTTTTGAAAGTTTGAAGATATGGTTGGGAAACTTTTCATGAACAAAATCGAGAGGTTGTTCTACATAAACCTCTTTTTCAATAAAACTATTTATAAATGCACTTTTGACATCCATTTGAAATAATTTAAAACCTTTGAAGCAAGCAAATGCCAAGACCATTCTTATAGACTAAAGTCTAGCTACCGGAGTAAAAGGCTAGCTTTGTTTGCAACAAATTATCCAGATTCATTAAGTTTATTTCTAAAAACCCATTTTGTACCAATAACAGGATGATCATGGGTCCAGGGACAAGAATCCTAACTTTGTATCTTTCAAATTGGTTCAATTCCTTTTGCATGGTAACAATCAAAAAATCATTACATAATGCATCATCAAAATTCTTTTGCTCAATGTGAATAAAAGTGCAAAATTATCAATGAAGTACCTTCTTGTTCTAACATTTTGAGAAACATCACCAATGATTTGCTCCTTAGGGAGACCTTTAGCATATCTTAGATACTTAGGTAGCTCTTGATCACCACTAGGTTGATTGTCTTGTTCTTCTTCAATCATTTCTTCTTCAGTGGCATGATCTTCTAAGGTTGGAGCTTGATTTTTATTCATGGATGTACTTGTGTCATCATCATCTTTTCTATCCAAGTAGATGTTATATTCATCAAAACTCACATGTATGGTTTCCTCAACACATAAGGTTCTTTTATTGTAAACTCTACAAGCTTTCTTGTTTGAGAAATAACCAAGAAATATGCCTTCATCCAATTTTCTATCAAACTTTCCCAAGTTGTCACGCTTATTCAATATGAAGCCCTTACACCCAAATACTTTGAAATAAATAATAGATGGTATTATACCAAATAAGAGTTCAAAAGTGTTTTTCTCAAAAATGGTCTCAAAAGGACTCTATCATAACATAACATGTAGTTTTTACGGCTTCAGCCCAAACATATTTTGGCAAAGAATTCTCACAAAGGATAGACCTAGTAATTTCTTGTATAGTACTGTTTTTCCTTTCAACCACATGAGGTGTTTTGGCAGTCGAAAAGTTGTGAACAATACCATTTTCATCAGAAAATTTGGTAAAATCTTGGTTGTAAAATTCTCTCCCATTGTCACTTCTAATAGAAATTAATTTGCAATCAAGGGAGGTTTGAACTTTTTTAAAAGTTTCATCTTTTTGAGATAGAAAGAGTACCCAAGTGAATCTTGAAAAATCATCAACAATTACATATGTATATTTCTTACCAACAAGACTTGTGGTTCTCATTGGTCCAAATAAATCCATGTGAACAAGTTCAAGGGGCTTTGATGTTGAAACCATTTTCTTGGATTTGAAGGATATTTTTGTTTGTTTTCCATGTTGGCATGCATCACAAAGGCATTTTTTTTTTCAAAACGCATTTTTGGCAAGCCTCTCACCAAATCTTGAGAGGAAAGCTTGTTCAACAAATCCATGCTCACATGACCTAATCTTCTATGCCAAAGAAAACCATCATTATCATGAACAGCAAGACATTTAACATCATTTGCAATCATTATCATGAACAGCAAGACATTTAATAGCATTTGCAACAAGCTCATTAAGATATAGAACATATACATTACCAACTCTATTTGTAACAAAAATGGTTTTCCTACTCATACCATCAAGAATGGTACATGTATCACATTAAACTCAACTTTGCAACCATTATCACATACTTGACTAATGCTAAGCAAATTATATTTCAAGTCATCAATGAGTAAGACTTGTTTGATCAGAGGAGAAGATCCTTCACCAATGTAGATCCTTTAACAATGTTACCTACACCAAGAATTCTTCTTTTCTTCTTGTCACCAAATGTGACAAATCCATCATTTGTAGCTTGAAGCATTCCCCATCATGTGCCTTGAGCATCCACTATAAAGAAACCACTTTGTGGAACTTGATCTTGAGGGAATATGCACCTACAACAAATGAGAGGAAGTGACTTTTGATACCCACATCTTCTTGGGTCCAAAGGGGTTTGTGATAGTACCCTTAGTTCTCCAAATAGTTTTAACATCACTCTCAATATTTCTTTTTATAAAACACCTTGTCACCTTGTGGCCATTTCTACCACAATATGTGCAACATGAATGATGCATAGACATAGATGCAGCCTTGACAAAATAATTTTTGTATTTTGAAGCATTGCTAACATTATTGTATCCAAGACCATTTTTAACAAAAAAATGATCTTTGAAACCTGAGAAGTTTGTCAAGTTTATCTCTACCATTTGTAAATTTTTCTACACATAGAGTGAGATCATCAACTTTCCTTTTTAGCACATCATAATCCACAATCATTTTTTAGGAAGATATTTTTGCACAAAGAGATTTGTTCTCAATAGACATATTTTGTAAAGTAACATTTAAAAATTCTTTCTCAATATTCAAACAATCAATGGATTTAAGAAGTTTTTTGTTATCACAAAACAATTTTGAGTAGTCCTTTAATAAATTTTCAATTTTGAATCTCATTTCTTTGTTTCTTTTTGAAACTTTCTTTAATTCACTATACATATCTACAAGCAATTCACTAGGATCATCAATATCATCGTTGTAATGTGTAGAGGTTGAAGGATTAGATTGTACCTTATCATTCATAGCCATGAAGCACACATTTGCTCGTTCATCATTGTCATCTCCACTAGCTTCATTGAGGTTTGAACAATGAAGATGATTGTCCTCCTTTCTTGGATGACCTCTTTCCTTTCTTGAGAAACCCTTTTTTGTAGAATTTTTTGAACTTATTTACTACCATGGTCATTTCATCATCTTCTATATCTTCATCTTCATCACTAGTTGAGTCCTCTTGTTCACTTTGATTCATCGCTTTAAGTACTACTCCTTTTCTCCCTTTCTCCTCATTTTCAAGATCATTTAATCCTTTTACCTTCATCTCATGAGTGAGCAGTGATCCAATGAATTCTTCAAGAGGAAGAGCCTTCAAGTCTTTTGATTATTCAATTGCAAGAGTCTTCGCCTGCTAAGATTTAGATAGAGCATCCAAGATCTTTCTATTTTGTTCACCAAGTGAATAATGCTTCCCATAGGACTTCAATCCATTTGAGATGTTTGTGAATCCTGTGAACATATCACTAATGCTCTCTCCTTGTTTTATAGTGAATAATTCACAATCTCTTACTAACATAGAAGGCTTTGACTCCTTCACTTGATTTGTGCATTTATGAATAACTTGAAGAAGTCTCCACATGTTATGAGCGGTATTACATCCGCTAACTCGGTTGTATTTATTAACATCTAAAGCACAACTCAACATGTTCATAGCTTGATAGTTCAAGGTCATCTATCTTTCTTGAGTAATTTGCATCGTATTAGGCCATATGCTTGGATTCTCTTGTCACGCCATCGACTCGCATCCTCATTGGTATATAGGGCTCTTTCTCAATGATATTCTACAAATCAAAGTTAATAAAAAAAATATATATTTTAATTCTAAATTTTCAAAAAGTATAATTTGTTCTATCAAATAAGGAAGGTATATTTGTTGAAGATCCTTCCAAATAAGGTAAGTTTGAAATATTAGTTATAGGATCTTATCTTCTATGTGTTAAAACCTTTGCAAAAGAAGTTCAAGCCCTGATACCAATTGAAAGACATAAGAGGGGGGTGAATTAAGTTTTTGGATAATTTTAAAAAAGTTTTTCCTTTTTAACAAGGTTGATTTGGAAGATGATTGGAATTAAATACTTCACAAAATAAGCAAGTAAATACAATAAGATACAAGTTTAAATGAAATAACGAGCAAGAGATAACACAAGTGATTTATAGTGGTTTGATCACACAAGATCTACATCTATTACTTTGAAAATTCACTCAAGGATTTCAACCAAGCTTAACTATAATTTCAAGTTGATCAATTTTTACAATAAAGGCTCACCCTTCAAGAGTTTTACATCGCAAAACTCTTCTCAAATACAAAATAATCAAGGTTCACCATAACACAAGGGTTTTATACCAACAAGATAACCTTGAAAACAACAAGAAGATGAAGTTTGAGATAAGAAAGTTACCAACACTCTGGTAGATGATGACAAATTAGCACACTTTTACCTTTTTTATCTATGGAATCTTGAATTCGATCTTTGTGGCACAAGATAAAATATAACTTTTTAATAGAGAGCAATTGAAAAAGTAACGAATCTTTAAAGCTTAAAATCTTGTAGAAAATCTAAAGTTTATACCTATTATAAGGTTTAAATTCAATTACAACATTCAAATAATGGCTAGTAATAACTAGTAACAGTAAATTTTGGACAATCAAATTTGGACAGGATCGTCTGAATTTTCTTGAATTGAGACTGCTAGTATAAATTTGGTAGACTGAATTTGGACACAAGCGTCTGAATGGTCATCCTAATTTCTCTAACAATTCAATAGTCATGTGATCATATTTGGATGTACGAATTTGAGTCCGAATTGATCAAACTCAGTCAAAAAGAGTAGAAATTAAGCACAACAAGTTTGAAATCATTTTGGACAATAAGATAGATCATTTAAAAAGGTTTTAGTCCAAATACTGTTATTGAGAGCTTAGAAAAAATATTTGTAAGATAGATCATTTGTGATTTAAAACTAAGTTTTAAACTCTCGTGGAAAACTTTTAAATTCCAACGTCAAAAGAGTGCAATATTTACAAAGATATACCTATCAATATGATTTCATACGACATTACACTTAACAATATTTGTCACTAATCAAAATAATATGATTTGTCATTAGCGCTTATGCAACTTATAAAAATTAAATGCCTGACAATATTTGTGTGTTTAAGCAATATTATTAAATATTATATATTGCTCGGTCTATATTATACAATTAATAATATAATTGATCTATGTAATTATGGATGTTATTATTATATAGATAAATTTTTTATTTATTTTAATAATTTTTTAAATAAGTATAATTTTTTAATTAACGCATTATGGATATGCGTTCTTACGTCTTAAAACTTTGCTAATAAGTCCTTCAACCTTAAAAAAATTGCTTTTAAGTCTTCAAGCTGCAGTTCGATCTGCAAATCAAAAAACTCTCTCACACTGGCCTGCGATTCAGACTCAGTGTCGGCGTCCTGGTTCGTTCTTTCCCCTCTCCCTCTCTACACTAATTACCATCCCCTTCAATCCATCCTCTTTCAAATTTGACACATTCTCCAACTATTGCAGCTGAGGGAGGAGCTGTTCAGCCGAAATCTGCAATCTTGAAGGCAGAACATTGGACTGGTCGCTGGGCAAATCAGAAATCTGCAAGAGTTGGAGAGTCTTGTTGTTATTGGGTCTTCAAATCAGGTGTGAATCCATCATTTTAAGTTTGTGTGAGACAGTTGATTTTGCCATTGTTGTTGAGCTTGCCGAATGTGCAGTTTTGTTGCATTTTTTTTTTTGGAATGAATGGGAATTGCGGTAACTACTGTATCATGTTGTAAATTTGAGCTTTGTAAAGAGTTTATTTTTTTAGTCCGTAATTTTTTGGTTGAAGAACGAAAGTTGATTTTTCTTCTGTTAACGGTTTGCCTGAACAAGACCAGTTGTTGCATTTTCTCTCTCTCTCTTTTTTTTTTTTTTGGGGGAGGGGGGGTGGATGAATGGGAATTGCAGTATGAGGCAACAGTGGTTCGGCTGAGCAAATGAGTTTGTTGCTGATATTTTTTGATAATGGGTTGCAAAACTCTTTATTGTTCTTAGTTACTTTGGCGAAAATGGTGTAATCTATTCTGTTAATCTTAATTGCTCAAAAGTGGATGACCTTTATCAAAAGTAGATTAAAGAGGGAACAGAAAAAGCTTGATAAGATGAACTTGGGTACGATATAAGAAGATTAAAGTTCCATTGCATGAGGTGAAAGGGAGACTAATTGCCTTATTGCCCAATTTTCACGTAATAATTGCCTTTGGGGTATGAGATCTCAAGAAACACTACTCTAAACATGCAAGTACTAAGTGCCCTTGTACATGTTTTGTCTCACTCTTTTTATTATGTAAGTCTTCATTAAATTTATTATATAGAAAATTTTTGGCTGTGCACTTGAAACGCTGAGAAATCCTAAAAGTGCCCTCAACTAAAAAAAGAAACAAAATATCATAAAAAACCTCAATTTTGCTTAGGCTGAATGGAGAAAATTTAATTATCACAGTGCTATTTTCTGAATGCCCAGAAAGATGTCTTGAGCTATTGTTCTAGTCAAAATTTTTAAAATACTTATTTAAGTGGGATTGCTAATTGCATAAAATCCAATTTCAATTTGCCTTAACGATTTCATTCTATATATGCATAAATCAGGCCACAAAATATTTCATGAATTATGCCCAAAACCTACCTAGCATAAGTAAATCTTTATTTTTTATTGTCATACAGGAGATTTAGCAGTTGGTGTGATTGTGGTATCTGAGCTCAATTCTAACATTACAAAGTAAAGAAAACTTCTATCATGCTCAATGTAACCTGTCTACCTCTATTTCTTTTCAAATGCTTTTGATAAAAAATCAACCGTTAATCCTTCTCTTAAAATTGTATGTATATATTAAAACGGGTTTGTTGGGATATTTTTAATTTTTTTATAATATATAATGGGGTTTGTAGATTTGGATCAAACCTGATAAAAATAGGATTTGAACCTAACTATAACCTTTGTTCCATAAGAATTACAGGCTAGATATGAGTTAATTAATGAAAATGTTAATTAGATCTAATTTGTGTTTCCTGTTGGTTAACATCCGTTTGAACAGAAAAATATAACAAAATTAATCAAACCCACCAGCATATATAATCTTGAAGGAATTTGTATGAATAACTTCCTGACATAATATAATCTTGAAGGATTGAGACTAACCACCTTGACAGATCCTGTATGTGTCTACTAGCATTGATGATTATGATATTTGTTGAGAAGTTTCTTTTCTTTTTTGATGCGTTAGAAAGGAATATTGGAGAATGTAGCCCTATTTGACAAATTAATTAAGATTTACTTGTTAAAATTAATTTCTCGTTAAAAACAATTTGAGGAATCTATGTGGTGAAGGAGCCAGCTCACCTGCTGTTGGGTAGAGTTGAGATGATATGGTGGACCTTTTTAATACTCATGCAGTTACTTTTTTCATTGCTTTTAGAATGGAAGATCATCAATGAATGTACATCAGGAAAACGAGTTATTGGAGGATTTTGTTAACAAGGTCAATAGGTTTGTGGAATGGGCTCTTGAAATGGCAAAAGAAATAGGGATAAATGAGCTTAGATGTCTTTACTCAAAATCTAGGAATAAGAAATTTCAGGATGCAAAAGTTTTAAAAGTGCCTCTTTATAGTAAGGGGTTTGTTCCAAACTACTGTAATTGGATGTCTCATGGTGAGTAGCTTATACCATTCTAATCGAGGAGATGGTTTTTTGGACCGTAATTCATATTATGAAATGGTATTAGATGCAGCAAGGCCTAGTTTCTTTTATTAGCGGGATGATGTCGATGATCCTCTTAACCCTTCCGCACAGAGGTTCTACAAAATGTTGGAGGCAGTGGATACCTCTTTATGGGATGGGTGTAACAACCACTCATAGAACGAATATGTGTTATTTTGGAAGAAGAAGGTATTGTGGAGGGAATGTTAGTTTTGTGGACATGCGAGATACACTAGAAGGAAAAGGGTTAAAAATAAGATGCGGAAAGAAGTACCGTTTAAGAAGATGTTCTACTTTCCTGTTACACTAAGGTTGAAGAGACTATGCGTCTCCTAAGACTGCTGAACATATGCGATGGCATGCTGAAAGCCAACAGGAGCTAGGAATAATGAGCCACCCTCATGATAGGGAGTCGTGGCTACATTTCGATAGGCAACATCTAGTTTTCCTTGCTGAAGCACAAAATGTTAGGTTAGGCTTGTGTATGAACAATCTCTCTCCATTTGGTTTGTTTGGGAAACAATACTCCTCTTGACCGATGATACTTACTCCCTATAATTTGCCTTTGTGGATGTGTATGAAGAATCCTGTGATGTTCTTGATAATCATTATTCCAAGCGTGCAGAATTCAAAGCATAAAATAGACATTTACTTGTAGCTACTTATTGAATAGTTGAATCAACTGTGGACGGAAGGAGTCGAAACATATGACATTTCAAAAAGAAAAAACTTCATAATGCTTGTAGCCTTTTATATACAATAAGTGACTTCCTAGCATATGGTATGTTAAGCTGTTTGGTTTCGTGAATATGCATGTACAATTTTTGTACATCAGAATGTACATTAGAAATGATAATTTTGGATTTGTAACTTACAAGTATTTTTGTTACCGATACAATCTCTTAAAAACGATCTTAATTACTTATTGCTGACAAATCTTTCTCGGGGACCATCTCGTAGAGTGAAGTCATATCGTCGATACTTTGTGAATGGTTATAGATTTGATACGTTGGATTATGGTGAAGGGAAAAAGACGGCCAACAATGATGTTTTGGTCAAAGGTGATTATTATGAAATCTTGAGAGAGATCGTGGAACTTGAATTAGCAGGATTTTCGATCCAGAAGTTGTATTTTTTCTATGTGATTGGTTTGACAGTGTTGATAATCAGGGCTTTAAGACACACGTTGAGTACAAAATTGTTGAAATCAACCACAAAAGCAGATATCATAGCTTCAACCCATTCGTATACGCTTACCAAGCATAACAAGTTTACCACACCCTATCCGGGCAGTAAAAGGCCTAGCAAATCCCCTACGATCTACCCATACTTGGTGTTAATCCTGCTAAAATCATTCGATAAAAGAAGAAAGAAGTACTAGACCTTCAAGGTTATATTGCTTATCTCAAATCACATGTTGAGTCTACTCCTTACTCTTCTCATCCGCCAGTTACTACTGTTCCTCCAGTCTCTTCCAGCTTCTTTCCACCTTTCACAAGTCCCTTCCAGCCACCATCCAAAACACAATAATCTGCATTTGGAATCATGGGATATAAAATGTCTAAACTTTCTCTGAGCACTTTCAACGCTGCCCAATGGCTAAAAGTAAAACAAGCTCAAAAACAACAACAAAAACCTGTTACTCCTTCTCCGGAAGTTCAAAACCAAGCTATGATTCAGAATTCACTAACTCTTATGCTTCAGCAAGCTGTTACATCTCAGACCGTCTCTCGTATTGCTATTGTTCAAGAACAATCTCCATCTCAGGCCTAGTATTCTTTTCCGATAGAGTCAGAACCAGCCTCTGATTCTGACACAGACTCTCTTGCAGTCTCAGACTCTTCTACATTTCTCTTTTAATGACCTTGAACCAGAAATTTCAGAAATCAACATGACTCGTGAAGAACACATAGGAGATATATTTGAAACCACACCTATTGTTGATGAGCCTGAATTATTTCAAACTTCCATTGATGAAGACGATATCCCTTTGTCTTACCATATCTTAGAACTAGTTCCCCCATAACTAGACCCAATACATTCAGAAAAATCACCAGAAAAACTTTTTGTTCTAATCATCACTATTCAAACCCATAAAACACATCCTCAAGCCCTTGTTCAAATCCGAACCTACAAATATGATAAACCTATTCCTGCCATAGCCTTCTTTGACACAGGTGCTGCAATATCTATGATGAATCCATCTGTACTGCCTCCTGAACATTGGACAGGACACTAGAAAGAATTCATAACTGCTGATGGTAAAACGTTCTATACTTATCTAATTACTAAGTAACCCATTACCATCCAATTCTTTCCCAAATGTGAAGTTCGTTTACATCTTATTGGCTGTGGTGAAACTGACAAAGATCTTGTTGGTTTTGATATTTATAGTAAACTTTATAAATTCTAAATCCTCTCCAACGGTATTCGTTTTGGAAAATAATTTAGAGAATATGGTACCATTCCAAGACTTTACCAAATCACTCCTAATCCTGTTACCGAAATTCATAAACTTTTTGTCTCCCAATCTTGTGATGAATCCTACATAGAATTTCTTAACAAATGTTTTCATCCACATTGGCAGAATTTTCAATTCTTCATTAAACTCCATTTCAAGAAAAATGAGGCTATCAACCCTACCAAACCCAGTCATTCTGGCACGAACCTTGATCATCTTCAGTTAGCCACAAAAGAATGCCTTGACCTTCTCCATTCTTATCTCATTGAACCTACAGATTTTCAATGGTCTTGTGAAGTATTCAATGCTGATAAATGAGCTGAACAAGTCCGTGAAAAAATGAGACTGGTAATTAATTATCAACCTCTCAATCATTTCTACAAGATGACAAATTTCTATTACCAAACAGGCACATAATGTTCACAACTTTCTGGTGCAAAATGGTTTTTCAAATTTGATTTGAAATTTGGTTTTTGGCAATTAGGCATTCATCCTGATGAACGTCCTAAAACAGGATTTTGTATCCCTAACCAGCATTCCAGTGGAAAGTAATGCCTTTTGGATTAAAACCTGCACCATCTTTGTTTCAAAAAGCCATGGTCAAGATTTTTGAACTACTTTTGCATATTGCACTAGTTTATATTGATCATATCCTGCTTTTCAGTTTTACTAAGGATGATCATATAAACCTTTTACGCCAATTTGCTCAATTGTTAAAGATTATGGCGTAATGCTTTTTGAAAAGAAAATGATCTTAGCTACATAAGAAATTACTTTCCTAGGAATGCATTTCACTGCATGTGTATACACTCCTGAAAATCATATTTCTGACAAGTTACAGAAGTTATCTGAGTCAAATCTCTCACAGAAACAAGTCCAACAGTTTCTTGGAAGAGTCAACTATGTCCGAGATTTCCTATCAAGAGTTTCAGAGTACATCCATCCTCACTAAGATGCTCAAGAAGAATTCACCTCCCTGGACATCTTCACAGAATCAATCTATAGCTGCATTGAAAGAACAAGTGTCTAAAATTCAGAAGTTGCATCTATCGACAAATGATCAAAAGATACTTCAGATTGATGCAAGTGTCAAATATTGGAGTGCAGTGTTACTTGAAGAAATTGATGGTACCCGACATCTTTGTGGATTTGCAAGTGGAAGTTTCAAGACAGTAGAAATTCATTACCACTCCACTTTCAAAGAAATTCTTGCAGTAAAAAATGGAATAAAGAAATTCAGTTTCTATCTCATCAGATCAAAATTTTTGCTAGAAACAGACATGAGTTCGTTTCCCAAAATGTTGCAGTTCAAGCAAAAGCAAGTCCCTCATCCTCAACTGCTCAGGTGGTCAACGTAGTTTGCGCAGTATTTATTCGAGGTCAAGTACATCAAAGGTAAATCTAATGTTTTGGCTGATTTCCTTTCTCGACCTGATTCTCTTACCACCAAACCCGTTATAGCCATGATCCGACCCAGTTATTCCAACCCACCTAATATTCTTCCAGATTTTCCTCAAGATTACCCAGTTCCATGTTCTGTTGACTCCATAATGCAACAAAGAGATTTTTATGAGTTACAGATTTTTAAAGAATTTGGAGGATCCATTCTTAAACCATCCGGAGTCAATTTATATTTCTCTTTTAGTCAGGTTTTCATTCTCAGATCTTCTAATTTCCCTCCTCCATTGAATGGTTCTTCTGGTATCTCTGTCAACAGTACCACATTCTTCTTGAAATCGACTCTGTATTATTTCTTAAAGGTTTTATTTCAAGTATACTTGAGTTCTTAACATGTTTTAAACCTTTAGCAGAATGGAATAACTTCTCACTTTTCCCAAACACTTCCTCCTCTTTGACGTCCAATAGACCCTGATTTCACAATCCATCAATATTCCTATCTTTACCAGGTCAATTTCATCACTGTGCTAGATCTTCCTCAAAAATATTATAAGGCCCAAAAATATATGTTTGTTGAAAATAAAATCATGCCTCAAGAAATTTGGCCTGATGATTATGGATCTTGAAATTATCCTACCAACCATCATCATGAGATAAACATTCGAATAGCTCGTGAATGGTACATTCACCACTTGCTTGATTCTCAGCCAGACATTGAAATCCCTTTTGATTATTTTAACCTTCAGGCAACTAGTTCTTCTCATTCATCACATTGGTTTACCTTTCCACGTATGGTCTTTAATGAAACTGCTCGAACCACTTGTGTCACCTCACTTAGAAAGGACGCAATCAAGCAGAGAAAGAAAAAAGCAAAAGCACATGCTCTGTATCAGGACATCATTATTGAACGCAATATAACTGACTCTAGCTCCACCGATAGTGATGTTTTCACACCGACTGATTCCAAGCATTACAACTGTGAAGACTTTTATATTTAGTGCTCTGCACTTTGTTGTCTTTATTGTTCAGTGTGCTGTCTTGTCAACTTTATTTCCAGTTGATTAAAGTTGATAAATTTGATGTGATGTAAGAGAGGACTTCATTAGTTACCATGATTTAAGCAATAATATCATCACTCAATAATTTAGTATTCTAGATTCTTCCTTGGAGCTCTATATAAAGAGTCCATTGCTGCAACATTTTCTTAAGCTTAGTTCTCGAGTAATAACATTTTCTAAGTTTTTTTTATTCTTCTTCTCTGCTTCTATTTCTGATATGGCTTTAGCTTAGATCATTGTTCGCTGATACGTAGAAATTGTGAGTATTCCTTCCTGAATGGTTAATTTCATTCATTCTTGAATTGTTGAAAGATAAGAGGACAGAATCCTTTGAGTGCTCAAGAGTTGGCCGTTGTGTTGATCCAAGTCATACCTTTTTAAACAGTCCAGGTTTGAGTTTCTGAAATTATTCTCTTTCGAATACTTTCAGTTTCTAGGTCATCACTAATAATATTGGTATTAGCGCCATTAGTGTCTCAGAAATTAAGATAGAGTTGAAGAAGCTTTATCCACCCATGTATCCAGAAACTTCCCATTCATCTATGTCATTAGATACTACTCCTTTCCGGCAAACTGCATCTAAAAAATTAGATTACTTATATGAAGTCATTGTAGATTCATCTTCTCAGTTTTCTTCTTATACTAACTATGCTAAGTCCATAGTTTCCCCTTGGCAATCTTTTAAGTCTTTTATCCGTCAAACCCCTTCTTCTGTCCGAGAGTATGTCCAATGATCGAAGATGGATCAACATCCTATCATAGCCACTGGTAAAGAGCAATTCGTTACTCTTTATATTTCAAAAGACTTTTCCCGTCAATGGAAACAACATGGTTACACACATATTCACTTTGGTGCTGTTCGTATAGCTTTCACCCTCCATGGCAGAAAAGATCTACCTATGATTGCCCGAGATGCCCTTTTGGATACCCGCTTTATAGCATATCAGCATGCTTGTATCACCACTATTGAAGTAACACTGAATACTGGTACAATATTCATTACATTGTACCCCAACTTTAATATGTAAGAGCATCATATACCTGAGAGGATCATGCCTGCTACGGGCCTCAAGTTGTTCAGACTAGGTAGATCATTTGATAGTGTAAAGTTGCAGTAATCTGGACTTGTACCTTTAGTGTATTTAGCAGATGTGGATCTGCCAGAGATATATTGAAGTTGGGGTACAAGGTAATGAATGTCGTGCCAGCATTCAGTGTTGCTTCAACAGTGGCAGTACGAGCATGCTGATATGCTAGAAAGCTGGTATCCAAGAGGGCAAGTCGGGCAATCACAAGTCTTTCGAATACTTCCAGTTTCTAGGTCATCACTAGTAGTGGTATCAGAGCCATTGGTGTCTCAGAAATTCCTCTATTGCAGACATCCCATCAACATGGTTACCTCATAAACGAAAACCCCCACTTCACCCTTATTACCAAAAATGCCTCAAACTTCTTGCCAAAGAAAAATCAGTACTTCCTACTTGTCAACCCATCAATCCATTCTACAAACCTCCTACACCATCAACTCCTATTCCAACTATATGCATGTTTTAACCAGTAGAATTTACACTGTTTAACCCTATCTTTTCTCAAACCACACCCTATACCAAGGACAATGCCCGACACTCTCATAAAATTCAGAACTTTTCATCAACCACTTTCTAGTGGACAGACCGCATCCACCAATCCTGTTGAAATCGTCCTGATCTGGCAATCTTAAAACATTGTTGCTCAAAACAAGCTTCTGACTCAGATTGATCAGAAAGTTACACAAGTAAATTCTCGTCTTGTTACTGTTGAAACAAAAGTTGATTCTCAAGTACAAGACCTGGAAGCCACCAAAAGGTTGATCGTTAAGATGGAGAAAAGATTGAAGCGAATCCCCTACGATCTACCTATGCATGGTGTTAATCCTACTGAAGTCATTCGATAAAAGTAGAAAGAAGTAGCAGACCTTGAAGGTTATATTGCTTATCTCAAAGCACAGGTTGAGTCTACTCCTCGCTCTTCTCCACTGCCAGTTACTACTGTTCCTCCAGTCTCTTTCACCTTCTTTCCACCTTTCACAAATCCCTTCCAGCCACCATCCAAAACACCATCCAAAACACAACACTCTACATTTGGAACCATGAGATATGAAATGTCTAAACCTTATCCGAACACTTTCAACGCTGCCCAATGGCTAAAAGCAAAACAAGCTCAGAAACAACAACAGAAACCTGTTACACAAGTAAATTCCCATCTTGTTACTATTGAAACAAAAGTTGATTCTCAAGTACAAGACTTGGAAGCCACCAAAAGGTTGATCGTCAAGGATGAAAAGGGTATACTTCGCCTCCCTTGGACAAGGCCTTTTCCCGGGATAATTGATATTAGAGCCTAATGTAATCTCGGAGGTCACGGGTTCGACTCCCAGTCATGGAATTTTGGAGCCCCGTTACAACACGTGCGTCCGCCAGAGAGATGAAAAGGGTATACTGCGCCTCCTTTGGACAAGGCATTTTCCCGGAGTAATAATATTAGTGATGACCTAGAAACTGGAAGTATTCGAAAGAGAATAATTTTAGAAACTCAAACCTTAATTGTTAAAAAGGTATGACTTGGATCAACATAACGGCCAACTCCTGGGCACTCAAAGGATCATGTCCTCTGATCTTTCAACAATCAAAGAAGGAATGAAATCAACTATTAGGAAGGAATACTTACAATTTCTAAGTATCACGGAACAAAGATATAAGCTAAAGCCATTTTAAAAATAGAAGCAGAGAAGAAGAATATAGAAAATTTAGAAAGACATGTTAGAGTAGACCACACCAGAGAGATATTATTACTCGGGAGCTAAGCTTAAGGAAATGTTACAACACTGGGCTCTTTATATAGAGCTCCAAGGAAGAACCTATAAGACTAAATTATTGAGTGATGATATCGTTACTTAAATCATGGTAGCTAATGAAGTCTTCTCTTACATCACACTAAACTTATCAGCTTTAATCAGGTGGAAATAAAGTTGACACGACAACACACTGAATAATAAAGACAACAAAGTGTAGAGCACTAAATATAAAAGTCTTCACAGTTGTAATGCTTGGAATCAGTCGGTGTGGAAACATCACTATCGGTGGAGCCAGAGTCAGTGATATTACGTTCAATAATGATGTCCTGATGCAGAGCATGTGCTTTTGTTTTTTTCTTTCTCTGCTTGATTGCGTCCTTTATAAGTGAGGTGACACAAGTGGTTCGAGCAGTTTCATTAAAGATCATACGTGGAAAGGTAATCTCATGTGATTACTGAGAAGAGCTAGCTGGATGAAGGTTAAAGTAATCAAAGGGGATTTCAGTGTCTGGCTTAGAATCGGGCAAGTGGTGAAGGTACCATTCACGAGATATTCAGATGTTTATCTCATGATGATGGTTAGTAGGATAATTCTAAGATCCATAATCATCAAGCCAAATTTCTTGATGCATGAATTTATTTTCAACAAACATATTTTTGGGCCTCAGAGTATTTTTGAGGAAGATCTAGCACAGTGATGGAATTAACCTGGTAAAGATGAGAATATGGATAGATTGTGAAATCAGGGTCTATTGGTCGGTGGATGTCAAAGAGGAGGAAGTGTTTGGGAAAAGTGAGAAGTAAGTTCTTCTATTCTGTTAAAGATTGAAGGATGAATCTTCCAAATTCTTTAAAAATCTGTAATTCATAAAAATCTCTTTTTCGCATTATGGAGTCAACAGAACATGAAACTGGATAGTCTGGAGGAAAATTTAGAGGAATATTAGGTGGATTGGAATAACTGGGTCAGATCATGGATATAACGGGTTTGGTGGTAAGAGAATCAGGTCGAGATAAGGAAATCAGCCACAACATTAGATTTTCCTTTGATGTGTTTGACCTCGAATAAATATTGCACAAACCACGTTGACCATCTGAGTACTTGAGGATGAAGGACTTGCTTTTGCTTGAACTGCAACATTTTGGGAACGAACTCATATATGTTTCTACCAAAAATTTTGATCCGATGAGATAGAAACTGAATTTCTTTATTCTATTTTTGACAGCGAGGATTTCTTTGAAAGTAGAGTGGTAATGAATTTCTACTGTCTTGGATCTTCCACTTGCAAATCCACAAAGATGTCGGGTGCCATCAATTTCTTCAAGTAATACTACACTAATATTCGTCACTTGTATCAGTCTTAAATATCTTTTGGCCATTTGTCGGTAGATGTAACTTCTGAATTTTGGACAATTGTTCTTTCAATACAGCTACAGATTGAGTCAGTGAGGATGTCCAGGGAGGTGGATTCTTCTTGAGCATCTTAGTGAGAGGATGGATGTGCTCTAAAGCTCTTGGCAGAAAATTTCGGAGATAGTTGACTATGCCAATAAACTGTTGGACTTGTTTTTGTAAGAGATTTGACTCAGATAACTTCTGTAACTCGTTGAAAATATGATTTACAAGAGTGTATGTACCTGTAGTGAAATGTATTCCTAGAAAAGTAATTTCTTATGTAACCAAGATCATTTTCTTTTCAGAAAGCATTACGCCATAATCTTTAACAATTTGAGCAAATTGGCGTAAAATGTTTATATGATCATCCTTTGTAGAATTGAAAAGCAGGATATCATCAATATAAACCAGTGCAGTGTGCAAAAGTGGTTCAAAAATCTTGACCATGGCTTTTTTAAACAAAGATGGTGCCAGTTTTAATCCAAAAAACATTACTTTTCACTAAAAATGCTGGTTAGGGATACAAAAACTTGTTTTAGAACGTTCATCAGGATGAATGCCTAATTGCCAAAAACCAGATTTCAAATCAAATTTGGAAAATTATTTTGCACTAGAAAATTGTGAACATTGTGTGCCTGTTTGGTAATAGAAATTTGTCATCTTGTAGAAAATGGTTGAGAGGCTGATAATTAAGTACCAGTCTTATTTTTCCATGGATTTGTTCAACTCATTTATCAGCATTGAATGCTTTACAAGACTATTGAGAATCTGTAGGTTTAATAAGATCAGAATGGATAAGGTCAAGGCATTCTTTTGTGGCTAACTGAAGATGATCAGGGTTTGTGCCAGAATGACTGGCTTTGGGAGGGTTGATATCCTCATTTTTCTTGAAAAGAAGTTTAATGAAGAATTGAGGATTCTGCAAAAGTGGATGAGAACATTTGATAAGAAATTCTGTGTGGGATTCAGCACAAGATTGGGAGATAAGAAGTTTCTAAATTTCGGTAACAGGATTAGGAGTGATTTGGTAAAGTCTTAGAATGGTACCATATTCGCTAAATTATTTTCCAAAACGAATACCATTGGGGAGGATTTGGAATTTGTGAAGTTTACTATAAATATAAAAATCAACAAGAAAATCTTTGTCAGTTTTAGCACAACCTACAAGATGTAAACGAACTTCACATTTGTGGAAGAATTGGACGGTAATGGGTTACTTAGTAATCAGAGAAGTATAGAACGTTTTACCATCAGTATTTATGAATTCTTTCTTGTGTACTGTCCAATGTTCAGGAGGCAGGACAGATGGACTCATCATGGATACTGCTGCACCTGTGTCGAAGAAGGCTATGACAGGAATGAGTTTATCATATTTGGAGGTTCGGATTTGAACAGGGGCTTGATGATGTATTTTATGGGTTTCAATAGTGAGGATTGGAACAAAAGGTTTTTTAGGTGATTTTTCTGAAGGTGTTGGGTCTGGTTCTGGGGGAACTGGTTCTGAGATATTGTAAGACATAGGGATCTCGTCTTCTTTAATGGCAAAGAGAGTGTGTTCATCCAGTTCATCTTGTTCAGAAATGAGACTCAAGGTCATTGTCATCATAGATAGGGTTAAACTGTTCAATTTGTGAGATAAGGTATGCTTTTTTTTTCTTTTAAGGACACTGCTTTGCGTAATGACCCTTTTGTTTGTAAACATATCAGTAGTCTAACTTGCTTCTGGGACTTTCGGAGAATTTGTGCTTCCTTCTGAAGTATCTCCATTTTTTCTTTGAGGAACGCCTATCTGTTGTATGGATTTTGTAGAACTTCTTTTTTCTGGATGATTTCTTGTAAAAGGATTTATTGCAGTATGATTTGTAAGATAGCTTGTCTGATTTGAAATGGAGTCATGCCAAGGATGGATTGGTATTTTTGTCTGATGTATACATCGGCTCCTTGGGATAAAGCTTGAGGGATTGAGCTGAGGAAGACTCGCTTTAGACTAATATCTGCAGCAAGAAGATAAAATAATTGAATCATTCGTTGCAAATGTTTATCTAAATCTGACTTTTGAAAAGAGTAACACTTCATTTGGAAAATCTCTTTTATTTTTAATTCTTAATCAGAATCAGGTTCACCAAGAAAACAGTAATAAAGTAACGAAGCAGCATGATATAATGAAGAATTTAGAAATTGAGTTTTCTCAACATAATTGAGAGTAATAAACCAGTGCTTCAATGTGCCAGTGAATATGAAGGTGAAGTCAGTAAGGATGTTTTCTGCTGTGATGCCAGATAATTCTCTGGTTGTTATCTAGGTATGAAACTCTTGAAGTCTGACTGCCCATTTTGCTGGAGGGATATCATCAAGTTGAAAAGTGAAAGTGCCTGAAATAGTTAGCTTCTTGGAAGTTTGAGATGATTTAGGCTCATCAACAATAAGTGTGGATTGAGATGTATCTCCTGTGTCTTCTTCTTCACGAGTCATGTTGATATGTGAAATTTCTAGTTTAAGATCATCAAAAGAGGAATGTGTAGAAGAGTCTGAGACTGAAAGAGAGTCTATGTCGAAATCAGAGGCTGGTTATGACTTTGTCGGAGAAGAATACTAGGCCTCAAATGGAGATTGCTCTTAAACAACTGCAATATGAGGGACAGTCTAAAATGTAGCAGTTTGCTGAAGCATAGGAGTTAGTGGATTCTGAACCATAGCTTGTTTTTGAACTTTCGGAGGAGGAGTAACAGGTTTCTGTTATTGTTTCTAAGCTTGTTTTGCTTTTTGCCATTGGGCAGCGTTGAAAGTGCTCGGGTAAGGTTTAGACATTTCATATCTCAGGTTCCAAATGCAGAGTATTGTGTTTTGGATGGCGGTTGGAAGGGATTTGTGAAAGGTGGAGAGAAGCTGGAAGAGACTGGAGGAATAGTAGTAACTGGCGGAGGAGAAGAGTAAGGAATAGACTCAACTTGTGTTTTGAGATAAGTAATATAACCTTCAAGGTCTGCTGTTTATTTCTTCTTTTATCGAATGACTTCAGCAGGATTAACACCAAGCATGTGTAGATCGTTGGGATTTGCTTCAATCTTTTCTCCTTGTTGACGATCAATCTTGTGGTGGCTTCCATGTCTTGTCCTTGAGAATCAACATTTGTTTCAACAGTAACAAGACGGGAATTTGGCTGTGTAACTTTATGATCAATCTGAGTCAGAAGTTGGTTTTGAGCAACAACGTTTTCAGATTGCCAGTTCAGGACGGTTTCAACAAGATTAGTGGATGCGGTCTGTCTACTAGAAAGTATGGTTGATGAAGAGTTCTGGATTTTATGAGAGTGTCGGGCATTGTTCTTGGTAAAGGTGTGGTTTGAGGAAAGATAGGGTTAAACGGAGGAGATTCTTCTAGTTGAAACATGCATATAGATATAGGAGTTGATGGTGTAGGAGGTTTGTAGAATGAATTAATGGGTTAACAAGTAAGAGGTACTGGTTTTTCTTTGGCAAGAAGTAAGAGGTACCATGTTGATAGGATTTCTGCAATAGAGGAATCATACCTGCTACAGGTATGGACAACTTGAGCTCCTTGTTGATAGTCTGGATATATGTCAGGTGCTTTAGTGGAGCATGGAGAAGAAATTTTGCTTCTTCTTCCTTCTTCTTCGACTGGAATGTCCACAAGTGCAATCTTCTGGATCAAGACCACATTCAAAGCAGCAATTTTGACAGGATTCGCAGGAAGTACAACCACCCCAATAACAATGATTGGAGAATGGATCTGTCTCAAAGACAACTGGTTTTGCATCTGGTGTGTACCATTTTATGTTGTCTGGGAAAGTGTCTGTGGGAGACCAGGGGATTCTCTTGTCCTAGTTTGATAATCCGATCAAGATCTGCTTGATGATCTGTAGGAGGATCAGAGACATGAAGAAGAATCATAGCAATTCTCGAATTGTTTTGCTTTATAGAGTAGAGATGCTTATGATCAAATCAGATGGAAATAGAACCATCAGAGTTCTGAGAGATCTGAGAGAAAAAGGATTCCAAAGGCTGATTTGCAGCTTCATGGACCATTTCATATTCTGTGACCCAAGCGTCAGAAAGAAGATTGAAAAGTTCATATTTGGGAACCTGTCCTGGGACATGGGTGCAAACAGCTAACTGTTTGTCATCTACCTTGATAAGAAGAGCATCTTCTCCACCAGGAAGGGAGAGATCTATGGCATGATTTTGAACTCGGTAGATCATTTGATAGTGTAAAGTTGCAGTAAGAGCAGCATGTACCTGAGAGGCTCATGCAATTTGGACTTATACCTTTAGTGCATTTAGCAGATGTGGATTTGCCAGAGACATATTGAAGTTGGGGTACAAGATAATCAATATCGTGCCAGCATTCAGTGTTGCTTCAACAGTGGCGATACAAGTATGTTGATATGCTAGAAAACGGGTATCCAAGAGGGCCACTCGAGCAACCATAGGTAGACCCTTTCTGCCATGGAGGGTGAGAGCTATACAAACAACACCAAAGTGAAGATGAGTGTAACCATGTTGTTTCATTGATTTGAAAAGTCTTCTAAAATGTAAAGAGTAACGAATTGCTCTTTACCAGTGGCTATGAAGGGATGTTGGTCCATCTTCGAGCATTGGACATATTCTCGGACAGAAGAAGGGGTTTGACGGATAAGAGACTTAAAAGATTTCCAAGGCGAAACTATGGACTTAGCATAATTAATATAAGGGTTCATGAAAGGATAATTTTCAGGAAAAAATTGAGAAGAAGTAAGTAATCTAATTTTTTAGATGCAGTTTGACGGAAACGAGTAGTATCTAATGACATAGATGAACGGGAAGTTTCTGGATGCATGGTGGATAAATCTTCTTCAACTCTAGCTTAATTTTTGAGACACCAATGACTCTGATACCAATATTATTAGTGATGACCTAGAAACTGGAAGTATTCGAAAGAGAATAATTTCATAAACTCAACCTTGGATTGTATAAGAAGGTATGACTTGGATCAACACAACGGCAAACTCTTGGGCACTCAAAGGATCTTGTCATCTTATCTTTCAACAATCCAAGAAGGAATGAAATCAACCATTTAGGAATGAATACTCACAATTTCTAAGTATCATCGAATAAGGATCTAAGCTAAAGCCATATCGGAAATAAAAGCAGAGAGAAGTATAAAGAAAACTTGGAAAGACATATTTAGAGTAGAGCACACCAGAGAGATATTATTACCCGAGAACCAAGCTTGAGAAAATGTTACAATAATGGGCTATTTATATAGAGTTCCAAGAAAGAACCTAGAACACTAAATTATTGAGTAACGATGCCATTGCTTACATCATGGTAGCTAATGAGGTAATCGCTTACATCACACCAAACTTATCAGCTTTAATCAGCTGCAAATAAAGTTGACATGACAGCACACTGAATAATAAAGACAACAAAGTGCAGAGCACTAAATATAAAAGTCTTCACAACTGTAATGCTCGGAATCAGTCGGTGTGTAAACATCACTATCGGCGGAGCCAGAGTCAATAATATTGTGCTTCCTTCTGAAGTATCTCTATTTTTTCTTTGAGGAACGTCTGTCTGTTGTATGGATTCTGGAGAACTTCTTTTTTCAGGATGATTTCCTGCAAAAGGATTTATTGCAGCATGATTTGATGATCAAGTCTGAGCGCTTGCATACTTGGTCAACCTCTTTATCTCCTTTGAGATATTGCTTGATAACCTGCCGGTTGTGGCAGATGTCTTCAAGGCTTTGCAAGATAGCTTGTCTGATTTGACCTAGGGTCATACCAAGGATTGATTGGTAACTTTGTAAGATAGCTTCTTTGGCTAAAGCTTGAGGGATTGAGCTGAGGAAGGCTTGCTTTAGACTAACATCTACACCAATAAGATAAAATAATTGAGTCATTCGTTGCAAATGTTTATCTAAATCTGACATTTGAAAAAACTCTTTTGTTTTAAATTCTTAATCAGAATCAGGTTCAACAAGAAAACATTAATAAAGTAACGAAGCAGCATGATGTAATGAAGAATTTAGAAATTGAGTTCTCTCAACATAATTGAGAGTAGTAAACTAGTGCTTCAATATGCCAGTGAATCTGGAGGTAAACTCTGTAAAGATATTTTCTGTTGTGATACCAGATAATTCTCTGGTCGTCATCTAGGCATGGAACTCTTGAAGTCTGACTGCCCATTTTTCTAGAGGGATATCATCAAGTTGAAAAGTGAAAATACCTGAAATAGTTAGTTTCTTGGAATTTTGAGATGATTCAGGCTCATCAACAATAGCTGTGGCTTCAGATGTATTTCCTGTGTGTTCTTCTTCACGAGTCATGTGGAATTTTTGGTTTAAGGTCGTTAAAAGAGGATTGTGTAGAAGAGTTTAAGACTGAAAGAGAGTCTGTGTCGGAATCAGAGGCTGGTTCTGACTCTGTCGGAGAAGAATACTAGGCCTCAGATGGAGATTTTTCTTGAACAACGGCAATAGTAGGGACGGTGTGAGATGTAGCAGCTTGCTGAAGCATAGGAGTTAGTAGATTCTGAATCATAGCTTGTTTTTGAACTTCCGGAGGAGGAGTAACAGGTTTCTATTGTTGTTTCTTAGCTTGTTTTACTTTTAGCCATTGTGCGGCGTTGAAAGTGCTTGGAGAAGGTTTAGACATTTCATATCCTATGGTTCCAAATGTAGAGTATTGTGTTTTGGATGGTGGCTGGAAGGGATTTGTGAAAGGTGGAAAGAAGCTGGAAGAGACTGAATGAACTGTAGTAACTAGTGGATGAGAAGAGTTAGAGAATATGGTACCATTCCAAGACTTTACCAAATCACACCCAATCCTATTACCGAGATTCAGAAACATCTTGTCTATTACCGAGATTCAGAAACATCTTGTCTCCCAATCTTGTGATGAATCCCACACAGAATTTCATACCAAATGTTCTCATCCACTTTGGTAGAATCTTCAATTCTTCATTAAACTCATTTTCAAGAAAAATGAGGATATCAACCCTACCAAAAACCAATCATTCTGCCATGAACTCTAATCATCTTCAGTTAGCTACAAAAGAATGCCTTGACATTCTCTATACTGATCTCATTGAACCTACAGATTCTCAATGGTCTTGTGAAGCATTCTATAATGATAAACAGGCTAAACAAGTCTGTGAAAAAATGAGACTAGTAATTAATTATCAGCCTCTCAACCATTTTCTACAAGATGAAAAATTTCTATTACCATACTGGCACACATTGTTATCACAGCTTTCTGGTGCAAAATGGTTTTCCAAATTTGATTTGAAATTTGGTTTCGACAATTAGGTATTTATCCTAATGAACGTCCTAAAACAGGTTTTTGTATCCCTAGCCAGCATTTTCAGTGAAAAGTAATGTCTTTTGGATTAAAACCCGCACCATCTTTGTTTCAAAAAGTCATGGTCAAGATTTTCGAACCACTTTTGCACACTTCACTGAAAAGAAAACGATCTTGGCTACACAAGAAATTACTTTCTAGGAATGCATTTCACTGCATGTACATACACTCCTGGAAATCAAATATTCAACGAGTTATAGAAGTTATCTGTGTCAAATCTCTCACATAAATAAGTCCAACAGTTTCTTGGCGTAGTCAACTATGTCTGAGATTTCCTTCCAAGAGCCTCAGATCACAACCATCCTCTCACTAAGATGCTCAAGAACAATCTACCTCCCTGGACTCACAGACTCAATCTGTAGCTACATTGAAAGAACAAGTGTCCAAAATTCAGAAGTTGCATCTACCGACAAATGGCCAAAAGATACTTCATACTGATGCAAGTGACAAATATTGGAGTGCAATGTTACTTGAAGAAATTGATGGCACCCGATATCTTTGTGGATTTGCAAGTGGAAGATTCAAGACTACAAAAATTCATTACCACTCACTTTCAAAGAAATCCTCGCAGTAAAAAATGGAATAAAGAAGTTCAGTTTCTATCTCATAGGATCAAAGTTTTTGGTGGAAACAGATATGAGTTCGTTCCCCAAAATTTTACAATTCAAGCAGAAGCAAGTTCCTCATCCTCAACTGCTCATGTGGTTAACGTGGTTTGTGCAGTATTAATTCGAGATCAAACACATCAAAGGTAGATCTAATGTTGTGGCTGATTTCCTTTCTCAACTTGATTCTTTTACCACCAAACTCGTTATAGCCATGATCCGACCTAGTTATTCCTACCCACCTAATATTCCTCTAGACTACTCAGTTCCATGTTATGTTGATTCCATAATGCAAAAAAGAGATTTTTATGAGTTACAAATTTTTAAATATTTTGGAGGATCCATCCTTAAACCATCCAGAGTCAATCCATATTTCCCTTCCAGTCAGGTTTCATTCTCAGACCTACTGATTTTCCTCCTCCGTTGAAATGGTTCTTCTGGTACTTCTGTCAACAATGCCAAATACTTCTTGAAATCAACTCTGCATTATTTCTCAAAGGTTTTATTCCAAGTATACTTGAGTTCTTAACCTGGTTTAAACCTTTAGCAGAATGAAAGAACTTACTTCTCACTTTTCCTAAAAACTTCCTCCTCTTTGACATCTACCGACCAATAGACCCTGATTTCACAATCCATCCATATTCCCATCTTTTCCAAGTCAATTCAATCACTATGCTAGATCTTCCTCCAAAATACTCTAAGGCCCAAAAATATATGTTTGTTGAGAATAAAATTATGCCTCAAGAAATTTGGCCTGATGATTATGGATCTTAGAATTATCCTACCAACCATCATCATGAGATAAACATTCGAATAGCTCGTGAATGGTACTTTCACCACTTGCCTAGTTCTCAACCAGACACTGAAACCCATTTTGATTACTTTAACATTCAACCAGCTAGCTCTTCTCAATCATCACATGGGTTTACCTTTCCACGTATGGTCTTTGATGAAACTGCTCGAACCACTTGTGTCACCTCACTCAAAAAAGACGCACTCATGCAGAGAAAGAAAAAAGATAAAGCACATGCTCTGCATCAGGATATCATTATTGAACGCAATATCACTGACTCTGGCTCCACATCGACTGATTCTGAGCATTACAACTGTGAAGATTTTTATATTTAGTGCTCTGCATTTTATTGTCTTTGTTGTTCAGTGTGTTGTCATGTCAACTTTATTTCCAGCTGATTAAAGCTGACAAGTTTGATGTGATGTAAGCGATGACCTCATTATCTACCATGATGTAAGCAACGATATCATAACACAATAATTTAGTCTTCTAGGTTCTTCCTTGGAGCTCTATATAAAGAGTCCATTGCTGTAACATTTCCTTAAGCTTAGTTCCCGAGTAATAATCTCTCTTTGGTGTGGTATGCTCTAAACACGCCTTTCAAAGTTTTCTTTATTCTTCTTCTCTGCTTCTATTTCTGCTATGACTTTAGCTTAGATCCTTGTTTGGTGATACGTAGAAATTGTAGTATTCCTTCCTTAATGGTTGATTTCATTCCTTCTTGGATTGTTGAAAGATAAGCGGAAAGGATCCTTTGAGTGCCCAAGATTAGCCGTTTTGTTGATTCAAGTCATACCTTCTTAGATAGTCCATGTTTGAGTTTTTGAAATTATTCTCTTTTCAATACTTTTAGTTTCTAGGTCATCACTAATATGGAAAAAGCCTTATTCAAGGGAAGCACAATATACCCTTTTCATCCTTTGATCCACCACGCTCCACTGTGGGCTCTCCGGCTGACGCACGTGTTTTAACGGGGCTCCCAAATTCATGATTGGGAGTCGAACCCGTGACCTCCGAGATTACTTTAGGCTCTGATACCAATTACTCCGGAAAAAGCCTTGTTCAAGGGAGGCGCAGTATACCCTTTTCATCCTTCGGTCAAATGTTTTAATCCAAGTATACTTGAGTTCTTAACTTGGTTTAAACTTTTAACAGAATGGAAGAACTTAAAATTGCACTATTACTAGCTGTTATTTAAATGTTGATTTTTAAACCATATGAAAGGCTCAAAATTCATGTTTTTCAAAACTTTGGCATACGTTGAAAATCTTTACTTTCCGTTATGTTGAGAAGATCAAAAATCTCTCATTTGTCTTTTGCTGCATTTGACAATTCAAGATTCCAAAAGTAAAAGTGTTGTGGTGCTAGAATTGTCAATCATCTTCCAAATTTATTGGTATAAATTGACTAATATTAAGTAAATTATACTTTAAACCATCAATAAGTAAAACTTGCTTGATAAGAGGGAAAGAACCTTTACCAATGCTACTTATTCCAAGTATTTTCCTTTCTTCTTATCTCCAAAAGTGACAAAACCTTCACTTGTAGCTTGAAGCTCACTAACAAGTGATGCATTTCCAGTCATGTGCCTTGAGCAGTCACTGTCAAGAAACCATTTAGTGGCACTTGATCTTGAGGCAAATTGTACCTATACCAAATTAGAAAGAGTGATTTTTGGTACCCATATCTTCTTGGGTCCAAGGGGGTTAGTAATAGTTCCTTTGACTTTCCAAATGGTCTTAACACCATTTTCTATCTTTCTTTTTATAAAACACCTAAAAACCTTGTGCCATGCCTACCACAATATGTGCAACAAGTATGAGACCTATAATGAGAAGATTCTTTAACAAATAACCTTTTTTGTTTTGGATCAAAACAATCATGTGTAAAACTAAGACCGCGCTTTACAAATGAAGATCTTTGATAACCAAGTAGTTTATTTAAATTTTCTCCTCCATATGTAAATCTCTCAATGCATAAAGTAAGATCATTAACTTTCCTTTTTAAAGACTCATGATCTTTTAGCATTGATTCAAGAGAAATAATTCTTTTACAAATATTTTTGTTTTCAAAAGATACACTTTGTATAGTAGTATCTTTTTCAATGGTAAGGAAATTAATGGTCTCAAGAAGTTTATCATTTTCAACAGATAATTTTGAATCCTCATTTGAAAAATCATTGATTTTGAATTTCATTTATTTGTTTCTTTATGAAGCCTTTTTCAACTCTTCATACAGTTCTACAATTAAATCACTAGAATCAATATCATCATCAAAGAAATTTGAATTGAAATAGAATGTGAAGATTTTACCTAATCATCAATGGCCATAAAGCATATGTTGGTCTTCCCACGTTCCGGCTAATCCTTTTCTTTTCTTGGCAGATTTCTTTCTGTTTTTGCTGTCTCTTTCCCTCTCTAACACTTTGGGACAATCAGCAATAAGATGCTCTGTGTTCTTGCATTCAAAGCATTAAGGTTTATAGGATGAGGATTGTCCACTCTTCTTGACTGACTTTCTTCCTTTCTTTAGAAACTCTTTTTTGTAGAATTGCTTGAACTTCCTCACAGCCATTGCAATCTCTTCTTCTCCACTGTTTCCTCATTCTTCTTCACTTGAAGATTGTTCTTGTTCACTCAAATGATTTGAAGCATTGAGTACAACTCATTTTCTTCCCTTTTCTTCATCTTCCTTATCATTCAACCGTTTTATCTTCATTTCATGTGTGAATAGTGATCCGATAAGCTCTTCAAGAGGAAGAGTTTTTTAAATCTTTGGACTCCTCAATAGCAAACGTCTTTGGCTGCCAGGATTTTGGTAGAGCATCCAAAATCTTCCTGTTTTGCTCTCCTATAGTATAGCTTTTACCATAAGCTTTCAAACTATTTAAAATATTACTAAACCTTGTAAACATATCACTAATATTTTCACCTTGTTTCATAGTAAACAGTTCATAATCTCTAACAAGCATAGCAAGTTTAGATTCTTTAACTTGATTAGTACCTTCATGTGTAATTTAGAGTAATCTCCACATATCATGAGCAGAATCACACCCACTAAATCTATTGTATTCAGTAACATCTAATGCACAACTTAATATGTTCATGGCCTGATAGTGTAATGTCATTTTCCTTGAATCATGCTCATCAAATTCATCAGTGGATTTGGATTCTGAGGTTACTCCATCTGCTCTCATTTTCATTGGGACATAAGGACTTTTCTCAACTTTGTTCCATAAATCAAAATGGATAGAACAAATATATATTTTAACTCTATACTTCTAAAAAGTATAATTTGTTCCATCAAACAACGGTGGTATGTTTGTAGATGATCATTCTAGGTAAGGTAGGTTTGAAATATTAGCCATAGGATCTTTGTCTTCTAGGTTGTAAAACCACACAAAGAAGTTCTAGCTCTGATACCAATTGAAATATCTAAGAGGGGGGTGAATTAGGTATTTGACTAATTTTCGTAAAAACAAACCTTATATGAGTTTAGATCAAGAACAGATTATATGAACAAAATAGAGACAATTTATAGCAAAGCAATGAAAGAAAGCAATAGCAAAGAACTCAAACAATTTATAGTGGTTCGATCATCAAGATCTACATCCACTACCTTTAACAAAATGGAAGAACTTAAAATTGCACTATTACTAGCTGTTATTTACATGTTGATTTTTAAAACATATGAAAGGCTCAAAAGATCTTAGTTCTTTCAAAAAGATCAAAGATTTTAAGACAAAAGTGAAGTGGTACTAGAATTGTTTATTTCCTAATATGTTTTTCGGTAATTTCTCTCCATCTTCTCTACTTTATCTTGATTGTGCAAAGTTGTCTTGAGACATAAGAGAGGGGGGTGAGTTAGGTCTTTGGCTAATTATCAAAAATCTTTTCTCTTTTTGCAAATCATTTGCCTTAATGAAAACTCTTCTTTAAATTCACAAACTTCAAGTTTATATGTGATTTGATGGTTAAGACAAGATTATCAAGCTATAAGGCCACAACCAATCAATCAACAACTATGAACAAATAATAATAACACAAGTATGTAAACAAGTAAAGATATAAAGAAATGAACACACGATTTATAGTGGTTCGATCTCTCCAAGAGGCTCACCCAACAAGGGTTTTATACCAACAACCTCTTTTGCAATCCTACAAACAAGGCTCACCTTCCACAAGGATTTTATATCTAAAGACAACCTAAAGGCCAATCTAATCCAAGGCTCACCCACACACGAGTTTTACACCACAACCTTGATTAATCTAGTCTATGGCTCACCCTTACCAAAAGGATTTTACGTCACAACATAACCTTGTATCAATCACAACAATAATGTAAAGATAGAGTTTAAATATTACCAACACTTCTTGGTGAATAAATACAATTGCTAACACCACTTCCCTTTTTGCCTTTGGAATCTTGAATTTTAACCTTTGAGCACAAGACAATTTGAGAGCTTTTCAAATAATTTTGATGTAAAAAAAAGTTAGTGCTTGAAGCATTTTGAATGTTCAAAAATGCTACTAAAAATATAGAGTTTATGGCTTTGATAAATTTGAAAAATTAGTTTTAACAGTCATAAAACAGCTAGTGTCAGAAAATTTGGACGTCCAAACTTCTTCGCAAAAAATATTGTTTACAACACAGGAAAAATTCGGACGACCGAATTTCCATCTCGCGAATTTTTCCAGGTGCGCCTGAATTTGCGTTCGAATTTCTTTAGAAAAATAGTCGGTACTGTTCATATGAATAGTGTTACTGTTCACAATGAAGAAAAAATTCGAACGACCAAATTTTCTCTTATGCGTCCGAATTTTGAGTCCGAACTTTTTAAACTTGGTCAAAACATATTCAAATCAATTCAAAAATAAATTTGCATATTCATGACTTGCCTTTCATTCTCTCACATTATCTAAACTATATGGGTAAAAAATCAATTAGCAAAAAAATATAATTTCCTTAGCTTCCAAGTCATTTATTTTATTCCTCCTCCATTTAAGCCATGAATAGATAAAATTATCCTTAAAAATTGTGACACATACTTTTAGTATGACTCTCTATCAAATTTCTCCACAACATATAATTTGATAGATATAGTTGTTTTAAAAAAATTCATGTCTACAAAAAGCTAAAATAAAAGTTTTTGGTTAAGAAGAGAAAATCAAAATAATTGAAGGGTAGACATATATATATATGTACTAATTATATATTCATTACAATAACTTTTTAAAATTCGTCAAAGGTGCAGGATGTCACGTTATAAACCTTAATTATAATCAAGAAATCCTAATACTAAATATTGGATTTGAAACCGATACTGCATTAGAGTTTTGCAACTGATTTAGAACCACTATAAGGAATAAGTTTAAAAATTGATTTGAAATCCCTCCAAAAATATTAAAAGAATAATTGATTTTGAAATCAATTTTCTTTGAAACTGATTGGAGACCATATTTTGAAACTAAAGTCCTTAGATTTCTATTAGAAACCAAATTGAAACAAATTTTTTAACATGTCAAAAAAATGAAAACCAAAGTACATCGGTTTCTAATTAAAAACCTATTTGAAACCATTTGGATTATAAGATGAATTAAAAAATAATTAGAAACTAATCTAAAATCGTTTTTGGGAGATTTTAAATAAGTTTCAAATTGGTTTTGAATTAGAAACCAATTTTTGGATTTCAAATTTTGGTTTCAAATATGTTGTTCTCTTTTAGTGAGTACAATGAGGTGTTTGTCATCTTTTGATAATTGTGTTTCATCTGGGACATAAGATTTTACAACAACAACTAACCTTGTTGAAGATTCAGATTGGATTTCGACATGAATATCTATATGTATTTAATAAAGATTTACTAATATATGTCAACTTGATAACATTTTAGGTAGTTATATACCCTAATTACTTTAGATTAGAAAATTTAGATTAGAAAATCCAATGATAGTTGAAGTTGAAGAAGATACCGATATTGAAAATAATGCAACAAATCATATTGTAAATGATAAATGCTGGGGATGTAGATCCAGCTAATGGATTTTTTTCTTACTGTAAGTTTATTTTTAAAAAGATAAATAAATTATATCTTTATAGTATATAATTCTATATAATTTATATAATATATCTATCTATATAAATTTTATATATATTAATGTGTGTGTATGTGTATATATACATGTTGTAAGTGTGTGTGTGTGTGTGTGTGTATAGCTTAGAGAAATGAAGCACAAAACCCCAACTTGGGAGCACGATTCAAAATCCCCAAAAAGCAAAAGTTGTGTTTTGATACAGCTACGGCTGCTCAGCTAAAGATGTGGTTCCTTTTTATTTATTTATTTTTTGTATTACAAAATTTAGAGGCAACAAAACATTTGTCACTAAAACCTCTAACCAACCAACTTTTAGTGAAGATGATATAAGTATTTCAATGAAGGATAGATTTGTACATCAGCAAGAATCTACCTCAGAGGATCATCTCAATAAGGTAGAAATGATTAAATAGGATCAAGAAACTACTCAATAAGGTGGTGACCAACAAGCTTTGCAAAATCTTCCAAAACATTGAGATCTGTAAACAGTCACCCAAAAGAACAAACTATTGGTAATCCATCTCAAGGAGTGAGAAAAAAATAGTATTTTATCGATAATTTTACTCTTCTATCTCAATTAAAGCCTAAGAATATTAATGATTCCTTCTGTTAGCCCTAAGGGCAAATCACGAAGTTTTAATTAAGTTTTGAATAATGACAAATATTGTTGTGGACTAATCTTTATGTCAATTGTGTGATAGGATTGTTGGATTAAAGAAGTATGAAGTCTTGTTCCCTTAAAGCCAAAAATGCAAGAACAATTTCAATGAGTCAAAGTGATTGAAGATTGAAGAATTTTGTTCAAAGATGATTCAAGGCATTGAAGACTTGAAGTGTAGGTTACATGTGCTCAATAGGTATATTCTTTTGTAAACTCTACACTTGTGTGTCTTGGAATCTATTGAATGCATAAGAGAGCAACAAAAACTTGTTTTTAAATCTTAAATGGCTTTGAATGAAATTTTGAATAACAAGTATGCTTTTTTTAGCCTCAAATGATTTTGAGTAAACTTTGTATGAACAAAGTGTTTTAATAACAGTTTTTGAATTTGAAAATGTTTAAATGACTTACCTAATTATACAAAAAGTTTTCAATGTAATTAAAGTTGATTTTCAAATCATTTGACAAGAAGAAACAGGTGATGGTAAGAACTCAAGAAGAAACGGATGATGATAAGAATGATGAAGAAGACAAGAAAAATGAAAAAGATAGTGATGATGAAGATGATGATGATGGTGACCAAGGGGATGACCGTGAGCAAGCTATGAAGTCACAAAGAGGAGATCAAGGAATGCAGCAAGCTAGAATTAGCCTAGAAGGAGGTCAAATTGCAGTCAAGAAGAATTCTAGAAAGGACTCTCCATCAACATCAAAAGACTGAGCATATCTTTACTCTTATCTCTATTTACTGCTTTTATTTATTTGTGATAAGCTTAGTATGACTTATGAACAATTACTAGCTTTGTTTATGCAATTCTCTATTTTTCTCTTTAAATCTCTGAACTTTATTACTATTTTTCTTTAAATCTGTAATAGTTTGTGTGAAGCTCAATGATGAAACCTCAGTGTTGAGAGCTTCTTTTAATGATATTTTGATCACCCCAAGCTTAATTGTTGCTATAAAAGGGGAGAAGAAGTTGATTTTACAGCATTATGCTAAATTGATCCTTACTATTTCTGTTATAGTTGCATATGCTAACTTATCAATCTCATTTTCACTGCCCCATCTTTGACTGATGACAAAAGGTGGAGAAAGAATGCGCTACAATATATGTGTTATGTGTGTTAAAATGTGTATGTATATGTATGTGCTGATGTTCAATAATGAGTAATGTGAAAATTTGGCTGTATTTCTGCATTTGGAATTCAAACAGAAAGGGTTATGATATGTGAGGTTAAAGTTCATAAGCTTGGACTTGAAATTTGGATGCAAACCAAAAGTTCGGACGTATCCAAACTTTCTTGCAAAAAATGTTTTTCTGTTGTTCAAATTGTTTGAAAACTGTCTTAATCCTTCCTATCATATTTGAACAACCTTAGGAAGGCTTATTTTCAAATATTACAATCTTTATCTCATATATTTTAAAGTTTGGACTTGAAATTTCAAAATTCGAATGCAATTTCTAAAATTCAGATGCATCCATGTTTTGTTGCCAAACAGTGCTCTTTTGTTGTTCAAATTGATTCAAATATGTTTTAATCTCATCTAATATGTTTGAACAACCTTAGGAAAGCTTATTTTCAGAAATTGCAGCTTTCATTTCGCTTATTTTAATGTTCGGACTTGATATGTCAAAATTCAGATTCACAACATGTCAAGTCCAAACTTGTTGAACGATGAGCACAATCTAAGGGGGAATCTTTTTTGACCTTTAAATACCTCTCTTAGAAGTTTTCTTAATGCCTAAATGCTATATCTTCTATCCTAGTAGTTGGAAAAAAAGAGGTTAATGGAGGTTCGTTGGGTCATAGGCTCACATTGAGCTTTTTGAATGTCAATATGCTAAATTGGTTATTGTCTATCATTGACATCAATACTTCCTTGCACTACACTATTTAAATCCATCACATTTTGCATCAAAGTTTATCGTTATAAAAAAGGGGGAGATTGTTAGCCCTAAGGGTAAATCATGAAGTTTTAATTAAGTTTTGAATAATGACAAACATTGTTGTGGACTAATCTTTATGTCAATTGTGTGATAGGATTGTTAGATTAAAGAATTATGAAGGCTCGTTGCCTTAAAGCCAAAATGCAAGAACAACTTCAATGAGTCGAAGTGATTGAAGATTGAAAAATTTTGTTCAAAGATGATTCAAGGCATTGAAGAATTGAAGTGTAGGTTACATATGCTCAATAGGTATATTCTTTTGTAAACTCTACACTTGCATGTCTTGCAACAAAAACTTTTTTTTTAAATCTTAAATGGCTTTGAATGAAATTTTTAATAACAAGTATGTTTTTTTTAGCATCAAATGATTTTGAGTAAACTTTGAATGATCAAAGTGTTTTAGTAACGGTTTTTGAGTTTGAAAATTTTTAAATGACTTTCCTAATTATACAAAATGTTTTCAATGTTATTAAGGTTGATTTTCAAAAAATTTGACTAAACTTGATTAGTTCGGACGTCCAAACTTTGAAAATGGTTACTGTACTTCCAGAGAAATTCGGACGCATGAGATAAAGTTCAGACATCCAAACTTTCTCTGCTAGCATGGTTACTGTTTTTTCAAAGAAATTTGGACGAATGTTAGGACACATAAGGAAAAGTTCGGTCTTCCGAACTTTTCCAGACCGACCGAACTTTTCCAGACAACTTGGCTCAATAATGTTCAGATGCCTAGGAGAAAGTTCGGACATCCGAAATTCTCTCAAACTAGCCATTTTATAGTTGTTGGAACTGATTTTTGAAATTTATAAAAGCTATAAACTCAATAATTTTTGTAAGTTTTGATCTCTAAGAAATCTTAACTTTCCAAAATCTTTAGCACATATCAAAGCTCTCTTTTGTCTTGTACTTTCAATTGATCATTCAAGATTCCAACGACATCAAAGTGAAGAACTGCAACATTGTGTATGTTAGCCTTAAGGGCAAATCATGTAGTTTTGATTAATGACAAATATTGATGTGGACTAATATGTTTGTATGTTGTGTGATAGGATTTGCAGATTAAGAAGTATGAAGTCTCCTTGCCTTGAAACTAAAATGCAAGAACAACTCCAATATGTCAAAGTGATTAAAGATTGAAGAGTTTGTTCAAGATGATTGAAGGCTTTGAAGACATGAAGTGTAGGTTGCATGTGCTTAATAGGTAAACTTTGTAAACCCTACACTCTTAAGCCTTGGAATCTATGAATTGCAATTAAGAACACAAAACATGATTTAAATGGTTTCAATGGTTTTGAACTTACCTAAATTATCAAGTTTTCATAAATGGTTTTTGCACTTAAAAGGTCTTTAATGACTTATCTTTGAGGCTAGAATGTTTTTCAACTTGTTTGAATTGATTTGAAAATGTTTTGACAAAGTTTGAAAAATTCGGATGCAAGATTCGGACGCATGATAAAAAATTCGGTCGTCCGAATTTTCTTACACAATGAACAGTATCACTGTTCATGTGAACAGTACCGACTATTTTTTCAAGGAAATTCAGACGCAGCTGGAAAAATATAGAGTAATGACAAAATGATATTTTGTGATTTTGATCAATTACTCACAAAATGCTTCAATGTGTGCTTTATCTTGACAAGCTTGAATGTCTTGTTACTTATGATAATTATTTTCTTGGCATAAAAGATTTGGTCACGTGAACATGGATTTATTGAACAAACTTTTCTATCAATATTTAGTTGGAGGATTGCTAAAATGTGTTTTGAGAAAATTTTCTTTGAGATACTTGTCAATATGGAAAACAAACAAAAGAATTTTTCAAACCCACGAAATGCTTTTATACCTCAAAACATCTTGAGGTAGTTCATATTGATTGATTTGGACATGAGGAACTCTAATATTGATGACATGAAGTATGTTTTAGTAGTAGTTTATGATTTCTCAATATTTACTTTAGTAGTCTTCTTTGCTAAAAAAGATGAAGTATTTCGTAAGTTTGTAAAACTATTCAAAAAGATTCAAACCTCTCTTGAGTGCAAAATTGATTTCCATTAGAAGTGACAATGGGAGAATTTTACAACCAAGTCTTTACAAAATTTGTAAAGAGAATTGAATTTCATATAATTGTTTCAACTGTAAAAACCCCACAACAAAATGGTGTTATTAAAATGAAACTTTACAAAAATTGGTTAGATCTATACTTTGTGAAAATTCTTCTTCAAAAATATGTTTTGAGCCGAAGCCATAAACAACACATGCTATGATGAATAGAATTCTTTTAAGATCATTTTGAAGAAAAACATCTTTTGTAGTTCTCTTTTATATAACTCCTCAAGTTTCATATTTTAAAGTGTTTGGTTATAAATATCTTATCTTGAATACTTGTGATAACTTACTTCAATTTGATAGAAAGACGAATATAGGTATATCTCTTAGCTATTCTTCTAACAAAAAGGTATATAGAGTTTATAACAAAAAGAACCTTACATGATGAGGAAACCATTCATGTTAGTTTTGATGAATCTTACATTTACTGGGAAAGAAAAGATGAAGATGATGTAGGTACATCTATGAATGATTATCAAACCCATCTTCAAGCACCAACTTTGGGGGATCATACCAATGAGGAGGAAATGATTGAACAAAATCAAGATGACCAACCTAATGGTGACCAAGAGCTCCCTAAGAACTTAGGATATCCAAAAAGGCCACCCTAAGGAACAAATCATTGGTGATATCTCTCAAGGAGTAAACATAAGGCGGTAGTTTATCGATAACTTTATTCTTGTATCTCATATGAGTCTAAAAGTATTGATGATGCATTGTGTGATGATTTTTGGATTATTGCTATGCAAGAGGAATTAAGTAAATTTGAAAGATATTAAATTTGGATATTCCTAAATCTCATGATCATTCCGTTATTGGAACTAAATGGTTTTTAGAAATAAACTTATTGAACCCGGAGAAGTTATTAGAAATAAGGTTAGACTTGTCGCCCAAGGATTCAATCAAAAAGAGGGCATTGATTATAATGAGACTTTAGTTTCGGTTAATAGATTTAAATCAATTAGAATGCTTTTGGAATTTGCATGTTTTAAAGGTTTCAAACTCTTTCAAATGAATGTCAAAAGTGCTTTTCTAAATGGTTCTAGTGTGGAAGAGGTTTATGTGGAACAACCACCCAGTTTTAATCATGAAAAGTTTCCTACCCATGTTTTCAAATTATCCAAAGCTGTGTATGATTTAAATCAAGCTCCTAGAGCTTGGTATGAAAAAAATTGAGTGGTTTTCTTCTTTCAAAAGGATTTTCAAGATGAAAGGTTGATACTACTCTTTTTATAAAAACCTCATGTAACAATGATCTATAAGTTGTCCAAATATATGATACAATTTTGGTGCTTTTAATACTTCACTTTGTGATGTTTTTGCCAAGTTAATGCAAAGTAAATTTGAAATAAGCATGATAGAAAAACTCAATTTCTTTCTTGGCCTACAAATCAAGCAAATCAAGTTAAGGTATAAGCACTTCCATAAATTTATCAACTATGCTTAACAAGACTAAAAAGGTTTCATAGGAGTAGTCAAATCTATTTGATAGCAAGTAAAGCCAATATTATGTTTGCCATGTGCTTGTGTGCTAGATTTCATCTTGTCCAAAAGAGTCTCATTTGTTTGCTGTTAAACACATTCTCTATTACTTTATTGATACTCTAAATGATTATGGTGTATATTTCAAATATGTGGCTATGTTATGTGATAACACAAATGTAATAAATTTGACCATCATACTATTCAACAAACTAGGACAAAGCATATAGAGATCAAACTTCATCTCAATAGAGATCATTCTACTAAGGTTAATACTTATTTAAAGCATGCTTGCATTAATGAACAAATTAATGATATCATTACTAAGCCATTGGCTGAAGAAAGGTTGACCAATCTTAGAAGATGCTTAGGGATTTCAAAATTCAATAACTAATGAGTGTATTCAAGTGTTGTAGCTCTAAGTGAGGACAAAGAAGCCTAGCATGGGAAAAGGAAAGGGAAAAGCAAAAGAAAGAGAAGGAGGACCAGTGATCAATGAACCAAAGAATGTTTATGTTCCTCAAAGCATGTCATGGCTGGATAGATTTATCACTGTGGAGGCTGCTACTGAATTTGATGATTGGACAAGAAGGAACCATAAGACAAATCCAAACCACAAGGTGGATGTCATCAAACTATCCGAAATGGGTAATATACTCTCATTTTTTAAATGCTAAGAGCTGAACTAGTTTGCTTGTGTTTGATAAATGCTATTACCTTCCTTAGTTTATGAAGTTTAAGCAAATATTAAGGAAGAAAGAGTTGAGCGAGTTGGTAATAAAGCTATTCAGTGGTATTCTTCAAAAATATCGTTGATTTTTGAGTTTGATAATGCATTGCTCAATAGAATTTGTGATGTTGAGGATGTTGGGTTTAGGCATTATTCTTCCGAGGGACATTGTTTTATAAGTGAGTTATACTCATATGAAAGAATTGAGAATGCCTATATAAATGGTAGAAGCCTCAAGACTAAAAATGAGAGAGAGAAAAAAGCTTTTTCATGCTAATGAAAGAGTTTTGCATCACATGCTTACTACCTTGATTATAGAATCCTTTGGGCACAAATCTTCTATTTATAATATGTATGCTGTAATTATGCTAGCCATGCATAAAAAAAAGAAAGCAAAAATGAATTTTGGATATATATAGTGCTAAAGAATATAATGGAGCAAGAAGAACAGAAAAATTATTTCCGAAAACAAAGTAAACTTGAATAAACTATCCAATATGGGTAATGTTTTATCTCTATTTGATGATATTGATTGGAGCAATTTAATAGTAGTTGATGAAGAATTTTATACTGCCATTATATATGATTTTCATGCAAATCTGAAAGAAGAGAGAATTGAACATGAGGGGGATAATGTAGTTCAATTGTATTCCTCTAGAGTATATCAAGTGGATTTTGAGTTCAATAATGCCTTAGTGAACATAATTTGTGGGGTAGATGATAATGAGGCAAGGTATTACTCATTGGGACAGCATTGCTTTATTCATGGATTGTTCACAAATGAAAGATTTGAAGAAGCTTTCACAAATGGTAGACAATTTAGGTCAATTAGGGAAAAGAGAATCAAAGCCTTTGATGCTTGAGGAAGGGTTATGCATCACATGACTACCACTATGCATATGGTGATTATGCTTGCCTTGCATGAGCATAGAAGACTAAACTTTGGATTCATGGCGTTGAAGCATATGATTAGTGCAAGAACAAATTTGGAAGTGAAGACCATGATATAGAGATCAAGGAAACATGGCCATCACAACGAACAAATTTGGAAGTGAAGACCATGAAGCGCATCCAAGACTAAGCCTTTCTATCCCTAAACTCTATTTTGTTGCTTATTTTAGTTTATGCCTTGATGCACATGTTATGCTTTAACATTGAAATTTACTTGTGCCTTTCTAGTCATTATAGTGTTTTGAAGCTCAATATATGAAATCCTTGCGATAAGAGCTTCTTTTGTTTCACTTTTGTTGTCCAAGTACTCTTACCCCACCTTTGATTGATGACAAAAGGGGGAGAAGAAAATGTGATGACAAAATGTGTGAAAATGTGAAATAGTAGCGGAATTCCTCATGCATGAAGAGAAAATGTGTGAATTTTCTGAAAATCCATGCATATGTCAAGGGGGGAAAGAATGACTACAAAATGTGCTATGTGCTATGTGTTATAGGTTAAAATGTAAAATGAATGTGTACTGTGAAAATATTTGGCTGCATTAGAAATTTAAATTGAATATGTTATAATATGTGAGGTTTTGGTTATTTTATGAGATTTTGGAACATGGTTAAGTTGAGATTGAAATCTTGAACTTGGTTCTTGACTTGACCTATGTTTTTGGATTGATTCATGAAAACAATTGAATGCATGAATTTTGTGGTTTTGCAAAGCTAAACTGAGTGCTATTGTGGACATACATATTTGAGTACTTCAACATTTCATTTGAATGCAAAATCACCTTTTCAAACTTGTCAAAAATTTGGACCAAAAATTCGGATGCATGCATATTTGTTTCCAAAAAGTGTTTTTTTGTTGTTCAAATTGATTCAAATATGTTTTAATCTCTTCGATTATGTTTGACCAACCTTAGGAAAGCTTTATTTCACTTTAAACATTCATTATATTGAATTTATTGCAGTTTGGACTTGAAATTTCAAAATTCATATGCATGAGTCAAAAAATTCGGATGAATCGATATTTTGTTGCCAAAATGTGCTCCTTTGTTGTTCAAATTGATTGAAATATATTTTAATCTATTCTAATATGTTTGAAAAACCTTAGGAAAGATTAATTACAAAATTTGTATCTTTCATTTCACCTAGTTTATAGTTTGGACTTGATATGTAGAATTCGGATGCACAGCTTCTCAAGTCCAAATTTGTTGAAAAATGAGCACAATCTAAGGGGGAGCATTATAAAACTTTTACAACCTTAAAACCCCTCTTAGAACTTTTTCTAAATGCTTAATGTTGTATCTTCTATTCTAAAAGTTGGAAGGAATGAGGTAAATAGAGGTTGGTTGGGTCATAGGCTCATATTGAGCCTTTTGTATGTCAATGTGCTAAATTAGTTATTTTCTATCACTGATATTAATACTTCTATATACTACATTGTTTTAATCTATCACATTTTGCATCAAAGTTTGTCATCACCAAAAAGGGGGAGATTGTTAGCCCTAAGAGAAAATCAAGTAGTTTTGATTAATGACAAATATTGATGAGGACTAATATGCTTGTATGTTGTGTGATAGGATTTGTGGATTAAGAAGTATGAAGTCTCATTGCCTTGAAGCTAAAATGCAAGAACAACTCCAATATGTCAAAGTGATTGAATATTGAAGAGTTTGTTCAAGATGATTAAAGGCTTTGAAGACATGAAGTGTAGGTTGCATGTGCTTAATAGGTACACTTTGTAAACCCTACACTCTTAAGCCTTGGAATCTATGAATTGCAATTGAGAGCACAAAACTTGATTTAAATGGTTTCAAGCTGTAACTTGTTTTACATCAAAATTATTTGAAAAGCTCTCAAATTGCTTTGCGCTCAAAGGTTGAAATTCAAGATTCCAAAGGCAAGAAGTGAAGTGGTGATAACAATTGTATTCATCCACCAAGAAGTGTTGGTAACATTCAAATTCTCTCTTTACATTTTTGTTGTGATTGATACAAGGTTGTCAAGAGACTTAAAACCCTTGTGGAGGGTGAAACATAGACTAGATTAATCAAGGTTGTTGTGTAAAACCTATTGGTGAGGGTGAGCCTTGGATTAGATTGGTCTAGGTTGTCTAGTGACATAAAACTCTTAGTGATAAGTGTGAACCTTGTTTATTATATTGAAAAGAGGTTGTTGTGGTAAAACCCATTGAAGGGTGAGCCTCTAGTGTAATTTCTTGGATTAAGCATATAGTGAATTGGTTGAAATCTTTGAGTGTGGACTCAAGGTAGTGGATGTAGATCTTGGAAAGATCAAACCACTATAAATCGTGTGTTCATTTATTTATAACTTTATTTGTTTACATACTTGTGTTATTATTGTTTGTTCTTAATTGTTGATTGATTGGTTGTGGTTTTAATATTTGATCATATTGTCTCAACCATTAAATCACATATAAACTTAGAGCTTGTGAATTTGAAGAAAAACTTTTATTACGGCTAAAGATTTGCAAAAAGGGAAAAAAAATTTCATAATTAGCCAAAGACCTAATTCACCCCCCTCTTAGATCTTACAGTGTAATTATCTATCAAGAAAGTGGTAACATCTTATACATTCTCCATTCTTCATTTAATTGTGTTTTCTACTAGCTCATTACAAGGCTTTGTTGCAAAACATAAAATCCTTTAGGTAAGGGTGATCCTTGAGACATTGATTCAAGGTTGTTTGTAGATATAAAATCCTTTGGTAGGGTGAACCTTGTTTGTGGAATTGCAAAAGAGGTTGTGAGTGTAAAACCATTGTGCGCTGAGCCTCTTATGTAATTGTTGAACTTGAGCATATAGTAGATTGATTGAAATCCTTGAGTGTAGACTCAAGGTAGTGGACGTAGATTTTGAAGAGATCGAACCACTATAAATTGCTTGTGTTTATTGATCTTAAATTGTTTATTGCTTTGACATTGATTTATATATTCTCTCATTGAAACAAGTACACATAATCATCTCTGGTTAAATTTGTAAAAGGAAATTGTTTTCAAAAATTAGCCAAAGACCTAATTCACCCGTCCCCCCCCCCCTCCCCCTCCCTTAGGTCTTTCAACTGGTTCTAGAGCAAGGGCTTCTTTGTGTGGTTTTGCAACCTAGAAGTTAAGATCTTATGGCTAATATTTCAAACTTACCTTATCCAAAAAGATCTTCCACAAATAGACCACCTTTGTTTGATGGAACAAACTATACATTTTGGAAATCTAGAGTTAAGATATATATTTGTTCTATTAATTTTGATTTGTGGAATATTGTTGAGAAAGGTCCTTACATACCTATGAAAATGAGAGTTGATGGAGTGACTTTAGAAACAAAGTCTATAGACGAATTTGATGAAAATGATTCAAAGAGAATGACATTAAATTATCAGGCAATGAGCATTTTAAGTTGTGCATTAGATGTAACTGAATACAATAGAGTTAGTGGATGTGACACTGCTCATGATATGTGGAGATTACTTCAAGTAACACATGAAGGTACAAACTAGGTTAAAGAGTCAAAGATTGCCATGCTAGTAAGGGACTATGAGCTATTCACCATGAAGCAAGGTGAGAATATTAGTGATATGTTTACAAGATTTACTAACATTTTCAATGGTTTAAAAGCAGAAAGATGTTGGATGCTCTACCAAAATCTTGGCAACCGAAAACACTTGCTATTGAGGAATCAAAGGATTTAAAAACTCTCCCACTTGAAGAGCTCATTGGATCACTGCTTACACATGAGATGAAGGTGAAAAGACTAAATGATATTGAAGATGAAGAGAACGGAAGAAAAGGAATTGTACTCAACACTTCAAATCATTTGAGTGAACAAGAAACATCAAGTGAAGAAGATGGAAACAGTGGAGAAGAAGAGATAGCTATGGCTGTAAGAAAGTTCCAAAGATTCTACAAAGAGGAATTTCTCAAGTAAAGGAGAACCAGGAAAAGTGGACAGTCATCATCCTTCAAACCTCAAAGCTTTGAATGCAAAAGTGCAGAACATCTTATGCATTGAAAAATTTACAAATGGAAGAAAAAATTGAAATAAATTACTTGGTTATCAAAGATCGTCATATATAAAACATGGTCTTGGTTACACTCATGAAAGTTATGCTCCAAAATATAAAAACTTCTTAGCTAAAGAAACTTTTAACTCTATGCCTCATACCTGTTGTACATATTTTGATAGGCATGGATACAAAGTGTCAAAATGTTATGTGAAAAGAAAAATAGAAAACGGTGTTAAAACTATTTTGAGAGTTAAAGGAACTTTCACTAACCCCCTTGGACAAAGAAAATATGAGTACCAAAAATCACTCTCAAATTTGGTGTAGGTTCGTTTTGCTTCAAGATCAAGTGCCACAAAGCGGTTTCTTGACAGTGGCTGTTCAAGACACATGACAGGAAATACCTCACTTGTTAGTGAGCTTCAAGCAACAAGTGAAGGTTTTGTCACATTTGGTGATACGAAGAAAGGAAAAATACTTGGAATAGGTAACATTGGTAAAGGTTCTTTCCCTCTCATTAAGCAAGTATTACTTATTGATGGTTTAAAGTATAATTTACTTAGCATTAGTCAACTATGTGATAATGGATGTAAAGTAGAATTTAAATGTGACACTTGTACTATTCTTGATAGTGCAAGTAGCAAAACCATCTTTGTTGCTAATAGAGTTGGAAATGTATATGTATTATATCTTGATGAACTTATCACAAATGATATAAAGTGCCTTGCCATTCATGATAATGATGGATATTTATGGCATAGAAGATTAGGTCATGTGAGCATGGATTTATTGAATAAACTTTCAACACAAGAGCTAGTTAGAGGATTACCTAAGATGCATTTTGATAAAACTTGTCTTTGTGATGCTTGTCAATATGGAAAACAATCTAAAACATCTTTTAAACTAAAGAAAATGGTTTCTACCTCAAAACCTCTTGAACTTATTCATATGGACTTGTTTGTACCAATGAGGACCACTAGTCTTGGTGGTAAAAGATATGCTTATGTGATTGTTGATGATTTTTCTAGATTTACATGGGTGATTTTCTTAGCTCAAAAGGATGAAACGTTTCATAAATTTGCAAAACAATTCAAAAAGATTCAAACCTCTGTTGAGTATAAATTAATTTCTATTAGCAGTGACAATGGAAGAAAATTTTGCGATCAAGACTTTACAAAATTGTGTGATGAATATGGCATAACTCATAATTTTTCAGCTGCTAAAACACCTCAACAAAATGGTGTTGTTGAAAGGAAAAATAGAACCTTACAAGAGATGGCTAGATCAATGCTTTGTGATAATTCTTTGCCAAAATATTTTTGGATTGAAGCTGTAAATACTATTTGCTATGTAATGAATAGAGTTCTCTTAATATCCTTCATAAGAAAAACACCTTTTGAACTCCTATTTTATAAAACTTCTTCAATTTTTTATTTTAAGGTATTTGGTTGTAAGTGTTTTATCTTAAATACTAGTCATAATCTGGTAAATTTTGATAGAAAATCAGATGAAGGTGTATTTCTTGGCTATTCATCAAATAAAAAGGCCTATAGAGTTTATAATAAAAGAACTTTATGTGTTGAAGAAACTATACATGTGACCTTTGATGAATCTAACATTTATCTTGAAAGAAGAAATGAAGATGATGTAGGTTCCTCAATGATTGATAATCAAACTCATCTTCAAGCACCTACATTGGAAGAACATGCCAAAGAAGAAGAAATAATAGAGCAAGAACAAGATGGTCAACTTAGCAATGATCAAGAGCTTCCAAAGGATCTAAGATATGCAAGAGGTCATCCTAAGGAGCAAATCATTGGTGATGTCTCCCAAGGAGTTAAAACAAGGCGGTACTTTATTGACAACTTTGCTCTTTTATCTTATATTGAGCCTAAAAATATTGATGATGCATTGTGTGATGATTTTTGGATTATTGCTATGCAAGAGGAGCTAAATCAATTTGAAGAAATAAAGTTTGGACTCTTGTCCCAAGACCTTATGTTCATTCCACTATTGGTACAAAATGGGTCTTTAGGAATAAATTAAATAAACTATGAGTAGTTGTTAGAAATAAGGCTAGGCTTGTTGCTCAAGGTTTCAACCAAGAAGAAGGCATTGATTATGCTGAAACTTTTGCTCCGATAGCTAGACTAGAAACCATAAGAATACTTTTGGCTTTTACTTGTTTAAGGTTTTAAACTATTTCAAATGGATGTTAAAAGTGCATTTCTAAATGGGTTTATTGAAGAAGAGGTTTATGTAGAACAACTACCCGGTTTTATTCATGAAAAGTTTCCTAATCATGTTTTTAAGTTAACCAAGGCTCTATATGGATTGAAACAAGCCCCAGGAGCTTGGTATGAAAGGTTAAGTAGATTTCTTCTTTCAAAAGGATTTGCAAAAGGAAAAGTGCACACAACACTTTTTATAAATACCTCTAGCAATAATGATATTTTACTTGTGCAAATTTATAGTGATGATAATATTTTTTGTGCTACTACCACATCCCTTTGTGAAGAATTTGCCAAATCAATGCAAAATGAAAATAAGTATGATGGGAGAACTAAATTTCTTTCTTGAGCTGCAAATTAAGCAAACTAAGGATGAAGTCTTCATAAATCAAGCAAAGTATACCAAGGAGCTATTGAAAAGATTTGGAGTGGATCAAGCAAAAGGGATAGCGTTAGCCCTGAGGGCAAATTATGTGATTTTGATTAATGACAAATATTGATGAGGACTAATTTGTGTGATAGGATTTGCGAACTAAGAAGTATGGAGTCTCATTGCCTTGAAGCCAAAATGCAAGAACAACTCCAACATGTCAAAGTGATTGAAGATTGAAGAGTTTGTTCAAGATGATTGAAGGCTTTGAAGACATGAAGTGTAGGTTACATCTGCTTAATAGGTAAACTCTGTAAACCCTACACTCTTAAGCCTTGGAATCAATGAGTTGCAATTGAGAACACAAAACTTGATTTGAAAAGTTTCAGTGGTGTTGAACTTAACTTAATTATCAAGTTTTCATCAATGGTTTTTGCATTTAAAAGGTCTTTAATGACTTATCTTTTACGCTAGAAGGTTTTCCAACTTGTTTGAATTGATTTGAACATATTTTGACAAAGTTTAAGAAATTCGGACGCAAAATTCAGACGCACCTGAAAAACTTCGGTCGTCTGAATTTTTTCGATATTGTGAACAGTAAGACTGTTCACATGAACAGTACCGACTATTTTTCCAGAGAAATTCGAGCGCACGTTCAGGCGCAACGGGAAAAATTCTGTCGTCCGACTGTGAACAGTACTACTACTTTTTCCAGAGAAATACGGACGCGGGATGAAAATTCGGTCGATAGAATTTTCCCTGCATTGTGAACAGTACCGTGAACAGTCGTGAACAGTAACGTACGAAAAAATTCGACTAAAAATTCGGTCGTCCGAATTTTCTGAAACTAGCCGTTTTATGACTGTTAAAGCCAATTTTTCAAACATATATAAGCCATAAACTCCAGATTTTTGAAAGAACTTTTGAACATTCAAAATCCTTCAACCTCTAGCTTGTTTTACATCAAAATTATTTGAAAAGCTCTCAAATTGCTTTGTGCTCAAAGGTTGAAATTCAAGATTCCAAAGGCAAGAAGTGAAGTGGTGCTAACAATTGTATTCATCCACCAAGAAGTGTTGGTAACATTCAAATTCTCTCTTTACATTTTTGTTGTGATTGATACAAGGTTGTCAAGAGACTTAAAACCCTTGTGGAGGGTGAACCATAGACTAGATTAATCAAGGTTGTTGTGTAAAACCCATTGGTGAGGGTGAGCCTTGGATTAGATTGGTCTAGGTTGTCTAGTGACATAAAACTCTTAGTGATAAGAGTGAACCTTGTTTATTATATTGAAAAGAGGTTGTTGTGGTAAAACCCATTGAAGGGTGAGCCTCTGGTATAATTGCTTGGATTAAGCATATAGTGAATTGGTTGAAATCCTTGAGTGTGGACTCAAGGTAGTGGATGTAGATCTTGAAAAGATCGAACCACTATAAATTGTGTGTTCATTTATTTATAGCTTTACTTGTTTACATACTTGTGTTATTATTGTTTGTTCTTAATTGTTGATTGATTGGTTGTGGTTTTATTATTTGATCATATTGTCTCAACCATTAAATCACATATAAACTTAGAGCTTGTGAATTTGAAGAAGAGCTTTTATTACGACAAAGGACTTGCAAAAAGGGAAAAGATTTTTGATAATTAGCCAAAGACCTAATTCACCCCCTCCCTGTAGGTCTTACAATTGTTATCAGAGCTAGGTCTTCTTTTTATGGTCTAACAACCTAGAAGTAAAGATTATATGGCTAGTTTATCAAATTCTCCTTATGCGGAAGGTTCCTACACTAATAGACCTCCATTGTTTGATGGTTCCAATTATATTTTTTTGGAAGTCTAGAACTGAGATTTACATTTGTTCTATTAACTATGAATTGTGGAATATTATTGAGAAAGGTCCCTATGTGCCATTGAGATTGAAAGCCAATGGAGTTACAAGGGAAACGAAGTCCATGGAGGAGTATGATGAGAGCGATTCAAGGAAGATGACATTAAACTACCAAACAATGAACATTCTTTGTTGTGCGTTGGTTGTCAATGAATACAATAGAGTGATGAAATGTGATTCCGCTCATGAAATGTGGAAGCTACTTCAAGTCACTTATGAAGAAGAAAGAGCAAATGTGTGCTTCATGGCAATAGAAGATGAGGTACAACCTACTCCATCTACCTCTACTTCTTATGATGATGATATTGATGATCCTAGTGAATTACTTGTTGAGATGTATGGAGAATTAAAAAAAAGCTTCGAAAAAGAATAAGGAAATGAAACTCAAAATTACTGAATTATTAAATGAAAATTCAAAATTATTTTGTGAGAACAAAAAACTTCTTGAATCTATTGATTGTTTAAATATTGAAAAAGAAGTGTTAAATGTTTCTTTACAAAACATATCTCTTAAAAATAAATCTCTTTGTACAAAAGTTTCTTCTCTTGAAAAAATGCTTAGTGATCATGAAATTTTGAAAAAGAAAATTAATGATCTTACATCATGTGTTGAAAAATTTACAAATGGAGGAGACAATCTTGACAAACTACTTGGATCTCAAATATCTTCTCTTGCTAAAAATGGACTTGGTTACAATTATGTCAATAATATGCCTAAACATAACAACTTTTTTGTTAGAGCTACTTCTACTTCCTTCCATCATACTTGTTGTACTTATTGTGGAAAACATGGACATAAAGTCACCAAATGTTATGTTAAAAGAAAAGTATAGAATGGTGTAAAAACTATTTGGAGAGTTAAGGGAACTATTACTAACCCCCACGGATCCAAAAAAGTATGGGTACCAAATGATACTTCTCTTCTTTATTGCAGGTACATTTTAATTCAAACTCAAGCACCATTAAGAGGTATATTGATGATGTTGGCTTAAAGTAAAGGAAAACACCTCATTCATAATCAAGGTCAAAGCAATCAATGAAGGATTTGTTTTTCAGACAAGAAGAAAGGAAGAATTCTTGGAGTAATCAATATTGGTAAAGGTTCCTCTCTTCTTTTTAAACTAAAGTTGCTTAATTATGTGACAATGATTGAAAAGTTGAATTTAAATGTAATTCTTGCACTATACTTGATGTTGTCAATGGTAGAATTATTTTTGTTGCAAATTGTATTAGTAATGGTTATGTGCCTTGCCTTGATGAACTTGTTGCTTATAAAGTTAGAAGATTTTCCACTCATGATAATGATGGTTATTTACGACATAGTAAACTTGATCATGTTAGCATGGACTTGTTGAATATTGTTTTTACTTGTTAAAGGATTATCAAAAATTCTTTTTAAGAAAATTCATCCTTGTAATTCTTGCCAATATGAAAAACAAACAAAATTTTATTTCAAACCTAAGAAAACGATTTTCACCTCATTACTTCTTGAAATTGATTATATGTCATGAAACATCTTTATGAAACTTTACAAAATGTTTGGACTTGAAGTTTGATGCATATTTTGTATGACAAAATATTTTGTATGGTAGCCCAAACTTGTATGACAAAATGATATTTTGTGATTTTGATCAATTACTCACAAAATATTTCAATGTGTGCTTTATCTTGATAAGCTTGAATGTCTTGTTACTTATGATAATTATTTTCTTGGCATAAAATATTTGGTCACGTGAACATGGATTTATTGGACAAACTTTTCTATCAAGATTTAGTTGGAGGATTGCTAAAATGTGTTTTGAGAAACTTTTTTTTGAGATACTTGTCAATATGGAAAATAAAAAAAAGAATTTTTCAAACCCACGAAATGCTTTTATACCTCAAAACATCTTGAGGTTGTTCATATTGATTGATTTGGACATGAGGAACTCTAGTATTGATGACATGAAGTATGCCTTAGTAGTAGTTTATGATTTCTCAATATTTACTTTAGTAGTCTTCTTTGCTCAAAAAGATGAAGTGTTTCATAAGTTTATAAAACTATTCAAAAAGATTCAAACCTCTCCTTGAGTGCAAAATTGATTTCCATTAGAAATGACAATGGGAGAATTTTACAACCAAGTCTTCACAAAATTTGTAATGAAAATTGAATTTCATATAATTGTTTCAACTGTAAAAACCCCACAACAAAATGGTGTTATAAAAAGGAAACTTTACAAAAATTGGTTAGATCTATACTTTGTGAAAATTCTTCTTCAAAAATATGTTTTGAGCCGAAGCCATAACCAACACATGCTATGATGAATAGAATTCTTTTAAGACCATTTTGAAGAAAAACATCTTTTGTAGTTCTCTTTTATATAACTCCTAGAGTTTCATATTTTAAAGTACTTGGTTATAAATGTCTTATCTTGAATACTTGTGATAACTTACTTCAATTTGATAGAAAGACGAATATAGGTATATCTCTTAGCTATTCTTCTAACAAAAAGGTATATAGAGTTTATAACAAAAAGAACCTTACATGATGAGGAAACCATTCATGTTAGTTTTGATGAATCTTAAATTTACTTGGAAAGAAAAGATGAAGATGATGTAGGTACATCTATGAATGACTATCAAATCCATCTTCAAGCACCAACTTTGGGGGATCATACCAATGAGGAGGAAATGATTGAACAAAATCAAGATGACCAACCTAGTGGTGACCAAGAGCTCCCCAAAGAACTTAGGATATCCAAAAAGGCCACCCTAAGGAACAAACCATTGGTGATATCTCTCAAGGAGTAAACATAAGGCGGTATTTTATCAATAACTTTATTCTTGTATCTCATATGAGCCTAAAAGTATTGATGTTGCATTGTGTGATTATTTTTGGATTATTGCTATGCAAGAGGAATTAAGTAAGTTTGAAAGATATTATATTTGGATATTCCTAAATCTCATGATCATTCCGTTATTGGAAGTAAATGGTTTTTAGAAATAAACTTATTGAACCCGGAGAAGTTATTAAAAATAAGGTTAGACTTGTCGCCCAAGGATTCAATCAAAAAGAGGGCATTGATTATAATGAGACTTTAGTTTCGGTTAATAGATTTAAATCAATTAGAATGCTTTTGGAATTTTCATGTTTTAAAGGTTTCAAACTCTTTCAAATGAATGTCAAAAGTGCTTTTCTAAATGGTTTTATTGAGGAAAAGGTTTATGTGGAACAACCACCCGATTTTGATCATGAAAAGTTTCCTAACCATGTTTTCAAATTATCCAAAGTGTTGTATGATTTAAAACAAGCTCCTAGAGCTTGGTATTAAAAAATTTGAGTGTTTTTCTTCTTTCAAAAAGAATTTCAAGAGGAAAGGTTGACACTACTATTTTCATAAAAACCTCTTGTAACAATGATCTATAAGTTGTCCAAATATATGATACAATTTTTGGTGCTTTTAATACTTCACTTTTTGATGTGTTTGCCAAGTTAATGCAAAGTAAATTTGAAATGAGCATGATAGGAAAACTCAATTTCTTTCTTGGCCTACAAATCAAGCAAACCAAGGATGGCACTTTCATGAATCAAGTTAAGGTATAAGCACTTCCATAAGTTTATCAACTATGCTTAACAAGAATACAAGGGTTTCATAGGAGTAGTCAACTCTATCTAATAGCAAGTAAAGCCAATATTATGTTTTCCATGTGCTTGTGTGCTAGATTTCATCTTGTCCTAAAGAGTCTCATTTGTTTGCTGTTAAACACATTCTCTATTACCTTATTGATACTCTAAGTGATTATGGTGTATATTCCAAATATGTGGTTGTGTTATGTGATAACACAAATGTAATAAATTTGACCATCATACTATACAACAAACTAGGACAAAGCATATAGAGATCAAACTTCATCTCATTAGAGATCATTCTACTAAGGGTAATGCTTATTTAAAGCATGTTTGCATTAATGAGCAAATTAATGATATCGTTACTAAGCCATTGGCCGAAGAAAGGTTTGACCAATCTTAGAAGAAGCATAGGGATTTCAAAATTCAATAACTAATGAGTGTATTCAAGTGTTGTAGCTCCAAGTGAGGACAAAGAAGCCTTGCATGAGAAAAGGAAAGAGAAAAGCCAAAGAAAGAGAAGGAGGACCAGTGATCAATGAACCAAGGAAGGTTCTGTAAGCCCTAAGGGCAAATCATGTAATTTTGATTCATGACAAATATTGATGAGAACTAATATGTTTATATTGTATGATAGGATTTGTGAAGAAAGAAGTTTGAAGTCTCATTGCCTTCAAGAGGAAGAGCAAAGAACAACCTCATTAAGCTATGAGTCTTTTGAGGTGTATTCAAAGATAAACTCAAGGCATTGAAGACTTGAAGTGTAGAGTAGGTATGATGATAGGTAATATCTATGTGAACTCTACACTTGTATGTCTTGGAGTCTATTGAATGCATAAGAGAGCATAAAATTGGTTTCTTAAGTTTAAAAAGACTTTGAATGAATCTTTAGCAAATGTGGTTTTGTGTTCTAAAATTTTTTAAGTAAACTTTAAATGATCAAATGAGTTTGATCGTGGTTTTCAAACTTATATTTGTCTAAATAAGTTATCTATATATATCAAATGTATTTCAAATACTTGGAAGATTGATTTCAAATGATTTTACAAAGTTTGAACACAATTCCATGAAATTCGGTCGTCCGAATTTGGTAGCAAAAATTTGCTACTGTTCTTCCAGAGAAATTCGGAAGAAGATTCGGACGCATGAAGAAAAATTCGGTCGTCCGAATTTTGGTCTTCAGCATGGTCACTGTTCTTCCAGAGAGATTCGGACGAAGCAGGAAGAATTCGGTCGTCCGAAAAATTCGGACGCAGAATTCGGTCGTCCGAATTTCCTGAAAGTAGCCGTTAACTAGCCGTTTTATAGCTGTTTCAACTGATTTTCAAATTCTATAAAATCTATAAACGTGCAATCTTTTGGAAGAACTGAATTTTTGAATATTCTAAGCTTTCCAAAGTCTATTCCAAACATTTCTCAAGCTCTCTTATGTCTTGTGCATTCAATTGATCAATCCAAAGACATCAAAGTGTGAAGGTGCAACTTTGTGTAAATTCTACCAACAAGTGGTAACATCTACACACTCTTTTTTACTTATTCAATTGTGTTGATCTACTAGCTCTAGCAAGGTTATCTTGATAACATAAAACCCTTTAGATAAGGGTGATCCTTGAAGTTGTGATTCAAGGTTGTTTGAGATATAAAACCATAGATTGGTGAGCCTTGTTTGTAAAAATTACTAGAAGAGGTTGTATGTGTAAAACCAAAGTGTGCTGAGCCTCTCTTGTAATCTGTGAACTTGAGCACATAGTAGAGTTATTGAAATCCTTAAGTGTATACTTAAGGTAGTGGAGGTAGATCTTGAGGATCGAACCACTATAAATAGTTTGTGTTCATTTGTTTACATTTCTTATTCTGCTTTGCCATAATTTATTTCTCTCTTATTCATATCATCTGTAATTGGTCTATACATATAAAAGATTTGCATTTGCGAAAGTTAGCCAAATACCTAATTCAACCCCTTAGGTATTTCAATTGGTATCAGAGCTAGAACTTCTTTGTGCGGTTTTACAACCTAGAAGACAAAGATCCTATGGCTAATATGTCAAATCTACCTTACCTAGAAGGATCTTCTACAAACAGACCTCCATTGTTTGATGGAACAAATTATACATTTTGGAAGTCTAGAGTTAAAATATATATTTGTTCTATCAATTTTGATTTATGGAACATAATTGAGAAAGGTCTCTATGTCCCAATGAAAATGAGAGCAGATGGAGTAACTCCTGAACCCAAATCCACTGATGAATTTGATGAGCATGATTCAAAGAAAATGACTCTAAATTATCAAGCCATGAATATATTGAGCTGTGCTTTAGATGTTACTGAATATAATAGAGTTAGTGGGTGTGATTCTGCACATGATATGTGGAGATTACTTCAAATTACACATGAAGGTACTAATCAAGTTAAAGAATCTAAACTTTATATGCTTGTTAGAGATTATGAATTGTTTACTATGAAACAAGGCGAAAATATTAGTGATATGTTTACAAGGTTTACTAATATTTCCAATGGCTTGAAAGCTTATGGTAAAGGCTATACTATGGGAGAGCAAAACAGAAAGATTTTGGATGCTCTACCAAAATCTTGGCAGCCAAAGACGCTAGCTATTGAGGAGTCCAAAGATCTAAAAACTCTTCCTCTTGAAGAACTTATTGGATCGCTACTTACTCATGAAATGAAGATGAAGAGGTTGAATGATAAGGAAGATGAGGAAAAGGGAAGAAAAGTTGTAGTGCTTAATGCCTCAAACAACTTGAGTGAACAAGAACAATCTTCAAGTGAAGAAGAAGGAGGAAACAGTGGAGAAGAAGAAATTGCAATGGCAGTGAAGAAGTTCAAGAGATTCTATAAAAAGGAATTTCTCAAGAAAGGAAGAAAACCAGTCAAGAAGAGTGGACAATCTTCATCATATAAACCTCAATGCTTTGAATGCAAGAGTACTGAGCATCTTATTGCTGACTATCCCAGAGTGTTGGAAAGGGAAAGAGAAAGCAAAAACAGAAAGAAATCTGCCAAGAAAGGAAAAGGACTAGCTGGAACGTTGGATCAACAGGAAAGTGAGGATGAAAGTGAAGGAAAGGCCAACATATGCTTCATGGCCATTGATGATGAGGTACAATCTTCTCCCTCTATTTCAAATTTGTGTGATGATGATATTGATTCTAGTGATTTAATTCTAGAATTGTATGAAGAACTGAAAAAGGCTTCAAGAAGAAATAAAGAAATAAAATCCAAAATTAGTGATCTTTCAAATGAAAATTCAAAATTATGTCTTGAAAATGATAGACTTCTTGAGACCATAAATTCTCTTACCATTGAAAAGGAAGTTTTGAACACTACCATACAACATGTATCTTTTGAAAACAAAAAGCTGTGTTCAAAAATTATTTCTCTTGAATCAATGCTAAAAGATCATGAGTTTTTAAAAAAGAAAGTAAATGATCTTACTTTATGCATTGAGAAATTTACAAATGGAAGAAACAATTTAAATAAATTACTTGGGTATCAAAGATCCTCACTTGTAAAGCATGGTCTAGGTTTTACACATGATTGCCTTCATTCAAAACCAAAAGAGACATTTGTTAAAGAATCTTCTCATTATAGGTCTCATACTTGCTGTACATATTGTGGTAAGCATGGACACAAAGTATCTAAGTGCTTTATAAAAAGAAAGATAGAAAATGGAGTAAAGACTATATGGAAAGTTAAAGGAACTGTCACTAACCCTCTTGGACCCAAGAAGATATGGGTACCAAAAATCACTCTTTCCAATTTGGTATAGGTACAATTTGCCTCAAGATCAAGTGCCGCAAAATGGTTTCTTGATAGTGGTTGTTCAAGGCACATGACTGGAAATGCATCACTTGTTAGTGAGCTTCAAGCTACAAGTGAAGGCTTTGTCACTTTTGGAGATAAGAAGAAAGGGAAAATACTTGGAATAGGTAACATTGGTAAAGGTTCATTCCCTCTTATCAAACAAGTTTTACTTATTGATGGTTTAAAATATAATTTACTTAGCATTAGTCAATTATGTGATAATGGTTGCAAGGTAGAGTTTAAATGTGATACTTGTACTATTCTTGATAATGCAAGCAATAAAACTATCTTTGTAGCTAAAAGAGTAAGTAATGTATATGTGTTATATCTTGATGAGCTTATCACTAATGACATTAAATGTCTTGCAATTCATGACAATGATGGATTTTTATGGCATAGAAGATTAGGACATGTGAGCATGGATTTATTGAACAAACTTTATACTCAAGAACTAGTTAGAGGATTACCAAAAATGCATTTTGACAAAACTCGGATTTGTGATGCTTGTCAATATGGAAAACAATCAAAAACATCTTTCAAACCAAAGAAAATGGTTTCTACCTCAAAGCCTCTTGAATTAGTTCACATGGACTTATTTGGACCTATGAGGACTACTAGTCTTGGTGGTAAAAGATATGCTTATGTGATTGTTGATGATTTTTCCAGATTTACATGGGTTATATTTATCACAAAAAGATGAAACATTTTATGAATTTTCAAAACTTTTTAAGAAGGTTCAAATTTCTCTTAATTGCAATCTAATATCTATTAGAAGTGATAATGGAAGAGAGTTTTGCAACCAAGATTTTACAAAATTCTGTGATGAGTGTGGTATCACTCATAATTTTTCAGCAGCCAAAACACCTCAACAAAATGGAGTTGTTGAGAGGAAAAACAAAACATTACAAGAAATGGCTAGATCAATGCTTTGTGAAAACTCTTTACCTAAATACTTTTGGGCTGAAGCTGTAAATACAGCATGCTATGTAATGAATAGAGTTTTACTAAGACCTTTTATAAGAAAAACACATTTTGAACTTCTATTTGATAAAACTCCATCAATTGTCTATTTTAAAGTATTTGGTTGTAAATGCTTTGTTTTAAATACTAGTGACAATCTTGGTAAGTTTGACAGGAAATCTGATGAAGGTATATTTCTAGGCTATTCATCTAATAAAAAGGCTTATAGAGTCTATAATAAAAGGACATTATGTGTTGAAGAAACTATTCATGTAACTTTTGATGAATCTAATATTTATCTTCAAAGAATAAATGAAGATGATGCAGGTTCTTCAATGGTTGAAAATCAAACTCAACACCAAGTACCTACATTGGAAGATCATGCTAAAGAAGAAGAAATAATGAAGCAAGAACATGATGGTCAATCAAGCAATAATCAAGAGCTTCCAAAGGATCTCACATATGCAAGAAGTCATCCTAAGGAGCAAATCATTGGTGATGTCTCTCAAGGAGTTAAAACAAGACGGTACTTTATTGATAATTTTGCACTTTTATCTCATATTGAACCTAAAAATATTGATGATGCATTGTGTGATAATTTCTGGATTATTGCTATGGAAGAAGAGTTAAATCAGTTTGAGAGAAATAAAGTTTGGACTCTTGTTCCTATATCTCATGATCATTCTGTTATTGGTACAAAATGGATATTTAGAAATAAGTTAAATGAACTAGGAGAAGTAGTTAGAAATAAAGCTAGACTTGTTGCTCAAGGCTTCAATCAAGAAGAAGGTATTGATTATGATGAAACTTTTGCTCCAGTGGCCAGATTAGAGTCTATCAGAATACTCTTGGCATTTGCTTGTTTTAAAGACTTTAAACTATTTCAAATGGATGTCAAAAGTGCTTTTCTAAATGGTTTTATTGAAGAAGAAGTTTATGTAGAACAACCTCCTGGATTTATTCATGAAAAATTTCCCAATCATGTTTTCAAATTAACTAAAGCTCTATATGGACTGAAACAAGCTCCAAGATCTTGGTATGAAAGATTAAGTGGTTTTCTTCTCTCAAAAGATTTTACTAAAGGAAAAGTAGACACAACTCTTTTTATTAAAACATCTTCTAAAAATGATATTTTGCTTGTACAAATCTATATTGATTATATTATTTTTGGTTCTACTAATACTTCTCTTTGTGAAGAGTTTGCTAAAACTATGCAAAATGAATTTGAGATGAGCATGATGGGAGAACTAAGTTTCTTCCTTGGACTACAAATTAAGCAAACCAAGGATGGAGTTTTCATCAATCAAGCAAAATATACTAAGGAGCTATTGAAAATGTTTGGAATGGATCAAGCAAAAAGAATAAGTACACCAATGAATTCATCAACTAAACTTGACAAAGATGAGAAAGGTAAAAGTATTGATGAGAAATTATATAGAGGTATGATAGGAAGTTTACTCTATCTCACAGCTAGTAGACCAGATATTATGTTTGTTGTATGCTTGTGTGCTAGATTCCAATCATGTCCTAAAGAATCTCATCTAATTTCTGTTAAACAAATTTTTTGTTACTTGATTGATACTCATGATTATGGCATTTGGTTTTCAAAAACTTCATCTTTTGAACTTATTGGATATTCTGATGCGGATTATGCTGGTTGTAAAGTTGAACGTAAAAGCACAAGTGGGCATTGTCAATTTCTTGGTAGTTGTCTTGTATCTTGGTTTAGTAAAAAGAAAGCTTGTGTGTCTTTATCCACTGCAGAAGCTGAATACATAGCTGCAGGAAGTTGCTGTGCACAATTGTTATGGATGCAGCATACTTTACTTGATTATGGTCTTAAATTCAATTGTGTGCCCATATTATGTGATAATACTAGTGCCATTAACTTGAGCATAAATCCCATTCAACATTCTAGGACTAAGCATATAGAGATAAAACATCATTTCATTCGTGACCATGTGATTAAGAAAGATATATGCTTAGAATATATAAATACAAATGATCAAATTGCTGACATATTTACAAAGCCTTTGGCTGAGGAAAGGTTCAATCACCTAAGAAGACTCTTAGGAATTTCAAGATTCAATGACTAATGTGTGTATTGAAGTCATGATGAATGCATGAAATTTTTGTCAAAATTCGGATGCACTGCAGAAGATTCGGTCGATCAAATTTTCTGAGTGTCGAGAAACAGAGACTTTTGATCAAGAATTCGGACGCAGGTCAGAAAATTCGGTCGATCGAATTTTCTGAACTGAAGAAACAGAAACTTTCGCTCGAAAATTCAGACGCAGACCTGAAAAATCGGTCGACCGAATTTTACGGACGAGACTCTTTAAATGAAGTGAAACAATATCTTCAACACTACTACTTTCGAAATTCACATCCTTTTTAAAACCTCTCATACCCATTCACATCTGAATCAAAATCCCTTCAAAATCCCGATTTTCCTTCATTTTTAAACTTCTAAGCCCTAATTTCATACAGAAAACAAATCCTTCTCAAGAGAAAACATCATGGTGAGAACAAAGAAGCCCAATGTTGAGAAAGGAAAAGGAAAGGCTAAGGAAGGAGATGGAGACCTAATCCTCAATCAACCAAGAAGGATTCACATTCCTCAAACACAATCTGGAGTTGACAGGTTTATCTCTATCAAATCTACTCATGAATTTGATGAATGGAATAAGAATAGTAGAAAAATCATTCCTGGATATAAGGTGGTTATTGATAAACTGTCAAATATGGATATTGTCCTATCTCATTTCAATGATATTGGTTGGAGTAGTTTGCTCTTCATTGATGAAGAATTTTATCCTACTTTGATATATGAATTCTATGCAAATTTGAAAGAGGATAGAATTGAGATGATAGGGGATAATGTGATACAATGGTATTCATCTAGAGTATCACAAATGGACATTGAATTCAATGAAGGATTGATAAATAGAATTTGTGGAGTAGGTGACGAGGGAGCTAGATATTATTCAGCATCCATGCATTGCTATGATCGTGAACTCTTCACACATGTTAGATTTGAAGATGCATTTACAAATGGAAGAGAGTTTAGGGCCATAAAGGAAAGGGAAATTAAGAATTTGGATGCTAGAGGTAGAGTTTTACATCACATGGTGACCACAATGATTGTTCCTAATTTTGGACACAAGTCATCAGTTGGAAACATGCATATGGTAATCATGTTAGCCCTGCATGAGAATAGAAGAATGAATTTTGGGTATATAGCCTTGAAACATATGATTGCAGCCAGAAAAACAGTAACCAAGGCATTCCCATTTGGAAGGTTATTAACCAGAATCTTCAAGCATTTTAAGATCAAACTTCCTGGAAGAGGGCAAGCCTTTAAGAATGGTGAAATTTATACAAATGAAACTCTTAAGAGAATGCAATTAGTTCATGATGAGGATAATGTATGGAGGACAAAAAGAGAAACTCCTCCGAAAAGAATAGAAAGAGAGAAAATTATGGAAAGTGAAGAGGAGGAAGAAGAAGAGGATGAAGAGGAAACCCTTGCTAGGGAAATAAAAACAAAAAGAAAGTATGACACCTCAAGTGAGGGGGAGCAACCTCCAACAAAAAGGAGATTATTTGAAGAAGAAACTGGAATTAGGTCTAGTAGTAAAAGAGTATCTAGAGGGGACACCATTATAGCCAAAACATTCCAAGAAGCCTTGAACAATCATGTCAAGGAAATGGAGAAAATGTATAAGTTCTTTGAGTCATTTGCTCCAATGGTTCTTGGAAAATTGGATGGACTGGAAAACAGAGTAAAACACATTGAAGATATCCTTATGAGAAACACTTAAAGTGGTGAAGGAACCTCTAAGCCTCAAGATGGAAAGGAGGAGGAAAGAAATAAAGAAGCAGAGAAAGAAGATAATGAGGATAGCAGTAATGAAGAGGATGATCAGGGTGGAAATGATAAGACCACAGCAGAAGAAAAAGAACAAGAACAGGCTCATGAAGATCTACCAGTGGCAGGAAGCCAAGTAGCTCAAGCTTCAATTGTATCTCCAGCAACAATCTCTTTCAGTCAAGGAAGAGTCAAGCACTTGGCAGTCAAGAAAGGAGTGAGCCGAGCCTCCCCATCAACCTCATCATCACAAGACTAAGCCTTCTCTTCTAATCTCTTTACTGTATTTTGTTCAGTTTTCTAAGCATTTTGCTGCATTTTCTATTCTGAACTTGTTAAATATTGTTTTTGTAATAGTGAAGCTCAATGATGAAATCCCAGTATATATGCTAACTTGAACATCTCATTTTCATTGATCCCTTTTATTTGATGATGACAAAAGGGGGAGAAAATATGATGCAATACATGTGAAAACTTGATCTTATGTGACTTAATCTTATGTGAACTTAGATCTTATGTGAACTTAATCTTTAATACTACTGAATGTTGCATCAATATGAATTTTTTATGCATTACAATTCGGATGCAAGGTTTTAAGAATTGGATGTATTCAAAATGTATTCTTTTGTTGTTCAAATTGATTCAAATCTGTATTAGTCTATTCCACTACGTTTGAACAATCTTATGAAACCTTTATATCATTTCACAATTTCAATTATATTGAATCTGTTGTAGTTTGGACATGAGATTAAAAATTCGGACGTATGTGATTCAAAATTCGGACGCATGGGATTCAAAATTCGGACGCATGGGATTCAAAATTCGGATGCATCCATATTGTGTTACCAAAATGTGCTCATTTGTTGTTCAAATTGATTCAAATATGTTTTAATCTCTTCTAATATGTTTGAACAACCTTAGGAAAGCTTATTTACAAAATTTGGAGCTTTCATTTATCCTATTTTAAAGTTTGGACTTGATATGTCAAAAATTCGGATGCATAATAATCCTAGTCCAAATTGGTTGAAAATGAGCACAATCTAAGGGGGAGCATTGTTAAACTTTTACAACCTTAAAACCTCTCTTAGAACTTTTTCTAAATGCTTAAATGATATATCTTCTATCCTAATTGTTGGAAGGAAGGAGGCAAAAGGAGGTTGGTTGGGTCATAGGCTCATATTGAGCCTTTTGTATGTCAATATGCTAAATTGGTTGATTTATATCATTGACATCAATACTTCTCTGTGCTAATATATTTAAATCCATCACATATTGCATCCAAGTTTGTCATCATCAAAAAGGGGGAGATTGTAAGCCCTAAGGGCAAATCATGTAATTTTGATTCATGACAAATATTGATGAGAACTAATATGTTTATATTGTATGATAGGATTTGTGAAGAAAGAAGTTTGAAGTCTCATTGCCTTCAAGAGGAAGAGCAAAGAACAACCTCATTAAGCTATGAGTCTTTTGAAGTGTAGAGTAGGTATGATGATAGGTAATATCTATGTGAACTCTACACTTGTATGTCTTGGAGTCTATTGAATGCATAAGAGAGCATAAAATTGGTTTATTAAGTTTAAAAAGACTTTGAATGAATCTTTATCAAATGTGGTTTTGTGTTCTAAAAGTTTTTAAGTAAACTTTAAATGATCAAATGAGTTTGATTGTGGTTTTCAAACTTATATTTGTCTAAATAAGTTATCTATATATATCAAATGTATTTCAAATACTTGGAAGATTGATTTCAAATGATTTTACAAAGTTTGAACACAATTCCATGAAATTCGGTCGTCCGAATTTGGTAGCAAAAATTTGCTACTGTTCTTCCAGAGAAATTCGGAAGAAGATTCGGACGCATGAAGAAAAATTCGGTCGTCCGAATTTTGGTCTTCAGCATGGTCACTGTTCTTCTAGAGAAATTTGGACGAAGATTCGGACGAAGCAGGAAGAATTCGGTCGTCCGAAAAATTCGGACGCAGAATTCGATCGTCCGAATTTCCTGAAAGTAGCCGTTAACTAGCCGTTTTATAGCTGTTGCAACTGATTTTCAAATTCTATAAAAGCTATAAACTTGCAATCTTTTGGAAGAACTAAATTTTTGAATATTCTAAGCTTTCCAAAGTCTATTCCAAACATTTCTCAAGCTCTCTTATGTCTTGTGCATTCAATTGATCAATCCAAAGACATCAAAGTGTGAAGGTGCAACTTTGTGTAAATTCTACCAACAAGTGGTAACATCTACACACTCTTTTTTACTTATTCAATTGTGTTGATCTACTAGCTCTAGCAAGGTTATCTTGATAACATAAAACCCTTTAGATAAGGGTGATCCTTGAAGTTGTGATTCAAGGTTGTTTGAGATATAAAACCATAGATTGGTGAGCCTTGTTTGTAAAAATTACTAGAAGAGGTTGTATGTGTAAAACCAAAGTGTGCTGAGCCTCTCTTGTAATCTGTGAACTTGACCACATAGTAGAGTTATTGAAATCCTTAAGTGTATACTTAAGGTAGTGGAGGTAGATCTTGAGGATCGAACCACTATAAATAGTTTGTGTTCATTTGTTTACATTTCTTATACTGCTTTTCCATAATTTGTTTCTCTCTTATTCATATCATCTGTAATTGGTCTATACATATAAAAGATTTGAATTTGCAAAAATTAGCCAAATACCTAATTCACCCCCCCTCTTAGGTATTTCAGGTTCATGTTCCTCAAAGCTTGTCATGGCTGGATTGATTTGTCACAGTGGAGGCTGCTACTGAATTTGATGATTGGACAAAAAGAAACCATAAGATAAATCCAAGCTACAAGGGGAATGTCATCAAACTATCCGAAATGAGTAATATACTCTCATTTTTAAATGATGTGAGCTGGACTAGTATGCTAGTTCTTGATGAATGTTATTACCTTAGTTTATGAAGTTTATGCAGATATTAAAAAAAAATTGAGCAAACTGGTAATAAAGCTGTTCAGTGGTTTTCTCCAAGAATATCACAAGTTGATTTTTGAGATTAATAATGCATTGCTTAATAGAATTTGTGATGTTGAGGATGTTGGGTTTAGGCATTATTCTTTCGGGGACATTTTTTTATAAGTGAGTTATACTCACATGAAAGAATTAAGAATTCCTATATAAATGGTAGAAGCCTCAAGACTAGAAAGGAGAGAGAGATAAAAGCTTTTTGATGCTAGTGAAAGAGTTTTGCATCACATGCTTACTACCTTGATTATAGCGTACTTTGGGAACAAATCTTATGTTGATAATATGTATGTTGTAATTATGCTAGCCATGCATAAGAAAAGAAAATTGAATTTTGGATATATAGTGCTAAAGAATATAATGGTAGCTAGAAGAACCGAGCATAAGGCATTGCCGTATGGAAGATTATTAACAGGAATTTTCAAGTATCTCCAAGTGCAATTGTCTTCTAGTGGTTTACCAAAAAAAGAGTGAAGAAGTCTAACCAACAACTCACTAAAGAGAATTCCTTGGACCCTTGATGATGATAATGTATGAAGGACTAGAAGAGAAACTACTCTAAGGGGTGATAGAAGAGATGCTAGTGATAATGAAGAGAAGGAAGAAGAAAATGAAGAAGAAGAAGAAGATGAAGAGGAAATCCTTGCTAGAGAAAGGAAAATAAAAAAAAGAAGAAGCATGAGTCTCCAAGTGAGGGGGAGTAACTCCCCACAAAAAGAAGACTATTTGAAGAGTATCTTCTATTGAAGGAAAATAAGTTGAAGGTGATAATCTCACGAGAGGTAATAGTTGCCAAGGTGTTTCAAGATACATTGAACAACCATGTAAAGGAAATTAAGAAGATGGACAAATTCTTCGAGTTTTTTGCTCCAATGATTCTTGGCAAATTTGATGATTTAGAAACTAGAGTAAAAAATATGGAAGGAGATGGCAGCAATAAGGATGATAGTAATCAGTGAAAATTGAGATGGCTATCAATTTGTTGCTAAAGAAGAAGACAAAGATGACTGAGAATGCAGTGAAGCACCCCAAGAAGAAGAAGAGAGTGGGAATGAAGAACAAAGAGGTAAAGCCCAAGAGAACAAGCAAGAAGAAGAAGGTGAAGGGAGTTTAACAAAGTCAAATCACAAATCCATCACCAATTTCCTTCAGCCAAGAGAGGAGGAAAATGTGGTTCAAAGGAAGAAGATCCAAAGATCCTCTCGATTGCTAACTTTCCAAAGCCGAAATACGTGGGCAAGGAGTCAGCAAATAAAGGACCCCATCATATAGAGATCAAGGAAACATGGCCATCACAACAAATTTGGAAGTGAAGACCATGATGCGCATCCAAGACTAAGCCTTTCTATCCCTAAACTCTATTTTGTTGCTTATTTTAGTTTATGCCTTGATGCACATGTTATGCTTTAACATTGAATGTGAAATCTTTGAGATAAGAGCTTCTTTTGTTTCACTTTTGTTGTCCAAGTACTCTTACTCCATCTTTAATTGATGACAAAAGGGGGAGAAGAAATGTGATGACAAAATGTGTGAAAATGTGTGAAAATGTGAAACAGCAGTGGAATTTCTCATGCATGAATAGAATATGTCAAGGGGGAGAAAGAATGATGGATGCAATGCGTTATGTAATGCAATGTGCTTGATGTAAATGTGCTACGTATGTGTGCTATAGGTCGAAATGTAAAATGAATGTGTACTATGAAAATATTTGCTGTAATTTGAATTTAAATTGAAAGTGTCATAATATGTGAGGTTTTAGTTGTTTTCTTAGATTTTGGAATATGGTTAAGTTGAGATTGAAATCTTGAACTTGGTTCTTGACTTGACCTATGATTTTGAATTACTTCAAGAAAACAATTGAATGCATGAATTTTGTGATTTTGCAAAGCTAAACTGAGTGCCATTGTGGACATACATATTTGAGTATTTCAATATTCCATTTGAAAATGCGAAATCACCTTTTCAAACTTGTTGCAAAAAAACTTGGACTTGAAATTCGGATGCATGTTTCAGAAATTCGGATGCATGCATATTTGTTGCCAAAAGTGATCTTTTGTTGTTCAAATTGATTCAAATATGTTTTAATCTCTTCCATTATGTTTGAACAACCTTAGGAAATCTTTATTTCACTTTAAGCATTCATTATATTGAATTTATTGCAGTTTGGACTTGAAATCTCAAAATTCGGATGCATGATTAAAAACTTCGGATGCATGTTCTGAAATTCGGATGCATCCATATTTTGTTTCCAAAATGTGCTCCTTTGTTGTTCAAATTGATTCAAATATGTTTTAATCTCTTCTAATATGTTTGAACAACCATAGGAAAGCTTATTTTCAAAAATTACAGCTTTTAATTCACTTATTTTATTGTTTGGACTTGATAAGTCAGAATTTGGATGCATAGTATCTCAAGTTCAAATTAGTTAAAAAATGAGCACAATCTAAGGGGGAGCATTGTTAAACTTTTACAACCTTAAAACCTCTCTTAGAACTTTTTCTAAATGCTTAAATGTTATATCTTCTATTCTAGTTGTTGGAAGGAATGAGGTTAATGGAGGTTGGTTGGGTCATAGCTCATATTGAGCCTTTTGAATGCCAATGTGCCAAATTGGTTTATATATATGATTGACATCTATACTTCTTAGTTTTACGTTGTTTAAATTCATCACATTTTGCATCAAAATTTGTCATCATCAAAAAGGGGGAGATTGTTAGCCTTAAGGGCAAATCATGTAGTTTTGATTAATGATAAATATTGATGAGGACTAATATGTTCATATTGTGTGATAAGATTTGTGAACTAAGAAGTATGGAGTCTCATTGCCTTGAAGCCAAAATGCAAGAACAACTCCAACATGTCAAAGTGATTGAAGATTGAAGAGTTTGTTCAAGATGATTGAAAGCTTTGAAGACATGGAGTGTAGATTACATGTGCTTAATAGGTAAAATCTGTAAACCCTACACTCTTAAGCCTTGGAATCAATGAGTTTCAATTGAGAGCACAAAACTTGATTTGAAAAGTTTCAATGGTGTTGAACTTAATTTAATTATCAAGTTTTCATCAATGGTTTTTGCACTTAAAAGGTCTTTAATGACTTATCTTTTACACAAGAAAGTTTTCCAACTTGTTTGAATTGATTTGAACATGTTTTGACAAAGTTTAAGAAGTTCGGACGCACCTAGAAAAATTCGGTCGTCCGAATTTTTTCTACATGTGAACAGTAACACTGTTCACATGAACAGTATTCATAGGAATAGTACTGACTATTTTTCCAGAGAAATTTGAACGCATGTTCGGGCGTAACTGGAAAAATTCTGTCGTCCAAATTTTAAACAGCACTGTGAACAGTAAATACTGTTCAATGAACAGACATGAACAATACTGTACAATGAACAGTACTACTATTTTTCCAGACAAATTCGGACGCGGGATGAAAATTCGGTCGACCGAATTTTCCCTGCATTGTGAACAGTACCGTGAACAATAACATCCGAAAAAATTCGACTAAAAATTCAGTCATCTGAATTTTCTGAAACTAGCCATTTTATGACTGTTAAAGCCAATTTTTCAAATATATATAAGCCATAAAGTCCAGATTTTTGAAAGAACTTTTGAACATTCAAAATCCTTCAACCTCTAACTTGTTTTACATCAAAATTATTTGAAAAGCTCTCAAATTATCTTGTGCTCAAAGGTTGAAATTCAAGATTCCAAAGGCAAGAAGTGAAGTGGTGCTAACTATTGTATTCATCCACCAAGAAGTGTTGGTAACATTCAAATTCTCTCTTTACATTTTTGTTGTGATTGATACAAGGTTGTCAAGAGACTTAAAACCCTTTTGGAAAGGGGAAAGCTAAGGACAGAGATGGAGGACGAATTCTCAATGAACCAAGGAGAATCAGTGTTCCTCAATCATCATCTGGAGCAGACAAATTTGTCTCAATCAAGGCTGCATCAGAATTCAAATATTGGAACAAGAAATCCAGAAAAATCATCCCTAGAAACAAAGTGGACTTTGACAGACTCACAAATATGGGTAATGTTCTGTCTTTATTTGGTGATATTGGCTGGAGCAATTTACTGGTTATTGATGAAGAATATTATCCTTCTCTCATATATGAGTTCTATGCAAATCTTAAAGAAGAAATAGTTGAACATGAGGGGGACAGTATTATTCAATGGTATTCTTCTAGAGTGTCTCAAGTAGACTTTGAACTCAATGATGCATTAGTGAATAGAATCTGTGGATTGAGTGATATTGGAGCAAGGTATTTCTCTTTGGGACAACACTGCTATATTAGAGAGCTATTTACAAATGAAAGATTCGAAGAGGCTTTCATAAATGGTAGAGAGTTTAGGACCATTAGAGAAAGGGAAATTAAAGCTTTTGATGCTAGGGGAAGAGTTATGCATCATATGATAACAACCATGATTATCCCTAACTTTGGACATAAATCATTTGTTGGAAACATACATATGGTGATTATGCTTGCTTTACATGAGCATTGGAGATTAAATTTTGGATATATGCCACTGAAACATATGATTGGGGCTAGAAAAACTGACAACAAAGCTTTACCATATGGAAGACTTTTAACAAGAATTTTCAAACATTTTCAAGTTAAGCTTCCTGTTAGGGGACAAGCTTTCAAAAGGAGAAAAATTTATACTAATGACTCTCTCAAAAGAATGCAATTAACTCTTGATGATGAGGGAGTATGGAGAACTAGAAGAGAAACTCCTCCAAAAAGAATAGAAGCTGAAGAAAGTGAGGAAACTGAGGAAGAAGAAGATGAAGCAGAAATGTGGGCAAGAGAAATGAAAACAAAGAGGAGGCGTGATTCATCAAGTGAGGGAGAGCAACCTCCCTCCAAAAGAAGACTCTTTAAAGAAGTGCCAACCCCTCAATCACATCATAATGTTGGAGAAGGTAGTGCTGAAGGAATTTCAAGAGGAGACACAAATCAAGAAGCATTAAACAACCACATCAATGAGATAGAGAAAATGTATAAATTCTTTGAAGCTTTTGCTCCTATGGTTCTTGGAAAATTGGATGGTTCAGAGAATAGAGTCAAGCACATTGAGAAAATATTGATGAGAAATACTCAAAATGGTGAAGGGCCTTCTAGAACTCAAGAAGAAATGGATGATGATAAGAATGATGAAGAAGACAAACAAAATGAAAAAGATAGTGATGATGAAGATGATGATGATGATGATGATGGTGACCAAGGGGATGACCGTGAGCAAGCTATGAAGTCACAAAGAGGAGATCAAGGAATGCAGCAAGCTGGAATTAGCCTAGAAGGAGGTCAAATTGCAGTCAAAAAGAATTCTAGAAAGGACTCTCCATCAACTTCAAAAGACTGAGCATATCTTTACTTTTATCTCTATTTACTGCTTTTATTTATTTGTGATAAGCTTAGTATGACTAATGAACAATTACTAGCTTGGTTTATGCAATTCTCTATTTTTCTCTTTAAATCTCTGAACTTTATTACTGTTTTTCTTTAAATCTGTAATAGTTGTGTGAAGCTCAATGATGAAACCTCAGTGTTGAGAGCTTCTTTTAATGATACTTTGATCACCCCAAGCTTAATTGCTGCTATAAAAGAGGAGCAGAAGTTGATTTTACAACATTATGCTAAATTGATCCTTACTATTTCTGTTATAGTTGCATATGCTAATTTATCAGTCTCATTTTCATTACCCCATCTTTGAGTGATGACAAAAGGGGGAGAAAGAATGTGCTGCAATATATGTGTTATGTGTGCTGCAATGTGTATGTTTATGTATGTGCTGATGTGCAATAATGAGTAATGTGAAAATTTGGCTGTATTTCTACATTTGGAATTCAAATAGAAAGAGTTATGATATGTGAGGTTAAAGTTCATAAGCTTGGACTTGAAATTTGGATGCAAACCAAAAGTTCGGACGCATCCAAACTTTCTTGCCAAAAATGTTTTTCTATTGTTCAAATTGTTTGAAAACTGTCTTAATCCTTCCTATCATATTTGAACACCTTAGGAAGGCTTATTTTCAAATATTACAGCCTTTATCTCACATATTTTAAAGTTTGGACTTGAAATTTCAAAATTCGGATGCAATTTATGAAATTCGGATGCATCCATATTTTGTTGCCAAAAAGTGCTCTTTTGTTGTTCAAATTGATTCAAATATGTTTTAATCTCTTCTAATATGTTTGAACAACCTTAGGAAAGCTTATTTTAAAAAATTGTAGCTTTCATTTCACTTATTTTAAAGTTCGGACTTGATATGTCAAAATTCAGATTCACAGCATCTCAAGTCCAAACTTGTTGAAAAATGAGCACAATCTAAGGGGGAGCATTGTTAATATTTTCTGACCTTTATATACCTCTCTTAAAAGTTTTCTTAATGCATAAATACTATATCTTCTATCCTAGTAGTTGGAAGAAAGGAGGTTAATGGAAGTTCGTTGGGTCATAGGCTCACATTGAGCCTTTTGAATGTCAATATGCTAAATTGGCTATTATCTATCATTGACATCAATACTTCTATGTACTACATTGTTTAAATCCATCACATTTTGCATTAAAGTTTGTCATCATCAAAAAGGGGGAGATTGTTAGCCCTAAGGGTAAATCATCAAGTTTTAATTAAGTTTTGAATAATGACAAACATTGTTGTGGACTAATCTTTATGTCAATTGTGTGATAGGATTGTTGAATTAATAAAGTATGAAGTCTTGTTGCCTTAAAGCCAAGCAAGAACAACTTCAATGAGTCGAAGTGATTGAAGATTGAAGAATTTTGTTCAAAGATGATTCAAGGCATTGAAGACTTGAAGTGTAGGTTACATATGCTCAATAGGTATATTCTTTTGTAAACTCTACACTTGTATATCTTAGAACCTATTGAATGCATAAGAGAGCAACAAAAACTTGTTTTTAAATCTTAAATGTCTTTGAATGAAATTTTGAATAACAAGTATGTTTTTTTTTAGCCTCAAATGATTTTGAGTAAACTTTGAATGATCAAAGTGTTTTAGCAACGGTTTTTGAGTTTGAAAATGTTTAAATGACTTTCCTAATTATACAAAATGTTTTCAATGTTATTAAGGTTGATTTTCAAATAATTTGACAAAGTTTGATTAGTTCGGGCGTCCAAACTTTGAAAATAGTTACTGTGCTTCCAGAGAAATTTGGACGCAAGTTCGGATGCATAGGATAAAGTTCGGACGTCCAAACTTTCTCTGATAGCATGGTTACTGTTTTTCCAGAGAAATTCGATAATGTTTGGACGTATAAGGAAAAGTTTGGACTCCGAACTTTTCCAAATAACTTGGCACAGTAAAGTTCGGACGAAAGTTCGGACGCATAAGAGAAAGTTCAGACGTCCGAACTTCTCTGAAACTAGCCGTTTTATAGATGTTGGAACTGAATTTTGAAATCTATAAAAGCTATAAACTCAAGAATTTTTGTAAGTTTTGAATCTCTGAGAAACCTTAACATTCCAAAATATTTAGCAAACATCAAAACTCTCTTTTGTCTTGTGCTTTCAATTGATCATTCAAGATTCCAAAGACATCAAAGTGAAGAAGTGCAACATTATGTAATTATCTATCAAGAAAGTGGTAACATCTATACGTTCTCCATTCTTCATTTAATTGTATTTTCTACTAGCTCATTACAAGGTTTTCTTGTAAACATAAAATCCTTTAGATAAGGGTGATCCTTGAGACATTGATTCAAGGTTGTTTGTAGGTATAAAATCCTTTGCAGGGTGAACCTTGTTTGTGGAATTGCAAAAGAGGTTGTGAGTGTAAAACCATTGTGTGGTGAGCCTCTTATGTAATTGTTGAACTTGAGCATATAGTAGATTGATTGAAATCCTTGAATGTAGACTCAAGGTAGTGGACGTAGATCTTGAAGAGATCAAACCACTATAAATTGCTTGTGTTTATTGATCTTAAATTGTTTTTTGCTTTAAAATTGATTTATATATTCTCTCATTGAAACAAGTACACATAATCTACACTAGTTAAATTTGTAAAAGGAATTGTTTTTGAAAATTAGCAAAAGACCTAATTCAACCCCTTCCCCCCCCCCCCCCCTTAGGCTTTTTACCTTCTTTGATGGTTTTTAGATTGTTGCTATGCAAGAGTAGTTGAATCAATTTGAAAAAAATCGAGTTTGTAAACTTATTCCTGAAACCCATGATTACCTGCTATTGGAACAAAATGAGTTTTTAGAAACCAACTTGATGAAAAAAACGGTGTTATTGTTAGAAACAAAGCTAGGTTGTTGTCCAAGGATTCAATCAAGAAGAGCTCATTAACTATGCTAGAACTTTTACTTTAGTAGCTACTCTTGAATCTATAAGAATACTCTTACCTTTTGCAAGTTTCAAAAGTTTTAAGCTTTATCAAATAGATGTAAAAAGTGCATTTGTAAATGGTTTTACTGAAAAAGAAGTTTTTGTAGAACCATCTCAATTATATGCATGAAAAGTTTTGAAATTATGTTTGTAAACTTTGTAAAGATTCGTATGGTTTGAAAAGTGGAGGTCTAAGATTATTTGCCATATAATCTTTTACTCTAGGTTGTTAAACTATTAAAAGAGGACCTTGCTTAGATACTAATTGAAAATTCTAAGAGGGGTTGAATTAGGATTTTGGAAAAAAAATTTAAAACTGACCCTTTTTCAAAATATTTTGGAAAGTTATGACTTGCAATATTTTTAATTTAAGAAAGAAGCTTGGTAATATAAATAACGGAGTCCCAACAACTCAAACAATCAAATACTAAGAATAGAGAAGAAAGCAATAAATGAACAAGGCAGCAAGTGCAAGATATAGGTGAGAAAGCAATAAAAGCAAAGCACTCAATGAGTTATGGGGGTACAATCATTCCTCAATCTACATCCACTATATTGAGTCATACCTATAGATTTTCACACGCCACACTCCTCAAACAAATAATAAATATTTCATAAAATATTTAATGTGTTTTAAATTTTACATATTCATGTAATTAGTCAAAAACAATAATAAAGCATTTTATATTCAATAGTATTTATTATTACAAAACAAATCAAAGAAAGTATTTATTTGTACAATTCACAATACACAAAACTTTATTACTTTTACTATTCATTTAAAATAAATTTTGCCGCTTTTAGAAGTGTATTTATAAAATAATTATATATTCTAATATTATGTATCACAAAAATATCTTCCAAATAAATTTATATCATACATTAAATATCAAAGGAGCAACAAGCGCAGCAATAGAGGCTCATATGTCCACCTCCTCTGTTGACAGTTGGTTGCAAAGTGGTGACCAACTAGTTTTCAATAGTTTTTTAAATTTTTATTCTTAATTATAATTTATTATATAAATTTTTTAAGTGATAATATCTTGTTTGTCACTAAATGGTAGTTTTAGTGATGACATTTTTCTTGTCACTATATGTGTTTGGGGATTTTCTTTAAAATATTATATCAGTGACAAGTGAGGGATAATAGTGACAAAAGTAGAATTCCATTAGTGACGAGAACTGTAGCCACTAATATTTTGGGAGATTAGTGACAATATTTTTCTTTTCATAAAAGGTTGGTCTTTAATGGCGAGTCTCGGTTCTTGTAACTTTGAATATTTAGTGACAAAATTTAGCAAAATCTAAGTAACAACAACTTTTTTGGTCACTAAGGGATAATAGCGACATCAATTTTACATTTTGTGATAACTTTTCACTATCATTAAAGGCCTTTTCTCTTGCAGTATTATAGTCCCTCCAATCGGAATTAAATATCCATATTTCCTTTTTAGGACGTTCTAAATTAAAGTAGTAATTTATTTTATTTAAACTTTCATTACTTACTCTTTTAATTTAAAAGTAACATAACAATTCCCCCAATAACTTCTTTGATTCTCTTGATTCAAGGAATTTAGTTCTACCGATACATGGTTCCACCAATAATCTTTTCAATCAATAAGAAACTTGTAATAATTTATTTATAATCAACCTACTTTATTTAATTTTTATATTGAATTAAAATATAACATTCATTTCTGAATGAAAAGAGTATTATTCAATACACTATATATACTAATAATGAAGTATAGTATACATTATAAAATATATCAACCACTAACACACACTAATACTGTATCATATATGTTATTTAACATACTGTATACAAGTGTATACATTATGATCTATTAGAATGCAACATGGCACACTAACCAAACGAAACTGTAAATATCAACTTTTGCCAAAATATGAGAAGGAAGTGCGATTTAGAGCTTTCTACTGTATGGCATGAAAACTCTACTCCGTGACGTTATGCTTTGTATCTCTTGTACTTGATTGGACTAGAAGTTCGGTGCAATTCCCAACCCCTAACTTTAGTAATTCGTCATTTGGCTCAGCCTACTCACTCGATTCAATCTACGGGACTCTTTTACACGTTTATAATGGTTTACCTTCGAAGAAAATAGAAGGGAAAAAAAGACCACCCAATTTCTTCCAACTTTTCTAAATTTAATTTTTAATATCATTTTATACCATCAAAGGTTTAATCTTTACTTTTTTTCTTTTTAACAATAATTAGACATTCAACCAAGATAGTATCAAGTGTTTGCTTAATTGACGTATAAGGATATGAAATAAGTTCAGGTTAGTAAATCATCTACCTTTTTCTTTTCTTGTTTTTTGGTAAAAGTAGACAATCCGCTCATATTATGGTTACAATATGTGTAATTTCTGTTCATGGACGTACAATATTTAGTCACAGGTGTACGAAAAATATATTTGTTCACACAAAAGTTGAAAAATAAAAGTAATAATTGAACCATATATACTCAACTAGATGCGGATGCTACTTCATGCCCTGAACCCATGTAATGACAAACAAACCCTTCGGAATCACCGGTAGGAACGTGGTGAGCGATTGCAAGTTCATGTTGGATACTCCAACAAGGAAGCAACTTCCAACATGCTCTCTAATCCAACAGTATGTCTAAACATTAGCTCCTTTTCAATTGCCCAAGAAGCTGAAATTGCAACAGCAGTGTCATAGCAATTAAGTTATACTACAAAATACAGTTGCATATACAGAAAGAGATTAAGGGCTGGGCAGTATCCAGGAGAACGTTAAGCTGTTTCTTAAAATCAACATTAATGAGAAAATTTCAAATCTTTCAAACTTGTGGGTGAAGTTGCTGCACATTTGCACACACGAAAATCGCTTGTAAGCTCTATAGGGAAAAGATACCAAACAAAAATCAAGAGAAATTAGGTAAACAAGGAAAAGAGGCTTATTCTCTGATGAGAATATTTTCCTTTTTCACTGCAAAGATTAAAATTTATAGTAACACTTCCCAGGTAGAAAATAAGTAAATAATTGGGAATTGGAGTGCCAGCTTTTTATCTAAGATATCTCTATGCTAAAAGTTAACCAAAAAGGACCAGGAATAAGAAGCAAATCTATGTGGTTAGTCTCAATTATCATCTCTTGAAGAATAATGCAACATTTTGTACCTAATATATGGGGAAAAGGCCAATATCATCCCTAAAGTTAGGGGCCTCCTATACTATATCTTCAAAGCTTTTTTCCAGCCAATAAGGTTCACAAACATATTACGTTTTGCTAAAATACTCCCCCAACTGTTGCACTCAACGGAATTCAGCCAAAAAGGCGTACTCCCAACACATGCCAACTATTTAAGGGTATTTTTGTCCCACTAAAAGGTTTCCTTTCAGAAACCGTATATGTTAAGCACATATGAGACTCAATTTTTATTTCCCTTTGTTTTGCTCTCATTCAAAATTTTCAACTTCTTTCCTTCTCATGTGCTTCACAGGAGAGGATTCTGGAGGGAAACTAGGACAAAAATACCATCAAATAGCTAGCAAATGTTAAGAGCATGCTTTTTTCCAACTGAATTCCTCTTAAATGTGGTGGTAGCATGAGCATTTTGGCAAAGTGTAATATGTTTGAGGATCTTTTTGGCTATAAAAAATTAAGGATCCAAGTGAGATAGGCTCCTAACATTAGAGATTTTATTAGCCATTTTGCTAATAAATCTATAGAACAAGAATCGTAATGCAACAATAATTCATTTTTACTATCGTGTTTCTTATTTCCAGGATCTAAATTATTAAAAAACAATGCTTTTAAAAGCATTTTTCAAACTACCAAAAAAATAAATCTTTAGCTCCTATACATAAACCAAAGTATTCATCAATAATCATGAGCAGGTCCTTTTAGTCCTAACCATGACCACCATTAAAAACACAGGCAACATTCCTAGCCACTGCAGAAAGATGCTTCAAAAAGTAGTTCATGAAAGTGTGACAAGCACCTCATAGCTAAAGGTGAGATTTGTTGGAATTTCTTTGGAAATATTGAAGAGCAGGTGGAAGTTAATAGGAACAAAGAGTGTACAAACACAAATTTCTAAGATTTACATATGAATTAATATATTTAATTACTCTGACCAGTTTACAAAATTCGAAGCCAGTGAGCTCCTCTAGATTTCATATCATAGCTTAGAAAACTCATACATTCAACAGTCTTCAAAATTTTCCTAAAACTTAAAAAAACTTAACCTTTCAGTTCTTAACACGTCCTGCGGTTGCTCCAAGCTAACTACAGCAGTCCTTTTCTGACGATGGGAACTCGCAAAACAATAAAATTATATACCTCAAAATTATACATCCTTCGACCCCTATCAAGTAAAGGTATGATATAAAGATAGAAAGGTCAACAAACTATTACCACTAAAGTTTGTCTGTCGGTCTCTCTTAGTGCTTCATATAAGGAAAATTGGCAGCCATGTGATATAACACTATCTAACAAGCTGAAAAATCTCAAATCCATTCTCAGAACATAATGCAATTTAATCCTCAATTCATTACCCCTAATTATTTAGTTTCATGTTTTAGTTTTATAATAGTGATACATTAACTCAATTTTATCAAACAAATATATATACTAAGTATCAATTTCTAGATACGTAAGCTTTATGAAGCCATGATATAAAGATAGAAAGGTCGACAAACTATTACCACTAAAGTTTGTCTGTCGGTCTCTCTTAGTGCTTCATATAAGGAAAATTGGCATCCATGTGATATAACACTATCTAACAAGCTGAAAAATCTCAAATCCATTCTCAGAACATAATGCAATTTAATCCTCAATTCATTACCCCTAATTATATAGTTTCATGTTTTAGTTTTATAATAGTGATACATTAACTCAATTTTATCAAACAAATTTATATACTAAGTATCAATTTCTAGATACGTAAGCTTTATGAAGCCATGATATAAAGATAGAAAAGCCGATACGTTTTATTACCAAATACCATGCAAACAAAATATAGGCCACATGAGGGCAACAAAGGAAATTCCTCTTTACATCCCACAGGAAGAAAAGATTCATAGAGAGAGACATAACAGGACAGTGGAGAAACATAAGACTCTTATAATAATTGATATCCATGAGATAAAAGTTAAAAGAGTGAAGGGAAGAAGAGTGTGCAGAGAGAGGGTGAGAGTTATAAAAATTAAGTTCAAATCTCCGAACACAAGTTATCATATGTAACTGAATATAGAGCTCTTTGCCACAAAAGGAACAGTAGTTTTTAAATGGTATTCCTATTTTCATAATTAAATTGATTCCTTAAATATCTATTTTTCTTTTCCACCATCACTGGAAAATTTTCAAACTGACAATTTATATGTTTCCTTCTAAACATTTATAAGAGGTCCTTATTTTCAAATTGGTCATATTTAGGCGGATGAGAAATGGTAGTTGGAGAAATCAAATAAAATCAAAGAAAACAAATCCATCATAATCGGTGATTTATCAGCTCTAACACTACTGGAACAGGATACCAACCTACTTGGTGGTTGTTTGTGCCTATATGACTGAGTTACCTTCACTTAAGTAGATATATCAGCCTTAAGGCTATTCACTTGACTAAAATTAAGTTGGCTTTTCCTATTTCTATAGGACTTCTAGGTCAGTGGGACCCCTCCTACAGTCTTCTATGCAGGGAACTAGTACGAAAAATAGACTAGCCCACCAAACAATCTTTTACAGGCAGATCCATAAGAGCGAAATTACGTATTTCAAAGGACTACAACATGTCTGAAGTTTTAATTATTTATATTTTCAATCATCCAATATGTCATAAAGTTTACAAGAGTGTTGAAAATTGAGACAATCCAGACCCCAAATAAAATTCCTTGTCCATGTATTACATAAAAGATACATGGCAGGTCATTGTTTTTTAACAAGTAAAGATGGACATGTTGAGCTTACTTTTAAACTTATTGCTTCTTCTGCCTTAGAGTGAGGCCCAAAGCCTAATTGAAGTAGTCAGTAGGATCTGTTCTTGCAACTGTTTCGATCTTTCTTCCTCACACTATCAGAATGAATAGTTCTCTAATAAAAAATGACACTCTTTCTAAAAATCATAAACTATGGACTCCTCTTCACTCCCATAGAAACAGCCACAAAACAAACAAAACCTAATTGCAAAGGAAGGGGAAAAGTCCACTCTCAGCACAATCCATTTTCTTCTAATGGAAGCCTTAAAACAACTTCATCTTAACCTGTTTTTAGTCTCCTCATGCCTTGAGCTTCCTACTTTCAGTGATCATGTTTAAGTCCTACTTCAGCAAAGTATACAAGACCTTTTCAAAGTGGGAAGCAATGAATTATGATACTTTTTGGTCTTTTACAATTTTCCCCCTTCTGCAAGTTCAGGAAATTATTGTTGCTCATGTATTCACTCAGCACGTCATTCCCTTTGCCCCAGGGGAATGTTTTTTGTCCACTTTCAGTTGCCCAAATAAATGACACCTTGTAATGATACAATGAAGAATTCATTGAACTGATTATTTTTTCAAGATGTCACGTGAAAGTAGAATAAGACCAATTGCTTTGAATAATGAACCAATAAGAAGTTTGAGATCTGACATAGGCAAGGGCCAGGGAAAATAAAATTCACCAAAGCTACTAGTAGTCCTGTCGTAAGTGCCGACAAAATGTATTCTTATTTGATTAATAGGGATCACAATTATTAATGACAAGAACATAAGAAAAGTAACCGTCAAAGCTTTGTATGATGAAAACAGAGCAACTTCTCAGATTACAGCATCTATACGAAAAAGAGCCTGAAAACTTAAGCCATTTGAGAAAAGTAAACTATCTGAAGTTCCTGATATGAGACAAGCTTGCAGTTTCATCAGCGCTATGACAAATCCATCATAAAGCACACAATCTCCAAGCAAGTAAAATTTGCACAGGTGACTCAACCAAGAGAGCGCGAAAGCCAACAGAGCACTCACCAGTGAAGGATATTGGAGAAGCCACCCTAATACTGGAATCTGACAGACAAATACCTTGATAGATGGCCAAAATCCACTGGGGAAAAATATTTATATATTACTGTTAACTTGGATAAAATGAAATACAATAATAAAAATTTATGAAAAATTTATCGCATGACGAGTTATGGCTAGGGGCTAACCCAAAGAGGAGAAAGCATCCTGACAATTCAAAAATTATACCAATTATTGGCCAGCGGACAAATATCAAGAAAATTCCAAGAAGTGTCACAGAACCCTGCAGCAATAAAGCACGAGAATATTAAGAGAATAATTCCTCTCTCGCACTAATTCTACATCTTTTTAGGAAAATGAAATCAATTTAGCCAAATAATCTACTCAATTTTCTCCTCTCACCAATCCGCAAACATTATTTCCTTTAATAGAATTTTAAGACTAAATACATTATTGATGATGAAAGTATAGTGCAGAGATGTGATGGAGTTGTAACACAAGACAAAATCAATAAGCTTAGAAAACAATGTCCAAGAGAGACAAAACTAGGACATCAGCAAGCCACCTCACTAAATGCAAAAGTTACATGACAAAGAAAGAAAGGGTAAGTAAAATAAGAGGGGAATCAGATAACGCGATGCGACAGAATACTCCAACAAATTAGATGAAGATCCCGCTCATTAGATGATTTTCAGGCAAAAGATATGCTTGCCCACCATTAATACCTTGTAGTTTGTTTTATTTGTGAACAGCTGAACTGTGGAACGCCAACCCAGTAGGAATGTTACACCGGCCAACCAAAATATCTAGTGACAATGAGATGAGAATGCAGGAAGTCAAGGCTATCAGAGTTTAGTGTCATGTTATGAACACTAAAATTGCAACAAAAAAAAAATCTTGAGAGCAATTAGATTCTTACATTTCCTAGAGCAAGCAAACCCCTGTCAAAGAAAAGAATCATAGCAAGAAACGAGAACAGGCTACCGAAACCGATGAGGCCTAATCCAATCTCTGCATGGTTAAATATGCTGATGTTAAAAGCCAAACTAGAGTAACACTTGCTAACATAGCAATCCTGTAGTTGCAATCATTCACAGAGGGGAAGGTTAATGGGAATCTAGATATCAAATTACTCACACAATATTAACTTACATCAACAAGAAACAGATTCTAACAGAAGAAAGACAGTACAAACAAATTGGACGGTAAAGTGCGACTAAGTTGAAAATTCCAGCAATTATAGTGTCTTAACAATGATAAGTGTCCTAAAGATAATAGTTTCACTATTACTAGATGTACCTATTTTAGTTAACCTTTTTTCTTTGTGGAGAACAAATAAAGTTAGATGAATTACATCAAAAGTTTTTTTAGATTACTGAAAAGAATAAGAAAATCTTGTGCTATCTGCAGCTTGTTTTTCATTATTTAAGAAACTTTTTCCATGTAAAAACTAGTGTCATGCCTTTAGCATTGGAAATTTACTGAATGATGGTCCGAGATTGAAATATATGTATTCCTATTTCCTTTGACAAGTTGTGCACTAATACCTGCTGACACTACTCTAGCATCAAGATTGTGCAGATCTAGGTATAGATCACATTTGAAACACAAAGAAAAAGTGAGCAAGCTCTTGCATAAAACAAGTTAATTCACAATTCACAATTAGATTCCTCCAACAACGCTAATCTCACTTTTATAGTAGGACCTGAATCTGAATTTTATTTATCATCTCGTGGTAATTAACTGCTTAATTTGGGTTCCATAAGGATTCATTAGTTCTTCAATGAGATTGATAAAAGCCCATAAAGTTTCAAATTAGTACAACACTGTGTACATATACCAATTTTTTTTCAGATCATTAAAATTATTTAGCAGAAAACTACAATCTATATTACTCGAGTCAGAAGATAAAACTACAGTACATACAATTAGCATCTAGATGGATCCCAAAAATAAAATAAAATCCAATCTCATTTGTATATTAGTTTCACTTACGTAACATTAGCAACTACAATTCATGAGCATTTATTATTTTTAAAATGGAAAGAATTGACGAAGCACTCTTCTCTATATTTTCTATAAGTGAAATCAAGAGAATTTTTCTCACTGTAGTTGAGTTTCATGTACCACAAATCCAGAATAAACAGAATACTTTGGCTCTTATATCAACCATGCTAACCGTGCCACAGAAATCAAGCGTAAAAATAATGCCCATAACTTACTTATAGACCTGGTTACTACTGAAGCTTCACCTATATGAGTAAGACCCCTGTCCTAGCATGTAGGGGTTGCAGAATTAAAGAAGGGCGAAATATTCTACTTGCTCTATCAAGAGGGCATTTACTGCCACACTATAACAACCATACACAAGATCTCGCAGGCCCTTGATTAGTTCTTCTGAATGCATGGGATCTTCTTTTCCACATTTGAAAATCACCTCCCCTCTTCAGATGGTGAAGCTAGTATATTACAGTTACAAAGCCATTTTGTAATTCTGAACTAATGTCAAGTATATCATCCATATTTATCTTCCATCCTTCATAAATGTCACTAAAATGCACATTTCAACATGTTCAGTATTTCTATGGATAAATTAAGTCAACTATAACTTTGTCCTACAACATGTTTAAACAATGATTAAAACTGTAGATAAACAAAATGACAACAATAATAGGTGAATCAAAACCTGTCAATGATCAAATCTTACTTTTCTGCTCACTAAGTTCATAAGCCATTTTAAAGATCCTACTGATCCTCCTTCAGATTAATAGAAAGTGCCTGCAAACACATTGTAAGCAGCTAATCAAAAGAAGCAAAATCAACAAATAAGAATGGCAGATCTTTAGTAGAATATATGTCATTTCCAGACAATGATGCAGCAGTTCCAAGACCCAGAATTCTGCAGGTAAATACAAGCATGGAAATTCAATACGGAAGTTTCAATACAAAAGATGTCCCTCCTAACTCCCAATACAAGCCAAAAAAACTAATATAATGAAATAAATTGGTACTCCCACATGCTTCAGTATATTTCAGCTAGCTCAATCCCAAACCTCCAATTCCTGAAAACAGAAGAAAATGAGAAGGAAAATGAAAATAAGACTAGTACTAAATTATTGCAAATATTTCTAGCCCTGCACCTTCATGTTCCTAAGTAACATACCAAATGGTCTATAAGTTTAGCTTCCAGGAGAAAAATCATCTAAATTTACAAAACTTTATACATTAAGCTACTTTTTGGCAGATAAGATCTCAAGACCATTCAAAGAAGCATAGAATAGTGATCCTTCAAATTTGGATTTGGTGGCTTGTGCCTGTTCTGATGTAAAATGGAGAAGAAAAATGAGGAGCTATGATTTAAAGAAGACAGGCAGTTGCTGATGCAATTTAAAGAACTGATTTAGGACTAATGCCTGCTGGACTAATTTAAACATCCGTGGCTCAGCTTAAATATCTAAAGCCACTGAATAGTAGAAACTAAAATTTTCTTTAGATTCTGAAAGACTACAGAATACAATTTCATTCTTTCTACCTATTAGAGAACGGTTGAACAAATAAGAATTTTATCTGATAACTTTATGAGTAATAAGAAATAAGACTTCAAAAAAATTAAATTCAAGAAAAATGAGACAAATAATAGAGATTCTTAAGAGATACAAGCAATCAAGAAGCTGCAAGCAAAGAAATATAATAGTATATCTATTACAATTAGGCATGACACGTTAAATACAATCAAATGAGAAGGTCAAATTCAAGAAATTAGTTTATTGTGGAGAAAAAATGGGTTTAAAGTGAAGATTTCAAATTCTGGAATACAATCACCTCAAACCCACTGGACAATATATCCTGCAAATTGGCAAAGTATTGTAATAGGTTGGTCCTTCTCAGCAATGTCCAATATCCCTAGTCCAGTAAAGTGTATAAGGATGCATTTTGTAGGATAAATCCAAGCTCTAGTCTATATTATACACTGCTTTGCATTTTTACCCAGTCTTTCTTCGTAAATCAATCAACACTTAGGAGGTGATTTGTTCATTTTGGTAGCAGCAATATGAAATTGAAAATTTCACCCAAAAAAGATATGAAATTGGAAACACTAACAAGGAAATGAGAATAGATTACAATAGCTATTGACCCTGTTTGGTTAATGAATGATTATATTAAGTCATGAATACTGGTTCGAAATTGAATTTGTTTCTATAATGTTCTGTTTTCCTTTTCCCCTTTCTTTTTTCTTTACTCTCCTTCCTTCTTCCCTTCTTTGCCTCAAAATGAGCCCTAACAACTGCAAGTGCCGGCAAAGGGACTGTGCCAAGTATAAATATCCCAACAAAGTCTTTCAAACCAGTCCAGAAAGTCACTTCCACCCGCATATCGGACTAATTATAGCTGCCCAAACAGTAACTCTAAAAAAAGCTGAAAATTCATATGGAAAAGCTCTAGACAGCTAATCAAGTACACAAAAGATCTTTCAACCTCAAAAATAGTTGTCATCAGAAACCAGTCTATAACTCAACAAATTGTATCCAATGCTAAACTAATCAAAGAAGCACTCAGAAAATAGAATAAGCGGTTCATCTCATTGCTATACAGGATTAAAAACTTCAGTAATTGAAGAACCAAAGAAGATGAGAAGACTATAAATGCAAGGGGTTTTCATAAATCAGATTATTTCCTAACGAATTAAATCAACCAATTCGACCAAGAAATCAATTGAGAGAGCTTAAAGCAAGTCGAGCATATCAGTACAGGCAGATGAGTAATATAGACACAGAAGGAGAGATTTACCAGGATTTTGGTGAGGTGGGGCTCTTACCTTGGCAAGGGATTTGAAATACAGTTTAGCGTAGTATATCATGGGCCTTTTGCACATTATTACATTTTCCGAAAATTTCGCAATCCCCTTGTAGTGCAATTACTGCAGCCTACAGCACTTTTTTTTCAACATATAATAACGTCATTTTTATATACAATTTTATTTTGAACTAGTACAAAAAATTTTCATTATTCACTATTTACTTTTAAAAATTTTTAAGTTTCTGTGAAACCTTTGAAATTCTAAAATTTAAATCTGTCAATAATAACTAAGTTTTTTAGTAAATAAAGTTTAATTTATCAAATAATATCTAATTTTATATTTTTTTACATATAAAAAACATTAAAATCAACTACAAAACAGTCGATTTTGAAAAACAAATACGAATTTACGTCATTTGTACCAAAAAGTAGCAAAATTGGGCCATAAATTTCGCTCAAAATTGGCGGAAATTGTGGTCAATTTCTGCCAATTTTGGGCGGAACTTGTGCCATAATTTTTGCCAATTTTTGGCGAAAATTGTCCATAATTTTCACCAAAAATTGGTCAAAACTGTGCACAATTTTTGCCAGAAATTATGTGAAATTTTTGCCAAAATTAGGCAAAAATTATGGACAATTAAAAAATCACATTGAATTTCTATTAAATTTGTCACATTAGATAGTTTTTATCAAAGAAAAAAATAATTTAAAGAACAAATAGGCTATTTTTTAACTCGAATAATTTGTGTAATCTTAGTTTGAACAAATATTTGTATTTAAGAAAAAGATTATGTGTTCTTTAAATTATTTTTCTCTCTAAAAAAATCATCTAATATGACAAATTTAATAGAAATCTCATGTGATTTTTTAATTGTTCATAATTTTTGCCAAAATTTGAGGAAATTTTGCACAATTTTTTAAAAAAATAGGCCATAATTTTCGCCAATTTTTGGCGAAAATTGTGGCCCAAGTTCGCTACTTTCTGGTACAAGTGACGCAAATTCATATTTTTTTTTCAAAATCGACTGTTTTGTAACTGATTTTGATTTTTTTATGTAAAAAGATGTAAAATTGGTTATTATTTGATAAATTAAACTTTATTTGCTAAAAATGTAATTATTATTGACATATTTGAGTTTTAGTATTTCAAAGGTTTCAGAGAAACTTAAGAATTTTTAAAAGCGAATAATGATTAATGAAATTTTTTCGCACTACATATAGTCCAAAATAAAACTGTATATAGTTACCACCTATAATAAATGGATTTCAGTTATCAAATTATGATCCAACGGAATATATTCATAAGTGGTAAATAAATTTTCAAATCCAACGGAATATATTCATAAGTGGTAAATAAATTTTCAAATTATTTATTATATAATTAAGTAATTATTCACGTATGAGTTCTCAATTATTAAATCAAACTTTAATAATTAAAAATCTATTGCACACATATTGAAAAAAATTATTGTCAACATTTAATTGAATCATTTGTAGTGAAAATTTGACTGAATCTACAATTTCAGAGAAAAAATATAGACATAGATACAAATTAAAACACTCTCTATTATTGATCAATCAAGTTACAATCCTATAATAAAATAATAAAAAATTAATTAAACCAGATAACCCAATTTGAGATAACAAAAACACGTTGGGTTGTTCGAAGCTGCAATTGACCACAAAAGTCCAACAAAGATTGGAGATCTTTGATATCTAATTGTAATTGTATTTTGATTGGGTTTTGTGGTAAATATATTCATAAGTGGTAAATAAATTTTCAAATCCAACGGAATATATTCATAAGTGGTAAATAAATTTTCAAATTATTTATTATATAATTAAGTAATTATTCACGTATGAGTTCTCAATTATTAAATCAAACTTTAATAATTAAAAATCTATTGCACACATATTGAAAAAAATTATTGTCAACATTTAATTGAATCATTTGTAGTGAAAATTTGACTGAATCTACAATTTCAGAGAAAAAATATAGACATAGATACAAATTAAAACACTCTCTATTATTGATCAATCAAGTTACAATCCTATAATAAAATAATAAAAAATTAATTAAACCAGATAACCCAATTTGAGATAACAAAAACACGTTGGGTTGTTCGAAGCTGCAATTGACCACAAAAGTCCAACAAAGATTGGAGATCTTTGATATCTAATTGTAATTGTATTTTGATTGGGTTTTGGTTTGAAATTTTTTATTTTAAAAATTATAAAAAAATTATTTATAAAGGAAAAGAATTGATTCAAAGTGATTTTTTTTCTTTTGTTAAATCTATTTTAGTACTTCAAACTATATGAGAATTGTCAAATGGCTTATAATTTTTTATATAAGAATTAAGATTTTGATAAATTTTTTAAAAAATATTTAATAGACGTCTAAAATATTCTTATTTAAAAATTTTAGTTAGTGTACGAAATTCAAATTTAACATTAAGAATTAGTATTTGGGGTAGTTAGTCAAAAAATTAATAATTTTTTAAAAATAAAAAATTTAAATAATTAGTTAAAGACAATGGTAAAATTGAAGATAAAGTAATAAATAAAATTTTTGTATAAAAAAGACTTATATTTTAAAATAAACTAAATAGAAAATATAATATATATTTGGAAACAGATGAAATATTGTTTTACGTGTAAAATATAACAAATGGAGCTAAATTTAGCTGAACCGAAGCAACTTTGTTAGGGTTTTCATTTTACTTTACTCCTGTGTTTGAGGTTTGGTTTCAAATAAGGGTGCACAAGTTTCTTTGGATTGAACTGGTTACTAAAATGTTGAAAGCTTTTTTTATTGTCTTTACTACCTTTTGTATTGGGTTTAGGTGTGTTGTATTTTATAGAGAAATTGAAATTCTTACTTTAAAATATTGATTTACATGGTTCTTATGTTAATTTTTCAATGATCGCTCTTTCTTTTTAGTAAACAACAACTTAGTTTTTGTGAAATTTATTACATGTTGATTAAATGTTATTTTGCATTCGATTGACTCTTTTTTTAAAACTATTTATTACTTAATTATAGAATATTGTCTTGTTTTCTTCATCGTATTTGATCCCTTATATATGATTGCCTTATTTGTGCTGTATTTTATATTTAAATCGAAATTCCTACTTAAAAATATTGATACATGTAGTCCCTATGGAAATTTTTATTTTTCTATAGACATCCACTGTTTTTTGGTGAATTTTTTTAGTACATGCAAATTGGAAGTTATAATTTGATGTCTAGTTATGTACGTGGGGAAGGCGGCCACAACTTCAAAATTTGTAACCTGGACCACCACAATTGGAAGTATATTTTAATACATAAATTTCAACAGTTTTCTTTTTTTTTTTGTCATACGTAAGTTCCAATAATTATGAATAAATTTTTCTTAAAATTCGTAATGTTGCATTTTTTTTAACTTACAGGATCAATAACCATTTGTTTAAATTTGAAATTCATTATGATGGAAATTTTGAGTCCATATGATTAACAAATCGATGCCCATCGTCATATGCTGTTTTGATGGGATTGCTGTCTTCATTGGTAATATACCAAATCTTGTGATTCCTGCATTGTGGATCCACTGTTGTTCTTAAACTCTTAAGATGCAATTGTTGTTGTAAAAAATTAAATAAAATTTCACTTGAATTGGATAGCTTACCTTATAATTCAAATCACATAAACAATTTTCTTATTCATCTATTCCTTGCATCGTCAAGCATTGGTTGGACAATAGTTAGACATATTAAAATATAAGTTGATTTTCAGAGCTCATGAATTTGAGAAATTTTGCTTGTTTAGAAGTTGAGCAATTTAAGTTGTAGTAGCTTACAAATAAGAGAAGATAGGCGGTGAGACAAAAGATAAAACGGTTGTTGATAGAAAAGAGAGTGATTAAAAATTGAGAGAAGATTTATTTTTATATTGTTAACGAGGGGCATATATGGAAATGCATCTTTTCAACATCCAAATAGCCTTTAACAGAATAACAGCTATTTGAACTAATCAATTTCGGTGACTCCCATTATATAAGGCGACTTTAACACAACGATTTCTCAAAATATAGCCTTAATTCTTATCGAAAAAAGTATATATATGTGTAACCAATTGACAACTGTCCACAATTTGAGGAACTAAAATGGATTTGACCAAATTTTTTGGAAGTGGAATCCAAATACATAGGTAGGCATCGATAGAGCTTCATAAATAGAAACTCTGATCTTGCTGCAAATGGACTCCTCAAAATCCAGATTAGGAGATTCATGTGGTTGCTGCCATGCCAAGCTGTTGCTAGCACTAGAAGATAAGGCTACAAGTTATTGCTAAGTTATGAGTAGGGGTATTCATTGGTTCGATTTGAAAAAAATTGATTTCATTATTTGAAGAAATTTTATTTTGTTCAAAAATCAAATCAAACCTAATTGGCATTGAAACCAAATTCTCCAAACTAAAATTATTTAGTTTGGAAAAAACCAAAATATTGAAAAAAAAAATAAATGGCCATAGATGAGAAGAATCTAGCTTAGTTTTGGCCCACTAAGTCCAAAAAAAATTCAACATTTTCCTTATTAGTCCAAATACAACAAATGTAATAATGATTCAATTACATAATTAATTCAATAACTTCAATTAAATAATCTCATAAATAACTCCAATTAAACAGAAGTATCATATTGATGTTCAAAGCAAAGCTCAAAAGAAAATACCTTTTTAATCTTCACAAATACAGTTCGACTTCATTGATTCAAAAAGCTATTACACATGGTGCTTGTTAGCCTTTTTCCAAAGCTCTCACCGCAAATAAATAAAGTGATGTAACAAATAAGAAAAGACAACTTAATGATGTCAATACAAGACCAATGGCAGAAAATCGAAGTAAAAGCTAAAGACCAAATGATGGTTAATATGTTTGTCGCAAGGCAAGAAAAGGAATATCACCTAGCTTTTGATTAATAAGTTAGCAGCAAGTGATGGTCCCCAATAACTTTATGCTAACATATATTTTCATCGGGAGGAGAAAGAGAGGCAAGACTAAAAGAGACCTACACTCTCACACCATCCAGGTAATTGCTGACTGGAAGGGGAGGTGTGGACTCTTATGAATTGCTTCTCAATTCTACTCTGAGTCCATGTGGTCTGTCTCTTCCCTTCCCCGTGTAATTATTTATAAAAAAAAAACATATATTTTCATCTCACATCCTTCTCAAGATATATGAAGGAGGACTAAACGTTACATCCCATTTTATTTTTCTCTATTGTAATTAATATTCTATATGGAATCACTGGTTTTCAACATTATGGATTCAACTGAGTTTATATAAATTAATATTTTCTACATATCAACTCTTGAATTGATGTGAATAAAACATTTAAAATCTGAAATAAAATGAACATCAATTGTAAAAAATGAGTTGGAAGCAATGAATAGAAATATCTTGGGAACGAGAGCAAAGTAAAACCCTGCAAACAGCCAAACACTACGCCAGAATCAATAGTAAACTAACAGAAAGACAGAAGGAAAAGTCAGTTGTCATGTAATCCTTCAAGACTCAATTGTTTAAATGACCAAAACGAAAAGTCAAATTCTGAAAATGAAATGACAAAAAAACAGTAAAAATATACTAGTATACCTTGAAGCTTTAGTAAAAATACACTAGTATACCTTGAAGCTTTAATCTTCAAACATTAAGAATTGTTGATCCACAAACATCTTTGTCAATTTATGAAAAATAAATGAAAAAAGCCAAATGATAAATTAAAAAGTAAGTAAATGACAAAATTGAATGGTTAAACAAAAAAAATGAAATTATCAGTATCCATTCTTTAAATAAAACCATATCTTCTTCAACTTTAACTAGATATATTTCATTCTTTAACCAATATCTAACATACATAAGGCATTACACCATCTTAGAAGTCAATAAACTCATAAACGTATCACGAATCTGACCTCACGTACTAAAAGAAAATCTAGAAGCAATAATAGAAATAGAAACAACCAATATATCATGAGCCATTTTAGCAAGAATAGGAAATCTTGGAGCATTTAACTTACACCACTACAAGATATCACACTCTTTGTCTTCCTCTTCACTGTTTTCTCCAAGATACTTGTCCAATTCACTGTTGTTATCAATTTCTCCCTCTTTCTTGTCCATATTATACTCATACATATTGTCTATCCCCGAAGAATACTTTTTCAATGGTGGGAAACATGAATCTTGTGAATGACTTGAAACTGAAGTAGAAAAGATACTTGAAGATGATGGAAAATGAGGTGTATGATAATGAGGTACTTGACAAAAACTCAACTTCCTATACTTCTAAAAAAGAATATGGAGCACTTCCTTTACATGTTACTAATATCAACATTTTCTAGATGCATTCTTTTCGTCACCAACTTAACATAATTAAATTTACACCAAGGATCAAGAGTGACTGCATAAAAACAAAATGATATTTATTATACTTTTCTTTCATTATTTTTGCCGTATGACCCAACTTAACATCATCACTACCTTCCTATGTCCTCAACTATTTTGCCACATCACTAAGTTCATGAAGTACTTGATTAGAAGTTGAAAGATCTAAGAGGAAGGGGTGAATTAGGCCTTTGCCTAAATTTTAAAATCTTTTCCCCTTTCTGAAAACTTTGTCTTAGATGAGTCAAACTTCAAATATTTATGAAACCTTGAAAGTATGTGAATAAAGGTAGAAGTACTTTAAGAATCAAAATTAATGCCAACAACTTATCAATGGGAATTAAATGAGATCAACAAAAAAGGGCAAGCAAAGCAAGAAACACTAAGAACACAATCAATTTATAGTGGTTCCATCTCTTCAAGATCTACATCCACAACTCTGAACCCACACCAAGGATTTTAACCAACTCAACTATAAAAATAGTTAATTCAAATACACAAGAGATTCACCCAACAAGGGTTTTACTCCACAACCTCTTTTCAATACAAGAATCAAGATTCATCCTATCCAAAAAAAAAAAAAATCTTCTTTCAATTTCAACAGTTATATTGTATTAACATTGTTATTATTCTTAGTTATTTATCTATCAATTTTTCTAGTTGATGCATATAGATGATCATTTTAATGGGATGAGAAAGTTGATTTCAAGTTGAATAATTTCATGTCTAATGTTCTTGAGTTTTTTTTATCTTTGCTCGAGGACGATCAAAGTCTTAAGTGGGGGGGTAGTTGATAAGATTATATTTTCATCATTAATTAGAATTAATTTTCCACTTATTTAAGGACTAATTGATATAAATCTTATGACTTTGACTTGTTTTGGTGAATTAAATTTTATGTACTTAGTATGAATTAATTAAGATTATTTTATTTATAAAGTACACTTTAATTCACTAATTTTACTAATTATTGATGCAGGGGCAAAATGGAAATGTCAAGAGAAGAAAATAGGAAAGAAGAATTGGCTAGAAAAGGAAAATAAAAATTCACCATGCCATTCCACAATTGATAAGGATTCAATTTAAAGAAGAAAAAGGAAGATTCTAAATTTGACTTTGATTTAGAATAGGATTTGGAATCCAAATTGGATTTAAATTCCTATTATACCAAAAGTAAGAAGAATTCGGCAACCAAGGAGAAGGCAAAATGAGGGCAGCCAAAGCAAGGAATTTGGGCAGCCCAAGGGAAAAGAAATCGGGCAACCAAGAGGAGATTTTTCGGGCAACAAAAGAAACAAATTTGGGGTAGCAATTGGAGAGGAATTCGGGCAGCCAAAGGGAGATAAATCGGAAAGCAAGGGAGAAGCAAATCAGAGGGCAGCAAAGGGAAGGAGAATTACGACAGAACAAAGAGACGAAAAAGGGAAAATGGGAGTTGATCGAGAGGAAGCAAAACGAACAGAGAAGTTTTTTTGTGTACATTTATTTTTTATGTTAAATAAATTTATGGTTTTGAATATTCGGATCATGAATAGCTAAATCTTTTATGACTAAGACCTTCGATGAAGGCTGAAACTCGTATGAATTTAATTTATTTCAATTAAAGATTGTTTCTTTAATCTCGATTTTGGTTAATTGTTATTATTGTTTTTAATACTTGTAAGTTTCTGGCAAATTCTTCATGCCTTTAAATTTATTCTAGTGGCTGAGAAGTGCTAGTTTAAATTGGATCATGGTAATAACAACACATCGTAAAACTGACTAGAGATAGATTTGGTTTCTTTGTGTGGTTTCTAGCGAGTAGGAAACAAAAGTTAGGGAATTCTATAGAGGCTCACCACACAATGGTTTTACACTCACAACCTCTTTTAGTAATTATACAAACAAGGTTCACCCTTCCACAAGGGTTTTATATCTAAAGACAACCTAAAGACCAATATAATCAAAGGCTCACCCACAAACGGGTTTTACACCAAAACCTTGATTAATCTAGTCTATGGCTCACCCTAACACAAAAGGGTTTTATGTCACAAGATAACCTTGCAATGAGCTAGTAGAAAAACAGAATTAAAATGAAGAATGGAGTTTGGATATTACCAACACTTCTTGGTGGATAATTACAATTGCTAGCACCACTTCACCTTTGCCTTTGGAATCTTGAATGTACACCTTTGAGCACAAGGCAATTTGAGAGCTTTTCAATTTAATTTGATGTAAAACAAGTTAGAGCATGTAAGATTTGTTAAGTTCAAAGTTATTATAAAAAATCTGGAGTTTATGACTTTTATAGAATTTGAAAATCAGTTTAAACAGCCATAAAACGGCTAGTAACGGCTAGTTTCAGAAAATACTGTTCATGTGAACAGTGATACTGTCCATGCACTGTTCATGTGAATAGTGTACTATTCATGCACCGGTCACAAAAATTCGGACGACCGAATTCTTCCAGATGCGTCCGAATTTTCGTCCGAATTTCTCTGGAAAAATAGTTGGCACTGTTCATGTGAACAGTAGGCACTGTTCATGCACTATTCACAAAATTCGGACGATCGAATTTTTCTTCATTCGTCCGAATTTTCTTCCGAATTTCTCTGGAATAATAGTAGGTACTGTTCATGTGAACAGTGTTAATATTCACGTAAATAGTGTTACTGTTCACAGTGCAGAAAAATTTCGGATGACCGAATTTGCATCCGAATTTTTTAAACTTTGTCAAAACACGTTTAAATCAATTCAAACAAGTTGAAAAATATTCTAGCCTCAAAGATAAGTCATTAAAGATCTTTTATGTGCAAAAGCCATTTATGAAAACTTGATAATTTAGGTAAGTTCAAAACCATTGAAACCATTTAAATCAAGTTTTGTGCTCTCAATTGCAACTCATAGATTCCAAGACTTAAGAGTGTAGGGTTTACAATATTTACCTATTAACCACATGTCACCTACACTTCATGTCTTCAAAGCCTTCATTAATCTTGAACAAACTCTTCAATCTTTAATCACTTTGACATATTTGAGTTGTTCATGCATTGTTAGCTCCAAGGCAATGAGACTTCATACTTCTTAATCCAACAATCCTATCACACAAATGACATGCATATTAGTCCTCATCAATATTTGTCATTAATCAAAACTACATAATTTGCCCTTAGGGCTAACAATCTCCCTCTTTTTGATGATGACAAACTTTGATGCAAAATGTGATGGATTTAAACAATGTAGTACAAAGAAGTATTAATGTCAATGATAGAAAACAGCCAATTTAGCACATTGACATACAAAAGGCTCAATATGAGCCTATGACCCAAACAACCTCCATTTGTCTCCTTCCTTCCAACAACTAGGATAGAAGATATAGCATTGAATCATTACGACAACTTCTAAGAGTGGTATTAAAGGTCAGAAAAGATTAATATTGCTCCCCCTTAGATTGTGCTCATTTTTCAACAAGTTTGGACTTGAGATTCTATGCATCCGAATTTTGACATATCAAGTCCGAATTGTAAAATAAGTGAAATGAAAGCTTCAATTTTTGAAAATAAGCTTTCCTAAGGTTGTTCAAACATAGTGGAAGAGATTAAAACAAGTTTGAATCAATTTGAACAACAATAGAGCACATTTTGGCAACAAAAGATGCATGCATCCGAATTTCAGAACATGCATCCGAATTCTTAAATCTTAAGTCTAAACTGCAATAAATTCAATATAATGAATGTTTAAAGTGAAATAAAGTGTTCGTAAGGTTGTTCAAACATAATGGAAGAGATTAAAACATATTTGAATCAACTTGAACAACAAAAGAGCACATTTTGGCAACAAAATATGGATGCATCCGAATTTTTGAAACATGCATCCGAATTTTGAATCATGCATCCGAATTTTAAGATTTCAAATCCAAAATGTAAAATATGTGAGATAACAACTTGAATTTTTGAAAATAAGCTTTTCTACGATTGTTCAAATATGATAGGAAGGATTAAAACAATTTTCAAACAATTTGAATAACAAAAAAGACATTTTTGACAAGAAGATCTTGATGCGTCCGAATTTTTGGTCTGCATCCGAATTTCAAGTCCAAATTTTTGGAAACAAGTTGAAAAGGTGATTTTGCATTTTCAAATGAACTATAGAAGTACTCAAATATGTATAGCTACAATAGCACTTAGTTTAGCTTTGCAAAACCACAAAACTCATGTATTTAATTGTTTTCATGATGTAATGTAAAGTCATAGGTCAAGTCAAGAACCATGATAAAAACTTCACAATCCCAACTTAACCATTTTCAAAATCTCAGAAAACAATCATTTTAAATTTCAAATGCAACCAATTAGTTTCACAGTACACATTCATAGCACATTCACATTACACATCACAATTACATCAAGCAATTGCAGTACAGCAAACACATAGCATATACAACAAACACATAGCATATTTTGTTCTTTCTCCCCCTTGACATATGCATGGATTTTCAGAAAATTCACACATTTTCTATTCATGCATGAGGAATTCCACTGCTATTTCATATTTTCACACATTTTGTCATCACATTTCTTCTCCCCCTTTTGTCATCACTCAAAGATAGGGTTAATGAAAATGAGACAACATGTATCACATATAAGCAGTATATTGATCAACTCTCATTTGGCAATTTAGTAATGTATTGACCAACTCTTATAAACAGTATAGTTCTAGTCAAATAATTATCATCCTAACATCAATAATCATTATGTAGCATCTCAACAATAATAAATTGACTTCCTCTCCCTTTTTATCAGCAATTTAAACTTGGGGTGAGAGTACTTGGACAACAAAAGTGGAACAAAAGAAGCTCTTATCACAGAGATTTCACATATTGAGCTTCAAATCATTATAATGACTAGAAATGCACAAGTAAATTTCAATATTAAAGCATAACATGTGCATCAAGGAATAAACTAAAATAAGCATCAAAATAGAGTTTAGGGATAGAAAGGCTTAGTCTTGGATGCGTTTCATGGTCTTCACTTCCAAATTTGTTTGTTATGATGGCCATGTCTCCCTTGAGCTCTATATGATGGGGTCCTTCATTTGTTGACTCCTTACTCGTGTAGTTCTGCTTTGGAAAGCTACCAATTTGAGAGGGTCTTTGGATCTTCTTTCTTTGAACCACATTTTCCTCCCTTGGCTGAAGGATATTGGTGATGGATTTGTGCTTTGACTTTGTTAAACTTCCTTCACCTCCTTCTTCTTGCTTGTTCTCTTGGGCTTTATAGGGACTTGCACCATTTAAAACTACTAGAGAAATTTTTCTCAAGTCTTCTTCCATATTCTTGACTCTAGCTTCTAAACCATCAAATTTGCCAAGAATTATCAGAGCAAAAAGACTTGAAGAATTTGTCCATCTTCTTCATTTCCTCTATATGGTTGTCCAATATTTCTTGAAACACCTTGGCAACTATGGTATCACCTCTAGTGAGATTTTCATCTTCAACTTTTTTTCCTTCAATAGAGAGTACCTCTTCAAATAGACTTCTTTTTGTGGGGTTGCTCCCCCTCACTGGATGACCCATGCCTCATTTTAGGTTTCCTTTCTCCAGTAAGGATTTCCTTTTTATCCTCTTCTTCTTCATTTTCTTCTTCCTTCTTTTCTTCATCATCGCTAGCATCTCTTCTATCACCCTTACAGGATTTTCTCTTCTAGCCATTCATACATTATCATCATCAAGTATCCAAGGAATTTTGTTTAGTGAGTTGTTGGTGTAGACTTCTTCACTCTTTATTGGTAAACCACTAGAAAGCAATTTTCACTTGGAAATACTTGAAAATTCCTGTCAATGACTTTCCATACGACAATGGCTTATGCTCGGTTCTTCTAGCTGCCATTATATTCTTTAGCACTATATATATATATCCAAAATTCAATTTTCTTTTCTTATGCATGGCTAGCATAATTACAACATACATATTATCAACAGAATATTTGTGTTTAAAGTATGCTATAATCAAGGTAGTAAGCATATGATGCAAAATCCTTTCACTAGCATAAAATTTTTTTTTTTTATCTCTCTCTCTTTCTCCTTTCTAGGCTTGAGGCTTCTACCATTTGTACAGGCATTTTCAATCCTTACAAGTGAGTATAACTTACTTATAAAAAATGTTCCCCGGAAGAATAATGTCTAAACCCAACATCCTCAACATCACAAATTCTATTGAGCAATGCATTATCAATCTCAAAAATCAACTTCTGATATTCTTGAAGAACACCACTGAATAGCTTTATTACCAACTTTCTCAACTCTTTCTTCCTTAATATTTGCATAAACTTCATAAACTAAAGAAGGTAATAGCATTCATCAAACATAGGCAAACTAGTCCAGCTCACATCATTTAAAAATGATTGTATATTACCCATTTCAAATAGTTTGATGACATCCACCTTGTGTCTTGGATTTATCTTATGGTTCCTTTGTGCCCAATCATAAAGTTCAGTAGTAGCCTCCACTGTGACAAATCTATCCAGCCATGACATGCTTTGCAAAACATGAACCTTCCTTGGTTCATTAATCACTGATCCTCCTTCTCTTTCTTTGGCTTTTCTCTTTCCTTTTCCCATGCTAGGCATCTTTGTCCTCACCTGAAGCTACAACACTTGAATACACTTATTAGTTATTGGAATTTGAATTCTCTAAGCTACTTCCAAGATTGGTCAAACCTTTCTTCGGCTAATGGCATAGTAAGAATATCATTAATTTGTTCATTAGTGCAATCATGCTTTAAACAAATATTACCCTTAGTAGAATGATCTCTAATGAGATGAAGTATGATCTCAATATGCTTTGTCCTAGTTTGTTGAATAGTATGATGATCAAATTTATTGCATTAGTGTTATCACATAACATAGCCACACATTTGAAATATAGACCATAATCACTTAGAGTATCAATAAGGTAATAGAGAATGTGTTTAACAACAATCAAATGAGACTCTTTAGGACAAGGTGAAATCTAGCACACAAGCACATGACAAACATAATATTGACTCTACTTGCTGTCAAATAGAGTTGACTACTCTGATGAAACCATTTTATTCTTGTCAAGCAGAGTTGATAAACTTATGGAAGTCCTTATACCTTAACATGATTCATGAAAGTGCCATCCTTGGTTTGCATGATTTGTAGGCCAAGAAAGAAATTGAGTTTTCCTATCATGCTCATTTCAAATTTACTTTGCATCAACTTGGAAAACACATCACAAAGTGAAGTATTAGAAGCACCAAAAATTATATCATGTATTTGGACAAGTTATAGATCATTGTTACATGAGGATTTTATAAAAAGGGTAGTTTCAGTTTTCCTCTTGAAACTCCTTTTGAAAGAAGGAAAACACTCAATTTTTCACACTAAATTGTAGGAGCTAGTTTTAAATCATATAAGACTTTGGATAGTTTGAAAATATGGTTAGAAAACTTTTCATGAGCAAAACTGGGTGATTGTTCCACATAAACTACTTCCTCAATAAAACCATTTAGAAAAGCACTTTTGACATTCATTTGAAATAACATAAAGCAAGTACAAGTCAAAAGCATTCTTATGGACTCAAGTTTTCATTCGGAACAAAGGTTTCATCATAATCAATTCCTTCTTCTTGATTGAATCCTTAGGCAACAAGTCTAACTTTGTTTCTAACAACTTCTTCGAATTCAATAAGTTTAATTCTAAAAACCATTTAGTTCCAATAATGGAATGATCATGAGATTTAGGAATATCCAAAATTTTGTATCTTTCAAATTTATTTAAATCCTCTTGCATACAAATAATCCAAAAATCATCACACAATGCATCATCAATACTTTAGGCTCATATCCAATAAAAGAATAAAGTTATTGATAAAGTACCGCCTTATTTTTACTCCTTGGGAGATATCACCAATGATTTGCTCCTTAGGGTGGCCTCTTGGATATCTTAAGTTCTTTGAGAGCTTTTGGTCACCACTATGTTGATCATTTTGTTCAATCATTTCTTGCTCATTGGTATGATCCTCCAAAGTTGGTGCTTGAAGATGGATTTGATAGTCATTCATAGATGTACCTATATCATCTTCATCTTTTCTTTCCAAGTAAATGTAAGATTCATCAAAGCTAACATGAATGATTTCCTCATCATGTAAGGTTCTTTTTGTTATAAAATTCTATAAGCCTTTTTGTTAGAAGAATAGATAAGAGATATACCAATATCAAGATTTCTATCAAATTTTAAGTAAGTTAACACAAGAATTTAAGATAAGACATTCATAACCAAACATTTTAAAATATGCAATTTGAGGCATTCTATAAAAGAGAATTCAAAAGATGTTTTTCTTCAAAATGATCTTAAAAGAATTCTATTTATCATAACATGTGATGTTTACTGACTTTGGACTAAAAATATTTTTTGAGGAAGAATTTTCACAAAGCATGGACCTAGCCAATTTTTACAAAGTTTAAATTTTCTTTTCAAATAACACCATTTTGTTGTGGGGTTTTTGCAGTTGAAACAATTATATGAAATTCAATTTTCAAAGCAAATTTTGTAAAGACTTAGTTGTAAAATTCTCCCATTGTCACTTCTAATGGAAATCAATTTGCACTCAAGGGAGGTTTGAACCTTTTTTGAATAGTTTTACAATCATATGAAACACTTTATCTTCTTTTGAGCAAAGAATAATGCTAAAGTGAATATTTAGAGATCCTCAACCACTACTAAGGCATACTTCAAGTCATTAATACTAGAGTACCTCATAAGTCCAAATCAATCCATATGAACATGTTCAAGATGATTGAGGTCTAAATGCATTTTCATGTGTTTGAAAGATTCTTTTGTTTGTTTTCCATATTGACAAGTATCTCAAAGATAATTTTCTCAAAACATATTTTTAGTAATCCTCCAACTAAATCTTAAGAGGAAAGTTTGCTCAACAAATCTATGCTCACGTGACCTAATCTTTTATGCCAAGAAAATCCATCATTATCATAAGCCACAAGACATTCAAGCTTATCAAGATAAAACACATATTGCAACATTTTTACGAGTAATTAATCAAAATCACAAAATGTCATATTGTCACATAAGTTCAGGGCGACCGAACTTGTGGTCTACATCCAAACTTCAAGTCTGAACATTTTGTGAAGTTTCATAAAGATGTTTTTGGCCAAGAAAATGCATAGATATTCAATCATAGTTATTTTAATCATTTTATCATGACCAAGTTTACTATGCCATAAATAACCGTCATTATCATGAGTGGAAAATCATCTAACTTTATAAGCAACAAGTTCATCAAGGCAAGGCATTAATACAATTTGCAACAAAAATAGTTCTACTATTGACACCATCAAGTATAGTGCAAGTATTACATTCACATTCAACTTTTCACACTATCACATAATTGACTAATGTTAAGCAAATTATATTTCAAATTATCACTAAGCAACATTTGTTTAAAAAGAAGAGAGGAACCTTTATCAACATTGGTTACTTCATCGGTTGCTTTGACCTTGATTATGCATGAGGTGTTTTCTGTTATTCTTTAAGCCAACATCAACAATATGCCATTTAGTGGTGCTTGAGTTTGAATTGGAGAGTACCTGCAATAAAGAAGAGGAAGTTTCCTTTGGTACCCATACTTTCTTGGGTCCGTGAGGGTTAGTAATATTTCCCTTAACTCTCCAAATGGTTTTTACACCATTCTCTACTTTTCTTTTAACATAACATTTGGTGACTTTATGTCCATGTTTTCCACAATAAGTACAACAAGTATGATGCATGGAAGTAGAAGTAGCTCTAACAAAGAATTTGTTATATTTAAGCACATTGTTTACATAATTGTAACCAAGACCATTTTTGACAAGGAGAGATCTTTGAGCTCCAAGAATTTTATCAAGATTGTCCCTTCCTTTTGTAAATTTTTCTATACATGATGTAAGTTCATCAACCTTCTTTTCAAAGTCTCATGATCAACAAGCATTCTTTCAAGAGACAAAATCTTTTCACAAAGAATCTTATTTTCAAGGGACATATTTGGTAAAGAGACATTTAAAACTTCTTTTTCAATATTCAAGCATTCAATAGAATCAAGAAGCTTTTTATTTTCACAAAATAATTTTGAATTCTCATTCAATAAATCATTAATTTTGGTTTTCATTTCTTATTCCTTTTGAAGCCTTCTTTAATTCTCCATACATCTCAACAAGTAATTCACTAGGATCATCAATATCATCAACATCATCATCACAATAAGTAGAGGTAGAAGGAGTGGATTGTACCTCATCATTTATTGACATAAAACACATATTGGCTCTTTCCTCATGTGTTGCTTGAAGAAGTCTCCACATGTCGTGAGCGGTGTCACATTCACTCACTCTATTGTATTCATTCACGTCCAATGCACAACTCAAGATATTCATTGCTTGGTAGTTTAAGGTTATCTTTCTTGAGTCGTTCTCATAAATTTCCTCCATAGACTTTTGTTCCCTTGTAATTCCATCAGCTTTTATTCTCATAGGAACATAGGGACCTTTCTCAATGATACTCCACAAATCAAAGTTAATAGAACAAATAAAAATTCTAATTCTAGATTTCCAAAATGTAAAATTAGAAACATCAAACAAAGGAGGTCTATTGGTAGAGGAACCTTCCATATAAGGCAAATTTGATAAACTAGCCATAGAATCTTTACTTCTAGGTTGTTAGACCTTAAAAAGAAGACCTTGCTCTGATACCAATTGAAAGACCTTATCGAAATCTTTTCCCCTTTTTGCAAATCCTTTGTTTTAATAAAAGCTCTTCTTTAAATTCACAAACTTCAAGTTATATGTGATTTGATGATTAATACAAGATTATCAAACTATAAGACCATAACCAATCAATCAACAACTAAGCATAAATAATAATCACAAGTATGTAAACAAGTAAAGCAATAAGAAAATGAACACACGATTTATAGTGGTTCGATCTCTCCAAGATCTACATCCACTACCTTGAGTCCACACTCAAGGATTTCAACCAATCCACTATATGCTCAAATTCAACAATTACATAAGAGGCTCACCACACAATGGTTTTACACTCACAACCTCTTTTAGTAATTATACAAACAAGGTTCACCCTTCCACAAGGGTTTTATATCTAAAGACAACCTAAAGACCAATATAATCAAAGGCTCACCCACAAACGGGTTTTACACCAAAACCTTGATTAATATAGTCTATGGCTCACCCTAACACAAAAGGGTTTTATGTCACAAGATAACCTTGCAATGAGCTAGTAGAAAAACAGAATTAAAATGAAGAATGGAGTTTGGATATTACCAACACTTCTTGGTGGATAATTACAATTGCTAGCACCACTTCACCTTTGCCTTTGGAATCTTGAATGTACACCTTTGAGCACAAGGCAATTTGAGAGCTTTTCAATTTAATTTGATGTAAAACAAGTTAGAGCATGTAAGATTTGTTAAGTTCAAAGTTATTATAAAAAATCTGGAGTTTATGGCTTTTATAGAATTTGAAAATCAGTTTAAACAGCCATAAAACGGCTAGTAACGGCTAGTTTCAGAAAATACTGTTCATGTGAACAGTGATACTGTCCATACACTGTTCATGTGAATAGTGTACTATTCATGCACCGGTCACAAAAATTCGGACGACCGAATTCTTCCAGCTGCGTCCGAATTTTCGTCCGAATTTCTCTGGAAAAATAGTTGGCACTGTTCATGTGAACAGTAGGCACTGTTCATGCACTATTCACAAAATTCGGACGACCGAATTTTTCTTCATGCGTCCGAATTTTCTTCCGAATTTCTCTGGAATAATAGTAGGTACTGTTCATGTGAACAGTGTTAATATTCACGTAAATAGTGTTACTGTTCACAGTGCAGAAAAATTTCGGATGACCGAATTTGCATCCGAATTTTTTAAACTTTGTCAAAACACGTTTAAATCAATTCAAACAAGTTGAAAAATATTCTAGCCTCAAAGATAAGTCATTAAAGATCTTTTATGTGCAAAAGCCATTTATGAAAACTTGATAATTTAGGTAAGTTCAAAACCATTGAAACCATTTAAATCAAGTTTTGTGCTCTCAATTGCAACTCATAGATTCCAAGACTTAAGAGTGTAGGGTTTACAATATTTACCTATTAACCACATGTCACCTACACTTCATGTCTTCAAAGCCTTCATTAATCTTGAACAAACTCTTCAATCTTTAATCACTTTGACATATTTGAGTTGTTCATGCATTGCTAGCTCCAAGGCAATGAGACTTCATACTTCTTAATCCAACAATCCTATCACACAAATGACATGCATATTAGTCCTCATCAATATTTGTCATTAATCAAAACTACATAATTTGCCCTTAGGGCTAACATGTACCCTACACTACAAGTCTTCAATGCTTTTTAATCTTCTTTGAACAACCGTCTTCAAACTTCAATCACTTAGACTCATTGAAGTTGTTTTTGCACTTTGGCTTGAAAGCAATAACACTTTGTACTTCTTCAATTCACAAATCCTATCGTACAACATACAAGCATATTAGTCCTTATCAGTATTTGTCATTAATCAAAAGTAATCATAACTACATGATTTACCCTTAGGGCTAACATTTTTCTTCTTCCGAAAAGATTTTCAAGAGGAAAACTTGACACAACACTTTTCATAAAAACCACTTGCAACAATGATCTTTTACTTGTGCAAATTTATGTAGACAATATCATATTTGGTGCTGCTAATGTTTCTCTTTCTGAGGAGTTTTGCCAAATTAATGCAAAGTGAGTTTGAAATATTTTCTGAAGCTTTATTTCACTTTAAACAACCTTAGGAAAGCTTTATTTCACTTTAAACATTCATTATGTTGGATTTATTGCAGTTTGGACGAATAGTCCTCAGTTTAAATATTTTCTGAAAAATGAGCAAAATCTAAGGGGGAGCATTGTTAACTTTTACAACCTTTAAAACCTCTCTTAGAATCTTTTCTTAATGCTTAAATGGTATATATCCTATCCATGATTGTTGGAAGGAATGAGGTAAATGGAGGTTGGTTGGGCTATGGGATCATATTGAGCCTTTTGAATGTCAATATGATAAATTGGTTATTATCTATCATTGGCCTCAATACTTCTTTTTCTACATTGTTTAAATCCATGACATTTTGCATCAAAGTTTGTCATCATCAAAAAAGGGGAGATTGTTAGCCCTAAGGGAAAATCATGAGGTTTTGATTAAGTTTTGATTAATGACAAACATTGATGAGGACAAATATTTATGTCATTTGTGTGATAGGATTGTTGGATTAAGAAGTTTGAAGTCACATTGCCTTGAAGCCAAAATGCAAGAACAACTCCACTATGTCAAAGTAATTGAAGATTGAAGAGTTTGTTCAAGATGATTGAAGGCTTTGAAGACATGAAGTGTAGGTTACATGTGGTTAATAGGTATATCTTTTGTAAACCCTACACTTGTGTCTCTTGAAATTTGTTGAATGCATAAGAGAGCACAAAACTTGTTTTGAATCTTAAATGGCTTTGAATGAACTTTTGAATAACAAGTATTCTTTTCAAGTCTTAAATGATCTTGAGTAAACTTTGTATGATCAAAGTGCTTTGGTAATGGTTTTTGAGTTTAAAAGTGTTTAAATGACTTACCTCATTATACAACACGTGTTCAAACTTGAAATACCTAAGAGGGGGGGGGGGTGAATTAGGTATTTGGATAATTTTTACAAATTCAAACCTTTTATATGTATAGATCAATAACATATGATATGGACAAGAGAGAAAAAATTTATGGCAAAGCAATATAAGAAATGTAGACCAATGAACACAAGCAATTTATATTGGTTCGATCCTCAAGATCTACCTCCACTACCTTAAGCCTACACTTAAGGATTTCAATAACTCTACTATGTGCTCAAGTTCACAGATTACAAGAGAGGCTCACCACACTATGGTTTTATACTTACAACTTCTTCTAGTTGAAACTTACAAAAGATTGCACGTTTATAGCTTTTATAGAATTTGAAAATCAGTTGAAACAGCTATAAAACTGCTAGTTAACGGCTATTTTTAGGAAATTCGGACGACCGAATTCTGCGTTCAAATTTTTCGGACGACCGAATTCTTCCTTCTTCGTCCAAATCTTCGTCAGAATTTCTCTGGAAGAACAGTGACCATGTTGAAGGCCAAAATTTTGACGACCAAATTTTTCTTCATGCGTCCGAATCTTCTTCCGAATTTCTCTGGAAGAACAGTAGCAAGCTTTTGCTACCAAATTCGGACGACCGAATTTCTTGGAATCATGTTCAAACTTTGTAAAATCATTTGAGATTTAACTTATAAGGATTTGAAATACATTTGGTATATATAGAAAACTTATTTAGACAAATATCAGTTTGAAAACCAAAATCAAAATCCTTTGATCATATAAAGTTTACTTAAAAACTTTTAGGACACAAAACCACATTTTCTAAGAATTTATTCAAAACCTTTTAAAATTAAGAAACCAATTTTATACTCTCATATGCATTCAATAAACTCCAAGACATACAAGTGTAGAGTTTACATAGATATTACCTATCATCATACCTACTCTGTACTTCAAGTCTTCAATGCCTTGAGTTCATCTTTGAATAAGCCTCTAAAGATTCATAGCTTATTGAGGTTGATCTTGCTCTTTGGCTTGAAGGCAATGAGACTTCAAACTTCTTTCTTCACAAATCCTATCACACAATATAAACATATTAGTTCTCATCAATATTTGTCATTAATCAAAATTACATGATTTGCCCTGAGGGCTAACAATCTCCCCCTTTTTTGATGATGACAAACTTTGATGCAAGATGTGATGGATTTATTCATGTCAATGATAGAAAACAACCCATATAGCACATTGACATACAAAAGGCTCAATATGAGCCTATGACCCAACCAACCTCCATTTACCTCCTTCCTTCCAACATTTGGTATAGAAGATATAGCATTTAAGCATTTAGAAAACTTCTAAGAGAGGTTTTAATGTTGTTAAAAGCTTATCAATGCTCCCCCTTAGATTGTGCTCATTTTTCAACAAGTTTGGTGTAGAGATACTATGCATCCGAATTTTGACATATCAAGTCCAAACTTTAAAATAAGTAAAATGAAAGCTGCAAATTTTGTAAATAAGCTTTCCTAAGGTTGTTCAAACATATTAGAAGAGATTAAAACATATTTGAATCAATTTGAACAACAAAGGAGCACATTTTGACAACACAATATGGATGCATCAGAATTTTAGAACATGCATCCAAATTTTTAAACTCATGTGTCCGAATTTTTAAACTCATGCATCCGAATTTTGACATTCCAAGTCCAAATTGCAATAAATTCAATATAATGAAAGTTTAATGTGAAATAAATCTTTCCTTAGGTTGTTCAAACACAATGGAAAAGATTAAGACAGATTTGAATCAATTTGAACAACAAAAGAATACATTTTGACCATAGATATGGATGCATCCAATTCTTTAAACCTTGCATCCGAATTTTAATGCATAAAAAATTCATATTGCAGCATCATTAAAGACTAAGTTTAAAAAATTCATATTGCAGCATCATTAAAGACTAAGTTCACATATTGCAGCATATTTTTCTCCCCCTTTTGTCATCATTAAAAAAAATAAAGGGATCAATGAAAATGAGACTTTCAAGTTAGCATATAAAAGAAGCTCTCATCACTGGGATTTCATCATTGAGCTTCACTATTACATAAAATGCAGCAAAATATTTAACAAGTTCAGAGTAGAAAATGCAGCAAGATGCTTAATAAGCAAATGAAAAAAATACAGTAAAGAGATTAGAAAAGAAGGCTTAGTCTTGTGATGTTGAGGTTGATGGGGAGGCTCGGCTCATTCCTTTCTTGATGGCCGAGTGCTTAACTCTTCCTTGACTGAAAGAGATTGTTGCTGGAGATACAATTGCAGCTTGAGCTACTTGACTTCCTGCCACTGGTGGATCTTCATGAGCATGTTCTTGCTCTTCGTCTTCTGCTACAGTCTCTTCATTTCCACCCTGATCATCATCTTCATCACTGCTGTCCTTATTGTCTCCTCTCTTTGCTTCTCTATCTCTTTCTTCCTCATTTCCATCTTGAGGCTTAGAGGGTCCTTCACCACTTTGAGTGTTTCTCATAAGGATTTCTTCAATGTGCTTTACTCTATTCTCCAGTCCATCTAATTTTCCAGGAACCATTGGAGCAAATGACTCAAAGAACTTATACATTTTCTCCATTTCCTTGACATGATTGTTCAAGGCTTCTTGGAATGCTTTGGCTATAATGGTGTCACCTCTAGTTACTCCTTTACCACTTGACCCAATTCCAGTTTCTTCTTCAAACAGTCTCTTTTTTGTTGGAGGTTGCTCCCCCTCACTTGAGGTGTCATGCTTCCTTTTAGTTTTCATTTCCCTAGCAAGGGTTTCCTCTTCATCCTCTTCTTCTTCATCCTCTTCACTTTCTATTATTCTCTCTCTTTCTATTCTTTTCAGAGGGGTTTCTCTTTTTGTCCTCCATACATTATCCTCATCATGAACTAATTGCATTCTCCTAAGTGTTTCATTAGTGTAAATTTAACCACTCTTAAAGGTTTGCCCTCTTCCTGGAAGTTTGATCTTAAAATGCTTAAAGATTCTAGTTAATAACCTTCTGAATGGGAATGCCTTGGTTACTGTTTTTCTTGCAGTAATCATGTGTTTCAAGGCTATATACCCAAAGTTCATTCTTCTATGCTCATGTAGGGCTAGCATTATTACCATATGCATATTTCCAACTGATGACTTGTATCCAAAATTAGGAACAATCATTGTAGTTATCATGTGATGCATCACTCTACCTCTAGCATCCAAGTTCTTGATTTCCCTTTCCTTTATAGCTCTAAACTCTCTTCCATTGGTAAATGCTTCTTCAAATCTAACATATGTGAAGAGTTCACGATCATAGCAATGCATGGATGGTGAATAATATCTAGCTCCATCGTCACCCACTCCACAAATTCTATTTATCAATCCTTCATTGAATTCAATGTCTATTTGTGATACTCTAGATGAATACCATTGTATCACATTATCTCCTATCATCTCAATTCTCTCCTCTGTCAAGTTTGCATAGAATTCATAAATCAAAGTAGGATAGTATTCTTCATCAATGAATAGCAAACTACTCCAACCAATATCATTGAAATAAGATAGGACAATATCCATGCTTGACAGTTTATCAATATCCACCTTATATCCAGGAATGATTTTTCTACTACTCTTATTCCATTCATCAAATTCATGAGTAGATTTAATTGAGACAAACCTGTCAACCCCAGATAGTGTTTGAGAAATACGAATTCTTCTTGGCTAATTGAGGATTGAGTCTCCATCTCCTTCCTTAGCCTTTCCTTTTCCTTTCTCAACATTTGGCTTCTTTGTTCTCACCATGATGTTTTCTGTATGAAATTAGGGCTAGAAGTTTAAAAATGAAAGAAAATCGGGATGAGAATGTGTGATTTTGAAGGGATTTTGATTCGGATGTGAATGAGTATGAGAGGTTTTAAAAAGGATGTGAAATTCGGAAGTTGAAGTGTTGAGAAGATTGTTTAATCTTCATTTAAAGGGCCACGTCCGTAAAATTCGGACGACCGATTTTTCAGGTCTGCGTCCGAATTTTAGATCGAAAGTTTCTGTTTCTTCAGTTCAGAAAAATAGGTCGACCGAATTTTCTGACCTGCGTCCAAATTCTTGATCAAAAGTCTCTGTTTCGTCACTCAGAAAATTCGGTCGACCTAATTCTCTGTAGTGCATCCGAATTTTGAATCGAAAATTTCCTGTATTCATCAAAACTTCAATACACACATTAGTCATTGAATCTTGAAATTCCTAAGAGTCTTCTTAGGTAATTGAACCTTTTCTCAGCCATAGGCTTTGTAAATATGTCAGCAATTTGATCATTTGTATTTATATATTCTAAGCATATATCTTTCTTAATCACATGATCATGAATGAAATGAGGTTTTATCTCTATATGCTTAGTCCTAGAATGTTGAATGGGATTTATGCTCAAGTTAATGGAACTAGTATTATCACATAGTATGGGCACACAATTGAATTTAAGACCATAATCAAGTAAGGTATGATGCATCCATAGCAATTGTGCACAACAACTACCTGCAGCTATGTATTCAGCTTCTGCAGTGGATAAAGACACACAAGCTTGCTTTTTACTAAACCAAGATACAAGACAACTACCAAGAAATTGACAATGACCACTTGTGCTTTTACGTTTAACTTTACAACCAACATAGTCAGCATCAGAATATCCAATAAGTTCAAAAGATGAAGTTTTTGAAAACCAAAGGCCATAGTCATGTGCATCAATTAAATAACGAAAAATTCGTTTGACAGAAATTAGATGAGATTCTTTAGGACATGATTGGAATCTAGCACACAAGCATAGAACAAACATAATATCTGGTCGCTGTGAGATAGAGTAAACTTCCGATCATACCTCTATATAATTTCTCATCAATACTTTTACCTTTCTCATCTTTGTCAAGTTTAGTTGATGGACTCATTGGAGTACCCATTCCTTTTACTTGATCCATTCCAAATCTTTTCAATAGCTCCTTCGTATACTTTGCTTGATTGATGAAGACTCCATCCTTGGTTTGCTTAATTTGCAGCCCAAGGAAGAAACTTAGTTCTCCCATCATACTCATCTCAAATTCATTTTGCATGGTTTTAGCAAACTCTTCACAAAGGGAAGTATTAGTAGCACCAAAAATGATATCATTAACATAGATTTGCACAAGTAAAATATCATTTTTAGAAGACGTTTTTGTAAAAAGAGTTGTATCTACTTTTCCTTTTGTAAAATCTTTTGAAAGAAGAAAACCACTTAATCTTTCATACCAAGATCTTGGAGCTTGTTTCAGTCCATATAGAGCTTTAGTTAATTTGAAAACATGATTTGGAAATTTTTCATGAATAAAGCCAGGAGGTTGCTCTACATAAACCTCTTCTTCAATAAAACCATTTAGAAAAGCAATTTTGACATCTATTTGAAATAGTTTAAAACCTTTAAAACAAGCAAATGCCAAGAGTATTCTAATAGACTCTAATCTGGCCACTGGAGCAAAAGTTTCATCATAATCAATGCCTTCTTCTTGATTGAAGCCTTGAGCAACAGGTCTAGCTTTATTTCTAACAACTTCTCCTAGTTCATTTAACTTATTTCTAAATATCCATTTTGTACCAATAACAGAATGATCATGAGGTCTAGGAACAAGAGTCCAAACTTTATTTCTCTCAAACTGATTTAACTCTTCTTCCATAGCAATAATCCAGAAATTATCACACAATGCATCATCAATATTTTTAGGTTCAATATGAGATAAAAGGGCAAAGTTATCAATAAAGTACCGTCTTGTTTTGACTCCTTGAGATACATCACCAATGATTTGCTCCTTAGGATGACTTCTTGCATATGTGAGATCCTTTGGAAGTTATTGATTATTGCTTGATTGACCATCATGTTCTTGCTCCATTATTTCTTCTTCTTTAGCATGATCTTCCAATGTGGGTACTAGGTGTTGAGTTTGATTTTCAACCATTGAAGAACCTGCATCATCTTCATTTCTTCTTTGGAGATAAATATTAGATTCATCAAAAGTTACATGAATAGTTTCTTCAACACATAATGTCCTTTTGTTATAGACTCTATATGCCTTTTTGTTTGATGAATAGCCTAGAAATATGCCTTCATCAGATTTTCTATCAAACTTACCAAGATTGTCACTAGTGTTTAAAATAAAGCACTTACAACCAAACACTTTAAAATAGACAATTGATGGAGTTTTATCAAATAGAAGTTCAAAGGTGTTTTTCTTATAAAAGGTCTTAGTAAAACTCTATTCATTACATAGCATGCTGTATTTACAGCTTCAGCCCAAAAGTATTTAGGTAAAGAATTTTCACAAAGCATTGATCTAGCCATTTCTTGTAATGTTCTGTTTTTCCTTTCAACAACACCATTTTGTTGAGGTGTTTTGGCAGCTGAAAAATTATGAGTGATACCATACTCATCACAGATTTTTGTAAAATATTGGTTGCAAAACTCTCTTCCATTATCACTTCTAATAGAGATTAGGTTGCAATTAAGAGAAATTTAACCTTCTTGAAAAGTTTTGAAAATTCATAAAATGTTTCATCTTTTTGTGATAAAAAGATTACCCATGTAAATCTTGAAAAATCATCAACAATCACATAAGCATATCTTTTACCACCAAGACTAGTAGTCCTCATAGGTCCAAATAAGTCCATGTGAACTAGTTCTAGAGGCTTTGAGGTAGAAACCATTTTCTTTGGTTTGAAAGATGTTTTCTATTGTTTTCCATATTGACAAGCATCACAAATACGGGTTTTATCAAAATGCATTTTTGGTAATCCTCTAACTAGTTCTTGAGTAGAAAGTTTGTTCAATAAATCCATGCTCACATGTCCTAATCTTCTATGCCATAAAAATCCATCATTGTCATGAATGGCAAGACATTTAATATCATTAGTGATAATCTCATCAAGATATAGCACATATACATTACTAACTCTTTTAGCAACAAAAATAGTTTTATTACTTGCACTATCAAGAATAGTACAAGTATCACATTTAAACTCTACTTTGCAACCATTGTCAATAATTGACTAATGCTAAGTAAATTATACTTTAAACCATCAATAAGTAGAACTTCCTTGATAAGTGGGAAGGAACCTTTACCAATGTTACCTATTCCAAGTATTTTCCCTTTCTTCTTATCTCCAAAAGTGACAAAACCTTCACTTGTAGCTTGAAGCTCACTAACAAGTGATGCATTTCCAGTCACGTGCCTTGAGCAGCCACTGTCAAGAAACCATTTAGTGGCACTTGATCTTGAGGCAAATTGTACCTATACCAAATTGGAAAGAGTGATTTTTGGTACCCATATCTTCTTGGGTCCAAGAGGGTAGTAATAGTTCCTTTGACTTTCCAAATGATCTTCACCAAATTTTCTATCTTTCTTTTTATAAAGCACTTAGAAACTTTGTGTCCATGCTTACCACAATATGTACAAGTATGAGACCTATAATGAGAAGATTCTTTAACAAATAACCCTTTTGGTTTTGGATCAAAACAATCATGTGTAAAACCGAGACCATGCTTTACAAATGAGTATCTTTGATAACCAAGTAATTTATTTAAATTTTCTCTTCCATTTGTAAATCTCTCAATGCATAAAGTAAGATCATTTACTTTCCTTTTTAAAACCTCATGATCTGTTAGCATTGATTCAAGAGAAACAATTCTTGAACAAAGGTTTTTGTTTTCAAAAGATACATGTTGTATGGTAGTATTCAAAACTTCCTTTTCAATGGTAAGAGAATTAATGGTCTCAAGATGTCTATCATTTTCAATACATAATTTTGAATTTTCATTTGAAAGATCATTAATTTTGGATTTCATTTCTTTATTTCTTCTTAAAGCCTTTTTCAGTTCTTCATACAATTCTACAATTAAATCACTAGAATCAATATCATCATCACACAAATTTGAAATAGAGGGTGAAGATTGTACCTCATCATCAATGGCCATAAAGCAAATGTTGGCCTTCCATTCACTTTCATCCTCACTTTCTTGTTGATCCCACGTTCCAGCTAGTCCTTTTCCTTTCTTGGTAGCTTTCTTTCTGTTTTTGCTTTCTCTTTCCCTCTCTAACACTTTGGGACAGTCAGCAATAAGATGCTATGTACTCTTGCATTCAAAACATTGAGGTTTATATGAGGATTGTCCACTCTTCTTGACTGGTTTTCTTCCTTTCTTGAGAAATTCCTTTTTATAGAATCTCTTGAACTTCTTCACTGCCATTGCAATCTCTTCTTCTCCACTGTTTCCTCCTTCTTCTTCACTTGAAGATTGTTCTTGTTCACTCAAGTTATTTGAGGCATTAAGAACTACTCCTTTTCTTCCCTTTTCCTCATCTTCCTTATCATTCAACAGTTTCATCTTCATTTCATGTGTAAGTAGTGATCCAATAAGCTCTTCAAGAGGAAGAGTTTTTAGATCTTTGGACTCCTCAATAGCAAGCGTCTTTGGCTGCCAGGATTTTGGTAGAGCATCCAAAATCTTTCTGTTTTTCTCTCCCATAGTATAGCTTTTACCATAAGCTTTCAAGCCATTGAAAATATTAGTAAACCTTGTAAACATATCACTAATATTTTCACCTTGTTTCATAGTAAACAGTTCATAATCTCTAACAAGCATAGCAAGTTTAGATTCTTTAACTTGATTAGTACCTTCATGTGTAATTTGGAGTAATCTCCACATATCATGAGCAGAATCACACCCACTAACTCTATTATATTCAGTAACATCTAATGCACAACTTAATATATTCATGGCCTGATAATTTAATGTCATTTTCCTTGAATCATGCTCATCAAATTCATCAGTGGATTTGGGTTCTGAGGTTACTCCATCTGATCTCATTTTCATTGGGACATAGGGACCTTTCTCAACTATGTTCCATAAATCAAAATTGATAGAACAAATATATATTTTAACTCTAGACTTCCAAAAAGTGTAATTTGTTTCATCAAACAATGGAGGTCTGTTTGTAGAAGATCCTTCTAGGTAAGGTACGTTTGAAATATTAGCCATAGGATCTTTGTCTTCTAGGTTGTAAAACCACACAAAGAAGTTCTAGCTCTGATACCAATTGAAATACCTAAAAGGGGGGGGGGGTGAATTAGGTATTTGGATAATTTTTGCAAATTCAAACCTTTTATATGTATAGATCAATAACAGATGATATGGACAAGAGATAAACAATTTATGGCAAAGCAATATAAGAAATGTAGACCAATGAACACAAGCAATTTATAGTGGTTCGATCCTCAAGATCTACCTCCACTACCTTAAGCCTACACTTAAGGATTTCAATAACTCTACTATGTGCTCAAGTTCACAGATTACAAGAGAGGCTCACCACACTATGGTTTTACACTTACAACCTCTTCTAGTAATTTTTACAAACAAGGCTCACCACACTATGGTTTTATATCTCAAACAACCTTGAATTACAACTTCAAGGATCACCCTTATCTAAAGGGTTTTATGTGATCAAGATAACCTTGCTAGAGCTAGTAGACCAACACAATTTAATAAGTAAAGATGAGTGTGTAGATGTTACCACTTGTTGGTAGAAATTACACAAAGTTGCACCGTCACACTTTGATGTCTTTGGATTGATCAATTGAATGCACAAGACGTAATAGAGCTTGAGAAATGTTTGTAATAGGCTTTAGAAAGCTTAGAGTATTCTAGGAATCAAAACTTACAAAAGATTGCACGTTTATAACTTTTATAAAATTTGAAAATCAGTTGAAACAGCTATAAAACAGCTAGTTAACGGCTATTTTCAGGAAATTCGGACGACCGAATTCTGCGTCTGAATATTTCGGACTACCGAATTCCTACTGCTTCGTCCGAAAATTCGTCTGAATTTCTCTGGAAGAACAGTGACCATGCTGAAGGCCAAAATTCGGACGACCGAATTTTTCTTCATGCGTCCGAATCTTCTTCCGAATTTCTCTGGAAGAACAGTAGCAAGCTTTTGCTACCAAATTCGGACGACCGAATTTCTTGGAATCATGTTCAAACTTTGTAAAATCATTTGAGATTTAACTTCCGAGGATTTGAAATACATTTGGTATATATAGAAAACTTATTTAGACAAATATCAGTTTGAAAACCAAAATCAAAATCCTTTGATCATATAAAGTTTACTCATTGAGGTTGATTTTCAAATGTTAAAACGAATTTTTAAAATCTATAAAAGCCATAAACTCCAGATTTCTTAGAGAACTTTTGAAATTTAAAAATCCTTCAAGCTCTAACTTGTTTTACATCAAAATTATTTGAAAAACTCTCAAATTTCCTTGTGCTCAAAGGTTAAAAATTCAAGATTCCAAAGGCAAGAAGTGAAGTGGTGCTAGCAATTGTATTCATCCACCAAGAAGTGTGTTGGTAACATCCAAACTCTATCTTTAGATTCTTGTTGTGATTGATACAAGGTTGTCAAGAGACTTAAAATCCTTGTGGAGGGTGAGCCATAGACTAGATTAATCAAGTTTACGGTGTAAAACCCCGTGTGAGGGTGAGCCTTGGATTAGATTGGTCTTGGTTGTCTAGTGACATAAAACTCTTTATGATAAGGGTGAACCTTGTTTATTAGATTGAATAGAGGTTGTTGTGGTAAAACCCATTGAAGGGTGAGCCTCTTGTGTAATTGCTAGGATTGAGCATTTAGTGAATTGGTTAAAATCCTTGAGTGTGGACTCAAGGTAGTGGATGTAGATCTTGGAGAGATCGAACCACTATAAATCGTGTGTTCATTTCCTTATAGATTACTTGTTTATATACTTGCATTATTATTATTTGTTCTTAGTTGTTGGTTGATTGGTTGTGGTCTTATTGTTTGATCATCTTGTCTCAATCATAAAATCACACATACACTTGAAGTTTGTGAATTTAAGGAAGAGCTTTTATTAAGGCAAAGAATTTGTAAAAAGGAAAAAGATTTTTGATAAATTAACCAAAGACCTAATTCACCCCCCTCTTAGGTCTTTCATACCCTTCTTGGCTCGTTGACTATGAATCTATAACTACTTTCTTTACTTTGCCTTTTTCTTTTTCAATGCTTGCTCTCTTTGTTCTTACTATGGTGTATTTTTATGAAATGAAGTGAGTTCTATACACAGTAAACTGTGTAGAACATAAAAATATGAAGAATTTCACGTAGGATTGGTGAAATGAGGGTCAAATATAAGATTGGACATAGGTAGGTTTGATAGGTTTTGAGAGGAGAGAGAATTCGAATATGGGATTTTGAGAAAAAAAGGAAATGAATAATCATTTGAACCTCTTTTAAAACTGTTGAAATCGCACAGTTAGGATGACCGAATTTTGTAGTGTACGAACTTTCGTCTAAACTTTTTAAAACCTTTTTAGCTTTAGTAAATTAGGACAAACGTATTTTTGGTTGTGTGTCTGAACTTGAATCCAAATTTTTTTGTTTGAAATCCTTAAAGATGTAGTTTGGACGTCTAAATTACAAAGCATGTGTCCAAATACCACGTTTGAATTTTACCTGTATTCCCCACACTGGAATACATACATTAATAATTGACTTTTGATATTCCTAAGCTTTTTGTAAGTGTTAGCCCTAAGGGCAAATCATTTAGTTATGATTAGTTTTGAATAATGGCAAACATTGATGAGGACTAATGTGCTTGTATGTTTAGTGATAGGATTGATGGATTGAGAGATGAATTCTTATTGCCTTGGAGTCACAATGCAAGAACAACTCAACAATGCCAAAAGTGATTGAAGATTGAAGAGTATGTTCAAGATATTAAAGACTTATAGTGTAGAGTTCATATGCTAAATAGATATATTTTTCTGTAAACTCTACACTTGTATGTCTTGGAATTAGTTGAATGCATAAGAGAGCACAAAACATGTTTTTGAAATGATTTTAAATGAACTTCTTGACAACAAGTATGTTTTTGAAGTCTCAAATGATCTTAAGTAAACTTTGGATGATTAAAATATTTTGGTAACGGTTTTTGTGTTTAAAAGTGCTTAAATGACTTCTCTATTTATACAAAATGATTTCAATGTTATTAAGGATGATTTTTAAATGATTTGACAAAATATGATAAGTTTGGATGCAAGTTTGGACGTCCAAACTTTGAAAATGATCATTGTGCTTCCAGGAAAATTCGGACGCAAGTTCGGACGTATGGAGTAAAGTTCGGACGTCCAAACTTTCTCTGATAGCATGGTCACTGTTTTTCCAGAGAATTTCAGACGAATGTTCGGACGCACATGGAAAAGTTCGGATGTCCGAACTTTTCTAGACAGCTTGGCACAGTGAAGTTCAGATGCAAGTTCGGACGCATGGCAGAAAGTTTTGGACGTCTGAACTTCTCTGAAACTAGCCATTTTATAGTTGTTGAATTTGATTTTTCAAATCTATAAAAGCTATAAACTTCAAATTTTTTTGTAAGTTTTGAATTTTGAGAACTCTAAACATTCCAAAGCCATTAGCAAGCATTTTAAACTCTCTTTTGTCTTGTGCTTTCGTTTGATCATTCAAAATTCCAAAGATAACAAAGTGTGAAGGTGCAACATTGTGTAATCATTTACGAACAAGTGGTAACATTTACACATTCTTCTCTCTTTATTAAATTGTGTTTGTCTACTAGCTCTTGCAAGGTTATCTTGATAACATAAAATCCTTTGGATAAGGGCGATCATTGAGACATTGACTCAAGGTTGTTTGTAGATATAAAATCCTTTGGTAGGGTGAACTTTTTTTGTAAAATTACTAAAGAGGTTGTGACTGTAAAACCATTGTGTGGTGAGCCTGTTATGTAATTGTTGAATTTGAGCATATAGTAGATTGTTTGAAATCCTTAAGTGTAAGCTTAAGGTAGTGGATGTAGATCTTGAATAGATCAAACCACTCTAAATTGCTTGTGTTCATTGATCTTACATTGCTTTACTACTTTGCTATTAATTGACTTATTCTCTCATTTAACAAAGCACATACAATCTGGTCTTGCTTAGATTTGTAAAAGGAATAATTTGCAAAAATTAGCCAAAAACCTAATTCACACTCCCCTCTTAGGTCTTTCAATTGGTATCAGAGCAAGGAATTTTTCGCGTGGTTTTACAACCTAGAAGTTAAAGAACTTATGGCTAATATCTCAAACTTACTGTACCTAGAAGGGTCTTCCACAAATAGACCACCTTTGTTTGATGGAACAAACTATACCTTTTGGAAATCTAGAGTTAAGATATATATTTGTTCTATCAATTTTGATTTGTGGAATATTTTTGAAAAAGGTCCTTATATTCCTATGAAAATGAGAGCTGATGGAGTAACCTAAGAACCAAAGTCTACCGACGAATTTGATGAACATGATTCAAAGAAAATGACATTAAATTATCAGGCCATGAACATCTTAAGTTGTGCATTAGATGTAACTAAATATAATAGAGTTAGTGGTTGTGACACTGCTTATGATATGTGGAGATTACTCCAAATAACACATCAAGGTACAAACCAAGTTAAAGAGTCAAAGCTTGCCATGCTAGTAAGAGACTATGAGCTATTTACCATGAAGCAAGGTGAGAATGTTAGTGATATGTTTACTAGGTTTACTAACATTTTCAATGGCTTAAAAGCTTATGGAAAGAGCTATACTATTGGAGAGCAAAATAGGAAGATATTGGATGCTCTACCAAAATCTTGGCAACCAATGACACTTGTAATAGAGGAATCAAAGGATTTAAAAACTCTTCCACTTGAAGAGCTTATTGGATCACTGCTCACACATGAAATGAAGATGAAAAGGAGTTGTACTCAAAGCTTCAAATCACTTGAGTGAACAAGAAAAATCATCAAGTGAAGAAGAAGATGGAAACCGTGGAGAAGAGAAGATTGCCATGGCTGTTAGGAAATTCAAAAGATTCTACAAGAAGAAGTTCCTCAAGAAAGGAAGAAAGCCAACCAAGAAGAGTGGACAGTCTTAATCCTTCAAACCTCAATGTTTTGAATGCAAGAGCACAGAACATCTTGTTGCTGATTGTCCAAAAGTTTTGGAAAGGGAAAGAGAGAACAAGAACAAAAAGAAATCTGCCAAGAAAGGAAAAGGAATGGCTGGAACATGGGATCACCAAGAAAGTGAAGATGATAGTGAAGGAAATGCCAACATATGCTTTATGGCAATTGATGATGAGGTACAATCTTCTCCTTCAATTTCAAATTTCTATAATGATAATGTTGATCCTAGTGAATTACTTGTAGAAATGTATGAAGAATTAAAAAAGGCTTCTAAAAGGAATAAAGAAACAAAATTCAAAATCAATGAGTTATTAAATGAGAATTCAAAGTTATGTGTTGAAAATGGGAAACTTCTTGACACTATTAATTGCCTAAACATTGAAAAAGAAGTTTTAAATGTAACCATACAAAACATATCTTTTGAAAATAAAGAGCTTTGTATAAAAGTTAATTCTCTTGAAACCATGCTTAATGATCATGAAACTTTTAAAAAGAAAGTTAATGATCTTACATTGTGCATTGAAAAATTTACAAATGGAAGAGAAAATTTAAATAAATTACTTGGTTATCAAAGATCTTCATATGTTAAACATGGTCTTGGTTACACTCATGATAGTTATGCTCCAAAAGATAAAAACTCCTTTGCTAAAGAAACTTCTAATACTATGTCTCATATTTGTTGTACATATTGTGGCAAGCATGGACACAAAGTATCTAAATGTTATGTAAAGAGAAAAATAGAAAATGGTTTTAGGACTGTTTGGAAAGTTAAAGGAACTTTCACTAACCCCTTTGGACCCAATAAAATATGGGTACCAAAAATCACTTTCTCAAATTTGGTGTAGGTTCGCTTTGCTTCAAGACACATGACAGGAAATGTCTCTCTTGTTAGTGAGCTTCAAGCAACAAGTGAAGGCTTTGTCACATTTGGTGATAAGAAGAAAGGAAAAATACTTGGAATAGGTAACATTGGTAAAGGTTCCTTCCATCTTATTAAACAAGTATTGCTGATTGATGGTTTAAAGTATAATTTACTTAGCATTAGTCAACTATGTGACAATGGATGTAAAGTAGAATTTAAATGTAATACTTGTACTATTTTTGATAATGCAAGTAGTAAAACCATCTTTGTTGCTAATAGAGTTGGAAATGTTTATGTGTTATATCTTGATGAACTTATCACAAATTATATAAAATGTCTTGCCATTCATGATAATGATGGATATTTGTGGCATAGAAAATTAGGTCATGTGAGCATGGATTTATTAAATAAACTTTCCGCACAAAAGCTAGTTAGAGGATTACCTAAAATGCATTTTGATAAAACTCGTCTTTGTGATGCTTGTCAATATGGAAAACAATCTAAAATATCTTTTAAACCAAAGAATATGGTTTCTACCGCAAAACCTCTTGAACTAGTTCATATGGACTTGTTTGGACCAACGAAGACATCTAGTCTTGGTGGCAAACATATGCTTATGTGATTGTTGATGATTTCTCACGATTTACTTGGGTGATTTTCTTAGCTCAAAAGGATGAAACTCTTCATGAATTTGTAAAACTTTTCAAAAAGATTCACACCTCTCTTGAGTATAAATTGATATCTATTAGAAGTGACAATGGAAGAGTTTTGTAATCAAGACTTTACAAGATTTTGTGATGAGTATGGTATAACTCATAATTTCTCAGCTGCCAAAAGTCCTCAACAAAATGGTGTTATTGAAAGGAAAAATAGTACCCTACAAGAGATGGCTGGATCTATGTTATATGAAAATTCTTGCCAAAGTATTTTTGGGCTGAAGTTGTAAATACTGCTTGCTATGTAATGAATAGAGTTTTATTAAGACATTTTATAAGAAAAACACCTTTTGAACTCTTATTTGATAAAACTCCTTCAATTGTTTATTTTAAGGTTTTTGGGTGCAATTGTTTTATCTTAAATACTAGTGATAACCTGGTAAAGTTTGATACAAAATCCGATGAAGGTGTATTTCTTGGTTATTCATCAAATAAAAAGGCATATAGAGTTTATAACAAAAGAACATTATGTGTTGAAAAACTATACATGTGACTTTTGATGAATCTAACATTTATCTTGAAAGAAGAAATGAAGATGATGTAGATTCCAAAGGATCTAACATATGCAAGAGGCCATCCTAAGGAGCAAATCATTGGTGATGTTTCTCAAGGAGTTAAAACAAGGCGGTACTTTATTGATAATTTTTCCCTTTTATTTCACATTGAACCTAAAAATATTGATGATGCATTGTGTGATAATTTTTGGATTATTGCTATGGAAGAAGAGTTAAATCAGTTTGAAAGAAATAAGGTTTGGACTCTTGTTCCAAGACATCATGATCATTCCATTATTGGTACTGTTAGCCCTAAGGGCAAATCATGTAATTTTGATTAATGACAAATATTGATGAGAACTAATATGTCTATATTGTGTGACAGGATTTGTAAACTAAGAAGTTTGGAGTCTCATTGCCTTCAAGCCAAAGAGCAAGAAAAACCTCAATATACTATGATTCTTTTGAGGTTTATTCAAAGATGAACTCAAGGCATTGAAGACTTGAAGTGTAGAGTAGGTATGATGATAGGTAATAGCTATGTAAACTCTACACTTGTATGTCTTGGAGTTTATTGAATGCATAAGAGAGCATAAAATAGGTTTCTTAATTTTAAAAGGCTTTGAATAAATTTCTTAATGAATGTGGTTTTGTGTCCTAAAAGTTTTTAAGTAAACTTTATATGATCAAAGGATTTGATTTTGGTTTTCAAACTTATATATGTCTAAATAAGTTTTCTATATATACCAAATGTGTTTCAAATCTTTGGAAGTTAAATCTCAAATGATTTTACAAAGGTTGAACATGATTCCAAGAAATTCGGTCGTCCAAATTTGGTAGCAAAAGTTTGCTACTGTTCTTCCAGAGAAATTCGGAAGAAGATTCAGACGCATGAAGAAAAATTCGGTCGTCCAATTTTCAGCCCTTAGCATGGTCACTGTTCTTCCAAAGAAATTCGGACGAAGATTCGAACGTAGCAGGAAGAATTCGGTCGTCCGAAAAATTCGGACGAACAATTCGGTCGTCCGAATTTCCTGAAAATAACCGTTAACTAGTCGTTTTATAGCTGTTCTAACTGATTTTCAAATTTTATAAAAGTTATAAACGCGAAATCTTCTGTAAGTTTTGAATCCTTGAATACTCTAAGCTTTCTAAAGTCTTTTACAAACATTTCTCAAGCTCTCTTATGTATTGTGCATTCAATTGATCAATCCAAAGACATCAAAGTGTGAAGGTGCAACTTTGTGTAATATCTACCAACAAGTGGTAACATCTATACACTTATCTTTACTTATTAAATTGTGTTGGTCTAATAGCTCTAGCAAGGTCACTCACCCTTTAGATAAGGGTGATCCTTGAAGTTGTAATTCAAGGTTGTTTGAGATATAAAACCATTGTATGTGGTGAGCCTTGTTTGTAAAAGTTACTAGAAGAGGTTGTGACTGTAAAACCATAGTGTGGTGAGCCTCTCTTGTAATCTGTGAACTTGAGCACATAGTAGAGTAATTGAAATCCTTAAGTGTAGGCTTAAGGTAGTGGAGGTAGATCTTGAGGATCGAACCACTATAAAATGCTTGTGTTCCTTGGTCTACATTTCTTATATTGCTCTACCTTAAATTGTTTCTCTTGTCCATATAATCTGTTATTGATCTATATACATAAAAGGTTTGATTTTGCAAAAATTAGCCAAATACCTAATTCACCCCTCCTCTTAGGTATTTCAATTGGTATCAGAGCTAGAACTTCTTTGTGTGGTTTTACAACCTAGAAGACAAAGATCCTATGGCTAATATTTCAAACCTACCTTACCTAGAAGGATCCTCTACAAACAGACCTCCGTTATTTGATGGAACAAATTACACGTTTTGGAAGTCTAGAGTTAAAATATATATTTGTTCTATCAATTTTGATTTATGGAACATAGTTGAGAAAGGTCCCTATGTCCCAATGAAAATGAGAGGAGATGGATTAACCTCAGAACCCAAATCCACTGATGAATAAAATTAGCATGATTCAAGGAAAATGACATTAAATTATCATGCCATGAACATATTAAGTTGTGCATTAGATGTTACTGAATATAATAGAGTTAGTGGGTGTGATTCTGCTCATGATATGTGGAGATTACTCCAAATTACACATGAAGGTACTAATCAAGTTAAAGAATCTAAACTTGCTATGCTTGTTAGAGATTATGAACTGTTTACTATGAAACAAGGTGAAAATATTAGTGATATGTTTACAAGGTTTACTAATATTTTCAATGGCTTGAAAGCTTATGGTAAAAGCTATACTATGGGAGAGCAAAACAGAAAGATTTTGGATGCTCTACCAGAATCCTGGCAGCCAAAGACTTTTGCTATTGAGGAGTCCAAAGATCTAAAAACTCTTCCTCTTGAAGAGCTTATTGGATCACTAATTACCCATGAAATGAAGATGAAACGGTTGAATGATAAGGAAGATGAGGAAAAGGGAAGAAAAGGAGTAGTTCTTAATGCCTCAAATAACTTGAGTGAACAAGAACAATCTTCAAGTGAAAAGAAGGAGGAAACAGTGGAGAAGAAGAGATTGAAATGGCAGTGAAGAAGTTCAAGAGATTCAACAAAAGGGAATTTCTCAAGAAAGGAAGAAAGCCAGTCAAGAAGAGTGGACAATCCTCATCATATAAACCTCAATGTTTTGAATGCAAGAGTACATAGCATCTTATTGCTGACTGTCCCAAAGTGTTAGAGAGGGAAAGAGAAAGCAAAAATAGAAAGAAAGCTGCCAAGAAAGGAAAAGGACTAGCTGGAACGTGGGATCAACAAGAAAGTGAGGATAAAAGTGAAGGGAAGGCCAACATATGCTTTATGGCCATTGATGATGAGGTACAATCTTCACCCTCTATTTCAAATTTATGTGATGATGATATTGATTCTAGTGATTTAATTGTAGAATTGTATGAAGAACTGAAAAAGGTTTCAAGAAGAAATAAAGAAATGAAATCCAAAATTAATGATATTTCAAATGAAAATTCAAAATTATGTATTGAAAATGATAGACATCTTTAGATCATTAATTCTCTTACCATTGAAAAAGAAGTTTTGAATACTACCACACAACATGTATCTTTTGAAAACAAAAGGCTTTGTTCAAGAATTGTTTCTCTTGAATCAATGCTAAAAGATCATGAGCTTTTAAAAAGGAAAGTAAATGATCTTACTTTATGCATTGAGAGATTTACAAAAGGAAGAGAAAATTTAAATAAATTACTTGGTTATCAAAGATCCTCATTTGTAAAGCATGGTCTCGGTTTTACACATGATTGTTTTGATCCAAAACCAAAAGGGTTATTTGTTAAAGAATCTTCTCATTATAGGTCTCATACTTGTTGTACATATTGTGGTAAGCATGGACACAAAGTTTCTAAGTGCTTTATAAAAATAAAGATAGAAAATGGGGTGAAGACCATTTGGAAAGTCAAAGGAACTATTACTAACCCTCTTGGACCCAAGAAGATATGGGTACCAAAAATCACACTTTCCAATTTGGTATAGGTACAATTTGCCTCAAGATCAAGTGCCACTAAATGGTTTCTTGACAATGGCTGCTCAAGGCACATGACTGGAAATGCATCACTTGTTAGTGAGCTTCAAGCTACAAGTGAAGGTTTTGTCACTTTTGGAGATAAGAAGAAAGGGAAAATACTTGGAATAGGTAACATCGGTAAAGGTTCCTTCCCTCTTATCAAGCAAGTTCTACTTATTGATGGTTTAAAGTATAATTTACTAAGCATTAGTCAATTATGTGACAATGGTTGCAAAGTAGAGTTTAAATGTGATACGTGTACTATTCTTGATAGTGCAAGTAATAAAACTATATTTGTTGCTAAAAGAGTTAGTAATGTATATATGCTATATCTTGATGAGCTTATCACTAATGATATTAAATGTCTTGCCATTAATGACAATGATGGATTTTTATGGCATAGAAGATTAGGACATGTGAGCATGGATTTATTGAACAAACTTTCTACTCAAGAACTAGTTAGAGGATTACCTAAAATGCATTTTGATAAAACCCGTATTTGTGATGCTTGTCAATATGGAAAACAATCGAAAACATCTTTCAAACCAAAGAAAATGGTTTCTACCTCAAAGCCTCTTGAACTAGTTCACATGGACTTATTTGGACCTATGAGGACTACTAGTCTTGGTGGTAAAAGATATGCTTATGTGATTGTTGATGATTTTTCAAGATTTACATGGGTAATCTTTTTATCACAAAAAGATGAAACATTTTATGAATTTTCAAAACTTTTCAAGAAGGTTCAAATTTCTCTCAAATGCAACCTAATCTCTATTAGAAGTGATAATGGAAGATAGTTTTGCAACCTAGATTTTACAAAATTCTGTGATGAATATGGTATCACTCATAATTTTTCAACTGCCAAAACACCTCAACAAAATGGTGTTGTTGAGAGGAAAAACAGAACATTACAAGAAATGGCTAGATCAATGCTTTGTGAAAATTCTTTACTAAATACTTTTGGCTGAAGCTGTAAATACAGCATGCTATGTAATGAACTTCTATTTGATAAAACTCCATAAATTGTCTATTTTAAAGTGTTTGGTTGTATGTGCTTTATTTTAAACACTAGTGACAATCTTGGTAAGTTTGATAGAAAATCTGATGAAGGCATATTTCTAGGCTATTCATCAAATAAAAAGGCATATAGAGTCTATAACAAAAGGACATTATGTGTTGAAGAAACTATTCATGTAACCTTTGATGAATCTAATATTTATCTTCAAAGAAGAAATGAAGATGATGCAGGTTCCTCAATGGTTGAAAATCAAACTCAACCCCTAGTACCCACATTGGAAGATCATGCTAAAGAAGAAGAAATAATGGAGCAAGAACATGATGGTCAATCAAGCAATAATCAAGAACTTCCAAAGGATCTCACATATGCAAGAAGTCATCCTAAGGAGCAAATCATTGGTGATGTCTCTCAAGGAGTCAAAACAAGACGGTACTTTATTGATAACTTTACCCTTTTATCTCATATTGAACCTAAAAATATTGATGATGCATTGTGTGATAATTTCTGATTATTGCTATGGAAGAAGAGTTAAATCAGTTTGAGAGAAATAAAGTTTGGACTCTTGTTCCTAGACCTCATGATCATTCAGTTATTGGTACAAAATGGATATTTAGAAATAAGTTAAATGAACTAGGAGAAGTTGTTAGAAATAAAGCTAGACTTGTTGCTCAAGGCTTCAATCAAGAAGAAGGTATTGATTATGATGAAACTTTTGCTCCAGTGGCCAGATTAGAGTCTATTAGAATACTCTTGGCATTTGCTTGTTTTAAAGACTTTAAACTATTTCAAATGGATGTCAAAATTGCTTTTCTAAATGGTTTTGTTGAAGAAAAGGTTTGTGTAGAACAACCTCCTGGCTTTATTCATGAAAAATTTCCAAATCATGTTTTCAAATTAACTAAAGCTCTATATGGACTGAAACAAGCTCCAAGATCTTGGTATGAAAGATTAAGTGGTTTTCTTCTTTCAAAAGGCTTTACAAAAGGAAAAGTAGATACAACTTTTTTTATAAAAACGTCTTCTAAAAATGATATTTTACTTGTGCAAATCTATGTTGATGATATCATTTTTGGTGCTACTAATACTTCCCTTTGTGAAAAGTTTGCTAAAACTATGCAAAATGAATTTGAGATGAGCATGATGGGAGAACTAAGTTTCTTCCTTGGGCTGCAAATTAAGCAAACCAAGGATGGAGTCTTCATCAATCAAGCAAAGTATACTAAGGAGCTATTGAAAAGGTTTGGAATGGATCAAGCAAAAGGAATGGGTACTCCAATGAGTTCATCAACTAAACTTGATAAAGATGAGAAAGGTAAGAGTATTGATGAGAAATTATATAGAGGTATGATCAGAAGCTTACTCTATCTCACAGCTAGTAGACCAGATATTATGTTTGTTGTATGTTTATGTGCTAGATTCCAATCATGTCCTAAAGAATCTCATCTAATTTCTATCAAACGAATTTTTCGTTATTTGATTGATACTCATGACTATGGCCTTTGGTTTTCAAAAACTTCATCCTTTGAACTTATTGGATATTCTGATGCAGATTATGCTGGTTGTAAAGTTGAACGTAAAAGCACAAGTGGTCATTGTCAATTTCTTGGTAGTTGTCTTGTATCTTGGTTCAGTAAAAAGCAAGCTTGTGTGTCTTTATCCACTGCAGAAGCTGAATACATAGCTGCAGGTGGTTATTGTGCACAATTGCTATGGATGCAACATACCTTACTTGATTATGGTCTTAAATTCAATTGTGTGCCCATATTATGTGATAATACTAGTGCCATTAACTTGAGCATAAATCCCATTCAACATTCTAGAGAGATAAAACATCATTTCATTCGTGATCATGTGATTAAGAAAGATATATGCTTAGAATATATAAATACTAATGATCAAATTGCTGACATATTTACAAAGCCTTTGGCTGAGGAAAGGTTCAATCACCTAAGAAGACTCTTAGGAATTTCAAGATTCAATGACTAATGTGTGTATTGAAGTTTTGGTGAATACAAGAAATTTTCGATTCAAAATTCGAATACACTACAGAAAATTCGGTCGACCGAATTTTCTGAGTGACAAGAAACAGAGACTTTTGATCAAGAATTCGGACGCAGGTTAGATAATTCGGTCGACCGAATTTTCTGAACTGAAGAAACAAAAACTTTCGCTCAAAAATTCAGACGTAGACCTGAAAAATCAGTTGTCCGAATTTTACGGACGTGACCCTTTAAATGAAGATTAAACAATCTTCTCAACACTTCAACTTCCGAATTTCACATCCTTTTTAAAACCTCTCATACCCATTCACATCCGAATCAAAATCCCTTCAAAATCACACATTCTCATCTCGATTTTCTTTCATTTTTAAACTTCTAGCTCTAATTGCATACATAAATCAATCCTTCTCAAGAGAAAACATCATGGTGAGAACAAAGAAGCCAAATGTTGAGAAAGGAAAAGGAAAGGCTAAGGAAGGAGATGGAGACTCAATCCTCAATCAGCCAAGAAGAATTCGTATTCCTCAAACACTATCTAGGGTTGACAGGTTTGTCTCAATTAAATCTACTCAAGAATTTGATGAAGGGAATAAGAGTAGTAGACAAATCATTCCTGGATATAAGGTGGATATTGATAAACTGTCAAGCATGGAAATTGTCCTATCTTATTTCAATGATATTGGTTGGAGTAGTTTGCTATTCATTGATGAAGAATACTATCCTACTTTGATTTATGAATTCTAGCAAACTTGAAAGAGGAGAGAATTGAGATGATAGGAGATAATGTGATACAATGGTATTCATCTAGAGTATCACAAATAGACATTGAATTCAATGAAGGATTGATAAATAGAATTTCTGGAGTGGATGACGATGGAGTTAGATTTTATTCACCATCCATGCATTGCTATGATCATGAACTCTTCACATATGTTAGATTTGAAGAAGCATTTACCAATGGAAGAGAGTTTAGAGCTATAAAGGAAAGGGAAATCAAGAACTTGGATGCTAGAGGTAGAGTGTTGCATCACATGGTAACTACAATGATTGTTCCTAATTTTGGATACAAGTCATCAGTTGGAAATATGCATATGGTAATCATGTTAGCCTTGCATGAGCATAGAAGAATGAACTTTGGGTATATAGCCTTGAAACACATGATTGCAGCAAGAAAAACAGTAACCAAGGTATTCCCATTTGGAAGGTTATTAACTAGAATCTTTAACCATTTTAAGATCAAACTTCCGGGAAGAGGGAAAGCCTTTAAGAGTGGTGAAATTTACACTAATGAAAGACTTAGGAGAATGCAATTAGTTCATGATGAGGATAATGTATGGAGGACAAAAAGAGAAACCCTTTCAAAAAGAATAGAAAGAGAGAGAATCATAGAAAGTGAAGAGGAGGAAGAAGAAGATGATGAAGAGGAGACCCTTGCTAGGGAAATGAAAATAAAAAGAAAGCATGACACCTCAAGTGAAGGGGAGCAACCTCAAACAAAAAGGAGACTATTTGAAGAAGAAACTGGAATTGGGTCAAGTGGTAAAGGAGTAACTAGAGGTGACACCATTATAGCCAAAGTATTCCAAGAAGCCTTGAACAATCATGTCAAGGAAATGGAGAAAATGTATAAGTTCTTTGAGTCATTTGCTCCAATGGTTCTTGGAAAATTAGATGGACTGGAGATTAGAGTAAAGCACATTGATGAAATCCTTATGAGAAACACTCAAAGTGGTGAAGGACCCTCTAAGCCTCAAGATGGAAATGAGGAAGAAAGAGATAGAGAGGCAAAGAAAGGAGACAATAAGGACAGCAGTGATGAAGATGATGATCAGGGTGGAAATGAAGAGACTATAGCAGAAGAAGAGCAAGAATATGCTCATGAAGATCCACCAGTGGCAGGAAGTCAAGTAGCTCAAGCTGCAATTGTATCTCCAGCAACAATCTCTTTCAGTCAAGGACAAGTTAAGCACTTGGCCATCAAGAAAGGAGTGAGCCGAGCCTCCCCATCAACCTCAACATCACAAGACTAAGCCTTCTTTTCTAATCTCTTTACTGTATTTTGTTCATTTATCTCATTAAATCCCAGTGAAGCTCAATGATGAAATCCCAGTGATGAGAGCTTCTTTTATATGCTTCTCATTTTCATTGATCCCTTTATTTTTTTAATGATGACAAAAGGGGGAGAAAAATATCACAATATGCTGTAATATGTGAACTTAGTCTGCAATATGTGCACTTAGTCTTTAATGATTGTGAACTTAGTCTGCAATATGTGCACTTAGTCTTTAATGATGCTGCAACCTGCAATATGAATCCTTATGCATTAAAATTCAGATGCAAGGTTTAAAGAATTGGATGCATCCATATCTATGGTCAAAATGTATTCTTTTGTTGTTCAAATTGATTCAAATCTATCTTAATCTCTTCCATTATGTTTGAACAACATTGTGAAACCTTTATGTCACTTTAAACTTCAATTACATTGAATCTATTGCAGTTTGGACATGAGTTTAAAAATTCGGACGCATGTGGTTCAAAATTCGGATGCATGCTATAAATTTTCGATACATTCATATTTCATTGTCAAAATGTGCTCTTTTGTTGTTCAAAATTGATTCGAATATGTTTTAATATCTTACTATATCTTTGAACAACATTATGAAAGCTTATTTACAAAATTTGGAGCTTTCATTTATCTTATTTTAAAGTTTGGACTTGATATGTCAAAATTCGGATGCATAGTATCTCTAGTCCAAATTTGTTGAAAAATGAGCACAATCTAAAGGGGAGCATTGATAAGCTTTTAACTACCTTAAAACCTCTCTTAGAAGTTTTCTTAATGCTTAAATTCTATATCTTCTATCCTAGTAGTTGGAAGGAAGGAGGTTAATGGAGGTTGGTTGGGTCATAGGCTCATATTGAGCCTTTTGTATGTCAATGTGCTAAATGGTTTGTTTTCTATCATTGACATGAATACTTCTTTGTGCTACTCTGTTTAAATCCATCACATCTTGTATCAAAGTTTGTCATCATCAAAAAGGGGGAGATTGTTAGCCCTAAGGGCAAATCATGTAATTTTGATTATCATGTAATTTTGATTAATGACAAATATTGATGAGAACTAAAATGTTTATATTGTGTGATAGGATTTGTAAAGAAAGAAGTTTGAAGTCTCATTGCCTTCAAGCCAAAGAGGAAGAACAACCTCAATAAGCTATGAGTCGTTTGAGGTTTATTCAAAGATGAACTCAAGGCATTGAAGCTTGAAGTGTAGAGTAGGTATGATGATAGGTAATATCTATGTAAACTCTACACTTGTATGTCTTGGAGTCTATTGAATGCATAAGAGAGCATAAAATTGGTTTCTTAATTTTAAAAGGTTTTGAATAAATCCTTAGTAAATGTAGTTTTGTGTCCTAAAAGTTTTTAAGTAAACTTTATATGATCAAAGGAATTTGATTTTGGTTTTCAAACTGATATTTATCTAATAAGTTTTGTATATATACCAAATGTATTTAAAATCCTCGGAAGTTAAATCTCAAATGATTTTACAAAGTTTGAACATGATTCCAAGAAATTCGGTCGTCCGAATTTGGTAGCAAAAGTTTGCTACTGTTCTTCCAGAGAAATTCGGAAGAAGATTCGGACGCATGAAGAAAAATTTGGTCGTCCGAATTTTGGCCTTCAGCATGGTCACTATTCTTCCAGAGAAATTCGGATGAAGATTCGGACGAAGCAGGAGGAATTCGGTCGTCCAAAAAATTCGGACGCAGAATTCGGTCGTCCAAATTTCCTGAAAATAGCCGTTAACTAGCCATTTTATAACTGTTTCAACTGATTTTCAAATTCTATAAAAGTTATAAACGTGAATCTTTTGTAAGTTTTGAATCCTTGAATCATCTAAAGTCTATTACAAACATTTCTCAAGCTCTCTTATGTCTTGTGCATTCAATCGATCAATCCAAAGACATCAAAGTGTGAAGGTGCAACTTTGTGTAATTTCTACCAACAAGTGGTAACATCTACACACTCATCTTTACTTATTAAATTCTATTGATCTACTAGCTCTAGCAAGGTTATCTTGATCACATAAAACCCTTTAGATAAGGGTGATCCTTGAAGTTGTAATTCAGGGTTGTTTGAGATATAAAACCATAATGTGGTGAGCCTTGTTTGTAAAAATTACTATAAGAGGTTGTAAGTGTAAAACCATAGTGTGGTGAGCCTCTCTTGTAATCTGTGAACTTAAGCACATAGTAGAGTTATTGAAATCCTTAAGTGTAGGCTTAAGGTAGTGGAGGCAGATCTTGAGGATCGAACCACTATAAATTGCTTGTGTTCATTGGTCTACATTTCTTATACTGCTTTGCCATAAATTGTTTCTCTCTTGTTCATATCATCTGTTATTGATCTATACAAATAAAAGGTTTGAATTTGAAAAAATTAGCCAAATACCTAATTCACCCCCCCTTAGGTATTTCAAAACCATTGTATGTGGTGAGCCTCTCTTGTAATCTGTGAACTTGAGCACATAGTAAAGTAATTGAAATCCTTAGGTGTAGGCTTAAGGTAGTGGAGGTAGATCTTGAGGATCGAACCACTATAAAATGCTTGTGTTCCTTGGTCTACATTTTTTATATTGCTCTGCCTTAAATTGTTTCTATTTTGTCCATATAATCTGTTATTGATCTATATACATAAAAGGTTTGATTTTGCAAAAATTAGCCAAATACCTAATTCACCCCTTCTCTTAGGTATTTCAATTGGTATCAGAGCTAGAACTTCTTTGTGTGGTTTTACAACCTAGAAGACAAAGAAACTATGGCTAATATTTCAAAACTACCTTACCTAGAAGGATCCTCTACAAACAGACCTCCGTTGTTTGATAGAACAAATTACACGTTTTGGAAGTCTAGAGTTAAAATATATATTTGTTCTATTAATTTTGATTTATGGAACATAGTTGAGAAAGGTCCCTATGTCCCAATGAAAATGAGGGCAGATGGAGTAACAAAGTGGGTCTTTAGAAATAAATTAAATGAACTAGGAGAAGTTGTTAGAAATAAGGCTAGACTTGTTGCTCAAGGCTTCAACCAAGAAGGCATTGATTATCATGAAACCTTTGCTCTAGCAGCCAGATTGGAATCTATAAGAATACTTTTGGCTTTTGCTTGTTTTAAAGATTTTAGACTATTTCAAATGGATGTCAAAAGTGCTTTTCTAAATGGTTTTATTGAAGAAGAGGTTTATGTAGAACAATCTCCCGGTTTTGTTCGTGAAAAGTTTCCTAATCATGTTTTTAAGTTAACCAAGGCTCTATATGGATTGAAACAAGCCCCAAGAGCTTGGTATGAAAGATTAAGTGATTTCTTCTTTCAAAAGGATTTGCAAAAGGAAAAGTAGACAACACGTTTTATAAAAACATCTAGTAATAATAATATTTTACTTGTGCAAATTTATGTTGATGATATCATTTTTGGTGCTACTAATACATCTCTTTGTGAAGACTTTGCAAAATAAATGCAAAATGAATTTGAAATGAGCATGATGGGAGAACTAAATTTCTTTCTTGGGTTGCAAATTAAGCAAACTAAGGATGGAGTCTTCATAAATCAAGCAAAGTATACCAAGGAGCTTTTGAAAAGATTTGGAAAGGATCAAGCAAAAGGGATAGGTACTTCAATAAGCTCATCAACTAAATTTGATAAAGATGAGAAAGGTAAAAATGTTGATGAGAAATCGTATAGACGTATGATTGGAAGTTTACTCTATCTCACAGCTAGTAGACCAAATATTATGTTTGATGTGTGCTTATGTGCTAGATTTCAATAATGTCCTAAAGAATCTCATCTAATTTCTGTCAAACGCATCTTTCGTTATTTGATTGAAACATATGACTATGGCCTTTGGTTTTCAAAATTATCATCTTTTCAACTTATTGGATATTCAGATGCTGACTATGCTGGATGAAAAGTTGAACGTAAGAGTGCAAGTGGTCATTGTCAATTTCTTGGTAGTTGTCTTGTGTCTCGGTGTAATAAAAAAATCAGCTTGTGTGTCTTTATCTACTACTGAAGCTAAATATATAGTTGCGGGTAGTTGTTGTGCTCAATTATTATGTATGCAGCATACTTTACTTGATTATGCCCTTAAATTCAATTGTGTGGCTATACTATGCGATAATACTAGTGCTATCAATTTGAGCATAAATCCCATTCAACATTCTAGTAATAACCATATAGAAATTAAACATCTTTTCATCCATGATCATGTGATCAAAAGTGATATATGTTTAGAATATATAAATACAAATGATCAAATTGCTGATATATTTACAAAGCCCTTGGCCGAGGAAAGGTTTACTCATTTAAGAAGGCTCTTAGGAATCTCAAAATTCAGTTACTAATGTGTTTATTTGAGTTTGACATAAGCAGGAAAAATTTGGATGCATGGAGTGAAAACGGATCGTCCAAACTTTGTCAGAAAATTCTGGACAGAAAAGTTCGGACGCAGGAAAAATTTGGATGCATGGAGTGAAAACGGATCGTCCAAACTTTGTCAGAAAATTCTGGATAGAAAAGTTCGGACGTCCGAACTTTCTAAAAATGGAGAAACAGAGAAGTTCGGATGCATGTTCGGACGCAGACCAAAAAGTTTGGTCGTCCGAACTTTGCGGTTACAATGGTTTTTAAGAAACCAAAGTAGCCGTTACTCACATTTTATTCATCCGAACTCTCTCCTTTTAAAAATTTCTCTCTACCCATTCGCGTCTAAACTTAAATCTCTCTGTGATTTCACCATTTTCACATCAAATTACTTGGATTTTTGAATTCCTAGCCCTACACCTCTCAAATCTCGCTGCTTCTCTGTTAGAAAATCAAAATGGTGAGAACTAAAGGAGCAAATGTTGAAAAAGGAAAAGGGAAAGTGCAAAAAAAAGAAGGAGGACGAACTCTCAATGGACCAATGAGAATTAGGGTTTCTCAATCATCATCTGGAGTAGACAAATTCATCTCAATCAAAGCTGCATCAAAATTTGAAGATTGGAACAAGAAATCAAGGAAAATCATCCCTGGAAACAGAGTTGATTTTGACAAACTCACCAATATGGATAATGTCCTATCTTTATTTGGTGATATTGGCTGGAGTAACTTGTTGGCTATAAATGAAGAGTATTATCCCTCTCTTGTATATGAATTTTACGCCAATCTAAAAGAAGAAAGAATAGAATATGAGGGAGAAAATATTAATCAATGGTATTCATCTGGAGTATCTCAAATAGATTTTGAATTCAATGACGCATTGGTGAATAGAATCTGTGGAGTAAGTGATAGTGGAGCAAAGTATTATTTACGGGGCAACATTGCTACATTAGAGAGTTATTCACAAATGCAAGATTTGAAGAAGCCTTCACAAATGGTAGAGAGTTTAGAACCATTAAGGAAAGGGAGATCAAGGCTATAGATGCAAGGAGAAGAGTTATGCATCATATGATAACAACTATGATTATTCCTAACTTTGGTCACAAAACATTTGTGAGGAAAATTCATATGGTGATTATGCTTGCTTTGCATGAGCATAAGAGATTGAATTTTGGCTACATGGCATTGAAGCATATGTTAGGGGCTAGAAAGACTGATAACAAGGATTTATCATAAGGAAGACTTTTGACAAGATTTTTCAAACATTTTTGAGTCAAACTTCCTGTTAGAGGACAAAATTTTAAAAGAGGTCAGATTTATACAAATGACTCTCTCAAAAGAATGCAATTGACTCTTGATGATGAGAGAGTGTGGAGAACTAGAAGAGAAACCCCTCCAAGGAGAATTGAAACTGAGGAAACTGAAGAAGAAGAAGAAGAAGAAGAAGTACAAGAAGAAGAAGAAGAAGAGGCAGAAGCATGGGCAAGAGAAATGAAAACTAAGAGAAGGCATGATTCAACAAGTGAGGGGGAGCAACCTCCTCCAAAAGAAGACTTTTTGAAGAAGAGCAAACTTCTCAATCACATCCTAAAGTTGGAGAAGGGCCTTGTGCTGAAGGGACCTCAAGAGGAGATAAAATTCAAGAAGCATTGAACAACCACATGAAGGAGATGGAGAAAATGTACAAATTTTTTGAAACATTTGCTCCCATAGTGCTTGGAAAATTGGACAGTTTAGAGAATAGATTCAAGCACATTGAGGAAATGATGATGAAAAATCCTCAAAGTGGTGAAGGGCCTTTTAGAACTCAAGAGGAAAAGGATGATGAGAATGATGAAGATAACAAGAAAAATGAAGAAGGCAGTAATAGTGATAATGATGAAGATGATGATAATGATGGTGATCAAGGGGATGGCAATGAGCAGGTCATGGAAACACAAAAAGGAGATCAAGGTTTGCAGCAAGCTGGAATCATCCAACAAGCTGGAATCATTCCTCTATATAATTTCTCATCAATACTTTTACCTTTCTCATCTTTATCAAGTTTAGTTGATGAACTCATAGGAGTACTTATTCCTTTTGCTTGATCCATTCCAAACCTTTTCAATAGCTCCTTAGTATATTTTTCTTGATTGATGAAGACTCCATCCTTGGTTTGCTTAATTTGTAGTCCAAGGAAGAAACTTAGTTCTCCCATCATGCTCATCTCAAATTCATTTTGCATAGTTTTAGCAAACTCTTCACAAAGAGAAATATTAGTAGAACCAAAAATGATATCATCAACATAGATTTGTACAAGCAAAATATCATTTTTAGAAGATGTTTTAATAAAAAGAGTTGTGTCTACTTTTCCTTTAGTAAAACCTTTTGAGAGAAGAAAACCACTTAATCTTTCATACCAAGATCTTGGAGCTTGTTTCAGTCCATATAGAGCTTTGGTTAGCTTATACACATAATTTGGAAATTTTTCATGGATAAAACCAGGAGGTTGTTCTACATAAACCTCTTCTTCAATAAAACCTTTAGGAAAGCACTTTTAACATCCATTTGAAAAAGTTTAAAACCTTTAAAGCAAGAAATGCAAAAAGTATTCTTATAGATTCTAATCTGGCTACTGGAGCAAAGGTCTCATCATAGTCAATGCCTTCTTCTTGGTTGAAACCTTGAGCAACAAGTCTAGCTTTATTTCTAACTACTTCTCCTAGTTCATTTAACTTATTTCTAAAAACCCATTTTGTACCAATAATGGGAATGATCATGAGGTCTAGGAACAAGAGACCAAACTTTATTTCTTTCAAATTGATTTAGCTCTTCTTCCATAGCAATAATCCAGAAATTATCACACAATGCATCATCAATATTTTTTGGTTCAATATGAGATAAAAGAGCAAAGTTATCAATAAAGTACCGCTTTGTTTTTACCCCTTGGGAGACATCACCAATGATTTGCTCCTTAGGATGACCTTTTGCATATGTGATATCCTTTGGAAGTTCTTGATTATTGCTTGATTGACCATCTTGTTCTTGCTCCATTATTTCTTCTTCTTTGGCATGATCTTCCATTGTGGGTGCTTGGTGTTGAGTATGATTTTCAACCATTGATGTGCCTGTGTCATCTTCATTTCCTCTTTGAAGATAAATGTTAGATTCATCAAAGGTTACATGAATAGTTTCTTCAACACACAATGTTCTTTTATTATAGACTCTATATGCCTTTTTTATTTGATGAATAACCAAGAAAAATTCCTTCATCGATTTTCTATCAAACTTACCAAGATAGTTGCTAGAGTTTAAAATGAAGCATTTACAACCAAAAACTTTGAAATAGACAATTGATGGAGTTTTGTCAAATAAAAGTTCAAAAGGTGTTTTTCTTATAAAAGGTCTTAGTAAAACTCTGTTCATGATATAACAAGTCGTATTAACAGCTTTCAGCTCAAAAAATACTTTGGTAATGAGTTTTCACAAAGCATTAATCTAGCCATTTCTTGTAAGGTTCTATTTTTCCTTTCAACAACACCATTTTGTTGAGGTGTTTTGGCAGTGAAAAAATTGTGAGTAATACCATATTCATCACAAAAATTTTTGTAAAGTCTTGGTTACAAAATCCTCTTCCATTATCACTTCTAATAAAATCAGTTTGCAATCAAGAGAGGTTTGAACCTTTTTGAAGAGTTTTGAAAATTCATAAAATGTTTCATCTTTTTTGTGCTAAGAAGATTACCCATGTAAATCTTGAAAAATCATCAACAATCACATAAGCATAGCTTTTACCACCAAGACTAGTAGTCCTCATAGGTCCAAATAAATCCATATGAATTAGTTCAAGAGGTTTTTGAGGTAGAAACCATTTTCTTTGGTTTAAAAGATGTTTTTGATTGTTTTCCATATTGACAAGCATCACAGAGGCGAGTTTTATCAAAATGCAATTTAGGTAATCCTCTCACCAGCTCTTGTGTAGAAAGTTTGTTTAATAAATCCATGCTTACATGTCCTAATCTTCTATGCCATAAAAATCCATCATTGTCATGAATGGCAAGACATTTAATATCATTTGTAATAAGCTCATCAAGATACAACACATATACATTACCAACTCTTTTAGCAACAAAGATAGTTTTGTTACTTGCATTGTCAAGAATAGTACAAGTATCACATTTAAACTCTACTTTGCATCCATTATCACATAATTGACTAATACTCAGTAAATTATACTTTAAATCTTCAATAAGTAATACTTTCTTGATAAGAGGGAAAGAACCTTTACCAATGTTACCTATTCCAAGTATTTTCCCTTTCTTCTTATTTCCAAATGTGACAAAACCTTCACTTGTAGTTTGAAGTTCACTAACAAGTGATGCATTTCCAGTCATATGCCTTGAGCATCCACTGTCAAGGAACCATTTTGTGGCACTTGATCTTGAGGCAAATTGTACCTATACCAAATTTGAAAGGGTGATTTTTGGTACCCATATTTTCTTGGGTCCAAGGGGGTTAGTAAAAGTTTCTTTGACTTTCCAAATGGTTTTAACACCACTTTCTATTTTTCTTTTGATAAAACATCTAGACACCTTGTGTCCATGTTTACCACAATAAGTGCAGCAAATATGTGATCTAGAATGACAAGATTCTTTAGCAAAAGATTTTTTCTGTTTTGGAGCAGAATAATCATGAGTAAAACCAAGACCATGTTTTATAAATGAAGATCTTTGATAGCCAAGTAATTTATTCAAATTTTCCCTTCCATTTGTAAATCTCTCAATGCATAAAGTTAGATCATTAACTTTCCTTTTTAGAAGCTCATGATCTTTTATCATTGATTCAAGAGAAATAATTCTAGTGCAAAGCTTTTTATTTTCAAAAGATATGTTTTGTATAGTTGTATTCAAAACTTCTTTTTCAATAGCAATGCAACTAATGGTTTCAAGAAGTTTTCCATTTTCAACACATAATTTTGAATTTTCATTAGATAAATCATTTATTTTGAGTTTCATTTCTTTATTTCTTTTTGAAGCCTTTTTTAATTCTTCATATAACTCAACAATAAGATCACTGGAATCAATATCATCATCATATACATTTGAAATAGAGGGTGAAGATTGTACCTCATCATCAATGGCCATAAAGCATATGTTGGCCTTTCCTTCACTTTCATCCCCACTTTCTTGTTGATCTCATGTTCCAGCTAATCCTTTTCCTTTCTTGACAGATTTCTTTTTGTTTTTGCTTTCTCTTTCTTTTTCCAAAGCTTTAGGACAGTCAGCAACAAGATGCTCTGTTCTTTTACATTCAAAACATTGAGGTTTATAGGATGAGGATTGTCCACTCTTCTTGATTGGTTTTCTTCCTTTCTTGAGAAACTCCTTTTTGTAGAATCTTTTAAACTTCCTTACTGTCATCGCAATCTCTTCTTCTCCACTGTTTCCTCCTTCTTCTTCACTTGAAGACTGATCTTGTTCACTCAAGTGATTTGAAGACTTGAGTACAACTCCTTTTCTTCCCTTTTCTTCATCCTCCTTGTCATTTAGCCGTTTCATCTTCATTTCATGAGTCAGTAGAGATCCAATGAGCTCTTCAAGTGGAAGAGTCTTCAAATCCTTGGATTCCTCAATGGCAAGTGTTTTAGGCTGCCAGGATTTTGGTAGAGCATCTAAAATCTTTCTGTTTTGCTCTCCCATAGTATAGCTTTTACCATAAGCTTTTAAGCCATTGAAAATGTTAGTAAATCTTGTAAACATATCACTAATATTTTCACCTTGTTTCATGGTAAACAGTTCATAATCTATAACTAGCATGGCAAGTTTAGATTCTTTAACTTGATTAGTTCCTTCATGTGTAATTTGAAGTAATCTCCACATGTCATGAGCAGAATCACATCCACTAACTCTATTGTATTCAGTAACATCTAAAGCACAACTTAATATATTAATGGCTTGATAATTTAAAGTCATTTTCTTAGAATCATGCTCATCAAATTCATCAGTGGACTTGGGTACTGAGGTTATTCCATCACCACTCATTTTTATTGGGACATAAGGACCTTTCTCAATTATGTTCCACAAATCAAAATTAATAGAACAAATATAAATTTTAACTCTAGATTTCCAGAAAGTGTAATTTGTTCCATTAAACAAAGGTGGTCTATTTGTGGAAGATCCTTCTAGGTAAGGTAGGTTTGACATATTAGCCATAGGATCTTTGTCTTCTAGGTTGTTAAACCACACACAGAAGTTCTAGCTCTGATACCAATTGAAATACCTAAGAGGGGGGTGAATTAGGTATTTGGATAATTTTCGTAAGCTTAAACCTTTTAAGCGTTTAGACCAAGAACAAGTTATGTAAGCTAATTATAGATAATTGATAGCAAGACAATAATAAAAGCAATAGTAAAGAACTCAAACAATTTATAGTGGTTCGATCCTCAAGATCTACGTCCACTACCTTAAGCTCACACTTAAGGATTTCAACAAATCTACTAATTGCTCAGGTTTACAAATTACAAGAGAGGTTCACCACACTTTGGTTTTACACTCACAACCTCTTCTAGTAATGTTTACAATACAAGGCTCACCACAAACAATGGTTTTATATCTTAAACAACCTTGAATCACACTTTCAAGGATCACCCTTATCTAAAGGATTTTATGTTATCAAGATAACCTTACTAGAGCTAGTAGAAATACACAATTTGATAAATAAATGAGAATGTGTAGAAGTTACCACTTGATGGTAGATATTACACAATTTTGCACCTTCACACTTTGATGTCTTTTGGGTTGATCAATTGAATGCACAAGACATAAGAGAGCTTAAGAAATGTTTGCTAAATGCTTTTGAATGCTTGGAGTTTTCAAGATTTCAAGACTTACAAAAATTTGCATGTTTATAGCTTTTATATAATTTGAAAATATGTTAAAACGTTCATAAAACGGCAAGAAAAGGCTAGTTTCAGAAAATTCGGACGACTGAATTTCTTGGCTGCGTCCGAATCTTCGTCCGAATTTCTCTGGATGAATAGTAACCATGCTGAGAACAAAAATTCGGACGACCGAATTTCTTGGCTGCCTCCAAATCTTCTTCCGAATTTCTCTGGAAGAACAGTGACCATGCTGAAGGCCAAAAATTCGGACGACCGAATTTTTTGGCTGCGTCCGAATCTTCTTCCGAATTTCTCTGGAAGAATGGTAGCAAACTTTTGCTACAAAATTCGGACGACCGAATTTTTTGGAAGCATTTTCAAACTTTGTAAAATCATTTGAGATATAACTTCAATGAGTTTGAAAAACATTTGATATGTATAGAAAACTTATTTAACCATATATAAGCTTGAAAAACAAGAACATATGAAGTTTACTAATATATCTTATAAAAAGATTCATTCAAAGCCTTTTAAGATCATAAGATTATTTTTATGCTCTCTTATGCATTCAATGATAACCAAGACATGCAAGTGTAGAGTTTACATAGAAATTTACCTAAAAGTTAAATGTACTCTACACTTCAAGTCTTCAATGCTTTTTGATCATCTTTAGAACAACATTCTTCAAACTTCAAATACTTGCTTAACTGAAGTTGTTCTTGAACTTTTGCTTCAAAGCAATGAGACTTCATACTTCTCAGTTTACAGAACCTATCACACAATAATCAAACATTTTAGTCCTCATCAATATTTGTCATTAATCAAAACTACATGATTTGCCCTTAGGGCTAACACTAGCCATATAATCTTTACTTCTAGGTTGTTAGACCTTAAAAAGAAGACCTAGCTCTGATACCAATTGTAAGACCTAAGAGGGGGGTGAATTAGGTCTTAGGCTAATTATCAAAACTCTTTTCCCTTTTTGCAAATCCTTTGTCGCAAGAAAAGCCCTTCGTCAAATTCACAAGCTCTAAGTTTATATGTGATTTAATGATTGAGACAAGATGATCAAATAATAAAACCACAACCAATCAATCAACAACTAAGAACAAACAATAACAACACAAGTATCTAAACAAGTAAAGCTATAAATAAATGAACACACAATTTATAGTGGTTCGATCTTTCCAAGATCTACATCCACTACCTTGAGTCTACACTCAAGGATTTCAACCAATTCACTATACGCTTAATCCAAGCAATTACACAAGAGGCTCACCCTTCAAATGGGTTTTACCACAAGAACCTCTTTTCAATCTAATAAACAAGGTTCACCCTTATCACTAAGAGTTTTATGTCACTAGACAACCTAGACCAATCTAATCCAAGGCTCACCCTCACCAATGGGTTTTACACAACAATCTTGATTAATCTAGTCTATGGCTCACCCTCCATAAGGGTTTTAAGTCTCTTGACAACCTTGTATCAATCACAACAATAATGTAAAGAAAAAGTTTGAATGTTACTAACACTTCTTGGTGGATGAATACAATAGCTAGAAGCACTTCACTTCTTGCCTTTGGAATCTTGAATTTCAACCTTTGAGCACAAGGCAATTTGATAGTTTTTCAAATAATTTTGATGTAAAATAAGTTAGATCTTGAAGGATTTTGAAGGTTTAAAAGTTATGCAAAAAAATCTGGAGTTCATGGCTTTTATAAATATGAAAAATTAGTTTTAATAGCCATGAAAAGGCATTGAATAGTAATTACTGTTCATTAAACTGTGTTACTGTTCACAATGAAAGGAAAAGTTCGGACGTCCGAACTTTTCCTTTTGCGTTCAAACTTTTAAAACTTTGTCAAAACATATTCAAATCAATTCAAACAAGTTGGAAAACCTTCTAGCCTATAAGATAATTCATTAAAGACATTTTAAGTGCAAAAACCATTGATGAAAATATGATAATTAAGGTAAGTTCAAAACATTGAATCACTTAAATCAAGTTTTTTGCTCTCAAATGCAACTCATAGATTCCAAGGCTTAGGAGTGTAGGGTTTACAATGTTTACCTATTATGCACATGTAACCTGTACTTCATGTCTTCAAAGCCTTCAATCATCTTGAACAAACTCTTCAATCTTCAATCACTTTGACATATTGGCGTTGTTCTTGCATTTTGGCTTCAAGGCAATGAGACTTCATACTTCTTAATCCACAAATTGTATCACACAACATACAAGCATATTAGTCCTTATCAATGTTTGTCATTAATCAAAACTAACCATAACTACATGATTTGCCCTTAGGGCTAACACAGACTATGACCACTATGACTTTTTTCTTTAAAAGCTTTGTTGTGTGTTGTCAAATCAACTTTACTTTTCAGCTGATTAAAGCTGCTTGTGTGTTGTTAGTGTACTATGATGTATGCAGTGACGTCACCTTAAAATAATGTAATCTGTTAGAGTTCATTTGACTCTACAGACCCTTTAGTGTTTTCTTTTAGTTTGGGAGTTCTATATAAACTCTGCTGATATAACTCAAGGGGACAGACTTCTCTCTGCTTTCTAAGTAATATATTGATTTCCTTTGGCTTTTTAAACTCCTCTTATTCTTCTTCTCTGCTACAATTTCTGATATGGCTTTTGCATAAGATTTCTTATTTGTGAATATTAGAAACTATGCTTATTCCTCTTAGAACTGTTGAAAGGTAACAGGGCAGGATCCTTTGAGTTGCCTAGAGAAAGATCGTTATGTTAATCTAGTCATATCTTTTAAGACAATTCAGTTTGAATGTTTATAGTTTCTGGGTTTCACATATACTTGTTGTCAGAGCCAATGGTGTATCAGAAATTAAGCTAGAATGAAAGAAGCCCTAATACATTCATAATTTCCTTAGGCAGTACTTCATCTTTCAGACAAACAGCTTGTAAAAAGCTATATTATATTTATGAAGTTACTGTGGACTCCTCTTCTCTATTCCGAACCCAAATTTCACTATTCTCTAATTCAGACAAGAAATCATTATGAATTACAAGTGTTTAGAGAATTTGGAGGATTAATCCTAATCTCTTTTGGTGTAATCCATTTTACCAATTCAGTCAAGTCTTCATCCTCTAACCTGCTGATTTTCATCCACCATTGAAATGATTTTTCTAGTACCTCTGTCAACAGTATCATATCCTTCTTGAAATTGATAGTGATTTTTTTCTTAAGGTTTTTATTCCAAGTATTTGTGAATTCTTATTCTAGTTTAAACCTCTTGAAGAGTGAAAAAACATATTTCTCACTTTTCTCAAACACTTCCTTACCTTTGATTTTCAGTGACCAATAGACCAAAACCATTTTGTTAACCCATTCGTCCTTTATCAAACCAATGCCATTACTTTGCTAGACCTATCCCAAAAATATTCTAAGGCACAAAGACACATCTTCTCTCAAAACAGAATTATCCCTCAAGATATTTGGCCCGATGATTATGGTTCATGGAATTTTCCTAGTAATCATCCACATGAGATAAATCTCAAAATTGCTACAGAATGGTACTTACACCACCCAACAGATTCCCAGCCTGAGATAGAGACTCCTTTTGATTACTTTTTCCTTTAACCTGTCAGCTCATCACAACTATTGGATCGGGATTCCTTTGGTCACATGGCCTCTGGTAAAATTGCCAGAAACATTTGTGTCACTTCGATCGCAAAAGCAAAGAAGAAAGTGAAAGCACATGCAGGCCATGAAAACTCCATTATTGACTACAGTCTGACTGATCCTAGCTCCACTGATACAGGTGCTTCATCATCGTCCAATTCAGCAGACTATGGCCACAATGACTATTTTTTAAAAAAGCTTTGTTGCCAAAAGTTCAATCTCCTCTGCTCACAAGACTAACCTTCAATCTATTTTTTAAATAATCCCTCAAGAAAATATGGGTACCAAAAATCACTCTTTCCAATTTGGTGTAGGTTCAATTTGCTTCTAGATCAAGTGCCACAAAATGGTTCCTTGACAGTGGGTGTTCAAGACATATGACTGGAAATGCCTCACTTGTTAGTGATCTTCAAGCAACAAGTGAAGGCTTTGTCACATTTGGTGATAAGAAGAAAGGAAAAATACTTTGAATAGATAACATTGGTAAAGGTTCCTTTCCTCTTATTAAACAAGTATTGCTCATTGATGGTTTAAAGTATAATTTACTTAGCATTAGTCAATTATATGACAATGGATGTAAAGTAGAATTGAAATGTGATACTTGTACTATTCTTGATAGTGCAAGTAGCAAAATCATCTTTGTTGCTAAAAGAGTTAGAAACGTATATGTGCTATATCCTGATGAACTGATCACAAATGATATCAAATGTCTTGCCATTCATTATAATGATGGATTTTTGTCGCATAGAAGATTAGGACATGTAAGCATGGATTTATTGAATAAATTGTCTACACAAGAGCTAGATAGAGGATCACCCAAAATACATTTTGATAAAACACGTCTTTGTGATGCTTGTCAATATGGAAAACAATCAAAAACAGCTTTTAAACCAAAGAAAATGGTCTCTACTTCAAAACCTCTTGAACTAGTTCACATGGACTTATTTGGACCAATGAGGACCACTAGTCTTGGGGGTAAAAGATATGCTTATGTGATTGTAGATGATTTTTCAAGATTTACTTGGGTGCTCTTCTTAGCTCAAAAGGATGAAACATTTCATGAATTTGCAAAACTTTTCAAAAAGGTTCAAACATCTCTTGAATTTAAATTGATTTCTATTAGAAGTGACAATGGAAGAGAATTTTGCAATCAAGATTATACAAAATATTGTGATGAATATGATATTACTCATAATTTTTCAGCTGCCAAAACACCTCAACAAAATGTTGTTGAGAGGAAAAACAGAACTTTACAAGAGATGGCTAGATCAATGCTTTGTGAAAATTCCTTGCCAAAATACTTTTGGGCTGAAGTTGTAAATACTGCTTGCTATGTAATGAATAGAGTTTTAATAAGACCTTTCATAAGAAAAATACCTTTTGAATTTTTATTTGATAAAACTCCTTCACTTGTATATTTTAAAGTTTTTGGTTGTAAGTGTTTTATCTTAAACACCAGTGATAATCTTGGTAAGTTTGACAGAAAATCTAATGAAGGTGTATTTCATGGCTATTCTTCAAATAAAAAGGCATATAGAGTCTATAATAAAAGAACATTATGTATTGAAGAATCCATACATGTAACTTTTGATAAATCTAACATTTACCTTCAAAGAAGAAGTGAAGATGATGCAGGTTCCTCAATGTTTGAAAATCAAACTCATCATCAAGTACCCACTTTGGAAGAACATGCCAAGGAAGAAGAAATAATGGAGCAAGAACAAGATGGTCAACCAAGTAATGATCAAGAGCTTCAAAAGAATCTAACATATGCAAGGGGCCATCCTAAGAAGCAAATCATTGGTGATGTCCCCGAAGGAGTCAAAACAAGGCGGTACTTTATTGATAATTTTTCCCTTTTATCTCATATTGAACTTAAAAATATTGATAATGCCTTGTGTGATAATTTTTGGATCATTGCTATGGAAGAAGAGTTAAATCAGTTTGAAAGAAACAAAGTTTGGACTCTTGTTCCAAGATCTCTTGATCATTCCATTATTGGTACAAAATGGGTTTTAGAAATAAATTAAATGAACTAGGAGAAGTTGTTAGAAATAAGGCTAGACTTGTTGCTCAAGGGTTCAACCAAGAAGAAGGCTTTACAGGTTTTAAATTATTTCAAATGGATGTCAAAAGTGCTTTTCTAAATGGCTTTATTGAAGAAGAGTTTTATGTAGAACAACCTCATGGTTTTATTCATGAAAAATTTCCAAATCATGTGTTTAAATTAACAAAAGCTCTATATGGATTCAAACAAGCTCCAAGAGCCTAGTATGAAAGATTGAGTGGTTTTCTTATGTCAAAAGGTTTTGCAAAAGGAAAAGTGGACACAACTCTGTTTATAAGAACATCTACTAACAATGATATTTTACTTGTGCAAATTTATGTTGATGATATTATCTTTGGTGCTACTAACACATTTCTTTGTGAAGAATTTGCCAAATCTATGCAAAATGAATATGAAATGAGCATGATGTGAGAACTGAATTTCTTTCTTGGGCTACAAATTAAGCAAACCAAAGATGGAGTTTTCATCAATCAAGCAAAATATACCAAGGAGCTCTTGAAAAGATTTGGAATGGATCAAACAAAAGGAATAGGTACTCCAATGAGTTCATCAACTAAACTTGACAAAGATGAAAAAGGTAAAAATGTTGATGAGAAATCCTATAGAGGTATGATTGGAAGTTTACTCTATCTCACAGCAAGTAGACCAGATATTATGTTTGCTGTGTGCTTATGTGCTAGATTTCAATCTTATCCTGAAGAATCTCATCTAATTTCCATCAAACGTATCTTTCGTTATTTAATCGATACTCATGATTATGGTCTTTGGTTTTCAAAATCTTCATCTTTTGAACTTGTTTGATATTCAGATGCTGATTATGCTGGATGCAAAGTTGAACGTAAAAGTGCAAGTGGCCATTGTCAATTTCTTGGTAGTTGCCTTGTGTCTTGGTATTGTAAAAAGCAAGCTTGTGTGTCATTATCTACTGCTGAAGCTGAATACATAGCTGCGGGTAGTTGTTGTGTGCAATTATTATAGATGCAGCATACCTTACTTGATTATGGTCTTAAATTCGATTGTGTGCCTATACTATGTGAGCATAAATCCCATACAACATTCTAGAACAAAGCATATAGAGATTAAGCATCATTTTATTCATTATCATATGGCTAAAAAGGATATATGTTTGAAATATATAAGTACAAATGATCAAATTGCTGATATATTTATAAAGCCTTTGGCTGAGGAAAGGTTTAATCACCTAAGAAGGCTCGTAGGAATTTCTAAATTCAATTACTAATGTGTTTGTTAAAGTTTTGAGAAAACAGAAAGTTTCAAACGCAGAATTCGGATGCAAAAGAAACAGAGACTTTCAATCAAAAATTAGGTCGTCCAAATTTTGCGGATGCAACGATTTAAATGAAAATCAAACAGTTTTCTTGACATTTCAACTTCCGAATTTCTCTCCCATTTCAAAGCCATTTCTACCCATTCACGTCCAAATCAAAATCTCTCAAAGATTTCATCATTTTTACTTCAATTTGCTGTCATTTTTGAGTTCCAAGCCCTAGATATATTCTAAAAGTCACTAGTTTTCACGCAATAACATCGTGGTGAGAACAAAGAAGCCAAAGGTTGAAAAGGGGAAAGGGAAAACCAAGGAAGGTGATGGAGACTCAATCATCATTCAACCAAGAAGAGTTTGAATTCCTCAAACATTGTCTGGAGTTGACATGTTTGTTTCAATCACGGCTACTCATGAATTTGATGAATGGAACAAAAATAGCAGAAAAATTATCCCTGGGTATAAGGTGGATGTTGATAAACTATCAAGTATGGATAATGTTCTGTCATTTTTTGGTGATATTGGTTGGAGTAGCTTATTATTCATTGATGAAGAATTCTATCCCACACTCATATATGAATTCTATGCAAACCTAAAGGAAGAAAAAACTGAACTGGTAGGGGATGATTTGATTCAATAGTACTAATCTAGAGTATCCTAAGTGGACTTTGAATTTACTGATGCCTTGATTAACAGAATTTGTGGAGTAGGTGATAGTGGGGCAAGATATTACTCACCTTTCATGCATTGTTATAATCGTGAACTCTTCACAAATGAAAGATTTGAAGAGGCATTCACTAATGGCAGAGAATTTAGGTCCATTAAAGAGAGGGAAATCAGGAACTTAGATGCTAGAGGTAGAGTATTGCATCACATGGTTACTACTATGATTGTTCCTAACTTTGGCTATAAGTCATCTGTTGGTAATATGCACATGGTAATCATGTAAGCCCTGCATGAACATAGGAGATTGAATTTTGGATACATAGCTTTGAAGCAAATTATTACTGCAAGAAAAACTGTAACCAAGACATTCCCATTTCGAAGAATGTTGACAAGGATTTTTAAGCATTTTCGGGTTAAACTTCCAGGGAGAGGGCAAGCATTTAAGAGTGGGGAGTTTTATACTAATGAAACTCTTACGAGAATGCAGCTAGTTCTTGATATTGATGGTATATGGAGAACTAAAAGAGATACCCCTCCAAGAAGAGAGGATATTAAAGAAAGTGAAGAAACTGAGGAAGAAGAGGATGAAGAAGAAACTCTTGCGGGAGAGATGAAGACAAAGAGAAAGCATGATAGTTCAAGTGAAGGGGAGCAACCTCCCACAAAAAGAAGATTATTTGAAGAAGTCCCTCAACCAAATGTTGGGACTGATCCAAGAAGTGAAGAAATAACTAGAAGTGACACCATAGTAGCTAAGGTATTCCAAGAAACCTTGAATAATCATGTCAAGGAAATGGAGAAGATGTATAAGTTCTTTGAATCCTTTGCTCCAATGGTTCTTGGAAAACTGGATGGATTAGAAAGTAGAGTGAAGCGTATTGAAGAAATTCTGATGAGGAATACACAAAGTGGTGAAGGACCCTCTAGGCATCAAAATAGAGATAAGGATGATGAAGATAAGGAAGGAAAGAAAGAAGATGAAGATGATGACAGTGATGATGGGAATGATGATCAAGGAGGCGATGAAGAGAATGTGGCAAGGCAAGAAGAAGAAGAAAGTGAACCAGTTCATGAAGAACCTCAAGAAGGAGGAAGTCAAATTGAAAAAGCAAATATCGTCTCACTTTCAACCATATCCTTCAGCCAAGGAAGAGTAAAGCATTTGGCTATCAAGAAAGGATTTAGCAAAGCCTCTCCCTCAACATCACAAGACTGAGCATTTCTTCAACCTCATCCTTTTTACTGCTTTTACTTACTTATTTTTACTAAGTTTTATCTTATATGTTTTAAATATCCATCTATGCTATCTGTCTTTATGCTACATTTTGTGTAATAGTGAAGCTCAATGATGAAATCTCAGTGATGAGAGCTTCGTTTAAATTGTTATATATGCTACATTATTAGTCTCATTTTCATTGATCCCATTTATTGAGTGATGACAAAAGGGGGAGAAAATTGGACGTCTTTTTGTGTCTGTTTGTGTGCAAAATGTATTATGCTATGACTATTTATGTGTCTTAAAGTTTGGATGCATGAGTTTTGTGGTTTTGCAAAAGCTAAAGCCTTAAAGTTTGGATGCATCAGTTTTGTGGTTTTGCAAAACTAAACTGAGTGCTTTTGTGGTTATACATGTTTGAGTTTGAATGCAAAATCATCTTTTCAAACTTGTTGCAAAAATTTTGGACAAAAAATTCGGATGCATGTTCTGAAATTCGGATGCATCCATATTTTGTTACCAAAATGTGCTCTTTTGTTGTTCAAATTGATTCAAATATGTTTTAATCTCTCATAATATGTTTGAACAATCTTAGGAAAGCTTATTTACATAATTTGAAGCTTTTATTTTTCTTATTTTAAAATTTGGACTTGCTATGTTAAAATTGGGATGCATGATATCTCTAGTCCAAATGTGTTGAAAAATAAGTACAATCTAAGGGGGAACATTGTTAAACATTTACAACCTTAAAACCTCTCTTAGAATCTTTTCTACATGCTTAAATGTTGTATATTCTATCCTAGTTGTTGGAAGGAAGTAGGATAATGAAGGCTCATATTGAGCCTTTTATATGTCATTGTGCTAAATTGGTTATTTCTATCATTGACATCAATACTTCTTTGTGCTACATTGTTTAAATCCATCACATTTTGCATCAAAGTTTGTCATCATTAAAAAGGGGGAGATTGTTAGCCCTAAGGGCAAATCATGTAGTTTTAATTAATGACAAATATTGATGAGGACTAATATGTTTATATATTGTGTGATAGGATTTGTGATCTAAGAAGTATGGAGTCTTATTGCCTTCAAGCCAAAGTGCAAGAACAACCTCAATAAACTATGAAGTGTTATGAACGTTATTCAAAGATGAACTCAAGGCATTGAAGACTTGAAGTGTAGAATAGATATGCTAATAGGTAAATATCTATGTAAACTCTACACTTGTATGTCTTGGAGTTTATTGAATGCATAAGAGAGCATAAAAAAAGTTTCTAAATTTTAAATGACTTGGAATGAACTTTTTGATGAATGTTGTTCTGTATCTTAAAAGATTTTGAATAAACTTTGCATGATCAAAGAAATTTGGTTATGGTTTTCAAGCTTATATATGTCTAAATAAGTTATCTAAACATATAAGATGTTTTCAAACTTATTGAAGTTAAGTCTCAAATGATTTTACAAAGTTTGAAAATGCTTCAAAAAAATTCGATCGTCCGATTTTTGTAGCAAAAATCATTACTATTTTTCCAGAGAAATTCGGACGAAGATTCGGACGCATGAAGAAAAATTCGGTTGTCCGAATTTTGTCTTCAGCATAGTTACTGTTTCTCCAGAGAAATTCGGACGAAGTGAAAAAAATTCGGTTGTCCGAATTTTTCCAGAATGAGTAATAGCAACGTCCGAAAAATTCGGATGCAAAATTCGGCCATTCGAATTTTCTGAAACTAGCCATTACTAGTCATTTTATGGCTGTTAAAATTGATTTTCAAATTCTATAAAAGCTAGAAACTTGAAATCTTTTGTAAATTTTGAATCTTGGTGAACTCTAAATATTCAAATGCCTTTAGCAAACATTTTTGAGCTCTCTTGTGTCTTGTGCATTCAATGGATCAATCCAAAGACATCAAAGTGGGAAGGTGCAATTTTGTGTAAAACATCTACCAACAAGTGGTAACATTTACACACTCTTCTCTACTTATCAACTGTGTTTTCTACTAGCTCTTGCAAGGTTATCTTGATAACATAAAACCTTTTAGATAAGGGTGATCATTGAAATTGTGATTCAAGGTTGTTTGTAGATATAAAACCATTGTGTGGTGAGCCTTGTTTGTAAAAGTTACTAGAAGAGGTTGTGAGAGTAAAACCATTGTGTGTTGAGCCTCTCATTTAATTTGTGAACTTGAGCATATAGTAGATTGATTGAAATCCTTAAGTATAGGCTTAAGGTAGTGGACGTAGATCTTGACGATCGAACCACTATAAATTACTTGAGTTCTTTGATCTTACATTCTTTTATTGTTGTGCTATCGACTGTCTTTAACTTGATACATATAATATGTTCTTTGCTTAAACTTATAAAAGGTTTTTGTTTGTGATAATTAGCCAAATACCTAATTCACCCCCCTGTTAGGTATTTCACAATAATTCTTCAATTTTGATCTCATCTCCTTGTTTCTTTTTGAAACCTTTTTTAATTCACTATACATATCAACAAGTAATTCACTAGAATCATCAATATCATCATCACAATAAGTAATGGTTGAAGGAGTAGATTGTACCTCATCATTTGTAGCCATGAAACATACTTTACTCTTTTTTCATTGTCATATCCACCCTATTGGCATGTTGATCCCAAGTGCCAACTAATCTCTTTCCTTTCTTGAGAGATTTCTTCTTCTTGAATTTGGCTTCTCTTTCCTTTTATAATGCTTTAGGCAATCAGCTACAATGTGCTCGGTACTCTTGTATTGTGGTTTGAATAATAATGATGATTGTCCACCTTTCTTGGAAGGTCTTTTTTCATTTTTGGGAAACCCCTTTTTTGTAGAATTTCTTGAATTTTTTGAATTTTTCACTAGCATTATCATCTCATCATCTTCTCCATCTTCATTTTCATCACTTGATGATTCCTCTTGCTCACTAGGATTATCGAAGGCTTTAAGTACAACTCTATTTCTTCCTTTCTCTTCATCTTCAAAATCATTTAGTCTCTTGGTCTTCATCTCATGTGTAAGGAATGATCCAATGAGCTCTTAAAGGGGAAGAGTCTTTTAAGTCTTTTGATTCTTCAATAGCACGAGTCTTTGGTTACCAAGACTTGGGTAGAAAGTCCAATATTTTCCTATTTTGTTCTCCAAGTGAATAATTTTTTCCATGGGACTTTAAACCATTGGAGATGTTGGTAAATCTAGTATAAATGTCACTAATGTTCTCTCCTTGCTACATGGTGAATAGCTCATTATCTCTTACTAGCATTGCAAGCTTTGACTCCTTCAGTTGATTAGTTCCTTCGTGCATCACTTCAAGAACTCTCCACATGTCATAAGCAGTGTCACATCCACTCACTCGGTCATATTCATTTACATCCAATGCACAACTCAAGATATTCATTGCTTGGTAGTTGAAAGTATTTTTTCTTGAATCACTTTCATTATATTCGTCCAATGGCTTTAGGTCCCTAGTGATTTCATCAGCTTTCATCCTCATAGGTATGTAAGGACCTTTCTCAATCATATTCCACACATCAAGGTTAATAGACAAATATATATCTTAATTCTAGATTTTCAAAAAATATAATTTGTTCCGTCAAATAAAGGAGATCTATTTGTGGAAGACCCTTCCAAATAAGGCAAGTTTGAAACATTACCCATATAATCTTAGCTTCTAGGTTGTAAAACCACACAAAAAAGACCTAGCTCTAATACCAATTGAAAGACCTTAGAGTGGGTAAATTAGGTCTTTGGCTAATTTTCGAAAAAATTACCTTTTTTGTAAATATACTTAAGAAAAGATTTGAAAATATGTTCACAATAAGATATTCAAGTCAACATAATAAATTACCAAATAAAGAAAGAAGAGAAAATGTCACACAATCAATTTATAGTTGTTCAATTACACAAGATCTATATCTACTACCTTTAGCCCTCACTCAAGTATTTCAAATAATTTCAACTATAAAAATAGTTAAGCAAGATACAATAGATGCTCACCCAACAAGGATTTTACTTAACAACCTCTTTTCATTTACAACAATTAAGTCTCTCAAAAGGGTTTTATGTCCTTAAGAAAATCTTGAAGAAAGCAATTAGATAAAGTAAGAGAGTAGGATATTACCAACAACTTGGTAGATAAAGACAAATCTATCAGCATTTCACCTTTTTGTCTATAGAATCTTTAAAAGTAACTTTGAAGTACAAGACAAAAGGGAGCGTTTTGATATTCAAATGATTGGGAAGTATAAAGATTCTTAAAGTCTCAAAAACTACTAAAAAATTTGAAGTTTATAGCTTTTATAGGGTTTGAAATTCAATTTCAATTTTCAAATAATGGCTAGTAACAGTAAAGTTCAGTCGATTGAACATGGACCCCTGCTTCTGATTGATCATCTGAAGTTCTCTGCGAAATACCTAAGAGGGGATGAATTAGATATTTGGCTAATTTTTGCAAACAAAAACCTTTTATAAGTCTAAGCAAAGAACAGATTATATGAATACTGTTGAAGATGATTGATAGCAAAACAAAAAGAATGTAATGACAAAGGAACTCAAGCAATTTATAGTGGTTTGATCATCAAGATCTACGTCCACTACCTTGAGCCTACACTCAAGGATTTCAATCAATCTACTATACGCTCAAGGTCACAAATTACATGACAGGCTCACCACACAATGGTTTTACACTCACAACCTCTTCTAGTAACTTTTACAAATAAGGCTCACCACACAGTAGTTTTATATCTATAAACAACCTTGAAACACAATTTCAAGGATCACCCTTAGGGTTTTATGTTGTCACCATAACCTTGCAAGAGCTAGTAGAAAACACAATTTGATAAGAAGAAAATAGTGTGTAGAGGTTACCACTTGTTGGTAGATGTTTACACAATATTTGCTCCTTCACACTTTGATGTCTTTGGATTGATCAATTGAATGCACAAGGCAAGAGAGAGCTTGAAAAATGTTTGCTAAAAGCTTCAGAATGTTTAGAGTTCACAAGAGTTCAAAAGTTACAAAAAATCTGAAGTTTATAGCTTTTATAGATGTGAAAATTCAAATGCAACAGATATAAAACGGCTACTAACGGCTAGTTTTAGAGAAGATAGGACGTCCGAACTTCATGCCATTTGTTCGAACTTGCATCCGAACTTCTCTGGAAAAACAGTGATCATGCTATCAGAGAAAGTTTGGACGTCTGAACTTTACTCCATGCGTCCGAACTTGCGTCCGAGCTTCTCTACAAGGACAGTAACCATTTCCAGAGTTTGGGTGACCAAACTTGCATCCAAACTTATCAAATTTAGTCCAATCTTTTGAAAATTATTGTTAATAACATTGAAAATGTTTATTTGAATAGACACATCATTTAGGCACATTTAAACACAAAAGCAGTTACAAAAACATTTTGATCATACAGAATTTTCTTAAGATCATTTGAGATTTCAAAAACCTACTTGTTATCACAAACATTTTGGTCTGCATCCGAACATGTGTCCGAACTTCTTTGTTTCTCCAGTTTTAGAAAGTTTGGATGTCTGAACTTTCTGTCATGCGTCAGAACATGCGTCCAAACTTTTCTGTCAAAGTTTGGACATTCATTTTCACTCAATGCATCCAAATTTTTCCTGCTTTTAACACACTTAAATAAACACATTAGTAATTGAATTTAGAGATTCCTAAGAGCCTTCTTAAATGAGTAAACCTTTCCTCCGCCAAAGGCTTTGTGAATATATCAGCAATTTGGTCATTTGTATTTATGTATTCTAAGCATATGTCCCTTTTAACAACATGATCACAAATGAAATGATATTTAATCTCTATATGCTTTGTTCCGGAGTGTTGGATGGGATTTATGCTCAAATTGATGCCACTAGTATTATCACATAGAATAGGTATACCATTAAATTTAATACCATAATCAAGTAGTGTATGTTGCATCCATAATAATTGATCACAACAACTACCAGCGGCAATATATTCAGCTTCAGCAGTAGACAAAGACACACAAGCTTGTTTTTTACTATACCACGACACAAGACAACTACCAAGAAATTGACAATGACCACTTGTACTTTTTCGTTCAATTTTGCATCTAGCATAATTAGCATCCGAATATCCAATAAGATAAAAGATGAAGATTTTGAAAACCAAAGACCATAGTCATGTGTATCTATCAAATAACGAAAAATACGTTTGACATAAATTAAATGAGATTCTTTAGGAAATGATTGAAATCTAGCACAGAAGCACACAACAAACATAATATCAGGTCTACTTGCTGGGAGATAGACTAAACTTCCAATCATACCTCTATAAGTTTTCTCATCCATATTTTTACCTTTTTCATCTTTGTCAAGTTTAGTTGATGAGCTCATTGGAGTACCTATCCCTTTAGCTTGATCCATTCCAAATCTTTTCAAGAGCTCCTTGGTGTACTTTGCTTGATTGACGAAGACTCCATCCTTGGTTTGCTTAATTTGCAGCCCAAGAAAGAAATTCAATTCTCCCATCATGCTCATTTCAAATTTATTTTGCATAGATTTGGCAAAGTCTTCACAAAGAGATATGTTAGTAGCACCAAAGATAATATCATCAACATAAATTTGTACAAGTAAAATATCACTATTGGTAGATGTTTTTATAAAAAGAGTTGTGTCTACTTTTCCTTTTGCAAACCTTTTGAAAGAAGAAATCCACTTAATCTTTCATACCAAGCTCTTGGGGCTTGTTTCAATCCATAGAGAGCTTTGGTTAACTCAAAGATATGATTTGGAAATTTTTCATGAATAAAACCAAGAGGTTGCTCTACATAGACCTCTTTTTCAATAAAGCCATTTAGAAAAGCACTTTTGACATCCATTTGAAATAGTTTAAAACCTTTAAAACAAGCAAAAGCCAAAAGTATTCTTATAGATTCCAATCTAGGTACTGGATCAAAAGTTTCATCATTGTCAATACCTTCTTTTTGGTTAAAGCCTTGAGCAACAAGTCTAGCCTTATAACAACTTCTCCTAGTTCATTTAATTTATTTCCAAAAACTCATTTTGCACCTATAATGGAATGATCATGGGGTCTTGGAATAAGAGTCCAAACTTTGTTCCTTTCAAACTGATTTAATTCTTCTTCCATAGCAATAATCCAGAAATTATCACTCAATGCATCATCAATGTTTTTAGGTTCTAAATGAGATAAAAGAACAAAATTATCAATAGAGTACCGCCTTATTTTTACTCCTTGGGAGACATCACCAATGATTTGCTCCTTAGGATGACCTCTTGCATATGTTAGATCATTTGGAAGCTCTTGATCATTGCTTGGTTGACCATCTTGTTCTTGCTCCATTATTTCTTCTTCCTTGGCATGTTCTTCCAATGTGGGTACTTGATGATGGGTTTGATTTTCAATCATTGAGGAACCTGCATCATCTTCATTTCTTCTTCGAAGATAAATGTTAGATTCATCAAAAGTTACATGTATGGTTTCTTCAACACATAATGTTCTTTTATTGTAGACTCTATATGCCTTTTTATTTGAAGAATAGCTAAGAAATATACCGTTATCAGATTTTCTATCAACTTACCAAGATAATCACTAGTGTTTAAGATAAAACACTTACATCTAAAAACTTTAAAATAGACAATTGAAGGGGTTTTATCAAATAAAAGTTCAAAAGGTGTTTTTCTTATGAAAGGTCTTAATAAAACTCTATTCATTACATAGCAAACAGTATTTACAGCTTCAGCCCAAAAGTATTTTGGCAAAGAATTTTTACAAAGTATTGATCTAGCCATCTCTTGTAAAGTTCTGTTTTTCCTCTCAACAACACCATTTTGTTGAGGTGTTTTGGCAGCGAAAAAATTATTAGTTATACCATACTCATCACAAAATTTTGTAAAATCTTGGTTACAAACTTTCTTCCATTGTCACTCCTAATAGAGATCAGTTTATATTGAAGAGATGTTTGAATCTTTTTGAAAAGTTTTGCAAATTCATGAAATGTTTCATCCTTTTGGGCTAGGAAAAGCACCCAAGTAAATCTTGAAAAATCATCTACAATCACATAAGCATATCTTTTACCACTAAGACTAGTGGTACTCATTGGTCCAAATAAGTCCATGTGAACTAATTCAAGAGGTTTTGAAGTAGAAACCATTTTCTTTGGTTTAAAAGATGTTTTTTATTATTTTCCATATTGACAAACATCACAAAGTCGAGTTTTATCAAAATGCATTTTGGGTAAACCTCTAACTAGCTATTGTGTAGAAAGTTTATTCAATAAATCCATGCTTACATGTCCTAACCTTCTATGCTAGAAAACCATCATTATCATGAGTAGCAAGACATTTTATATCATTTGTGATAAGTTCATCAAGGTATAAAATATATACATTACCAACTCTTTTAGCAACAAAAATGGTTTTACTACTTTCTCTATCAAGAATAGTACAAGTATCACATTTAAATTCTACTTCATATCCATTGTCACATAATTGACTAATGCTAAGTAAATTATACTTCAAACCATGAATAAGTAATACTTGCTAAATAAGAGAAAAGGAGCCTTTACCAATATTACCTATACCAAGGATTTTTCCTTTCTTCTTATCGCCAAATGTGACAAAGCCTTTACTTGTTGCTTGAAGCTCACTAACAAGTGGGGCATTTACTGTCATATTTCTTGAGCACCCACTGTCAAGAAACCATTTGTGGCACTTGATCTTGAAGCAAATTGAACCTACTACACCAAATTAGAAAGAGTGATTTTTGGTACCCATATTTTCTTGGGTCCAAGCGGGTTAGTGATAGTTCCTTTAACTTTCCAAATGGTCTTAACACCATTTTCTATCTTTCTTTTTACAAAAAATTTTGATACCTTGTGTCCATGCTTGCCACAATATGTACAACAAATATGATGCCTAGAATTAAGAGTTTCTTTAGCAAAAGTGTTTTTATATTTAGGAACATAGCTATCATGAGTGAAACCAAGATCATGTTTTGTAAATGAAGATCTTTGATAAACAAGTAATTTATTTAAATTTTCTCTTCCATTTGTAAATTTTTCAATGCATGAAGTAAGATCATTAAGTTTTCTTTTCAAAATCTCATGATCAATGAGAAATTTTTCAAGAGAAGTAACTTTTATGCAAAGCTCTTTGTTTCAAAAGATGTGTTTTGTATGGTTGCATTTAAAACTTCTTTTTCAATATTAAGATAATTAATAGTCCCAAGAAGTTTACCATTTTCAGTACATAATTTCAAATTCTCATTTGACAAATTATTTATTTTTTATTTCATATCTTTATTTCTTTTTGAAGCCTTTTTCAACTCTTCATACATTTCTATAAGCAATTCACTGGGATCACCATCATCATCATAAAAATTAGAAATAGAAGTAGAAGAATGTACCTCATCATCAATAGCCATAAACAATATGTTGGTCTTAACTTCACTTGCATCTTCGCTTTCTTGTGGATCCCACGTTCCAGCCAGTCCTTTTCCTTTCTTGGCAGATTTCTTTTTGTTCTTGCTATCTCTTTCCCTTTCCAAAACTTTGGGACAATCAGCAACAAGATGCTCTTTACTCTTGCTTTCAAAACATTGAGGTTTGAATGAGGAAGACTGTCCACTCTTCTTGGTTGGCTTTCTTCCCTTTTTGAAAACTCCTTTTTGTAGAATCTCTTGAACTTCCTAACTACCATAGCAATTTCCTCTTCACCAAAATTACATTCTTCTTCTTCACTTGAAGATTTTTCTTGTTCGTTCAAATGATTAGAAGCCTTGAGTACAACTCCTTTTCTTCTCTTTTCTTCATCTTCTTTGTCATTTAATCTCTTCATCTTTGTTTCATGTGTGAGCAAAGATCCAATGAGCTTTTCAAGTGGAAGAGTTTTTAAATCCTTGGACTCCTCAATAGCAAGTGTCTTCAGCTGCCAAGATTTTGGTAGAGCATCCAAAATCTTCCTGTTTTGCTCTCCCATAGTAAACAGCTCATAATCTCTAACAAGCATAGCATGTTTAGATTCTTTAACTTGATTTGTGCCTTCATGAGTTATTTAGAGTAATCTCCACATATCATGAGCAGAGTCACAACCACTAACTCTATTATATTTAGTAACATATAAAGCAGAACCCAAGATGTTCATGGCTTAATAATTTAAAGTCATTTTCTTTGAATCATGCTCATCAAATTCATCAGTAGACCTTGCTTCTAAGGTCACACCATCTGCTTTCATTTTCATAGGAATATAAGGACCTTTTTCAATAATATTCCACAAATTAAAATTGATAGAACAAATATATATCTTAATTCTAGATTTCCAAAAAGTGTAATTTGTTCCATCAAACAAAGGTGGTCTATTTGTGGAAGATCCTTCTTGGTAAGGTAAGTTTGAGATATTAGCCATAAGATCTTTAACTTGTAGGTTGTAAAACCACACAATGAAGTTCCTGCTCTGATACCAATTGAAATACCTAAGGGGGGGGATGAATTAGGTATTTGGCTAATTTTTACAAACAAAAACCTTTTATAAGTCTAAGCAAAGAACATATTATATGAATACAGTTGAAGATGATTGATAGCAAAACAAAAGAATATAATGGCAAAGGGACACAAGCAATTTATAGTGGTTCGATCGTCAAGATCTACGTCCACTACCTTGAGCCTACACTCAAGGATTTCAATCAATCTACTATATGCTCAAGGTCACAAATTACATGAGAGGCTCACCACACAATGGTTTTACACTCACAACCTCTTCTAGTAACTTTTACAAACAAGGCTCACAACACAATGGTTTTATATCTATAAAACAACCTTGAATCACATTTGCAAGGATCACCCTTATCTAAGGGTTTTATGTTGTCAAGATAACCTTGCAAGAGCTAGTAGAAAACACAATTTGATAAGAAGAAAAGAGTGCGTAGAGGTTACCACTTGTTGGTAGATGTTTACACAATATTTGCTCCTTCACACTTTGATGTCTTAGGATTGTTCAATTGAATGCACAAGACAAGAGAGAGCTTGAAAAATGTTTTCTAAAGGCTTTAGAATGTTTAGAGTTCGCAGGAGTTCAAAAGTTACAAAAAATTTGAAATTTATAGCTTTTATAGATGTGAAAATTCAAATGTAACAGCTATAAAACGGCTAGTAATGGATAGTCTCAGAGAAGTTAGAATGTCCGAACTTCATGCCATTCGTCCGAACTTGCGTTCGAACTTTACTGTGCCAAGCTGTCTAGAAAAGTTCGGACAACCGAAATTTACTGTGCCAAGCTGTCTAAAAACGTTCGGACGTCCGAACTTTTCCTCATGCGTCCGAACTTCTCTGGTAAAATAGTGATCATGCTATCAGAGAAAGTTTGGACGTCCGAACTTTACTCCATGCATCCGAACTTGCGTTCGAACTTCTCTGGAAGCACAGTAACCATTTCCAGAGTTTGGACGACTAAACTTGCATCCAAACTTATCAAATTTAGTCCAACCTTTTGAAAATCATAGTTAATAACATTGAAAATGTTTTGTATGAATGGACACATCATTTAGGCACATTTAAACACAAAAACCATTACAAAAACATTTTGATCATACAGAATTTTCTTAAGATCATTTGAGATTTCAAAAACCTACTTGTTATCACAAAGTTTATTGAAAACCATTTTAAAAACAAGTTTTGTGCTCCCTCATCCATTCAATAGATTCCAAGACATACAAGTGTAGAGTTTACATAAAAATATACCTATTTAGTATAAGAACTCTACACTCTAAGTCTTCAATGCCTTCAATCACGTTGAACATACTCTTCAATCTCAGTCCCCTTTGGCATACTTGAGTTGTTCTTGCATTGTGACTCCAAGACAAAAAGACTTCATGCTTCTAAATCCATCAATCCTATCACTCAATCATACTAGTACATTAGTTCTCATCAATGTTTGCCATTATTCAAAACTAATCATAACTACATGATTTGCCCTTAGGGCTAACACTCTGTTTACTAGGCTACCAGGATAAATTTGGTCGACCGGGACATATGCTTGCGAATGGTTATTTGGATTTCTCTGAAAATTTAGCAGCCAAGATTTCAATTCAAACATTCTATCTAGAGTCCGAACTATTCAAACTTTGTCAAAATATTTAGAAATTAGGTGCAACAAGTTTGAAATTATGTCAAAATTTTGTGCTCTCCTATAATTTCTTTAGATTCCAAAAACAACAAGTGTAGGGTTTACAAGAGAATACCTATCAAGCATGAGTAAACCTATACTAAAGTATTCAAAGCCTTCAATCCTTAAGACATACTCTATATTCTGTAGTTCTTTGAGTACATATGAGTTGTCCTTAGTACTTTATCTTCAACGCAATGAGACTTCTTAGCTTTCACAATCCAAGGATCCTATCACGCAATAATTACTTAAGTTAGCCAATATCAATGTTTGTCATAATAAAAAATTTAGGAATTTCCCTTAGGGCTTACAACTCATTTTAGCTTTGAAGAATCTAACATTTATCTTGGAATAAGAGATGAAGATGATATAGGTACCCCAATGAATGACAATCAAAGTCATCTTCAAGCACCAACTTTGGAAGATCATGCCAATGAAGAAGAAATGATAGAGCAAGAACAGAAAGCCAACCTAATGGTGACCAAGAGCTTCCAAAGGATTTAAGATATGCAAGAGTCCACCCTAAAGAGCAAACCATTGATTATGTCTCCCAAGTAGTTAAAACAAGGCGGTACTTTATTGATAATTTTGCTCTCTTATTCATATTAAGCCTAAAAATATTAATGATACCTTATGTGATGATTTTTGGATTATTGTCGTGCAAAAGGAATTAAATCAATTTGAAAGAAACAAAGTTTGGAACCTTATCCCAAGACCCCATGATCACCCCATTATTGGTACAAAATGGGCTTTTAGAAACAAATTAAATGAATTTGCAGAAGTTGTTACAAATAGAGTTAGATTTCTTGGCCAAGGATTCAATCAACAAAAGGGTATTACTCAAGCAGGTACCGGTTTGGGTTAAATTGCCCAGATTGCCCTTAGAGTGCTGGAACCCATGAGCCTTAGTATGACAACATCCAAGGATTGTATTTCCTATGCAAGAGTGCTGGTGGAAATTGATGCTTCTGTTTCGTTAAAGCAATCAGTATGTGTTCAATTTCCAAATGGAAAGACCCGTAACCAGCACGTTATATTTTAGCATGAGCCCAAGTTTTGTTCAGATTGTTCGGCATTCGGTTACTTAGCTAGCAACTGTGGAGCAAGAACCAATCCAAAGGGGTGGGAGAATCCATTTAAACCGAAAGGGACAGATGCAAAACAATCTTCAGCTACCATGGTTATTACTGAGGCTGGTCGGGTTCCACAACCTGGACAACAAAGTGCTGAAATGTCGAAGGCAAAGACAGTGCCTGATGCTACTAGAGCTGTAAACAAATCTGCAGGGCAGAAAACAGGTAGTAACACTAGTGCTTCAGCCTACCAAACTGAAGGTGGCAGCTCTTCTGCTCAGCCACAAGTTAATAACGGTAGCAATAATGGTGAAGTCCCCAAGAGACAAGGGTTGCCGAACCAACAGACAGCCAACCGACAAACTAAAATTGTCACAAGAAGAGCCATGCTGAGCCTAGTAGCAAGCAGAAATGTAGCAATGGATGGCAACATACTCTTCCCAGAAAGTAAGTTTGACATAACGCTATTTGCATGTGCCTTCCTTCAATACTAGGCAGATTGTATAATAGATAGAAATCCATATTTCTAGTTTTGAGTTTGGCTTTTGGCCATAATGAATGTATTAGGATCTTCGTATCTTGTCGTTTTTTCCTTTGTAATCGTGGGCTATCCCGTACCGGTTGTATGACTGCTCGAGTATGCTCGGTGTAATTGTACACTCATTTTGGTACATTTACATTTTGATCAAAAAAAAAAGAAAGAAAAGGGCATTGATTAAGATGAGACCTTTGCTCCGGTAGCTAGGCTTGATTACAATATAATTCTTTTGGCATTTGCTTACTTTAAAGGTTTAAAACTCTTTCAAATGAATGTTAAAAGTTCTTTTCTAATTTATTGAAGAAGAAGTATATGTGGAAAAATCTTTTGGTTTTACTCGTGAAAAGTTTCTAAATCATGTCTTTAAAACAAGCACCTAGAGCTTGGTATGAAAGACTTAGTAGCTTTCTGCTTTCGAAAGAATTTTCAAGAAGGAAGGTTGATTCAACACTTTTTATAAAAATCTATTGCAAAAATGATCTTTTACTTATAAAAATCTATGTGGGACATTATTTTGGGTGTTACTAACATCTCTCTTCGTGATGAGTTTGCTAAGATGATGATGGGCATGATGGGAGAACTCAACTTTTTCTTGGCCTCCAAATCAAGAAAACCAAGGATAACACATTCATAATCAAGCAAAATACAACAGAGAGCTATTAAAGAGTTTAGAATAGATAAAGCTAAAGGAATTAATACCCCTATGAGTTTATCAACTAATCTTGACAAACATGAAAGAGGTAAAAACGTTGATGAAAAAGTATATTGAGATATGATTAATAATTTACTTTATTTAACCATTACTAGACCCGATATCATGTTTGTTGTACCCACTACTAAAGCCTTGTTTTCATCAAGTACATAGTGATCCTAGCCTATTTATTTGGTGTAAGACCTAAGAGGGGGGTGAATTAGGTCTTAGGCTAATTATCGAAATATTTTCCCTTTTTGATGATCCTTTGCCTTAATAAAAGCTCTTCTTTAATTCCACAAGTTTCAAGTATATATGTGATGTGATGGTTAAGATAATATCATCAAACTACAACCAATCAATCAACAACAATCAATAAGTAATAATAACATGAGCATGTAAATAAATAAAGCTATAAGAAAATGAACACACGATTTATAGTGGTTCGATCTCTCCAAGATCTACATCCACTACCTTGAGTCTACACTCAAGGATTTCAACCAATCCACTATAAGCTCAAGTTCAACAATTACATAAGAGGCTAACCACACTATGGTTTTACACTCACAACCTCTTCAAGTAATTATACAAACAAGGTACACCCTTCCACAAGGGTTTTATATCTATAGACAACCTCAAAACTAATCTAATCCAAGGCTCACCCTCACACGGGTTTTACACTACAACCTTGATTAATCTAGTCTATGGCTCACCCTTCCACAAAAGGGTTTTATGTCACAAGATAACCTTGCTAGAGCTAGTAGATCTACACAATTGAATAAGAAAAGAAGAGTGTGTAGAAGTTACCACTTGATGGTAGATATTACACAAATTTGCACCTTCACACTTTGATGTCTTTGGATTGATCAATTGAATGCACAAGACATAAGAGAGCTTAAGAAATGTTTGCTAAATGCTTTTGAATGCTTGGAGTTTTCAAGATTTCAAGAGTTACAAAAATTTGCATGTTTATGGCTTTTATAGAATTTGAAAATCTGTTAAAACGTTCATAAAACGGATAGTAACGGCTAGTTTCAGAAAATTCGGACGACCGAATTTCTTGGCTGCGTCCGAATCTTCGTCCGAATTTCTCTGGATGAATAGTAACCATGCTGAGAACAAAAATTCGGACGACCGAATTTTTTTGTTGCGTCCGAATCTTCTTCCGAATTTCTCTGGAAGAACAGTGACCATGCTGAAGGCCAAAAATTCGGACGACCGAATTTTTTGGCTGCGTCCGAATCTTCTTCCGAATTTCTCTGGAAGAATAGTAGTAAACTTTTGCTACAAAATTCGGACGACCGAATTTTTTGAAAGTATTTTCAAACTTTGTAAAATCATTTGAGATATAACTTCAATGAGTTTGAAAAACATTTGATATATATAGAAAACTTATTTAACTATATTTAAGCTTGAAAAACATGAACATATGAGGTTTACAAACATATCTTATAAAAAAGATTCATTCAAAGTCTTTTAAGATCATAAGATTATTTTTATGCTCTCTTATGCATTCAATGATAACCAAGACATGCAAGTGTAGAGTTTACATAGAAATTTACCTAAAAGTTAAATGCACTCTACACTTCAAGTCTTCAATGCCTTTTGATCATCTTTAGAACAACATTCTTCAAACTTCAAATACTTGCTTAAATGAAGTTGTTCTTGAACTTTTGCTTCAAAGCAATGAGACTTCATACTTCTCAAATTACAGAACCTATCACACAATAACCAAACATTTTAGTCCTCATCAATATTTGTCATTAATCAAAACTACATAATTTGTCCTTAGGGCTAACATTTGGCAGTATGGATTCATCTTCTTGGCCTTACCTGAATAGGTTGACGATGTTATAGTATGGATGCATCTTCTTTGCCTTACTTGTATAGGTTGACGATTTTGTACCGGCAAGTAATGATTCTTCTGACATTTCCTCTATCAAAGCTTTTCTTCACGATACATTTAAAATCAAGGACTTGGGTTCGTTGAAATACTTTCTCTGGCTGGAATTCACCGTCCAAGCACCAGTATCAACGTTTGAAAAGTCACGGTCTTTTAGGTTGCAAACCAACTCCTACTCCCACGGATGCCTCCTATCATTGCTTCAAGAAAGGTTCCCTAGCTCTTCAAGATATTTTAGCCTTTTAATGCCTCATTAGGAAACTTATTTATCTTACTCACACTAGACCGGATATCATTTTCTTTGTCCAACAACTCAACCACGTTTTGGATTGTCCCGTTGAACTTCATCAAAAGGTTGCATTTCATACCTTCCATTACTTGAAAAGTTCGCTTGACCAAGGATTTGTTTCCCATTTGGCTTAGGGCTTATTCAATTCTGACTGGGCAGGGTGTTTAGATACACAGGTTTTCGTATCTTTCTTGGAAATTCTCTTATCTCATGGGAGTCTAAGAAACACCAATCATCTCTCCAAGCTTTTTTGAGGCTGAATATCATGCTCTTGCAAGTACTATTTGTGAAATAGAGTGGCTGGTGTTTCTACTTCGAGATCTTTGTATTCTTCTTCATTATTTCTTTTGTTTTGTGATAATAAGAGCGCTCTATACCTCACCACGAATCCAACATTTCATGAGCACGCGAAACACCTGGAAATTTACTGCCACTTTGTTCAAGAAAAAACACAACCTGGACTTGCAAAGCCTCTTGTTGTCACTTTGTGCCAGCGAAACACCAACATATGCAAGAAGGGTTTGCCATCTAATCAATACATTGAATTGCTCATAGCACTTGGCAATCATGACTTGTATTCTCCCAAGTCCAGTCTGCGCAGGGAAGCGAGGGTATCGAAAACTTAAATATGCATAAAGGAGAGCAACACATCACACCCTAACGGCAGCCCACACTTTCCACTTATCTTGCTGTATTTAAATTGTATTTTATTGTAATTTTATTTCATTATGATGTACATATCTATTGCCTTATTTTATCCTTGTAGGTTTCACTTTAAAATAATCAAGGGAAATCATTTCCTCCCAAATTTGTCTCCATCACTTTTACACATCTAGGTTTGTTCTCTTCGTCTAGGAAAGCTTGAATTCTCATAAAAAGGTTCATGGAGCTTAGTTCCTCATGAGTTGCTTTGTGGAGTTTAGATGGTAGTTTTTGACGGGTGGAATTTAGATGGTAGTTTTTGAAGGGTCTTGGGAGAACAAGAGCCTTGCAAATCAACTTAAAGGAGGCTCATATAATCTATCCTAATAACCCTTTAATTCTCAATCCCTCTTTTTAATAATCTAGCCTTGCATCTATAGTGAAGCTTCCTAGTTTTGTACCCTGTACGTTTTGGCACCAATGAGTTGTTTTTATCCTTTGCCATTCCCCTGCAAGTTTCATGAATCTAGATACCAAAAATCTGTATGGTTACATCCTAAACTGAAATACAACATTCTCTGGAAGGGTAAAAAATGGATGCAACTATTATTTTCATTGGATAAAAGTGCAAGACACGTGATGTAATACCATAGTTGAATGAAATTCGATTATCAAGTTCGTATTCTTAATATGTTGTCTACGACTTATGCAGTATTAGTGGCATTTGTTTTAAAGGCATTACTTTCTCTAATCCTTTCAAAGTCATAGTGGTTTATTGTTGAGAGACAATTTTTCATTGCTATATTCATGCCATAATTTTTTTGGGGGGAACTAAATAATGTTTTTATTAAAGAAAGGAAAAAGAATGACAATATAATAGAGATACATTCTAGTGCTTGTGCAATGCACATACATTTTGTCAAAAAAAATGAAAAAGCACTTTTATTTATCTTAGTTATCCTAAAACAAGTTGTAGTAGTATAAAAAGAATAAAAAGCGAGAACATGTCCACTGAAATTGATCGAAAAGGAAGCCACTCACACTTCTCAAAATAAAATAAAATTATTCAAGCAAGAAGAAAAACATGGTAGTAAAATAGAATAGATAATCCAAATGGAAATATGCAAAAATGCTATTTGGAGCTAAGGGCAGAAAGAAATGAAGAGAATACCTTAAGCATTCCATGATCCAGCGCCGAGAGTATAAAGTTATAAGAAAATTTATTAAAAAGAGAAAAACCTGAAAAACGCTACTGCTATACTCTTTTTTTTTTTTTTTTTGGGCTATACGCAATGTCTTTGTATTTTATTTTCAAGAACACGTTTTCTTTCTCACTCACTCTCTATAGAAATCCACTTAAAATACACATCTAATCTTTGAGATTTGTGATTCTAAGAAGTTTTAGAACATAACGGGTGGCAGACCTGCACTAAATGACTTCAATTTTGAGATAAAACTCAAAAGAACTTTAAAGATTTAAACTATTTGCATTTTGGGGTAGTTCTATAGAGTTTTAATAAACTTGCTATCAAGTTTCACAAAGCGAGTAAGGAACTTGACAGCAAATTCTGGGTAATTATTTTGAAAATGGTGGAAAGGTTCTGCCACGGGCTTGCGGCGGAACATGCATGAAATTTCCGCCAACTGTCCAGTGGAACTTAGATGCTTCTTTCTTCTTCTTTTTTCCTTTTCCTTTTTTCTTTTAAGATTTTTAATCAAGATCTCAATTATTAATGAATAATATTGTCTAATTATTATTCAGGATTTTTAATTAACTATTATTAATCAATAATAAGTATTACAAAAATTTATAATTACTAATTAATTAATGTTGTTTAATGTTATTATTCAGTATTCATTTTGTCTTAAAATGATTATTAATCACTCAAAAACAACAATAAAACAAGAACAGTATCTAGTATTATTTTGCAGAAATTGAAAGTAGATTTCTCAACATATGATGTTTGAAACTTGAAAGTTTAGAGAGAAAATGAATGTAGAGAGAGAGAAAGAAATTTAAAGTGAAATGTTCTTACACTGCAAATAGTAAATTTTTAAACTGTATATAGCAATAATCTTTATTTTGAAATATATTACTAGAAATCTATTGCAGGAAAATCCCAAAGCCTTGGACTGCCTATAAGAAACTAAATGAAAATAAAAGGAATACATGTTAGTAAGAATGTTTCCTCCAAGTTAACATACATGAATACTCGGGAAGAATGCGATTATTTGAAGCATTCTGAACTACACAAAGAAATTGCAATACTATAAAGAAATTAAAAAATAGAAAAAGATGCTAGTAAGAAGTCTTCTTTAGACAAGTAAAAAAAATTAAAAACAGGAAAAAATTCCCAAAAAAATAAGAACATCGGAAGCCTTCTCCAACACCCAAACTGAAATACCTAAGAGATGGGTGAATTAGGTATTTGGCTAATTTTCGCAAATTAAAACCTTTTATACGTCTAAGCAAAGAACATATTATATGAGTCAAGTTATAAGTAATTTATAGCATAGAAATACAATAAATTAAGATCAAAGAACACAAGCAATTTATAGTGGTTCGATCCTCAAGATCTACGTCCAGTACCTTAATCCTACACTTAAGGATTTCAATCAATCTACTATATGCTCAGGTTTATAAACTACAAGAGAGGCTCACCACACTATGGTTTTATACTCACAACCTCTTCTAGTAACTTTTACAAATAAGGCTCACCACACACAATGGTTTATATCTCAAACAAACTTGAATCACAACTTCAAGGATCACCCTTATCTAAAGAGTTTTATGTTATCAAGATAACCTTGTAAGAGCTAGTAGAAAATCACAATTTGATAAAAAGATAAGAGTATGTAGATGTTACCACTTGCTGGTAGATTTTTACACAAACTTGCACCTTCACACTTTGATGTCTTTGGATTGATCAATTGAATGCACAAGACATAAGAGAGCTTAAGAAATGTTTGTAAAAGGCTTTAGAATGCTTAGAGTTTCCAAGAATTCAAAACTTACAAAGAATCTGAAGTTTATACCTTTTATAGATGTGAAAATTCAAATGCAACAGCTATAAAACGGCTAGTTTCAGAGAAGTTTGGACGTCCGAACTTTACTGTGCCAAGCTGTCTGGAAAAGTTCGGACGTCCGAACTTTTCCTCATGCGTCCAAACTTGTGTCCAAACTTCTCTGGAAAAATAGTGACCATGCTATCAGAGAAAGTTTGGACGTCCGAACTTTACTCCATGTGTCCGAACTTGCGTCCGAACTTCTCTAGATGCACAGTAACCATTTCCAAAGTTTGGACGACCAAACTTGCATCCAAACTTATCAAATTTAGTCAAATCTTTTGAAAATCATTGCTAATAACATTGAAAACGTTTTGGATGACTGGACACATCATTTAGGCACATTTAAACACAACAACCTTTACAAAAACATTTTGATCATACAAAATTTTCTTAAGATCATTTGAGATTTCAAAAACATACTTGTTCTCACAATGTTTATTGAAATCCATTTCAAAAACAAGTTTTGTGCGCTCTCATGCATTCAACTAATTCCAAGACATGCAAGTGTAGAGTTTACAGAAAAATATACCTATTTAGCATATGAACCCTACACTCTAAGTCTTCAATGCCTTCAATCATCTTGAACATACTCTTCAATCTTCAATCTCTTTTGGCACAATTGAGTTGTTCTTGCATTGTGGCTCCAAGGCAATAAGACTTCATGCTTCTCAATCTTTCAATCCTATCACTCAACATACAATTACATTAGTTCTCATCAATGTTTGCCATTTTTCAAAACTAATCATAACAACATGATTTGCCCTTAGGGCTAACAATCTCCCCCTTTTTGATGATGACAAACTTTGATGCAAAATGTGATGGATTTAAAACAATGTAGAACAAAGAAGCATTGATGTCAATGATTGATAATAACCAATTTAGCACATTGACATACGAAAGGCTCAATATGAGCCTATGACCCAACCAACCTCCATTAACCTCCTTCCTTCCAACAAAGATAGAAGATATAGCATTTAAGCATTTAAAAAAAGTTCTAAGAGAGGTTTTAAGGTTGTAAAAGTTTATCAATGCTCCCCCTTAGATTGTGATCATTTTTCAACAAGTTTGGACTTGTTATGCTAAGCATCCGAATCTGACACATCAAGTCCAAACAATAAAATAGGAGAAATGAAAGCTGCAATTTTTGAAAATAAGCTTTCCTAAGGTTGTTCAAACATATTAGAAGAGATTAAAACATATTTGAATCAATTTGAATAACAAATGAGCACATTTTGACAACACAATATGGATGCATCTGAATTTCAAAACATGCATCTGAACTTTTAAATTTTAAGTCCAAACTGGAAAATATGTGAGATGAAGGCTTTAATTCTTGAAAGTAAGTTTTTCTAAGATTGTTCAAATATGATAAAGAGGATTGAAACAATTTTCAAATAATTTGAACAACAGAAAAATCAGTTTTGGCAAGACAATTTGGATGCGTCCGAACTTTTGGTTTGCATCAGAACTTCAAGTCCAAACTTTTGAACTCTATCCTCACATATAATAAATCTTCCAGTTTTAAATTTCAAATGCACCATTGCAGTCAAATATACCACAAAACAATACACACTCATATTAGCACACACATTTCAGCACATTGCATCACACATTACAGATACATATAGAAAATATCAGCACATTGCAGTCATCATTTCTTCTCCCCCTTTTGTCATCAATCAAAGTTGGGGTAAATGAAAATGAGACTGAAAATTACTAAAGGAAGCTCTCAACTCTAAGGTTTTCATCATTAAGCTTCATAAAAAAAGACTATTACATAGACTGTAAAAAAAATTGATAAAGTGCAGAAACAGAAATTTAAAGTGCAAACCAGAGAAATTTCATAAAAACATACTGGTAAGTGTTCATAATAATAAAAGCAGTAAATGAAGAGAAGAGTGAAGATGTGCTTAGTCTTTGGATGTTGATGGAGAGTCCTTTCTTGGCTTCTTCTTGACAGCAACATGCTTGACTCTTCCATGGCCAAATGTTGGAATTGATGGGGTTGTTATTTCAGCTCTTGTAATTTGGGCTCCTTCTTGACTGAATTCAGCTTGCTGCACTTCTTGATCTCTTCCTTGAGACTTCATGATCTGCTCCTTGCCATTTCCTTGATCACCATCATTATCATCATCTCCACTGTCACTGTCACTGCCTTCTTCATTTTTCTTGTTTTCTTCATCATCCTTTTCTTCTTGAGTTTTAGAAGGCCCTTCACCACTTTGAGGATTTCTTATCAATATGTCCTCAATGTGCTTGACTCTATTCTCTAGACTGTCCAATTTTCCAAGCACCAAAGGAGCAAATATTTCAAAGAATTTATACATTTTCTCCATTTCTTTCATGTGGTTGTTTGGTGCTTCTTGAATTATACCTCCTCTTGAAATCTCTTCAGCACTAGGCCCTTCTCCAACAGTAGGATGTGACTGAGAAGTAGGCTCTTTTTCAAAAAGTCTTTTATTGGTGGGAGGTTGCTCCCCCTCACTTGTTGAATCATGCCTTCTTTTAGTTTTCATTTCTCTAGCCCATATTTCTGCCACATCTTCTTCCTCATCAGTTTCCTCAACTTCAACTCTCCTTGGAGGTGTTTCTCTTTTAGTTCTCCACACTCTCTCATCATCAAGAGTTAATTACATTCTCTTGAGGGAATCATTGGTATAAATTTGTCCCTGATTAAAGATTTGTCCTCTAACAGGCAGCTTGACTCTAAAATGCTTGAAAAATCTTTTCAAGAGTCTTCCATATGGTAATGCCTTGTTATCAGTTTGTCTAGCCCCATACATATGCTTCAATGCCATGTATCCAAAATTTAAATTTCTATGCTCATGCAAAGCAAGCATAATCACCATATGAATGTTCCCCACAAATGTTTTGTGGCCAAAGTTAGGAATGATCATGGTTGTTATCATATGATGCATAACTCTTCCCCTTGCATCTAAAAACTTGACCTCCCTTTCCTTGACTGTCCTAAATTCTCTGCCATTTGTGAAGGCTTCTTCAAATCTAGCATTTGTGAATAATTCTATAATGTAGCAGCGTTGCCTCATAGAGTAATACCTTGCTCCACCATCACTTACTCCACAAATTATATTCACTAGTGCATCATTGAATTCAAAATCCATTTGTGATACTCTAGAGGAATACAATTGATTTACATTCTCTCCCTCATATTCTATTCTTTCTTCTTTTAAATTTGCATAGAATTCATACACTAGGGAGTGATAGTATTCTTCATCAATAGCTAATAGATTGCTCCAGTCAATATCACCAAAAAGAGATAGCACATTACCCATGTTTGTGAGCTTTTCAAAATCAACTCTATTTCCAGGGATGATTTTTCTTGATTTCTTGCTCCATTCTTCAAACTCGGTTGCAGCCTTGACAGAAACGAACTTGTCTGCTCCAAATGAGGACTATGGAACCCTAATTCTCCTTGGTTCAATGAGATCTCGTCCTCCTTCACTGACTTTTCCTTTCCCTTTTCCTTTCTCAATGTTTGCTCCCTTAGTTCTCACCATGATAATTTTTCTGATGAAAAGCAGAGAAATCTGAGAAGTATTTAGAGTTAGGGCGTAAAAATTCCAAGTGAATTGATGTGAAAATGGTGAAATTTTAGAAAGATTTCAGTTTGGACGCGAATGGGTGGGCAAGGGTTAGAAATAGGAGAGAGTTAGGATGTGTAAATTGTGAGTAACGGCTATTTTGGTTCGTTAAAAACCACTGCAACTGCTGTAAACCGCAAAGTTCAAAAGTCCAAAGTTTTTGGTCTGCATCCAAACTTTTCTGTTTCTCCAGTTTCAGAAAGTTCGGATGTCCGAACTTTCTGTCCCACGTCCGAACATGCATCCGAACTTTTCTGTCCAGAATTTTCTGACAAAGTTTGGACGATTCATTTTCACTCAATGCATCCGAATTTTTCCTGCTTTTGCCAAACTTAAACAAACACATTAGTAATTGAATTTTGAGATTCCTAAGAGCCTTCTTAAGTGAGTAAACCTTTCCTCAACCAAAGGCTTTGTGAATATATCAGCAATTTGATGATTTGTATTAATATATTCTAAGCATGTCCGTTTTGGCAACATGATCACGAATAAAATGATGCTTAATCTCTATATTCTTTGTTCTAGAGTGTTGAATGGGATTTATGCTTAAATTGATCGCACTAGTATTATCACAGAAAATAGGTATACAATTAAATTTAATACCATAATCAAGTAGTGTATGTTGCATCCATAATACTTGAGCACAACAACTACCAGCTGCAATGTATTCAGCTTCAGCAGTAGACAAAGACACACAAGCTTGTTTTTTACTATACCAAGACACAAGAGAACTATACCAAGACACTTGTACTTTTTCGTTCAACTTTGTATCCAGCATAATCAGCATCCGAATACCCAATAAGATCGAAAGATGAAGATTTTGAAAACCAAAGACCATAGTCATGTGTATCAATCAAATAACGAAAAATAGGTTTGACAGAAATTAAATGAGATTCTTTAGGACATGATTGAAATCTAGCACATAAGCACACAACAAACATAATATCAGGTCTACTTGCTGTGAGATTGAGTAAACTCCCAATCATACCTCTATATGACTTCTCATTCACATTTTTACCTTTTTCATCTTTGTCAAGTTTAGTTGATGAGCTCATTGGAGTACCTATCCCTTTTGCTTGATCCATTCCAAATCTTTTCAAAAGCTCCTTGGTATACTTAGCTTGATTTATGAAGACTCCATCTTTGGTTTGCTTAATTTGCAACCCAAGAAAGAAATTCAATTCTCTCATCATGCTCATTTCAAATTCATTTTGCACAGATTTGGCAAAGTCTTCACAAAGAGATATGTTAGTAGCACCAAAAATTATATCATCAACATAAATTTGCACAAGTAAAATATCATTATTGGTAGATATTTTTATAAAAAGAGTTGTGTCTACTTTTCCTTTTGCAAAACCTTTTCGAAGAAGAAATCCACTCAATCTTTCATACCAAGCTCTTGGGGTTTGTTTCAATCCATAGAGAGCTTTGGTTAACTTAAAGACATGATTTGGAAATTTTTCATGAATAAAACTAGGAGGTTGCTCTACATAAACCTCTTCTTCAATAAAACTATTTAGAAAAGTACTTTTGACATCCATTTGAAATAGTTTAAAACCTTTAAAACAAGCAAAAACCATAAGTATTCTTATGGATTCCAATCTTGCTACTGGAGCAAAGGTTTCATCATAATCAATGCCTTCTTCTTGGTTGAATCCTTGAGCAACAAGTCTAGCCTTATTTCTAACCACTTCTCCTAATTCATTTAATTTATTTCTAAAAACCCATTTTGTACCAATAATGGAATGACCATTGGGTCTTGGAATAAGGGTCCAAACTTTATTCCTTTCAAACTGATTTAATTCTTCTTCCATAGCAATAATCCAAAAATTATCACTCAATGCATCATCATTGTTTTTAGGTTCTAAATGAGATAAAAGAGCAAAATTATCAATAAAGTACCGCCTTGTTTTAACTCTGAAAGACCTAAGAGGGGGGTGAATTAGGTCTTTGGCTAATTATCAAAAATCTTTTCCCTTTTTACAAATCCTTTGCCTTAATAAAAGCTCTTCTTTAAATTCACAAACTTCAAGTTTATATGTGATTTGATGGTTAAGACAAGATTATTAAACTATAAGACCACAACCAATCAATCAACAACTACAAACAATAATAATAACACAAGTATGTAAAACAAGTAAAGCTATAAAGAAATGAACACACGATTTATAGTGGTTCGATCTCTCCAAGATCTACATCCACTACCTTGAGTCCACACTCAAGGATTTCAATCAATTCACTATATGCTTACTTCAAGTAATTACACAAGAGGCTCACCCTTCAATGGGTTTTACCACAACAACCTCTTTTCAATCTAATAAACAAGGTTCACTCTTATCACAAAGAGTTTTATGTCACTAGACAACCTAGACCAATCTAATCCAAGGCTCACCCTCACCAATGGGTTTTACACAACAACCTTGATTAATTTAGTCTATGGCTCACCCTCCACAAGGGTTTTATGTCTCTTGACAACCTTGTATCAATCACAACAATAATATAAAGAGAGAATTTGAATGTTACCAACACTTCTTGGTGGATGAATACAATTGCTAGCACCACTTCACTTCTTGCCTTTGGAATCTTGAATTTCAATCTTTGAGCACAAGGCAATTTGAGAGCTTTTGATATAATTTTGATGTAAAACAAGTTAGAGCTTCAAGGATTTCTTTTGTGCAAGAGTTCTGTCAAAAATCTAGAGTTTCTAGCCTTTATAGAATTTGAAAATCAGTTAAAACGGCCATAAAACGGCTAGTAACGGCTAGTTTCAGAAAATTCGGACGACCGAATGCTGCATCCGAATTTTTCGCTACAAAATTCGGACGACCGAATTTTTCTTCATGCGTCCGAATCTTCTTCCGAATTTCTCTGGAAGAACAGTAGCAAACTTTTGCTACAAAATTCGGAACACCGATTTTTTTTGCCCTGCGTCCGAATCTTGCATCCGAATTTTTCAAACTTTGTCAAAACATGTTCAAATCAATTCAAACAAGTTGGAAAACATTCTAGCCTCAAAGATAAGTCATTAAAGACCTTTTAAGTGCAAAAACCATTTATGAAAACTTGATAATTTAGGTAAGTTCAAAACCATTGAAACCATTTAAATCAAGTTTTGTGCTCTCAATTGCAATTCATAGATTCCAAGGCTTAAGAGTGTAGGGTTTACAAAGGTTACCTATTAAGCACATGCAACCTACACTTCATGTCTTCAAAGCCTTCTAACATCTTGAACAAACTCTTCAACCTTCAATCACTTTGACATATTAGAGTTGTTCTTGCATTTTAGCTTCAAGGCAATGAGACTTCAAACTTCTTAATCCACAAATCCTATCACACAACATACAAGCATATTAGTCCTCATCAATATTTGTCATTAATCAAAACTAATCATAACTACATGATTTGCCCTTAGGGCTAACAATCTCCCCCTTTTTGATGATGACAAACTTTGATGCAAAATGTGATGGATTGAAACAATGTAGTACAAAGAAGTATTAATGTCAATGATAGAATATAACCAATTTAGCACATTGTCATATAAAAGGCTCAATATGAGCCTATGTCCCAACCAACCTCCATTTGCCTCCTTTCTTCCAAAAATTAGGATAGAAGATATAGCATTTAAGCATTTAGAAAACTTCTAATAGAGGTTTTAAGGTTGTTAAAAACTTATCAATGCTCCCCCTTAGATTGTGCTCATTTTTCAACAAATTTGGACTAGAGATACTATGCATCCGAATTTCTACATATCAAGTCCAAGCTTTAAAATAAGATAAATGAAAGCTGCAATTTTTGAAAATAAGCTTTCCTAAGGTTTTTCAAACATATTAGAAGAGATTAAAACATATTTGAATCAATTTGAACAACAAAGGAGCACATTTTGGTAACAAAATATGGATGCATCCGAATTTCAGGACATGCATCCGAATTTTTTGATCAGGCATCCAAATTTTGAGATTTCAAGTCCAAACTGATATAAATTCAATATAATGAATGTTTAAAGTGAAATAAAGCTTTCCTATGGTTGTTCAAACATAATGGAAGAGATTAAAACATATTTGAATCAATTTGAACAACAAAGGAGCACATTTTGACAACAAATATGGATGCATCCGAATTTTGAGTCCAAATTTTTGCAACAAGTTTGAAAAGGTGATTTTTCCTTTTAAAATGAAATGTTGAAGTATTCAAACATGTATGTCCACAAAGGCACTTAGTTTAGCTTTGCAAAACCACAAAATTCATGTATTCAATTGTTTTCTTGAAGTAATTCAAAATCATAGGTCAAGTCAAGAACCAAGTTCAAGATTTCAATCTCAACTTAACCATATTCCAAAATCTCAGAAAACAACTAAAACCTCACATATTTTTACACTTTCAATTTAAATTTCAAATGCAGCCAAATATTTTCACAGTACACATTATCTATTGCACATCAACAAATACATAGCACACATTAGCACACATTAGCACACATTGCAGCATGATTCACATTATAACAAGCACATAGCACATTTTGTAGTCATTATATGCATGGATTTTCAGAAAATTCACACATTTTCTCTTCATGCATGAGGAATTCCACTGCTATTTCATATTTTCACACATTTTGTCATCACATTTCTTCTCCCGCTTTTGTCATCAATCAAAGGTGGGGTAAGAGTACTTGGACAACAAAAGTGAAACAAAAGAAGCTCTTATCACAAGGATTTCATATATTGAGCTTCAAAATAATATAATGACTAGAAATGCACAAGTAAATTTCAATGTTAAAGCATAACATGTGCATCAAGGCATAAACTAAAATAAGCAGCAAAATAGAGTTTAGGGATAGAAAGGCTTAGTCTTGGATGCTCTTCATGGTCTTCACTTCCAAATCTGTTTGTTATTGAACTACCTAAGAGGGGGGTGAATTAGGTATTTGGCTAATTTTCGCAAACTTAAACCTTTTATGCGTTTAGACCAAGAACAAGTTATATAAGCTAATTATAGATAATTGATAGCAAGGCAGTAATGAAAGCAATAGCAAAGAACTCAAACAATTTATAGTGGTTCGATCCTCAAGATCTACGTCCACAATCTTAAGCTCACACTTAAGGATTTCAACAAATCTACTAATTGCTCAGGTTTACAAATTACAAGAGTGGTTCACCAAACTATGGTTTTACACTCACAACCTCTTCTAGTAATGTCTACAATACAAGACTCACCACAAACAATGGTTTTATATCTTAAACAACCTTGAATCACACTTTCAAGGATCACCCTTATCTAAAGGGTTTTATGTTATCAAGATAACCTTGCTAGAGCTAGTAGATCAACACAATTGAATAAGTAAAGAAGAGTGTGTAGAAGTTACCACTTGATGGTAGATATTACACAAATTTACACCTTCACACTTTGATGTCTTTGGATTGATCAATTGAATGCACAAGACATAAGAGAGCTTAAGAAATGTTTGCTAAATGCTTTTGAATGCTTGGAGTTTTCAAGATTTCAAGAGTTGCAAAAATTTGCATGTTTATAGCTTTTATAGAATTTGAAAATCTGTTAAAACGTTCATAAAACGGCTAGTAACGGTTAGTTTCAGAAAATTCGGACGACCGAATTTCTTGGCTGCGTCCGAATCTTCGTCCGAATTTCTCTGGATGAATAGTAACCATGTTGAGAACAAAAATTCGGACGACCGAATTTTTTTGTTGCGTCCGAATCTTCTTCCGAATTTCTCTGGAAGAACAGTGACCATGCTGAAGGCCAAAAATTCGGACGACCGAATTTTTTGGCTGCATCCGAATTTCTCTGGAAGAATAGTAGCAAACATTTGCTACAAAATTCGGACGACCGAATTTTTTGAAAGCATTTTCAAACTTTGTAAAATCATTTGAGATATAACTTCAATGAGTTTGAAAAACATTTGATATATATAGAAAACTTATTTAACTATATTTAAGCTTGAAAAACATGAACATATGAAGTTTACAAACATATCTTATAAAAAGATTCATTCAAAGACTTTTAAGATCATAAGATTATTTTTATGCTCTCTTATGCATTCAATGATAACCAAGACATGCAAGTGTAGAGTTTACATAGAAATTTACCTAAAAGTTAAATGCACTCTACACTTCAAGTCTTCAATGCCTTTTGATCATCTTTAGAACAACATTCTTCAAACTTCAAATACTTGCTTAAATGAAGTTGTTCTTGAACTTTTGCTTCAAAGCAATGAGACTTCATACTTCTCAGTTTACAGAACCTATCACACAATAATCAAACATTTTAGTCCTCATCAATATTTGTAATTAATCAAAACTACATAATTTTCCCTTAGGGCTAACAATCTCCCCCTTTTTGATGATGACAAACTTTGATGCAAAATGTGATAGATTAAAACAATGTAGTACATAGAAGTATTAATGTCAATGATAGAAAATAACCAATTTAACACATTGACATACAAATGGCTCAATATGAGCCTATGACCCAACCAACCTCCATTAACCTCCTTTCTTCCAACAACTAGGATAGAAGATATAGCATTTAAGCATTAATAAAACTTCTAAGAGAGGTTTTAAAGGTTGTAAAATTTTGACAATGCTCCCCCTTAGATTGTGCTCATTTTTCAACAAGTTTGGACTTGAGATACTATGCATCCGAATTTTGACATATCAAGTCCGAATTTTAAAATAGGTTAAATGAATGCTTAAAATTTTGAGAATAAGCTTTCCTAAGGTTGTTCAAACATAGAGGAAGAGATTAAAACCAGTTTGAATCAATTTGAACAACAATAGAGCACATTTTGGCAACAAAATATGCATGCATCCGAATTTCAGAACATGCATCTGAATTTTTTGATCTTGCATCCGAATTTTTAAATCTTATGTCCAAACTGTAATAAATTCAATATAATGAATGCCTAAGGTTGTTCAAACATAATAGAAGAGATTAAAACAGATTTATATCAATTTGAACAACAATAGAATACTTTTTGGCAACAAGTTATAGCTCATGCATTCATGCATTCAAATGTTTTCATAGAGTTTTCATAGAGTAAAAATTCAAGAGCAAGTTATTCATTTACAGAAAACACACAGAAAACATCTATAGGATTGAGACATAAGACTCAGAAAACATGCATACAAACAAAAAAAAATTCATATGCAGAGAAATTCATTATCTCATCCCATAGAGCAGTTTTTCACACATTTTGTCATCCTCATTTTTTTCTCCCCCTTTTGTCATCAGTCAAAGATGGGGTCAATGAAAATGAGATTAACAATTTAACACATAAAGGAAGCTCTCATCGCTGAGATTTCATCATTGAGCTTCACTATTACATAAGATGCAAGAAAAATACTGAAGAAGATTATAACATTAGATGCATAACTAAAAATTTAAATAACTTAAAGCAGTAAATAGCAGTAAATAGGCTTCTTGGAATGCTTTGGCTATTATGGTGTCACCTCTAGTTATTCCTTCACCACTTGACTCAACTTCAGTTTCTTCTTCAACTACGCTTCTTTTTGTTGGTGGTTGCTCCCCCTCACTTGAAGTGTCATGCTTTCTTTTTGTCTTCATTTCTCTTGCAAGGGTCTCTTCCTCATCTTCCTCATATTCATCCTCCTCCTTTTCCTCTTCTACACTTTCTGTCCTTTCCTTTCTTCCTAATCTTTTTGGAGAGGATCCTCTTTTTGTTTTCCATACTCCATCATCATCAAGGATAAGCTGCATTCTCTTAAGGGATTCATCAGTGTATATTTCTCCACTTTTAAAGGCTTGTCCTCTTCCTGGAAGTTTAATCTTAAAATGCTTAAAGATCTTTGTTAATAGTCTTCCAAAAGGGAATGCCTTGGTTACTGTTTTTCTAGTAGTAATCATGTGTCTTAAGGCTATGTATCCAAAGTTGAATTTCCTCTGTTCATGCAGGGCCAACATTAATACCATATGCATATTACCTACTGATGATTTATGTCCAAAGTTATGAACAATCATAGTAGTTACCATATGATGCAATACTCTACCTCTAGCATCCAAATTCTTGATTTCCCTCTCTTTTATAGATCTAAACTCTCTTCCATTTGTAAATGCTTGTTCAAATCTATCATATGTAAAGAGTTGACGATCATAGCAATGCATTGAGGGTGCATAATATTTAGCCCCACTGTCACTTACCCCACAAATTCTGTTAATCAGGTCTTCACTTAATTCAATGTCAACTTGGGATACTCTAGTTGAATACCATTGTATCCTATCATCCCCAACAATCTCAGTTCTTTCTTCCTTTAGGTTTGCATAGAATTCATATACCAAAGTAGGATAAAAATCTTCATTAATAAACAACAAACTACTCCATCCAACATCATTGAAATAGGAAAAAACCATATCCATACTAGATAGTTTATCAACATCTACCTTATATCCAGGAATAATCTTTCTACTATTCTTATTCCATTCATCAAATTCATGAGTAGATTTGATAGAGATAAACCCTCGTCAACCCCTGCATTGTGTTTGAGGAATGCGAATCCTTCTTGGTTGATTGAGGATTGGGTCTCCATCTCCTTCCTTAGCCTTTGCTTTTCCTTTCTCAACATTGGGCTTCTTTGTTCTCACCATGATGTTTTCTCTTGAGAAGGGTTTGTTTTCTGTATGAAATTAGGGCTTAGAAGTTTAAAAATGAACGCAAATCGGGATGAGAGTGTGTGGATTTGAAGAGATTTTGATTCGGACGTGAATGGGTATGAGAGGTTTTGAAAGGATTTAAAATTCGAAGTTGTAATGTTTGGAAGAAACCGTTCGATTTTCATTTAAAGGAATGCATCCGCAAAAATTCGGACGACCGATTTTAGGTCTGCGTCCGAAATTTTTCAGTCGAAAGTTTCGTCTCTTTGATTCGTAAAATTCGATCGACCGAATTTTTCATGTCCTCACGTCCCAAATTTTTGATCAATAAATCTCTGTTTTCATCACAACATTAATACACACATTAGTCATTGAATTTTGAAATTCCTAAGAGTCTTCTTAGGTGATTAAACCTTTCCTCACCCAAAGGCTTTGTAAATATGTCAAGCAATATGATCATTTGTATTTACATGTTCTAAGCATATATCTTTCTTAATCACATGATCACGAATGAAATGATGTTTTATCTCTATATGCTTGGTCCTAGAATGTTGAATGGGATTAATGCTCAAATTGATAGCACTAGTATTATCACATAGTATAGGCACACACTTAAATTTCAGACCATAATCAAGTAAAGTATGTTGCATCCATAATAATTGTGCACAACAACTTCCTCAGCTAGCTATGTATTCAGCTTCACTGTGGATAAAGATACACAAGCCTGCTTTTTACTAAACCAAGACACTAGACAACTACCAAGAAATTGACAATGACCACTTGTACTTTTACGCTCAACTTTGCATCCGAGCATAGTCGACGATCGGAATATCCAATAAGTTCAAAAGATGAAGTTTTAGAAAACCAAAGACCATAGTCATGTGTATCAATCAAATAACGAAATATTCGTTTGATAGAAATTAGATGAGATTCTTTAGGACATGATTGGAATCTAGCACACAAGCAAACAGACAAACATAATATCTCGGTCTACTAGCGATGAGATAGAGTAAACTTCCAATCATACCTCTATACAATTTCTCATCAATACTTTTACCTTTCTCATCCTTGTCAAGTTTAGTTGATGAACTCATAGGGAGTACTTATTCCTTTTGCTTGATCCATTCCAAACCTTTTCAATAGCTCCTTAGTATATTTTTCTTGATTGATGAAGACTCCATCCTTGGTTTGCTTAATTTGTAGTCCAAGGAAGAAACTTAGTTCTCCCATCATGCTCATCTCAAATTCATTTTGCATAGTTTTAGCAAACTCTTCACAAAGAGAAATATTAGTAGAACCAAAAATAATATCATCAACATAGATTTGTACAAGCAAAATATCATTTTTAGAAGATGTTTTAATAAAAAGAGTTGTGTCTACTTTTCCTTTAGTAAAACCTTTTGAGAGAAGAAAACCACTTAATCTTTCATATCAAGATCTTGGAGCTTGTTTCAGTCCATATAGAGCTTTGGTTAGCTTATACACATAATTTGGAAATTTTTCATGGATAAAACCAGGAGGTTTTTTTACATAAACCTCTTCTTCAATAAAACCATTTAGGAAAGCACTTTTAACATCCATTTGAAAAAGTTTAAAACCTTTAAAGCAAGCAAATGCCAAAAGTATTCTTATAGATTCTAATTTGGCTACTGGAGCAAAGGTCTCTTCATAGTCAATGCCTTCTTCTTGGTTGAAACCTTGAACAACAAGTCTAGCTTTATTTCTAACTACTTCTCCTAGTTCATTTAACTTATTTCTAAAAACCCATTTTGTACCAATAACAGAATGATCATGAGGTCTAGGAACAAGAGACCAAACTTTATTTCTTTCAAATTGATTTAGCTCTTCTTCCATAGCAATAATCCAGAAATTATCACACAATGCATCATCAATATTTTTTGGTTCAATATGAGATAAAAGAGCGAAGTTATCAATAAAGTACCGCCTTGTTTTTACCCCTTGGGAGACATCACCAATGATTTGCTTCTTAGGATGACCTTTTGCATATGTGATATCCTTTGGAAGTTCTTGATTATTGCTTGATTGACCATCTTGTTCTTGCTCCATTATTTCTTCTTCTTTGGCATGATCTTCCATCGTAGGGTGCTTGGTGTTGAGTATGATTTTCAACCATTGATGTGCTCGTGTCATCTTCATTTCCTCTTTGAAGATAAATGTTAGATTCATCAAAGGTTACATGAATAGTTTCTTCAACACATAAAGTTCTTTTATTATAGACTCTATATGCCTTTTTATTTGATGAATAACCAAGAAAAATTCCTTCATCTGATTTTCTATCAAACTTACAAAGATAGTTGCTAGTGTTTAAAATGAAGCATTTACAACCAAAAACTTTGAAATAGACAATTGATGGAGTTTTGTCAAATAAGAGTTCAAAAGGTGTTTTTTCTTATAAAAGGTCTTAGTAAAACTCTGTTTCATGATATAACAAAGTCTGTATTAATGACTTTCAGCTCAAAAAGTACTTTGGTAATGAGTTTTCACAAAGCATTGATCTAGCAATTTCATGTAAGGTTCTGTTTTTCCTTTCAACAACACCATTTTGTTGAGGTGTTTTGGCAGCTGAAAAATTGTGAGTAATACCATATTCATCACAAAATTTTGTAAAGTCTTGGTTACAAAATTCTCTTCATTATCACTTCTAATAGAAATCAGTTTGCAATCAAGAGAGGTTTGAACCTTTTTGAAGTGTTTTGAAAATTCATGAAATGTTTCATCTTTTTGTGCTAAGAAGATTAGCCATATAAATCTTGAAAAATCATCAACAATCACATAAGCATAGCTTTTACCACCAAGACTAGTAGTCCTCATAGATCCAAATAAATCCATATGAATCAGTTCAAGAGGTTTTGAGGTAGAAACCATTTTCTTTGGTTTAAAAGATGTTTTTGATTGTTTTCAATATTGACAAGCATCACAGAGGCGAGTTTTATCAAAATGCAATTTAGGTAATCCTCTCACTAGCTCTTGTGTAGAAATTTTGTTTAATAAATCCATGCTTACATGTCCTAATCTTCTATGCCATAAAAATCCATCATTGTCATGAATGGCAAGACATTTAATATCATTTGTAATAAGCTCATCAAGATACAACACATATACATTACCAACTCTTTTAGCAACAAAGATAGTTTTGTTACTTGCATTGTCAAGAATAGTACAAGTATCACATTTAAACTCTACTTTGCATCCATTATCACATAATTGACTAATACTCAGCAAATTATACTTTAAATCTTCAATAAGTAATACTTTCTTGATAAGAGGGAAAGAACCTTTACCAATGTTACCTATTCCAAGTATTTTCCCTTTCTTCTTATCTCCAAATGTGACAAAACCTTCACTTGTAGTTTGAAGTTCACTAACAAGTGATGCATTTCCAGTCATGTGCCTTGAGCATCCACTGTCAAGGAACCATTTTGTGGCACTTGATCTTGAGGCAAATTGTACCTATATCAAATTTGAAAGGGTGATTTTTGGTACCCATATTTTCTTGGGTCCAAGGGGGTTAGTAAAAGTTTCTTTGACTTTCCAAATGGTTTTAACACTACTTTCTACTTTTCTTTTGACAAAACATCTAGAAACCTTGTGTCCATGTTTACCACAATAAGTGCAACAAATATGTGATCTAGAATGATAAGATTCTTTAACAAAATATTTTCTCTGTTTTGGAGCAGAATAATCATGAGTAAAACCAAGACCATGCTTTACAAATGAAGGTCTTTGATAGCCAAGTAATTTATTCAAATTTTCCCTTCCATTTGTAAATCTCTCAATGCATAAAGTTAGATCATTAACTCTCCTTTTTAGAAGCTCATGATCTTTTATCATTGACTCAAGAGAAATAATTCTAGTGCAAAGCTTTTTGTTTTCAAAAGATATGTTTTGTATAGTTGTATTCAAAACTTCTTTTTCAATAGCAATGCAACTAATGGTTTCAAGAAGTTTTCCATTTTCAACACATAATTTTGAATTCTCATTTGATAAATCATTTATTTTGAGTTTCATTTCCTTATTTCTTTTTGAAGCCTTTTTTAATTCTTCATATAACTCAACAATAAGATCACTGGAATCAATATCATCATCATATACATTTGAGATAGAGGGTGAAGATTGTACCTCATCATCAATGGCCATGAAGCATATGTTGGCCTTTCCTTCACTTTTATCCTCACTTTCCTGTTGATCCCATGTTCCAGCTAGTCCTTTTCCTTTCTTGGCAGATTTCTTTCTGTTTTTGCTTTCTCTTTCCCTTTCCAACACTCTGGGACAGTCAGCAATAAGATGCTCAGTACTCTTGCATTCAAAGCATTGATGTTTATATGATGAAGATTGTCCACTCTTCTTGACTGGCTTTCTTCCTTTCTTGAGAAATTCATTTTTGTAGAATCTCTTGAACTTCTTCACTGCCATTGCAATTTCTTCTTCTCCACTGTTTCCTCCTTCTTCTTCACTTGAAGATTGTTCTTGTTCACTCAAGTTGTTTGAGGCATTAAGCACTACTCCTTTTCTTCCCTTTTCTTCATCCTCCTTGTCATTTAGCCGTTTCATCTTCATTTCATGAGTTAGTAGAGATCCAATGAGCTCTTCAAGTGGAAGAGTCTTCAAATCTGAAAGACCTAAGAGGGGGGGTGAATTAGGTCTTTGGCTAATTATCGAAATCTTTTCACCTTTTTGCAAATCCTTTGTCTTAATAAAAGCTCTTCTTTAAATTCACAAACTTCAAGTTATATGTGATTTGATGATTAATACAAGATTATCAAACTATAAGACCATAATCAATCAATCAACAACTAAGCATAAATAATAATCACAAGTACGTAAACAAGTAAAGCAATAAGAAAATGAGCATACGATTTATAGTGGTTCGATCTTTCTAAGATCTACATCCACTACCTTGAGTCCACACTCAAGTATTTCAACCAATCCACTATATGCTCAAGTTCAACAATTACATAAGAGGCTTACCACACAATGGTTTTACACTCACAACCTGTTTTAGTAATTATACAAACAATACAAGGTTCACCAAACACAATGGTTTTATATCTAAAGACAACCTTAAGACTAATATAATCCAAGGCTCACCCACACATGGGTTTTACACTACAACCTTGATTAATCTAGTCTATGGCTCACCCTTCCACAAAAGGGTTTTATGTCACAAGATAACCTTGCAAATGAGCTAGTAGAAAACACAATTAAGATAAGAAAAGAGAGAGTGTAAGATGTTACCACTTTGTTGGTAGATGATTACACAATGTTTCACCTTCACACTTTGTTGCCTTTGGAATTTTGAATTTCAATCTTTGAGTACAAGGCAAATTGAGAGATTTTCAATTCAATTTGATGTAAAACAAGTTAGAGCATGTAAGATTTGTTAAGTTCAAAGTTCTACTAAAAAATCTGGAGTTTATGGCTTTTATAGAATTCAAAAATCAGTTCAAACGGCTATACAACGGCTAGTAATGACTAGTTTTCGAAAAATTCGGATGACCGATTTCTAGCGTCCGAATTTTTTTCTCACTGCGTCCGAATCTTCTTCCGAATTTCTCTGGAAGAACAGTGACCATGCTGAAGGCCAAAATTCGGACGACCGAATTTTTTGGCTGCGTCCGAATCTTCTTCCGAATTTCTCTGGAAGAATAGTAGCAAACTTTTGCTACAAATTTCGGACGACCGAATTTTTGGACTGCGTCCGAATCTTGCATCCGAATTTTTCAAACTTTGTCAAAACATGTTCAAATCAATTCAAACAAGTTGGAAAACATTCTAGCCTTAAAGATAAGTCATTAAAGATCTTTTATGTGCAAAAACCATTTATGAAAACTTGATAATTTAGGTAAGTTCAAAACCATTGAAACCATTTAAATCAAGTTTTGTGCTCTCAATTGCAACTCATAGATTCCAAGGCTTAAGAATGTAGGGTTTACAAAGTTTACCTATTAAGCACATGCAACCTACACTTCATGTCTTCAAAGCCTTCTAACTTCTTGAACAAACTCTTCAATCTTCAATCACTTTGACATATTGGAGTTGTTCTTACATTTTAGCTTCAAGGCAATGAGACTTCAAACTTCTTAATCCACAAATCCTATCACACAACATACAAGCATATTAGTCCTCATCAATGTTTGTCATTAATCAAAACTAATCATAACTACATGATTTGCCCTTAGGGCTAACAATCTCCCCCTTTTTGATGATGACAAACTTTGATGCAAAATGTGATGGATTTAAACAATGTAGTACAAAGAAGTATTAATGTCAATGATAGAATATAACCAATTTAGCACATTGACATACAAAAGGCTCAATATGAGCCTATGACCCAAACAACCTCCATTTGCCTCCTTCCTTCCAACAACTAGGATAGAAGATATAGCATTTAAGCATTAGGACAACTTCTAAGAGAGGTATTAAAGGTCAGAAAAGATTAACAATGCTCCCCCTTAGATTGTGCTCATTTTTCAACAAGTTTGGACTTGAGATGCTATGCATCCGAATTTTGACATATCAAGTCCGAATTGTAAAATAAGTGAAATGAAAGCTTCAATTTTTGAAAATAAGCTTTCCTAAGGTTGTTCAAACATAGTGGAAGAGATTAAAACAAGTTTGAATCAATTTGAACAACAATAGAGCACATTTTGGCAACAAAATATGGATGCATCCGAATTTTTAAACTCATGCATCCGAATTTTGACATTCCAAGTCCAAATTGTAATAAATTCAATATAATGAATGTTTAATGTGAAATAAATCTTTCCTAAGGTTGTTCAAACATAATGGAAGAGAATAAAACATATTTGAAATAATTTGAACAACAAAAGAGCATGTTTTGGCAACAAAATATGCATGCATCCGAATTTCTGAAACATGCATCCGAATTTTAAGATATCAAATCCAAAATGTAAAATATGTGAGATAACAACTTTAATTTTTGAAAATAAACTTTTCTAAGATTGTTCAAATATGATAGGAAGGATTAAGACAGTTTTTAAACAATTTGAACAACAGAAAAATATTTTTGGCAAGAAAGCTTGGATGCATCCGAATTTTTGGTTTGCATCCGAATTTCAAGTCCAAATTTTTGGTAGCAAGTTTGAAAAGGTGATTTTGCATTCTCAAATGAACTATAGAAGTACTCAAATATGTATAGCTACAATAGCACTCATTTTATCTTTGCAAAACCACAAAACTAATGCATTCAATTGTAGGTCAAGTCATGAACCAAGTTCAAGATTTTAATCTCAACTTAACCATATTCCAAAAACTCAGAAAATAACCAAAACCTCACATAGTATAACATAGTCAATTTAAATTTCAATTGCAGCCATATATTTTCACAAAACACATTCATTTTACATTTCAACCTATAGCACATATACATAGCACATTTACAGCAAGCACATAGTATATAGCACATCTTGCAGTCAACATTCTTTCTTCCCCTTGACATATGCATGGATTTTCAGAAAATTCACACATTTTCTATTCATGCATGAGGAATTCCACTGCTATTTCACATTTTCACACATTTTGTCACCCCATTTCTTCTCCCCCTTTTGTCATCACTCAAAGATGGGGTTAATGAAAATGAGACAACATGTATCACATATAAGCAGTATATTGATCAACTCTCATAAACAGTATAGTTCTAGTCAAATAATTATCATCCTAACAGCAATAATCATTATGTAGCATCTCAACAATAATAAATTGACTTCTTCTCTCCCTTTTTATCAGCAATTTAAACTTGGGGTGAGAGTACTTGGACAACAAAAGTGAAACAAAAGAAGCTCTTATCACAGAGATTTCACATATTGAGCTTCAAATCATTATAATGACTAGAAAGGCACAAGTAAATTTCAATGTTAAAGCATAACGTGTGCATCAAGGAATAAACTAAAATAAGCATCAAAATAGAGTTTAGGGATAGAAAAGCTTAGTCTTGGATGCGCTTCATGGTCTTCACTTCCAAATTTGTTTGTTATGATGGCCATGTCTCCCTTGAGCTCTATATGATGGGGTCCTTCATTTGTTGACTCCTTGCTCGTGTAGTTGTGCTTTGGAAAGTTACTAATCGAGAGGATCTTTGGATCTTCTTCCTTTGAACCACATTTTCCTTCTCTCTTGGCTGAAGGAGATTGGTGATGGATTTGTGATTTGACTTTGTGAAACTCCCTTCACTTTCTTCTTCTTGCTTGTTCTCTTGAGCATTACCTCTTTGTTCTTCATTCTCAAGCTCTTCTTTCTCTTGGAGTGCTTCACTGCCTTTTCCTTCATCGTAGTTTTCTTCTTTAGCTCTAAAGGAACTAGCACCATTTAAAAATCACTTGAGAAATCTTTCTCAAGTCTTCTTCCATATTCTTGAGTCCAGCTTCTAAACCATCAAATTTGCCAAGAATCATTAGAGCAATAGACTCGAAGAATTTACATAGTTGTTCAATGCCTCTTAAAACACCTTGGCAACTATGGTGTTACTTCTAGTGAGATTATCACCTTCAATGGAGAATACCTCTTCAAATAGTCTTCTTTTTTTTTTTTTATAGGGATTTGCTCCCCCTTACTTGGTGACTCATGCTTCCCTTTTTTTTTTAAATTTTCCTTTCTCTAGCAAGGATTTCCTCTTCCCTAAATGACCTAAATTGTCAACCATTTGTGAAAGCCTTTTCAAATCTCTCATTTGTGAACAATTCAAGAATAAAGCAATGTTATCCCAATGAGTAATACCTTGCCTCGTTATCATCTACCCCACAAAATTCTGTTCACTAAGGCATTATTGAACTCAAAATCCACTTGATACACTCTAGAGGAATACCATTAAACTACATTATCCCCCTAATGTTCAACTCTTTCTTCTTTAAGATTTGCATAAAGCTCATATGTAAGGGCAGTATAAAATTCTTCATCAATTACTAGTAAATTGCTCCAATCAATATCATCAAATAGAGATAGAACATTATCAATATTGGTGAGTTTATCCAAGTTTACTTTGTTTCCAGGAATAATTTTATTTTATTTTTGTTCTTCTTGCTCCATTATATTCTTTAGCAATATATATCCAAAATTCAAATTTTTTTTTTGCATGGCTAGCATAGTTACAGCATACATATTATCAACAGAAGATTTGTGTTCAAAGTATGCTATAATCAAGGTAGTAAGCATGTGATGCAAAATTCTTTCACTAGCATAAAAAGGCTTTTATCTCTCTCTCCTTTCTAGTCTTGAGGCTTCTTATCATTTATATATATAGGCATTCTCAATTCTTTCATGTGAGTATAACTCAATTATAAAACAATGTCCCCAGAAGAATAATGCCTAAACCCAACATCCTCAACATCACAAATTCTATTGAGCAATGCATTATCAATCTCAAAAATCAACTTGTGAAATTATTGAAGAAAACCACTGTATAGCTTTATTATCAACTTGCTCAACTCTTTCTTCCTTAATATTTGCTTAAACTTCATAAACTAAGGAAGGCAATAGCACTCATCAAACATAAGCAAACTAGTCCAACTCATATCATTTAAAAATGAGAGTATATTACCCATTTCGGATAGTTTGATGACATCCACCTTGTAGCTGGGATTTTTCTTATAATTCCTTTTTGTCCAATCATCAAATTCAGTAGCAGCCTCCACTGTGACAAATCTATCCAGCCATGACATGCTTTGAGGAACATGAACCTTCCTTGGTTCATTGATCACTAGTCCTCCTTCTCACATCTTTTGCTTTCCCTTTCCTTTTCCCATGCTAGGCATCTTTGTCCTCACCTGAAGCTACAACACTTGAATACACTTATTAGTTATTGAATTTTGAATTCTCTAAGCTACTTCCAAGATTGGTCAAACCTTTCTTCTGCTAATGGCATAGTAAGAATATCATTAATTTGTTCATTAGTGCAATCATGCTTTAAACAAATATTACCCTTAGTAGAATGATCTCTAATGAGATGAAGTTTGATCTCTATATGCTTTGTCCTAGTTTGTTGAATAATATGATTGTCAAATTTGTTGCATTAGTATTATCACATAACATAGCCACATATTTGAAACATAGATCATAATCACTTAGAGTATTAATAAGGTAATAGAGAATGTGTTTAACAACAATCAAATGAGATTCTATAGGACAAGATAAAATCTATCACACAAGCACATGACAAACATAATATTAGATCTACTTGCTGTCAAATATAGTTGACTACTCCTATGACACCGTTTTATTCTTGTCAAGCATAGTTGATAAACTTATGGAAGTGCCTATACCTTAACTTGATTCATGAAAGTGACATCCTTGGTTTTCTTGATCTGTAGGCCAAGAAAGAAATAGATTTTTCCTATCATGCTCATTTCAAATTTACTTTTCATTAACTTGGAAAACACATCACAAAGTGAAGTATTAGAAACACCAAAAATTGTATCATATATTTGGACAACTTATAGATCATTGTTACAAGAGGTTTTTTTATGAAAATAGTAGTGCTAACCTTTCCTCTTGAAAATTCTTTTGAAAGAAGAAAACTACTCAACCTTTCACACTAAATTGTAAAATCTGGTTTTAAACCATTCAAAACTTAGTATAGTTTGAAAAAATGATTAGGAAACTTTTCATGAGCAAAACCGGGTGATTGTTCCACATAAACCACTTCCTCAATAAAACCATTTAGAAAAGTCCTTTTGACATTCATTTGAAATAACTTAATGCAAGTACAAGTCGAAAGCATTCGGAACAAGAGTTTCATCATAATCAATTCCCTCTTCTTGATTGAATCCTTAGGCAACAAGTCTAACCTTATTTCTAACAACTTCTACGGATTCAATAAGTTTATTTCTAAAAACCATTTAGTTCAAATAATGGAATGATCATGAGATTTAGGAATATCCAAAATATTGTATCTTTCAAATTTATTTAATTCCTCTTGCATAGCAATAATCCAAAAATCATCACACAAGGCATCATCAATACTTTTAGGCTCATATGAAATAAAAGAATAAAGTTATTGATAAAATACCGCCTTATTTTTACTCCTTGGGAGATATCACCAATGATTTGCTCCTTAGGGTGGCCTTTGTGGATATCATAAGTTCTTTGAAAGCTCTTGGTCACCACTAGGTTGGTCATCTTGATTTTGTTCTATCATTTCTTCCTCATTGGTATGATTCTCCAAAGTTGGTGCTCGAAGATGAGTTTGATATTCATTCATAGATGTACCTACATCATCTTCATCTCTTCTTTCCAAGCAAATGTAAGATTCATCAAAACAAACATGAATGGTTTCCTCATCATGTAAGGTTCTTTTTATTGTAAATTCTATATGCTTTTTCGTAAGAAGAATAGCTAAGATATATCAATATCCATTTTTCTACCAAATTTAAGTAAGTTGTCACAATAATTTAAGATAAGACTTTTATAACTAAACATTTTAAAATATGCAACTTGAGGCATTCTATAAAAAAGAAATCAGAAGATGTTTTTCTTCAAAATGATCTTAAAAGAATTCTATTTATCATAGCATGTGGTGTTTAAGGCTTTGGCCCAAAAATATTTTTGAAGAAGAATTTTCGTAAAGCATAGACCTAGCCAATTTCTGCAAAGTTCAAAATTTTCTTTCAATAACACCATTTTATTGTGGAGCTTTTGCAGTTGAAACAATTATATGAAATTCAATTTTCAAAGCAAATTTTGTAAAGACTTTGTTGTAAAATTCTCCCATTGTCACTTGTGAAACACTTCTCCAATTTTCAAGTGAGGTTTGAACCTTTTTGAATAATTTTACAAACTTATGAAACACTTAATCTTTTCGAACAATGAATAATGCTAAAATGAATATTTAGAAATCATCAACTACTAGTAAGGCATACTTCAAGTTATCAATACTAGAGTTTCTCATAAGTCCAAATCAATCCATATGAATCAAGCTCAAGATGTTTTGAGGTCTAAATGAATTTTCATGTGTTTGAAAAATTCTCTAGTTCGTTTTCCTTATTGACAAGTGTCTTGAAGACAATTTTCTCAAAACACATTTTTAGCAATCCTCCAACTAAATCTTGAGAGGAAAGTTTGTTCAACAAATCCATATTCACTGACCAAATCTTCTATGCCAAGAATGTCCATCATTATCGTAAGCCACAAGACATTCAAGCTTATCAAGATAAAACACATAATGAAACATTTTGCAAGTAATTGATCAAAATCACAAAATGTCATATTGTCATATAAATTCGGACGACCGAATTTATGGCAAACCCTTTTTGTAGAGTTTTAAGAAGATGATTTTGGTAAACCAAATGCATAGATAGTCAATCATGGCTATTTTATTCATCTTATCATGACATATAGTCAACTTCAAGAACATATCAACAATGAATTTAATTCCACATTATCAATGTTATCTAATCAATTTCATAGAAGCAATTGGTAAGTCATGGTTGGCAAATCTTTAAATCTTAACAACAAAGAATGCTCAACTAAAACTTCATATGTTGGCATTAACTTCTTATCCATTGTCACACAATTGGCTAATACTAAGCAAGTTAAAGTTCAAATCAGCAATAAGCCACATTTGTTTAAAAAGAAGAGAGGAACCTTTACCAAAATTGGTTACTCCAAGAATTCTTCCTTTCTTCTTGTCTCAAAAACAAATTCTTCATCGGTTGCTTTGACCTTGATTATGAATGAGATGTTTTCTGTTATTCTTTAAGCCAACATCATCAATGTACCGCTTAGTGGTGCTTGAGTTTGAATTAAAGTGCACCTGCAATAAAGGAGAGGAAGTATCCTTTGGTACCCATACTTTCTTGGGTCCATGGGGGTTAGTAATAGTTTGCTTAACTTTCCAAATGGTTTTTACACCATTCTCTACTTTTCTTTTAACATAACATTTGGTGACTTTATGTCCATGTTTTCCACAATAAGTACAACAAGTATGATGCATGGAAGTAGAAGTAGCTCTAACAAAGAAGTTGTTATATTTAGGCACATTATTGACATAATTGTAACCAAGACCATTTTTAACAAGAGAAGATCTTTGAGGTCCAATTAGTTTGTCAAGATTGTCTCTTCCATTTGTAAATTCTTCAACACATAATGTAAGATCATCAACTTTCTTTTTCAAGATTTCATGATCACTAAGCATTTTTTCAAGAGAAGAAACTTTTGTACAAAGAGATTTATTTTCAAGAGATATGTTATGTAAAGAAACATTCAAAACTTCTTTTTCAATGTTCAAGCATTCAATAGAATCAAGAAGCTTTTTATTTTCACAAAATAATTTTGAATTTTCATTCAATAAATCATTAATTTTGGTTTTCATTTCCTTATTCCTTTTTGAAACCTTTTTTAATTCTTCATACAATTCAACAAGTAGTTCACTAGGATCATCTACAATATCAACATCATCATCACAACAAGTAGAGGTAGAAGGAGTGGATTGTACCTCATCATTTATTGCCATGAAACACATATTGGCTCTTTCCTCGTGTGTTGCTTGTAGAAGTCTCCACATATCGTGAGCGGTGTCACATTCACTCACTCTATTGTATTCATTCACGTCCAATGCACAACTCAAGATGTTCATTGCTTGGTAGTTTAAGGTTATCTTTCTTGAGTCGTTCTCATCAAGTTCCTCCATAGACTTTTGTTCCCTTGTAATTCCATCAGCTTTTATTCTCATAGGAACATAGGGACCTTTCTCAATGATACTCCACAAATCAAAGTTAATAGAACAAATAAAAATTCTAATTCTAGATTTCCAAAATGTAAAATTAGAACCATCAAATAAAGGAGGTCTATTTGTAGAGGAACCTTCCATATAAGGCAAATTTGATAAACTAGCCATAGAATCTTTACTTCTAGGTTGTTAGACCTTAAAAAGAAGACCTTGCTCTGATACCAATTGAAAGACCTAAGAGGGGGGGGTGAATTAGGTCTTTGGCTAATTATCGAAATCTTTTCACCTTTTTGCAAATCCTTTGTCTTAATAAAAGCTCTTCTTTAAATTCACAAACTTCAAGTTATATGTGATTTGATGATTAATACAAGATTATCAAACTATAAGACCATAATCAATCAATCAACAACTAAGCATAAATAATAATCACAAGTACGTAAACAAGTAAAGCAATAAGAAAATGAGCATACGATTTATAGTGGTTCGATCTTTCTAAGATCTACATCCACTACCTTGAGTCCACACTCAAGTATTTCAACCAATCCACTATATGCTCAAGTTCAACAATTACATAAGAGGCTTACCACACAATGGTTTTACACTCACAACCTCTTTTAGTAATTATACAAACAATACAAGGTTCACCAAACACAATGGTTTTATATCTAAAGACAACCTTAAGACTAATATAATCCAAGGCTCACCCACACATGGGTTTTACACTACAACCTTGATTAATCTAGTCTATGGCTCACCCTTCCACAAAAGGGTTTTATGTCACAAGATAACCTTGCAAATGAGCTAGTAGAAAACACAATTAAGATAAGAAAAGAGAGAGTGTAAGATGTTACCACTTTGTTGGTAGATGATTACACAATGTTTCACCTTCACACTTTGTTGCCTTTGGAATTTTGAATTTCAATCTTTGAGTACAAGGCAAATTGAGAGATTTTCAATTCAATTTGATGTAAAACAAGTTAGAGCATGTAAGATTTGTTAAGTTCAAAGTTCTACTAAAAAATCTGGAGTTTATGGCTTTTATAGAATTCAAAAATCAGTTCAAACGGCTATACAACGGCTAGTAACAGCTAGTTTCAGAAAATTCGGATGACCGAATTCTGCGTCCGAATTTTTCAGACGACCGAATTTTTTCTGCTGCGTCCGAATCTTCTTCCGAATTTCTCTGGAAGAACAGTGACCATGCTGAAGGCCAAAATTCGGACGACCGAATTTTTTGGCTGCGTCCGAATCTTCTTCCGAATTTCTCTGGAAGAATAGTAGCAAACTTTTGCTACAAATTTCGGACGACCGAATTTTTGGACTGCGTCCGAATCTTGCATCCGAATTTTTCAAACTTTGTCAAAACATGTTCAAATCAATTCAAACAAGTTGGAAAACATTCTAGCCTTAAAGATAAGTCATTAAAGATCTTTTATGTGCAAAAACCATTTATGAAAACTTGATAATTTAGGTAAGTTCAAAACCATTGAAACCATTTAAATCAAGTTTTGTGCTCTCAATTGCAACTCATAGATTCCAAGGCTTAAGAGTGTAGGGTTTACAAAGTTTACCTATTAAGCACATGCAACCTACACTTCATGTCTTCAAAGCCTTCTAACTTCTTGAACAAACTCTTCAATCTTCAATCACTTTGACATATTGGAGTTGTTCTTACATTTTAGCTTCAAGGCAATGAGACTTCAAACTTCTTAATCCACAAATCCTATCACACAACATACAAGCATATTAGTCCTCATCAATGTTTGTCATTAATCAAAACTAATCATAACTACATGATTTGCCCTTAGGGCTAACAAAATCCTTGGATTCCTCAATGGCAAGTGTTTTAGGCTGCCAGGATTTTGGTAGGGCATCTAAAATCTTTCTGTTTTGCTCTCCCATAGTATAGCTTTTACCATAAGCTTTTAAGCCATTGAAAATGTTAGTAAATCTTGTAAACATATCACTAATATTTTCACCTTGTTTCATGGTAAACAGTTCATAATCTCTAACTAGCATGGCAAGTTTAGATTCTTTAACTTGATTAGTACCTTCATGTGTAATTTGAAGTAATCTCCACATGTCATGAGCAGAATCACATCCACTAACTCTATTGTATTCAGTTACATCTAAAGCACAACTTAATATATTCATGGCTTGATAATTTAAAGTCATTTTCTTAGAATCATGCTCATCAAATTCATCAGTGGATTTGGGTACTGAGGTTATTCCATCAGCACTCATTTTCATTGGGACATAAGGACCTTTCTCAATTATGTTCCACAAATCAAAATTAATAGAACAAATATAAATTTTAACTCTAGATTTCCAGAAAGTGTAATTTTTTCCATTAAACAAAGATGGTCTATTTGTGGAAGATCCTTCTAGGTAAGGTAGGTTTGACATATTAGCCATAGGATCTTTGTCTTCTAGGTTGTTAAACCACACACAGAAGTTCTAGCTCTGATACCAATTGAAATACCTAAGAGGGGGGTGAATTAGGTATTTGGCTAATTTTCGCAAACTTAAACCTTTTATGCGTTTAGACCAAGAACAAGTTATATAAGCTAATTATAGATAATTGATAGCAAGACAGTAATGAAAGCAATAGCAAAGAACTCAAACAATTTATAGTGGTTCGATCCTCAAGATCTACGTCCACTACCTTAAACTCACACTTAAGGATTTCAAAAAATCTACTAATTGCTCAGGTTTACAAATTACAAGAGAGGTTCACCAAACTATGGTTTTACACTCACAACCTCTTCTAGTAATGTCTACAATACAAGGCTCACCACAAACAATGGTTTTATATCTTAAACAACCTTGAATCACACTTTCAAGGATCACCCTTATCTAAAGGGTTTTATGTTATCAAGATAACCTTGCTAGAGCTAGTAGATCAACACAATTGAATAAGTAAAGAAGAGTGTGTAGAAGTTACCACTTGATGGTAGATATTACACAAATTTACACCTTCACACTTTGATATCTTTGGATTGATCAATTGAATGCACAAGACATAAGAGAGCTTAAGAAATGTTTGCTAAATGCTTTTGAATGCTTGGAGTTTTCAAGATTTCAAGAGTTGCAAAAATTTGCATGTTTATAGCTTTTATAGAATTTGAAAATCTGTTAAAACGTTCATAAAACGGCTAGTAACGGCTAGTTTCAGAAAATTCGGACGACCGAATTTCTTGGCTGCGTCCGAATCTTCGTCCGAATTTCTCTGGATGAATAGTAACCATGCTGAGAACAAAAATTCAGACGACCGAATTTTTTTGCTGCGTCCGAATCTTCTTCCGAATTTCTCTGGAAGAACAGTGACCATGCTGAAGGCCAAAAATTCGGACGACCAAATTTTTTGGCTGCGTCCGAATCTTCTTTCGAATTTCTCTGGAAGAATAGTAGCAAACTTTTGCTACAAAATTCGGACGACCGAATTTTTTGAAAGCATTTTCAAACTTTGTAAAATCATTTGAGATATAACTTCAATGAGTTTGAAAAATATTTGATATATATAGAAAACTTATTTAACTATATTTAAGCTTGAAAAACATGAACATATGAAGTATACAAACATATCTTATAAAAAGATTCATTCAAAGACTTTTAAGATCATAAGATTATTTTTATGCTCTCTTATGCATTCAATGATAACCAAGACATGCAAGTGTAGAGTTTACATAGAAATTTACCTAAAAGTTAAATGCACTCTACACTTCAAGTCTTCAATGCCTTTTGATCATCTTTAGAACAACATTCTTCAAACTTCAAATACTTGCTTAAATGAAGTTGTTCTTCAACTTTTGCTTCAAAGCAATGAGACTTCATAATTCTCAATTTACAGAACCTATCACACAATAATCAAACATTTTAGTCCTCATCAATATTTGTCATTAATCAAAACTACATAATTTTCCCTTAGGGCTAACAGTTATGATGGCCATGGTTCCCTTGATCTCTTGGCTGAAGGAAATTGGTGATGGATTTGTGATTTGACTTTGTTGAACTTCCTTCACCTCCTTCTTCTTGCTTGTTCGTTGCTCTTCATTCTCATGCTCTTCTCCTTCTTGGGGTGCTTCACTGCCTTTTCCTTCATCTTGTCTTCTTCTTTGGCAACAAATTGATAGCCATCTCAATTTTCACTATCATTACTATCATCCTTGTTGCTGCTATCTTCACTCATATTATCTTCTCGATCTTCTTCATTTGGCTTTATAGGAACATTCACCATTTAAAACCACTTGAGAAATCTTTCTCAAGTCTTCTTCCATACTCTTGACTCTAGCTTATAAACCATCAAATTTGCCAAGAATCATTGGAGCCAAGAACTCGAAGAATTTATGCATCTTTTTCATTTCCTTTACATGGTTGTTCAATGCCTCTTGAAATACCTTGGCAACTATGGTATTAACTCTAGTGAGATTATCACCTTCAACTTATTTTCCTTCAATGAAGGATACCTCTTCAAATAGTCTTCTTTTTGTGGGGAGTTGCTCCCCCTCACTTGGTGACTCATGCCTCATTTTAACTTTCTTTTCTCCAGCAAGGATTTTCTCTTCATTCTCTTCTTCTTCTTCATTTTCTTCTTCCTCAACCTCCTCACTTTCTTCAACATCACTAGCATGTCTTCTATCACCCCTTAGAGGAGTTTCTCTTCTAGCCCTTCATACATTATCATCATCAAGTATCCAAAGCATTCTCCCTAATGAGTTGTTGGTATAGACTTCTTCACTCTTTATTGGTAAACCACTAGAAGACAATTGTACTTGGAGATGCTTGAAAAATCCTGTTAATAACCTTCCATATGACAATACCGTATGCTCGGTTCTTCTAGCTGCCATTTTATTCTTTAGCACTATATATCCAAAATTCATTTTTATTTTCTTATGCATGGCTAGCATAATTACAGCATACATATAATCAACAGAAGATTTGTGGGCAAAGTATGCTATAATCAAGGTAGTAAGCATGTGATTCCAAAAAATTTTTCTTTTTTTTTAAACTACCATCAAAAAGCTTTCATCTCTCTCTCCTTTCTAGTCTTGAAGCTTCTTCATTTATATAGGCATTCTCAATTCTTTCATGTGGGTATAACTTACTTATAAAACAATGTCCCCCAGAAGAATAATGCCTAAACCCAACATCCTCAACATCACAAATTCTATTGAGCAATGCATTATCAATCTCAAAAATCAACTTGTGATATTCTTGAAGAAAACCACTGCATAGCTTTATTACCAACTTTCTCAACTCTTTCTTCCTAAATATTTGATTAAACTTCATAAACTAAGGAAGGTAATAGCATTCACCAGACACAAGCAAACTAGTCCAGCTCACATCATTTAAAAACTGAGAGTATATTACCCATTTCAGATAGTTTGATGATATCCACCTCGCGGCTTGGATTTGTCTTACGGTTCCTTTTTGTCCAATCATCAAATTCAGTAGTAGCCTCCACTGTGACAAATCTATCCATCCATGACATGCTTTGTGAAACATGAACCTTCCTTGGTTCATTGATCACTGGTCCTCCTTCTCACATCTTTTGCTTTCCCTTTCCTTTTCTCATGTTAGGCATCTTTGTCCTCACCTGGAGCTACAACACTTGAATACACTCATTAGTTATTGAATTTTGAAATTTCTATGCTTCTTCTAAGATTGGTCAAACCTTTCTTCGGCCAATGGCTTAGTAATGATATCATTAATTTGTTCATGAATGCAAACATGCTTTAAATAAGTATTATCCTTAGTAGAATGATATCTAATGAGATGAAGTTTGATCTCTATATGCTTTGTCCTAGTTTGTTGAATAGTATAATGGTCAAATCTATTGCATTAGTGTTATCACATAGCATAGCCACACATTTGAAATATAGACCATAATCACTTAGAGTATTAATAAGGTAATAAAGAAAGTGTTTAACAGCAATCAAATGAGATTCTATAGGACAAGATGAAATCTAGCACACAAGCACATGACAAACATAATATTGGCTCTACTTGCTATCAAATATAGTTGACTACTCCTATGAAACCTTTTTTTTTTTATTCTCCTCAAGCATAGTTGATAAACTTATGGAAGTGCTTGTACCTTAACTTGATTCATGAAAGTGCTATCCTTGGTTTGCTTGATTTGTAGGTCAAGAAAGAAATTGAGTTTTCCTATCATGCTCATTTCAAATTTACTCTGCATTAACTTGGAAAACACATCACAAAGTGAAGTATTAGAAGCACCAAAAATTGTATCATACATTTGGACAAGTTATAGATCATTGTTACAAGAGGTTTTAATGAAAAGATTTATGTCAAGTTTTCTTAAAAAATAACTTTTGAAAGAAGAAAACTATTGAATATTTCATACCAAGCTTTAGTAACTTGTTTCAATCCATATAAAGCTTTGGAAAATTTGAAAACATAGTTAAGAAACTTTTCATGATCAAAACTGGGTGGTTGTTCCACATAAATCTCTTCCTCAATAGAACCATTTAGAAAAGCTCTTTTGACATTCATTTGAAATAATTTAAAACCTTTAAAGAAAGTAAAAGTCGAAAGCATTCTTATGGACTTAAGTCTAGCATTCGGAACAAAGGTTTCATCATAAACAATTCACTCTTCTTGATTGAATCCTTGGGTGACAAATCTTGATTATTTCTTACACCTTCCTTGGATTCATTGAGTTTATTTCTAAAAACCATTTAGTTCCAATAATGGAATGATCATGAGATTTAGAAATTTCAAAATTTTGTATCTTTCAAATTTATTCAATTCCTCTTGCATAGTAATAATCCAAAAATAATCACACAATGCATCGTCAATACTTTTAGGCTCATATGAGATAAAAAGAATAAAGTTATTGATAAAATACCGCCTTATTTTTACTCCTTGAGAGATATCACCAATGATTTGCTCCTTAGGGTGCCCTCTTGAATATCTTAGGTTCTTTGAAAGCTCTTGGTCACCACTGGGTTGGTCATCTTTATTTTTTTCAATCATTTCTTCCTCATTGGTACGATCATCCAAAGTTGGTGCTTGAAGATGGGTTTGATAGTTATTCATAGATGTACCTGCATCATCTTCTTCTTTTCTTTCAAAGCAAATGTAAGATTCATCTAAACCAACATGAATGGTTTTCCTCATCATATAAGGTTCTTTTCATTATAAAATCTATAGGCCTTTTATTAGAAGAATGGTTAAGAGATATACCTATATCTTCTATCAAATTTAAGTAAGCTATCACAAGTATTCAAGATAAAACACTTTAAAATATGCAACTTGAGAAGTTATATAAAAGTGAACTTCAAAAGATGTTTTTCTTTAAAATGATCTTAAAGAATTCTATATATCATAGCATGTGTTGTTTATGGTTTCGGCTCAAAACAAATTTTTTTGAGGAATTTTTACAAAGCATAGATCTAACCAATTTTTGCAAAGTTCAAATTTTCCTTTCAATAACACCATTTTGTTGTGGGGTTTTTGCAGTTGAAACAATTATATGAAATTCAATTTTCATCACAAATTTTGCAAAGACTTGGTTGTAAAATTTTCCCATTGTCACTTCTAATGGGAATCAATTTGCACTCAAGAGAGATTTGGACCCTTTTGAAAAGTCTTATAAATTCATGAAAAGAACTTCATCCTTTTGAGCTAGAAAGATCACCCATGTAAATCTAGAGAAATCATCAACAATCATATATGAATACCTCTTGCTATCAAGACTAGTGATCCTCATTGGTCCAAACAATCCATATAAACAAATTTTAAGAGGTTTTGAAGTGAAAATCATTTTCTTCGGTTTGAAAGATTCTTTTGTTTGTTTTCCATATTGACAAGTATGTCAAAGACAATTTTCTCAAAACACATTTTTAGCAATCCTCCAACTAAATCTTGAGAGGAAAGTTTGTTCAACAAATCCATGTTCACATGACCAAATCTTCTATGCCAAGAAAATCATTATCATAAGCAACAAGTTCATCAAGCTTATCAAGATAAAAACACACACTGAAACATTTTGTGAGTAATTGATCAAAATCACAAAATATCATTTTTGTCATACAAGTTCAGGGCGACCGAACTTATGGCCTACATTCAAACTTCAAGTTCAAACATTTTGTAAAGTTTCATAAAGATGTTTTTGACCAAGCAAATGCATAGATATTCAATCATAGCTATTTTAATCATTTTATCATGATATATAATCAATTTCAAGAACATATCAACCATGAATTCAATCTCATATCCTCAATGTTACCTAATCAACTTCATAGAAGCAATTGACAAGTCATGGTTGGCAAATTTTCAAATTTTCACAAAGGAATTCTTAACTGAAACTTTGCATGTTGGCATTTAATATCACACAATTGACTAATGCTAAGCAAGTTATAGTTCAAATCAGTACTAAGCAACATTTGTTTAAAAAGAAGAGAGGAACCTTTACCAACATTGGTTACTCCAAGAATTCCTCCTTTCTTCTTGCCTCAAAAACAAATCCTTCTTTGGTTGCTTTGACCTTGATTATAAATGAGGTGTTTTCCATTATTCTTTAAGCCAACATCATCAATATACCTCTTAGTTGTGCTTGAGTTTGAATTGTAGTGTACCTGTAATAAAGGAGAGGAAGTATCCTTTGGTACCCATACTTTCTTGGGTCTGTGGGGATTAGTAATAGTTCCCTTAACTCTCCAAATGGTTTTTACACCATTCTCTACTTTTCTTTTAACATAACATTTGGTGACTTTATGTCCATGTTTTCCACAATAAGTACAACAAGTATGATGGAAAGAAGTAGAAGTAGCTCTAACAAAGAAGTTGTTATGTTTAGGCACATTATTGACATAATTGTAACCAAGACCATTTTTAGCAAGAGAAGATATTTGAGATCCAAGTAGTTTGTCAAAATTGTCTCTTCCATTTGTAACTTTTTCAACACATGATGTAAGATCATTAATTTTCTTTTTCAAAATTTCATGATCACTAAGTATTTTTTCAAGAGAAGAAACTTTTGTACAAAGAGATTTATTTTCAAGAGATATGTTTTGTAAAGAAACATTTAAAACTTCTTTTTCAATATTTAAACAATCATAGATTCAAGAAGTTTTTTGTTCTCACAAAATAATTTTGAATTTTCATTCAATAACTCATTAATTTTGAGTTTCATTTCCTTATTCTTTTTCGAATCCTTTTTTTAATTCTCCATACATCTCAACAAGTAATTCACTAGGATCATCAATATTTTCATAATAAGAAGTAGAGGTAGATGGAGTAGGTTGTACCTCATCTTCAATTGCCATGAAGCACACATTTGCTCTTTCTTCTTCATGAGTGACTTGAAGTAGCTTCCACATTTCATGAGCGGAATCACATTCCATCACTCTATTGTATTCATTGACAACCAACGCACAACAAAGAATGTTCATTGCTTGGTAGTTTAATGTCATCTTTCTTGAATCGCTCTCATCATACTCTTCCATGGACTTCGGTTCCCTCGTAACTCCATCGGCTTTCAATCTCAATGGCACATAGGGACCTTTCTCAATAATATTCCACAATTCATAGTTAATAGAACAAATGTAAATCTCAATTCTAGACTCCAAAAAATATAATTAGAACCATCAAACAATGGAGGTCTATTAGTGGAGGAACCTTCCACATAAGGCAAATTTGATAAACTAGCCATATGATATTTACTTCTAGGTTGTTAGACCTTAAAAAGAAGACCTTGCTCTGATACCAATTGAAAGACCTAAGAGAGGGGGTGAATTAGGTCTTTGGCTAATTATCAAAAATCTTTTCCCTTTTTGCAAATCCTTTGCCTTAATAAAAGTTCTTCTTTAAATTCACAAACTTCAAGTTTATATGTGATTTGATGGTTAAGACAAGATTATCAAACTATAAGACCACAACCAATCAATCAACAACTATAAACAATAATAATAACACAAGTATGTAAAACAAGTAAAGCTATAAAGAAATGAACACACGATTTATAGTGGTTCGATCTCTCCAAGATCTACATCCACTACCTTGAGTCCACACTCAAGGATTTCAATCAATTCACTATATGCTTACTTCAAGTAATTACACAAGAGGCTCACCCTTCAATGGGTTTTACCACAACAACCTCTTTTCAATCTAATAAACAAGGTTCACTCTTATCACAAAGAGTTTTATGTCACTAGACAACCTAGACCAATCTAATCCAAGGCTCACCCTTACCAATGGGTTTTACACAACAACCTTGATTAATTTAGTCTATGGCTCACCCTCCACAAGTGTTTTATGTCTCTTGACAACCTTGTATCAATCACAACAATAATATAAAGAGAGAATTTGAATGTTACCAACACTTCTTGGTGGATGAATACAATTGCTAGCACCACTTCACTTCTTGCCTTTGGAATCTTGAATTTCAATCTTTGAGCACAAGGCAATTTGAGAGCTTTTGATATAATTTTGATGTAAAACAAGTTAGAGCTTCAAGGATTTCTTTTGTGCAAGAGTTCTGTCAAAAATCTAGAGTTTCTAGCCTTTATAGAATTTGAAAATCAGTTAAAACGGCCATAAAACGGCTAGTAACGGCTAGTTCCAGAAAATTCGGATGACCGATTTCTGCATCCGAATTTTTCGCTACAAAATTCGGACGACCGAATGCTGCATCCGAATTTTTCGCTACAAAATTAGGACGACCGAATTTTTCTTCATGTGTTCGAATCTTCTTCCGAATTTCTCTGGAAGAACAGTAGCAAACTTTTGCTACAAAATTCGGACGACCGAATTTTTTGCCCTGCGTCCGAATCTTGCATCCGAATTTTTCAAACTTTGTCAAAATATGTTCAAATCAATTCAAACAAGTTGGAAAACATTCTAGCCTCAAAGATAAGTCATTAAAGACCTTTTAAGTGCAAAAACCATTTATGAAAACTTGATAATTTAGGTAAGTTCAAAACCATTGAAACCACTTAAATCAAGTTTTGTGCTCTCAATTGCAATTCATAGATTCCAAGGCTTAAGAGTGTAGGGTTTACAAAGGTTACCTATTAAGCACATGCAACCTACACTTCATGTCTTCAAAGCCTTCTAACATCTTGAACAAACTCTTCAATCTTCAATCACTTTGACATATTAGAGTTGTTCTTGCATTTTAGCTTCAAGGCAATGAGACTTCAAACTTCTTAATCCACAAATCCTATCACACAACATACAAGCATATTAGTCCTCATCAATATTTTTCATTAATCAAAACTAATCATAACTACATGATTTGCCCTTAGGGCTAACAAACTCCTTGGGAGACATCACCAATGATTTGCTCCTTAGGATGACTTCTTGCCTATGTGAGATCCTTTGGAAGTTCTTGATCATTGCTTGATTGACCATCTTGTTCTTGCTCAATTATTTCTTCTTCCTTGGCATGATCTTCCAATGTAGGTACTTGGTGTTGAGTTTGATTTTCAACCATTGAGGAACCTGCATCATCTTCATTTCTTCTTTGAAGATAAATGTTAGATTCATCAAAAGTTACATGAATAGTTTCTTCAACACATAATATCCTTTTGTTATAGACTCTATATACCTTTTTATTTGATGAATAGCCAAGAACTATGCTTTCATCTGATTTTCTGTCAAACTTACCAAGATTGTCACTAGTGTTTAAAATAAAGCACTTACAACCAAAAAAATTAAAATAGACAATTGATGGAGTTTTATGAAATAGAAGTTCAAAAGGTGTTTTTCTTATAAAAAGTCTTAATAAAACTCTATTCATTACATAGCAAGCTATATTTACAGCTTCAGCCCAAAAATATTTTGGTAAAGAATTTTCACAAAGCATTGATCTAGCCATTTCTTGTAAAGTTCTGTTTTTCCTTTCAACAACACCATTTTGTTGAGGTGTTTTGGCAGCTGAAAAATTATGAGTGATGCTATTCTCATTACAAAATTTTGTAAAATCTTGGTTACAAAACTCTCTTCCATTGTCACTTCTAATAGAAATCAGTTTGCAATCAAGAGAAATTTGAACCCTTTTGAAAAGTTTTGAAAATTCATAAAATGTTTCATCTTTTTGTGATAAGAAGACTACCCATGTAAATCTTGAAAAATCATCAACAATCACATAAGCATATCTTTTACCACCAAGACTAGTAGTCCTCATAGGTCCAAATAAATCCATGTGAACTAGTTCAAGAGGTTTTGAGGTAGAAACCATTTTCTTTGGTTTAAAAGATGTTTTTGATTATTTTCCATATTGACAAGAATCACAAAGACGGGTTTTATCAAAATGCATTTTTGGTAATCCTCTACTAGTTCTTGTGTGGAAAGTTTGTTCAATAAATCCATGCTCACATGTCCTAATCTTCTATGTCATAAAAATCCATCATTGTCATGAATGGCAAGACATTTAATATCATTAGTAATAAGCTCATCAAGATATAACATATATACATTACTAACAAAAATAGTTTTATTACTTGCACTGTCAAGAATAGTACATGTATCACATTTAAACTCAACTTTGCAACCATTGTCACATAATTGACTAATACTAAGTAAATTATACTTTAAACCATCAATAAATAAAACTTGCGTGATAAGAGGGAAAGAACCTTTACCAATGTTACCTATTCCAAGTATTTTCCCTTTCTTCTTATCTCCAAATGTGACAAAACCTTCACTTGTAGCTTGAAGCTCACTAACAAGTGATGCATTTCCAGTCATGTGCCTTGAGCAGCCACTATCAAGAAACCATTTAGTGGCACTTGGTCTTGAGGCAAATTGTACCTATACCAAATTAGAAAGAGTGATTTTTGGTACCCATATCTTCTTGGGTCCAAGGGGGTTAGTAATAGTTCCTTTGACTTTCCAAATGGTCTTAACACCATTTTCTATCTTTCTTTTTATGAAACATCTAGAAACCTTGTGTCCATGCATACCACAATATGTGCAACAAGTATGAGACCTAGAATGAGAATATTCTTTAACAAATAATTTTTTTTGTTTTGGATTAAAACAATCATGTGTAAAACCAAGACCATGTTTTACAAATGAAGATCTTTGATAACCAAGTAGTATACTTAAATTTTCTCTTCCATTTGTAAATCTCTCAATGCATAAAGTAAGATCATTAACTTTCCTTTTTAAAGACTCATGATCTTTTAGCATTGATTCAAGAGAAATAATTCTTGTACAAAGTTTTTTGTTTTCAAAAGATACGTTTTGTATGGTTGTATTCAAAACTTCTTTTTCAACGGTAAGGCAATTAATGGTCTCAAGAAGTTTATCATTTTCAAACATAATTTTGAATTATCATTTGATAAATCATTAATTTTGAATTTCATTTCTTTGTTTCTTTTTGAAGCCTTTTTCAATTCTTCATACAGTTCTACAATCAAATCACTAGAATCAATATCATCACAGAAATTTGAAATAGAAGGTGAAGATTGTACCTCATCATCAATGGCCATAAAGCATATGTTGGCCTTCCCTTCACTGTCAACCTCGCTTTCTTGTTGATCTCACGTTCCAGCTAATTCTTTTCCTTTCTTGGCAGATTGCTTTATGTTTTTGCTGTCTCTTTCCCTTTCTAACACTTGGGGACAGTCAGCAATAAGATGCTCTCTGCTCTTGCATTCAAAGCATTGAGGTTTATAGGATGAGGATTGTCCACTCTTCTTGACTGGCTTTCTTCCTTTCTTGAGAAACTCCTTTTTGTAGAATCTCTTGAACTTCCTCACTGCCATTGCAATCTCTTCTTCTCCACTATTTCCTCCTTCTTCTCCACTTGAAGATAGTTCTTGTTCACTCAAGTGATTTGAAGTCTTGAGTACAACTCCTTTTCTTCCCTTTTCTTCATCTTCCTTGTCATTCAACCGTTTCATCTTCATTTCATATGTGAGTAGTGATCCGATAAGCTCTTCAAGAGGAAGAGTTTTTAGATCTTTGGACTCCTCAATAGCAAGTGTCTTTGGCTGCCAGGATTTTGGTAGAGCATCCAAAATCTTCCTGTTTTGCTCTCCCATAGTATAGCTTTTACCATAAGCTTTCAAGCCATTAAAAATGTTAGTAAACCTTGTAAACATATCACTAATATTTTTACCTTGTTTCATGGTAAAATGCTCATAATCTCTAACAAGCATAGCAAGTTTAGATTCTTTAACTTTACTAGTACCTTCATGTGTAATTTGGAGTAATCTTCACATACCATGAGCAGAATCACACCCTCTAACTCTATTGTATTCAGTAACATCTAATGCACAACTTAATATCTTCATGGCCCGATAATTTAATGTCATTTTCCTTAAATCTTGTTCATCAAATTCATTAGTGGATTTGGGTTCTGAGGTTACTCCATCTGCTCTCATTTTCATTGGGACATAAGGATCTTTCTCAACTATGTTCCACAAATCAAAATTGATAGAACAAATATATATTTTAACTCTAGACTTCTAAAAAGTGTAATTTGTACCATCAAACAATGGTGGTCTATTTTTAGACGATCCTTCTAGGTAAGGTAGGTTTGAAATATTAGCCATAGGATCTTTGTCTTCTAGGTTGTGAAACACACAAAGAAGTTCTAGCTCTAATACCAATTGAAATACCTAAGAGGGGGTTGAATTAGGTATTTGGCTAATTTTCGCAAATTAAAACCTTTTATACGTCTAAGCAAAGAACAGATTATATGAGTCAAGTTATAAGCAATTTATAGCCCAGAAATACAAGAAAGTAAGATCAAATAACACAAGCAATTTATAGTAGTTCGATCCTCAAGATCTACGTCCACTACCTTAAGCTCACACTTAAGGATTTCAATCAATCTACTATATGCTCAGGTTTACAAATTACAAGAGAGGCTCACCACACTATGGTTTTACACTCACGACCTCTTCTAGAAACTTTACAAACAAGGCTCACCACACACAATGGTTTTATATCTCAAACAACCTTGAATCTCAACTTCAAGGATCACCCTTATCTAAAGAGTTTTATGTTATCAAGATAACCTTGCAAGAGCTAGTAGAAAATCACAATTTGATAAAAAGATAAGAGCGTGTAGATGTTACCACTTGTCGATATATTTTTACACAAACTTGCACCTTCACACTTTGATGTCTTTGGATTGATCAATTGAATGCACAAGACATAAGAGAGCTTAAGAAATGTTTGTAAAAGGCTTTAGAATGCTTAGAGTTTTCAAGAATTCAAAACTTACAAAGAATCTGAAGTTTATACCTTTTATAGATGTGAAAATTCAAATGGAACAGCTATAAAACGGCTAATTTCAGAGAAGTTCAGACGTCCGAACTTCAAGCCATGCGTCCGAACTCTCGTACGAACTTTACTGTCTCATGCGTCCGAACTTGCATCCGAACTTCTCTAGAAAAATAGTGACCATGCTATCAAAGAAAGTTTGGACGTCCGAACTTTACTCCATGCGTCCGAACTTGCGTTCGAACTTCTCTGGATGCACAGTAATCATTTCCAAAGTTTGGACGACCAAACTTGCATCCAAACTTATCAAATTTAGTCAAATCTTTTGAAAATCATTACTAATAACATTGGAAATGTTTTGGATGACTGGACACATCATTTAGGCATATTTAAACACAATAACCTTTTTAAAAACATTTTGATCATACAAAATTTTCTTAAGATCATTTGAGATTTCAAAAACATACTTGTTCTCACAAAGTTTATTGAAAACCATTTCAAAAACAAGTTTTGTGGGCTCTCATACATTCAACTAATTCCAAGACATGCAAGTGTATAGTTTACAGAAAAATATACCTGTTTAGCATATGAACCCTACACTCTAAGTTTTCAATGCCTTCAATCATCTTGAACATACTCTTTAATCTTCAATCTCTTTTGGCACAATTGAGTTGTTCTTGCATTGTGGCTCCAAGGCAATAAGACTTCATGCTTCTCAATCTTTTAATCATATCACTCAACATACAATTACATTAGTTCTCATCCATGTTTGCCATTTTTCAAAACTAATCATAACAACATGATTTGCCCTTAGGGCTAACACAAACTATAGTGAAAAAAAGGAAATTATGTTAGTAAGAACGCCTCCAGTAAAACCAATAAAAATTTTGAAAAAGAGAAGAATCAAGAGGAATGACATTACCTCTAGCCTTCAAAACTCCAACACCTAATTGTAAAACAAATGAAATTAATTTAAATTATAGAAAAACTTGAAACCTATGATTAGGGACGAATATAATAGGTGCAATACAAAACTAACAAGAAAAAAAAAAGAGGAGGAAACAAATTGAAGTAATCCGCATCCATTTACTAGGAAATGAAGCATTCCAGAATCCAATTCCCAAAAAGACTATAATGTAAGCAACAACTCTACTTTAAAGTTTAAATGCTCCCCTCCTTTCAAAATATAAATTCTTTTATCCCTTTTTCTATATTCTTAAAAATGTTTAATTTTTTATAAATTTTTAAAATTATTTTTTTACATTATCTTTATTATAAATATAATTATCTCATTTATTATTATATTAATAAAATTAATTAAGAATATAATAAAAAATTATTATTTCCTTTTTTTTATTTATGCAAAAGACTAGCGATATTGCCAAAGCAGGTGTCCTCCTGTCAAAGTAAATTTTGCTCAAATCTATATACTCCCTTCGACTTATTTCATTTGACCTTCTTACTATACTGAAATGTTCCAAAATAATTGACACTTTTCAGAAAAGAAAATATTTTAATATATTTTATAATATCAATCAACTATTAACCCTACTATATATTACTTTTATATATTTAGATTTTACATAAAACATTTGTTGGTTCACATGTTTTTTACTATTTATTAAACTATATTATTTTTATAATAAAATTAAAACTTTTATATAAAATTTCATGTCCAAACAAACACTATCAAATGAAATAGAATCGAGAAAATATATACTATATAAATGTAATATTTTCATCCTAACCTCCTAGATTTTTTTACCTTTTTAATTACTTCAAAAAAAATTTTGAATGGTTAGGATCATTTTAAACTATTCTATATATATATATACATATATATATATATATATATATATATATATATATATATATATATATTATAGAAATATACCTCTTTCTTTCTTATGATTCCAAACCTTTCATCCTAATTTTTAAATTTTTTTAATTATTTTTTATTTTAAATCTATTAAAATGATTCTAAGCTATTTATATATAAACTTAAATTTTTGAATTTTTTATTTTTTAAATAATTAAATTTCGTATATTTAATTACTCTGTGAAAGTAAAACTTTAATTATTCAATAGTTGTCTACAAATTAAAACTAAATCTATTAAACCTAAACTTCTAATATATGACAATTTCTTCCACACACAATGCACATAATCATCATCCTCTTCCATATATTATTTTCTTCTTCTCTTCTCTTTCTTAAATGTAACTAGTTTTTCCTTTTTTTTTTTTTTTTTTGCTTCAATCATCGCTCAAATCACACCATATCTAGAAGCTCCAACTCTTATTTTTTTCTATTTATAGTTACTTCTTAAGGTAATTATTTTACTTTCTTAATTTTTATCTATTTTTCAATTCTTTTATTAAGTAATCCATTAAGATCACTTTTAAATTGTCCATTATCTGACTCAATGACTTAATTTAAAAAGGTTATTATAAATTACAGTCCAAAGTAACCAATAATTATAATTTCTCTCTAATATTGTTGAAGGGAATAGATTTGTCATTATGAATTTTTTTCTTTTAGAAAACGGGAAAAAACCTTTATTAATGAGGCAAACAAGGGAGCTTCTCCAAACTAAATAAGAATTTGGATAAACTTAACCTTGCTTGAGCTAATAAATAGTACATATTAGTTATATTTTATAAAAGAACATCAATAATATTTGTGTGTAGATCAAACATTTCAAAGAGTTGAAAAGAAGTAAATTCAACATAATCAATATTGCTTCTGATTTTGTATTAAGAGGAACAAAAGAAGTAGAAAACATATACTAAGAGTCTAAGATGGAAAAGAATGTATTTAATATTTTTAACCAGTGAAATTTTAATATTCTGTATTATTAAATTTTTTCCTAGACACATATATTTTGGTAGGTCAAAAAAGTTCTTTTTAGGATACTTCTTTTGAAAATTTAATTTTAATATTTTTTAATTTTAAAATACATTCGTGCATCACACGAGTTTGAGCTAGTGACAAGATTATTCTCCTATGCCAACTTTTTCATCTCTCTCCTAGTCTTTCTACTCTCTTCCCAATATTCTCTCTCCTCTCCTCCACTGGACAGTCTCTCTTATTTTTTCTTGCTCATCTCTCCTCTCTAGTCTATCTTCCTCATGCAACTAGCACTATCAAATGGGCCAAAGGCCCATGGGTTGGCCCGTTTGTTTAATGAATTAGGTGAGCTTTGACCTAGCTAGTCCAGACTCATTTAAAGGCAAACCTAATTAGCCCGCTCCGCTTGGGGGGGGGGGGGCTAGCCTGCTAATTTTTTTAAATCAAAATATGAAATGACGTCATTTCATGTTAAGTAGGTAAAAAATAAAAATTATATATATATATATGTATGTATATATGTATATATATTATTTTAAAATATCTAACCCTCGAGCCTCTTATATGCAGATATGGACTAGCCATATATTAGCCTGTCAAAAAATAGTCTCAACCTACTCTGCTCCGCTTAAGGCTAACTCGCAGCAGGTTAAAGCGGGTCGACCCATTTGACACTACTACACCCAACCGACCCTATTTTGGGTTTGCATGTTTGTCAAGATTCTTGAGTAGATCTATTTCTTGCATACATAAACATCTATAACTTAGAAACTCCCCTCGCCCGAGCTTTCTCTTTTTCTTTCCGTTAGTTGAAATGGTACCAAACCAAATAAAAATCACGAGAAAAAGACCAACTTCTTTTGAGGAAAAAATGGAAGATATCGAATTAAAATTTGAAACCAAACTACAACCAATTTAAAATTCTGAAGTCATCAACAAACCAACAATTCGAACACTGACTTTGAGAAATTCTGAATAGCAACTCTCTAAACTCGGTTAGCAATAATTAAGTCTTTTAATCGACTCATATAGTTCTACTGGAATTTAATTATTTCCACTATTCTTTGATTCAAACTTTACGAGTAAACATTTTTAAAGCTGATTACCAGGAAGGGGAGTTTTGCAAAAACTAAATTAAGTACAAGAAAGGCGATGATCGTAGCGGAATGATAGGAGAGAAACAGAAGGAACGTGAAGAGATGAACTGAAGGATTCAACAGGGAAGATAACAAGAGAGAGAGGGAATAAGAGAGATCGGAGGAGGCCAAATAGGAACGGAAGTGCTTGTTGTAGTAGTAGTGGGGCCCACAACATGATTCTTCAATTTAACCCCAAGGACGGTATAGTCATTTTATAAAAGGGGTATAGCCTTTTTTAAAAAAATTGCTTTGGCAAGGAGACTTGCTTTGACAATATCATTTTTTTAAAAAATTAAATATTTTATATTTTAAAACAGAATAAATGCATAATAATTTAAATAAATAAATAAATAAGATTTCTCCGTGTTGCTTGAACATGAAGCACTACTCTTGCATTTGACCAGGGTACATTGAGAGAAAGTGCCACAGAAATGAATTCAAACCTGAAGTTCTCTTGGCTCTTAGTACTGCACTGAGAGAAAACCCTATAGATATCATCACCCAACAAGAAAAGAAGAAAGAATCAATGCTAGTTGCAAACATACGCTGCCTTGCCAAATCTTTGGTTAGAGAAAAAAAGTATCTTTTGAAGTTACAGACAGAATCCAAAATCCAAGTGAAAACTGCTTCTTTTCTTTTAGAATTATAAACGTGATTCAGGAGATAAATGGCGGTTTTGATAATGATATAAGTGGTGGAAGATATGGACAAGTGAAGGCCAGTAATAATTTTAAATTTTCAAATGAAAAGATTAAGATTGTATAATAATTTTAACACGTAAAAGGAGTTTCTAACCAATCAGAAAAAAGTATAAAATTTTAGAAAATGAGAGTGAAGGCTCCAAGCTTATACAATGTTATATATATATATATATATATATATATATATATATATATATATATATACACACTGATTTAGTTCCTCAAATTCATTTCCCATATTCTCTAAACTGAATATATAATCAAGCAGTTTGCATTCCAACACTAACTAATCAAATATTCCTGCGTTGACATACCAAATGGGCTGCTGATAGTGCTATATAAATTATAATGCTTTTGCTAGTTGGTATCCTTTATAAAAATAGAGAACAAGATGTCATAATTTTTTTGAGGAAAACAACATGTTATAATTGGATGCCAACGGAAAATTTCTAACTAACCTTCCTTTTTTATAACATAATTCTAACTAACTAGAAATGATTGTTTGATAATGTAGATGTTGATCTATACACAACCAAAAATCATAATTTTACATGATGTGCCTTAGTTTTTCTTGATCTATGGTGATCATCCCCTATTGAATCATCATTACTCAGACAGTACTTGATATGCAGTTTGATCAAGTTAAAATTAATTTTCCTTTAGAAAAACACAGCAATAGATTGGCATTGGGTCAAATGAAGTGTACTTCAAGTATTCCCCGGTGGTACCTTTACCTTTGTTGCCTAACTAATCTGTTTTTGGTGTGTTTGGTGATATAGGGATACTCAAGGGATCCCTGCTTTCTCCCTCCTTCAAGGGGGGGAAATGTGGGCTGGGGAAGAAGGTTCTTTTGCATGGGAATCTCTATAACCGAAATGCATTCTTGCTTCACATACTCAAAAAGGCATTATTTTACATATTCATACTATTGTTGCACACAGTTTAAATTAGAAATTGACTATATTTGTTATAAACTATTTGTATTTTTCTTTTCTTAACTAAAAATTTTTATTTCATCTTTTGATATATATGAACCATTTGCATGCACTTATATTTGTCAAATTTTAAAAGTTGCAGCATAATCTCAAGAAAAATCACATTATTGGCATGTGCTACTATTTTCAAGATCAAACTTGTTTATTCATGGCATTTTGATCATTTTTTAACGAACAACTCAAATTATATACATTTGAAATCCTTATAAATTGACCATAGAATTTCAATCCTTCAAAATCTATCAAATTAACTCAAACCCGAAATTGCCGTTGTGTACGGTGAATCATATCTATAACATGGCTCTTTTTGCCAAATTCAGTCATCATATTAAAAATTTGACAAATAAAATTATTTAAAAATAATTCATGTATATTAAAAAGTAAAAATAAAATTTTTTATTAAAAGAAAAAAATATAAATAATTTTTTAACATACACGACCAAATTTTCTTTCGAAATTCTTCATCAGGAACTTTTTTTTTTTTTTGAGGGACGTCTTTTAGTTTTGCAACATTTCCACTTGGCAAAATCTAGGGTGGGAAAGTGTAGAAATTGGACTGGCCGGCCTGGTGTGCTTGAACTGTCATTCAACGTGGCCATTTAACGAATGTAAAAGTGGACGGTTCTAACTAGACATGACAAAAGTTCCTATGACAATAATGCAAGTTTTAGCAGCCGCATAAAGACAAGATTAGTTACACCAACTACGATAAATGTTCTCTTTGAAATCTTGAGACAACCATATATTTTCTTGATGAAATGACAACGAAAGACCATTACGTTCCAAAGCCAATGATTTGAAAAATTTTGCTATACCTACCCAAAAATTATTTTTATTTTTTTCTTCATAATTAAAATATTTTTTTATTTTTTGATACACATAAATAATTTATAAATTTACAGAAATTGTTTTAGTCAGAATAAAATTTAGCTACTTAAATCTCGTACCGTACACACACCACTAGTACACATATGGCACAGAAAAGCTACTTAATCAAATTATATTCAGGATTTATTTTTTAAAAAATTTGTTTAATTTTATAAATTTAATATACGTTTAGTTTAATTTTTTATTTTAAGTTATTGAGAACAAAACAAAATGACAATCACAATTTTTTGGCCAAATGTGTCATGTGTTTGAGGTAAGGAAATTTCTATTAGATTCTGCGCAGGAGTGCGGTGGTGTGCGGTGGTGGGACAATATTGGAGGAATATAAAATATTTAAAGATATTATTGGTTAAAAAAATACTTTAAGACCTTAAATGTGATAGATTCCTAAGTCAAGGGACTACATAGGTAGCATTATCAAAAAAGGTTGTAACAAGAGGTCCGGCCATTTATCTACAAAAATGGACAGACATAATTTGCCTAAGCATGCTACGTTTAACTTGCAGGCCAACCTTTTTTTTTTTTAATGTTCAAATTAATTTACTTTTATTTTACCCACATGAATTGATTGTTTCATGTTATTCATGGTACTAAATCCACCTTTCTATCACTAGAACAAATTTGTAGTACTTAAATAAAATAAGAAACAGTTTTTGTGTATTGTTTGTTAAGGACCAAAATTACTTGGACAATATCATCTAATTAGAGAGATAAATATCTTATATCTAGAATTTTATTTTTACACGAAATTAAGGCGTTCCCTTTAAGAAAAGTGCATGCGACACTAAATCTCAATACATTGATGCATATCGAATTCGAAAGAAAAATTAATAAAACTTGTTTAGAAGAAGAAAAATAAGTTTACCACTCCAGAAAAAGAAAAAAAAATACACAGACCTACACGCCTACTACGGTAAATTTAGTTTGGGAGTTTTCCAAACAGTTAAAAAACAAGCCAGGCCCATGACTGCATCATTTGAGGCCAGCTCATGACTGACCGACCCAACCCATTTAACAATGCTATACATAATACATAGGCCATTTTTCCATTTTTAGTTTTCTATTTTGAGTTATTAAAATATCATGTTTATACTCAATTTTTGTTTGAAAAATGGAAAAATAATAGCCCACGACAGTCACATTTAGGTCCCTGAAGTATTTTCTCATCAATATAGTTCTTAAACATTTTAAGTGTCTTTAATGTGATTTCGTTGCTGACTCTAGTTGAAAAATCCCATACCTAAGCATGTGTAATATCTATAAGAACATACTCATCCCATTGTATAGTTTCTCACATATGACTCTTAATTAATTATTACTTATGTCTCTATTACCTAACTCTAACTCATATGATTCCCTTTTTTTTTTTTTTACTTTTTCATAGGGAGACTATTTGATGGTATGAATTTGCTCTTATAGATGCCTTACGAGCTTGTATCATGGGGATTTTTTGTTACAATCTATGATAGAGATAGGCAATAAGACCATATTGGAAGCGTATTAAATGTTTAAAGACCATATTAATTGAAAAAAAATTGTGGGTAATTTTTATTGATCTTCTAACTTTGGGAATTAAATAGGGCATCTTTTCATTTCGAAATATATATTCCCTTAAAAGATTATCCTGGTACTTCTTAATCACGGGAGGTAGATGAGGAGTTTTTTTTACATAGGTCCTCTCCCCATTTTGAACTCACCTGAGGTGCACAAGGTGTTAGGTGTAATTGGAGAGAAAGCAGCAGAACTACCTACTTTAACCCCATAAAGGGCCCATGTAAGTGGCGCCTACTTGTTTTTCTTTAGAAGTGTGGCAGAGAGTTGCGGTGAAACCAGTTAGGTTGTGTGTGGAAGGTTTTAAAACCATAAAAGACAAAAAATCTTATGGTACCAAAACTATGATAAGCTGCTAACTTTGCAGAACAAGTACACCCTTTCTTTAAATTATTAGATTTTTAATATTAGTTACATAAATATATCCTCATAGAATCGGAATATGCATTATTTCCTGGAAGACATCCGCCAAGGAGAGTAGCGATGAATCCAGTTTAACATAATGTAAAATGTTTGATGATGAAGGCCTAACTTTATAAACCAAATTGGCTATTTTTTCTTTTATTTATTGATACTTTTCTTTGTTAAGTAACTTCCAGTAATAATCTATATCTATATCTATATCTATACCTATATCCATATCTATATCTATATCTATACTATACTAAAAGTATAGATTGGGACTATGGAGATTTAAACTTAGTTGTTTCTTTCTTTTTTGGATTGTCTATTTTATTATGATAAAAAAAGAATATATATGACTATTTATAAGAATATATACTTGTATAATATATAATAATTTGGTATTTTTATAATTATAAGTTTAAGTTTAGACTTATGTTTAAAATATCCTAAGCACGTTCGATAAATAAAAATTTATCATCTTCAGAAATTTCGACTAAAGTTTAATCATTTGGATTTGTAGGGAATTTGCACTTTTTGGGGAAAGCAACTCTAACTCTTGCGATCAAGTGAGTTTACAAACCAATGATTACTATATTTTTAGTGCCATAATATTTATAAATGAAAATATTTGTTATTCACATGTGTGAATATAGTACTTTCGAAAATTGCTTTAGTTACTTATTTTTTTAAAATTGGAGAGGTTCTCTATAATGCATTTTTACTTGTACACTAGAAGTTCCTATGAACGGTATTCCAAGTATTTATCTGGTTTTGAATACTATAGTTTTTGGACATGTTTCATAGATGCAAGTAAGCTTCGGGAAAAGTTTTGTAATTTATTTTTAGAAAATCATGACATATTTGTGAAACTCACATGTACATGACTAAACTGGCAGATGGATGATTAGTTAGTTTGAGTTTGCTTTGGACTTGGATTCGTTTGATGGCTTTGAATGACTCTTGTGTTTTGAAATTTGCATAAAAACTCCCATCCCGATTAGATATGATTTGATTGCCCAAAATGTCATTGGATTACACTGTAGGTGACTAGTCTCCCATACTAGGGCCTTTTCTACTAGTGTAGAATGCGTAAGCTCTGGATTGCGGATCCACTTGAAAGGGGGCGTAGTGTCAGGGACGGCTCAACCCAACTGATACTGTGTTTATTTGTTTGTGTGTGCGATCACCTAATAGTGAGTGAGAAGTGACTCAATGCCGAGACTTGACTTATGATGACCCCATTATTGCTATCGGTTTTGGTAGTTCTATTGTTGAGCCAGTATTTGAGTATTTGTCATCTTTGAGAAATTTAAGTATATGAGCTGCGCTGATGTGTTTTGATTCACTCAGATTTTTCAGCTATGCCCAACCTATCACCATTTATGTACATTTTTGTGAAGAAAAGAAATTTATTTGCATGTCAAGAACTTTGAACACTATCACACATGTGCAATTACCTATATAATTTTGAAACCATGGGCATATACGTAAACTTACTGAAATTTCTACTTGACACATGTTTTAATACTTGTTTCAGATGGCTTGAACCAAGAGGTTGAGTTGTGATCTTCGTGTTAACGACATTATCTCATGGCAGAACTTTACCAATGTTTATAGTATGAATGTTATTGTGTAGCCTTGTATTTTTTCTTCTTTCATGCTAGCTAGAGAGAGAATTGTATACTACTTTATTATTGATTACGGATCAACCTATATATGCATATAACGTCCGTTGTTATTCTCTTTGGTTATATTGTATTATATATGTTTTTTTTCTCCGGACATACTTCATGCTAGCATATGTTAGTGCCGAGAGGCATGCTGGTACCTTATTTAGCCGCAGTGGAACCTAACAGAGGGGTTAGGGTATCACAGTTGTTATTAGAGCTCTAGGTTCGTTATTTGGTTCAAATTGGTAGATCAAAGCCTTGCCATAAGAGTTTATCGAGTAGGTTTTAGATGTTCGGAGAAGTTTGTTATTGCTAATATTGATGGTAGTATTTGTTTTATAGGTTAGCAATATGCCTCATAAATAAACTCTGTAATTGAATAGCATGCATATTGTTTCCATATGGAATAAGATGACGATGGCGTCGATCCACCCAATGCATCGATAATAGTGCTTGCCTGATAAACCTATCTATAGTCTCTACGCGATGTAATATTCCACTCTCCCATATGATGAGGCAGATTAGAAGATATTTTTTGTGTGTTAATAGCATTCAAAATATTAAACTACCCACTATTTTTTTTTTTTTTGTATTGGGGAAGAAACATTTATGCATTTAACCCTAATACTAATACCAAAATGTCAAATTAGCCCAGTCAATAGATGCAAATTAGTATTAAAGTTCTAAAATTTGGTCATGCACAATGTGTTTCTACTTTATGGTTGTCTTTATCCATTCATGATATATTAGTTAAAATAATATGTTGTCTTTCTTTTTGGGTATTATAGAATATCTGTCTATTTGAATTGTTATACAAACAGAGTATGAGTTTTTAAAAGAAAAAATATATACAAGATATGAATAGATTTATTTCGGGCTCAACCCGAGCTCGGGCTCAACATTTGTTAGCCCGTTCGGGTGATATAACTCTGGCTGAACCCGAGCTTAGCTTGGCCCAGCTCACATAGCCCTATTGACAGGCCTATCTATGATAGGAGGATCCATTGAGAAGGATCCTAGTGAGTTACCGTCTGAGCCTGAGCTAGTCAGGGATACCTTTGAGGAAGAGACTGTTGTTAGAGAGAGGTTATTAGATTCACCCATTCCTACTGACCCTATTACGGCTGTTCTTACAACATTTTCTGTATCTGTCAGATCAGCCTCTTCATTCCCAATTTTGTCACCATTGGTGAGCAAGTGAGCCCCTATTTTTTCCCTTAATGTGTGCTATATGAGCATCGTATCCATGTAGAGAGAGTATGTATTGTGGGTTAGAGAGGGAGTTACGACAATCAGATCATTTGTGGTGCTCTTTACGTTACGATGAGAGCATGAGGCTACAAAAGCCAACATACTAGAGGAGCATCTAGATAGGGTGGTAGAAGCTCATGCTACTCTTCCACGTGAGATTAATGATATGACACAGGATCATGTAGTTTCGTCTGATAGTTTGATGAGACCTTAGCATATGTTGGAGCTTGGTCTTAGAGGATTCTAGAGTAATTGAGAGCTCAAGTAAGATCCTTAGGGAGTCACGACCCTTAAGTAGAAACATTTATTTGACTACTTGTATATATTCTCTTATTGTTATGTGTATATGTGTATAGGATTGTCTAACTTATGACTATAGTCCATTAGGATTTGAGGTCATATAAGATCCTAAATTTTGTAGTGTATGTTAGCCCTAAGGGCAAATCATGTAGTTTTGATTAATGACAAATATTGATGAGGACTAATATGCATGTCATTTGTGTGATAGGATTGTTGGATTAAGAAGTATGAAGTCTCATTGCCTTGGAGCTAGCAATGCATGAACAACTCAAATATGTCAAAGTGATTAAAGATTGAAGAGTTTGTTCAAGATTAATGAAGGCTTTGAAGACATGAAGTGTAGGTGACATGTGGTTAATAGGTAAATATTGTAAACCCTACACTCTTAAGTCTTGGAATCTATGAGTTGCAATTGAGAGCACAAAACTTGATTTAAATGGTTTCAATGGTTTTGAAGTTACCTAAATTATCAAGTTTTCATAAATGGTTTTGGTACATAAAAGGTCTTTAATGACTTATCTTTAAGGCTAGAATGTTTTCCAAACTTGTTTGAATTGATTTGAACATGTTTTTGACAAAGTTTGAAAAGTTCGGAAGAAGATTCGGACGTGAGTCCAAAAATTCGAGTCGTCCGAATTTTGTAGCAAAAGTTTGCTACTATTCTTCCGAAGAAATTCGGAAGAAGATTCGGGGACGCAGATCAAAAAATTCGATCGTCCGAATTTTTGACCTTCAGCATGGTCACTGTTCTTCCAGAGAAATTCGGAAGAAGATTCGGATGCAGCAGAAAAAATTCGGTCGTCCGAAAAATTCGGACGTGTGAATCTGGTCATCCGAATTTTCACAAACTAGCCGTTACTAGCCGTTGTATAGCCGTTTGAACTGATTTTTGAATTCTATAAAAGCCATAAACTCCAGATTTTTTTAGTAGAACTTTGAACAAAAGAAATCCTTGAAGCTCTAACTTGTTTTACATCAAAATTATATCAAAAAGCTCTCAAATTGCCTTGTGCTCAAAGATTGAAATTCAAGATTCCAAAGGCAAGAAGTGAAGTGGTGCTAGCAATTGTATTCATCCACCAAGAAGTGTTGGTAACATTCAAATTCTCTCTTTATAATTGTTGTGATTGATACAAGGTTGTCAAGAGACATAAAACCCTTGTGGAGGGTGAGCCATAGACTAGATTAATCAAGGTTGTTTGTGTAAAACCCATTGGTGAGGGTGAGCCTTGGATTAGATTGGTCTAGGTTGTCTAGTGACATAAAACTCTTAGTGATAAGAGTGAACCTTGTTTATTATATTGAAAAGAGGTTGTTGTGGTAAAACCCATTGAAGGGTGAGCCTCTTGTGTAATTGCTTGGATTAAGCTCATAGTGAATTGGTTGAAATCCTTGAGTGTGGACTCAAGGTAGTGGATGTAGATCTTAGAGAGATCGAACCACTATAAATCGTGTGTTCAATTCTTTATAGCTTTGCTTGTTTACATACTTGTGTTATTATTATTTGTTCATAGTTGGTGATTGATTGGTTGTGAGATTATAATTTTATAATCTTGTCTTAACCATCAAATCACATATAAACTTGAAGTTTGTGATTTTAAAGAAGAGCTTTTATTAAGGCAAAGGATTTGCAAAAAGAGAAAAGATTTTCAATAATTAGCCAAAGACCTAATTCACCCCCCCTCTTAGGTCTTTCAATTGGTATCAGAGCAAGGTCTTCTTGTTAAGGTCTAACAACCTAGAAGTAAAGATTCTATGGCTAGTTTATCAAATTTGCCTTATATGGAAGGTTCCTCTACAAATAAACCTCCTTTGTTTGATGGTTCTAATTTTACATTTTGAAAATCTAGAATTAGAATTTTTATTTGTTCTATTAACTTTGATTTGTGGAGTATCATTGAGAAAGGTCCCTATGTGCCTATGAGAATAAAAGCTGATGGAATTACAAGGGAACCAAAGTCTATGGACGAATTTGATGAGGGTGACTCAAAGAAGATGACATTGAATTACCAAGCCATGAATATCTTGAGTTGTGCATTGGAAATAAATGTGTACAATCGTGTGAGTGAATGCGACACCGCTCATGATATGTGGAAACTACTTAAAGCCACTCATGAAGAAGAAAGAGTCGATGTATGCTTTATGGCAATAAATGATGAGGTACAATCCACTCCTTCTACCTCTACTTATAGTGATGATGATGTTGATGATGTAGATGATCCTAGTGAACTACTTGTTGAAATGTATGAAGAATTTAAAAAGGCTTCAAAAAGGAATAAGGAAATGAAAACCAAAATTAATGATTTATTGAATGAGAATTCAAAATTATTTTGTGAAAATAAAAAGCTTCTTGATTCTATTGAATGCTTGAATATTGAAAAGGAAGTTTTAAATGTCTCTTTACAAAACATGTCCCTTGAAAATAAGATTCTTTGTGAAAAGATTTTGTCTCTTGAAAGAATGCTTGTTGATCATGAGACTTTGAAAAAGAAGGTTAATGAACTTACATTATGTATAGAAAAATTTACAAAAGGAAGGGACAATCTTGATAAAATTTTTGGAGCTCAAAGATCTCCTCCTGTCAAAAATGGTCTTGGTTATAATTATGTAAATAATGTGCCTAAATATAACAACTTCTTTGTTAGAGCTACTTCTACTTCCATGCATCATACTTGTTGTACTTATTGTGGAAAACATGGACATAAAGTCACCAAATGCTATGTTAAAAGAAAAGTAGAGAATGGTGTAAAAACCATTTGGAGAGTTAAAGGGAATTATTCCTAACCCTCACTGGACCCAAGAAAGTATGGGTACCAAAGGATACTTCCTCTCCTTTATTGCAGGTACACTTTAATTCAAACTCAAGCACCACTAAGCGGTACATTGATGATGTTGGCTTAAAGAATAACAGACAACATCTCATTCATAATCAAGGTCAAAGCAACCGATGAAGGATTTGTTTTTGAAACAAGAAGAATGGAAGAATTCTTGGAGTAACCAATGTTGGTAAATGTTCCTCTCTTTAAACAAATGTTGCTTATTGCTGATTTGAACTGTAACTTGCTTAGCATTAGTCAATTGTGTGACAATGAATAAGAAGTTAAATGCCAACATGTAAAATTTCAGTTGAGAATCCTTTTTGTTTAGCTTTGAAATTTTGCCAACCATAACTTGTCAATTGCTTTTATGAAGTTGATTATGTAACATTGATGATGTGGAATTGAATTCATGGTTGATATGTTCTTAAAATTGATTATATGTCATGATAAAATGATTAAATTAGCTATGATTGAATATCTATGCATTTTCTTGGACAAAAACATCTTTATGAAACTTCACAAAATGTTCGGACTTGAAGTTTGGATGTAGACCATAAGTTCGGACGCTGAACTTGTCTGACAATATGACATTTTGTGATTTTGATCAATTACTTGCAAAATGTTTTATTATGTGTTTTATCTTGATAAGCTTGAATGTCTTGTAGCTTATGATAATGATGGATTCTCTTGGCATAGAAAATTAGGACACGTAAGCATGGATTTGTTGAACAAACCTTCCTATCAAGGTTTAGTTAGAGGATTGCTAAAAATGTGCTTTGAGAAAATTGTTTTTGAGATACTTGTCCATATGGAAAACAAACAAAAGAATCTTTCAAACACATGAAAATTCATTTAGACCTCAAAACATCTTGAGCATGTTCATATGGATTGATTTGGACTTATAAGGAACTCTAGTATTGATGACTTGAAGTATGCTTTAGTAGTTGATGATTTCTCAATATTCACTTTAGCATTCTTCTTTGCTCAAAAAGATGAAGTGTTTCATAAGTTTGAAAAACTACAAGTGTCAATGGGAGAATTTTACAACAAAGTCTTACAAAATTTGCTTTGAAAATTGAATTTCATATAATTGTTTCAACTGCAAAAACTTCACAATAAAATGGTGTTATTGAAAAGAAAATTTGAACTTTGTAAAAATTGGCTAGGTCCATGCTTTGTGAAAATTCTTCTTCAAAAATATTTCCGGTCCAAAGTCATAAACATCACATGCTATGATAAAAAGAATTCTCTCAAGATCATTTTGAAGAAAAACGTCTTTTGAATTCTCTTTTATAGAACGACTCAAATTGCATAGTTTAAAATGATTGGTTAATGTCTTATCTTAAAGACTTGTGACAACTTACTTAAATTTGGTGAAAAATGGATATTGATATATCTCTTAGCTATTCTTCTTACAAAAAGGCCTATAGAGTTTATAATGAAAAGAACCTTATATGATGAGGAAACCATTCATGTTTATTTTGATGAATCTTACATTCACTTGGGAAAGAAAAGATGAAGATGATGTAGGTACATCTATGAATGACAATCAAACCCATCTTCAAGCACCAACTTTGGAGAATCATACCAATGAGGAAGAAATGATTCAAGATGACCAACCTAGTGGTGACCAAGAGCTCCCAAAGAACTTAAGATATCCAAGAGGCCACCCTAAGGAGCAAATCTTTGGTGATATCTTCCAAGGAGTAAAAATAAGGCGGTACTTTATCAATAACTTTATTCTTTTATCGCATATGAGCCTAAAAGTATTGATGATGCATTGTGTGATGATTTTTGGATTATTTGTATGCAAGAGGATTTAAATAAATTTGAAAGATACAAAATTTTGGATATTCCTAAATCTCATGATCATTCCATTATTGGAACTAAATGGTTTTTAGAATTAAACTTATTGAATCCGAAGAAGTTGTTAGAAACAAAGTTAGACTTGTTGCCTAAGGATTCAATCAAGAAGAAGGAATTGATTATGATGAAACCTTTGTTCGAATAAAAACTTGAGTCCATAAGAATGCTTTTGACTTGTACTTGCTTTAAGTTATTTCAAATGAATGTCAAAAGTGCTTTTCTAAATGGTTTTATTGAGGAAGTAGTTTATGGGAACAATCACCCAGCTTTTGCTCATGAAAAGTTTTTCTAACCATATTTTCAAACTATCCAAAGTCTTATATGATTTAAAACTAGATCCTACAATTTAGTGTGAAAAATTGAGTATTTTCCTTCTTTCAAAAGGATTTTCAAGAGGAAAACTGAAACTACCCTTTTTATAAAATCCTCATGTAACAATGATCTATAACTTGTCCAAATACATGATATAATTTTTGGTGCTTCTAATACTTCACTTTGTGATGTGTTTTTCCAAGTTGATGCAAAGTAAATTTGAAATGAGCATGATAGGAAAACTCAATTTCTTTCTTGGCCTACAAATCATGCAAACCAAGAATGGCACTTTCATGAATCATGTTAAGGTATAAGCACTTTCATAAGTTTATCAACTATGCATGACAAAAATAAAATGGTTTCATAGGAGTAGTCAACTCTATTTGACTACAAGTAGAACTAATATTATGTTTGCAATGTGTTTGTGTGCTAAATTTCATTTTGTCCTAAAGAGTTTCATTTGATTGTTGTTGAACACATTCTCTATTACTGTAGTGATACTCTAAGTGATTATGGTCTATATTTCAAATGTGTGGCTATATTATGTGATAACACTAATGAAATAGATTTGACCATCATACTATTCAACAAACTAGGACAAAGCATATAGAGATCAAACTTAATCTCATTAGAGATCACTTTACTAAGAGTAATACTTGTTTAAAGCATGTTTGCATTAATAAGCAAATTAATGATATCGTTACTAAGCCATTGGCCGAAGAAAGGTTTGACCAATCATAGAAGAAGCTTAGGAATTTCAATATTCAATAACTAATGAGTGTATTCAAGTGTTGTAGCTCCAGGTGAGGACAAAGAAGCCTAGCATGGGAAAAGGAAAGGGAAAAGCCAAAGAAAGAGAAGGAAGACCGGTGATCAATGAGCCAAGGAAGGTTCATGTTCTGCAAAGCATGTCATGGGCTGGAGAGATTTGTCACGGTGAAGGCTACTACTGAATTTGATGATCGGACAAAAAAGGAACCATAAGACAAATCCAAGCCACAAGGTGGATGTCATCAAACTATCCGAAATGGGTAATATACTCTCAGTTTGATAAATGCTATTACCTTCTTAGTTTATGAAGTCTAAGCAAATATTAAGGAAGAAAGAGCTGAGCAAGTTGGTAATAAAGCTATTCGATGGTATTCTTAAAAAAATATCACAAGTTGATTCTTGAGATTGAAAATGCATTGCTCAATAGAATTTTTGTGATGTTGAGGATGTTGGGTTTTAGGCATTATTCTTTCGGGGAACATTGTTTTATACGTGAGTTATACTCACATGAAAGAATTGAGAATGCCTATATAAATGGTAGAAGCCTCAAGACTAGAAAGGAGAGCGAGATAAATGCTTTTTGATGCTAGTGAAAGAATTTTGCATCATATGCTTACTACCTTGATTATTGCATACCTTGGGCACAAATCTTCTATTGATAATATGCATGCTGTAATTATGCTAGCTATGCATAAGAAAAGAAAAATGAATTTTGGATATATAGTGCTAAATGATATAATGGCAACTAGAAGAACCGAGCATAAGGCATTGTTGTATGGAAGGTTATTAACATGAATTTTCTCCAAGTGCAATGGTTTACCAATAAAGAGTGAAGAAGTCTACACCAACAACTCACTAAAGAGAATTCCTTGGACACTTGATGATGATAATGTATGAAGAACTGGAAGAGAAACTCCTTTAAGGGGTGATAGAAGAGATGCTAGTGATGTTGAAGAAAGTGAGGAGGTTGAGGAAGAAGAAAATGAAGAAGAAGAAGAGAATGAAGAGAAATTCCTTGCTGGAAAAAGGAAAGCTAAAATGAGGCATGAGTCATCTAGTGAGGGGGAGCAACCCTACAAAAAGAAGTCTATTTGAAGAGGTACTCTCTATTGAAGGAAAAAGTTGAAGATGAAAATCTCACTAGAGGTGATACCATAGTTGCCAAGGTATTTCAAGAAATATTGGACAACCATATATAGGAAATGAAGAAGATGGACAAATTCTTCAAGTCTTTTTGCTCTGATAATTCTTGGCAAATTTGATGGTTTAGAAGCTAGAGTCAAGAATATGGAAGAAGACTTGAGAAAGAATTCTCAAGTGGTTTTAAATGGTGCAAGTTCCTATAAAGTCCAAGAGAACAAGCAAGAAGAAGGAGGTGAAGGAAGTTTAACAAAGTCAAAGCACAAATCCATCACCAATATCCTTCAGCCAAGGAAGGAAAATGTGGTTCAAAGAAAGAAGATCCAAAGACCCTCTCAAATTGGTAGCTTTCCAAAGCAGAACTACACGAGTAAGGAGTCAACAAATGAAGGACCCCATCATATAGAACTCAAGGGAGACATGGCCATCATAACAAACAAATTTGGAAGTGAAGACCATGAAACGCATCCAAGACTAAGCCTTTCTATCCCTAAACTCTATTTTGATGCTTATTTTAGTTTATTCCTTGATGCACATGTTATGCTTTAATATTGAAATTTACTTGTGCCTTTTTAGTCATTATAATGTTTTGAAGCTCAATATGTGAAATCTTTGTGATAAGAGCTTCTTTTGTTTCACTTTTTTTGTCCAAATACTCTCACCCCAAGTTTAATTGCTACTAAAAAGGGGGAGAAGAAGTTGATAATATATTGTTTATTGTATTATTATTGAAGATACTACATAATGCTTATTGCTATTAGGATAATAATTATTTGACTAGAGAATTGCTGAATATTGCCAATATACAGTTTATGAGAATTGGCTAATATATTACTAAATTGCCAAATGAGGTTTAGTCCATATATCGCTTATATGTGATACATGCTTTGTCTCACTTTCATTAACCCCATCTTTGATTGATGACAAAAGGGGAGAAGAAATGTGATGACAAAATGTGTGAAAATGAGAAATAGCAGTGGAATTCCTCAAGCATGAGTGTGAAAATGAGAAATAGCAGTGGAATTCCTCAAGCATGAATAGCAAATGTGTGAATTTTTTAAAAATCCATGCATATGTAAAAAGGGGGAGAAAGAATATTGACGGCAAGATGTGCTATGTGCTATGTGCTTGTTGTAAATGTGCTATGTATGTGTGCTATAAGTTGAAATGTAAAATGAATGTGTACTTTGTGAAAATATTTGACTGCATTTGAAATTTAAATTGAATATGTTATACTATGTGAGGTTTTGAGATTTTGAATATGGTTAAGTTAAGATTTTGAAATCTTGATACTAGTTCTTGACTTAACTTATGATTTTAGTTAACCTCATAAAAACAATTGAATGCTTGAGTTTTGTGGTTTTGCAAAGCTAAAGAGTGCTATTGTGGCTATACATATTTGAATACTTCTATAGTTCATTTAAGAATGCAAAATCACCTTTTCAAACTTGCTATCAAAAGTTTGGGCTTGAAGTTCGAATGCAAACCAAAAGTTCGGATGCATCCAAACTTTCTTGCCAAAAATGTTTTTCTATTGTTCAATTGTTTGAAAACTATCTTAATCCTTCCTATCATATTTGAACAATCTTAGAAAAGCTTATTTTCAAAATTTACAGTTGTTATCTCACATATTTTACATTTTGGATTTGAAATCTTAAAATTCGGATGCATGATTCAAAATTCGGATGCATGTTTCAAAAATTCGGATGCATCCATATTTTGTTGCCAAAAGCTGCTCTTTTGTTGTTCAAATTGATTCAAATATGTTTTAATCTCTTCCATTATGTTTGAACAACCTTAGGAACACTTTATTTCACATTAAACATTCATTATATTAAATTTATTACAGTTTGGACTTAAGTTTTAAAAATTCGGATGCAAGTTTTAAAAAATTCGGATGCATGTCCTGAAATTCGGATGCATGCATATTTTGTTGTCAAAATGTTCTCTTTTGTTGTTCAAATTGATTCAAACTGGTTTTAATCTCTTCCTCTATGTTTGAACAACCTTAGGAAAGCTTATTCTCAAAATTTTAAGCTTTTATTTTACTTATTTTAAAGTTTGGACTTGCTATGCAAAAAATTCGGACGCATGATATCTCTAGTTCAAATGTGTTGAAAAATGAGCACAATCTAAGGGGGAGTATTGTTAAACTTTTACAACCTTAAAACCTCTCTTAGAACTTTTTCTAAATGCTTAAATGCTATATCTTCTATCCTAATTGTTGGAAGGAAGGAGGCAAATGGAGGTTGGTTGGGTCATAGGCTCATATTGAGCCTTTTGTATGTCAATGTGCTAAATTGATTATTTTCTATCATTGACATTAATACTTCTTTGTACTACATTGTTTAAATCCATCACATTTTGCATCAAAGTTTGTCATCATCAAAAAGGGGGAGATTGTTAGCCCTAAGGGCAAATCATGTAGTTTTGATTAATGACAAATATTGATGAGGACTAATATGCATGTCATTTGTGTGATAGGATTGTTGGATTAAGAAGTATGAAGTCTCATTGCCTTGGAGCTAGCAATGCATGAACAACTCAAATATGTCAAAGTGATTAAAGATTGAAGAGTTTGTTCAAGATTAATGAAGGCTTTGAAGACATGAAGTGTAGGTGACATGTGGTTAATAGGTAAATATTGTAAACCCTACACTCTTAAGTCTTGGAATCTATGAGTTGCAATTGAGAGCACAAAACTTGATTTAAATGGTTTCAATGGTTTTGAAGTTACCTAAATTATCAAGTTTTCATAAATGGTTTTGGTACATAAAAGGTCTTTAATGACTTATCTTTAAGGCTAGAATGTTTTCCAAACTTGTTTGAATTGATTTGAACATGTTTTGACAAAGTTTGAAAAGTTCGGAAGAAGATTCGGGACTGTAATCCAAAAAATTCGATCGTCCGAATTTTGTAGCAAAAAGTTTGCTACTATTCTTCCGAGAGAAATTCGGAAGAAGATTCGGGACGCAGCATCAAAAAATTCGATCGTCCGAATTTTTGACCTTCAACGATGGTCACTGTTTCTTCGAGAGAAATTCGGAAGAAGATTCGGATGCAGCGAGAAAAAAATTTCGGTCGTCCGAAAAATTGGACGCAGACTCGGTCATCCGAATTTTCTGAAACTAGCACATTACTAGCCGTTGTATAGCCGTTTGAACTGATTTTTGAATTCTATAAAAGCCATAAACTCCAGTATTTTTTAGTAGAACTTTGAACAAAAGAAATCCTTGAAGCTCTAACTTGTTTTACATCAAAATTATATCAAAAGCTCTCAAATTGCCTTGTGCTCAAAGATTGAAATTCAAGATTCCAAAGGCAAGAAGTGAAGTGGTGCTAGCAATTGTATTCATCCACCAAGAAGTGTTGGTAACATTCAAATTCTCTCTTTATAATTGTTGTGATTGATACAAGGTTGTCAAGAGACATAAAACCCTTGTGGAGGGTGAGCCATAGACTAGATTAATCAAGGTTGTTTGTGTAAAACCCATTGGTGAGGGTGAGCCTTGGATTAGATTGGTCTAGGTTGTCTAGTGACATAAAACTCTTAGTGATAAGAGTGAACCTTGTTTATTATATTGAAAAGAGGTTGTTGTGGTAAAACCCATTGAAGGGTGAGCCTCTTGTGTAATTGCTTGGATTAAGCTCATAGTGAATTGGTTGAAATCCTTGAGTGTGGACTCAAGGTAGTGGATGTAGATCTTAGAGAGATCGAACCACTATAAATCGTGTGTTCAATTCTTTATAGCTTTGCTTGTTTACATACTTGTGTTATTATTATTTGTTCATAGTTGGTGATTGATTGGTTGTGAGATTATAATTTTATAATCTTGTCTTAACCATCAAATCACATATAAACTTGAAGTTTGTGATTTTAAAGAAGAGCTTTTATTAAGGCAAAGGATTTGCAAAAAGAGAAAAGATTTTCAATAATTAGCCAAAGACCTAATTCACCCCCCCTCTTAGGTCTTTCAGTGTAGCGAGCCATTGTTTGTGTATTTTGTATGTCCAGATTAAGATGGCCTAGTAGGCCATTCATCTTCTGTATCTGATGTTATTTTTGACTTGTGAATATGTGTATGTATAACATCACTCTTTCTGGATATGATGCCTTCTTTAATATTACGTTTGGGTGTCTGATGTTGGATAAATTTACTTTCTGTTGATTATTTATATATTTGTATGTGGCAACGTGTTTCATATATGCATAGAATGGTATCACGATCACATTCTACATCACCTAGTGTTGAGGCTCAAGATGAAAGTCCCCAGTGCTTATAGGTAGAACAATTTGAGGGGCAACCATCGTATCCAGAGCAGATAAGTGCAGATGTAATAGAGTAGTTTATGGTTAGGATGATTGTGTTTTTGGAGATAGCTATTAGAGTTCGAAGGATTGAGTGGATATCGATAACTGAAACAAATGAAGCTTTGGAGCAATTTTTGATATTTTTGGGGAGATGGAGTAAGAAGTTAAAGCTGAAATGTTCTTGGAACAACTAACGAACATCTATGACACTTTGGGATATGATGATATTAAGAAGGTGGCATTTGCAACTTTTCGTCTGAGAGGAGCTGTCCATGATTGATGGTTAAGAATGTTTGAAGCTCGTCTGTGAAAGAGGAGCTATGGATTTGGACTAACTTCCAAGAAGAATTCAAGAAAAAATATATCACGCTTTGGATCTGGGAACAATGTGAAGAAGAGTTCAATAACTATGGTAAGGAGATACTACAGTAGCATAATACATAGCTAGGTTCAAGCAATTAAGCTAAGTACTATTTGAGAATGACATATACTTAGGATAACAAGACTCGACAATTTGTGAAGGTAATACGAGTAGAACTATAAAGAGCTTTAGCACCTTTATCACTTATGAGATTCTCTACAGCCATAGAGGTAGCCACTCAAACGGAGGTGATATGTCGAGCACTAGCACAAAAGAAACCAATCCCCATGTCAAGTTCAAGGTTTTTCAAGTGACTTGGAAAAGATTTATGGAAAACCAGAGATAACAAGAAAGGTCAGAATGGTTTCAAATTAGAAGGTACTAATCGTCCAACCATAGTAGGTGGTAGCAATTGTGAGACTTGTAGTGACTGTGTTCTTGTTGGACATACTTTTGATAAATGGTACAAAATATTGGGTTTATCTTATCAATGTGGCAAAGCAGGATATTGAGTCGCACAGTGTCTAGAGGAAAGACTAGCACCTGTGGAGGTGCCAAAAGGAGCTGGACGTCCACCTACTACTACACAAGGAGCTGTGGAGCAAAAGAATAACAAGCCACAAGTAAAAGCCAGGGTGTATACATTAGATGGTCAACCAATAGAAGTTGAGGCAAATGTTGTGTAAGTTAAGTTACAGGTCTTTTCTTATAGGCCATGGGCGTCACATTCACTTGTAAGCATGCATTTTGCACCACATATTCCTATGCTATCTTGCATGATGAATTATCAGATGTTAGTTTGTACACTGATAGATGACTATTGGGTATCTGAAGTGTTATATTTTGAATACCATTTTTTTTCAAGAACATATCATTGCTTGGGAATTTGATTGCTTTAGTTTTAGAAGGTTACGATGTGATATTAGGAATGGATTAGTTATCTAAACATTACGCACAAGCAGATTGCTGATAGAAAATAGTCAGATTTAGTTAGCCCAATCAACCAATTCTTAGGTTCAAAGGCAAAGAAATTAAGGTAGAGACTCTTTTAATTTCTGGAACGAAAGTTAGAAAATTGTTGTGAAAAAAGTTGTCAAGGATATTTAGCATATTTATTGAACAAACTTAAGGAGAAGCTGAAGTTGAACTCGAAAACCATGGTTAAGGAATTTAAGGATGGCTTTCCAGAGGAACTAACAACTTTACCTCTAGAGCGGGAAGTAGAATTTATTATCGAGTTGATGCTAGGAGTGGAACCCATATCCAAAACACTGTATCAGATGACATAAAAAGAATTAAAAGAGTTAAAAAAGCAGTTGTAAGGTTTGTTGCAACGAGGGTTTATCTGCTCAAACACGTCTCCATGAAGGCACCTGCAGTATTTTTCAAAAAGAAAGAGAGAACCCTGAGAATCTATATAGACTATCAAGGATTGAATAGTATCATGATCAAGATTAAATATCCACTGCTATGGATTGATGAGTTGTTTGCTCAATTTCGAGGAGTTGGATGCTATTCTAAATTAGATTTAAGGCAGGGATATTACCAGACACAAGTGCGAGTAGAAGATATTTCTAAAACTGCTTTTAATACTCAGTATGGGCATTATGAGTTTGTGGTCATACCCTTTGGATTGATGAATGCATCTAGGGCCTCTTCTGATAGCGTGAAATGCATAGACTCTGGATTGTTGATCCACTTAAAATGGGGCATAGTGTCAGAGAGAGCTCGGTCTAATTGATACTGCGTTTATTTATTTGTGTGTATGATAATAGCGAGTTAGGAAGGTCTCGATGTTTGAAGTTGGTCACCATGTATGGCCTTGTATATGCCCTAGAACTTCGTAGCCTAGTTTTTGGTTTGAGGAGACATAAGATAGTTTGTGAAATTGAACATTTGTTCTGGTGTGTGGCTGGTATTGACTACGAGATACCCAGACTTGACTCTTGATGACCATGTTATTATTATTGGTTCTGGTATCCTATTGTTGAGTTAGTATTTGAGTATTTGTCATACTTGAGAAATTTGAATCCATGAGCTACGTTGACATGTCTTGATTCGCGAAGAGTTTTCAATTATGTCCAAACTCCATCACCATTTATTTGCATTTTTTTTTTTGAAGAGTTATTTGCATGTAATGGACTTTGAACATTATCACACGTGCCTTTACCCATATAATTTTGAAACCACTGATACATACATAAACTCACTGAACTTTTTACTTGACACATGTTTTAATGCTTGTTTCAAATGGTTTGAACTAAGAGATGGAGCCGTGAGCTTCCCGTTAACTATGATATTAGCTTGTGGAAGAACTTTATCAATATTTATAGTATAAATATTGTTGTGTAATCTTATATCTTTTAATTATTCTTGCAATAATTAAAAGATATAAGATTACACAAAAACATTGGATATATATATATACGCGAAGGAGTTGGGAAATCACATCCAACACCTAATTTTAATGTTGTTCAAAAGTCAACGCAGCAAATAATAATTTAAAACCTTTTTAATGATTGTAGTTTCCTCAATCATTTTCTTTTACATAAATATAAAAATACTTTTATGTGCTACTGCAGGAGCTGTAATGTTGGGAAGAAGGATTTTTTCCCCCTCACTTTCAAAGATAAAGAAATCATTTTTTTATCGTCTTTATAACATATATGCAGCACATAAATGTGTTTCATATTATATAATATGTTATACTGAACATTATAAATTTTTTCTTTTCTTTTTGCCTTTCGAGGAGCGTCTAAATATGCCAGAAGATTTGACAAATGGTCCCTTAACCGATTAAGATGTGAATAGAGGCCTTAAGTTCAACTAACATTTCTTCTGGTCGTGCTCTTAATAAGGCTGTTGCAGAAGATTTTTAATGGGGTTTGATGGAAAAATGATTGAGGATTCAATTGAATATTGTATCAAAAGATAAGATAAAACTATGTTGACAGATATCTCAGTTAGTTGTAGAATGATTAGCATTGATGCCCTTTGTTTATGGAAGTTGTTTTCTAATCACACCTCATCTAATCCTATGAAATATAGTACATACCATAAAATTAATGCGAAGACTTTTAAACATTGTTCCCTTTAATGGTCAACTTAACATTTGTAGTGAACCGTCGCTTTCGTCCTGGTATTTTGATGTATTATCATCAAATTACACCAATTAAACATACAAATTAATTAATTTCTATAGTTTCCTAATCTTTAGTATGCTCTCTACTACATTCTCTACTATACTTTACAAATTTGACCCGTTTGTTTTGTTTTTTTTTTTCTTTTTAACTTTTTGAGATTGTAAAAATTTAATCCCTAGTCTGGAAAGAAACTTCTTTCCTTTGATAACCAGAAGACAATGCCAATCAATTTGTTTGCTCCTTTCTTTAGGCAAATACAGAAAACATTTCCAGATTCTATTTATCATTGTTCTTTCTTTAATATTTCCTAAGTCCTTCATTTATGTGTACGGTGAAGGAGTTATTCAGTAGAATGCAGGGTTCGATGAGGTGTATTTGCATTGGATTTGAGTTTGATTTTTTTTTTCTGAATTTCATAATTATAATTTTTTTGTGAAAGAAAAAATATTGGATCTCAAAGAGAAATGTAATCACTAATAACCGTTTATTTTTTCAAAGAATGTTTTTCTCTCATTGGTGAATAAAATCAGAGACATATAAGACTAGATAAACTGAATAATAACATGTCTACCTTGTAAGGAGAAAGAATTTTAACATTTTATATACCTTGGCAAATTTACTATATGGTGTATTACATGCAAAAGTGTGGTTTACTTGAGTCTTATTTCCCCCTTAAAAAAATTCACTTTTACAAAATTTTAAATAGAAAATTTCAAATTCAAATCCAATGCAAACACATCCCTATTTTGCTTAGAGAATTATATAAGAATACAATTGAATGAACTAGAATAGCTCTACGGGCCTCTTCTGCCATTTCAGAGTTGTTCCTATAGTTTAGCTACAATGTTATAAACAGAACCCGTGATAAAGTACTTAATTACTTATGTATTTCCCGTCTCATTTTGTAATAAAATACCATATTTTGAATACCATTGGCTTGGTAATCGGTCTTCAACACAGTAGTGTAAATTAGTACGACCAGACATATAAGGATATCTTGTTTGAACAGTAAATTTGAGTTTTATGCTAACAATTCTTCCAGAACTTATCGATATGCAAAAAGTATATTCTTGTTAGAAATCGTGTTTGGAGTGTAAAATTAAAGAAGCATTTATCGAAATTTACTGTAAATGGGTCAGCATTTTCTAAGTAGAAAGTCACTACATAGAGCTGCTTTTTTAATGTAGTTTAAACGATATTTTCATTCAAGTAAAACTTTCAAAATGGTTATTAATGTCTCCCGTCTAGGACGAAAGGGGTCTCTTGCCTTATAATACCAAACATTGTTGCCAGAATAATTCTGAGATATGGGACTCCTTTGTTTAAATATTATTATTATAAATAGAAAAATGATATTTTAACTCCATTTTTACTTTATTTCACTCTCTTTTTTATTCTTTTTATAATTGAAAAACATTAATACCCAAAGAATACTTCAAAATTTCAACTGTTGAAAGCCTTGCTCGGAAAAATTAGCAAAGGACATTAAAGTCTTTTGATTTATAAAAAAATGAGAGGGAATTGAAAAAAAATTAATAACCGCAATTATAACCGTACATCAAATAAGGGATTCGCATAGAATAAATCTTTTGTAATTATTATTTTGAAAAACTTAATTATGTTGTTTCAAATTTAAGAGTGAATTGCACTTAAATTCTCAAATTTTGTTTTTAAGTAATGTAATCCATAAACAATTTCCATGTCACCAAAATAGTTCTATCACTGCTCTCTTTCAGACTTTGGTGCCGTAAGCATGTGACACATCTATATGAATATATTCATCCCGTCACGTTTTACTATTATACTAAATAGCCATCTCGCCATACTCATTGTCTATTTTTTTTTTTTTTCATAAGTACACCAGGCTCCTTGTTGACTGCCTTCAATTTCGGAGTATGTCATGTCTTAAATTTATTCTTTTACACATGGTGCGTACTCTTGGTTAGGTAACTCGATCTTTCTCCTTTAACATTTTTGGCAAAACGCTCTTTTGTATTATATATATAGCGCAAAAGTCCCTACTAAGCACATGTATTAACATTTTTATTTTTAATAATAATTATTCAAAAAAATTTTAAAAAATTACAAATATAAAGTAAATTTATATGTTTAATAAAAAAATTATTCACTTATAAGTAATTTTAAGTAATAGTAGAAAGAAGTTGTAAAAACAATTATACATGCTTATTATGTGTCTTTGAAAACAACAATAAATTCCTAACTTTATTTATTTGTCATTTTAAATAAATAAAGAATAAGTAAAAAATTAAGTAAAAAAAACTCCAAGAAGGAAAAATGATTAAAATTTAAATACTAATTTATGAAATTATTCTTATAAAATAAGAAAAAAATCAAATACTTAAACAATTATGAATTCTTTGAAGAAAAAGAAAAAAATACTTAAATCCTCCTGGTAAGGATACCTACATGAAATATGAGATAATTAAAACTTTAAATACTAATTTATAAAATTATTTATAAAAATTAAAAAGAAAAAAAATTAAATACTTAAACAACTATAAACTACTTGAAGAAAGAGAAAAAAAAACTTGAATCTGTCTGCTAAGAATACTTGTATAAAAAATTAAATGATTAAAACTTTAAACAATAATTTATGAAATTACTTATAAAAATTAAAAAGAAAATAAATCAAATACTTAAACAACTATGAGCTTTTTAAAAAATTTTTTAAAAAAACTTGAACCTACCTTGTGAGAGTACCTGCACGAAGAGTGAAATGATTAAAACTTCAAATCCTAATTTATAAAGTTACTTATAAAAATAAGAAAGAAAAGAAATCAAATATTTAAATAACTATTGTAATACTGAAATATTTCTAAAATAAATTAATTATACTTTAACTACAAAATATTCTTAAAATATTATCATGATCAAATCTTTAAGCTAAAAAAACTGTTGTAATATATAGTTCAATTTATTTTCCATAATATTCTCACCATCCAAAATTGAATGATTACAAAGTAAACTATTTATTTTAGTAAGTAAAGAAAAAAATTATCAACTATGATACCATAAACTATTCATATTATATAAAATTATCGATACTTTTTTATTAAAAATTCTCAAAAAGAGATTAATAATTTATAAAATAATAATTTTATGTTGATAGGTCACAGTTATTTATCATTCTTTTTTGGGTTAAATCTTACTAAACTCTTTTGTGTTTTCCAATCCCATTCCCTCAAAGAAAAAAGTAAAATCTAAAAAAGTTATTAATATTAAAATCTCAAAGTAAGCTTATTTTAATTATGATATTTTTATACTAATTCTTAAATTAAGCTTGTGCTAAGAAAAATGTAATATATTTACAATAAAATCATTGTCAATATTAAAATACATCTCTCCTTTCTTGTATCTCTCTACTCCTAAAGATAAATCATTTATATTATAAAAGATATTGGTATTTTATATTAAAAACCTCAAAGAAAGATTTTTTTTTTAAATTAAAAACTTCTCAGAACATTGCTCGAAATTTTTCTAAAAAATAGTATTTTTAATCTGCCAAAAAGAAATCATAGTGTTATTATCCTTATTATACTTTATAAAAATCAGTTATTTCTTCTAATCCACTTGATGAAAAGATCAAAAAAGAAAAAAATTCAAAAACTATTGACCATTACATTTCATGTCAACATACTGCAAAGTCATGCGTGTTTTGATACATAATATTTTAACAGGTAATTAGATATTTTTGTCCTTAAATTTTAGCTGATGAAAGATTAAATTATAGTAATAGATACCAAAGACTAAATAAATAAATATTTTTGAATTGTCTCCCAAAAGAAAAAAAACTTTGTGATCAAACGAAGTTATTGGAATATATGGATCCTCAAAATCTGCCAAAGAAAACAAAAACTTAATAATTTTTATTAAAATAATTAAAAATATATATTAGTATACATAATTCAATTAAAAAAAAAGACAGGGAAGATGTAGAAGGAGAGAACACAAATAAGGTAAACATGAATAATACAATTAGGAGATTTAATGAGGAAAGTGGGGCTAAGAGTTGAGATTTTTAAATTTAAAGTTTAAATTTTAACTAATAATAATTTTACTATCTAGTAAAAAATTTTAAATTATAAAAAATAAGAATGAGGACTCCAAAATTTTTAGGGGAGGAGAGAGAGTAAATGTTGTTTATTAATATATATAAGTATAGATAATCTATTTAAAATAAAACAAAAAAAGAATGAAAGATGTAGATAGAGAAAACACGAATAAGGTAAAAGTAAATAATACAAATTAAGAGATTTAATGGGCGAAGTGGGGCTAAAATTGAGATTTTTAAATTTAAAAGTTTAAATTTTAACCAATAATAACTTTTCTAGTACAAAAATTTAAAATTCTAAAAAATAACAATGAAGACACCAAAGCTTTTAGGAAAGGAGAGAAAGTAAAAGTATTATATATATATAGGTATAAATAGATGTACTACTAATTTTCTTTTACCTGTATTACTAATAGTAAATAAGCTTGGTTTTGCCAAAAATGAATGGCAAAATGCTTCTAGATACAGAAAAATATTGGTTAGAATTATGAATAATCAAACAACCATTACACTGGGATTCTTGAAGGGAACTAACCTCTAATCATTCACAAATATTACATTAACTTTCAAAATTAAAAGGTCTACGCAACGGCTAAAAAATTATTTTGGCCAACAGTACAATCCTAAAATACAAATGGCCATGTCAATTATTACAATAGGAAATATCATTTGTCAACCACATGCATTTGCAATATGAGTGTGTATTTGGATTGGGTTTTTTGCCAATCAAACTCAAATTTTTCATTTTAAATTTTACTAAATTTTTTATAAATAATTTATTTTTATAAATTTCAAAATAAAAAATACAAATCAAAACTCTATTCAAACATACCTAATCATCAATTTCTAGGCATATCCTGATCTCTCACAGTTATTCCTCTGTACCTACTATCCGTGGCCCTCTTAAATTCGACAATTAAAGGGAAATTTTCTATAATTGCCCAATAATTAAGAGTATTAATATATAAAAAATTTTATTTTTATAATATTATATTATATTATTTTTTGGATCGCTTCTCATCATTGGAATAATTTTCAGAAATATAAGGCACATGTATTTCTTATAATTACTTACAAATTATTTACAAGTCTTATTATATTTAAAATTTATTAAAAATCATCATATGGATGGTCTATGTTTTATAACTTGATATATAATTTTAATTTATAATATAAAAATATAAAAATAAAAAATAAAAATTAGCTTAAAACTCTCGTAAATAATCTTATAATATCTAGAGAAGCTTTTCTACTCAGCAACGTTTTGTTTGTCCATTCAACAAACAGGAAAATCTTATAATTGGTACGCTCAAAAGACAAAAGATGGCCGACAAAAGACGGGCGTCCATGTGATGAATTGGACCATTATCCAATCGTAGCAAGTAAAACAAACCGAAGAGGATAGTTTCGCAGATGGTACTGAAGCTTCAAAAGTCAAAGTAGAGAACAAGAACATGGCTACAGAGCTTGCAATTTTTTCTTTTCTTTTTTCTGAATTCAGAGCTTGCAAGTTAATGTTTAACGTTTAAATATTCAACTCGTAATTTTAATGTTTTAGTGTCTAATTTATAATTTAAAAAAAAGAAATTAAATTTGGACAGCTTGAAAATATATGAAAAATTTATTAGTATATATTAAGGAGGGCCTCAAGCAGGCGGATAGTGGCGCGGCGTGGCGGCCGCCCCAGCATTTTTGATAAAGCACACTTATATTATTTTAATTAAAATATTTTTCCCTCAAATATTTTTGATTTGCTAATTAGCCTTAAAACTTAAAAGAAACCAAATAAATTTTAAGAGTTAGCAAAAATTTTTAAATTTATTTTTCTTTTTCATTTTAATTCATTTGCATTGGTTGAGTTATGCCTTTTTTTTTAAACTCTATTTTAAATTTGCTTAACTTGGCCTTTGGTTGAACACTTATGGTTTTACTTTATTTTTATTCTTCAACCCAAATTAGGTTGGGTTCATTTAAAAACAATTAAAGAACCCAAATTAGTTTCATATATAGTGTGATTACATCATTTGAATTTAAATTTCATTTGCACCTTTTAAGAGATTCTCTTAACGTCTCAAGCATACTTTGTCAATCTCTTCAAAGAAAATCTCAGGATACCTTGAACACAATGCATTTAGTCTCAGACTCTCAATAACCAAACAAAGGCTGCAACAAATGTGAGACCGAATAGAATTATTTGATAGGTAAGGTGAAGTCATTTTGTGGGACACATGACATAGATGCTCATGATATGAGTTTGTATTACAAAGTTGGAAAAGCATATCTCACGTCACAAAGAATGCAATCACTTTTGAATATCATTAGAGGATTGATGATTGATGTATTTCTAATTGTTATTGGCACTCGTGAAAAATCAACAATCGATTCAGATGACTATAAACCATTCAATGTAGGATATATTTGTTTGCTTGCCCATTGAATCTCTCAGAAACAAAAAAACATAGATTTTAGTTGAAGAACATGAGAAGTTACAATTAAAAGTTCAACTAGAACTTTTTCAACTTGATGTGGATCAGAATCCTACTTTGCAGGAAGTGTCAACAATTTCAAAAGTGTGTCAAATCTTGGCAGCTACAATTAGAAAATTAACAATTTATTACCTTATTTAAAAGCGCGATTTGACTTGTGCTTGAAAAACTTAAAGAGTGAATAAGTTTTTGTCTAATTTTTTAAAATTTTTTTAACAAGATCTTGACTTCAGTCCATTTGAAATGGTATTAAATATTATAAACATTTCACTAATATTTTTCTCTTACGTAATTGTGAACAACTCATAATCTCTAACAAGCATAGTTAATTTAGGTTCCTTTACTTGATTTGTTCCTTCATGTGTGACTCAGAAGTAACTTTCACATATCATGAGTAGTGGCAAATCCACTCACTCTATTGTACTCATTTACATCCAAAGTGCAAGTAAGGATATTCAAAGTTTGATAATTTAAGGTTATCTTCTTTGAGTCACATTCATCAAAATCTTCAATCTTCTTTGGTTCTCTTGTTATTCCATCAGCCTTCAACTTCATAGGTTTATATGGTCATTTCTCAATAATATTTCACAAATTAAAGTTAATATAATAAATGTAAATCGTAATACATAATTTTCAGAAGGTATAAATTGTTCTATCAAAAAGTGGAGGTCAATTTATAGAAGATCTTTCCAAATAAGGGAGGTTTGACATATTAGCCATAGGACCTTAATTTCTAGGTTATTAAACCACAAAAAAAAAAAAAAAAGAAGAAGAAGAAGTCCTACTTTGATACCAATTGAAAAATCTAAGGAGATAAATTAGGTTTTTGGCTAATTTTCGAAAACTTTTCTTTGATAAGATCTCTTTATGAAATTTACAACCTCCAAAAGAGTTCTATTTCTCAAGATAACCTTAAATAATCAATATAAAGTAGAGAAGATGGAAAGAGATTGCTCAACAAGATGGTAGATAACAAACAATTCTAGCACCACTTCACTTTTTTCTTTGGAATCCTTAAATAATCATGTGAACAATGAAAAATTTTCTTTTATCTTTCATGCTCTCGAGAATATGGCATGTAAAGTTCATCCACCTTGACAAAATATGAGATTTTAGTCTTTTATATAGTTTAAAAGTTGAATTTTAACATTAAAAAATGACTAGTTTTTGAAACAGAATAATGTAATACGGTTGACAATATCGAGCATCTTGCATCAGATTTAGTTGTCTGAATTTCTCAGTTCAGTTTGTTGTACGGGCCAATTCAAAAGATTGAATTTGAACATTCAAGTTTGAATTGGTCGTCCAAATTTCTCTAGAATAAAACAAATTCAAATGTACGAATTGGTGACACAAATCCAAACTATTCCAAATTTTGTAAAATTAATTTGAACTTTATCAAATGAAGTTTCAAAGCATTTGAAGCATAAGATAAAACTTTTAAAAAGTTATAAACCAAAAAACTGTTATCAAACGCTTCGTTTTTCAAAAATCATGAAATCACTTAGGCTGAAAAATAATGCTTAGGCTAGAATAATACAATTTGTGCTTCAAAGTGCAATTCATAGATTCCACATCGTATACACATTTTACACAAACTACTCATTTCTCTTTTTGTCATCAATCAAATAAGGTGGACAAAGTGAGTTAGTCAACAAAACACTCTTAATATTATGTAATCACCATTGAGTTTCAACTGAAGTAGTTTCATTTCATAAAGCTCATAAATTACATATAGAAAGTATACTCACATGAGCAATTTCTAAGAAAGTAAGCTAATAAATTCTTAAGCAACAAAAACTAACCAACAACGAATCAGCACAAACTAAACTAAACATCAACTAATCAATCATAAACAACACTAAGCAACATAAGTATAGAAATAAAGGACATCATAAAGCCCATGAATGGTTAAACAGATAGGGGATAGAAGGGCTTGTCCTCTTTCTTGGTATCAACATCATCTGGAACTCTTCTCATGGTTTTCACTCCAAATTTGCTGGTGGTGATTTCCATGTTCCCTTTAAGTTCCTTATATGGTAGACCATCACTTGCAAGCTCCTTTCTAGTGTAGTTCAGCTTCAAGGCACTACCCAACCGTGCAGATCTTCTTGTTTCCTTTTTCAAAGCCACATGCTTTTGATACTTTCCTTTTTTTTTTCTTCTTTTGAACTTTTTCAAATTTTACAAAACCAATTTAAATTTAACCAAATTAAGTTTCAAAACATTTGAACCATAAGATAAAACATTTAAAGAGCTTTTAACCTAAAAGCCATTATCAATATCCTTATTCTTCAAAAGTTATGAAATCACTTAGGCTCAGAAACAAAGTTTAAACTAGAAGTATAGGACTTGTGCTCCAAAGTGTAATTCTAAGATCCAAAAGCAAAGATCTGCAGGGTTTACAATTTATACCTATTGAATGACCATAACCCTACACTATTGGATATTCAAAGCCTTCTATACTTGACATCCACTTCAATCTTCATGCTTTTAGCCTCACTTGGGATGTCCTTGTTTCTCTTTAGTGTGAAGACAATGAGATCTTTTACTTCTCCAATCTAAAAATCACATCATACAAGAATTATTCAAATCAGCCCACATCAATATTTGTCATTAATCAAAACTTCTAGATTTGCCCTTAGGGTCAACATACTGTCATGTCTCTCAAACTTCCTCTTTGTAATCCAATATGAATCATAGAGTCATTAACTAAACTTCCCCTCACTTCAGTTCCTCTTACATTATTTCTAGGATTTGAATTATCTGTAGAAATCCCTACATCATGCCAAACATATTGTTCCAAGCTAGAATCCAAAGATTGTCTTGCTCTAGGTTTAGAATCAATAGTAATGGTTGTTGCATTAGTAGCACAATTTGTGAATACATTTCCCCTGATGTTTTCTGGTAGACGAAGAAAAAATAGGACTTCGAATGTGAATGAGTTCAATAGAGAGAGCTACACTAGTAGTGTCAACAAAAAAATGAAATGCCAGCACTATTTATCTACTAATGAACATATGGAAAATCGCTTTTGTGAAAAATAATATTTCTTGATACCATAAATTCATGTGTATCCAAATTGTAAAGTCTCCAACCCTTTTTACCGTGTGGATAGCCAACTAATACACATCTTTGAGTGCGCTCCTTAAATTTATCTTTGGGTAATCTGTGAGTATGAACATAACAAAGGCAACTAAAGGTCCGAATATGAGTATAATCTGGTGCTTTGCCAAAAAAGAATTCATATGGGGTTTTTCCATTAAGCAAATCTGAAGGAGTCCAGTTTATTAAATGTCTAGTATTACGAATACATTCACCTCAAAATGTTATAGGAAGATTAGCCTGAAATCTTGATGCCCTTGCAACATTTAAAATATGATGATGCATCTTTTTTATCCTACCATTCTATTGAGGATTACGATGTACTAGTTTGGTGAATAATGTCGTGCTCTTGAAAGTAGGATTTAAGACATTTGGATTATGTGCCATTATTAGTTCTAACGACCTTTACAAATTTTTCAAATTGAGTTTAAACAATCACACAAAAATTACGAACTTCACTTTTCTCTAGAAGTAAATATATCCAAATATCTTGCAAAACATTATCCATGATAGTAAAAAAATGCAATGCTCCACATGAAGAAGGCACCTTATGGGGTCCCCAAAAGTCACAATGTTTTATTGTAAAAAATATCAGTAGCCTTATTTTTACTAAGAGAAAACACATCTTTAGTTTATTTAGCTCTATAACAAATATCACAAGGCAAATTATGAGACAAAGACTTATACATCTGTTGACCTGTAGATAAGTTACCAAGTATGAAATTAGATGGATGCCCCAATCTTACATGCTATAGGTCTTGAGAAACCAGATTGCTAGCTTGAAAGAGATGCGAAAATTGAATTGGATGAAAGATATGAACCCTTTCATTTTGCTCACCCATACCAATCAACTTCCTCGATGTAAGGTCGTGTATAGCACATAAACTGTTTTGTAAATGAAATAGTATAAGGAATGTCTACTAGAAACTAAGTTACCAAAATCAAGTTGCAACATAAATTTGGTACATATAAAAGATGATGCAATTTCAATTCGGGGCTTGAACATACACTTCCTTCCTTAACAACCATGGTTTCTGAACCATTAGATAGTGTCACAGGTGACGAACTGATGCTTTGTGGGTGATGAAGAAACTCAAGTCACCCAGTCATATGTTGAGAAGCTCCTATTTCAAGGAGCTAGAAATTTATCACAGCACGTACAAAAAATCTTTTCATTGTTAAAGGCAATTTTTTTTGAGTTAAAAAATCAGTTGAAGTATTCCAAAGATCAACAGTAAGTCCCCATATACCAAGTTTGCTGCTGGGTACATAATTTGCCTTGTGAGATTGATTTCTACCATAATCAAATGCCAAAATAGGATTTGCTTAGGCCGGTTGAGTTGTTCCATAATTAGCACCTCTACCATGTATATGCCTTCATGTTCCTATACCTTGCTTGCCTCTCCAGTAGTTGTTTAGTTTTGTTCTGGCCATTATTCTTTGGTAGTCAATTACTTGGAAGTAATCATTTGCTTCATGGCCTATCTTATTACACACGATATGGATCCTGTAAACCAGTGTTGTTGTGGTTTGCTTAACTGTAAAATTAATGGCTTAATGTTATTCTTCCTTGTTCATGGCATTATTCCATGCTCTCCTCTCTAATGATCATGGAGTAGAGTTGTTTTGCAGTAGGAATAGGATCCATATGTAGTATGTTTGAACAGACTATCCTAAAAACAACATTATCCAGCCCTATCAATAATTGATGGACATTTTCTTTTTCTTGTCTTTTCACAAATTTAGCCATGATATCACACTAGCATCCGTTACAATTGCATGTTGGAATCCTTTCACAATTTGCATGTTTGTCCCACAACTTCTTGAGAGATACATAGTAAGTCATGACATTGTTTCCTTCCTGCAACAATTTGCTATAATTGGCTTCAGTTCCTTTATCCTTGGGCCATTCCTAATGGAAAATTGTTGTCTCAGATTTACCCAGAGGTGATGAGTAGATCAACACAAATAATGGTCAGCCTCAAGGTAGGCTCTATAATGTTAAAAATCCAAGACACAATCACTAAGCTCATGGTCTACCAATCTTCCAACTCTGTCGAAGTTTCATTCAGCTATTTAGTTGTGGCATCAATGAAAGCCAGTTTCTTCTTGGCTCTTAAAGAGTGCATATTTCCATAACCTATTCATCAAAATTTTCTTTCCTCAATTGTACTTAGTGTTAGCCCTAAGGGCAAATCATGTAGTTTTGATTAATGACAAATATTGATGAGAACTAATATGTTTATATTGTGTGATAGGATTTGTGAACTAAGAAGTTTTGGAGTCTCATTGCCTTCAAGCCAAAATGCAAGAACAACTCCAACATGTCAAAGTGATTGAAGATTGAAGAGTTTGTTCAAGATGATTGAAGGCTTTGAAGACATGAAGTGTAGGTTGCATGTGCTTAATAGGTAAACTTTGTAAACCCTACACTCTTAAGCCTTGGAATCTATGAATTGCAATTGAGAGCACAAAACTTGATTTAAATGGTTTCAATGGTTTTGAACTTATCTAAATTATCAAATTTTCATAAATAGATTTTGCACTTAAAAGGCCTTTAATGACTTATCTTTTAGGCTAGAAGGTTTTCCAACTTGTTAGAATTGATTTGAACATGTTTTGACAAAGTTTGAAAAATTCGGATGCAAGATTCGGACATGAAAAATTCGGTCGTCCGAATTTTCTTGCACAATAAACAGTACCCACTATTCATGTGAACAATAATACTATTCATGTGAACAGTACCGACTGTTCTTCTAGAGAAATTCGGAAGAAGATTCGGACGCAGCTGGAAAAATTCGGTCGTCCGAATTTTTCCCCGCATAGTGAACAGTACGTGAACAACAACGTCCAAAAATTTTCGACCAAAAATTTGGTCGTCCGAATTTTCTGAAACTAACAGTTACTAGTCATTTTATGGCCGTTTTAACTGATTTTCAAATTCTATAAAGGCTAGAAACTCTAGATTTTTGAAAGAACTTTTTCACAAAAGAAATCCTTGAAACTCTAACTTGTTTTACATCAAAATTATATCAAAAGCTCTCAAATTGCCTTGTGCTAAAAGGTTGAAATTCAAGATTCCAAAGGCAAGAAGTGAAGTGGTGCTAGCAATTGTATTCATCCACCAAGAAGTGTTGGTAACATCCAAACTCTTTCTTTACACTATTATTGTGATTGATACAAGGTTATCTTGTGACGTAAAACTCTTTTGGTAAGGGTGAGCCATAGACTAGATTAATCAAGGTTGTGGTGTAAAACCTGTGTGTGGGTGAGCCTTGGATTAGATTGGTCTTTAGGTTGTCTTTACATATAAAATCCTTGTAGAAGGGTGAGCCTTGTTTGTAGGATTACAAAGGAGGTTGTTGGTGTAAAATCCTTGTTGGATAAGCCTCTTGTGTAATTGCCTAATTTGAGCATATAGTGAATTGGTTGAAATCCTTGAGTGTGGACTCAAGGTAGTGGATGTAGATCTTGGAGATATCGAACCACTATAAATCGTGTGTTCATTTCTTTATAACTTTACTTGTTACATACTTGTGTTATTATTATTTGTTCATAGTTGTTGATTGATTAGTTGTAATCTTATAGTTTGATAATATTGTCTTAACCATCAAATCAAATATAAACTAGAAGTTTGTGAATTTAAAGAAGAGCTTTCATTAAGGCAAAGGGTTTGCAAAAAGGGAAAAGATTTTCGATAATTAGCCAAAGACCTAATTCACCCCCATCTTAGGTCTTTCACTTAGTTAATCAATAGTCGTGGATTATCTCTGGACATCAAAGTATAAAGACCAAAGTTATTTCTTGAACCATTTGTACCACTCAAGATTGAGAAGGCTCTGATACCATGTAAATTTTGTGCAAAATAGTGATTGCATTTTTCCTTCATTTTTTGTTATTCAAAAATCACATATTAAGCCCTAGAAGCTCTATTCCAGGAGAAACTTTAGTTTCCCAACCTACCAAACTGCTCACTCAATATTACTCTCTCCATTTCAAAATATAAGATTTTTTGGCCTTTTTCTTCCTTCTAAAAATGTTTGGCCTTTTGTAAATTTTAAATGTTATTTTTCTAAAGTTATTCTCATCATAAATATAATTCTCTCATTCTCTATTATATTAGTGGAATTAGTTAGGGATATAATGTGAAATTTTTTTTTATTTTCTTTTTATTTAATATATGCCAAAAAAAGTCAAAAGGCATTATATTTTGAAAATGGGGGAGTATCATCTAATAAAAATCATATATCATTTATGATATCATATATAAGAAATATATATCTCCAACAGTTACTATCATAAATATAGAGAATCATTATTATAGTAAATACCATTCCAGATTACAACATCCTTTAACAATAAAAAGATATTACTATTTCTTCCAAGTTTGTTTACCACTTGAAATGAAAATATTATTCAATAAAACCAAAAACTATTCACATCAAAATTTGTGGGTTGCACGAATTGATTGCTATATATATTTTGGTTCAATCCAAAGATTGTTTTCAGAGAAAAAGTAGTAAATATCAATATCGTATAACATCTGTAGCTACATCTGTATATAGATTGTTAGCAACTTATATTTCTATTGGGAACTGGCATGAATGGGTGAATGAGAAAATAGTTTCAATGCATCACCTATTAATGATATATAAGTGGGAGATGTACTCACTTTAAATGGCAACAACTAGATGTAAATTGGATAATCCAAATTCAATTATTTAATTTGTTATATATTGTTATCTAGGTATTCATTGAGTTTAGATGAATTTCTAAGTAGATACATGTAACTTGAATACATATATGATGGATAGTTGCTAAAAATTCTAATAATTATTCGAAGAATTTCAATTAGAATTATGTTATTGTTTAATGCCAAATTCATGTTCTTACCACTTTAATTAGTCTATAAATAGGTGTCTCCAATTCTATTTTATGGATGAATAATAAGAAAATCCCCTTCTTTTAATTATCTTTATAAGCATATTTTATTTAGTGTTCTTAGTTAGAGCGTTCAAGTGTGCTAGGTGAAGGATCTTGTGCTTTCTACTTCATCGCTTGCATTGTATGCTAGTAGACAGACATCCTATTCAACCTCGAGCACACTATCAAAGGGGGCAAATCTATTTTAAGGAGATCGTATTGAATACAAGTCTCAAATAATTTTCTTCTTCTTATAATTTTGGTTTTGTTTTATAATGTTCATATTATTCAACCATATTTTATATTTACATATTAATTATAAGTGTTGTTTATTGTTATAATCTTAAAACATATTTTTTATGCATTTAATATGGCAACCGATGTTCTGAATTTGCCTATTGGAGATGGTTCCAATGGTTTGTCTCTTCCATTTCTACTATTTTGCAAGTGCCTACGGTGATGAATGCTCCTATGGTTTCTACTAACCACAGTGAGAAGTTAGAAAAATTAGATGGTACAAATTTCAAAAGGTGGCAACAAAAGATGTTGTTCTATTTGAATACCTTGAATCTCGCAAGATTCTTAACAGAGAAAGCTCCTAAATTACCCAGAGGAGAAATGGATCTGCAATTCATCAACACATTTGATGCTTGGAAACATTTGATTTCCTTTATAGAAACTATGTCATGAATTGCTTGCATGACTCACTGTCATATAGTGTCTATAGTGCACAAAAAATAGCAAAGGCACTATGAGAATCATTGGACCATGAATATTAAATCGAGGATATTGGCATAAAGAAAATTGTTGTCAGCAACTTCCTCGATTATAAAATGGTGGATTCCCAAACTATTACTAGTTAAGTGCAACAAATTCAAGTTATCTTGCATGAGATTCAAGCTAAAGGTATGTTTCTAAGTGAACTCTCCAAGTGGCTCTTTTATTTAGAAGGTTGATGCAAAAGGAGGAATTACAAAGCATAAGTTTCAAGGGAAGTGCTTCAATTGTGGCAAAAAGGGTCACAAGTCCACAAATTGTAGACTCCCAGAGAAGAAGAAAAATAATGAGACAAACATGATTGATGACGTCTCTAAGGATGTTTTAGACATGAACCTTGTCATAGTTACCTCTGAAGTAAACTTGATCAGGTCAAATTCATATGAGTGGTGGATCATCACTGGTGCTATTAGGCATGTTTGCGCTAATGAAGATTTGTTTACTACCTTCGAAGCAAGAGAAAGAGAAAAGATGTTCATGGGAATTTTTCCTTTATTGCTATTAAAAGTCAAGGTAAGGTTCTATTGAAGATGAACTTTGGCAAAACTTTGACTCTAAATGATATATTGCATGTGCTAGAAGTACGCAAAAAATCTAGTGTATGGATCACTACGGAACAATCATAGATTTCACATAGTGTTCGAGTTTGACAAATTTGTTTTGTCAAAGTTTGGAATTTATCTAGGAAAATCTATGGGTTCTTCAATTTGAATGTAATGACTATGATCAATAAAGGAAATAAGTCTTCTACTTATTTGCTTGAGTCTTCTGATATATGGCATGGTAGACTAGGTCACGTTAATTATGATACAATATGTAGATTAATTAACTTGAATCATATTTCCTCATTCCAAATTGATTTGAAACAAAAATGTGAAATTTGTGTTGAGGCAAAATTAACAAGATTGTCTTTTTAAACAATTGAAATAAGCAACAAACCTCTTGAGTTGATTCATAGTGATGTTTATGATTTAAAATTCATTCAAGCAAGTGGTGGTGATAAGTATTCCGTTACTTATATTGATGATAGCACAAAATATTGTTATGTGTATTTGTTAAAAAGCAAAGATGAAGCTTGAGGGAAGTTTAAATCTATAAAAATGAAGTTAAAAATCAAGTTAATAAGAGGATTAAAAGGTTGAGAAATGATAGGGGTAGAGAATTTGAAACACCAATAGGTGATTTCTATGCACAACATGAATTATATGTGAAGTAATTCTGCCTTATTCTAGTCAATCAAATAGTGTTGTTGAACATAAAAATCGCATTTCAAAGGAAATGATGAATGTGATGCTAATAAGTTTAGGATTACTACAAAATATGTGGGGTGAGGCTATTTTATCAAGTAATTATCTATTGAATAGGATACCTAGGAAAAGTAAGATAAAACTCCTTATGAGTTATGGAAGGGAAGGAGACCATCCTATAAACACTTGCGAGCGTGGGGAAGTCTTGCTAAGGTGGTTGTTCCAACACCAAAGGGAATAAAGGTAGGTCCTAAAACTGTTGATTGTATCTTTATTGGCTATACACATAACATTAATGCTTATTAGTGTCTTGTGCATGATTCAAAAATTTCAGAAATACATAAGAACACGATAATGGAATCAAGGAATGCATCAGTTTTTGAGAATATATTTTTCCTTGTAAATCCAATAGTGGAGTAAGCTCATCTAAGCAAACATTTGAAACTATGAATCAAACATAGCATGACATTGAAATTCTTGACACAATTTATGAATTTGAACCAAGACATAGCAAAAGAACAAGGTTGGAAAATTATTTGGAGATGATTTTCTAACTTTTTTGTTAGAAAAAGAACCACAAACATATGCAAAGGCTATAAACACCTCTAAAGGTTCTTTATGGGGAGAAGTCATTAAAAGTGAAATTAATTCTATTTTAATGAATCATACTTGGGAGTTAGTGGACCTTCCTATTGGTGTAAACCTTTAGGGTCCTAATGGATCTTTAAAAGGAAATTGAATCCCGATGGATCAATTGATAAGTAAGTATAAAGCCAGACTTGTAATGATAGGTTACAAGAAATAGGAAGGCTTAGATTACTTTGATACTTATTCTCTTGTGATGAGAATAAATTCTATTTGAATGATTCTTGCAATTGTATAATTAAGAGATTTAGAGATACATCAGATGATGTGAAAATATCTTTCTTAAATAGGGATTTAGATAAAGAAATCTATATGAAACAACTGGAAAGCTTCATAGTCCCTGGGAAAGAAAGAAAGTTTGTAAGTTCGTAAAATCATTGTATGGTTTAAAACAAGCACCGAAGAAATGACACGAAAATTTGACTATGCAATGATTAATAATGGTTTTAAAATAAATGACTATGAAAAGTGCGTCTATACAAAAGAGACAGAAAATGGTTACATCATTTTATGTATTTATGTGGATGACATGCTCATTATTGGTAGTTATGACCAAATCAGCTACGAATATGTTGAATTCAAAATTTGACGTGAAAGATATGGAATTTAAAAATGTTATTTTAGGAAATAAAATAATAAGAGCATCAAATGGTTTTATTCTGAGCCAGACTCATCATGTGAATAAACTTCTTGAGAAGTTTAACACAAATGATTCTGGCTACTCTAAAAAATCATTAGACAATAGTCTTTATTTATCTAAAATTATAGGAGAAAATATATCTCAATTGGAATACTCAAGAGTTATTGGATGTCTAATATATTTAATGAGTTGTACTAGACTAGACATTCCTTACAGTACAACTCAACAGATATATGAGTAATCCAAGTGTAGATCATTGGAAAGTAATAACAAGAGTACTTTAATATCTATGGCATACTGGAAATTATGGACTTCACTATACCCGATATCTAGTTATACTTGAAGGATATATAAATGCTAGTTGGATAACTGATGTAAAAAGTTCAAACTCAACTAGAGGAGACGTGTTTACACTAGCTAGTGTTGTCGTGTCGCGGAAGTCCTTAAAAAATAGTCATTGTTAGATCCACAATGGAATCTGAATTTATAACTTTAGATAAATATGGTGAAGAAGCTCAATGGCTACACCAATATTTAGAGGACGTACCAAAATGAGAAAAGCTTGTGCCACCAATTTGTATTTTTTTGTGATAGTCAATCAACTATTAGTAGACCACAAAGTAATATATATAATGGTAGGTCTGGACACATACATCGGGGGGACAATATCATTAGGTAACTGCTCTCAACTGGAGTTATCTCTATTGATTATGTGAAGTCAAAAGATAATATTGCAGATAAATTGACCAAAGGAGCTAAATAGAGAGATAGTTGATAAGTTGACATAGGGAATGGGATTAAAACCAATGAAAGAATAAGTTTTATAAAGAAAACCCAACCTAGTTGACTGACACTACAAGAAATTTTCATTTTTGCGACGGACTATTCCGTAGAAAATCATAAATTGCGACGGATTTGCGACGAAACAGTTCGTCGCAAAAATAGAAGTCGCAAATTTGCGACGGATGACGTTTCCGTCGCAAATTGGCTACGGATTGCGACTGATAACGTTTCCGTCGCAAATCTGGGATGGATAAACTTCCGTCGCAAATCTGCCACAGCAATTTTTCGTCGCAGATTTGTGACGGATTTGCAACGAATATAATTCGTTGCAACTAAATTTATAATTTAATTTTGAATTAAATATTTTAAAATTTTTAAGTGATAATTTTCAATAAGTTTTAAATAATTATTCTTAAAAACTAAGCATAATCAATAGAATAATTAAAAATAAAATATTAAATTAAAATAAATATAATGAATCCGTTAAATGTCAATATTTTATATGTACAACAATGAAAAAAATGAAAAAAAAAATCTATGTAACTATAGAAGGCGGTGCTGCAGACGGTGGAGGAGGCAGAGGTGGATCTGGAGGGCCAGTCGTTGGAGGATGGTCGTCAGGCGGATCGATCGTGTAATCCTCACCAGCCCCGTCTGTCTGCTCTTCCGAATCTGGTATCGGAAAAGGTGGTGGAGGTGGAGAAGGCGGCGGAGGCAGATGTAGTGCCTCAGACATAACTCGCAAATACTGGTCTAAACTAGCAAAGCGTTGTTGAAAATAACTGCGCATCGACCTCTCTCTCTGCAACTGACTCTAAAGAGATACGTACTCTGGATGCGATGTAATCGAGCAAGCTGTTGGTGCAGAGGGCATCGTGGACTGACATAACCTCCGTCGCATGTGAATTGCTTCGAAACCCAATCCAAAAATCCGATTCTTCGAAGCACCGCCAGCAACCTCCACAAATAGGGACTTCTCATCCGGTGGATACTGAGAAGTCACCGAATCCTGAGACTCCACCTGCGAATAGCGCTCCTTCAAAGCGTTGACACTATCCTGCAAATTGTGTACGTCATAAATTTTTAATGTTGTCAAACAGTAAAATAATTAATATGAAATACAGAGCAATATAATCTGTAAACTTACCAACGTATGTTGTGATTTCTCACTGACAAACGTGCCCTTTTTTGGGCCAATCTTATATCTGTGCGTCGCCTCATACATATCGGTGAAGTGGAAGTCATCGCCACGCTCCTTACGCTACAAGTATATTAATATAAATATTTAGTAATTTTATTAGAATTAAATAACAAGGATAAAAATAACTATTACCATCCGACACTCGTGCTCGCTGAAAGAAATGCATCCTCCTGTGTGAGTCGGTCTAGGCGCGGCTGCTCTGTTCCGCTTATCAGCGGCTAAAACACGCTTGAATTGTTTCGTACTCCAGTGATCCCGCCAGAGTTGGCTCCAAATGTCAGGAGATATCCACGGTGGACATTTCCCTTTACACCAAGCCTTTGAGAGCTAATCAGATAGACGACGAGTGCATTTGTCGTCCCAAATTCGTCGTATCTGATCAGCATGCTCTGGAAGCCATCGATAACGTGTCTGCAAAGTTATTTAAAAAAATCAAATATATAGAATATATATAGATATATATATTAATGTGGATATATATTTTATAATTTATTACTTCACTCCACATCTGGAACCACATGTCTCGAAGCTCTAATGGGACCGTCTCAAAATTAGGAAACGGTCCAGTGAAATGCCGGTGAAATGTATCCGATATCGAATGCACCATCCCCTCCGCTGGAAAGAAACTGTCCATTACACAAATAAACAGTTAGTTATTGAACAAAAAATTTGAATACATTTTTGCAAAGGTAAATAGAAACTTACTCGTCGCCACTCGGGGCAATCAGAATGCGGACTTTCTCTGTCTGAGTCCCACCTGTAGAAGCAGCCGTAGAGGGCACCACAGAAGCTGTGGTCAAAGGCGTATGCTCGGACTCTGCTCCACGTGCGTCATCCTCACTCGGTAAAGACATCGGATCGGGTAAAGACGGAGAAGGGATACGATCACTCATCCCAATCGAACGTGATCTACGTGGAGGTATCTGAAAAAGAATAAAATTTTCGTTAGCTATGTAATAATTAGTAACATGTAAAAAATAATATAAATTAAATTTTAAAGATAAATAAGTGACGTAGTATATGTAAGGAAATGCATACATACAATAAATTAGTTACTATTTTCGTCCTCACACGAATCATCTTCTGATTCCCATTCATTTTCAACTTCAGTATCATAATCAGTCAGGTCATCATATTCCGTATTTCCTGGTTCATTATCATCCAGAATCTCCCCTTCACCTGTTTCATGCACAACTTTGCCGATTATGTCATCTTCACCACGTACACTAAACGTTATTGATTCATCTACATCTTCTTGGTATGATATCTCAACAACAGGTGCATTACCTGATTAAAATATCTTTCTGAAATATTATTCTCAGATTTAATATTCAGCATGCGAGCAACAAATGATAACTGCGAATGGTTCGTGCATCCATCCCACAAAGGAGTATCGGCAGATTTTAACATATCATAAAATTTCTTGGCTTCAGCATTGGGAGGTTCTTCATCGACGACACCCACCGGCGGGTCTAATAGATGGTCCGAACCAACGCCATCCATTACCATCTGTTGAAATGGATTATTAGGGATAGATTGGGATTCAGAATTGGTTGGAACTATCCCTGAATGCAACGGAGTAAGACTCTCACCGTGACTGATCCAACGGTAATAATCGGCAACAAATCCAAACCTATACAAGTGCACCTGCACTTCATCGGGAGAAATGTGCACCTTATTCTTACACTTCGCACAAGGACATCTCAACCACGAAGTGTGCCCGTTTAACAAACAGTACGCTATAAAACCCTTAACCCCATCTTTATATTCATTTGTAATTCCCTTAATCCCTTGCGTATGTCGCTTATACATCCAACTATGATCATCCATCTACATTAAAAATTAAAAAGCACTGCAAAAAAAATTAAAAAACAAAAAACTGTGCAAAAAATATTGCCTATTAAATTTTACCTAATTCTACAAAAAGAATAGGATTTTTTTACTTCTTGTTATAATAGAGTCAAAAACTTAAAAACAAGTGTTATGCAAGTATAGAAAAAATTCGACAGCATCTCCACTGTAAAATGGACATTTTCCAGGCGCAAGGCCACCACAATCAATCTCCAAATCCAAATTAAATTCTCTCAAAAATTAAATCCACGTAAGTATACCCAATATTCGTAAGCATCTTCCTAAATATTATAAGCACTGCAAAAAAAAAAATACAAAAAAGAAAAAAGTGTAAAAAATATTACCTATTAAATTTTACCTAATTCAACAAATAAATTTATGAATTTTTTATTTCTTGTTATAATAGAGTTAAAAACATAGAGACAAGTGTTAAGCAAGTGTTAAACATAGGGACAAGCCACCACAATCAATCTCCAAATCCAAATTAAACTCTCCTAAAAATTAAATCCACGTAAATATACCCAAGATTCATAAGCATCTTCGTAAATGAAATGACAATCTTAACAAAATTAAAAAACATCAATACCAGTCTCCATTAAAAAATTTTAAAAAAATAAGTGCAACAAAAAACAGAAAAAATTAATAACAAAAAAATCAGAAAATATGCAAATCAGGGGAAAACCAATAAAACATTAAAAACCATAAAAATAGAAATAACATAAAAAATTAGAAAACAGAAAAAACTAGAAAAAACAAAAAAAGGAAAAAACAGAATAAACGCGGCAAAAATTGAAGAAGTAAAAAAACAAAAAAAAGAAAACTAACTGGGGCGGTTGGCCTGTGCTGGCAGTGCACGGAAGTGGCCCAGGGGCGGCGGGCTGGCGCGGCAGACCGTGGGCGGCCGCGCAGTTTAGGCGCAGCAGGCGGTTCTGGGGCAGCAGGCGCGCAGGCGGTTTAGGGGCTGGGCAGTGGTTGTTTGGGCTTGGCAGGCCGTGGGGGAAGGGCGCTGGTGTGGGAGTGGGGCTCGACAGGCACGGGCGCGGGAGGGGGGGACGCTCGGCAGGTGGGTGGTGTGGCTCAGCATGCAGCAGGCGCGGGATTGGTGGAAAGTGGGAATGTTTGGGAAAATTTGAATGTTGATAAAATGAAGAAGAATAAGTTTTTTGCGACGGATTGTCGCAAATCCTTCGCCATTTTGTGACGGATTTTTTTATTTTTTATTATTTTTAAAAGGTAAAAAAACGGTTGCAAATCTGTCGTAAATTTGCGATGGATTTGCGACGGAATTTTTTTTATTTTTTTAATTAACGGTCAAAAATTCGTTGCAAAATCATCGCAAAAGAGCGACGATTTTGCAACAAAATTATTTTCAATTTGGTGGCTCCTTTCGCGAGTTATTTAATTTGAAATGCGGTCGCAAATCCGTAGCACATTTGCGACGGATTTTCGACGGAATTTATTCCTAATTATATTTATTAATGGTAATAAGACCGTCGCAAATCCGTCTCAAATTTGCAACGGCTTTGCGACGAATTTGCGACCAAAATTAATTTCTAATGTATTTTTAAAATTCTTTTCTTTCTCTTTCGTTGCTCCAATAAGTTTATGGTTGGGATTTGTGAATAATGAATAATTATGACATATACTCATTTTAGTTATCATATAAATTGTGCTAGAATATGTATTTATATACTTCATCAATACTATATGTTGTGGAACATTATTACATATTATAAATTAGTCATACTTAAAGCTTTAACTATTACTGTTACACATATATGTAATATATCTTTATATGTTTTGGTAGGATGTGTCACTATAGTCTATATATATGTTACATCAAAATAAATTACAAGATATATATTCGTATGTGTCTTTATATAAATACTATTACATATTTAATTAAATACTTCAATTATGAACACCGTGAAGTATGGCTCACCAAAAACAAATAAAGATGCAAGAATAGGAGGAAAAAAAATTATTCCGTTGCAAATCTGTTGCAATTCCGTAGCAAAAATTATTCCGTCGCAAATCCGTAGCAAATCTGCGACGGATTTGCGACGGACATTATTTTTTTAATTTAATTTTTAATTCCCGTCGCAGATCTACGACGGATTTGCGACGGAATTGCATATATTTTTTATTCCTTTATTTAAATTCCGTCGCAAATCCATCGCAGATCTGCGACGGAATTTATGCATATATTTTTTATTCATATATTTAAATTTCGTCGCAAATTCGTCGCAGATCTGCGATGGACTTTAAATATATGAATAAAAAAATATATGCATAAATTCCATCGCAAATCCGTAGCAGATCTACGGCGGATTTGCGACGGACTTTAAATATAGGAATAGAAAAATATATTCATAAATTCCATCGCAAATCCATCGCAGATCTGTGACGGATTTGCGACGAAAATAATTTCGTCGCAAATTAGGCTACTTATTTCGCCCTTAGCTGTTTTGTTGCAAATCCGTCGTATATTTGTGACGCAAATTTCTGTCGCAATTTGCCGTCGCAAAATTTATTTTTTCTTGTAGTGTGAAGATCCCAAGATCTAGGTTCAATACGACAACCTAGTTATAAGAGTTAATGTGATCGCTATGGAGGATAACCTCAACATATTCTTTTAATGAAACCGTAACGATGAAGTGATAAGGATGCAATATTTTGCTTTAATGATTCTTAAGTAAGTAATTAGTTTACTTGAGACTTAAGTAAATCACCTATGTGAGAGAGAAATGGGCAGCTTCAAAAGAGATTTGTGCATGGCTCAATTCTCGAGGAACTCTTGTTAAACCAGGTTGATGTTCACAGCCTAAATGAACATAATCACGAGAACTGAACTGTTAGCCCTAAGGGCAAATCATGTAGTTTTGATTAATGACAAATATTGATGAGGACTAATATGCATGTCATTTGTGTGATAGGATTGTTGGATTAAGAAGTATGAAGTCTCATTGCCTTGGAGCTAGCAATGCATGAACAACTCAAATATGTCAAAGTGATTAAAGATTGAAGAGTTTGTTCAAGATTAATGAAGGCTTTGAAGACATGAAGTGTAGGTGACATGTGGTTAATAGGTAAATATTGTAAACCCTACACTCTTAAGTCTTGGAATCTATGAGTTACAATTGAGAGCACAAAACTTGATTTAAATGGTTTCAATGGTTTTGAACTTACCTAAATTATCAAGTTTTCATAAATGGTTTTTGCACATAAAAGATCTTTAATGACTTATCTTTGAGGCTAGAATGTTTTTCAACTTGTTTGAATTGATTTAAACATGTTTTGACAAAGTTTGAAAAATTCGGATGCAAATTCGGTCATCCGAAATTTTTCTGCACTGTGAACAGTAACACTATTTACGTGAATATACAATCATTTTTAAATGATGTGAGCTGGACTAGTTTGCCTATGTCTGATGAATGCTATTACCTTCTTTAGTTTATGAAGTTTATGCAAATATTAAGGAAGAAAGAGTTGAGAAAGTTGGTAATAAAGCTATTCAGTGGTGTTCTTCAAGAATATCACAAGTTGATTTTTGAGATTGATAATGCATTGCTCAATAGAATTTGTGATGTTGAGGATGTTGGGTTTAGGCATTATTCTTTCGGGAACATTGTTTTATAAGTGAGTTATACTCACATGAAAGAATTGAGAATGCCTATATAAATGGTAGAAGCCTCAAGACTAGAAAGGAGAGCGAGATAAATGCTTTTTGATGCTAGTGAAAGAATTTTGCATCACATGCTTACTACCTTGATTATAGCATACTTTGGGCACAAATATTCTGTTGATAATATGTATGTTGTAGTTATGCTAGTCATGCTTAAGAAAAGAAAATTGAATTTTGGATATATAGTGCTAAAGAATATAATGGCAGCTAGAAGAACCGAGCATAAGGCATTGTCGTATGAAAGGTTATTAACAGGAATTTTCAAGTATCTTCAAGTGCAATTGTCTTCTAGTGGTCTACCAATAAAGAGTGAAGAAGTCTACACCAACAACTCACTAAAGGGAATTCCTTGGATACTTGATGATGATAATGTATGAAGGACTAGAAGAGAAACTCCTCTAAGGGGTGATAGAAGAGATGCTAGTGATAACGAAGAGGAGGAAGAAGAAAATGAACAAGAAAAAGAGAATGAAGAGAAATTCCTTGCTGGAAAAAGGAAAGTTAAAATGAGGCATGAGTCACCAAGTGAGGGGGAGCAACTCACCACAAAAAGAAGACCATTTGAAGAGGTATCCTTCATTGAAGGAAAATAAGTTGAAGGTGATAATCTCACTAGAGTTAATACTATAGTTGCCAAGGTATTTCAGAGGCATTGAACAACTATGTAAAGGAATTGAAAAAGATGGACAAATTCTTCGAGTTCTTGGCTCCAATGATTCTTGGCAAATTTGATGGTTTATAAGCTAGAGTCAAGAGTATGGAAGAAGACTTGAGAAAGATTTCTCAAGTGGTTTTAAATGGTGCAAGTTCCTATAAAGCCAAATGAAGAAGATCAAAAGGATAATATGGGTGAAGATGGCAGCAATAAGGATGATAGTTATGATAGTGAAAATTGAGATGGCTATTAATTTGTTGCTAAAGCAGAAAGAAGATGAAGAAAAAGGCAGTGAAGCACCCCAAGGGAAAGAAGAGTATGAGAATGAAGAACAAAAGAGAGAAGGAAAATGTGGTTCATAGGAAGAAGATCCAAAGATCCTCTCGGTTAGTAACTTTCCAAAGTCGAACTACACGGGCAAGGAGTCAACAAATGAAGGACCCCATCATATAGAGATCAAGGAAACATGGCTATCACAACGAACAAATTTGGAAGTGAAGACCATGAAACGCATCCAAGACTAAGCCTTTCTATCCCTAAACTCTATTTTGTTGCCTATTTTAGTTTATGTCTTGATGCACATTGTTAGCCCTAAGGGCAAATTATATAGTTTTGATTAATGACAAATATTGATGAGGACTAAAATGTTTGATTATTGTGTGATAGGTTCTGTAATTTGAGAAGTATGAAGTCTCATTGCTTTGAAGCAAAAGTTCAAGAACAACTTCATTTAAGCAAGTATTTGAAGTTTGAAGAATGTTGTTCTAAAGATGATCAAAAGGCATTGAAGACTTGAAGTGTAGAGTGTATTTAACTTTTAGGTAAATTTCTATGTAAACTCTACACTTGCATGTCTTGGTTATCATTGAATGCATAAGAGAGCATAAAAATAGTCTTATAATCTTAAAAGGTTTTGAATGAATCTTTCTATAAGATATGTTTATAAACTTCATATGTTCATGTGTTTCAAGCTTAAATATAGTTAAATAAGTTTTCTATATATATCAAATGTTTTTCAAACTCATTGAAGTTATATCTCAAATGATTTTACAAAGTTTGAAAATGCTTTCAAAAAATTCGGTCGTCCGAATTTTGTTGCAAAAGTTTGCTACTATTCTTCCAGAGAAATTCGGAAGAAGATTCGGACGCAGCCAAAAAATTCGGTCGTCCATTGTGTTTTAATCTCATCCATTGTGTTTGAACAACCTTAGGAAAGATATATTTCACTTTAAACATTCATTATATTGAGTTTATTGCAGTTTGGACTTGAAATCAAAAAATTCGGATGCATCCATATTTCATTGTCAAAATGTGCACTTTTGTTGTTCGAATTGATTCAAATATGTTTTAATCTCTTACTATGCGTTTGCACAACCTTAGAAAAGCTTTATTTCAATTTAAACATTCATAATATTGAATTTATTGCAGTTTGGACTTGGATAGTCAAAAATTCGGATGCATTCATATTTTGTTACCAAAATGTGCTCCTTTGTTGTTCAAATTGATTCAAATATGTTTTCATCTCTTCTAATATGTTTGAACAACCTTAGGAAAGTTTATTTACAAAATTTGCAGCTTTCATTTTACTTATTTTAAAGTTTGGACTTGATATGTCAAAATTCAGATGCATAGTATCTACTATTTTTCCAGAGAAATTCGGAAGAAAATTAGGATGCATGGAGAAAAATTCGGTCGTCCGAAATTTGTGAATAGTGCATGAACAGTGCCTACTGTTCACATGAACAGTGCCGACTATTTTTCCAGAGAAATTCGGACTCAAGGTAGTGGATGTAGATCTTGGAGAGATCGAACCACTATAAATCGTGTTCATTTTCTTATTGCTTTACTTGTTTACATACTTGTGATTATTATTTATGCTTAGTTGTTGATTGATTGGTTATGGTCTTATAGTTTGATAATCTTGTATTAATCATCAAATCACATATAACTTGAAGTTTGTGAATTTAAAGAAGAGCTTTTATTAAGACAAAGGATTTGCAAAAAGGGGAAAAGATTTCGATAATTAGCCAAAGACCTAATTCACCCCCCCTCTTAGGTCTTTCAATTGGTATTAGAGCAAGGTCTTCTTTTTAAGGTCTAACAACCTAGAAGTAAAGATTCTATGGCTAGTTTATCAAATTTGCCTTATATGGAAGGTTCCTCTACAAATAGACCTCCTTTGTTTGATGGTTCTAATTTTACATTTTGGAAATATAGAATTAGAATTTTTATTTGTTCTATTAACTTTGATTTGTGGAGTATCATTGAGAAAGGTCCCTATGTTCCTATGAGAATAAAAGCTGATGGAATTACAAGGGAACAAAAGTCTATGGAGGAAATTGATGAGAACGACTCAAGAAAGGTAACCTTAAACTACCAAGCAATGAATATCTTGAGTTGTGCATTGGACGTGAATGAATACAATAGAGTGAGTGAATGTGACATCACTCATGATATGTGGAGACTTCTTCAAGCAACACATGAGGAAAGAGCCAATATGTGTTTTATGTCAATAAATGATGAGGTACAATCCACTCCTTCTACCTCTACTTATTGTGATGATGATGTTGATGATATTGATGATCCTAGTGAATTACTTGTTGAGATGTATGGAGAATTAAAGAAGGCTTCAAAAAGGAATAAGGAAATGAAAACCAAAATTAATGATTTATTGAATGAGAATTCAAAATTGTTTTGTGAAAATAAAAAGCTTCTTGATTCTATTGAATGCTTGAATATTGAAAAAGAAGTTTTAAATGTCTCTTTACAAAATATGTCCCTTGAAAATAAGATTCTTTGTGAAAAGATTTTGTCTCTTGAAAGAATGCTTGTTGATCATGAGACTTTGAAAAAGAAGGTTGATGAACTTACATCATGTATAGAAAAATTTACAAAAGGAAGGGACAATCTTGATAAAATTCTTGGAGCTCAAAGATCTCTCCTTGTCAAAAATGGTCTTGGTTACAATTATGTAAACAATGTGCCTAAATATAACAAATTCTTTGTTAGAGCTACTTCTACTTCCATGCATCATACTTGTTGTACTTATTGTGGAAAACATGGACATAAAGTCATCAAATGTTATGTTAAAAGAAAAGTAGAGAATGGTGTAAAAACCATTTGGAGAGTTAAGGGAAATATTACTAACCCTCACGGACCCAAGAAAGTATGGGTACCAAAGGAAACTTCCTCTTCTTTATTGCAGGTACTCTCCAATTCAAACTCAAGCACCACTAAATGGCATATTGATGATGTTGGCTTAAAGAATAACAGAAAACACCTCATGCATAATCAAGGTCAAAGCAACCGATGAAGTAACCAATGTTGATAAAGGTTCCTCTCTTCTTTTTCAACAAATGTTGCTTAGTGATAATTTGAAATATAATTTGCTTAACATTAGTCAATTATGTGATAGTGTGAAAAGTTGAATGTGAATGTAATACTTGCACTATACTTGATGGTGTCAATAGTAGAACTATTTTTGTTGCAAATTGTATTAATGCCTTGCCTTGATGAACTTGTTGCTTATAAAGTTAGATGATTTTCCACTCATGATAATGACGGTTATTTATGGAATAGTAAACTTGGTCATGATAAAATGATTAAAATAACTATGATTGAATATCTATGCATTTGCTTGGCCAAAAAACATCTTTATGAAACTTCACAAAATGTTCAGACTTGAAGTTTGGATGTAGACCACAAGTTCGGTCACCCGAACTTATGTGACAATATGACATTTTGTGATTTTGATTAATTACTCGCAAAATGTTGCAATATGTGTTTTATCTTGATAAGCTTGACTGTCTTGTGGCTTATGATAATGATGGATTTTCTTGGCATAAAAGATTAGGTCACGTGAGCATAGATTTGTTGAGCAAACTTTCCTCTTAAGATTTAGTTGGAGGATTACTAAAAATATGTTTTGAGAAAATTATCTTTGAGATACTTGTCAATATGGAAAACAAACAAAAGAATCTTTCAAACACATGAAAATGCATTTAGACCTCAATCATCTTGAACATGTTCATATGGATTGATTTGGACTTATGAGGTACTCTAGTATTAATGACTTGAAGTATGCCTTAGTAGTGGTTGAGGATCTCTAAATATTCACTTTAGCATTATTCTTTGCTCAAAAGAAGATAAAGTGTTTCATATGATTGTAAAACTATTCAAAAAGGTTCAAACCTCCCTTGAGTGCAAATTGATTTCCATTAGAAGTGACAATGGGAGAATTTTACAACTAAGTCTTTACAAAATTTGCTTTGAAAATTGAATTTCATATAATTGTTTCAACTGCAAAAACCCCACAACAAAATGGTGTTATTTGAAAAGAAAATTTAAACTTTGTAAAAATTGGCTAGGTCCTTGCTTTGTGAAAATTCTTCCTCAAAAATATTTTTAGTCCAAAGTCATAAACATCACATGTTATGATAAATAGAATTCTTTTACGATCATTTTGAAGAAAAACATCTTTTGAATTCTCTTTTATAGAATGCCTCAAATTGCATATTTTAAAATGTTTGGTTATAAATGTCTTATCTTAAATTCTTGTGTTAACTTACTTAAAATTTGATAGAAATCTTGATATTGGTATATCTCTTATATATTCTTCTAACAAAAAGGCTTATAGAATTTTATAACAAAAAGAACCTTACATGATGAGGAAACCATTCATGTTAGCTTTGATGAATCTTACATTTACTTGGAAAGAAAAGATGAAGATGATGTAGGTACATCTATGAATGACTATCAAATCCATCTTCAAGCACCAACTTTGGAGGATCATACCAATGAGCAAGAAATGATTGAACAAAATGATCAACATAGTGGTGACCAAAAGCTCTCAAAGAACTTAAGATATCCAAGAGGCCACCCTAAGGAGCAAATCATTGGTGATATCTCCCAAGGAGTAAAAATAAGGTGGTACTTTATCAATAACTTTATTCTTTTATTGGATATGAGCCTAAAGTATTGATGATGCATTGTGTGATGATTTTTGGATTATTTGTATGCAAGAGGATTTAAATAAATTTGAAAGATACAAAATTTTGGATATTCCTAAATCTCATGATCATTCCATTATTGGAACTAAATGGTTTTTAGAATTAAACTTATTGATTCCGAAGAAGTTGTTAGAAACAAAGTTAGACTTGTTGCCTAAGGATTCAATCAAGAAGAAGGAATTGATTATGATGAAACCTTTGTTCCGAATGAAAACTTGAGTCCATAAGAATGCTTTTGACTTGTACTTGCTTTAAGTTATTTCAAATGAATGTCAAAAGTGCTTTTCTAAATGATTTTATTGAGGAAGTAGTTTATGTGGAACAATCACCCAGTTTTGCTCATGAAAAGTTTTCTAACCATATTTTCAAACTATCCAAAGTCTTATATGATTTAAAACTAGCTCCTACAATTTAGTGTGAAAAATTGAGTATTTTCCTTCTTTCAAAAGGATTTTCAAGAGGAAAACTGAACTACCCTTTTTATAAAATCCTCATGTAACAATGATCTATAACTTGTCCAAATACATGATATAATTTTTGGTGCTTCTAATACTTCACTTTGTGATGTGTTTTCCAAGTTGATGCAAAGTAAATTTGAAATGAGCATGATAGGGAAACTCAATTTCTTTCTTGGCCTAAAAATCATGCAAACCAAGGATGGCACTTTCATGAATCATGTTAAGGTATAAGGACTTCCATAAGTTTATCAACTCTGCTTGACAAGAATAAAATGGTTTCATCAGAGTAGTCAACTCTATTTGACAGCAAGTAGAGCCAATATTATGTTTGCCATGTGCTTGTGTGCTAGATTTCACCTTGTCCTAAAGAGTCTCATTTGATTGTTGTTAAACACATTCTCTATTACCTTATTGATACTCTAAGTGATTATGGTCTATATTTCAAATGTGTGGCTATGTTATGTGATAACACTAATGCAATAAATTTGATCATCATACTATTCAACAAACTAGGACAAAGCATATTGAGATCATACTTCATCTCATTAGAGATCATTCTACTAAGGGTAATATTTGTTTAAAGCATGATTGCACTAATGAACAAATTAATGATATTCTTACTATGCCATTAGCCGAAGAAAGGTTTGACCAATCTTGGAAGTAGCTTAGAGAATTCAAAATCTAATAACTAATAAGTGTATTCAAGTGTTGTAGCTTCAGGTGAGGACAAAGATGCCTAGCATGGGAAAAGGAAAGAGAAAAGCCAAAGAAAGAGAAGGAGGATCAGTGATTAATGAACCAAGGAAGGTTCATGTTTTGCAAAGCATGTCATGGCTGGATAGATTTGTCACAGTGGAGGCTACTACTGAACTTTATGATTGGGCACAAAGGAACCATAAGATAAATCCAAGCCACAAGGTGGATGTCATCAAACTATTCGAAATGGGTAATATACAATCATTTTTAAATGATGTGAGCTGGACTAGTTTGCCTATGTTTGATGAATGCCATTACCTTCTTTAGTTTATGAAGTTTATGCAAATATTAAGGAAGAAAGAGTTGAGAAAGTTGGTAATAAAGCTATTCAGTGGTGTTCTTCAAGAATATCACAAGTTGATTTTTGAGATTGATAATGCATTGCTCAATAGAATTTGTGATGTTGAGGATGTTGGGTTTAGGCATTATTCTTTCGGGAACATTGTTTTATAAGTGAGTTATACTCACATGAAAGAATTGAGAATGCCTATATAAATGGTAGAAGCCTCAAGACTAGAAAGGAGAGCGAGATAAATGCTTTTTGATGCTAGTGAAAGAATTTTGCATCACATGCTTACTACCTTGATTATAGCATACTTTGGGCACAAATATTCTGTTGATAATATGTATGTTGTAGTTATGCTAGTCATGCTTAAGAAAAGAAAATTGAATTTTGGATATATAGTGCTAAAGAATATAATGGCAGCTAGAAGAACCGAGCATAAGGCATTGTCGTATGAAAGGTTATTAAAAGGAATTTTCAAGTATCTTCAAGTGCAATTGTCTTCTAGTGGTCTACCAATAAAGAGTGAAGAAGTCTACACCAACAACTCACTAAAGGGAATTCCTTGGACACTTGATGATGATAATGTATGAAGGACTAGAAGAGAAACTCCTCTAAGGGGTGATAGAATAGATGCTAGTGATAACGAAGAGAAGGAAGAAGAAAATGAACAAGAAAAAGAGAATGAAGAGAAATTCCTTGCTGGAAAAAGGAAAGTTAAAATGAGGCATGAGTCACCAAGTGAGGGGGAGCAACTCACCACAAAAAGAAGACCATTTGAAGAGGTATCCTTCATTGAAGGAAAATAAGTTGAAGGTGATAATCTCACTAGAGTTAATACTATAGTTGCCAAGGTATTTCAGAGGCATTGAACAACTATGTAAAGGAATTGAAAAAGATGGACAAATTCTTCGAGTTCTTGGCTCCAATGATTCTTGGCAAATTTGATGGTTTATAAGCTAGAGTCAAGAGTATGGAAGAAGACTTGAGAAAGATTTCTCAAGTGGTTTTAAATGGTGCAAGTTCCTATAAAGCCAAATGAAGAAGATCAAAAGGATAATATGGGTGAAGATGGCAGCAATAAGGATGATAGTTATGATAGTGAAAATTGAGATGGCTATTAATTTGTTGCTAAAGCAGAAAGAAGATGAAGAAAAAGGCAGTGAAGCACCCCAAGGGAAAGAAGAGTATGAGAATGAAGAACAAAAGAGAGAAGGAAAATGTGGTTCATAGGAAGAAGATCCAAAGATCCTCTCGGTTAGTAACTTTCCAAAGTCGAACTACACGGGCAAGGAGTCAACAAATGAAGGACCCCATCATATAGAGATCAAGGAAACATGGCTATCACAACGAACAAATTTGGAAGTGAAGACCATGAAGCGCATCCAAGACTAAGCCTTTCTATCCCTAAACTCTATTTTGTTGCCTATTTTAGTTTATGTCTTGATGCACATGTTATGCTTTAACATTGAAATTTACTTGTGCCTTTCTAGTCATTATACTGTTTTGAAGCTCAATATATGAAATCTTTGTGATAAGAGCTTCTTTTGTTTCACTTTTGTTGTCCAAGTAATCTTACCCCCACCTTTGATTGATGACAAAAGGGGGAGAAGAAATGTGATGACAAAATGTGTGCATTTTTTGAAAATCCATGCATATGTCAAGGGGGAGAAAGAATGACTACAAAATGTTCTATGTGCTTGCTGTAAATGTGCTATGTGCTATGGGTTAGAATGTAAAATGAATGTGTACTGTGAAAATATTTGGCTGCATTTGAAATTTAAATTGAATATGTTATAATATGTGAGGTTTTGGTTATTTTCTGAGATTTTGGAATATGGTTAAGTTGAGATTGAAATCTTGAACTTGGTTCTTGACTTGACCTATGATTTTGGATTGATTCATGAAAACAATTGAATGCATGAATCTTGTGGTCTTGCAAAGCTAAACTGAGTGATATTGTAGACATACATGTTTGAGTACTTCAACATTTCATTTGAAAATGCAAAATCACCTTTTCAAACTTGTTGCAGAAATTTTTGACTTGAAATTCGGATGTATGATTTAAAAATTCGGATGCATCCATATTTGTTGCCAAAAAGCAATCTTTTGTTGTTCAAATTGATTCAAATATGTTTTAATCTCATCCATTGTGTTTGAATAACCTTAGGAAAGATATATTTCACTTTAAACATTCATTATATTGAGTTTATTGCAGTTTGGACTTGAAATCAAAAAATTCGGATGCATGAGTTTAAAAATTCGGATGCATGTTCTAAAATTCGGATGCATCCATATTTCATTGTTAAAATGTGCACTTTTGTTGTTCGAATTGATTCAAATATGTTTTAATCTCTTACTATGCGTTTGAACAACCTTAGAAAAGTTTTATTTCAATTTAAACATTCATAATATTGAATTTATTGCAGTTTGGACTTGGATAGTCAAAAATTCGGATGCATGTTCTGAAATTCGGATGCATTCATATTTTGTTACCAAAATGTGCTCCTTTGTTGTTCAAATTGATTCAAATATTTTTCATCTCTTCTAATATGTTTGAACAACCTAAGGAAAGTTTATTTACAAAATTTGCAGCTTTCATTTTACTTATTTTAAAGTTTGGACTTGATATGTCAAAATTCAGATGAATAGTATCTCTAGTCCAAATTTGATGAAAAATGAGCACAATCTAAGGGGGAGCATTGTTAAACATTTACAACCTTTAAAACCTCTCTTAGAATCTTTTCTAAATGCTAAAATGCTATACCTTCTATTCTAGTTGCGTTGGAAGGAAGGAGGCAAATGGAGGTTGGTTGGGTCATAGGCTCATATTGAGCCATTTGAATGTCAATGTGCTAAATTTGGTTATCTTCTATCATTGACATCAATACTTCTTTGTACTACATTGTTTAAATCCATCACATTTTGCATCAAAGTTTGTCATCATCAAAAAGGGGGAGATTGTTAGCCCTAAGGGCAAATCATGTAGTTTTGATTAATGACAAATATTGATGAGGACTAATATGCATGTCATTTGTGTGATAGGATTGTTGGATTAAGAAGTATGAAGTATCATTGCCTTGGAGCTAGCAATGCATGAACAACTCAAATATGTCAAAGTGATTAAAGATTGAAGAGTTTGTTCAAGATTAATGAAGGCTTTGAAGACATGAAGTGTAGGTGACATGTGGTTAATAGGTAAATATTGTAAACCATACACTCTTAAGTCTTGGAATCTATGAGTTACAATTGAGAGCACAAAACTTGATTTAAATGGTTTCAATGGTTTTGAACTTACCTAAATTATCAAGTTTTCATAAATGGTTTTTGTACATAAAAGATCTTTAATGACTTATCTTTGAGGCTAGAATGTTTTTCAACTTGTTTGAATTGATTTAAACATGTTTTGACAAAGTTTGAAAAATTCGGATACAAATTCGGTCATCCGAAATTTTTCTGCACTGTGAACAGTAACACTATTTACGTGAACAGTGACACTGTTCACGTAACCAGTACCTACTATTCTTCCAGAGAAATTCGGAAGAAAATTCGGATGCATGGAGAAAAATTCGGTCGTCCGAATTTTGTGAATATTGCATGAACAGTGCCTACTGTTCACATGAACAGTGCCGACTATTTTTCCAGAGAAATTCGGACGCAGCTGGAAGAATTCGGTCGTCCAAATTTGTGTGACCGGTGCATGAACAGTATCGCTATTCACATTAACAGTGCATGAACCGTACCACTGTTTGCATGAACAGTGTTTTCTGAAACTAGCCGTTACTAGCCGTTTTATGGCTGTTTAAACTGATTTTTGAATTTTATAAAAGTCATAAACTCCAGATTTTTTATAAGAACTTTGAACTTAACAAATCTTACATGCTCTAACTTGTTTTACATCAAATTAAATTGAAAAGCTCTCAAATTGTCTTGTGCTCAAAGGTGTACATTCAAGATTCCAAAGGCAAAGGTGAAGTGGTGCTAGCAATTGTAATTATCCACCAAGAAGTGTTGGTAATATCCAAACTCCATTCTTCATTTTAATTCTATTTTTCTACTAGCTCATTGCAAGGTTATCTTGTGACATAAAACCCTTTTGTGTTAGGGTGAGCCATAGACTAGATTAATCAAGGTTGTGGTGTAAAACTCGTTTGTGGGTGAGCCTTTGATTATATTGGTCTTTAGGTTGTCTTTAGATATAAAACCCTTGTGGAAGGGTGAACCTTGTTTGTATAATTACTAAAAGAGGTTGTGAGTGTAAAACCATTGTGTGGTGAGCCTCTTATGTAATTGTTGAATTTGAGCATATATTGGATTGGTTGAAATCCTTGAGTGTGGACTCAAGGTAGTGGATGTAGATCTTGGAGAGATCGAACCACTATAAATCGTGTTCATTTTCTTATTGCTTTACTTGTTTACATACTTGTGATTATTATTTATGCTTAGTTGTTGATTGATTGGTTATGGTCTTATAGTTTGATAATCTTGTATTAATCATCAAATCACATATAACTTGAAGTTTGTGAATTTAAAGAAGAGTTTTTATTAAGACAAAGGATTTGCAAAAAGGGGAAAAGATTTCGATAATTAGCCAAAGACCTAATCCACCCCCCTCTTAGGCCTTTCATGAACAATCTAGAATGTGATTCCTATGTAAAGTATGTGATTCATTTACACAGAATATACACAAAATAAAGCAGGACAATTCAAAGACATCATGTCTATTGGACATCTAGTAAAGTTCATATATCTCATAAGGGAAGGTTCAAAAGATAACACCTACCTATCCTATGCAAGATTCAATTATTGTAGAACACTATGTTGAGTCAAAATCAAAACAATTTTTAATTCATATGGGGGATTGCTGGAAATTGGCATGAATGGGTGAATGAGAAAATAGTTTTAATGCATCACATATTAATGATGTATAACTGGGAGATGTACTCACTTTTAATGGCAACAATTAGATGTACCTTGGATAATCCAAATTCATTTTTTAAATTTTTATACATTGATATCTAGACATTCATTGCGTTTAGATGAATTTCTAAGTAAATACATGTAACTTGAATATGTGTATGATATATAGTTGCTAAGAATTCTAATAATTCCTTCAAGAGTTTTAATTAGAATTATGTTATTGTTTAATGCCAAATTCATGTTCCTACCACTTTACCTAATCTATAAATAGGTGGCTTCTATTCTATTTTATGGATGACTAACAAGAAAATCCTCTTTCTTTTAGTTATCTTCATAAGCTCATTTTATTTAGTGTTCTTGGTTAGATAGTTCAAGTTTTCCGGGTGAAGGGTCTTATGCTTGCTACATCACCGCTTCCTCCTAGTTCAACTTCGAGCACATTACCAAAGGGGCAAATATGTTTTAAGGAGATTGTGTCGAATACAAGTCTTGAATTGTTGTCTTCATTTTGTAATCTTAATTTATTTTGTATTGAAAAACCTGGGGGTGGGGTGAATTATGTTTTTGGCTAATTTTTTAAAATTTTATCCTATTTGACAAAATCAACTTGGAGAATGACTGGAATCAAATTACTTCACAGAGTAAGCAAGTAAACACAACAAGATTCAAATTTAAAGAAAGCAGAAAGTAAGAGACAACATAAGTGATATATGGTAGTTCGATCACAGAAGATCTACAAGCACCCACTTAAGGATTTCAACCAATCTCAACTATAATCACAAGTTAATTAATTTCTACAATAGAGGCTCACCATTCAAGGGTTTTACACCAGAACCTCTTCTCAAATACAAAATAATCAAGGTTCACCCTAACACAATGGTTTTATATCAACAAGATAACCTTAAAAACAATAAGTAGAAGAAGTTTAAGATAAGAAAGTTACCAACAATTTGGTAGATGATAACAAATAACACACCTTTACTTTTTTGTCTAACAAATCTTGAATAAGAACTTTTTAGTAAAAGACAAAAGAGAACTTTTTTGATAGAGATGATTGAGAAAAGTTAAGAATCTTTAAATCTCAAAAACAACTTAAAAATCTGAAATTTATATCTTTTATAAGGTTTGAAAATCAGTTGCAGCATTCAAATAACGGCTAGTAATATTAAAATTCGATCGATCAAATTTGGACTCTTACGTCTGAATTGTCGTTCGACTTTCTCTGAAATTTCCATTGTAGCACAAATTCAGTCGATCGAATTTGGACACCCTCATCCGAATTGGTCGTTCAAATTTCTCTGGAATTTCTGTTGTAGCACCAATTTGGTTGACCGAATTTGGACACCCTTGTCCAAATTGCTCGTCCGAATTTCTCTAAAATTTAGTTTTCATGAGAATATTTCAAACTTAGTTTAGAATGACTTGAAATGAACCACAAAATAGTTTGAAAATAAGTTTAGAAGTCTTTTTGTCCAAAGGTCGTTTTAGAGAACTTGGTAAAAACATTTGTAAAATAGATCACTTGAGATTTAAAAACCAACTTTGAAACGCTCTTGAAAAATTTTTAGATTCCAAAGACAAAAGAGTGCAAAGTTTACAAAGATATACATATAATGCATAGTAAACCTACACTAATGTCTTCAAAGCCTTCAATCATCTTGAACAAAATCTTTATCTCCTTGACATATTTGAGTTGTTCTTGTATTGTAGCTTTAAGACAATGAAACTTGTATACTTCTCAATCCAAAAAATCCTATCACATAATAATTAAACACATTAGTCCATATCAAAGTAATCAACAATATTCTCTTAGGACTATGTGATGATCAATATTTATCATTACTCAAAATAATATGATTTGTCTTTAGGGTTAACATGTATTGTTCATATTATTCAACTATATTTTATATTTACATATTACTTATAAGTGTTATTTTTTGTTACAATTTCTTCCATCTGTATTTGGAGTTCTCAGTAGATAAAACGCTAACTAAGCCCTTAAATTGGCGGTATATCGCTATTCCTACAAATAACTGGCACCTGCGGACATCTAATATTGTACAAAAATCCCTGGCTCTTGTTTAATTAGGCAGCACATCTGGTTTTCTTTTCCAAATATAATGCAGGTCTTTCTTGGCAAATTGAATGTCTATATCTTAACAAAAATATTTAATAAAGTGATTGACAATATGAAAATTATTGTTGTACTTTTAAATAATTAATAAATGCGTTAGTTGATGAAATTTGTGAATTAACATATTAATATATATGTTGGTAGGAAAAATGCCATTTGAATTAAATCGAAAATATTTTAAATAGAAAAATAAGCACCTATTTTTAGGAAATTTGAAATAAAATATGGACTTTTAGGAAAGAACATATCATTTTTATCTTTCTTGTACACAAGGGAATAGAAAATGAATCGAATTTAGAACCCTCATTTAATATAAATACACTTCCTTCTATAAAAAAATTTAATATTAGCATATTTATTTTGATTTGTCCAAAAACAAATGTGTACTTTACTAAAATAAACTTATTGTTTTTGAACATCCATAACTTTTTTTTTTCTTTTGGAAGCCACCGATTATGATGGGAGTTAGGTATGGAGACTTACTTGTTTATTTAAATAAAATAAAATAAAACGGGGGAACATAGACCAGACCTCTTGAATAGGCGGAGACAAATCCATTTTATACAAAAAAATAACGAAGGAAAATAAAATTAGCTTATTACAAGCTAATAAGCAAAATATAACATCTTTGGACTGTCAAAGGAAGGGATACCTCTTTCTTTGAAGGAACATAAACTACACTAATATATATATCATGTTACTAATATTTTTAACTAATGGTATTATTGTGGTATTACGATCAAATTACATTTCTCATTTCTTTTGAATTAAAATGAGAAATTCATTTTTGGACAAAAAAGTATATCTTTAATTTTCATCATAACGATTCATTAAAAAAAATTATCATCTTATTGACAGTATCTGTTGGTCAAAATCGAGTGTATTAAGGTCATACTTATATTGACTTTTCAATTTAAAGAAATCTCACTTTTTTTCACTTTTTTTACTTTGAGCATACTTCTTCTCTCATAAATAATTTACTTTTATAATTTTTAATACAACTCAATTAACACAAAAACATAATTCAAATACACTATAATTAAAAGCAATATGGTTTTCAAAATATGACAGCATAATTCACCTACGGCGCAGGTAGGAGTGTGCAATAACTGAAACCGAACCGAAAAATCGAACCGAATCGAATCAAAACTTTTATTTTAGTTTGTTTCGGTTCCATTTATAGAATTCATAAAAATTTTAGTTCGATTTTTTATTTTTGTGATCAAACAGAAAACTAAATCGAAAATTAAAATTTTTTAAAAATAATACATGAATGCATTACCATAATACAGTCTTATATTATTTTTTAAAAATATAGAAGGACTCATTATCAAAATAAGTTCTTTATAAAATTTAGTTTAAACTGAATAGAACCGAATCGAATAAAATTTTTTCGATTCGATTCAATTCAATTATAACGTAAAAATAATTTGATTTGATTTCAAAAAAAAAAAATTAAAACTGTAAAACTAAACTGAAGGGTTTGAACAGCGGTAGACACAGTCAGTCGGATATAAGTGCGAAGGTAGTAAGCATATTCATAAGTTTACTGTGGTTGGGGGCTAAAAGATGCTGTCCTTCATAGCAAGTCAGTTGGAGACACTATGTTGAAGGGGTGAGAGGCCCCGAAAAAGATTCGGCCGTGCACCTAAGACGCACATAATTAAATTTGAGCCATTAAATTATATTTAAGATTTAATTTAATGATTTATATTTATCTACCTCTTAAAGATATTTTTAAAAATCTTTTATAATTCCACAATCATTAAATTAAATATTATATTTAATCTTGCACGTTTGACAAAAACAAGACATGCAAGACCGGATCCGAACTGTAGAAGCCCACATTGGATGCATGCATGTCTTCCCACCTTAAGGCCACACAGGAGCAGAAAAACCAAGGGGACGTCTTGGAATCATATCACATTTTCCTTTTAATTATAAAAGTGATGTAATTCACACAAAAAATATAAAAATTAAATATTACTTTATTCATTTCAAAATATAAAATTATTTGATAATTTTAAAAAATATATAATTTTTATAAAATTTAAAAATTACTTTTTAAAAGTTATATTCAGTAAAAATATATTTTTTAAAATTTTATTATATTAATATAATTAATTAATAATATAATTAAAAAATATTTTTTTAATCTACTTAAAATTTTTTGAAAGACTTTATATTTAAAATAGAGAGAGTAATATTTTTCAAGTTTTTACTATAATAGCTATAATTTAAATTGTGCCTAATACAATATAATTTGTCTTTTGAATCTAAAACAGATTAACCGCGAATTGTGTAAATATATATTATTGAAAGTCTTTAGATCATAAGTTTGGAGTTTCACAGTTTACGGAGAGATAAAACTTCCACCTAGTGCTAACTCATTATTTGGAATTTCAAATCCGTCATTAGAATTTTCAATTTTAAAAGAATAAACAGTAATGCGAATTATCCGTTGGTCATGCAATTTGGAAAGGACTATAATCCCAACCGACTGACAAAAATTTTTAGTTTAATCATTGGTATTTTTGAAGCGGTTTAGAAGTTTTTATTTACGGCGACCGGCGTCCAAGGTCGGCCTTCTTCTCCCTCTTCTGATTTCATTCCTTAATTTTTTTTGGGTGCTTTTTCTTTTCTTTTGGTTTTTGGTCCCTTTTTTTTTGTTTCTTTCTTTTGGTTTAGGACTTTTTAAGCCTTGTCTCTTCTTTTAGTTTTTTTTTTTTGGATTTAGGTATAAACCTTAATTTAATTTTAATTGGGGATTCTTTTGAATCGAGTAATGTATTTTAAGTGTTATGAATATTTTTATATCTTTTAAGGATTTCGTGCCAACTATTTTTTATTTTTTAATTTAATTAAGTGTTACGTATTTTTTACATATTCTTTATTTCATTCTTTTTTACTAATGTTTAGTTTTTTAAACTATTGCTTATGTTAGTGTTATTTAACTTTTTATTATATTGAGATAAATTGTTAGTTGAATGTGGATAAATTCAAATAATTTTAAGAAAAAAATATTAATATATGATTGGAAAAGGAATATATAAAAAACGGTCATTTAGAAAATAAAAATTATGACAATACAAGTAGAGTATTTAAAAACCACTCATCTATAGATGGATGGGAGTAGAATAGCTGCAGACGTTCATCCCACGCCAGTAGACCTAAGTTGTTTATTAGACAGTCGAAGTATCGGTTCGCATTGATTTGGAAGGGCTATAGGGAGAGTATGGAAGAGTCCTTGAGAGTTCGACGTTCCGATCACACATTTATGATGCATATAGCCAACTCCACTAGAGTTCATGAGTTGATAAACAGAGTAGGATTTGGATCACTAGACCAAGTCGGGTTCATATAAATTGACCATGCACTCATCATGGCATTGGTTGAGTAATGGCATATGGAGACTCATATTTTTTAATTAACTTGTGGTGAGACCACTATTATAATATAGGATATCGCAGCTTGTAGGACTGTCTATTGATGGTTAGCCGATTATTGAGACTCTATACCTATTCTAAATCTGAGTGGATTGAGATGATCGATAGACTTCTCAAATTCAGACCCATGGCAGCTGATCTCATGGTGCACAAGATGCAAAAGGAGCTGCTGGAGGCTTTATTATGAGACTACTCAATAATCATCCACTGGAACAGGATTGCAAGCAATTGGCAAGTGGGTTGCTGCTTATGCTTTTGAGAGGTCATTGTTCTCCGATTACTCAAACCATAGGATACTGCGGGATCATATAGTTGGGGTAGCAGAGTTCTAGGATGTTTATACTGAAGTCTTTGCTATGCCTCTTTAGGGGATGCATGTGAAATTCATGATTTTATCACCTTTGTTCAATTGTGGGCCTAGAAGCGTATTTTATCGTTGCAGCCTAGCCTACTAGAGTCTTGTGTACTGCTCTCCCCACAACCTATATATAGCTATCGCTAATCCTTTTCGTTTCAACTTTAGCTTGTTGACGCCTCACGTGCTACTCATCTATCAAGATTAGTTAAATGTTATGGCCGCATAGCAAGTTTGTTTTTCATTCTCACTTGATTTTGAAGCAATTTAGTTAATTTATTTCTTAATTTTATCTTATTATATGAGTTTATCTGGTATCCATATATTACTTGTGCAAGCCCGTTGGTATTTTTGGCTAGCAAAGGTTTCACTAGTTTCTTTTGAGATAATGGAGTGGCATTTACCTAGTTGAGTTATGAGGCAGTTTGGTTGGAGCAACTTATACTGCCTGAGTGTGATACTCGTAGAGATTTACATAGGTATAAGATACATGACTATACCTAGTGTGACTGGTGCACAACGCACGCTACATTGCTTATTCTTCGGGATATTCAAAGCGATTGTGCACCAATCACGATACACGCAGGCGTAGCTCAACTGGACTACTTGTATTGGCATAGTGCTTAGACATAGATGTTAATTAGGAATCCAATGCACCGGCAGAGATTCATCGATGATAATGATGTAATGGAGCTATTATAGGACATTTAACCAGAGGTTGGTCGAGTCAAAATGCACATTAAATTGAATTTCTAGCTGCTGGAATCAGACTAAACCAAGATCAAGATTGTGAAACCTACATGGGTGGAGAATATGAGTTTCAATCACTGCCTTCATTCCTGCAACAAATGTCTTATATGAAGCATCATGTGACCCACGTAACAAAGCTTGTGGCCTTCGAACTAGTTATGCTTTACGAAGTAGTAGTGGCCAACTTATTAGGTGCTACATTCAACATCAACGATGACCCCAAATCAAATGTCTCTAGTGATGAAATATAGATAGGTCAGACAAAGATGAGAAGCAACAAGTTTGACAATCTGAGGTTTTGCATCATAGTCATTGTGGCTTTACTTTGGATTATCGCTACTATAAATGCTTTCAGGATATTTGATCGAGAGTACAGTTAGACGACTGGACATCAGATGAAGTAGTCTAGATGGATGATTGGAATGAATCATTAGAGGACCTCCGATGTGGCATGTACTTTTAAGACATGGAGGCGATGTATGTAGTTCGGATGTGGTCAATGAGAATGGGATGCGAGTACAAGGTTGTGAAAAGTAGATCCAACTAGTTGACCACAAAATGCTTACATTATACTGATAAAAATACATGCTCACAATACATACACATTATGAAGAAAGCTACATCTATCCAGATCACACTTCTCTTGTTTCGATGATGGATAACAAACATCGCAACATGCTGGATCGATATATTACCAAACACATCACCCACTTTATTGATGAAACACTGGTTAAGCGTATTATGAACGAGGTTCAAGACTAATTTTAGACATGATATACCTATAACAAAGGTTGGTGTTAGCCCTAAGGGCAAATCATGTAGTCTTGATTAGTTTTGATTAATGAAAAACATTGATAAGGACTAATTCATATGCTATTTGTGTGGTAAGATTTCTGGATTTCCTTGGAGCTAAAAGTGCTAAGAACAACTCAAGTATCCTACGAATTGAAGGCTTTGAAGACTCTAGTGCAGGTTTACACTTGCTTAGTAGGTATATTCTTGTAAACCCTACATTTGTTTATCTTGGAATCTATTGAATACATAAAAGATCACAAAACTTGTTTTTGAATCTTAAATGGCTTTGAATAAACTTTTAATTACCAAGTATTGTTTTTGAATCTCAAATGGTTTTGAGTAAACTTTGAAAGATCAAGTGCTTCGGTAACGATCTTTGAGTTCAAAAGATTTTAAATGACTTATCTTTTAGTACAAAATAATTTCAAACTTATTGAGGTTGATTTTCAAATGTTTTGACAAAGTTCGAACAGTTCAGACGTAAGTTCGAACGTCCAAACTGTGAACATGACTATTGTTTTTTCAGAAAAACTCGTACGCAAGTTCGGATGCAAGGGGCAAAGTTCGGTCGTCCGAACTTCCCAGACAGCATGTCACAGTAATGTTCGGACGAGAGTTTAGATGCAAAGGATTAAGTTCGGTCGTCCAAAATCCTCAGAAACTAGTCGTTTATGACTGTTAACATAAAATCCAAAATCAATAAAAGTCATAAACTTCAGATTTTTTGTAACTTCTGAACCCTTGAAAAATCCTAACATTCCAAAATCATTTGAAATTATTAGAGCTCTCTTGTCTTGTGCTTTCATGTGATTATTCAATATTCCAAAGACAACAAGGTGAAGTGGTGCTAACTTGTGTAATCATCTACCAAGCAGTGCTAATATCTCATCCATTCTCTGTTTAATCTTATTATCTACTTCCTCAATACAAGGTTATCTTGTAACATAAAATTCTTTAGGTAAGGGTGATCCTTGAGATATTGATTCAAGGTTGTTTTTAGCTATAAAATCCTTGTGGTAGGGTGAACCATGTTTGTAGCATTGCAAAAGAGGTTGTTGGTGTAATTGATTGAATTTGAGCGTATTGTAAATTGGTTGAAATCCTTGACTGTAGACTCAAGGTAGTGGATGTAGATCTTGAAGAGATCAAACCACTATACAATGCTTGTGTTCTTTGCTCTTTAATTGCTTATTACTTTGTCATTGAATTCATCACACTCTCATTGAAGCAATTGAATATAATCTTTTTAAACCAAGTTCATAAAACAGAAAAGGTTTTCGAAAATTAGCCAAAGACCTAATTCACTCCTCCTCTTAGGTCTTTCAATTGGTATCAGAGCAAGGGCTTCTTTGTGTGGTTTTACAACCTAGAAGTTAAGATCTTATGGCTAATGTTTCAAATTTACCTTATTTGAAAGGATCTTACACAAATAGATTGTGTGATAGGATTTGTGATAGGATTTGTGATCTAAGAAGTATGGAGTCACATTGCCTTCAAGCCAAAGTGCAAGAACAACCTCAATAAACCATGAAGTGTTATGAAGATTATTTAAAGATGAACTCAAGGCATTGAAGACTTGAAGTGTAGAATAGATATGCTAATAGGTAAATCTCTATGTAAACTCTACACTTGTATGTCTTGGAGTCTATTGAATGCATAAGACAACATAAAATAAGTTCCTTAATTTTAAATGACTTGGAATGAACTTTTTGATGAATGTGTTTTGTATCTTAAAAGATTTTGAATAAACTTTGCATGATCAATGAAATTTGATTATGGTTTTCAAGCTTATATATGTCTAAATAAGTTATCTAGACATATAAGATGTTTTCAAACTTATTGAAGTTCAGTCTCAAATGATTTTACAAAGTTTGAAAATGCTTCCAAAAAATTCGGTCGTCCAATTTTTGTAGCAAAAATCATTACTGTTTTTCCAGAGAAATTCGGACGAAGATTCGGACGCATGAAGAAAAATTCGGTCATCCAAATTTTCTATCTTCAGCATAGTTACTGTTTCTCCAGAGAAATTCGGACTAAAATCGGACGAAGTGATAAAATTCAGTCGTCCGAATTTTTCCATAATGAGTAACAGCAACGTCCGAAAAATTCAAAACTCTTCCACTTGAAGAGCTCATCGGATCACTACTTACACGTGAGATGAAAATAAAGAGATTGAATGATATTGAAGATGAAGAGAAGGGAAGAAAGAGAGTCATACTTAAAACCTCCAATTATCTTAGTGAACAACAGAAATCATCAAGTGACGAAGATGGAAACATTGAAGATGAGGAGATGGCTATGGCACTAAGAAAATTTAACAGATTCTATAAAAAGAAATTTCTCAAGAAAGGAAAAAGGCCACTCAAGAAAAGTGAACAGTCATCATCATTCAAACCTCAATGCTTTGAATGCAAAAACACCGAAAATCTTGTTGCCGATTGTCCCAAAGCTTTAGAAAAGGAAAGAGACATCAAACTCAAAAAGAAATCTCTCAAGAAGGGAAAGGGACTTGTTGGCACTTGGGACCAACAAGAAAGTGAAGATGACAGTGAAGGAAGCGCCAACATATGCTTTATGGCAATAGATGATGAGGTATAATCTACTCCTTCAATTTCAACTTGCTGTGATATTGATCCTAATGATTTACTTGTTGAGATGTCTGGAGAATTGAAAAAGGCCTCAAAAAGGAATAAAGGAATGAAAACCAAAATTAATGAGTTATTGAATGAGAATTCAAAGTTATGTTTTGAAAAAAGAAAACTCCTTGAATCTATTAATTGTTTAAACATTGAAAAAGAAATTTTAAATGTAGTTTTACAAAACATATCTCTTGAAAATAAAGATCTTTGCGCAAAAATCATTTCTCTAGAAACAATGCTTAGTGGTGATGAAATATTGAGAAAGAAATTTGATGACCTTACAGCATGCATTGAAAAATTTACAAATGGAAAAGATAATCTAAATAAACTACTTGGATCTCAAAGATCTTCTTGTATGAAAAATGGTCTTGGCTACGTTTATGAAAACAATGTTCAAAAATATAAAACCTTCTTAGCTAAAGCCACATCTATTTCAATGCCTCATACATGTTGCACGTATTGTGGTAGACAAGGACACAAAGTCTCGAAATGTTATGTGAAAAGAAAAATAGAAAATTGTGTCAAAACCATTTGGAGAGTTAAAGGAATTATCACTAACCCCCTTGGACCCAAGGAAATATGGGTACCAAAAGTCACTTTCTCAAATTTGGTGTAGGTTCTTTTTGCTCCAAGATCAAGCACCACTAAGTGGTTTCTTGACAGTGGCTTCTCAAGACATATGACGGGAAATGCCTCACTTGTTAGTGAACTTCAAGCAACAAGTGTAGGTTTTGTCACATTTGGTGATAAGAAGAAGGGAAGAATACTTGGAATTGGTAATATTGGTAAAGGTTCTTTCCCTCCCATTAAGCAAGTATTACTTATTGATGGTTTGAAAAATAATCTACTTAGTATTAGCCAATTATGTGATAATGGTTGTAAAGTTGAATTTAAATGTGACACTTGTATTATTCTTGCTAGTGTAAGTAGCAAAACTATTTTCTTTGCAAATAGAGTTGGAAATGTATACGTACTATATTTTGATGAACTTGTTGCAAATGATATTAAATGTCTTTCCATTCATGATATCTATGGCATAGGAGATTAGGTCATGTGAGCATAGACTTGTTGAACAAACTTTCCACACAAGAATTGGTTAGAGGACTACCTAAAATGCATTTTGATAAAACTCGTCTTTGTGATGCTTGTCAATATGGAAAACAATCAAAAACATCTTTTAAACAAAAGAAAATGGTTTCTACATCAAAACCTCTTGAACTTATTCATATGGACTTGTTTGGACCAATGAGGACCACTAGTCTTGGTGGTAAAAGGTATGAGTATGTGATTGTTGATGATTTCTCAAGATTTACATAGGTGATCTTTATAGCTCAAAAGGATGAAGTTTTTCATAAATTTGTAAAACTTTTCAAAAAGGTCCAAATCTCCCTTGAGTGCAAATTGATTTCTATTAGAAGTGACAATGGAAGAGAATTTTGTAATCAAAACTTTACAAAATTTTGTGATGAAAATGGTATTACACACAATTTTTCAATTGCCAAAATACCCCAACAAAATGGTGTTGTTGAAAGGAAAAATAGAACTTTACAAGATATGGCTAGATCAATGCTTTGTAAAAACTCTTTATCAAAATATTTTTGGGCCGAAGCTATAAACACGGCTTGCTATGTAATGAATAGAGTTCTTTTAAGACCTTTTCTACTAAAAACATCTTTCGAACTTCTATTTGGTATTTGGTAGAACTCCTTCAATTGTTTATTTTAAGGTATTTGGTTGTAAGTGCTTTATCTTGAACATAACTTGGGAAAATTTGATAGAAAATCTGATGAAGGTATATTTCTTGGTTATTCATCAAATAAAAAGGCCTATAGAGTTTATAACAAAAGATCTTTATGTGTTAAGGAAACCTTCCATGTGACCTTTGATGAATCTAACATTTACCTTGAAAGAAGAAATGAAGATGATGTAGGTACCTCAATGATTGATAATCAAACTTATCCTCAAGTACCAACTTTGGAAGGACATGCCAATGAAGAAGAAATAATAGAGCAAGAACAATACAGAAAACCTAGTAGTGACCAAGAGCTTCCAAAAGATCTATGATATGTAAGAGGCCACCCTAAGGAGCAAATCATTGGTGATGTCTCCCAAGGAGTTAAAATAAGGTGATACTTTATTGACAACTTTGCTCTTTTATCCCATATTGAGCCTAAAAACATTGATGATACTTTATGTGATGATTTTTAGATTATTTCCATGCAAGAGAAGCTAAATCAATTTGAAAGAAACAAAGTTTGGACTCTCGTTCCAATACCTCATGATCGTCCCATTATGAGTACAAAATGGGCTTTTAGAAATACATTAAATGAACTAGGAGAAGTTGTCAGAAATAAGGCTAGACTTGTTGCCCAAGGATTTAATCAAGAAGAAGGCATTGATTATGATGAAACTTTTGCTCTTATAGCTAGACTTGTATCCATAAGAATACTTCTAGCTTTTGCCTGTTTTAAAGGTTTTAAACTATTTCAAATGGATGTCAAAAGTGCATTCCTATATAGTTTTATTGAGGAAGAGGTTTATGTGGAACAACCACTCGGTTTTACTCATAAAAAGTTTCCTAACCATGTTTTCAAGCTAACCAAGGCATTATATGGATTGAAACAAGCTCTTAGAGCTTGGTATTAAAGACTAAGTGGCTTTCTTCTTTCAAAAGGATTTTCAAAAGGAAAAGTTGACACAACATTGTTTATAAAAATCTCTTGCAATAATGATATCTTACTTGTGCAAATTTATGTGGATGACATCATATTTGCTGCTACTAATACATCTATTTGTGATGAGTTTTCCAAATTAATGCAAAATGAATTTGAAATAAGCATGATAGGATATCAATTTATTTCATTCAAACTAAGGATGGAGTCTTCATAAATCAAGCAAAGTACACCAAAGAGCTATTGAAAAGATTTGGAATGGATCATGCAAAAGGGATAAGCACTCCAATGAGCTCATCAACCAAACTTGATAAAGATGAGAAAGGTAAAAATATTGATGAAAAGGCATATAGAGATATGATTGGGAGTTTACTTTATCTTATCGCAAGTAGACCAGATATTATGTTTGTTGTGTACTTATGTGCTAGATTTCAATATTGTCCTAAAGAGTCTCATTTAAATTCTGTAAAATGCATCTTTCGTTATTTGATTGATACACATGACTATGGCATTTGGTTTTCAAAATATTCATATTTTGACCTTTTTTGGATATTCGAATGCTGATTATGCTGGATGTAAAGTTGAGCGTAAAAGCATTAGTGGTCACTGTCAATTTCTTGGTAGTTGTCTTGCATCTTGGTATAGTAAAACAAGTATGTGTATTCTTATCTAACGCTGAGGCTGAATATATTACCGCTGGTAATTGTTGTGCTCAAGTGCTATGGATGAAGCACACTTTACTTGATTATGATCTAGAGTTCAATTGTGTGCCTATACTATGTGATAATACCGGTACTGTTAATTTAAGCATAAATCCCATTCAACATTCCAGGACTAAGCATATAGAGATTAAATATCATTTTATTCGTGATCATGTAGCTAAAGGAGATATATGCTTGGACTATGTGAATACAAATGATCAAATTACTGATATATTTACCAAGCCTTGGGCTGAGGAAAGGTTCAGTTACCTAAGAAGGCTTTTGGGTATTTCAAAATTCAATTACTAATGCATGTGTTAAAGTATGGCAGAAATAGAAAATATTTAGACGTATAATTTGGATGCCTTGAGTGAAATTCAGATGTCCAAACATTCTCCAGAAAATTCTGGACAGAAAGATTGAAATGCATGTTCGGACGTATGACAAAAAAATTCGGTCGTCCAAATTTTCTAAAACTGAAGAAACAGAGAAGTTTGGACGCAAGTTCAGACGCAGACATGAATATTCGATCATCTGAATTGTGCAGTTGCAGCGATTTTAAATGAATCCGAACAGTCATTTTTTACACTTTTTAACTTCCAATCTCTCTCCTCTCTCAAAACCCACATTTCCCACCTGAGTCCAAACCCATATCTCTCTGAAATTTTGCCATCTTCACTTCAAATCACTTGTACTTCTGAGTTTTAAGCCCTAAACACATCTTATAATTCACTTTCTTTCAAATAAAAACATCATGGTGAGGACTAAGAGAGCAAATATTGAAAAGGGAAAGGGGAAAGCAAAGGAAGGCAATGATGGATTGATCATCAACTAACCAAGAAGAATTCAAATTAACCTCATCTGGAGTGGACAAATTCATCTCCATCAAAGCTGCCTTTGAATTTGAAGAATGGAGCAAGAAGAACAGAAAAATTATTCCTGGAAACAAAGTAAATTTTGGAGAAACTCTCTAATATGGGTAATGTTCTATCTCTTTTTGGTGATATTGGATAGAGCAGTTTACTAGTAATTGATGTAGAATTTTTTCCTACCCTTATATATGAGTTTTATGTAAATCTTAAAGAAGAAAGAGTTGAACATATGGGAGAAAATGTAATTCAATGGTACTCATCTAGAATGTCTCAAGTGGATTTTGAGTTCAATGATGCTTTAGTTAACAGAATTTGTGAAGTAGGTGAAAATGGGGCAAGGTATTACTCATTAGGACAATATTGCTTTATACATGAATTGTTCACAAATGAAAGATTTGAAGAGACTTTCACAAATGGTAGAAGATTTAGGTCCATTAGGGAAAGGGAAATTAAAGCCTTTGATGCTAGAGAAGGGTTATGCATCACATGATTACCACCATGATCATCCCTAATTTTGGACATAAATCATCCGTTGGTAATATGCATATGGTGGTTTTGCTTGCTTTGCATGAGAATAGAAGAGTAAATTTTGGATTCATGGTATTAAGGCACATAATTAGTGCAAGAAAAACAACCAACAAACACTTTCATGTCAAACTTCCAGAAAGAGAACAAGCTTTCAAAAGTGGAGAAATCTACACTAATGATTCTCTTAGAAGGATGCAATTAGTTCTTGATGAAGATGGTATATGGAGAAGAAAAAGAGAAACTCCTTCAAAAAGAGAAGAGGTTGAAGAAAGAGAAGAGGTTGAGGAAGAAGAAGATGATGAAGAAGAAACATTGGCAAGGGAAATGAAGATAAAAAGGAGGCATAACTCATCAAGTGAGGGGGAGCAACATCCCTCCAAGAAAAGACTCTTTGAAGAAATTCGAACTCCTCAATCACATCGAAATGTTGAAGACGCTCCTAGTGGTGAAGGTATTACTAGAGGAGACACCATTGTTGCTAAGGCATTCCAAGAAGCCTTGAACAACCACATCAAGGAAATGGAGAAAATGTACAAGTTCTTTAAATCCTTTGCTCCAATGGTTCTTGGAAAACTAGATGGTTTGGAAAATAGAGTGAAGAACATAAAGGAGATTTTAATGAGAAATGTTCAAAGTGATGAAGAATCTAGGCATCAAGCTAAGGATGACAAGGATGATAAAGGAGATGAGAAAGGCAAGGAAAAGAAAGAGGATGAAGATGATGATAGTGATAATGAGGATGATGATAAAAAAGGCAAAAACAAATTCGTGGCAAGACAGAGGAAAGAAATAAAGATGTACAAGAGGAGCCACAAGAAAGAGGAAGCCAAGAAAGGACATTAATAGAGAGAGCAGAAATCACCTCACCATCTACTATCTCTTTCAGCCAAGGAAGAGTCAAACATATGGCAATCAAGAAGGGATTTAGCAATGCCTCTCCATTGACATCACAAGACTGAGCATCTCTTCAATCCTATCTCTCTTTACTGTTTTATTTACTTAGATGTGCTTAGTATAACTTATATATTTCATTTCTAGCTTGGCTTATGCAATTTCTATGCTTTTCTTAATTTTTGTAATATTTTTTTGAAGCTCAATGATGAAACATTAGTGTTGAGAGCTTCTTTAGTTAATGATACTTTGATCATCCCAAGTTTTAATTGCTGCTAGAAAGGGGAGAAGAAGTTGACTTATAAGAATGTGTTAAACTGTTGCTTATTGTTGTTGTTGGCCTTAGTTTAAAATACTGGTTATATATGATATGTGATAATGTTGTCTCATTTTCATTAACTCCATCATTGAGTGATGACATAAGGGGGAGAAAGAATGATGACAAAATGTGCTATGTGTTATGTGTAAAATATGTGCAATATGTTATACTATGTGAAATGTGGTTGGATTGTATATTTGGCTGCATTTGGAATTTAAATTGAATGTGTTATAGTATGTGAAATGTGGTTCTATATGATGTGTTAATGTTGACTTGTGCATATATACATATAAGCTGAAATTGGTTGTTTTCTGAGATTTTGAAATATGGCTAAGTTGAGATTTTGAAATCTTGAACTTGGTTCTTGACTTGACCTGTGATTTTGGATTAGTTCATGAAAACAATTGAATGCAAGAGTTTTGTGGTTTTGCAAAGCTAAATTGAGTGCCATTGTGGCTGTAGATATTTGAGTACTTCTATAATTCATTTAAAAATACAAAATCACATTTTCAAACTTGTTACCAAAAGTTCGGACTTGAAGTTCGGATGCAAACCAAAAGCTCGGATACATCCAAACTTTCTAGCCAAAAATATTTTTCTTTTGTTCAAATTGTTTGAAAACTCTCTTAATCTTTCCTATCATATTTGAACAACCTTAGGAAAGCTTATTTTCAAAAATTACAGTTTTCATCTCACATATTTTATAGTTCGGACTTAAAATTTTAAAATTCGGATCCACAACATCTCAAGTACAAACTTGTTGAAAAATGAGCACAATCTAAGGGGAAGCATTGTTAAACTTTTTTTACCTTTAAAACCTCTCTTAAATGCTTTCGTAATGCTAGTCCTAAATTGGTTATTATTTATCATTGACATTAATGCTTCTTTGTACTACATTAGTATAAATCCATCACATTTTGCATCAAAGTTTGTCATCATCAAAAAAGGGGAGATTGTTAGCCCTAACGGCAAATCATGTAGTCTTGATTAATTTTGATTAATAACAAACATTGATAAGGACTAATTCATATGCTATTTGTGTGATAGAATTTTTGGATTGAGAAGCAAAGAGTTCTTATTGCCTTGGAGCTAAAAGTGCTAAGGACAAATCAAGTGTACTAAGAATTGAAGGCTTTGAAGACTCTAGTGTAGGTTTACACTTGCTTAGTAGGTATATTCTTGTAAACCCTACGCTTGTTTGTCTTGGAATCTATTGAATGCATAAGAGAGCACAAAACTTGTTTTTGAATCTTAAATGGCTTTGAATAAACTTTTAATTACCAATTGTTGTTTCTGAATCTTAAATGGTTTTGAGTAAACTTTGAATGATCAAGTGCTTTGGTAACGGTCTTTGAGTTCAAAAGATTTTAAATGACTTATCTTTTAGTACAAAATGATTTCAAACTTATTGAGGTTAATTTTCAAATGTTTTGACAAAGTTTGAACAGTTCGAACGTAAGTTCGGACGTCCAAACTGTGAACATGACTATTATTTTTCCAGAGAAATTCGGATGCAAGTTCGGATCCAATAGGCAAAGTTCGGTCGTAAGAACTTTCCCAAACAGCATGTCATAGTAATGTTCAGACGACAGTTCGGAAGTAGAGGATCAAGTTCGGTTGTTCGAACTCCTCAGAAGCTAGCCATTACTAGTCATTTTACTACTGTTAAAATCGATTTTCAAAATCAATAAAAGTCATAAACTTCATATTTTTTGTAACTTTTGAACCCTTGAAAATCCTAATATTCCAAAATCATTTGAAATTATTAGAGCTCTCTTGTCTTGTGCTTTCATGTGATTATTCAAGATTCCAAAGATAACAAGGTGAAGTGGTGCTAACTTGTGCAATCATCTACCAAGCAGTGGTAATATCTCATCCATTATCTGTTTAATCTAATTATCTACTTGTTCAATACAAGGTTGTCTTGTAACATAAAATCCTTTAGGTAAGGGTGATCCTTGAGATATTGATTCAAAGTTATTTTTAAATATAAAATCCTTGTGATAGGGTGAACCTTGTTTATAGCATTGCAAAAGAGGTTGTTGGCGTAAAACCCTTTTGTGGTGAGTCTCTTGTGTAATTGATTGAATTTGAGCATATAGTAGATTGGTTGAAATCCTCAAGGTAGTGGATGTAGATCTTGAAGAGATCGAACGGCTATAAATTGCTTATTGCTTTGTCATTGAATTCATCACAGTCTCATTGAAGCAATTGAATATAATTTTTTCAAGCCAAGTTCATAAAACAGAAAAGGTTTTCAAAAATTATCCAAAGACCTAATTCACCCTTCCCCTCTTAGGTCTTTCAATTGGTTTGCACAAAAGATTGCAATTGAGTTGTTTTTCGAATGTTGAAAATCAATATTTATTGTTCTTTCACGGCACGTGTAAGCAATAAATGATAGCAACTGAGCCAACGTTGTTCGCTGGCTACACCATCATTCATGCACACTGGCATGCAAGGTCATTTTAACTATTTGTTTTAGATGTTTGAACCTTCAATTGCAAGATTCAAGCATTGCCAACAAGTTATATCTGTTGACGAGACACATTTGTGGGGTGGTTATAAAGGTGCACTATTGATCGCTAGTAGGTGGGATGTTAATAATCATGTTTACTCGCTTGCGTTTGCTATTATTGATGAAGATTCATTAGTAAGTTGGAACTTGTTCCTTGGTCTTTTTTGAGAATTCGTGGTTAGAGACCACCCTATCTATTTGATTTCTGATAGCCACAAGGGCATTTTGAATTCTATTAGCCAACAATAGGAATGGCAACCTCCGCCTATCACAAATTTTTGCCTCCGCCACATAAGGTCTAATCTTAATTTAAAATTCAAGAACAAAAAATTGAAATTTTTGATGTGGTAGGTGGGAACCGCAATTAAGGTTTCAAAGTTTAACCGCCTAATTAATAAAATTAAAAGAAGGTAGTTATGGGCATTTAATTGGCTAAACAGAATTCTATTGAAGAAATGGACCATCATGTATGATGGTGGATACAGATATGAAATAATGGCTAAAAACTTTGAAAGACCTAAGAGGGGGGGTGAATTAGGTCTTTGGCTAATTATCGAAATCTTTTCCCCTTTTTGCAAATCCTTTGTCTTAATAAAAGCTCTTCTTTAAATTCACAAACTTCAAGTTATATGTGATTTGATGATTAATACAAGATTATCAAACTATAAGACCATAACCAATCAATCAACAACTAAGCATAAATAATAATCACAAGTATGTAAACAAGTAAAGCAATAAGAAAATGAACACACGATTTATAGTGGTTCGATCTCTCCAAGATCTACATCCACTACCTTGAGTCCACACTCAAAGATTTCAACCAATCAACTATATGCTCAAATTCAACAATTACATAAGAGGCTAACCACACTATGGTTTTACACTCACAACCTCTTCTAGTAATTATACAAGCAAGGTTTACCCTTTCACAATGATTTTATATCTAAAGACAACCTCAAGACTAATCTAATCCAAGGCTCACCCTCACACGGGTTTTACACTACAACCTTGATTAATCTAGTCTATGGCTCACCCTTCCACAAAAGGGTTTTATGTCACAAGATAACCTTGCAATTAGCTAGTATAAAACACAATTGAGATAAGAAAAGAGAGTGTGTAAGATGTTACCACTTTGTTGGTAGATGATTACACAATGTTTCACCTTCACACTTTGTTGCCTTTGGAATCTTGAATTTCAATCTTTGAGCACAAGGCAATTTGAGAGCTTTTCAAGTAATTTTGATGTAAAACAAGTTAGAGCTTGTAGGATTTCTTAAGTTCAAAGTTCTACTAAAAAATCTGGACTTTATGGCTTTTATAGAATTAAAAAATCAATTAAAACAGCCATAAAACGGCTAGTAACGGCTAGTTTCAGAAAATTCGGACGACTGAATTCTGCGTCCGAATTTTTCGGACGACCGAATTTTTCCTGCTGCGTCTGAATCTTCTTCCGAATTTCTCTGGAAGAACAGTGACCATGCTGAAGGCCAAAATTCGGACGACCGAATTTTTTGGCTGCATCCGAATCTTCTTCCGAATTTCTCTGGAAGAATAGTAGCAAACTTTTGCTACAAAATTCGGACGACTGAATTTTTGGACTGCGTCCGAATCTTGCATCCGAATTTTTCAAACTTTATCAAAACATGTTCAAACAAGTTGGAAAACATTCTAGCCTTAAAGATAAGTCATTAAAGATCTTTTATGTGCAAAAACCATTTATGAAAACTTGATAATTTAGGTAAGTTCAAAACCATTGAAACCATTTAAATCAAGTTTTGTGCTCTCAATTGCAACTCATAGATTCCAAGGCTTAAGAGTGTAGGGTTTACAAAGTTTACCTATTAAGCACATGCAACCTACACTTCATGTCTTCAAAGCCTTCTAACATCTTGAACAAACTCTTCAATCTTTAATCACTTTGGCATATTTGAGTTGTTCATGCATTGCTAGCTCCAAGGCAATGAGACTTCATACTTCTTAATCCAACAATCCTATCACAACATACAAGCATATTAGTCCTCATCAATATTTGTCATTAATCAAAACTACATGATTTGCCCTTAGGGCTAACAAACTTATTAAAATCATTGAACACTTTGTTTGACGAAATCAAGAGTGTTACCATTAAAGGCTCTACTGGAGATGGTGTTTAACAAAATGGTAGAGTACTTCAAGTATTACAGGAAAGAAGCACACGCTGGTAGACATCCTTTTCCCAATTGGATTTTTATTATAGGGTTGTGCAATATAACACACATACATGATTTTATAATATTCAGTCCCTTGTACAAGGTGACACAATCTATACCTAGGCCTGTCAATCGGGCTATGTGAGTCGGGCCAAGCTAAGCCCGAGCTCAGCCCGAGTTATATCATACTGAGCCCGAGCTCGGGCTCAGCCCGAACGGGCTCATAGATGTTGAGCTCGAGCTCGGCTCTTATTTGCTCGGGCTAATTTCAGACCGAGCCCGAAATAATGTCTATTCACATACATCTTATGCAAAAAAGCTACATTCAACAAGAGCATTTCTGATTGCTCTCACAAGTTACCATTTCACCACAAATTATGATTACCTTCACAAATTAATGTCTTAATACTTGTCTAATAATGACCTTCAACTAATTTGCATATATTATTAAACATTATTAAACAATACCTCTACAAACTAAGCAAACGGCAATCTGGCAATAAAAAAAAATAAACTACCATAGCAAAACAAATTACTATAGCAATATCTAAACCACATTAAGTTTCAACCAAAACAAATCAACAAAAGTGCAGTACCAAAGTACCATAGCAATATAGGAATATTGAGTTCAATAAACATCAAGATTTTACTATCTAGAGTTAGTCTATGACATAAATCCAAAATAGCACAACTATCAACTATCAATCAAAAACATGCTCAACAGATTGCTTCCAAAACAAATTAAAATAAAATTTGCCGATTTCTTCATATGCTTCATGTCCTCTTGATTATCTCGTAATCTCACTTACTACCTGTAATTTAAAAAATAAATGAATTCAAATATATCATGTTAAAAGCAAAGGTTGAGGAAGCAAATGAACAATATTTCAAAGAAAACTACCTTCTGCCATTCTTTTGCAAACTTCAGACTTGGAAGCCTAATTATCTTCAATCTTGTGAACTATTGGCTAAGCTTAAATCTGCAAAATACAAAAAATTAAAGATAGAGATGTCCCTCAAACAATAATACAATTATAGCATAAATTAAGAATACCAAAAAGTCAAAAAAATAAATCAAAGAGTTTTAAGAATAAAACTAACCAGAAAATGCAGCATCAAATTCTTCTTCATAATCTATTTCTTTTGGAGAACTTCTAATCCAATCTTGAGTACAAATTAATGCTTCGACTGTAGAAGGAAGAAGTGAACTACGAAATTTGTTCAAAACACGTCCTCCAGTACTGAAAGCACATTCAGATGCTACTGAACTTACAGGAATTGCTAGTACATCTCTTGCCATCATAGACAAAATAGGGAATTTAGTTGCATTGCTTTTCCAGTAATCCAAAATATCAAATTCATCATCATTAGCAAACTTATGTGGATAGAGTTTTTCTTCCAAATAAACATCTAACTCACTCTTACTGTTGATTATGTCATCTTCCTCACTAAACTTATAAAATTCTGCCATGAATTCCAAGTTCTTGAGTGAAACAGAACTACAGCCCACCTCATTGTTCAAGAGTTCCATTTCTGCAGATTTTTCTTGTCGGCAAGATACATCATATATTTTTGAATATTCTCCAAAAAGTGCATAAAGTTCTGCCTCAACATGACTCACTGTAGTTCTCAACAAAGAAGCCTCATAAATCTTGTTATAACAAAACTTCAAATATTTAAGCTTAAATCTAGGGTCTAGAATTAAAGCAATAGAGAGTAACACATTCGGCTCTTTTTCCATCCAATATTTCTCAAACTTTCTAAGCATGCTCAGGGCCATTTTTCCAAGCAGTGAGTTGTCATCTTTGCTGGTTTCTCTCAACAACATAAGAATATGGTAGACTTCCCGAAAAAACACATTAGCTGTACAAAATTTGCTACCTGAGAAGATATTTGTAACAATATGAAATGACTCCAAAAATCCATGTACAATTTCAGCTTTTTCCCAATCTTCAGATGTTGGAGGATCCTTAAAGTTCAAATCACGAGACTTCATTTTCTCTTATGCTCTTCTATAATGCAATGCAGATCCAAGCATTAAATATGTAGAATTCCAACGAGTACAAACATCTAAAACCAACATCTTACTCTTGCAAATGCGTTCTTGCTCAGCATACTTAAGAAATTCAATTTTTCTTTTAGGCGAAGCCTTCACATATTTTACAGCGTTACGAACCTTTTGTATGCAAAGCTTAATCTCATCTAAACCTTCTTGAACAATTAAATTTAAGACATGAGCCCAACATCGAACTTGAAAGTTTCTACCCTCAAGTAACAATAATGCACAAGTAGAATAATGATCTTGAAGACATCTAGCAACTACATCATTAGCCGAATGGTTATCCATTGTAATTGCAAAAAATTTATCGATGTTCCATTCCAACAAACAATGTATGATTATGTCACTAAGATTCTCTCCGGATGCCTTTATAGGAACCAAAACAAAGTTGATTATCCTTTTATGTAACTTCCATTCTTTGTAAATAAAGTGTGCAGTAAGAGCCATGAATGGTAGTTCAGTTTTTGATGTCCAAGTATCAGCTGTTAGACACAATCTTGGATCACAATTCGAAATGAACTCCTTCAACTTAACCTTTTCAGCTGTATAAATTTTCATGCAATCAGTTCTCATTGTATTCCTAGCGGCAAACTTGACCTTTGGATTTATACTCCATACAAACTTTCGAAACGAAAGGTCTTCCACAAAGCTAAATGGTAACTCTTTAACAATGACAAGCTCAGTTAAATATCTCCTAGTACGTTCTTGGTCAAATTTATGCAAAGAATTTGAAATTTGTTCATAACTTGATTGACATTTTCCAAAGCTTAAAAGAGTCTGACCTTTTGCTTCCTACCTGGTCATTTCCCTCTTATAAGCAGGGCATATCAGCTCGTCAATATGTCGATTCAAGTGAGTTGTTCCCCCTTTGCTGCTGCATGTGAACTGTTTCTTGCAATAGTTGCAAACACATTTATTTGGATGTTCAAGGTCCTTCGTGAAATGGTTCCAGGCGTTGGACCTTGACTTTGATTCCCTTTTTCTCTTTTGGCTTGTATCTTCATTGTCTCTAACATTTTCTGGTGTATGTTCACCTCCAGTAGTTCTCATAACTATATATGTGTTACTTGCATCTGACATCTAAAGAAAAAAATGCAATCGGTTAATTACAATCCTAGAGTAGTGAATAACAATTTAAATAAGATATATGTTTAAATAATTCAATTTATTGAAAGTAAAATTATGCAACTCATGTGAATAAAAAAATCGATTATCATACCTCTGAATATCCCATTTTTGAATTATATGGGGGTTTATTTTTTAAAAAAATTTGGCAATGTCTGTCTGTCGAAATTTGGGATGAAACCATTTCCTTTTTCCAGACCTATTCAAAAACAAAAGCTCAGCCTATGATTATGAATTTTAAAGAAGCATAAAGTTGCTGCCCTCCGACGCCCAAAAAAACTCACACACCAGTTGGCCATAATTTGTAAAAATCTCAATTTTTGGAGCCCTAATTTCACTTTCTATCCTCCAAAATTTCAATGCCATTAGCATCTTTTTTTTCCCCTTATACATACGTCTAGTCTTTTTTTCCCCTTATACATACACGACAAGCAACCCCAACATAATTCTCAGCATAATATGCTTGCCCAACATAACAAAAAATAAATCATCAATCATCGAAACAATTTCTTATGCTGTTATGCCAAGACAAAAAATGATCTTCGCCATTAATCAAGATCGCGCAAATAAAAACCAAATGATCACAAACGATTCTGTTCAGCGGAGAAAGCAAGACGAAGACGAGGAGCTCACCTGGACCGATTCTGTTCAGCAGAGAAAGCAAGACGAAGACGAGGAGCTCACCTGGTGGAAGAAGACAGAACAGAGAACCCATAAGAGATTGGATAGGAAACGAAGAAAGCAAGACGAAGATGAGGAGCTCACCTGAACCGAATCTGCGCAGGCGTGCCGAATGGTGGAAGAAGACAGAACAGAGAACCCATAAGAGAGTGGATAGGAAACGGAGAAAGCAAGACAAAGATGAGGAGCTCACCTGAACCGATTCTGCGCAGGCGTGCCGAATGGTGGAACCGTGGAAGAAGACAGAATAGAGAACCCGCACGCACATTAGGGATTTAGGGTTGGGGTTTTGCGTTTTACCCCCTCTTTTTGTTTATATTCACTTTTCTATTCCCACAAAATAACCTCTGAAATTTAAGAAAATAAATTGATACTAAATACTAAATACTAAAAACAGAAAAAAATCTTCTAATGTGCCTTATCCTAATAATAAATATTAATTTTTAAAAAGATATTAGTATAATACTAAAGTTTACTAATCACTTTACATACATTAATGAGATAATTATGCTTAGAAATTATACCTTATAAGTTATATCATATAAATATTAACTATTAATTAATTGGTAAGTTTTTTCTTTCTTCTTTCTAAATTTATGTTGAGAAATGAAAAAATATATATATTGTGAATTAGTTAAAGATATTAATTATACCTTATAAGTTATATCATATAAATATTAACTATTAATTAATTGGTAAGTTTTTTCTTTCTTCTTTCTAAATTTATGTTGAGAAATGAAAAAATATATATATTGTGAAATTAGTTAAAGATATTAATTACGAGATTGAATATGTAGAATATGTTATTTTATAAAACCAAATATTTACTTTGGAATATTCTAAATTACAACTTAAAAGTACAAAAATCAATAAGTAGTCACAATATCATAATTCATAAATAGACTCTATGATTGAATATCATGCATTATGCATATTGTTTCCAAAGCTGCTAATAATTAAAACTATTAAGCTACATTCATTTTATAAAATATAATTTTAAAGTGTTTGAAGTAAAAATTTTATACACTAAATTTTTTAAAAAGTTAAATATAAATAAAATTATTTATATCAAAACACATAAAATTTTAATCTATATAGTTATGCTTATATATTAATATAGTATTATAAATTGACTCTGTGATTGAATATCATGCATATTGTTTCCAAAGATGCTAAGAATTAAAACTATTAAGTTACATTAATTTTATAAAATATAATTTTAAAGCGTTTGAAGTAAAAATTTTATACACTAAATTTTTTAAAAAGTGAAATGTAAATAAAATTATTTATATCAAAACACATAAAATTTTAATCTATATAGTTATACTTATATATTAATATAGTATTACATAGAAAAAAAATTTATTATATCAAGAAATTATAATATATGATTATAATTTATTATTATTAGATATATATATATATATATATATATATATATATATATATACTACTGGGTCGGGCTCTTAAAGGGCTGAGCTTAGCTGAGCCCGAGCTCGGCTCGAAACACATATCGGGCCGACAATTCAGGCTCTAGCCCGGCCCAATCTTAGTTCAAAAAAAGCTCGGCCCTAAAAAATCAGGCCGAACAGTGGCACAAACACGGGCTTCCTTGTTCGAATGCATTGGTGGTATGTCAGAATAAGGATGAAACAGTGCATAATTTGTTATGGATATTTACTCTAAGAAATCATAGAAAAAGCCCTGTGGGTCTAGTGGCAAATGAAACTCTGTGGCAAGAGGCGCCATTTCATATGACTTTTTATCTTCTAAACATGAAAAACAATCGAGGTTGACTGTGATCCACGAGGTACCATTCTAACATAGATTACAATAACCTGGACTCTCCTCCAAGATACAGTTATTTCCATTTGCATGGTTATAACAGAAGAAATTGTGGCCTTGTTGACTCTACAGGCCCAAGTAGCTCTTAGATTTCATCGGTCTTAGATATATTTCTGTTTAATTTCAATGTCATGTTATGCTTAATATTATGTTCTATTATACATTCATGAGCACTTGTCTAATAGAATAAAACAAAATTTGATGCCACACTTTTCCCTTGTATTTGTTTGGCTTTTCATTGTAAAACCATCAAACAAAGTTCAAAAATTAAATAATAAAAATATTCATAATATAGTATGGATAAGAACCAAAAAGTGAATAGAAACAACGTTATAGCATTTCTTGTTGAAAATTAAAACTCTTGAGGAAATTTAATCTAGAAAGCAAAATCTCTAGACATTTCAAGAGAATTCTTTCATCAGAATTTGTCTTTGTAGATTATAACTATTTTTTTACAAACTACTACGTATACAGCATATAACACAACTCTTTTTACCTATGAACATAAACATAAGAATTTTTAAATATTTTATGATTATTAAAAGTAAATTTAAAAAAACTATTGTGCCTATTCAAATACATCAAAAATAAGAAAGAAAAGAGAGTAAAGGGCCAATTTACAGTGCACTTTTGGGGAAAAGTAATAGCACCTTTCCTATAGGCATTATTGCTTTTCTAACGATGCCATTTTATTTGGCGTCATTGAAGGCAATAACACCAATAGGAAAGGCGTTATTGCCTTTCATTCTACCACAAAACTCAAGACAGTCAATGACGTCATTTGGTTTGGTATCATTGAGACAAACCAAATGGTATTATGACCATATGCGAAACTCAATCCAAAAAACAAGCTATTTTAGTCTACTTTTTTAAAAATAGGGTCATACTTGATAAAAACCTGCGATAACATGAATAAATAATAAGGGACCTGTAAAAGTTCTTATGGCTAGTACTTATGAAGAAGTTCTGACGATAGTTATAGACCGCAAAGAGAGTGGAAGAGTAGTAACTTTTTGCTAGATCACTACTTAGTCATACACCAATGGAAAAACACATGGATAAATAATTATTTCATTACATAATGTAATTGGTTTTTTGGATATTTTTATTCAGATGTGTTATTCGTGTTGATACTCTCGAATAATTTCTAGCCTATGAAACTAAAATTAGTAAACTATCCAGAAACCTCAAAAAGAAATTTGAAAAAAGACCTACTATTAATTGCTTCATATTACAAAAATTAGTATTAATGTAGCAAAAGATGAGTAAACTAGGTAGTTATTCTTTTATTTTGGTGCTATTTGGATTTTTCTTTGTGCCGTATGTGTTTTGGAAGGTTATGTTAAATTTGACTTATTAAAAATGTCGCATATACTTTATTTATAGCTTATTAAATACAATGTATGTTTTACTATGATATACTTAATTTGTTTATTTTGTTTTCTGATATTTCTGGTGTCAATCTTTAGCAATACATCATATTAAAATCAACAACATTATTGGTCATTTATTAGTCCAATAGTAGTAACATTTAAATTTAGAAAATTGATTCTTAGCTCAAGCTGAGCCAAAATTTCTTTCATTAAAGAGGGGCAAAATTGTAATAAAAAATTAGGTAACTTTTTGCCCTTCTATTTATAGAAGACTTTCCCCGCTAAATTACCCTTTATCCATGTGTTGATCTAGAAATCATAGCACAATTTGAGTCAAATAGCGTGATCCCCATAATATATGCATTCGCATATATAAACCTTCTCAAGTCATATTGTAAAGTGAAGTATATTTGCAAGAGTTTTCTTTCTGTTCCATGTTCACACGTATAAGATAATTTCCTTTCTAAGTACATGTTGGGACTCAAATGGATGTAATAAATATAATTAATGGGCACTTACTCTAGAACTAGTGTTAATATGGTCGTTCTCTTTATCAAAATGATAAAACCTCTAACCCCAGTTCTTTATGACTTGTATGCCTTTGTAATGGCTTTGGATCCCCAAGGATTTAAAGCCGCGAGCTCAAAAAACCACAGCCACTTAAATTACACTAAAAAAATGCAAGAAGAACAGAAATATATGTTAAATGTAGAGGTAAATTTTAGGACACAAATAAACCAAATGAGGCCCAAAGTATTTCTAGATAATTAAAAAAATTAGAAAAACGATCTTAAACAATAATTGCACGGTGTCTTCTTTCTTAGGATGCTTTTCAAGTCATGAGGTTGAGAGAAAGAGAGAGAGAGAGAGAGAGAGGGGAAAAAAGGATGAAAAGGGGGAAAGACAGAAGAATTGTAGCCTGAGGTGAAGGAAGCTTTGCTTGTTGGAAGACGATACATTTATCTTTATTGCATCTGAGTGTGTGACAATTACTTTCTTTATTTTAAAATATAAGAATTTTATTATTTTTATAAAAATTTTAAATTTTTTATATAATTTAATAAGAAAATAAAAATATTTTTTATTATATTATTAATTAATTATATTACTATAATAAAAAATTTAAAAATTATATTTACAATAAAAATAATTTTTAAAAAATAATTAGTAAATTTTATAAATAATTAAATATTTTTTAAAAAATAAAAATTTTTATATTTTGAAAGGAAGGAATTAGTATTTAGTCGCTGGAGGCTTTCACGTAGAAGAAATCCCATCTGATAATTGGAAAGAGGGAACGAGGTGGTCCTCCCCTTGACCATTTCCGATATGATGATGAGCTTAATTCGCAAGGCTATCACTTTTTCCTTTTCTTTTTCACTTTTATTCACTTTCTCTATTTCTTTCTTGTCTATTTTCCTTTTTCTTTTTTCTTCTGGACATCAGGAGAGAAAAGATGCTTATAGAAGTAGATGGAGATTTGATTTACTCACAATGTGATATTCATTTATACTAAGTTCTTTTAAGGTGTATGAGTTTTAGCTTGAATTTTTTTTATTTTAAAAAGCATAAAAATAAATTGAATGTAAAATGAGAAGTAAGATTCATGTTAAAAAAATAATTTTTTTCCACTTTGAATTACAATTCTAATAAAATATATGCCATATCGCTGAGTGCAAATAATCTGGTTTACAAAAAAATTAATATTATAGTTTAGTTTTTCTATTGGCTCCGCACTAATCAATACATATCCTCTGTAGCATCAAAAGGAAATGTAATTCACCGACACTTTTGGCAGATGTCACTCCTAACAAAATTTGCAAATTATGAACCTTCTAAGGATATTCAAACTAAAAGAATAGTTAAGAAGAAAAGTAAACAAAGCAAATTGTAGCTGTTAGTACATAATATTCGCCTTACTGGCATTGAAAAGGACTTCAATTTCTCTTTCTCTTCTCTCCAAATCTGTCAGTCAAAGCCGTGTTAAGAAACATCACTTGACATTGATCAACTTGAGAAATGATTATCATATGAATTTAGAAATGAGTTGTTGAAGACGAGAAAATAAGAAAGTATCATGTGGATTTGTTTATCACTATCACTTCTCAATTTCTACATTTATGAACAAAGAGAAAGTGACCAAAAATAGATTATCCAGATGGATTAGGTACGTAATTAGGCTGGGACTCCTTAAGACTTCATTGCCCGCAAGAGAAGTAAATGGACTTTGGAGAACTATAGTTTTCAGTCCAATTATCACACTTGACATGAACATAAATTATTACAATTTATCTCTATTAGACTTTCTAAGTACCAAAAAAAGGTTGAATTAAATTAACGGTTCATTTATCGAATTTTTGTAATTTTGTTTTCCCCTTTTTTATTGCCAACCCTACTCGCAGTTGTCGAATACTTAGAAATATAACTCATAGACTTAATCATCAATGTACACATACGAGATATTTTTATGCCAATAAGTGACACGAGCTAAATCCTAAAGTAGTTGGATTACTTTTTGACATGGAGTGGTTGAATAAAATTTGATTTTAAAATTTTTATTTTAAATTTTATAAAAATTAAATTGTATGTAAAAGAAAATATAAATTTATATTTAAAATTTTAAATTTAATTTTAAAACTAAGTGCGATCCAAAATAAGTCTGGTTTCGAATGGATAGAAAACCTTTTTGTCTTTTATCTTTTTCCTTTTTTTTTCATTTCATTCTACCCCCAACTCCCACACCCACCCCAATCAAAAAAAAAAAAAAAAGAGAGAGAGAGAGAGAACTTACAAGTACAAGCTCCATGTTTAGAATGGTAAAGCTAATTTAGGCTAAAAGTTAGCCATCATATTGCTCCTTAGAATGCTGACCATTGCATGAGAATGCATAGCTGATGAAGAAATGAATGGATCAAGAATATCTTTTATTATATGAAACTCCATGTGATCGTATCTCAAAGTAAACTCTTTCCACATCCTCCTGCCCCTCTTAGTTATTTCTTTCTCTAATTCTTTTTTAAGTTTCAGATTCTTTTTTAACTATTTCAAGAAGAAAATTCTTTCTTTCTTCTATTTTACCAAAATCTTCATTGTCTTTTGTCCAGAAATTTTGAGGTTTCTTTTATTATAAGAGTTCCTTTCTTGAACTCAACTGACGTATAAATCAAAAGATCAGAGGATTTGGAGAACAAAGCAGAAAATTAAAAAGATGGGACTGCACTTCCGCCTTTTTTCTCCCCTTTCTTTGAGGAAATTCGAATCAAATGGGACTGCAGATTGCTAAAAGGTAGGAGTACAACTGTATCCATGTTGGCAAGCAAACATGGAATTATTGTTTCTTGCATAAAATGAAAATGAACCAAAATAGAGCCTTCTTTTTAAGGTCTGCATGTGTCTTTCTTTGTGTGTTGATCAAGACAAAGCTGCAAAAGGGCTGCAAAAGAGAACTGATGACTCCACATGCCATCTCTCATTATTGAGAAATCACATGCCTCTTCAAGAAAATGCAAAAATATATGTCTCCTTTAGTGAAGAATTAGTGGAATTGTGTGATAAAGAAGGATATTTTCAACAACTGGGATTTCGTATGTCTCTAAGAAATCTGATCAGCCAAAGTCAATTCTCCCCCTTCCGTGAGAGGAGAGTAATGGAGTTCAAGTGAACAATATTTAAATGACACAGCAAAAATAAATAAATAAATAAATAATAAATAAATATATATATATATATATATATATATATATATATATATATATATATATATATATATATACTCTTTACAGCGCTTCCGTCTTTTTCATCACAATGGAAAGAAATGTCGAACTAGTCACAAAACCAAATTGTACGTAGACACCGTCTGCCTCTCTGCATTCATGGAGTCAAAGTCTCTGCCTCCTCTACTAACTTCTTACAGTTTTAGATTTGAAATTACGTGACAAAGGAATAACTTTAGTTACTTAACAGCAAAAGACAAGCGCTCTTGAGTTTGAAATTACCGATCCATCTTTGACCTTTCTAGCAAGAAAAAGCATATGCACTGAGAGTAGTCAGAAACACTTCATTTTTCTGTAGTTGTTACTAAAAACAGTCTGCAGGGAATTAGATCCAAATCACACGATCCCAGAAAAAGCCTCCAAAATTTATGGTTAAAACCCCAACCACAAAAAAAAAAAAAAAAAAACACCCTGTCGGGATATTATCTATCTTAATCTGAATCAGCCAGTGGCAATAAATAACTACAAAATGGGAAAGAAGAAGGAAGTTTCAGCAAAATTTATGATCTCAGTATTCATGAGAACGTGAACTGTGGCAAACAATAGAGCAAATTGTAGGCTGCTTGAGAAGTGGAACTACTAAAATAATGGCTTTCACATCACATGGCATGCGCCTGCTACACCTTACTGTGAATAAATCTGTGTAGCAGGTGACTTAATCTTAGCAGAACAAAAATGAAAATCCTTTTCTAAAACTTTCGTTTGTCCAGCTGATGAGGACTGATCATGCACAATTTAACTCAAATTATAATTAAATTGGAAATTCTATCGTAATAGTCCCTAATTGACAGCTCTGTCCTAACGACTGTTTCTTCTTGGTGTGTTTTGGTACTATAAATACTTGCGACATGGGGTGCCACAAACATCACCTCTCTCCAACTACTACACTAAAAAGGCTTTCTTTCCCATAACAACTCCTTAGTTTATAGCAGAGGAGAGGTGTTCAAAGCTTCTGCTTGGCGGGGGTTAAAGTGAATTCCGGCAGAACATGAGGCTTCACGGCGGCGACCCCGCCAGGGGTTGGCTGTTGCTACTGGCACTGGCAATGGTGGCGGTTTCTGTAGTCTCGGCTGACCCTTATGTTTATTCTTCTCCGCCTCCACCATCTTATAAGCATATGTCACCTCCTCCTCCTTCTCCATCCCCTCCACCACCTTATGTTTACAAGTCTCCTCCTCCACCACCTTATGTGTATAAGTCTCCTCCACCACCTTCGCCCTCCCCGTCTTATGAGTACAAGTCACCTCCTCCTCCTTCGCCATCACCACCACCGCCGTATGTTTACGAGTCTCCTCCACCACCTTATGTGTATAAGTCACCTCCCCCACCTCCTTATGTATATAAATCTCCACCACCGCCATCTCCCTCACCCCCTCCACCATACGTCTATACGTCCCCACCTCCACCACCTTACTACTATAAATCACCACCACCCCCCTCACCATCCCCTCCCCCACCTTACTACTACAAGTCTCCTCCACCACCTTCTCCATCTCCTCCACCATACTACTATAAATCTCCACCACCTCCTTCACCATCACCTCCTCCTCCCTACTATTATGAATCCCCACCACCACCAGTGAAATCTCCACCACCACCCTACTACTATGTTTCACCTCCACCTCCCCCTAAGTCTCCGCCACCTCCAGTGAAGTCTCCTCCCCCACCTTATTACTACAAGTCTCCGCCACCTCCAGTGAAGTCTCCTCCCCCACCTTATTACTATACTTCTCCACCACCACCACCAAAGAAGTCTCCACCTCCCCCGTATTATTATACCTCACCTCCCCCTCCAATGAAGTCTCCACCTCCTCCCTATTATTACACTTCTCCTCCACCACCAAAGAAAGCCCCAACTCCTCCATACTACTACATTTCTCCTCCTCCACCTGTTAAATCACCTCCACCACCATACTACTATACTTCCCCACCACCACCAAAGAAGTCTCCACCTCCCCCATATTATTATTCCTCACCTCCCCCTCCAAAGAAGTCTCCACCTCCTCCCTACTATTACACTTCTCCCCCACCACCAAAGAAAGCCCCAACTCCTCCTTACTACTACACTTCTCCTCCTCCACCGGTCAAATCACATCCACCACCATACTACTACACTTCCCCACCACCACCGAAGAAATCTTTGCCTCCGCCGTATTATTACACCTCCCCTCCCCCACTAGTGAAGTCTCCACCTCCTCCGTACTACTACACATCCCCACCTCCACCAAAGAAGTCTCCACCTCCTCCTTACTACTACACTTCCCCACCTCCACCAAAGAAGTCTCCACCTCCTCCATACTACGTTTCCCCTCCACCACCTGTGAAGTCCCCATCTCCTTCTTACCACTATACCTCACCACCACCTCCTGTTAAGTCTCCTCCTACACCTTATTACTATACGTCTCCACCACCACCAGTTAAATCTCCACCTACACCATACTACTACACTTCTCCACCACCACCAATGCATTACTATCCTCCTCATCCTCATTCATTTGTGGTTAAGGCTGTAGGAAAAGTTTATTGCTACAGATGCTACGACTGGGACTATCCTAAGAAATCCCATGACAAGAAACACCTGAAAGGTACAGTTCGCCCCTCCAAACACTGTTGCCAAAGCTTTCTTATAAAGGAAAATCAATTTTGTCACGTGTAATTCTTTTGGTATATATTTAGCCAAAAATTCTTTCGGTATATAAATATTTAAAACTTTCAATGATCCGCGCCGACTATTAATTTATTTCTTTTGTTGCTTTGATGTTAAAAGTGTGGGAGTAATGATTGTGACATATTGTTGCTGAAATGTTCATTAAATTTGAATATGGACTCGATAAATTCCTGGAAAGCAAATCTTTTAAAAATAAAATGGAAATAAGTGTTCGTTTGGTCTTTTTCAATTTGCAACAAATAAGTTACAGGAAACCAATCAAAAGCAATTTCTCAGGAAAAAATAAATAAATAATCAAAAGCAATTTGGTTATCATTATTTCATTATATAGACGGCTACGTCGCTGATGTTGCTGGAACGCAATAACTAATTATACCCACTTAAAGCACCAATTCTACCTTAGGATCAAATAAAATAAGTACTGCCTATTGACTTTTTGTCTTTTCAGAATTGCATGTGATAATTTATTTTATTTAATTCAGAGAGGACAAATTTCGTTAACGTAGTAAGTAGCAAACAGCTAAGCATATATGATTTCATGGTCTAATTTTTTGTAATTTTTGAAAAAGTACTAAAATCTTTTGCAATCAAATGTGGAATATACAGGTGCTGTTGTTGAGGTGAAATGCAAGGCAGGCGACAAAGAAATTGTTGCATATGGTAAGACCAAAATCAATGGAAAATACAGCGTCACACTTGAAGGATTTGACTATGGCAAATATGGAGCAGAAGCATGCAAGGCTAAACTGCACAAGGCACCCAAGGGTTCCAAGTGCAACATCCCAACAAACCTTCACTGGGGCAAGAAGGGTGCTCACCTCAGAGTGAAATCAAAGACAAAATATGAAGCTGTGCTGTATTCCAAGCCATTTGCTTATGCTCCCAAGACTCCTTATAAGGAGTGTGAAAAGCCCAAGCCAACTCCCGCTCCTTACTACTACAAATCTCCACCGCCACCACCACCAACTTACTTGTATAAGTCACCACCCCCACCTCCTTATGTTTACAAGTCCCCGCCACCGCCTATGAAATCTCCACCATACTATTACACATCTCCACCACCACCAGTAAAAATTCCATCACCACCATACTACTACAAATCACCACCCCCACCTGTTAAATCACCACCACCTCCATACTATTACAAGTCTCCACCACCACCCTCACCATCACCACCACCTCCATACTATTACAAGTCTCCGCCACCACCATCATCATCCCCTCCACCACCCTACTACAATAAATCTCCCCCCCCACCATCTCCATCTCCTCCACCTCACTACTACTACAAGTCTCCGCCACCACCCTCACCATCTCCTCCTCCCCCATACTACTATAAGTCGCCTCCTCCACCCTCACCGTCACCTCATCCACCATACTACTACAATTCCCCTCCTCCACCTTCCCCATCTCCACATCCACCGTACTACTACAAGTCCCCGCCACCACCCTCACCATCTCCTCCTCCACCGTACTACTACAAGTCCCCACCACCACCCTCACCATCTCCTCCTTCCCCATACTACTATAAGTCTCCTCCTCCTCCCTCACAATCACCTCATCCACCATACTACTACAAGTCCCCTCCTCCACCATCCCCATCTCCACATCCCCCTTACTACTATAAGTCGCCTCCACCACCTTCACCATCACCCCCTCCACCGTACTACTACAAGTCCCCACCACCACCTTCACCTTCGCCACCACCTCCCTACTACTACCACTCTCCCCCGCCACCATCTCCATCTCCTCCTCCACCATACTACTACAAGTCCCCTCCTCCACCTTCCCCATCTGCACATCCCCCTTACTACTATAAGTCGCCTCCTCCACCCTCACCATCACCTCCTGCACCGTACTACTACAAGTCCCCACCACCACCCTCACCATCTCCTCCTCCCCCATACTACTATAAGTCGCCTCCTCCTCCCTCACCGTCACCTCATCCACCATACTACTACAAGTCCCCTCCTCCACCATCCCCATCTCCACATCCCCCTTACTATTATAAGTCGCCTCCACCACCTTCACCATTACCCCCTCCACCGTACTACTACAAGTCCCCACCACCACCTTCACCATCGCCACCACCTCCCTACTACTACCACTCTCCGCCCCCACCATCGCCATCTCCTCCTCCACCATATTACTACAAGTCTCCACCACCACCAGCTCCTTCTCCCCCTCCACCCTATGTCTATAAGTCCCCTCCTCCCCCATCACAATCTCCTCCACCCCTGTACTATTACACTTCACCACCACCACCAATGAAATCTCCACCACCCCCAGAATACAGTTATGCCTCCCCACCTCCTGCAATCCACTACTAATCTCCAAGAGCTCCGCCATTTTCTACCACCAAGAATGTATGTTATTATCATTTATTCTTTTCTCTTTTATCAGTCGTATGATGAGCATGTGTACTAGAAGTTCTAGTTTAATAGGCTTATTCATAAAATATATATTTTTTGGCAGATTTTCAATTAAAGCAAAGAATAAACGAAGGTTTCCGGGGAAGAAGATTCAGATACTTGAAAGAAATCAAGATACTGAATAAGGTCTTCAGCACGGCGCTCAAAAGCTTTATCCTTGGTGTCATTGACCAGTTTGCTTCTGGTTTTCTGGTGGCCCTCATACACTGTAGTATCCTTATAACATCTTGTGGAAGTGGCTTCAGAGATTTTATCTGGACAAAAAAACAAAAAAAGTCATGAGAATGGAGGAGTTTAGAGGGTTTGGGAGTTATTAGTTGTGCATTATAATTTATCGTTGAAATCTTCTAGTGCTTTGTGCACACAGAGGTATTAGTAATAAAAGGGATACTTTCCTTGGATTGTTCTTTCCATACCTTGCAGGCAAACGAGAAACTCCTGTCTCTTTTCCTGCCTCATGCATTGATTACAATACAGGAACCCATATGCATTTGCTCAATTGCATGCTTATAGAAAATGGTAATACGGAGAGCAAAACACGTAGCGCTGTGTGAATTTCACTTTATATTGAACCAAAGTAAGAGGGGACGTTACTGTTGCAAATCTTGGTATCCTTATTATATAAATTGGTACGCTATTGAATATTTTATTTTAATTTAAAAAACGATTAAAGAGACTGTTTGACTCTATGCAAGTTATCAATTATATTTGTTAATTCTTTTTGTCTAAAATTGAATATCTATATTTTTATTTTAAGCTGTTCAAAAATATATGTTCACATATCTAAAATAAACAAATATTCTCTTTATATTTATATAACTAATCTATTTCATTTTAAAAAATAAATTCACCTAACATAAGAGTTCTACTATCGATTTATTTAATTAATAAGAATATTATAATAAATTAGTTATAGTTAAATAATCTTTTAAAATTTTATATTAAATTAAAATAGAATATTAAATTTTGAGCACATAGAGAGGTTTGTGGTGGAATTATATGTTAGTGAAATTTAAATCTAATTATGAAAAAATGGATCAAAAATATTTATTTTAACAAAAAAAATTTAATACATTCAAGAAAATAAAGAGGATCTATTTTAGAGAAAGAGAGTATAATATACTTAACATTTTTACTATTTCAAAATTGAAGTTCTTTTATACTTTTTTAATAAGTTAAGAAAGGAAAAAGTAAAGAATATTTTTATTATTTTATTCTGATCTAATTTTATTTTATTTTTTACTAATATGAGAGAGAATAAAAAAATTATATTTATAAGTGATAATAATTTAAAAAATAATAAAAAATTTAAAATATTAAATATTTCAAAAAAAGAAAAGAAAAAATATTTTGATCGAAACTTGCATTCAACTTGCATATTTGCATATCATATGTAGTTTTTTTACTATTTTTTTACTATATACTGTACACAATTCACTATTTATTTTTAAGATTTCATAAGTTTCTCTAAAGCATTCACCATTCACTATCTTCATTAAATTTTATTATTCACTTCTCTTATACATTTGCAAATTTAATGAAGATTTAATAAATTTTATCTTAAATCGAGAGAATATTTTAATGAATTGTTGCTCATTGCCTTAATGCGATTAAACTGACGTATTTTTGGATAATTTTTTTTTGTATATAAATTGAATTTTTAGAGAAGAGAAAGAGTTTTAAAAAATAAATATTTTTTATTGTATATAATAAAAAATACTATATATAAAAAATATTTTGAAACACAAGGAGTATAATATGATAAGGACCTCCGCCGCTGCCAATGGCAATGTGTCTCGGCATGCCAACCTTTTGAGGTGTGGGTGACACTTGGCTATAGCTGTTTCTGTACTTGAAATGAGAAAAGTTTTCAACTATGGACATTTCACACTCTTAGCATCTTGTTCCCAAACCCTACTCCTCAAACTGACCGGCAAAAAAAAATGACCCAATTTAATATTATTATTGTAATAACTTAAGAATTGAAGAATTGGGATAACCTTATACAAAAAGTTACACGATAGTTGAACAACTACGATAACAAATAATAATTTACATCTCAGAAATTATAAGTAGGTAAAAAATACTAATACTACAACTATTACTAAAATAAACAAATATATAATAGACTTTTCCATAACGCATATCTCATAGATCTTCAACTATAGTGGTGAGAAAAACACAACTCTAATATCTTTCTTGAAAGTCGGCAACTGAAAAGACTATGAGCGTATCAAAGATCTTAAAACTTGCTTGTGAGAGAAGTAGAAAATTGAGCGAGGGCCCAGATTAGGTCTGGGTTGAAAGATTTCTCTAGAGAAAATATAAAATATAACTCGATCTAAAGAGATCAGAGAATAATCTGTCCTCCAAGTCTTGGATCTTGAAAAAATATGCCTCGGAAGATATCTATAATGGTTTGTGGCAAGAAAAGGGGTGGGGGAACTCAAGATAAGTAGAGGGCGGGCCAAGATTTTGCGAAAAACCAAAAATTTTGGCCAAATCTAGCCAATGAAGGTGTCTAAAAGAGGGGAGAAGTGCAGAGGTTTTAGAGAGAAGGAGGAGATATTCAGGTTAGAAAGAGAAAGTTCAGAAATGGGGTTTGAAGAAATGCTATACTCACATACCCTAGTTTCATAGTAATATTCAAGAAGAAGATAATATTTTTGTTATAAAACTAGAATCTTTTACAACTTTGCCCTTCAAAAACAATGATTTTTTCAATCATACCCCTCTTCTCTTGAAACTTGCAATTTTACCATTCCAAATGTTAAGCCATTCTCAAACACACCTAGGAGTTGGATGAAAACATCCAAAAGGGCATGACTGTTTAAATATCTTTTTTAAAAAATGTTTCCCTTCTTCAGATTTCCATTGCGACATTCTCATTGCAACTTTCCTTCTCCCTTTCCATGCCTCACCAACATATCCCTTCCTTTCTACCCTCCAATTATAGATTTCTATTTTTTTCTTCCTTCTCGTTGTCTTCTTTTCTTTTATTTTTTCTTCCCATCAATGAGCGATATGATCATCAATGGACGTTCAATTTGTCAATTAAGCATGCAAGCTATCTTGTTTTAAAAGTAGGAAATTAGTATGTAGAGAGGAACAAAATTAAAATGTGGGTTCTGAGATTCCTTGCAAGAGAAACAAGGATATTAATAAGAAAATACGATATGAACTTCACAACAAGAATGATAAAATTAGAGCCATCAACGGATGAAAATATACTGATTTATGAATGAAATACAAAAAAATAAAGGAATTGATTACTCAGAGATTTAATGCTAAAAGGAAACAATAATAGAAAGTTCTAAATGAGTAAAAATCAGTCGCAATAGACAGAAAACTAACTATAAAATAACAATGAAAAAGAGTTTGAATTATGAAAAAAGTGAGAAAGAGATAACACAAGAAATATAAAAATTAAAATTTTATTGAGACCTTTTCACAATCCATCTACACTCTTACAAGTTCATATTTATTTAATTGGAAGTGACCCTTCCTATCATAGGTCATTAGTAGCCTTCTCTATAACTTAAATAATGTATCTCCTATAATCTCCCATGTTCTAGAAGATAATGGAGGTAATAGAGATAGTAGTTTATAAAAGATGGATGTCATAACTTTTGAAAGACCTAAGAGGGGGAGGGGGTGAATTAAGTCTTTGGCTAATTTTTGAAAACTATCTCCTTTTTATAAATTGAGTTTGGTCAGATTATGATTACTTGTTTCAATGAGAGAATGATTAAATCAATGACAAAGTAATAAACAATTTAAGAGCAATGAACAAAAGCAATTTATAGTGGTTCGATCTCTTCAATATCTACGTCTACTACCTTGAGTCTACACTCAAGGATTTCAATCAATTTACTATATACTCAAGTTCAATAATTACATAAGGGGCTCACCACACAATGGTTTTATACCAACAATCTCTTTAGTAATTCTACACACATGGTTCACCCTACCAAAGGATTTTATATCTACAAACAACCTTGAATTAATATTTTAAGGATCACCCTTACCAAAAGGATTTTATGTTTACAAGAAAACCTTGTAATGAGCAAGTAGAAAACAAGATGAAATAGATAATGGATAGATGTTACCACTTCTTAGTAGATGATTACACAATATAGCACCACTTCACTTTGTTATCTTTGAAATCTTGAATGATCACTTGTAAGCACAAGACAAAAGAGAACTTTGATGTTTTCAAATGATATTAGAGTGTTAAGATTTCTTGGATATTCAAAAGTTTCAAAAAATTTGAAGTTTATAGCTTTTATAGATTTTAAAAATCGGTTTTAACAGTCATAAAATGGCTAGTAACGGCTAGTTTCTGAAGAGTTTGGATGATCGAACTTGTTCCTCTGCGTTCGAACTGTCGTCCGAACTTTACTGTTACATGTTGTCTAGGAAAATTCGAACGACCGAATTTTTCTCAGTGCATCCGAACTTACGTCTGAATTTCTCTGGAAGTACAGTAACTATTTTCAAAGTTTGGACGCCCGAACTTGCGTCCGAATTGTTCAAACTTTGTGAAATCATTTGAAAATCAAAGTCAACAAGTTTGAAAATATTTTGTGTAAAGAGATAAGTCATTTAAACACTTTTAAACTCAAAAATCATTACCAAAACACTTTGATCATTCAAAATTTACTCAAAATCATTTAAGACTCAAAAACACACTTGTTAATCAAAAGTTCATTCAAAACCTTTTATGATTCAAAATCAAGTTTTGTGCTCTCTTATGCATTCAACATATTCCAAGACAAACAAGTGTGGAGTTTACAAAGGATATACCTATTTAGCAAGTGTAAATCTACACTAGAGTCTTTAAGGCTTTCAATCCATAGGACATGCTCTACATTCTTGATCCTTGATCATACTTGAGTTGTCCTTAGTACTTTTAGCTTCAAGGCAATAAGAACTCCTTACTTCTTAATCCAACAATCTTATCACACAAATGACATAAAAATTAGTCCTCATAAATGTTTGTCATTAATCAAAACTAATCATAAACTTATGATTTGCCCTTAGTGTTAGCCCTAAGGGCAAATCATGTAATTTTGATTAATGACAAATATTGATGAGAACTAATATGTTTATATTGTGTGATAGGATTTGTGAAGAAAGAAGTTTGAAGTTTCATTGCCTTCAAGCCAAAGAGCAAGAACAACCTCAATAAGCTATGAGTCTTTTGAGGTTTATTCAAAGATGAACTCAAGGCATTGAAGACTTGAAGTGTAGAGTATGTATGATGATAGGTAATATCTATGTAAACTCTAGATTCCAATCATGTCCTAAAGAATCTCATCTAATTTCTGTCAAACGAATTTTTCGTTATTTGATTGATACTCATGACTATGGCCTTTGGTTTTCAAAAACTTCATCTTTTGAACTTATTGGATATTCTGATGCGGATTATGCTGGTTGTAAAGTTGAACGTAAAAGCACAAGTTGTCATTGTCAATTCCTTGGTAGTTGTCTTGTATCTTGGTTTAGTAAAAAGCAAGCTTGTGTGTCTTTATCCACTGCAAAAGCTGAATACATAGCTGCAGGTAGTTGTTGTGCACAATTGCTATGGATGCAGCATACCTTACTTGATTATGTTCTTAAATTCAATTGTGTGCCCATACTATGTGATAATACTAGTGCCATTAATTTGAGCATAAATCACATTCAACATTTTAGAACTAAGCATATAGAGATAAAATATCATTTCATTCGTGATCATGTGATTAAGAAAGATATATGCTTAGAATATATAAATACTAATGATCAAATTGCTGACATATTTACAAAGCCTTTGGCTGAGGAAAGGTTCAATCACCTAAGAAGACTCTTAGGAATTTCAAGATTCAATGACTAATGTGTGTATTGAAGTTTTGGTGAATACAGGAAATTTTCGATTCAAAATTCGAATGCACTATAGAAAATTCGGTCAACCGAATTTTCTGAGTGACAAGAAACAGAGACTTTTGATCAAGAATTAGGACTCAAAAAATTCCTAAGAGGAGGAAGAATTAGGACTGAAGAAACAGAAACTTTAGCTCGAAAATTCGGACGCAGAACTAAAAAATCGGTCCTCCGAATTTTACGGACATGACCCTTTAAATGAAGATTAAACAATCTTCTCAATACTTCAACTTCCGAATTTCACATCCTTTTTAAAACCTCTCATACCCATTCACATCCGAATCAAAATCCCTTCAAAATCACACATTCTCATCCCGATTATCTTTCATTTTTAAACTTCTAGCCCTAATTTCATACAGAAAACAAATCCTTCTCAAGAGAAAACATCATGGTGAGAACAAAGAGGCCAAATGTTGAGAAAGGAAAAGGAAAGGCTAAGGAAGGAGATGAAGACTCAATCCTCAATCAGCCAAGAAGAATTCGTATTCCTCAAACACTATCTGGGGTTGACAGGTTTGTCTCAATTAAATCTACTCATGAATTTGATGAATGGAATAAGAGTAGTAGAAAAATCATTCCTGGATATAAGATGGATATTGACAAACTGTCAAGCATGGATATTGTCCTATCTTATTTCAATGATATTGGTTGGAGTAGTTTGCTATTCATTGATGAAGAATACTATCCTACTTTGATTTATGAATTCTATGCAAACTTGAAAGAGGAGAGAATTGAGATGATAGGAGATAATGTGATACAATGGTATTCATCTAGAGTATCACAAATAGACATTGAATTTAATGAAGGATTGATAAATAGAATTTGTGGAGTGGGTGACGATGGAGCTAGATATTATTCACCATCCATGCATTGCTATGATCGTGAACTCTTCACATATGTTAGATTTGAAGAAGTATTTACCAATGGAAGAGAGTTTAGAGGCATAAAGGAAAGGGAAATTAAGAACTTGGATGCAAGAGGTAGAGTGTTGCATCACATGGTAACTACAATGATTGTTCCTAATTTTGGACACAAGTCATCAGTTGGAAATATGCATATGGTAATCATGTTAGTCCTGCATGAGCATAGAAGAATGAACTTTGGGTATATAGCCTTGAAACACATGATTGCAGCAAGAAAAACAGTAACCAAGGCATTCCCATTTGGAAGGTTATTAACTAGAATCTTTAAGCATTTTAAGATCAAACTTTCGGGAAGAGGGCAAGCCTTTAAGAGCGGTGAAATTTACACAAATGAAACTCTTAAGAGAATGCAATTAATTCTTGATGAGGATAATGTATGGAGGACAAAAAGAGAAATCCCTCCAAAAATAATAGAAAGAGAGAGAATCATAGAAAGTGAAGAAGTGAAGAGGAGGAAGAAGAAAAGGATGAAGAGGAGACCCTTGCTAGGGAAATGAAAACAAAAAGAAAGTATGACACCTCAAGTGAAGGGGAGCAGCCTCCAACAAAAAGGAGACTATTTGAAGAAGAAACTGGAATTGGGTCAAGTGGTAAAGGAGTAACTAGAGGTGACACCATTATAGCCAAAGCATTCCAAGAAGCCTTGAACAATCATGTCAAGGAAATGGAGAAAATGTATAAGTTCTTTAAGTCCTTTGCTCCAATGGTTCTTGGAAAATTAGATGGACTGGAGATTAGAGTAAAGCACATTGAAGAAATCCTTATGAGAAACACTCAAAGTGGTGAAGGACCCTCTAAGCCTCAAGATGGAAATGAGGAAGAAAGAGATAGAGAAGCAAAGAAAGGAGACAATAAGGACAGCAGTGATGAAGATGATGATCAGGGTGGAAATGAAGAGACTGTAGCAGAAGAAGAAGAACAAGAACATGCTCTTGAAGATCCACCAGTGGCAGGAAGTCAAGTAGCTCAAGCTGCAATTGTATCTCCAGCAATAATCTCTTTTAGTCAATGAAGAGTTAAGCACCTGGCCATCAAGAAAGGAGTGAGCCGAGCCTCCCCATCAACTTCACCATCACAAGACTAGGACTTCTTTTCTATACTCTTTACTGTATTTTGTTCATTTATCTTATTAAGCATGTTACTGCATTTTCTATTCTGAACTTGTTAAGTATTTTGCTGCATTTTATGTAATAGTGAAGCTCAATGATGAAATCTCAGTGATGAGAGCTTCTTTTATATGCTAACTTGAACATATCATTTTCATTGATCCTTTTATTTTTTTAATGATGACAAAAGGGGGAGAAAAATATGCTCCAATATGTGAACTTAGTCTGCTGCAATATGAATTTTTGTGCATTAAAATTCGGATGCAAGGTTTACAGAATTGGATGCATCCATATCTATGGTCAAAATGTATTCTTTTGTTGTTCAAATTGATTCAAATCTGTCTTAATCTCTTCCATTATGTTTGAACAACAATATGAAACCTTTATGTCACTTTAAACTTCAATTATATTGAATCTATTGCAGTTTGGACATGAGTTTAAAAATTTGGACGCATGAGTTTAAAAATTCGGACGCATGTGGTTCAAAATTCGGATGCATGCTATAAAATTCGGATGCATTCATATTTCATTGTCAAAATGTGCTCCTTTATTGTTCAAATTGATTCAAATATGTTTTAAGCTCTTCCAATATGTTTGAACAACCTTAGGAAAGCTTATTTACAAAATTTGGAGCTTTCATTTATCTTATTTTAAAGATTGGACTTGATATGTCAAAATTCGGATGCATAATATCTCTAGTCCAAATTTATTGAAAAATGAGCACAATCTAAGGGGGAGCATTAATAAGCTTTTAACAACCTTAAAACCTCTCTTAGAAGTTTTCTAAATGCTTCAATGCTATATCTTCTATCCTAATTGTTGGAAGGAAGGAGGTTAATGGAGGTTGGTTGGGTCATAGGCTCATATTGAGCCTTTTGTATGTCAATATGCTAAATTGCTTGTTTTCTATCATTGACATGAATACTTCTTTGTGCTACTCTGTTTAAATCCATCACATCTTGCATCAAAGTTTGTCATCATCAAAAAGGGGGAGATTGTTAGCCCTAAGGGCAAATCATGTAATTTTGATTAATGACAAATATTGATGAGAACTAATAAGTTTATATTGTGTGATAGGATCTGTGAAGAAAGATGTTTGAAGCCTCATTGCCTTCAAGCCAAAGAGTAAGAACAACCTCAATAAGCTATGAGTCGTTTGAGGTTTATTCAAAGATGAACTCAAGGCATTGAAGACTTGAAGTGTAGAGTAGGTATGATGATAGGTAATATCTATGTAAACTCTACACTTGTATGTCTTGGAGTCTATTGAATGCATAAGAGAGCATAAATTTGGTTTCTTAATTTTAAAAGGTTTTTAATAAATCCTTAGTGAATGTGGTTTTGTGTCCTAAAAGTTTTTAAGTAAACTTTATATGATCAAAGGAATTTGATTTTGGTTTTCAAACTGATATTGTCTAAATAAGTTTTCTATATATACCAAATTCGGACGACTGAATTTCTTGGAATCATGTTCAAACTTTGTAAAACCATTTGAGATATATAGAAAACTTATTTAGACAAATATCAGTTTGAAAACCAAAATCAAATTCCTTTGATCATATAAAGTTTACTTAAAAACTTTTAGGACACAAAACCACATTCACTAAGGATTTATTAAAAACCTTTTAAAATTAAGAAACCAAATTTATGCTCTCTTATGCATTCAATAGACTCCAAGACATACAAGTGTAGAGTTTACATAGATATTACCTATCATCATACCTACTCTACACTTCAAGTCTTCAATGCCTTGAGTTCATCTTTGAATAAACCTCAAACGACTCATAGCTTATTGAGGTTGTTCTTACTCTTTGGCTTGAAGGCAATGAGGCTTCAAACATCTTTCTTCACAGATCCTATCACACAATATAAACTTATTAGTTCTCATCAATATTTGTCATTAATCAAAATTACATGATTTGCCCTTAGGGCTAACAGTTTTCACATAACTCACTCATTGTACAGCATATAGCACACACACATAGCACATTACAGATTTTACAGCATCACATAGCACATCATTTTGCAGTCATCATTGCACATAGCACATCACACATCATTTTACAGTCATCATTCTTTCTCCCCCTTTTGTCATCACTCAAAGATGGGGTTAATGAAAATGAGACTATCAGTTTAGCACAATCAACTAGGGCCAAAGTATCATTAATAAAAGAAGCTCTCAACACTAAGGTTTCATCATTGAGCTTCACAAACCAAACTATTATAGAAATTGTAGAAATTTAGGAAAAGCATAGAAATTTCATAAGCCAAGTTTGAAATTAAAACACATAAGTTATACTAAGTACAAATCAGTAATTAAAAACAGTAAAAAGATAAGGTTGAAGAGATGCTCAGTCTTGTGATGTTGATGGAGAGGCCTTGTTGAATCCTTTCTTGATTGCCAAATGCTTCACCCTTCCTTGGCTGAAGGAGATAGTTGATGGAGAGACGATTTTTGCTCTTTCAATTTGGCTTCCTCCTTCTTGTGGTTCTTGTACAACTTCATTTCCTTCTCCTTGTCTTTCCACAAACTGATTGTTGCCTCCTTGATCATCATCCCCCTTATCATTCCCATCATCACTATCATCATCCTCATCCTCTTCCTTATCTCCTTCATCATTCTTATCATCCTTATCTTTTGGCCTAGAAGGTCCTTCACCACTTTGTGTATTTCTTATCAAAATTCCCTCAATGTGCTTCACTCTATTTTCTAATCCATTAAATTTTCCAAGAACCATTGGAGCAAACGATTCAAAGAACTTGTACATTTTCTTCATTTCCTTGATATGATTATTCAAGACTTCTTGGAATGCCTTAGCCACTATGGTGTCACCTCCAGTAATTTCTTCACCACTAAGATCTTCTCCAACATTTAGTTCAGATTGAGGAGTTGAGACGTCTTCAAATAGTCTTCTTTTTTAGGGAGGTTGCTTCCCATCACTCGAAGTGTCATGTCTTCTTTTTGTTTTCATCTCTCTAGCAAGTGTTTCTTCCTCATCCTCTTCTTCCTTAACTTTCTCACTTTCTTCCACCTCTTCTCTTTTTGAAGGAGTTTCTTTATTAGTTCTCCATATGCCATCCTCATCAAGAACTAATTGCATCCTTTTAAGAGAGTCATTAATATATATCTCTCCACTCTTAAATGGTTGTCCTCTCTGAAATACCTAAGAGGGGGGGGGGGGGGTGAATTAGGTATTTGGCTAATTTTCGCAAACTTAAACCTTTTATGCGTTTAGACCAAGAACAGGTTATGTAAGCTAATTATAGATAATTGATAGCAATGCAGTAATGAAAGCAATAGCAAAGAACTCAAACAATTTATAGTGGTTCGATCCTCAAGATCTACGTCCACTACCTTAAGCTCACACTTAAGGATTTCAACAAATCTACTAATTGCTCAGATTTACAAATTACAAGAGAGGTTCACCAAACTATGGTTTTACACTCACAACCTCTTCTAGTAATGTCTACAATACAAGGCTCACCACAAACAATGGTTTTATATCTTAAACAACCTTGAATCACACTTTCAAGGATAACCCTTACCTAAAGGGTTTTATGTTATCAAGATAACCTTGCTAGAGCTAGTAGATCAACACAATTGAATAAGTAAAGAAGAGTGTGTAGAAGTTACCACTTGATGGTTGATATTACATAAATTTGCACCTTCACACTTTGATGTCTTTGGATTGATCAATTGAATGCACAAGACATAAGAGAGCTTAAGAATTGTTTGCTAAATGCTTTTCAATGCTTGGACTTTTCAAGATTTCAAGAGTTACAAAAATTTGCATGTTTATAGCTTTTATAGAATTTGAAAATCTGTTAAAACGTTCATAAAACGGCTAGTAACGGCTAGTTTCAGAAAATTCGGACGACCGAATTTCTTGGCTGCGTCCGAATCTTCGTCTGAATTTCTCTGGATAAATAGTAACCATGCTGAGAACAAAAATTTGGACGACCGAATTTTTTTGCTGCGTCCAAATCTTCTTCCGAATTTCTCTGGAAGAACAGTGACCATGCTGAAGGCCAAAAATTCGGACGACCGAATTTTTTGGCTGCGTCCGAATCTTCTTCCGAATTTCTCTGGAAGAATAGTAGCAAACTTTTGCTACAAAATTCGGACGACCGAATTTTTTGAAAGAATTTTCAAACTTTGTAAAATCATTTGAGGTATAACTTCAATGAGTTTGAAAAACATTTGATATATATAGAAAACTTATTTAACTATATTTAAGCTTGAAAAACATGAACATATGAAGTTTACAAACATATCTTATAAAAAGATTCATTCAAAGACTTTTAAGATCATAAGATTACTTTTTATGCTCTCTTATGCATTCAATGATAACCAAGACATGCAAGTGTAGAGTTTACATAGAAATTTACCTAAAAGTTAAATGCACTATACACTTCAAGTCTTCAATGCCTTTTGATCATCTTTGGAACAACATTCTTCAAACTTCAAATACTTGCTTAAATGAAGTTGTTCTTGAACTTTTGCTTCAAAGCAATGAGACTTCATACTTCTCAATTTACAGAACCTAGCACACAATAATCAAACATTTTAGTCCTCATCAATATTTGTCATTAATCGAAACTACATAATTTGCCCTTAGGGCTAACAATCTCCCCCTTTTTGATGATGACAAACTTTGATGCAAAATGTGATAGATTAAAACAATGTAGTACATAGAAGTATTAATGTCAATGATAGAAAATAACCAATTTAACACATTGACATACAAATGGCTCAATATGAGCCTATGACCCAACCAACCTCCATTAACCTCCTTCCTTCCAATAACTAGGATAGAGGATATAGCATTTAAGCATTAAGAAAATTTCTAAGAGAGGTTTTAAAGGTTGCAAAAGTTTAACAATGCTCCCCCTTAGAATGTGCTCATTTTTCAACAAGTTTGGACTTGAGATACTATGCATCCGAATTTTGACATATCAAGTCTGAATTTTAAAATAGGTTAAATGAAAGCTTAAAATTTTGAGAATAAGATTTCCTAAGGTTGTTCAAACATAGAGGAAGAGATTAAAACCAGTTTGCATCAATTTGAACAACAATAGAGCATATTTTGGCAACAAAATATGCATGCATCCGAATTTCAGAACATGCATCCGAATTTTTTGATCTTGCATCCGAATTTTTAAATCTTAAGTCCAAAACTATAATAACTTCAATATAATGAATGCCTAAGGTTGTTCAAACATAATAGAAGAGATTAAGACAGATTTAGATCAATTTGAACAACAATAGAATACTCTTTGGTAACAAGTTATAGCATGCATTCAAATGTTTTCATAGAGTTTTCATAGAGTAAAAATTCAAGAGCAAGTTATTCATTTATAGAAAACACACAGAAAAAATCTATAGGATTGAGACATAAGACTCAGAAAATATGCATACAAAAAAAAAATTCATATACAGAAAAATTCATTATCTCATCCCATAGAGCAGTTTTTCACACATTTTGTCATCCTCATTTTTTCTCCCCCTTTTGTCATCAGTCAAAGATGGGGTCAATGAAAATGAGATTAACAATTTAACACATAAAGGAAGCTCTCATCACTGAGATTTCATCATTGAGCTTCACTATTACACAAGATGCAAGAAAAATACTGAAGAAGATTATAACATTAGATGCATAATTAAAAATTCAAGTAACTTAAAGCAGTAAATAGAATGGAAGAGATGCTTAGTCTTGTGATGTTGATGAAGATGCTCTGCTAATCCCTTTCTTGATGGCCAAGTGCTTCACTCTTCCTTGGCTGAATGAAATGTGTGATGGTGAGACAATTTCAGCTTGAGCTACTTGGCTTCCTGCCTTTTGTGGTTCTTCATGTACATGTTCTTCTTCTTCTTCTTGTTCTGCCACTGTCTCATCATCTCCTCCTTGGTCATCCCCATCATCACTGTCATTATCTTTGTCCTTCTTATCTTCCTCTTTATCATCATCTTCCTCATTTCTATCTTGAGGCCTAGAGGGTCCTTCACCACTTTGAGTATTTCTCATTAGGATTTCCTCAATGTGTTTCACTCTACTCTCTAGTCCATCTAATTTTCCTAGAACCATTGGAGCAAATGACTCAAAGAACTTATACATCTTCTCCATTTCCTTGACTTGATTGTTCAAGGCTTCTTGGAATGCTTTAGCTATTATGGTGTCACCTCTAGTTATTCCTTCACCACTTGACTCAACTTCAGTTTCTTCTTCAACTACTCTTCTTTTTGTTGGTGGTTGCTCCCCCTCACTTGAAGTGTCATGCTTTCTTTTTGTCTTCATTTCTCTTGCAAGTGTCTCTTCCTCATCTTTCTCATCTTCATCCTCCTCCTTTTCCTCTTCTACACTTTCTGTTCTTTCCTTTCTTCCTAATCTTTTTGGAGAGGATCCTCTTTTTGTTTTCCATACTCCATCATCATCAAGGATAAGCTGCATTCTCTTAAGGGATTAATCAGTGTATATTTCTCCACTTTTAAAGGCTTGTCCTCTTCCTGGAAGTTTAATCTTAAAATGCTTAAAGATCTTGGTTAACAGTCTTCCAAAAGAGAATGCCTTGGTTACTGTTTTTCTAGCAGTAATCATGTGTCTTAAGGCTATATATCCAAAGTTGAATTTCCTTTGTTCATGCAGGGCCAACATTAATACCATATGCATATTACCTCATCGATGATTTATGTCCAAAGTTAGGAACTATCATAGTAGTTACCATATGATGCAATACTCTACCTCTAGCATCCAAATTCTTGATTTCCCTCTCTTTTATAGATCTAAACTCTCTTCCATTTGTAAATGCTTGTTCAAATCTATCATATGTAAAGATTTGACGATCATAGCAATGCATTGAGGGTGCATAATATTTAGCCCCACTGTCACTTACCCCACAAATTCTGTTAATCAGGTCTTCACTTAATTCAATGTCAACTTGGGATACTCTAGTTGAATACCATTGTATACTATCATCCCCAACAATCTCAGTTCTTTCTTCCTTTAGGTTTGCATAGAATTCATATACCAAAGTAGGATAAAAATCTTCATTAATAAACAACAAACTACTCCATCCAACATCATTGAAATAGGACAAAACCATATCCATACTAGATAGTTTATCAACATCTACCTTATATCCAGGAATAATCTTTCTACTATTCTTATTCCATTCATCAAATTCATGAGTAGATTTGATAGAGATAAACCTGTCAACCCCAGATTGTGTTTGATGAATGCGAATCCTTCTTGGTTGATTGAGGATTGGGTCTCCATTTCCTTCCTTAGCCTTTCCTTTTCCTTTCTCAACATTGGGCTTCTTTGTTCTCACCATGATGTTTTCTCTTGAGAAGGGTTTGTTTTCTGTATGAAATTAGGGCTTAGAAGTTTAAAAATGAACGCAAATCAGAATGAGAGTGTGTGGATTTGAAGAGATTTTGATTCGGACGTGAATGGGTATGAGAGGTTTTGAAAGGATGTAAAATTCGGAAGTCGTAATGTTTGGAAGAAACCGTTCGATTTTCATTTAAAGAGATGCATCCGCAAAATTCAGACGACCGAATTTTAGGTCTGCGTCCGAATTTTCGGTCGAAAGTTTCTGTCTCTTTGGTTCAGAAAATTCGGTCGACCAATTTTCTCGTCTGCGTCGAATTTTTGATCAATAAATCTCTGTTTTCATCACAACATTAATACACACATTAGTCATTGAATTTTGAAATTCCTAAGAGTTTTCTTAGGTGATTAAACCTTTCCTCAGCCAAAGGCTTTGTAAATATGTCAGCAATTTGATCATCTGTATTTACATGTTCTAAGCATATATCTTTTTTAATCACATGGTCACGAATGAAATGATGTTTTATCTCTATATGCTTGGTCCTAGAATGTTGAATGGGATTAATGCTCAAATTGATAGCACTAGTATTATCACATAGTATAGGCACACACTTAAATTTAAGACCATAATCAAGTAAAGTATGTTGCATCCATAATAATTGTGCACAACAACTTCCTGCAGACTATGTATTCGACTTCACTTTGTGGATAAAGATACACAAGCCTGCTTTTTACTAAACCAAGACACTAGACAACTACCAAGAAATTGACAATGACCACTTGTACTTTTACGCTCAACTTTGCATCCAGCGATAGTCGACATCGAGAATATCCAATAAGTTCAAAAGATGAAGTTTTAGAAAACCAAAGACCATAGTCATGTGTATCAATCAAATAACGAAATATTCGTTTGACAGAAATTAGATGAGATTCTTTAGGACATGATTGGAATCTAGCACACAAGCAAACATCAAACATAATATCTGGTCTACTAGCAGTGAGATAGAGTAAACTTTCAATCATACCTCTATACAATTTCTCATCAATACTTTTACCTTTCTCATCTTTGTCAAGTTTAGTTGATGAACTCATAGGAGTACTTATTCCTTTTGCTTGATCCATTCCAAACCTTTTCAATAGCTCCTTAGTATATTTTTCTTGATTGATGAAGACTCCATCCTTGGTTGCTTAATTTGTAGTCCAAGGAAGAAACTTAGTTCTCCCATCATGCTCATCTCAAATTCATTTTGCATAGTTTTAGCAAACTCTTCACAAAGAAAAATATTAGTAGAACCAAAAATAATATCATCAACATATATTTGTACAAGCAAAATATCATTTTTAGAAGATGTTTTAATAAAAAGAGTTGTGTCTACTTTTCCTTTAGTAAAACCTTTTGAGAGAAGAAAACCACTTAATCTTTCATACCAAGATCTTGGAGCTTGTTTCAGTTCATATAGAGCTTTGGTTAGTTTATACACATAATTTGGAAATTTTTCATGGATAAAACCAGGAGGTTGTTCTACATAAACCTCTTCTTCAATAAAACCATTTAGGAAAGCACTTTTAACATCCATTTGAAAAAGTTTAAAACCTTTAAAGCAAGCAAATGTCAAAAGTATTCTTATAGATTCTGAAATACCTAAGAGGGGGGGGGGGGTGAATTAGGTATTTAGCTAATTTTTGCAAACTTAAACCTTTTAAGCGTTTAGACCAAGAACAAGTTATGTAAGCTAATTATAGATAATTGATAGCAAGACACTAATGAAAGCAATAGTAAAGAACTCAAACAATTTATAGTGGTTCGATCCTCAAGATCTACGTCCACTACCTTAAGCTCACACTTAAGGATTTCAACAAATCTACTAATTGCTCAGGTTTACAAATTACAAGAGAGGTTCACCACACTTTGGTTTTACACTCACAACCTCTTCTAGTAATTTCTTACAAAACAAGGCTCACCAACCTATGGTTTTATATCTCAAACAACCTTGAATCACAACTTCAAGGATCACCCTTATCTAAAGGGTTTTATGTTATCAAGATAACCTTGCTAGAGCTAGTAGATCAACACAATTGAATAAGTAAAGGAGAGTGTGTAGAAGTTACCACTTGATGGTAGATATTACACAAATTTGCACCTTCACACTTTGATGTCTTTGGATGGATCAATTGAATGCACAAGACATAAGAGAGCTTAAGAAATGTTTGCTAAATGCTTTTGAATGCTTGGACTTTTCAAGATTTCAAGAGTTACAAAAATTTGCATGTTTATGGCTTTTATAGAATTTGAAAATCTGTTAAAACGTTCATAAAACGGCTAGTAACGGCTAGTTTCAGAAAATTTGGACGACCGAATTTCTTGGCTGCGTCCGAATCTTCGTCCGAATTTCTCTGGATGAATAGTAACCATGCTGAGAACAAAAATTCAGACGACCGAATTTTTTGCTGCGTCCGAATCTTCTTCCGAATTTCTCTGGAAGAACAGTGACCATGCTGAAGGCCAAAAATTCGGACGACCGAATTTTTTGGCTGCGTCCGAATCTTCTTCCGAATTTCTCTGGAAGAATAGTAGCAAACTTTTGCTACAAAATTCGGACGACCGAATTTTTTGAAAGCATTTTCAAACCTTGTAAAATCATTTGAAATATAACTTCAATGAGTTTGAAAAACATTTGATATATATAGAAAACTCATTTAACTATATTTAAGCTTGAAAAACATGAACATATAAAGTTTATAAACATATCTTATAGAAAGATTCATTCAAAGCCTTTTAAGATCATAAGACTATTTTTATGCTCTCTTATGCATTCAATGATAACCAAGACATGCAAGTGTAGAGTTTACATAAAAATTTACCTAAAAGTTAAATGCACTCTACACTTCAAGTCTTCAATGCTTTTTGATCATCTTTAGAATAACATTCTTCAAACTTCAAATACTTGCTTAAATGAAGTTGTTCTTGAACTTTTGCTTCAAAGCAATGAGACTTCATACTTCTCAAATTACAGAACCTATCACACAATAATCAAACATTTTAGTCCTCATCAATATTTGTCATTAATCAAAACTATATTATTTGCCCTTAGGGCTAACAATCTCCCCCTTTTTGATGATGACAAACTTTGATGCAAAATGTGATAGATTAAAACAATGTAGTACATAGAAGTATTGATGTCAATGATAGAAAATAACCAATTTAGCATATTGACATTACAAAAGGCTCAATATGAGCCTATGACCCAACCAACCTCCATTTGCCTCCTTCCTTCCAACTATTAGGATAGAAGATATAGCATTTAAGCATTTAGAAAAAGTTCTAAGAGAGGTTTTAAGGTTGTAAAAGTTTAACAATACTCCCCACTTAGATTGTGCTCATTTTTCAACATATTTGGACTAGAGATATCATGCGTCCGAATTTTTTGCATAGCAAGTCCAAACTTTAAAATAAGTAAAATGAAAGCTGCAAATTTTGTAAATAAGCTTTCCTAAGGTTGTTCAAACATAGAGGAAGAGATTAAAACCAGTTTGAATCAATTTGAACAACAATAGAGCACATTTTGGCAACAAAATATGCATGCATCCGAATTTCAGAACATGCATCCGAATTTTCTGATCTTGCATCCGAATTTTTAAATCTTCAGTCCAAACTATAATAAATTCAATATAATGAATGCCTAAGGTTGTTCAAACATAATAGAAGAGATTAAAACAGATTTAGATCAATTTGAACAACAATAGAATACTTTTTGGCAGCAAGGTATAACTCATGCATTCAAATGTTTTCATAGAGTAAAATATTAAGAGCAAGTTATTTATTTACAGGAAACACACAGAAAAAATCTATAGGATTGAGACATAAGACTCAGAAAATATGCATACAAAAAAAAAATTCATATACAGAAAAATTCATTATCTCATCCCATAGAGCAGTTTTTCACACATTTTGTCATCCTCATTTTTTCTCCCCCTTTTGTCATCAGTCAAAGATGGGGTCAATGAAAATGAGATTAACAATTTAACACATAAAGGAAGCTCTCATCACTGAGATTTCATCATTGAGCTTCACTATTACACAAGATGCAAGAAAAATACTGAAGAAGATTATAACATTAGATGCATAATTAAAAATTCAAGTAACTTAAAGCAGTAAATAGAATGGAAGAGATGCTTAGTCTTGTGATGTTGATGAAGATGCTCTGCTAATCCCTTTCTTGATGGCCAAGTGCTTCACTCTTCCTTGGCTGAATGAAATGTGTGATGGTGAGACAATTTCAGCTTGAGCTACTTGGCTTCCTGCCTTTTGTGGTTCTTCATGTACATGTTCTTCTTCTTCTTCTTGTTCTGCCACTGTCTCATCATCTCCTCCTTGGTCATCCCCATCATCACTGTCATTATCTTTGTCCTTCTTATCTTTTTCTTCATCATCTTCCTCATTTCTATCTTGAGGCCTAGAGGGTCCTTCACCACTTTGAGTATTTCTCATTAGGATTTCCTCAATGTGTTTCACTCTACTCTCTAGTCCTTCTAATTTTCCTAGAACCATTGGAGCAAATGATTCAAAGAACTTATACATCTTCTCCATTTCCTTGACTTGATTGTTCAAGGCTTCTTGGAATGCTTTGGCTATTATGGTGTCACCTCTAGTTATTCCTTCACCACTTGACTCATCTTTAGTTTCTTCTTCAACTACCCTTCTTTTTGTTGGTGGTTGCTCCCCCTCACTTGAAGTGTCATGCTTTCTTTTTGTCTTCATTTCTCTTGCAAGGGTCTCTTCCTCATCTTCCTCATCTTCATCCTCCTCCTTTTCCTCTTCTACACTTTCAGTCCTTTCCTTTCTTCCTAATCTTTTTGGAGAGGATCCTCTTTTTGTCTTCCATAATCCATCATCATCAAGGATAAGCTGCATTCTCTTAAGAGATTCATCGGTGTATATTTCTCCACTTTTTAAAAGCTTGTCCTCTTCCTGGAAGTTTAATCTTAAAATGCTTAAAGATCTTGGTTAACAGTCTTCCATAGGGGAATGCCTTGGTTACTGTTTTTCTAGCAGTAATCATGTGTCTTAAGGCTATATATCCAAAGTTGAATTTCCTCTGTTCATGCAGGGCCAACATTAATACCATATGCATATTCCCTACTGATGATTTATGTCCAAAGTTAGGAACTATCATAGTAGTTACCATGTGATGCAATACTCTACCTCTAGCATCCAAATTCTTGATTTCCCTCTCTTTTATAGATCTAAACTCTCTTCCATTTGTAAATGCTTGTTCAAATCTATCATATGTAAAGAGTTGACGATCATAGCAATGCATTGAGGGTGCATAATATTTAGCTCCCACTTGTCACTTACCCCCACAAATTACGTTAATCAGGGTCTTCACTTAATTCAATGTCAACTTGGGATACTCTAGTTGAATACCATTGTATACTATCATCCCCAACAATCTCAGTTCTTTCTTCCTTTAGGTTTGCATAGAATTCATATACCAAGGTGGGATAAAAATCTTCATTAATAAACAACAAACTACTCCATCCAACATCATGGAAACAAGACAAAACCATATCCATACTAGATAGTTTATCAACATCCACCTTATATCCAGGAATAATCTTTCTACTATTCTTATTCCATTCATCAAATTCATGAGTAGATTTGATAGAGATAAACCTGTCAACTCCAGATTGTGTTTGAGGAATGCGAATCCTTCTTGGTTGATTGAGGATTTGGTCTCCATTTCCTTCCTTAGCCTTTCCTTTTCCTTTCTCAACATTGGGCTTCTTTGTTCTCACCATGATGTTTTCTCTTGAGAAGGGTTTGTTTTCTGTATGAAATTAGGGCTTAGAAGTTTAAAAATGAACGCAAATTGGGATGAGACTGTGTGAATTTGAAGAGATTTTGATTCGGACGTGAATGGGTATGAGAGGTTTTGAAAGGATTTAAAATTCGGAAGTTATAATGTTTGGAAGAAACCGTTCGATTTTCATTTAAATAGATGCATCCGCAAAATTCGGACGACCGAATTTTAGGTCTGCGTCCGAATTTTCGATCGAAAGTTTCTGTCTCTTTGATTCAGAAAATTCGGTCGACCGAATTTTCTGTCCTGCGTCCGAATTCTTGATCAATAAATCTCTATTTTCATCACAACATTAATACACACATTAGTCATTGAATTTTGAAATTCCTAAGAGTCTTCTTAGGTGATTAAACCTTTCCTCAGCCAAAGGCTTTGTAAATATGTCAGCAATTTGATCATTTGTGTTTACATGTTCTAAGCATATATCTTTCTTAATCACATGATCACGAATGAAATGATGTTTTATTTCTATATGCTTTGTCCTAGAATGTTGAATGGGATTAATGCTCAAATTGATGGCACTAGTGTTATCACATAGTATAGGCACACACGTAAATTTAAGACCATAATCAAGTAAAGTATGTTGCATCCATAATAATTGTGCACAACAACTTCCTATGCACTATGTATTCGACTTTCACTGTGGATAAAGATACACAAGCTCTGCTTTTTACTAAACCAAGACACTAGACAACTACCAAGAAATTGACAATGACCACTTGTACTTTTACGCTCAACTTTACATCCAAAGCATAGTCGACGATCGAATATCCAATAAGTTCAAAAGATGAAGTTTTAGAAAACCAAAGACCATAGTCATATGTGTCAATCAAATAACGAAATATTCGTTTGATGAAATTAGATGAGATTCTTTAGGACATGATTGGAATCTAGCACACAAGCAAACAAAGCAAACATAATATCTCGGTCTACTAGCGAGTGAGATAGAGTAAACTTCCAATCATACCTCTATACAATTTCTCATCAATACTTTTACCTTTCTCATGTTTGTCAAGTTTAGTTGATGAACTCATAGAGTACTTATTCCTTTTGCTTGATCCATTCCAAACCTTTTCAATAGCTCCTTAGTATATTTTTTCTTGATTGATGAAGACTCCATCCTTGGTTTGCTTAATTTGTAGTCCAAGGAAGAAACTTAGTTCTCCCATCATGCTCATCTCAAATTCATTTTGCATAGTTTTAGCAAACTCTTCACAAAGAGAAATATTAGTAGAACCAAAAATAATATCATCAACATATATTTGTACAAGCAAAATATCATTTTTAGAAGATGTTTTAATAAAAAGAGTTGTGTCTACTTTTCCTTTAGTAAAACCTTTTGTGAGAAGAAAACCACTTAATCTTTCATACCAAGATCTTGGAGCTTGTTTCAGTCCATATAGAGCTTTGGTTAGCTTATACACATAATTTGGAAAATTTTCATGGATAAAACCAGGAGGTTGTTCTACATAAACCTCTTCTTCAATAAAACCATTTAGGAAAGCACTTTTAACATCCATTTGAAAAAAGTTTAAAACCTTTAAAGTAAGCAAATGCTAAAAAGTATTCTTATAGATTCTAATCAGCTCATTTGGAGCAAAGGTCTCATCATAGTCAATGCCTTCTTCTTGGTTGAAACCTTGAGCAACAAGTCTAGCTTTATTTCTAACTACTTCTCCTAGTTCATTTAACTTATTTCTAAAAAACCCATTTTGTACCAATAATGAGAATGATCATGAGGTCTTGGAACAAGAGACCAAACTTTATTTCTTTCAAATTGATTTAGCTCTTCTTCCATAGCAATAATCCAGAAATTATCACACAATGCATCATCAATATTTTTTGGTTCAATATGAGATAAAAGAGCGAAGTTATCAATAAAGTACCGCCTTGTTTTTACCCCCTTGAGAGACATCACCAATGATTTGCTCCTTAGGATGACCTTTTGCATATGTGATATCTTTTTGGAAGTTCTTGATCATTTCTTGATTGACCATCTTGTTCTTGCTCCATTATTTCTTCTTCTTTGGCATGATCTTCCATTGTGGGTGCTTGGTGTTGAGTATGATTTTCAACCATTGATGTACCCTGTGTCATCTTCATTTCCTCTTTGAAGATAAATGTTAGATTCATCAAAGGTTACATGAATAGTTTCTTCAACACACAATGTTCTTTTTATTATAAACTCTATATGCCTTTTTTATTTGATGAATAACCAAGAAAAAATTCCTTCATCCGATTTTCTATCAAACTTCCCAAGATAGTTACTAGTGTTTAAAATGAAGCATTTACAACCAAAAACTTTGAAATAGACAATTGATGGAGTTTTGTCAAATAAGAGTTCAAAAGGTGTTTTTCTTATAAAAGGTCTTAGTAAAACTCTGTTTCATGATATAACAAGTCTGTATTAACAGCTTTCACCCTAAAAAATACTTTGGTAATGAGTTTTCACAAAGCATTGATCTAGCCATTTCTTGTAAGGTTCTGCTTTTTCCTTTCAACAACACCATTTTGTTGAGGTGTTTTGGCAAACTGAAAAATTGTGAGTAATACCATATTCATCACAAAAATTTTGTAAAGTCTTGATTTCAAAATTCTCTTCCGTTATCACTTCTAATAGAAATCAGTTTGCAATCAAGAGAGGTTTGAACCTTTTTTGAAGAGTTTTGAAAATTCATGAAATGTTTCATCTTTTTTGTGCTAAGAAGATTACCCATGTAAATCTTGAAAAATCATCAACAATCACATAAGCATAGCTTTTACCACCAAGACTAGTAGTCCTCATAGGTCCAAATAAATCCATATGAATTAGTTCAAGAGGTTTTGTGGTAGAAACCATTTTCTTTGGTTTAAAAGATGTTTTTGATTGTTTTCCATATTGACAAGCATCACAGAGGCGAGTTTTATCAAAATGCAATTTAGGTAATCCTCTCACTAGCTCTTGTGTAGAAAGTTTGTTTAATAAATCCATGCTTACATGTCCTAATCTTCTATGCCATAAAAATCCATCATTGTCATGAATGGCAAGACATTTAATATCATTTGTAATAAGCTCATCAAGATACAATACATATACATTACCAACTCTTTTAGCAACAAAGATAGTTTTGTTACTTGCATTGTCAAGAATAGTACAAGTATCACATTTAAACTCTACTTTGCATCCATTATCACATAGTTGACTAATACTTAGTAAATTATACTTTAAATCTTCAATAAGTAATACTTTCTTGATAAGAGGAAAAGAACCTTTACCAATGTTACCTATTCCAAGTATTTTCCCTTTCTTCTTATCTCCAAATGTGACAAAACCTTCACTTGTAGTTTGAAGTTCACTAACAAGTGATGCATTTCAGATCATGTGCCTTGAGCATCCATCGTCAAGGAACCATTTAGTGGCACTTGATCTTGAGGCAAATTGTACCTATACCAAATTTGAAAGGGTGATTTTTGGTACCCATATTTTCTTGGGTCCAAGGGGGTTAGTAAAAGTTTCTTTGACCTTCCAAATGGTTTTAACACCACTTTCTACTTTTCTTTTGACAAAACATTTAGAAACCTTGTGTCCATGTTTACCACAATAAGTGCAGCAAATATGTGATCTAGAATGATAAGATTCTTTAACAAAAGATTTTCTCTGTTATGGAGCAGAATAATCATGAATAAAAACCAAGACCATGTTTTACAAATGAAGGTCTTTGATAGCCAAGTAATTTATTCAAATTTTCCCTTCCATTTGTAAATCTCTCAATGCATAAAGTTAGATCATTAACTTTCCTTTTTAGAAGCTCATGATCTTTTATCATTAACTCAAGAGAAATAATTCTAGTGCAAAGCTTTTTGTTTTCAAAAGATATATTTTGTATAGTTGTATTCAAAACTTCTTTTTCAATAGCAATGCAACTAATGGTTTCAAGAAGTTTTCCATTTTCAACACATAATTTTGAATTCTCATTAGATAAATCATTTATTTTGAGTTTCATATCCTTATTTCTTTTTGAAGCCTTTTTTAATTCTTCATATAATTCAACAATAAGATCACTGGAATCAATATCATCATCATATATATTTGAGATAGAGGGTGAAGATTGTACCTCATCATCAATGGCCATGAAGCATATGTTGGCCTTTCCTTCACTTTCATCCTCACTTTCTGTTGATCCCATGTTCCAGACTAGTCCTTTTCCTTTCTTGGCGATTTCTTTCGTTTTTGCTTTCTCTTTCCCTTTCCAACACTCGGGGACGATCAGCAATAAGATGCTCAGTACTCTTGCATTCAAAGCATTGAGGTTTATATGATGAAGATTGTCCACTCTTCTTGATTGGCTTTCTTCCTTTCTTGAGAAATTCCTTTTTGTAGAATCTCTTGAATTTCTTCACAGACCATTGCAATTTCTTCTTCTCCACTGTTTCCTCCTTCTTCTTCACTTGAAGATTGTTCTTGTTCACTCAAGTTGTTTGAGGCATTAAGCACTACTCCTTTTCTTCCCTTTTCTTCATCCTCCTTGTCATTTAGCCGTTTCATCTTCATTTCATGAGTCAGTAGAGATCCAATGAGCTCTTCAAGTGGAAGAGTCTTCAAATCCTTGGATTCCTCAATGGCAAGTGTTTTAGGTTGCCAGGATTTTGGTAGAGCATCTAAAATCTTTCTGTTTTGCTCTCCCATAGTGTAGCTTTTACCATAAGCTTTTAAGCCATTGAAAATGTTAGTAAATCTTGTAAACATATCACTAATATTTTCACCTTGTTTCATGGTAAACAATTCATAATCTCTAACTAGCATGGCAAGTTTAGATTCTTTAACTTGATTAGTTCCTTCATGTGTAATTTGAAGTAATCTCCACATGTCATGAGCGGGAATCACATCCACTAACTCTATTATATTCAGTAACATCTAAAGCACAACTTAATATATTCATGGCTTGATAATTTAAAGTCATTTTCTTAGAATCATGCTCATCAAATTCATCTGTGGACTTGGGTACTGAGGTTATTCCATCAGTACTCATTTTCATTGGGACATAAGGACCTTTCTCAATTATGTTTCACAAATCAAAATCAATAGAACAAATATAAATTTTAACTCTAGATTTCCAGAAAGTGTAATTTGTTCCATTAAACAAAGGTGGTCTATTTGTGGAAGATCCTTCTAGGTAAGGTAGGTTTGACATATTAGCCATAGGATCTTTGTCTTCTAGGTTGTTAAACCACACACAGAAGTTCTCGCTCTGATACCAATTGAAATACCTAAGAGGGGGGGGGGGGGTGAATTAGGTATTTAGCTAATTTTTGCAAACTTAAACCTTTTAAGCGTTTAGACCAAGAACAAGTTATGTAAGCTAATTATAGATAATTGATAGCAAGACACTAATGAAAGCAATAGTAAAGAACTCAAACAATTTATAGTGGTTCGATCCTCAAGATCTACGTCCACTACCTTAAGCTCACACTTAAGGATTTCAACAAATCTACTAATTGCTCAGGTTTACAAATTACAAGAGAGGTTCACCACACTTTGGTTTTACACTCACAACCTCTTCTAGTAATTTCTTACAAAACAAGGCTCACCAACCTATGGTTTTATATCTCAAACAACCTTGAATCACAACTTCAAGGATCACCCTTATCTAAAGGGTTTTATGTTATCAAGATAACCTTGCTAGAGCTAGTAGATCAACACAATTGAATAAGTAAAGGAGAGTGTGTAGAAGTTACCACTTGATGGTAGATATTACACAAATTTGCACCTTCACACTTTGATGTCTTTGGATGGATCAATTGAATGCACAAGACATAAGAGAGCTTAAGAAATGTTTGCTAAATGCTTTTGAATGCTTGGACTTTTCAAGATTTCAAGAGTTACAAAAATTTGCATGTTTATGGCTTTTATAGAATTTGAAAATCTGTTAAAACGTTCATAAAACGGCTAGTAACGGCTAGTTTCAGAAAATTCGGACGACCGAATTTCTTGGCTGCGTCCGAATCTTCGTCCGAATTTCTCTGGATGAATAGTAACCATGCTGAGAACAAAAATTCAGACGACCGAATTTTTTGCTGCGTCCGAATCTTCTTCCGAATTTCTCTGGAAGAACAGTGACCATGCTGAAGGCCAAAAATTCGGACGACCGAATTTTTTGGCTGCGTCCGAATCTTCTTCCGAATTTCTACGGAAGAATAGTAGCAAACTTTTGCTACAAAATTCGGACGATCGAATTTTTTTGAAAGCATTTTCAAACCTTGTAAAATCATTTGAAATATAACTTCAATGAGTTTGAAAAACATTTGATATATATAGAAAACTCATTTAACTATATTTAAGCTTGAAAAACATGAACATATAAAGTTTATAAACATATCTTATAGAAAGATTCATTCAAAGCCTTTTAAGATCATAAGACTATTTTTATGCTCTCTTATGCATTCAATGATAACCAAGACATGCAAGTGTAGAGTTTACATAAAAATTTACCTAAAAGTTAAATGCACTCTACACTTCAAGTCTTCAATGCTTTTTGATCATCTTTAGAATAACATTCTTCAAACTTCAAATACTTGCTTAAATGAAGTTGTTCTTGAACTTTTGCTTCAAAGCAATGAGACTTCATACTTCTCAAATTACAGAACCTATCACACAATAATCAAACATTTTAGTCCTCATCAATATTTGTCATTAATCAAAACTATATTATTTGCCCTTAGGGCTAACAATCTCCCCCTTTTGATGATGACAAACTTTGATGCAAAATGTGATAGATTAAAACAATGTAGTACATAGAAGTATTGATGTCAATGATAGAAAATAACCAATTTAGCATATTGACATTACAAAAGGCTCAATATGAGCCTATGACCCAACCAACCTCCATTTGCCTCCTTCCTTCCAACTATTAGGATAGAAGATATAGCATTTAAGCATTTAGAAAAAGTTCTAAGAGAGGTTTTAAGGTTGTAAAAGTTTAACAATACTCCCCCTTAGATTGTGCTCATTTTTCAACATATTTGGACTAGAGATATCATGCGTCCGAATTTTTTGCATAGCAAGTCCAAACTTTAAAATAAGTAAAATGAAAGCTGCAAATTTTGTAAATAAGCTTTCCTAAGGTTGTTCAAACATAGAGGAAGAGATTAAAACCAGTTTGAATCAATTTGAACAACAATAGAGCACATTTTGGCAACAAAATATGCATGCATCCGAATTTCAGAACATGCATCCGAATTTTCTGATCTTGCATCCGAATTTTTAAATCTTCAGTCCAAACTATAATAAATTCAATATAATGAATGCCTAAGGTTGTTCAAACATAATAGAAGAGATTAAAACAGATTTAGATCAATTTGAACAACAATAGAATACTTTTTGGCAGCAAGGTATAGCTCATGCATTCAAATGTTTTCATAGAGTAAAATATTAAGAGCAAGTTATTTATTTACAGAAAACACACAGAAAACATCTATAGGATTGAGACATAAGACTCAGAAAACATGCATAAAAAAAATTCATAAGCAGAAAAATTCATTATCTCATCACATAGAACAATTTTTCACACATTTTGTCATCCTCAGTCATCCTCATTTCTTCTCCCCCTTTTGTCATCAGTCAAAGATGGGGTCAATGAAAATGAGATTAACAATTTAACACATAAAGGAAGCTCTCATCACTGAGATTTCATCATTGAGCTTCACTATTACAGAAGATGCAAGAAAAAATACTGAAGAAGATTATAACTTTAGATGTATAATTAAAAATTCAAATAACTTAAAGCAGTAAATAGAATGAAAGAGATGCTTAGTCTTGTGATGTTGATGAAGAGGCTCTGCTAATCCCTTTCTTGATGGCCAAGTGCTTCACTCTTCCTTGGCTGAATGAAATGTGTGACGGTGAGACAATTTCAGCTTGAGCTACTTGGCTTCCCCTGCCTTTTGTGGTTCTTCATGTACATGTTCTTCTTCTTCTTCTTGTTACGCCACTTTGTCTCATCATCTCCTCCTTGGTCATCCCCATCATCACTGTCATTATCTTTGTCCTTCTTATCTTTTTTCTTCATCATCTTCCTCATTTCTATCTTGAGGCCTAGAGGGTCCTTCACCACTTTGAGTATTTCTCATTAGGATTTCCTCAATGTGTTTCACTCTACTCTCTAGTCCTTCTAATTTTCCTAGAACCATTGGAGCAAATGATTCAAAGAACTTATACATCTTCTCCATTTCCTTGACTTGATTGTTCAAGGCTTCTTGGAATGCTTTGGCTATTATGGTGTCACCTCTAGTTATTCCTTCACCACTTGACTCATCTTTAGTTTCTTCTTCAACTACCCTTCTTTTTGTTGGTGGTTGCTCCCCTCACTTGAAGTGTCATGCTTTCTTTTTGTCTTCATTTCTCTTGCAAGGGTCTCTTCCTCATCTTCCTCATCTTCATCCTCCTCCTTTTCCTCTTCTACACTTTCAGTCCTTTCCTTTCTTCCCTAATCTTTTTGGAGAGGATCCTCTTTTTGTCTTCCATAATCCATCATCATCAAGGATAAGCTGCATTCTCTTAAGAGATTCATCGAGTGTATATTTCTCCACTTTTTAAAAGCTTGTCCTCTTCCCGGAAGTTTAATCTTAAAATGCTTAAAGATCTTGGTTACTGATCTTCCATAGGGGAATGCCTTGGTTACTGTTTTTCTAGCGATAATCATGTGTCTTAAGGCTATATATCCAAAGTTGAATTTCCTCTGTTCATGCAGGGCCAACATTAATACCATATGCATATTCCCTACTGATGATTTATGTCCAAAGTTAGGAACTATCATAGTAGTTACCATGTGATGCAATACTCTACCTCTAGCATCCAAATTCTTGATTTCCCTCTCTTTTATAGATCTAAACTCTCTTCCATTTGTAAATGCTTGTTCAAATCTATCATATGTAAAGAGTTGACGATCATAGCAATGCATTGAGGGTGCATAATATTTAGCCCCACTGTCACTTACCCCACAAATTCTGTTAATCAGGTCTTCACTTAATTCAATGTCAACTTGGGATACTCTAGTTGAATACCATTGTATACTATCATCCCCAACAATCTCAGTTCTTTCTTCCTTTAGGTTTGCATAGAATTCATATACCAAGGTGGGATAAAAATCTTCATTAATAAACAACAAACTACTCCATCCAACATCATGGAAACAAGACAAAACCATATCCATACTAGATAGTTTATCAACATCCACCTTATATCCAGGAATAATCTTTCTACTATTCTTATTCCATTCATCAAATTCATGAGTAGATTTGATAGAGATAAACCTGTCAACTCCAGATTGTGTTTGAGGAATGCGAATCCTTCTTGGTTGATTGAGGATTTGGTCTCCATTTCCTTCCTTAGCCTTTCCTTTTCCTTTCTCAACATTGGGCTTCTTTGTTCTCACCATGATGTTTTCTCTTGAGAAGGGTTTGTTTTCTGTATGAAATTAGGGCTTAGAAGTTTAAAAATGAACGCAAATTGGGATGAGACTGTGTGAATTTGAAGAGATTTTGATTCGGACGTGAATGGGTATGAGAGGTTTTGAAAGGATTTAAAATTCGGAAGTTATAATGTTTGGAAGAAACCGTTCGATTTTCATTTAAATAGATGCATCCGCAAAATTCGGACGACCGAATTTTAGGTCTGCGTCCGAATTTTCGATCGAAAGTTTCTGTCTCTTTGTTTCAGAAAATTCGGTCGACCGAATTTTCTGTCCTGCGTCCGAATTCTTGATCAATAAATCTCTATTTTCATCACAACATTAATACACACATTAGTCATTGAATTTTGAAATTCCTAAGAGTCTTCTTAGGTGATTAAACCTTTCCTCAGCCAAAGGCTTTGTAAATGCACTCTACACTTCAAGTCTTCAATGCTTTTTGATCATCTTTAGAACAACATTCTTCAAACTTCAAATACTTGCTTAAATGAAGTTGTTCTTGAACTTTTGCTTCAAAGCAATGAGACTTCATACTTCTCAAATTACAGAACCTATCACACAATAATCAAACATTTTAGTCCTCATCAATATTTGTCATTAATCAAAACTATATTATTTGCCCTTAGGGCTAACAGATTCTAATCTGGCTACTGGAGCAAAGGTCTCATCATAGTCAATGCCTTCTTCTTGGTTGAAACCTTGAGCAACAAGTCTAGCTTTATTTCTAACTACTTCTCCTAGTTCATTTAACTTATTTCTAAAAACCCATTTTGTACCAATAACAGAATGATCATGAGGTCTAGGAACAAGATACCCAACTTTATTTCTTTCAAATTGATTTAGCTCTTCTTCCATAGCAATAATCCAGAAATTATCACACAATGCATCATCAATATTTTTTGGTTCAATATGAGATAAAAGAGCGAAGTTATCAATAAAGTACCGCCTTGTTTTTACCCCTTGGGAGACATCACCAATGATTTGCTCCTTAGGATGACCTTTTGCATATGTGATATCCTTTGGAAGTTCTTGATTATTGCTTGATTGACCATCTTGTACTTGCTCCATTATTTCTTCTTCTTTGGCATGATCTTCCATTGTGGGTGCTTGGTGTTGAGTATGATTTTCAACCATTGATGTGCCTGTGTCATCTTCATTCCTCTTTGAAGATAAATGTTAGATTCATCAAAGGTTACATGAATAGTTTCTTCAACACACAATGTTCTTTTATTATAGACTCTATATGCCTTTTTATTTGATGAATAACCAAGAAAAATTCCTTCATCTGATTTTCTATCAAACTTACCAAGATAGTTGCTAGTGTTTAAAATGAAGCATTTACAACCAAAAACTTTGAAATAGACAACTGATGGAGTTTTGTCAAATAAGAGTTCAAAAGGTGTTTTTCTTATAAAAGGTCTTAGTAAAACTCTGTTCATGATATAACAAGCTGTATTAACAGCTTCAGCCCAAAAGTACTTTGGTAATGAGTTTTCACAAAGCATTGACCTAGCCATTTCTTGTAAGGTTCTGTTTTTCCTTTCAACAACACCATTTTGTTGAGGTGTTTTGGCAGCTGAAAATTTGTGAGTAATACCATATTCATCACAAAATTTTGTAAAGTCTTGGTTACAAAATTCTCTTCCATTATCACTTCTAATAGAAATCAGTTTGCAATCAAGAGAGGTTTGAACCTTTTTGAAGAGTTTTGAAAATTCATGAAATGTTTCATCTTTTTGTGCTAAGAAGATTACCCATGTAAATCTTGAAAAATCATCAACAATCACATAAGCATAGTTTTTACCACCAAGACTAGTAGTCCTCATAGGTCCAAATAAATCCATATGAATTAGTTCAAGAGGTTTTGAGGTTGTAACCATTTTCTTTGGTTTAAAAGATATTTTTGATTGTTTTCCATATTGACAAGCATCACAGAGGCGAGTTTTATCAAAATGCAATTTAGGTAATCCTCTCACTAGCTCTTGTGTAGAAAGTTTGTTTAATAAATCCATGCTTACATGTCCTAATCTTCTATGCCATAAAAATCCATCATTGTCATGAATGGCAAGACATTTAATATCATTTGTAATAAGCTCATCAAGATACAACACATATACATTACCAACTCTTTTAGCAACAAAGATAGTTTTGTTACTTGCATTGTCAAGAATAGTACAAGTATCACATTTAAACTCTACTTTGCATCCATTATCACATAATTGACTAATACTCAGTAAATTATACTTTAAATCTTCAATAAGTAATACTTTCTTGATAAGAGGGAAAGAACCTTTACCAATGTTACCTATTCCAAGTATTTTCCCTTTCTTCTTATCTCCAAATCTGACAAAACCTTCACTTGTAGTTTGAAGTTCACTAACAAGTGATGCATTTCCAGTCATGTGCCTTGAGCATCCACTGTCAAGGAACCATTTTGTGGCACTTGATCTTGAGGCAAATTGTACCTATATCAAATTTTAAAGGGTGATTTTTGGTACCCATATTTTCTTGGGTCCAAGGGGGTTAGTAAAAGTTTCTTTGACTTTCCAAATGGTTTTAACACCACTTTCTACTTTTCTTTTGACAAAACATCTATAAACCTTGTGTCCATGTTCACCACAATAAGTGCAGCAAATATGTAATCTAGAATGATAAGATTCTTTAACAAAAGATTTTCTCTGTTATGGAGCAGAATAATCATGAATAAAAACCAAGACCATGTTTTACAAATGAAGGTCTTTGATAGCCAAGTAATTTATTCAAATTTTCCCTTCCATTTGTAAATCTCTCAATGCATAAAGTTAGATCATTAACTTTCCTTTTTAGAAGCTCATGATCTTTTATCATTAACTCAAGAGAAATAATTCTAGTGCAAAGCTTTTTGTTTTCAAAAGATATATTTTGTATAGTTGTATTCAAAACTTCTTTTTCAATAGCAATGCAACTAATGGTTTCAAGAAGTTTTCCATTTTCAACACATAATTTTGAATTCTCATTAGATAAATCATTTATTTTGAGTTGCATTTCCTTATTTCTTTTTGAAGCCTTTTTTAATTCTTCATATAACTCAACAATAAGATCACTGGAATCAATATCATCATCATATACATTTGAGATAGAGGGTGAAGATTGTACCTCATCATCAATGGCCATGAAGCATATGTTGGCCTTTCCTTCACTTTCATCCTCACTTTCCTGTTGATCCCATGTTCCAGACTAGTCCTTTTCCTTTCTTGGCGGATTTCTTTTCTGTTTTTGCTTTCTCTTTCCCTTTCCAACACTCTGGGACAATCAGCAATAAGATGCTCGAGTACTCTTGCATTCAAAGCATTGAGGTTTATATGATGAAGATTGTCGACTCTTCTTGAGTGGCTTTCTTCCTTTCTTGAGAAATTCCTTTTTGTAGAATCTCTTGAATTTCTTCACTGCCATTGCAATTTCTTCTTCTCCACTGTTTCCTCCTTCTTCTTCACTTGAAGATTATTCTTGTTCACTCAAGTTGTTTGAAGCATTAAGCACTACTCCTTTTCTTCCCTTTTCTTCATCCTCCTTGTCATTTAGCCGTTTCATCTTCATTTCATGAGTCAGTAGAGATCCAATAAGCTCTTCAAGTGGAAGAGTCTTCAAATCCTTGGATTCCTCAATGGCAAGTGTTTTAGGCTGCCAGGATTTTGGTAGAGCATCTAAAATCTTTCTGTTTTGCTCTCCCATAGTATAGCTTTTACCATAAGCTTTTAAGCCATTGAAAATGTTAGTAAATCTTGTAAACATATCACTAATATTTTCACCTTGTTTCATGGTAAACAGTTCATAATCTCTAACTAGCATGGCAAGTTTAGATTCTTTAACTTGATTAGTACCTTCATGTGTAATTTGAAGTAATCTCCACATGTCATGAGCAGAATCACATCCACTAACTCTATTGTATTCAGTTACATCTAAAGCACAACTTAATATATTCATGGCTTGATAATTTAAAGTCATTTTCTTAGAATCATTCTCATCAAATTCATCAGTGGATTTGGGTACTGAGGTTATTCCATCAGCACTCATTTTCATTGGGACATAAGGACCTTTCTCAATTATGTTCCACAAATCAAAATTAATAGAAAAAATATAGATTTTAACTCTAGATTTCCAGAAAGTGTAATTTGTTCCATTAAACAAAGGCGGTCTATTTGTGGAAGATCCTTCTAGGTAAGGTAGGTTTGACATATTAGCCATAGGATCTTTGTCTTCTAGGTTGTTAAACCACACACAGAAGTTCTAGCTCTGATACCAATTGAAATACCTAAGAGGGGGGGGGTGAATTAGGTATTTGGCTAATTTTTGCAAACATAAACCTTTTATGCGTTTAGACCAAGAACAGGTTATGTAAGCTAATTATAGATAATTGATAGCAATGCAGTAATGAAAGCAATAGCAAAGAACTCAAACAATTTATAGTGGTTCGATCCTCAAGATCTACGTCCACTACCTTAAGCTCACACTTAAGGATTTCAACAAATCTACTAATTGCTCAGATTTACAAATTACAAGAGAGGTTCACCACACTTTGGTTTTACACTCACAACCTCTTCTAGTAATTTCTTACAAAACAAGGCTCACCAACCTATGGTTTTATATCTCAAACAACCTTGAATCACAACTTCAAGGATCACCCTTATCTAAAGGGTTTTATGTTATCAAGATAACCTTGCTAGAGCTAGTAGATCAACACAATTGAATAAGTAAAGAAGAGTGTGTAGAAGTTGCCACTTGATGGTAGATATTACACAAATTTGCACCTTCACACTTTGATGTCTTTGGATGGATCAATTGAATGCACAAGACATAAGAGAACTTAAGAAATGTTTGCTAAATGCTTTTGAATGCTTGGAGTTTTCAAGATTTCAAGAGTTACAAAAATTTGCATGTTTATAGCTTTTATAGAATTTGAAAATCTGTTAAAACGTTCATAAAACGGCTAGTAACGACTAGTTTTAGAAAATTCGGACGACCGAATTTCTTGGCTGCGTCCGAATCTTTGTCCGAATTTCTCTGGATGAATAGTAACCATGCTGAGAACAAAAATTCGGACGACCGAATTTTTTTGCTGCGTCCGAATCTTCTTCCGAATTTCTCTGGAAGAACAGTGACCATGCTGAAGGCCAAAAATTCGGACGATCGAATTTTTTGGCTGCGTCCGAATCTTCTTCCGAATTTCTCTGGAAGAATAGTAGCAAACTTTTGCTACAAAATTCGGACGACCGAATTTTTTGAAAGCATTTTCAAACTTTGTAAAATCATTTGAGATATAACTTCAATGAGTTTGAAAAACATTTGATATATATAGAAAACTTATTTAACTATATTTAAGCTTGAAAAACATGAACATATGAAGTTTACAAACATATCTTATAAAAAGATTCATTCAAAGACTTTTAAGATCATAAGATTACTTTTTATGCTCTCTTATGCATTCAATGATAACCAAGACATGCAAGTGTAGAGTTTACATAGAAATTTACCTAAAAGTTAAATGCACTCTACACTTCAAGTCTTCAATGCCTTTTGATCATCTTTAGAACAACATTCTTTAAACTTTAAATACTTGCTTAAATGAAGTTGTTCTTGAACTTTTGCTTCAAAGCAATGAGACTTCATACTTCTCAATTTACAGAACCTATCACACAATAATCAAACATTTTAGTCCTCATCAATATTTGTCATTAATCAAAACTACATAATTTGCCCTTAGGGCTAACACTCTCACTAGAAGTTTAACTTGAAAATATTTAAAATTATTGTCAACAACCTCCCATATGGTAAAGCTTTGTTGGCTGTTTTCCTTGCAGTAATCATGTGCTTTAAGGCCATAAATCCAAAATTCAATCTTCTATGCTCATGCAAGGCCAACATAACCACCATATGCATGTTACCAACAGAGGACTTATGTCCAAAATTGGGGATAATCATAGTAGTAATCATGTGATGCAATACTCTTCCTCTAGCATCAAATGCCTTAATTTCCCTTACCTTAATAGACCTAAACTCTCTACTATTAGTGAAAGCCTCTTCAAATCTTTTATTTGTGAAGAGTTCATGTATATAATAACGCATTCCATGTGAGTAATACTTTGTCCCACTATCATCTACTCCACAAATTCTATTGACCAATGTATCATTGAACTCAAAATCTACTTGGGATACGCTAGAAGAATACCATTGCACTGTATTATTTTCCCCCACATGTTCTATTCTTTTCTCTTTGAGATTTGCATAAAACTCATAAATGAGTGCAGGGTAAAATTCCTCATCAACTACTAACAAATACTCCAACCAATATCACCAAAAAGAGATAAAATATTACCCATGTTGGAGAGATTTTCCAAGTTCACCTTGTATCTAGGAATGATTTTTCTGCTTTTCTTATTCCAATCTTCAAATTCAGAGGCTGCCTTGAGAGAGATGAATCAGTTCACTCCAGATGATGATTAACGGACTCTAATTCTCCTTGGTTCGTTCATAATCAGTCCACCGTCTCCTTCCTTTGCCTTCCCCTTTTCTTTTTCAACATTTGCTCTCTCAGTTCTCACCATTTTTGTTTGCAAGAGAGTGATTTGTAGGAAGTGTTTAGGGTTTAGAATTCAAAAATTCAATCGATTTGATGTGAAGGTTGTGAAATTTGAGAGAAATTTGTGTTTGGACGTAAGAGGGTTATGTGCGTTTTGAGAGAAAAGGAAGTTTGGAAGTTATAGATATGAAATATGAACGTTCGGATTCATTTAAATCGCTGCAACCGCTCAGTTCGGACAAATGAATTTTTAGGTCTAGGTCCGAACTTCTCTATTTCTTCAGTTTCAAAAAATTTGGACGACCAAATTTTCTATCATGCGTCCGAATCTTTCTGTCCAGAATTTCCTGGAGGAAGCTTGGAAGTTCGAATTTCTCTCAATGCATCCAAATTATGCGATCAAATATTCCCTGCTTCTAACATACTTCAACACACACATTAGTAATTGAATTTTGAGATACCTAAAAGCATTCTTAGGTAATTAAATATTTTCTCAGCCAAAGGCTTTGTAAATATATCAGCAATTTGATCGTTTGTATTCACATATTCCAAGCATATATCTCTTTTAGCCATATGATCACGAATAAAATGATGTTTAATCTCTATATGTTTAGTCCTAGAATGTTGAATGGGATTTATGCTTAAATTGATAGCACTGATATTATCACATAGTATAGACATACAATTGAATTCTAGACCATAATCAAGTAGAGTGTGCTTCATCCATAACACTTGAGTACAACAACTACCGGCGGCGATATATTCAGCCTCAGTGGTAGATAAAGACACACATGCTTGTTTTTTACTATACCAAGATACAAGACAACTACCAAGAAATTGACAATGATCACTAGTACTTTTACGCTCAACTTTACATCCGACAAAGTTAGCATCCGAATATCCAACAAGATCAAAAGATGAAGATTTTGAAAACCAAAGACCATAATCATGAGTTTCAATTAAATAACAAAAGATGCGTTTAACAGAAATGAAATGAGACTCTTTAGGACAAGATTGGAATCTAGCACATAAGCACACAACAAACATAATATCTGGTATACTTGCTGTGAAATAGAGCAAACTTCCAATCATACCTCTATATGACTTGAACGACCGAACAACAAAGATAAATACAATTCGAAATGCGCGCACCGCCGGACAATGAAAACTTTCTCGACAAGCTTGATCCCTGATGAGCGTAGAAACAAGGGTTTCGGCTCATGTTTTCATCAACATTTTTACCTTTTTTATCTGAAAGACCTAAGAGGGAGGAGGGGAGGGGTGAACTAGGTCTTTAGCTAATTTTTGCAAATTTTTCCTTTTACAATTCTAAGCAAGACCAACTTGTACGTGCTTTGTTAAATGAGAGAATAAGTCAATTAATACCAAAGCAGTAAAGCAATGTAAGATCAATGAACACAAGCAATTTAGAGTGGTTCGATCTATTCAAGATCTACGTCTACTACCTTAAGCTTACACTTACGGATTTCAAACAATCTACTATATGCTCAAGTTCAACAATTACATAAGAGGCTCACCACACAATGGTTTTACATTCACAACCTCTTTTAGTAATTTTACAAACAAGGTTCACCCTACCAAAGGATTTTATATCTACAAACAACATTGAGTCAATGTCTCAAGGATCACCCTTATCCAAAGGATTTTATGTTTTCAAGATAACCTTGCAAGAGCTAGTAGAAAAACATAATTAAATAAAGAGAGGATAAAGTGTAAATGTTACCACTTGTTTGTAGATGATTACACAATGTTGCACCTTCACTCTTTGTTGTCTTTGGAATCTTGAATGATCAATTGAAAGCACAAGACAAAAGAGAGCTTAAAATGTTTGCTAAAGGCTTTCGAATGTTTAGAGTTTTCAAAGATTCAAAACTTACAAAAAATCTGAAGTTTATAGCTTTTCTAGAATTTGAAAATCAGTTTTAACAGCAATAAAAAGGCTAATAACGGCTAGTTTCAGAAAATTCGAACGACCAAATTTTTCTTGTGCGTCTGAACTTATCATCCGAATTTCTCTGGAAAAACAGTAACCATGCTAAAAACAAAAATTCGGACAACCGAATTTGTTTTCATGCTTCCGAACTTGCGTCCAAATTTCTCTGAAAGAACAGTAACCATTTTTGGCTAAAAAAAATCAGACGATCGAATTTTTTGGAAGCACAATAGCAATTTTAAAATTTGGTATTCAAACTTTGTAAAATGATTTGAGATTTAACTTCAATAAGTTTGAAAATATTTTGTACGTATAGATAAGTTATTTAGACATATGTAAACTTAAGAAGCATAATCAAATCTCTTTGATCATGCAAAGTTTACTCAAAATCTTTTAAGATACAAAAACACATTTATTAATGCAAAGTTCATTCAAAGCCATTCAAGATTAAGAAAAATAGTTTTTTGCTGTCTTATGCATTCAATAGATTCTAAGACACACAAGTGTAGAGTTTGCATAGAGATTTACTTATTTAGCATATATACTCTGCACTTCAAGTCTTCAATGCTTTTTAATCATCTTTGAACAACCTTCTTCAAACTTCAATCACTTAGACTCATTGAGGTTGTTTTTGCACTTTGGCTTGAAAGCAGCAAGACTTCACACTTCTTTAATACACAAATCCTATCACACAACATACAAGGATATTAGTCCTTATCAATATTTGTCATTAATCAAAAGTAATCATAACTACATAATTTGCCCTTAGGGCTAACATCATCTTTATCAAGTTTAGATGATGAACTTATTGGAGTGCCTATCCCTTTTGCTTGATCCATTCCAAATCTTTCCAATAGCTCCTTGGTATACTTTGCTTGATTTATGAAGACTCCATCCTTAGTTTGCTTGATTTGCAGCCCAAGAAAGAAATTTAGTTCTCCCATCATACTCATTTCAAATTCATTTTGCATTGATTTGGCAAGCTCTTCACAAAGATATATTAGTAGCACAAAAAATAATGTCATCCACATAAATTTGCACAAGTAAAATATCATTATTACTAGAGGTTTTTATAAACAGTGCTGTGTCCACTTTTCCTTTACAAAATCCTTTTGAAAGAGGAAATCCACTTAGTCTTTCATACCAAGCTCTAGGAGCTTGTTTCAATCCATATAAAGCCTTAGTTAGCTTGAAAACATGATTAGGAAACTTTTGAAAAATAAAACTGGGTGGTTGTTCCACATAAAACTCTTCCTCAATAAAACCATTTAGAAATGCACTTTTGACATCCTTTTGAAATAGTTTAAAACCTTTAAAACAAGTAAAAGCTAAAAGTATTCTTATGGATTCAAGTCTAGCTACCGGAGCAAAAGTTTCATCATAATCAATGCCTTCTTCTTGGTTGAATCCTTGAGCAACAAGCCTAGCCTTATTTTTAATAACTTCTCCTAATTCATTTAATTTATTTCTAAAGACCCATTTTGTACCAATAATGGAATGGTCATGAGGTCTTGGGACAAGAGTCCAAACTTTATTTCTTTCAAATTGATTTAGCTCCTCTTGCATAGCAATAATCTAAAAATCATCACACAAGGCATCATCAATGTTTTTAGGCTCAATATGAGATAAAAGAGTGAAGTTGTTAATAAAGTACCGCTTGTTTTAACTCCTTGGGAAACATCACCAATGATTTGATTTTGATGATGACCTCTTGTATATCTTAGATCCCTTGGAAGCTCTTGGTCATTGCTAGGTTGGCCATCTTGTTCTTGCTCTATTATTTCTTCTTCTTTGGCGAGTTCTTCCAAAGTAGGTGCTTGATGATGAGTTTGATTATCAATCATTGAGAAACCTACATCATCTTCATTTCTTCTTTCAAGATAAATGTTACTTTCATCAAATGTCACATGGATAGTTTCTTCAATACATAATGTTCTTTTCTATCAAACTTTCCCAGATTGTCATGAGTATTTTAGATAAAACACTTATAGCCAAAAACCTTAAAATAAACAATTGAAGCAGTTTTACCAAATAGGAGTCCAAAAGGTGTTTTTCGTATGAAAGGTCTTAAGAGAACTCTGTTCATTACATAGCAAGCAGTATTTATAGATTCAACCCAAAAATATTTTGGCAAAGAATTTTCACAGAGCATTGATCTAGCCATCTCTTGTAAGGTTCTATTTTTCCTTTCAACAACACCATATTCATCACAAAATTTTAGCAGCTGAAAAATTATGAGTAATACCATATTCATCACAAAATTTTGTAAAGTCTTGATTACAAAATTCTCTTCCATTGTCACTTCTAAAAGAAATTAGTTTGTACTCAAGAGAGGTTTGGACCTTTTTGAAAAGTTTTACAAATTCATGAAAAGCTTCATCATTTTGAGCTAGAAAGATCACCAATGCAAATCTAGAGAAATCATCAACAATCACATAAGCATATCTTTTACCACAAAGACTAGTAGTCCTCATTGGTCCAAACAAGTCCATATGAACAAGTTCAAGAGGTTTTGAGGTAGAAACTATTTTCTTTGGTTTAAAAGATGTTTTTGACTGTTTTTCATATTGGCAAGCATCACAAAGACCAGTTTTATCAAAATGCATTTTAGGTAATCCTTCAACTAATTCTTACATGGAAAGTTTATTCAATAAATCCATGCTGACATGATCTAATCTTCTATGCCATAGATATCCATCATTATCATGAATGGCAAGACATTTGATATCATTTGTAATAAGTTCATCAAGATATAGTACCTATGCATTTCCAACTCTATTAGCAAAAAAAATAGTTTTGTTACTTGCCCTATAAAAAATAGTACACGTGTCACATTTAAATTCAACTTTACATCCATTATCACATAATTGACTAATGCTAAGTAGATTATACTTCAAACCATCAATAAGTAATACTTGTTTAATGAGATGGAAAGAACCTTCACCAATGTTACCGATTCCAAGTACTCTTCCCTTCTTCTTATGACCAAATGTGACAAAACCTTCACTTGCCGCTTGAAGTTCACTAACAAGTGAGACATTTCATGTCATGTGTCTTGAACAGCCAGTGTCAAGAAATGACTTAGTGGCACTTGATCTTGAAGCAAAACGAACCTACACTAAATTTTAGAAAGTGACTTTTGGTACCCACATTTTCTTGGTCCAAGGGGGTTAGTGAAAATTCCTCTGACTCTCCAAATAGTTTTAACACCATTTTCTATTTTTCTTTTCACATAACATTTTGAAATTTTGTGTCCATGCCTACCACAATACGTACAACAAGTATGAGGCATTGAAATAGAAGTTGCTTTAGCTAAGAAGTTTTTATATTTTGGAGCATTATTTTCATGAGTGTAACCAAGACTATTTTTTACACAAGAAGATTTTTGATAACCAAGTTATTTGTTTAAATTTTCTCTTCCATTTGTAAATTTTTCAATGCATAATGTAAGATCATTAACTTTATTTTTCAATATCTCATGATCACTAAGCATTTTTTCTAGGGAAATGATTTTTGTACAAAGATCTTTATTTTCAAGAGATATGTTTTGTATAGTTACATTTAAAATTTCTTTTTCAATGTTTTGGAAATTAATAGACTTAAGAAGTTTTCCATTTTCAAAACATAACTTTGAATTCTCATTTAATAACTCATTAATTTTGGTTTTCATTTCCTTATTCCTTTTTGAAGCTTTTTTCAATTCTCCATACATTTCATCAAGTAAATCACTAGGATCAATATCATCATCATAGTAAGTGGAAATAGGAGTAGATTGTACCTCATCATCAATTGACATAAAACATATGTCGGCTTTTCCTTCACTGCCATCTTCACTTTCTTGTTGATCCCAACTACCAGCCAGTCCCTTTCCCTTCTTGGTAAATTTCTTTTTGAGTTTGTTGTCTCTTTTCCTTTCCAAGACTTTAGGACAATCGGCAATAAGATGTTCGGTGCTTTTGCATTCAAAGTATTGAGTTTTGAAAGATGATGACTGTCCACTTTTCTTGACTGGCCTTCTCCCTTTCTTGAGAAATTTCTTTTTATAGAATCTCTTGAATTTTCTTACTGCAATAGCCATCTCCACTGTTTCCATCTTCTTCAGTTGATGACTTTTCTTGTTCACTAAGATGATTGGAAGTTTTGAGTACAACTCCATTTCTTCCCTTCTCTTCATCTTCAATATCATTCAATCTTTTGACCTTCATCTCATGGGTAAGCAGGGATCCAATGAGCTCTTCAAGTGGGAGAGTTTTCAAATCTTTTGATTCCTCAATAGCAAGTGTTTTTGGTTGCCAAGATTTTGGTAGACCATCCAATATCTTTCTGTTTTGCTCTCTAATTGTGTAGTTCTTCCCATAAGCTTTTAAACCATTGGAAATGTTAGTAAATCTTGTAAACATATCACTAATATTCTCACCTTGCTTCATGGTGAATAGCTCATAATCCCTTACTAGCATAGAAAGCTTTGACTCATTTACTTGGTAGAAGCAATTGACAAGTCATTGTTGGCAAATTTTCAAATTTTAACAAAGGAATTCTTAACTGAAACTTTGCATGTTGGCATTTAATATCACACAATTGACTAATGCTAAGCAAGTTATAGTTCAAATCAGTACTAAGCAACATTTGTTTAAAAAGAAGAGAGGAACCTTTACCAACATTGGTTACTCCAAGAATTCCTCCTTTCTTCTTGCCTCAAAAACAAATCCTTCTTTGGTTGCTTTGACCTTGATTATAAATGAGGTGTTTTCCGTTATTCTTTAAGCCAACATCATCAATATACCTCTTAGTTGTTCTTGAGTTTGAATTGTAGTGTATCTGCAATAAAGGAGAGGAAGTATCCTTTGGTACCCATACTTTCTTGGGTCCGTGGGGATTAGTAATAGTTCCCTTAACTCTCCAAATGGTTTTTACACCATTCTCTACTTTTCTTTTAACATAACATTTGGTGACTTTATGTCCATGTTTTCCACAATAAGTACAACAAGTATGATGGAAAGAAGTAGAAGTAGCTCTAACAAAGAAGTTGTTATGTTTAGGCACATTATTGACATAATTGTAACCAAGACCATTTTTTGCAAGAGAAGATATTTGAGATCCAAGTAGTTTGTCAAAATAGTCTCTTCCATTTGTAAATTTTTCAACACATGATGTAAGATCATTAATTTTCTTTTTCAAAATTTCAGGATCACTAAGCATTTTTTCAAGAGAAGAAACTTTTGTACAAAGAGATTTATTTTCAAGAGATATGTTTTGTAAAGAAACATTTAAAACTTCTTTTTCAATATTTAAACAATCAATAGATTCAAGAAGTTTTTTGTTCTCACAAAATAATTTTGAATTTTCATTCAATAACTCATTAATTTTGAGTTTCATTTCCTTATTCTTTTTCGAAGCCTTTTTTAATTCTCCATACATCTCAACAAGTAATTCACTAGGATCATCAATATTATCATAATAAGAAGTAGAGGTAGATGGAGTAGGTTGTACCTCATCTTCCATTGCCATGAAGCACACATTTGCTCTTTCTTCTTCATGAGTGACTTGAAGTAGCTTCCACATTTCATGAGCGGAATCACATTCCATCACTCTATTGTATTCATTGACAACCAACGCACAACAAAGAATGTTCATTGCTTAGTAGTTTAATGTCATCTTTCTTGAATCGCTCTCATCATACTCTTCCATGGACTTCGGTTCCCTTGTAACTCCATCGGCTTTCAATCTCAATGGCACATAGGGACCTTTCTCAATAATATTCCACAATTCATAGTTAATAGAACAAATGTAAATCTCAATTCTAGACTTCCAAAAAATATAATTAGAACCATCAAACAATGGAGGTCTATTAGTGGAGGAACCTTCCACATAATGCAAATTTGATAAACTAGCCATATGATCTTTACTTCTAGGTTGTTAGACCTTAAAAAGAAGACCTTGCTCTGATACCAATTGAAAGACCTTAGAGGGGGGTGAATTAGGTCTTTGGCTAATTATCGAAAATCTTTTCCCTTTTTGCAAATCCTTTGCCTTAATAAAAGCTCTTCTTTAAATTCACAAACTTCAAGTTTATATGTGATTTGATGGTTAAGACAAGATTATCAAACTATAAGACCACAACCAATCAATCAAACTATAAACTCAATTTCTTTCTTGGCCTACAAATCAAGCAAACCAAGGATGGCACTTTCATGAATCAAGTTAAGGTATAAGCATTCCCATAAGTTTATCAACTATGCTTGACAAGAATAAAAGGTTTCATATGAGTAGTCAACTCTATTTGACAGCAAGTAAAGCCAATATTATGTTTGTCATGTGCTTGTGTGCTAGATTTTATCTTGTCCTTAAGAGTCTCATTTGATTACTATTAAACACATTCTCTATTACCTTATTGATACTCTAAGTGATTATGGTCTATATTTCAAATGTGTGGCTATGTTATGTGATAACACTAATGCAACAAATTTGACCATCATACTACTCAACAAACTAGAACAAAGCATATAGAGATCAAACTTCATCTCATTAGAGATTGAAAGACCTAAGAGGGGGGGTGAATTAGGTCTTTGGCTAATTATCGAAAATCTTTTCCCTTTTTGCAAATCCTTTGCCTTAATAAAAGCTTTTCTTTAAATTCACAAACTTAAAGTTTATATGTGATTTGATGGTTAAGACAAGATTATCAAACTATAAGACCACAACCAATCAATCAACAACTATAAACAATAATAATAACACAAGTATGTAAAACAAGTAAAGCTATAAAGAAATGAACACACGATTTATAGTGGTTCGATCTCTCCAAGATCTACATCCACTACCTTGAGTCCACACTCAAGGATTTCAATCAATTCACTATATGCTTACTTCAAGTAATTACACAAGAGGCTCACCCTTCAATGGGTTTTACCACAACAACCTCTTTTCAATTTAATAAACAAGGTTCACTCTTATCACAAAGAGTTTTATGTCACTAGACAACCTAGACCAATCTAATCCAAGGCTCACCCTCACCAATGGGTTTTACACAACAACCTTGATTAATTTAGTCTATTGCTCACCCTCCACAAGGGTTTTATGTCTCTTGACAACCTTGTATCAATCACAACAATAATATAAAGAGAGAATTTGAATGTTACCAACACTTCTTGGTGGATGAATACAATTGCTAGCACCACTTCACTTCTTGCCTTTGGAATCTTGAATTTCAATCTTTGAGCACAAGGCAATTTGAGAGCTTTTGATATAATTTTGATGTAAAACAAGTTAGAGCTTCAAGGATTTCTTTTGTGCAAGTGGTCTTTCAAAAATCTAGAGTTTCTAGCCTTTATAGAATTTGAAAATCAGTTAAAACGGCCATAAAACGGCTAGTAACGGCTAGTTTCAGAAAATTCGGATGACCGAATTCTGCGTCCGAATTTTTCGGACGACCGAATTTGTTCTGCTGCGTCTGAATCTTCTTCCGAATTTCTCTGGAAGAACAGTGACCATGCTGAAGGCCAAAATTCGGACGACCGAATTTTTTGGCTGCGTCCGAATCTTCTTCCAAATTTCTCTGGAAGAATAGTAGCAAACTTCTGCTACAAAATTCGGACGACCGAATTTTTGGACTGCGTCCGAATCTTTCATCCGAACTTTTCAAACTTTGTCAAAACATGTTCAAATCAATACAAACAAGTTGGAAAACATTCTAGCCTTAAAGATAAGTCATTAAAGACCTTTTATGTACCAAAACCATTTATGAAAACTTGATAATTTATGTAACTTCAAAACCATTGAAACCATTTAAATCAAGTTTTGTGCTCTCAATTGCAACTCATAGATTCCAAGGCTTAAGAGTGTAGGGTTTACAAAGTTTACCTATTAAGCACATGCAACCTACACTTCATGTCTTCAAAGCCTTCTAATATCTTGAACAAACTCTTCAATCTTCAATCACTTTGATATATTGGAGTTGTTCTTGCATTTTAGCTTCAAGGCAATGAGACTTCATACTTCTTAATCCAACAATCCTATCACACAAATGACATGCATATTAGTCCTCATCAATATTTGTCATTAATCAAAACTACATGATTTGCCCTTATGGCTAACAGAGATCATTCCACTAAGGGTAATATTTGTTTAAAGCATGTTTGCACTAATGAACAAATTAATGATATTTTTACTAAGCCATTAGCCGAAGAAAGGTTTGACCAGTATGAGAAGAAGAGTAGGGATTTGAAAATTCAATAACTGATGAGTGTATTCAAGTGTTGTAGCTCCAGGCGAGGACAAAGAAGCCTAGCATGAGAAAAGAAAAGGGAAAGCCAAAGAAAGAGAAGGAGGACCAGTGATCAAATGAACCAAGGAAGGTTCATGTTCCTCAAAGCATGTCATGGCTAGATAGATTTGTCACAGTGGAGGCTGCTACTGAACTTGATGATTGGACAAAAAGGAACCATAAGATAAATCCAAGACACAGGTGGATGTCATCAAACAATCCGAAATGGGTAATATACTCTCATTTTTAAATGATGTGAGTTGGACTAGTTTGCTTGTGTTTGATGAATGTTGTTACCTTCCTTAGTTTATGAAGTTTATATTAAAAAAATGGTTGAGCAAATTGGTAATAAAACTATTTAGTGGTATTCTTCAAGAATATCACAAGTTAATTTCTGAGATTGATAATGCATTGCTCAATAGAATTTGTGCTGTTGAGGATGTTGGGTTTCGACATTATTCTTTCGGGGGACATTGTTTTATAAGTAAGTTATACTCACATGAATGGATTGAGAATGCCTGTACAAATGGTAGAAGCCTCAAGGCTATAAAGGAGAAAGAGATAAAAGCTTTTGATGATAGTGAAAGAATTTTGAATCACATGCTTACTACCTTGATTACAGCATACTTTGAGAACAAATCTTCTATTGAAAATATGTATGCTATAATTATGCTATCCATGCATAAGAAAAGAAAAATGAATTTTGGATATATAGTGCTAAAAAATATAATGGAGCAAGAAGAACAAAAAATTTATTCCTTGAAAAAAAGTAAACTTGGTTAAACTCTCCAATATGGGTAATGTTATATCTCTATTTGATGATATTGATTGGAGCAATTTACTAGTTGTTGATGAATAATTTTACCCTCTATTCTTTCCTCTTTGAGATTTGTATAAAATTCATAAATAAGTGCAATGGTATTCTTCTAGAGTATCCAAAGTGGATTTTGAGTTCAATGATGCCTTAGTTAACAGAATTTGCAGTGTAGATGATAATGAGGCAAGGTGTTACTCATAGGGACAGCTAGGACTGTCAATTGGGCCGAGTCGGCCCGAGCCCGGCTCGTTCGGCCCGTTAAATTGCGGGCTTGGGCTGATTTTTTCAGCCCGAATAACGTTTCGGGCTGAGCTCGGGCTGAGGTAGGCTCAGCCCGGCCCGCACATATATGTATAAATAATGTATTTTTATATATATTTTATATATTTTTTATAATAATAATATTATTATATTATTAAAAATATTATTATATTATTTAAAATTTTTTTTATATAAATTTTTTTAAAAAATCGTGCTCGGGCCGGCCCGAGCTCACATTTTCTCAACCCGCTGTCAATCGGGCTGAGCTCGGGCTTGGCAAAGCCCGGCTCACCTAGCCCGATTGACAGTTCTAGGGACAGCATTACTTTATTCATGAATTGTTCATAAATGAAAGATTTGAAGAGGCTTTCACAAATGGTAGACAATTTAGGTCCATTAGGGAAAGGGAAATCTGGGTCTTTGATGCTGGAGGAAGGGTTATGCATCACATGATTACCACTATGCATATAGTGATTATGCTTGCCTTGGATGAGCATAGAAACCTAAACATTGGATTCATGGCATTGAAGCATATGGTTACTGCAAGAAAAACAGCCAACAAAGCCTTACCATATGGGAAACTATTAACCAGAATTCTCAAACATTTTCAAGTTAAACTTCCTGTTAGGGGACAAGCTTTCGAGAGAGGACAAATCTATACTAATGTTTCTCTTAAAAGAATGCAATTAACTCTTGATGAAGATGGTGTATGGAGAACTAAAAGAGAAACTCCACCAAAAAAAGTAGAGGTTGAAGATAGTGAGAAAACTGAAGAAGAAGAAGATGATGATGAAGCTGAAATGTGGGCAAGGGAAATGAAGACAGAGGAGACATAATTCATCAAGTGAGGGGGAGCAACCTCCCTCCAAGAGAAGACTCTTTGAAGAAGTTCCTACTCCTCAATCACATCCTAATGTTAGAGAAGGTCCTAGTGTTGAAGGAATTTCAAGAGGAGACAAAACTCAAAAAGCCTTGAACAACCACATCAAGGAGATGGAGAAAATGTATAAGTTCTTTGAAACTTTTGCTCCTATGGTTCTTGGAAAATTAGATGGTTTAGAAAATAGATTCAAACACATAGAGCAAATATTAATGAGAAATACTCAAAGTGGTGAAGGGCCTTCTAGAACTCAAGAAGAAATAGATGATGATAAGGATGATGAAGAAGACAAGAAAAAGGAAAAAGATAGAGATGATGTTAGTGATGATGAAGATGATGATGATGATGGTGACCAAGGGGATGACAGTAAGCAAGTTGTAGAGTCACAAAGAGAAGATCAGGGAACACAGTACGCTGGAATTAGCCCAGAAGGAAGTTGAATTGCAAGAGCTGAAGTGACAATACCATCCAATCCAATATTCAGCAAAGGAAAAGTCAAGCATGTAGCAATCAAGAAGAGATCAAGAAAGGACTCTCCATCAACATCAAAAGACTGAGCATCTCTTTAATCTTATCTCTATTTACTACTTTTATATATTTTTGATATGCTTAGTATGACTTATGAACAATTACTAGCTTGGTTTATGCAATTTCTCCTTTTTTTCTCTTTAATTTTCTGAACTTTATTAGTGTTTTAATGTGGCTTATGTAATAGTTGTGTGAAGCTCAATGATGAAACCTCAGTGTTGAGAGCTTCTTTTAATGATACTTTGATCACCCCAAGCTTAATTGCTGCTATAAAAGGGGAGAAGAAGTTGATTTACAAGCTTAATTGCTATAAACTATTACTCAATATTTTTGTTGGTTATAGTTGAATATGCTACCTTATCAGTCTCATTTTCGTTACCCCATCTTTGAGTAATGACAAAAGGGGGAGAAAGAATCCATGCTGCAATATGTGCTATGTTGTGCTATGTATGTGCTATGTAGATGTTATGTGTTGATATGCATGCCGCAATATGTGCTATATATGTGTTGATATTTGTGCAATAATGAGTAATGTGAAAATTTGGCTGCATCTCTGCATTTGGAATTTAAATTGAAAGGGTTATAATACGTGAGGTTACAATTCATTTGAAAATGCAAAATCATCCTTTAAAAAATTCGGATTCTTGCCAAAAATATTTTTCTGTTGTTCAAATTGTTTGAAAAATGTTTTTAATCCTTCTTATTGTATTTGAACAACCTTAGGAAGGCATACTTTCAAATATTACAGCCTTCATCTCACATATTTTAAAGTTTGGACTTGAAATTTCAAAATTTGGATGCATGTTTCAAAAATTCAAACGCATTCATATTTTGTTGCTCAAATTGATTCAAATATGTTTTAATCTCTTCTACTATGTTTGAACAACCTTAGGAAAACTTATTTTAAAAAATTACAGCTTTCATTGCACTTATTTTACAGTTCGGACTTGATATGTCAAAATTCGGATTCATAACATCTCAAGTCCAAACTTGTTGAAAAATGAGCACAATCTAAGGGGGAGCATTGTTAAACATTTACAACTTTTAAAACCACTCTTAGAATCTCTTCTAAATGATTAAATGCTAAATATCCTATCCTAATTGGTTATTGGAAGGAAAGAGGTAAATGGAGGTTGCTTGGGTTGTAGGCTCATATTGAGCCTTTTGAATGTCAATATGCTAAATTGGTTATTATCTATCATTAACATCAATACTTCTTTGTACTACATTGTTTAAATCCATCACATTTTGCATCAAAGTTTGTCATCATCAAAAAGGGGGAGATTGTTAGCCCTAAGAGTAAATCATGAAGTTTTAATTAAGTTTTGAATAATGACAAACATTGATGTGGACTAATCTTTATGTCAATTGTGTGATAGAATTATTGGATTAAGAAGTATGAAGTCTTGTTGCCTTAAAGCCAAACTGCGAGAACATTATTGGATTAAGAAGTATGAAGTCTTGTTGTCTTAAAGCCAAACTGCAAGAACAACTTCAACTAGTCAAAGTAATTGAAGATGAAGAATTTTGTTCAAAGATGAGTAAAGGCATTAAAGACTTGAAGTGTAGGTCACATATGCTCAATAGGTATATTCTTTTATAAACCCTACACTTGTGTGTCTTGAAATCTGTTGAATGCATAAAAGAGCACCAAAAACTTGTTTTGAATCTTAAATGGTTTTGAATGAACTTTTGAATAATAAGTATGCTCTTGAATCTCAAAAGATCTTGAGTAAATTTTATATAATCAAAGTGTTTTAGTAACGGTTTTTTGAGTTTGAAAGTGTTTAAATGACTTACCTATTTATATAAAATGTTTTCAATGTTATTAAGGTTGATTTTCAAATGATTTGACAAAGTTTGATTAGTTCAGATACAAGTTCGGACGTCCAAACTTTGAAAATGGTTACTATGCTTCCAAAGAAATTCGGACGTCCAAACTTTGAAAATGGTTACTATGCTTCCAGAGAAATTCGGACGTCCAAACTTTGAAAATGGTTACTATGCTTCCAGAGAAATTCGGACGCCAGTTCGGATGCATAGGATAAAGTTTGGATGTCCAAACTTTCTCTAATAGCATGGTTACTTTTTTTCTAGAGAAATTCGGACGAATATTCAGATGCAGAAGGAAAAGTTCGCACGTCCGAACTTTTCCAAACAACATGGCATAGTATTCGAATGCATAGGAGAAAGTTTGGACGTCCAAACTTTCTCTAATAGCATGGTTGCTGTTTTTCTAGAGAAATTTGTATGAATGTTCAGACGCAGAAGGAAAAGTTTGGACGTCCGAACTTTTCCAGACAACTTGGCACAGTAAAGTTCGGACGAAAGTTCGGATGCATAGGAGAAAGTTTGGACGTCCGAACTTCTCTGAAACTAGCCGTTACTAGCCGTTTTATAGCCGTTGAAACTGATTTTTGAAATCTATAAAAGCTATAAGCTCAAGAATTTTTTTAAGTTTGAATCTTTGAGAAATCTTAACATGCAAAAATCTTTAGCAAATGTTTATCTAAATCTAACCTCTGAAAAGAGTAACATTTCATTTGAAATAATTCATTTCTTTTTAATTGAAGATTAGAATCAACTTCACCAAGAGAACAATAATAAAGTAATAAAGCAACTTGATCTATTGAAGAATTTAAGAACTGAGTTCTCTCAACATAATTGAGAGTAGTAAACCAGTGCTTCAGTGTACCAGTAAATCTAGAGGGTAACTTGGTGAGCATATTCTCTACTGTGATGCAGGATAATTCTTTGGTTGTCATCCAAGCATGGAATTCTAGAAGTCTTACCACCTATTTTGTTGGAGGGATGTCATCAAGCTAAAACATGAAAGTGCCTGAAGGAGGTAGCTTCTTGGAGGTATGAGATGATTCAAGCTCATCAACAATAGGAGTGGCGCTCGTGTATATTTTTCTTCACGAGTCATGTTTATTTGTGAAGTGTCTGGTTGAAATTCGTTCGAGAAAGACTGTGCAGAAGAGTCTTAAACAGAGAAGGAGTCTGTTTCAAATCTAGAAGTTGGTTCTGACTCTGTCGGAGAAGAATACTAGGTCTCAGATGGAGTTTGTTCTTGAACAACAGTAATATAGGGTGTGATATGAGATGTAGCAGATTGCTGAAGCATAGGAGTCAGTTGATTCTGAATCATGGCTTGTTTTTGAGCTTCCGGAGGAGGGGTAGTAGGCTTCTATGGTTGTTTCTGAGCTTGTTTTGCTTTTAACCATTGAGCAGCATTGAAAGTGCTTGGAGAAGGTTTAGACAATTCATATCCCATGGTTGCAAAAGCAGAGTACTGTGTTTTGGGAGGTGGCTGGAAAGGTTTGTAACTGACAGAGGAGAATAGTAAGGAGTAGACTCAACCTGTGTTTTGAAATAAGCAATATATCATTCAAGGTCTGCTGCATCTTTTTGCTTTTGTCTGATGACTTCAGTAGGGTTAACACCAGGCATAGGCAAATCATAAGGGATCTGCTTCAATCTTTTCTCCATATTAACGCTCAGTCTTTCGGTGGCTTACAAGTCTTGCACTTGAGAATCAACTTTAGTTTCAACAGTAACAAGACGAGAATTTACCTAGATAACTTTCTAATCAATTTGAGTCAAAATCTTATTTTGTGCAACAGCATTCTTAGATTGCCTGTTTAGGACAGTTTCAACACGATTAGTGGGTGCTGACTATCCACTAGGAAGTATGGTTGAGGAAGAATTCTAGATCTTGTGAGAGTGTCGGGCATTGTCTTTAGTAAAAGGTGTGGTTTGGGGAAAGATATGGTTTAGTGGATGAAATTCTGCAGGTTGAAGCATGCAGATAGCTATGATAGGTTGACAAGTATGAGGTACCAGCTTTTCTTTGGCAAGGATTTTGAGGCATTTTTGGTAGTAAGGATGAAATGGTGGTTATGGTTTAGGAGTTAACCATGTTGATAGAATCTGAGCTGCAGAAAAGTCATACATGTTTCAGGTTTTTTGCTGGAACGTGGAGAAGGAATTTGCTTCTTCTCTCCTCGACTAGAATATCAGCAGGTACAATCATCTGGATCAAGTCCACATTTAAAGCAACAGTTTTGACATGACTAGTAAGAAGTGCAGCTACCCCAACAACACTGATTTGAGAATGGATCTATCTAAAAGACAACTGGTTTGGCATATGGTGTGTACCATTTGGTGATGTCTGAAAAAGTATCTTGGTGAGAGACCAAGGGATTTTCTGGTCCGAGTCTGCTAATCTGATCAAGATCATCTTGATGATATAGAGGATGATTAGAAATAGGAAGACGAATCATAGCGATCCTTAGATAATTTTTCTTGATAGACTGGAGATGCTTATGATCGAATTTGATGAAAACCGAACCATCAGAATTCTGGGAGATCTGAGAGGAGGAAGATTCCAGTGGCTGATTTGCAGCTTCATGGACTTTTTCATATTCCGTGACCCAAGCATCAAGAAGAAGACTGAGAAGTTCAGATTTAGGAATCTGTCTTGGGACATGGGTGCAAACAACTGACTGTTTGTCATCTACCTTGATAAGAAGGGCATCTTCTCCACCAGGAAGGGAGAGATTGATAGCATGATTTTGAACTCGGTAGAACATTTGACAACGTAAAGTTGCAGTAAGAGCATCATGTACTTGAGAGGCTCCTGCAATATGGACTTGTACCTTGAGAGCATTCAACAGATGTGGATCTGCCAGAGACATATTGAAGTTCAGGTACAAGGTAATGAAGGATGTACCAGCATTTAGTGTTGCTTCAACAGTGGCTATACAAGCATGTTGATATGCTAGAAAGCGAGCATCAAGAGGGCAACTCGGGCAACCATAGGAAGACCCTTTCTGCCATAGAGAGTGAGAGCTATACGAACAACACCGAAGTGAAGATGGGTGTAACCGTGTTGCTTCCATTGATGTGGAAAGTCTTCTGGAATGTAAAGAGTAACGAATTGCTCTTTACCAGTAGTTACAATATGATGTTGGTCCATCTTTGAGCATTGGACATACTCTCGAACAGAAGAAGATGTTTGACGGATAAGAGATTTAAAAGATTTCCAGGGGAAAACTATGGACTGAGCATTATTGGTATAAGGATTCATAAACGGGTGGTTCTCAGGAGAGAACTGAGAAGATGAATCTACAGTAACTTCATATAAGTAATCTAAATTTTTAGATGCAGTTTGACGGAAAGAGAGAGTAGTATCTAAAGATACAGCCTAACGGGAAGTTTCTGGATACATAGATGGGTAGAGTTGCTTACCTTTAATATATTTGACCTGGAATAAATGCAGCGCAAACCACGTTGACCACTTGAGCAGTTGAGGATGAGGAACTTGCTTCTGCTTGAACTGCAGCATTTTGGGGAACGAACACAAATCTGTTTTCACCAAGAACTTTGACCCGATGAGATAAAAACTGAACTTCTTTATCCCATTTTTGACTGCTAGGATTTCCTTGAAAATGGAGCAGTAATGCATTTCTGCTGGCTTGAATCTTCCACTAGTAAATCCACAAAGATGTCTAGTACCATCAATTTCTTCGAGTAGAACTGTACTCCAATAGTTATCACTTGCATCAGTCTGAAGTATTCTTTGACCATTCGACGGGAGATGCAATTTCTGAATTATGGACACTTGCACTTTCAGAGCAGCTATGGCTTGAGTCTGTGCGGGAGTCCATGGAGATGGATTCTTCTTGAGCATCTTAGTGAGAGGATGAATATGCTCAGAAGCTTTGGGAAGGAAATCTGGACATAGTTGACTACGTCAAGAAAATGTTGGACTTGTTTCTGTGAAATATTTGACTTAGGGAACTTCTGTAATTTTTCAGAAATATGATTTCTAGGAGTGTATGTACCTGCAGTAAAATGCATTCCTAGGAAACTAATTTCCAATTTAGCCAAGATCATGTTTCTTTCAGAAAGCATTACGCCATAATCTTTTGACAATTTGAGTAAACTGGCGTAAAAGGTTTATATGATCATCCTTAGCAGAATGAAAAAGTAGGATATCATCAATATAAACCAGTGAAGTGTGTAAGAGTGGTTCAAAAATCTTGACCATGGCTTTGGAAACAAAGATGGTGGGTTTTAATCCAAAAGGCATCACTTTCCACTGGAAATCCTGGTTAGGGATGCAAAAACTTGTTTTAGGAAGTTCATCAGGATGAATGCCTAATTGCCAAAAACCAGATTCCAAATCAAATTTGGAAAGCTATTTTTCACCAGAAAGATGTGATAACAGTGTGTGTCTGTATGGTAATGGAAATGTCATCGTGTAAAAAATGATTCAGAGGCTGATAATTGATTACTAGTCTTATTTTTCAACGGACTTGTTCAGCCAGTCTATCAACATAGAATGCTCCACAAGACCATTGAGAATCTGTGGGTTCAATAAGATTAGAATGGAGAAGGTCAGGGCATTCTTTTGTGGCTAACTGAAGATTATTAGGGTTCATACAAGAAATGACTGGCTTTGGTAGGGTTGATATCCTTATTTTTCTTGAAAGGCAGTTTGATGAAGAACTAAGGATTTTGCCACAGTGGACGGGGACATTTGGTAAGGAATTTTTATGGGATTCAGCACAAGATTGGGAGGTAAGAAGTTTTTGAATCTCGGTAACATGATTATGAGTGATTTGGTAAAACCTTGGAATAGAACCATATTCTCGAAACTGTTTTCCAAAACAAATACCATTGGAAAGGATTTGGAATCTGTAAAGTTTACTGTAAATGACAAAACCAACAAGAAGATCTTTGTCAATTTTATCACAACCAATGAGATGTAAACGAACTTCACATTTGGGAAAAAATTGGATGGTAATGGGTTTTTTGGTAATCAGGGAGTATAAAACGTATTACCATCAGCAGTTATGAATTCTTTCTGGTGTTCTGTCCAATATTCTGGAGGTAGGACAGATGGGTTCATCATGCATACTATAGCTTTGGTATCAAAGAAGGCTATGCCAAGAATAGGTTTATTATATTTGGAGGTTCGGATTTGAACAGGGGCTTGAGGATATGTTTTATGGGTTTGGAAAGTGAGGACTGGAATAGAGGATTTTTCTGGAAGTTTTGGATCTGGTTCTGGAGGGACTTGTTCTAAAGGGAATGGTTTTGAGATATGACAAGATGATGGGATTTCGCCTTCTTCAATTGCAAAGAAAGTGTGTTCATCTAAATCATCTTGTTCAGAAAAAAGGGATTCAAGGTCATTGCCATCATAGATAGGGCTAACCTGTTCAATCTGTGAGATAAGGTTTTGCCGTTTCTTCTTCTGGAGGTTCTGGAGGATTTGTGCTTTTTTTAGAAGTATCTCCATTTTTTCTTTGAGTAGTGCATGTCGGTTGTATGGATTCTAGAGAACTTCTTCTTTCTGGATGATTTCTTGCAAGAGGATTTATTGCAGCACAATTTGATGATAAGATCTGATCTCTTGCATAATTGGTTAATGTTTTTATCTCCTTCGAGGTATTGTTTGATAACTTGCCGTTTGTCACAGAGATCTTCAAGGCTTTGCAAGATGGCTTGTCTGATTTGTCCTGGAGTCATACCAAGGATGGATTGGTATTTCTGTTTGATGTATACATCCACTCCTTGGGCTAAAGCTTGAGGATTGAGTTGAGAAAAGCTTGCTTTAAGCTAACATCTGCACCAAGAAGATAAAACAATTGAGTCATACGTTGCAAATGTTTATCTAAATCTGACCTCTGAAAAGAGTAACATTTCGTTTGAAAGAATTCTTTTCTTTTTAATTCAAGATCAGAATCAGGTTCACTAAGAAAATAGTAACAAAGTAATGAAGCAGCTTGATCTATTGAAGAATTTAAGAATTGAGTTCTCTCAACATAATTGAGAGTAATAAACCAGTCCTTAAGTGTGCCAGTAAATCTGAAGGTAAACTCGGTGAGGATATTCTTTACTGTGATGCCATATAGTTCTCTGGTTGTCATCCAAGCATGAAATTCTTGAAGTCTCACTACCCATTTTGTTGGAGGGATGTCATCAAGCTGAAACGTGAAATGGGCAGTAAGACTTCAAGAATTCCATGCTTGGATGACAATAAGAGAACTATCTGGCATCACAGTATATCCTCACCGAGTTTACCTCCAGATTTACTGGCACACTTAAGCACTGGTTTACTACTCTTAATTATGTTGAGAGAACTCAGTTCTTAAATTCTTCAATAGATCAAACTGCTTCATTACTTTATTAGTGTTTTCTTGGTGAACTTGATTCTGATCTTGAATTAAAAAGAAAAGAATTATTTCCAACGAAATGTTACTCTTTTCAGAGGTCAGATTTAGATAAACATTTGCAACGCATGAATCAGTTGTTTTATCTTCTTGGTGTAGATGTTAGCTTAAAGCAAGCTTTTCTCATCTCAATCCCTCAAGCTTTAGCCCAAGGACCAGATGTATACATCAAACAGAAATACCAATCCATCCTTGGTATGACTCCAGGACAAATCAGACAAGCCATCTTGAAAAGCTTCTAAGACCTCTGCCATAAACGGCAAGTAATCAAACAATACCTCAAAGGAGATAAAGAGATTGACCAAGTATGCAAGAGATCAGATCTTATCATCAAATCGTACTGCAATAAATCCTCTTGCAAGAAATCATCCAGAAAGAAGAAGTTCTCTAGAATCCATACAACCAACAGGCACTTCTCAAAGAAAAAATAGAGCTACTTCCGAAGAAAGCACAAATCCTCCAGAACCTCTAGAAGAAAGCGAACAAAAAGGTCATTATGCAAAGCAATAACCCCAGAAGAAGAAACGGCAGAACCTTATTTCACAGATTGAATAGGTTAGCCCTATCTATGGTGACAATGACCTTGAATCCTTTTTTTTTTAACAAGATGATCTAGATGAACACACTCTCTTTGCAATTGAAGAAGAAGAAATCCCATCGTCTTATCATATCTCAAAACCAGTCCCTCCAGAACCAGATCTAAAAATTCCAGAAAAATCCTCTGTTACAATCCTCACTATCCAAACCCATAAAACATATCCTCAAGCCAAAATCCAAACCTCCAAATATGATAAACCCATTCCTGCCATAGCCTTCTTTGATACAAGAGCTGTAGTATCCATCACAAACCCATCTGTCCTACCCCCAGAATATTGGACAGAACACCAGAAGGAATTCATAACTGCTGATGGTAATGCATTTTATACTTCCCTGGTTACCAAAAAACCCATTACCATCCAATTCTTCCCCAAATGTGAAGTTCGTTTACTCTCATTGGTTGTGCTGAAACTGATAAAGATCTTCTTGTTGGTTTTGAAATTTACAGTAAACTTCACAGATTCCAAATCCTTCCCAATGGTATTCATTTTGGAAAACAATTTTGAGAATATGGTTCTATTCCAAGACTTTACCAAATCACTCCTAATCCTATTACCGAGATTCAACAACTTCTTATCTCCCGATCTTGTGCTGAATTCCAAACAGAATTCCTTACCAGATGTCTCCATCCACTGTGGCAAAATCCTCAATTCTTCATCAAACTCCCTTTCAAGAAAAATGAGGATATCAACCCTACCAAAGGTAGTTATTCTGGTATGAACCCTCTTGCATCCAAACACAAATTTCTCTGAAATTTCACTACCTTCACATTAAATTGATAGAATTTTTGAATTCTAAGCCCTAAACACTTCTTACAAATAACTCTCTTACAATCTAAAAATGGTGAGAACTAAGAGAACAAGTGTTGAAAAAGGGAAGGAAAAGGCAAAGGAAGGAAATGATGGACTGATTCTGAACGAACCAAGGAGAATTAGAGTCCCTCAATCATCATCTGGATTGGACAGATTCATCTCTCTCAAGGCAGCCTCTGAATTTGAAGATTGTAACAAGAAAAGCAGAAAAATCATTCCAGGATACAGGGTGAACTTGCAAAGACTCTCCAACATGGGCAATGTTTTATCTCTTTTTGGTGATGTTGGTTGGAGTAATTTGTTGGTAGTTGATGAGGAATTTTACCCTACACTTATTTATGAGTTTTATGCAAATCTCAAAGAGGAAAGAATAGAACATGTAGGGGAAAATAATGCAGTGCAATGGTATTCTTCTAGAGTATCCCAAGTAAATTTTGAGTTCAATGATGTATTGGTCGATAGAATTTGTGGAGTAGATGATAGTGGAACAAAGTATTACTCACCTGGAATGCATTGTTATATACATGAACTCTTCAAAAATGAAAGATTTGAAGAGGCTATCACTAATGGCACAGAATTTAGGTCGATTAGGAAAAGGGAAATGAAGGCATTTGATGCTAGAGGAAGAGTATTGTATCACATGATTACTACTATGATTATCCCCAATTTTGGACATAAGTCATCGGTTGGGAACATGCATATGGTGGTTATGTTGGCCTTGCATGAGCATAGAAGACCGAATTTTGGATTTATAGCCTTAAAGCACATGATAAGTGCAAGGAAAACAGTCAACAAAGCTTTAAAATATGGGAGGTTGTTGACAGGAATTTTAAAACATTTTCAAGTTAAACTTCCAGTGAGAGGACAAGCATTTAAGAGTTGAGAGATATATACTAATGACTCTCTTAAAAGGATGCAATTAGTTCTTGATGTGGATGGCATATGGAGAACTAAAAGAGAAACTTCTTCAAAAAGAGCAGAGATGGAAGAAAGTGAGAAGTCGAGGAAGAAGAGGATGAGGAAGAAACACTTGCTAGAGAGATGAAAACAAAAAGAAGACATGACACTTCGAGTGAGGGGGAGCAACCTCCCTCAAAAAGAAGACTATTTGAAGAAGTCTCAACTCCTCAATCTCAACCAAATGTTGGAGAAGATCCTAGTGGTGAAGGAATTACTAGAGGTGACTTTCACCTTTGAGCACTTCACTTCTTGCCTTTGGAATCTTGAATTTCCACCTTTGAGCACAAAGCAATTTGAGAGCTTTTCAAACAATTTTAATGTAAAACAAGTTAGAGCTTGAAGGATTTTTGAAGTTTCAAAGTTCTACTAAAAATCTGGAGTTTATGCCTTTTATAGATTTGAAAAATTGGTTATAACAGTCATTAAATGCCTAGTAACGGCTAGTTTTTGAGAAGTTCAAAATTAATGGCTAGTTTCTGAGAAGTTCGAACGTCCAAACTTTCTCTTCTGCGTCCGAACTTGCATCCAAACTTTCAGGTAAATAGTGTGACTGTTCACGTACTGTTCACAAGTTCGGACGTCTGAACCTTGCCTTCTGCGTCCGAATTTCTCTGGAAAAATAGTGGCATGTTCATTGAACAGTTGTTACTCTTTACTAAATAGTGGTACTGTTCATAGTGTAGGAAAAGTTCGGACGACTGAATTTTTTCTTATGCGTCTGAACTTGCATCCGAACTTTTTCAAACTTTGTCAGAATATATTCAAATGAATTCAAACAACTTGGAAAACCTTCTAGCCTATAAGATAAGTCATTAAAGACCCTTTAAGTGCAAAAATCATTGATGAAAACTTGATAATTAAGGTAAGTTCAAAACCATTGAAACTTTTCAAATCAAGTTTTGTGCTCTCAAATGCAACTTATAGATTCCAATGCTTAAGAGTGTAGGGTTTATAAAGTTTACCTATTAAGCACATGTAACCTTCACTTTATGTCTTCAAAGCCTTCAATCATCTTGAACAAACTCTTCAATCTTCAATCACTTTGACATATTGGAGTTGTTCTTGTATTGTGCCTTCAAGGCAGTGAGACTTCATACTTCTTAATCCACAAATCCTATCACACAACATACAAACATATTAGTCCTTATCAATGTTTGTCATTAATCAAAACTAATCATAACTACATGATTTGCCCTTAGGGCTAACAATCTCCCCCTTTTTTGATGATGACAAACTTTGATGCAAAATGGGATGGATTTAAACAATGTAGCATAAAGAAGTATTGATGTCAATGATAGATAATAACCAATTTAGCACATTGGCATACAAAAGGCTCAATATGAGCCTATGGCCCAACCAATCTCCATTTACCTCCTTTCTTCCAATTAACCATTGGGATAGAAGATATAGCATTTAAGCATTTAGAAAACTTCTAAGAGAGGTATTAAAGGTTAGAAAATATTAACAATGCTCCCCCTTAGATTGAGCTCATTTTTCAATAAATTTGGACTTGAGGTACTAAGCATCTGAATCCAGACATATCAAGTCCAAACAATAAAATAAGTAAAATGAAAGTTGTAAATTTTGTAAATAAGCTTTCCTAAAGTTGTTCAAATATATTAGAAGAGATTAAAACATATTTGAATCAATTTGAACAACAAAAGAGCACTTTTTGGCAACAAAAAATTAATGCATCCGAATTTCAGAACATGCATCCGAATTTTGAAATTTCAAGTCCAAACTACAATAAATTCAATATAATGAATGTGTAAAGTGAAATAAAGATTTCCTAAGGTTGTTCAAACATAATGGAAGAGATTAAAACATATTTGAATTAATTTGAACAACAAAAGAGCACTTGTTGGCAACAAAGTATGGATGCATTCGAATTTCATAACATGAATCTGAATTTTGAAATTGCAAGTCCAAACTTTAAAATATGTGAGATAAAGGCTGTAATATTTGAAAATAAGCCTTCCTAAGGTTGTTCAAATATGGTAGGAAGAATTAAGACAGTTTTCAAACAATTTGAATAATAGAAAAATAATATTTGGCAAGAAAGTTTGGATGCGTCCAAACATTTGGTTTGCATCCAAATTTCAAGTCGAAACTTATGAATTGTAACCTCACATAATATATCCCTTTCAATTTAAATTCCAAATGCAGAAATACAGCCAAATTTTCACATTACTCATTATTGCACATCAGCACATACATATTACACACATCAACACATACATAGCACACATTGCAGCACACATAGCATATACATAACACATATTGCAGCACATTCTTTCTCCCCTTTGACATATGAATGGATTTTTAGAAAATTTACACATTTTCTATTCATGCATGAGGAATTCCACTGCTATTTCACACATTTTCACACATTTTGTTATCATATTTCTTCTTCCCCTTTTGTTATCAATCAAAGATGGGGTAAGAGTACTCGGACAACAAAAGTGAAACAAAAGAAGTTTTTATCACAAGGATTTCAGATATTGAGCTTCAAAACATTATAATGACTAGAAAGGTACAAGTACATTTCAATGTTAAAGCATAACATGTGCATTAAGACATAAACTAAGATAAACAACAAAATAGAGTTTAGGATAGAAAGGCTTAGTCTTGGATGCGCTTCAATGTCTTCACTTCCAAATTTGTTCATTGTGATGTCATGTTTCCTTGATCTCTATATGATTGGGTCCTTCATTTGCTGACTCCTTACCTATGTAGTTCGACTTTGGAAAGTTACCAATCGAGAGGATCTTTGGATCTTCTTCATTTTTCTCTTCACTGTCCTCTTTCTCATCTTCTTTCTTTTCTTCTTCTTTGGGTTTATAGGAACTTGCACCATTTAAAAACACTTGAGAAATCTTTCTCAAGTCTTCTTCCATATTCTTGACTCTTGCTTCTAAACCATCAAATTTGCCAAGAATCATTGGAGCAAAGGACTTGAAGAATTTTTCCATCTTCTTCATTTCGTTTGCATAGTTGTTCAATGTCTCTTGAAACACCTTGGCAACTATGGTATTACCTCTAGTGAGATTATCACCTTCAACATACTTTTCTTCAATGGAGGATACCTCTTCAAATAGTCTTCTTTTTGTGGGGAGTTGCTCCCCCTCACTTGGTGACTCATGCTTCTTTTTTTCTTTTTATTTTTCTTTCACTAGCAAGGATTTCCTCTTCATCCTCTTCTTCTTCTTCATTTAGGTCTTCCTTCTCTTCATTATCACTAGCATCTCTTCTATCACCCCTTAGAAGAGTTTCTCTTCTAGTCCTTCATACATTATCCCTTGGAGATACTTGAAAATTTCTGTTAATAACCTTCCATATGGCAATGCCTTATGCTCAGTTCTTCTAGTTGCCATTATATTCTTTAGCACTATATATCCAAAATTCATTTTTCTTTTCTTATGCATGGCTAACATAATTATAGCATACATATTATCAATAGAAGATTTGTGCCCAAAAGTATGCTATAATCAAGGTAGTAAGCATGTGATGCAAAATTATTTCACTAGCATCAAAAGCTTTTATCTCTCTCTTTTATAGTCTTGAGCTTCTACCATTTGTACAGGAATTTTCAATCCTTCCATGTGAGTATAATTTACTTATAAAACAATGTCACTCGGAAGAATAATGCCTAAACCCAACATCCTCAATATCACAAATTCTATTGAGCAATGCATTATCAATATCAAAAATCAACTTGTGATATTCTTGAAGAATACCGCTGAATAGTTTTATTACCAATTTGCTCAACCCCCCCTCTTTTTTTTTTTAATATAAGCTTCACAAACTATGGAAGGTAATAGCATTCATCAAACACAAGCAAACTATTCCAGCTAACATAATTAAAAAAATGGGACTACATTACCCATTTCGGATAGTTTGATGACATCCACCTTGCGGATAGGATTTATCTTATGGTTCCTTTTTGTCCAATCATCAAATTCAGTAGCAGCCTTCCATGTGTCAATTCTATCAAGCCTTGACATGCTTTGCAGAACATGAACCTTACTTGGTTCATTGATCACTGGTCCTCCTTCTCTTTCTTTTGCTTTTCCCTTTCCTTTTCCCATGCTAGGCTTCTTTGTCCTCACCTAGAGCTACAACACTTGAATACATTCATTAGTTATTGAATTTTTTAAATCCTTAATCTTCTTCTAAGATTGGTCAAACCTTTCTTCGGCTAGTGGCTTAGTAACGATATCATTAATTTGTTCATGAAAGCAAACATGCTTTAAATAAGTATTACCATTAGTAGAATGATCTCTAATGAGATGAAGTTTGATCTCTATATGCTTTGTGCTTGTTTGTTGAATAGTATGATGATCAAATTTATTGCATTAGTGTTATCACATAACATAGCCATACATTTGAAATATAAACCATAATCACTTAGAGTATCAATAAGGTAATAGAGAATGTGTTTAACAGCAATCAAATGAGATTCTTTAGGACAAGATTAAATCTAGCACACAAGCACATGACAAACATAATATTGGCTCTACTTGCTGTCAAATATAGTTGACTACTCCTATGAAACCTTTTTATTCTCTTCAAGCATAGTTGACAAACTTATGGAAGTCCTTGTACCTTAACTTGATTCATGAAAGTGCCATCCTTGGTTTGCTTGATTTGTAGGCCAAGAAAGAAATTGAGTTTTCTTATCATGCTCATTTCAAATTTACTTTGCATTAACTTGGAAAACACATCACAAAGTGAAGTATTAGAAGCACCAAAAATTGTGTCATATATTTGGACAAGTTATAGATCATTGTTACAAGAGGTTTTAATGAAAAGATTTATGTCAAGTTTTCTTAAAAAATAACTTTTGAAAGAGGAAAACTATTGAATATTTCATACCAAGCTCTAGTAACTTGTTTCAATCCATATAGGGCTTTTGAGAGTTTGAAAACATAATTAGAAAATTTTTCATGAGTGAAATCAGGAGGTTGTTTTACATAAAATTTCCTTATTAATAAACCCATTTGAGAAAGCACTGTTAACTTCATTTGAAAGAGTTTGAAACCTTTAAAACATGCAAATGCCCAAAGAATTCTAATTGATTTAAATCTACTAATCGGAGCTAAAGACATTATAATCAATGACCTATTCTTGATTGAATCCTTAGGCAACAAGTCTAACCTTGTTTCTAACAACTTCTCCGGATTCAATAAGTTTATTTCTAGAAACCATTTAGTTCCAATAACGGAATGATCATGAGATTTAGGAATATCCAAAATTTATATCTTTCAAATTTACATAATTCCTCTTGCATGGCAATAATTCAAAAATCATCACACAATGCATCATCAATACTTTTAGGCTCATATGAGATAAAAGAATAAAGTTATCGATAAAATACCGTCTTATGTTTACTCCTCGGGAGATATCACTAAATGAATCTGAAGAAGTTGTTAGAAACAAGACAAGACTTGTCGCCCAAGGATTCAATCAAGAAGAGGGTGTTGGCATTTGCTTGCTTTAGAGGTTTTAAGTTATTTCTAATGGATGTCAAAGTTCTTTTTTAAATGGTTTTATTGATGAAGAAGTTTATATGGAATAACCCCCCAATTTTGCTCATGAAAGAAGGTTTATATGGTTTATATGGTTTAAAACAAGGTTCGAGAGTTTGGTATGAAAGATTGAGTAGTTTCTTTTTTCAGAAGGATTTTTAAGAGAAAAGGTTGCACATCACTTTTCATAAAAATCTCTTGCAATGATCTTTTACTTGTGTAAATTTATGTAGATGATATCATATTTGGTGTTACTAATGTTTTTCTTTGTGAGGCTTTTTCCAAGTTAATGGAAAGTGAGTTCGAAATGAGCAGGGAGAACTCAACTATTTCTTGGGCTACAAATCAAATAAACCAAGGATGGCACTTTCATCAATCAATCCAAGTATATCAAGGAGCTTTTGAAGAGATTTAGAATAGACTAAGCTAAAGGTATTTGCACTCCTATGAGTTCATCAACCAAACTTGTCAGAGATGAGAAAGGTAAAAACGTTGAAGAAAAGGTATATAAAGATATGATTGGTAGTTTGCATGATCGTACCGCAAGTAGACCAGACATTATGTTTACCGTATGCGTATGTGCTAGATTCCAATCTTGTCCAAAAGAGTCTCGCTTAATTGCTGTCAAACACTTTCTTCATTATTTGATTGATGCACTTGATTATGGTCTTTGATTTACAAAATCTTCTTCTTTTGACCTTATTGCCTACTCAGATACTGACTATGCAGGACGCAAGTAGAGCATAAAAGTACTTGTGGTCATTGTCAATTTCTTAATAGTTGCCTTGCATCTTGGCATAGCAACAAAAAAGCATATGGGTCATTGTCTACAACTAAGGTCAAATATATCAACGCCGGTAGTTATTGTGCTCAAGTGCTATGGATGAAACACACTTTACTTGATTATGGTTTAGATTTCAAATGTGTGCCTATTTTATGTGACAATACTAGTGCTATCAATTTGAGCAAAAATCCTACTCAACACTCTAGCACTAAATATATAGAGATTAAACATCATTTCATTTGTGATCATGTAGCTAAAGGTGATATATGCTTGGATTATGTGTGTACAAATGAACAAATTGTTGATATTGAAATACCTAAGAGGGGGGGGGGTGAATTAGGTATTTGGCTAATTTTTGCATCGCAAATTCAAATCTTTTATATGTATAGATCACTTACAGATGATATGAATAAGAGAGAAACAAATTATGGCAAAGCAGTATACGAAATGTAAACAAATGAACACAAACAATTTATAGTGGCTTGATCCTCAAGATCTACCTCCACTACCTTAAATATACACTTAAGGATTTCAATAACTCTACTATGTGCTCAAGTTCACAGATTACAAGAGAGGCTCACCACACTTTGGTTTTACACATACAACCTCTTCTAGTAATTTTTACAAACAAGGCTCACTAACCTATGGTTTTATATATCAAACAACCTTGAATCACAACTTCAAGGATCACCCTTATCTAAAGGGTTTTATGTTATCAAGATAACCTTGCTAGAGCTAGTAGATCAACACAATTGAATAAGTAAAGAAGAGTGTGTAGATGTTACCACTTGTTGGTAGAATTTACACAAAGTTGTACCTTCACACTTTGATGTCTTTGGATTGATCAATTGAATGCACAAGACATAAGAGAGCTTGAGAAATGTTTGTAATAGACTTTAGAAATCTTAGAATATTCAAGGATTCAGTTCTTACAAAAGATTACACGTTTATAGCGTTTATATAATTTGAAAATCAGTTGAAATAGCTATAAAACGGCTAGTTAACGGCTACTTTCAGGAAATTTGAAAATCTGCGTCCGAATTTTTCGGACGACCGAATTTTTCCTGCTGCGTCTGAATCTTCTTCTGAATTTCTCTGGAAGAACAGTGACCATACTGAAGGCCAAAATTCGGACGACCGAATTTTTCTTCATGCGTCTGAATCTTCTTCCGAATTTTTCTGGAAGAACAGTAGCAAACTTTTGCTACCCAATTCGGACGACCGAATTTCATGGAATTGTGTTCAAACTTTGTAAAATCATTTGAAATCAATCTTCCAAGTATTTGAAATACATTTGATATATATAGATAACTTATTTAGACAAATATAAGTTTGAAAACCACAATCAAACTCATTTGATCATTTAAAGTTTACTTAAAAACTTTCAGAACACAAAACCATATTTGCTAAAGATTCATTCAAAGTCTTTTTAAACTTAAGAAACCAATTTTATGCTCTCTTATGCATTCAATAGACTCCAAGACATACAAGTGTAGAGTTCACATAGATATTACCTATCATCATACCTACTCTTCACTTCAAGTCTTCAATGCCTTGAGTTTATCTTTGAATACACCTCAAAAGACTCATAGCTTAATGAGGTTATTCTTTGCTCTTCCTCTTGAAGGCAATGAGACTTCAAACTTCTTTCTTCACAAATCCTATCACACAATATAAACATATTAGTTCTCATCAATATTTGTCATGAATCAAAATTACATGATTTTCCCTTAGGGCTTACAATCTCCCCCTTTTTGATGATGACAAACTTTGATGCAATATGTGATGGATTTAAATTGATGTCAATGATAGAAATCAACCAATTTAGCATATTGACATACAAAAGGCTCAATATGAGCCTTTCACCCAACCAACCTCCATTTGCCTCCTTTCTTCCAACAATTAGGATAGAAAAATATAGCATTTAAGCATTTAGAAAAAGTTCTAAGAGAGGTTTTAAGGTTGTAAAAGTTTAACAATGCTCCCCCTTAGATTGTGCTCATTTTCAACCAATTTGGACTAGGATTATTATGCATCTGAATTTTTGACATATCAAGTCCAAACTTTAAAATAGGATAAATGAAAGCTCCAAATTTTGTAAATAAGCTTTCCTAAGGTTTTTCAAACATATTAGAAGAGATTAAAACATATTTGAATCAATTTGAACAACAAATGAGCACATTTTGGTAACACAATATGGATGCATCCGAATTTTATATTATGCATCCGAATTTTGAATCCCATGCGTCCGAATTTTGAATCACATGCGTCCGAATTTTTAATCTCATGTCCAAACTGCAACAGATTCAATATAATTGAAATTGTGAAATGATATAAAGGTTTCATAAGATTGTTCAAACGTAGTGGAATAGACTAATACAGATTTGAATCAATTTGAACAACAAAAGAATACATTTTGAATATATCCAATTCTTAAAGCCTTGCATCCGAATTGTAATGCATAAAAAAAATTCATATTGATGCAACATTCAGTAGTATTAAAGATTAAGTTCACATAAGATCAAGTTTTCACATGTATTGCATCATATTGCATCATATTTTATCTTATTTTCTCCCCCTTTTGTCATCATTAAATAAAAGGGCTCAATGAAAATGAGATGTTCAAGTTAGCATATAAAAGAAGCTCTCATCACTGGGATTTCATCATTGAGCTTCACTATTACAAAAACAATATTTAACAAGTTCGAGAATAGAAAATGCAGCAAAATGCTCGGAAAAACTGAACAAAATACGATACGAGATTAGAAGAGAAGGCTTAGTCTTGTGATGATGAGGTTGATGGGGAGGCTCGTCTCACTCCTTTCTTGACTGCCAAGTGCTTGACTCTTCCTTGACTGAAAGAGATTGTTGCTGGAGATACAATTGCAGCTTGAGCTACTTGGCTTCCACGCTTGCTGGTAGATCTTCATGAGCCTCGTTCTTGTTCTTTTTCTTCTGCTGTGGTCTTATCATTTCCACCCCTGATCATCCTCTTCATTCTCTGCTATACTCATTATCTTCTTTCTCTGCTTCTTTATTTCTTTCCTCCTCCTTTCCATCTTGAGGCTTAGAGGTTCCTTCACCACTTTGAGTGTTTCTCATAAGGATATCTTCAATGTGTTTTACTCTGTTTTCCATTCCATCCAATTTTCCAAGAACCATTGGAGCAAATGACTCAAAGAACTTATACATTTTCTCCATTTCCTTGACATGATTGTTCAAGGCTTCTTGGAATGTCTTGGCTATAATGGTGTCCCCTCTAGATACTCCTTTACTACTAGACCTAATTCCAGTTTCTTCTTCAAATAATCTCTTTTTTTGTTGGAGGTTGCTCCCCTCACTTGAGGTGTCATGCTTTCTTTTTTGTTTTCATTTCCCTAGCAAGGGTTTCCTCTTCATCCTCTTCTTCTTCTTCCTCTTCACTTTCTATAATTTTCTCTCTTTCTATTCTTTTCGGAGGAGTTTCTCTTTTTGTCCTCCATACATTATCCTCATCATGAACTAATTGCATTCTCTTAAGAGTTTCATTTGTATAAATTTCACCACTCTTAAAGGCTTGCCCTCTTCCCGGGAAGTTTGATCTTAAAATGCATGAAGATTACGGTTAATAATCTTCCAAATGGGAATGCCTTGAGTTCTTGTTTTTCGGCTACAATTATATGTTTCAAGGCTATATACCCAAAATTCATTCTTCTATTCTCATGCAAGGCTAACATGATTACCATATGCATATTTCCAACTGATGACTTGTGTCCAAAATTAGGAACAATCATTGTGGTCACCATGTGATGTAAAACTCTACCTCTAGCATCCAAATTCTTAATTTCCCTTTCCTTTATGGCCCTAAACTCTCTTCCATTTGTAAATGCATTTTCAAATCTAACATGTGTGAAGAGTTCACGATCATAGCAATGCATGGATGCTGAATAATATCTAGCTCTCTCGTCACCTACTCCACAAATTCTATTTATCAATCCTTCATTGAATTCAATGTCCATTTGTGATACTCTAGATGAATACCATTGTATCACATTATCCCCTATCATCTCAATTCTATCCTCTTTCAAATTTGCATAGAATTCATATATCAAAGTAGGATAAAATTCCTCATCAATGAAGAGCAAACTACTCCAACCAATATCATTGAAATGAGATAGGACAATATCCATATTTGACAGATTATCAATATCCACCCTATATCCAGGAATGATTTTTCTACTATTCTTATTCCATTCATCAAATTCATGAGTAGATTTGATAGAGATAAACCTGTCAACTTCAGATTGTGTTTGAGGAATGCGAATCCTTCTTGGTTGATTGAGGATTGGGTCTCCATCTCCTTCCTTAGCCTTTCCTTTTCCTTTCTCAACATTGGGCTTCTTTGTTCTCACCATGATGTTTTCTCTTGAGAAGGATTTGTTTTCTGTATGAAATTAGGGCTTAGAAGTTTAAAAATGAAGGAAAATCGGGATGAGAGTGTGGGATTTTTAAGGGATTTTGATTCGGATGTGAATGGGTATGAGAGGTTTTAAAAAGGATGTGAAATTCGGAAGTAGTAGTGTTGAAGAGATTGTTTCAACTTCATTTAAAGAGTCTCGTCCGTAAAATTTGGTCGACCGATTTTTCAGGTCTGCGTCCGAATTTTCGAGCGAAAGTTTCTGTTTCTTCAGTTCAGAAAATTCGATCGACCGAATTTTCTGACCTGCGTCCGAATTCTTGATCAAAAGTCTCTGTTTCTCGACACTCAGAAATTTCGGTCGACCAAATCTTCTGCAGTGCATCCGAATTTTGAATCAAAAATTTCCTGCATTCATCATGACTTCAATACACACATTAGTCATTGAATCTTGATATTCCTAAGAGTCTTCTTAGGTGATTGAACCTTTCCTCAGCCAAAGGCTTTGTAAATATGTCAGCAATTTGATCATTTGTATTTATATATTCTAAGCATATATCTTTCTTAATCAAATGTCACGAATGAAATGATGTTTTATCTCTATATGCTTAGTCCTAGAATGTTGAATGGATTTATGCTAAAGTTAATGGCACTAGTATTATCACATAATATGGGCACACAATTGAATTTAAGACCATAATCAAGTAAAGTATGCTGCATCCATAACAATTGTGCACAACAACTTCCTGCAGCTATGTATTCAGCTTCTGCAGTTGATAAAGACACACAAGCTTGCTTTTTACTAAACCAAGATACAAGACAACTACCAAGAAATTGACAATGCCCACTTGTACTTTTACGTTCAACTTTACAACCAGCATAATTCGCATCAGAATATCCAATAAGTTCAAAAGATGAAGTTTTCGAAAATCAAATGCCATAATCATGAGTATCAATCAAGTAACGAAAAATTCGTTTAACAGAAATTAGATGCGATTCTTTAGGACATGATTGGAATCTAGCACACAAGCATACAGCAAACATAATATCTGGTCTACTAGCTGTGAGATAGAGTAAACTTCCTATCATACCTCTATATAATTTCTCATCAATACTTTTACCTTTCTCATCTTTGTCAAGTTTAGTTGATGAACTCATTGGAGTACTTATTCCTTTTGCTTGATCCATTCCAAACCTTTTCAATAACTCCTTAGTATATTTTGCTTGGTTGATGAAGACTCCATTCTTGGTTTGCTTAATTTGTAGTCCAAGGAAGAAACTTAGTTCTCCCATCATGCTCATCTCAAATTCATTTTGCATAGTTTTAGCAAACTCTTCACAAAGAGAAGTTTTAGCAACATAGATTTGTACAAGCAAAGTATCATTTTTAGAAGATGTTTTAATAAAAAGAGTTGTGTCTACTATTCTTCCAGAGAAATTCGGAAGAAAATTCGGATGCATGTAAGAAAATTCGGTCGTCCGAATTTTGTGAACAGTGCCGACTATTTTTTCAGAGAAATTCGGACGAAAATTCGGACGCAGCTGGAAGAATTCGGTCGTCCGAATTTATGTGACCGTGCATGAACAGTGAATGAACAGTATCACCATTCACATGAACAGTGCGTGAACAGTACTACTGTTCACATGAACAGTATTTTCTGAAACTAGCTGTTACTAGCAGTTTTATGGCTGTTTAAACTAATTTTTGAATTCTATAAAAGCCATAAACTCTAGATTTTTTAAAACAACTTTGAGCTTAACAAATCTTACATGCTCTAACTTATTTTACATCAAATCAAATTGAAAAGCTCTCAAATTGCCTTGTGCTCAAAGGTGTACATTCAAGATTCCAAAGGCAAAGGTGAAGTGGTGCTAGCAATTGTATTTATCTACCAAGAAGCGTTAGTAATATTCAAACTCATTTATTCCTCATTTAATTCTATTTTTCTACTAGCTAATTGCAAGGTTATCTTGTGACATAAAATCCTTTTGTGGAAGGGTGAGCCATAGACTAGATTAATCAAGGTTATAGTGTAAAACCCGTGTGAGGGTGAGCCTTGGATTAGATTAGTCTTGAGGTTGTCTTTAGATATAAAATCCTTGTGGAAGGGTGAACCTTGTTTGTATAATTACTAGAAGAGGTTGTGAGTGTAAAACCATAGTGTGGTTAGCCTCTTATGTAATTGTTGAAATTGAGCATATAGTGGATTGATTGAAATCCTTGAGTGTGGACTCAAGGTAGTGGATGTAGATCTTGGAGAGATCGAACCACTATAAATCGTGTGTTCATTTGTTTATAGCTTTACTTGTTTACATACTTATGTTATTATTATTTGTTCTTAGTTGTTGATTGATTGGTTGTGAATTTATTGTTTGATCATCTTGTCTCAACCATTAAATCACATATAAACTTAGAGTTTGTAAATTTGAAGAAGAGCTTTTATTAAGGCAAAGGATTTGCAAAACAGGAAAAGATTTTTATAATTAGGCTAAGACCTAATTCACCCCCCCCTCCTAGGTCTTTCAAAAACCTTTTGAGAGAAGAAAACCACTTAATCTTTCATACCAAGATCTTGGAGCTTGTTTCAATCCATATAGAGCTTTAGTTAATTTGAAAACATGATTGGGAAATTTTTCATGAATAAATCCAGGAGGTTGTTCTACATAAACTTCTTCTTCAATAAAACCATTTAGAAAAGCACTTTTGACATCCATTTGAAAAAGTTTAAAACCTTTAAAGCAAGCAAATGCCAAAAGTATTCTTATAGATTCTAATCTGGCTACTGGAGCAAAGGTCTCATCATAGTCAATGCCTTCTTCTTGGTTGAAACCTTGAGCAACAAGTCTAGCTTTATTTCTAACTACTTCTCCTAGTTCATTTAACTTATTTCTAAAAACCCATTTTGTACCAATAACAGAATGATCATGAGGTCTAGGAACAAGAGACCAAACTTTATTTCTTTCAAATTGATTTAGCTCTTCTTCCATAGCAATAATCCAGAAATTATCACACAATGCATCATCAATATTTTTTGGTTCAATATGAGATAAAAGAGCAAAGTTATCAATAAAGTACTGCCTTGTTTTTACCCCTTGGGAGACATCACCAATGATTTGCTCCTTAGGATGACCTTTTGCATATATGATATCCTTTGGAAGTTCTTGATCATTGCTTGATTGACCATCTTGTTCTTGCTCCATTATTTCTTCTTCTTTGGCATGATCTTCCATTGTGGGTGCTTAGTGTTGAGTATGATTTTCAACCATTGATGTGCCTGTGTCATCTGCATTTCCTCTTTGAAGATAAATGTTAGATTCATCAAAGGTTACATGAATAGTTTCTTCAACACACAATGTTCTTTTATTATAGACTCTATATGCCTTTTTATTTGATGAATAACCAAGAAAAATTCCTTCATCTGATTTTCTATCAAACTTACCAAGATAGTTGCTAGTGTTTAAAATGAAGCATTTACAACCAAAAACTTTGAAATAGACAATTGATGGAGTTTTGTCAAATAAAAGTTCAAAAGGTGTTTTTCTTATAAAATGTCTTAGTAAAACTCTGTTCATGATATAACAAGTCTGTATTAATGACTTCACCCAAAAAATACTTTTGGTAATGAGTTTTCACAAAGCATTGATCTAGCCATTTCTTGTAAGGTTCTGTTTTTTCCTTTCAAAAACACCATTTTGTTGAGGTGTTTTGGTAGCTGAAAAAATTGTGAGTAATACCATATTCATCACAAAATTTTGTAAAGTCTTGGTTACAAAATTCTCTTCCATTATCACTTCTAATAGAAATCGGTTTGCAATCAAGAGAGGTTTGAACCTTTTTGAAGAGTTTTGAAAATTCATAAAATGTTTCATCTTTTTTGTGCTAAGAAGATTACCCATGTAAATCTTGAAAAATCATCAACAATCCCATAAGCATAGCTTTTACCACCAAGACTAGTAGTCCTCATAGGTCCAAATAAATCCATATGAATTAGTTCAAGAGGTTTTGAGGTAGAAACCATTTTCTTTGGTTTAAAAAGATGTTTTTTGATTGTTTTCCATATTGACAAGCATCACGAGGCGAGTTTTATCAAAATGCAATTTAGGTAATCCTCTCACCAGCTCTTGTGTAGAAAGTTTGTTTAATAAATCCATGCTTACATGTCCTAATCTTCTATGCCATAAAAATCCATCATTGTCATGAATGGCAAGACATTTAATATCATTTGTAATAAGCTCATCAAGATACAACACATATACATTACCAACTCTTTTAGCAACAAAGATAGTTTTGTTACTTGCATTGTCAAGAATAGTACAAGTATCACATTTAAACTCTACTTTGCATCCATTATCACATAATTGACTAATACTAAGTAAATTATACTTTAAATCTTCAATAAGTAATACTTTCTTGATAAGAGGGAAAGAACCTTTACCAATGTTACCTATTCCAAGTATTTTCCCTTTCTTCTTATCTACAAATGTGACAAAACCTTCACTTGTAGTTTGAAGTTCACTAACAAGTGATGCATTTCCAGTCATATGCCTTGAGCATCCACTGTCAAGGAACCATTTTGTGGCACTTGATCTTGAGGCAAATTGTACCTATACCAAATTTGAAAGGGTGACTTTCCAAATGGTTTTTGAAATACCTAAGAGGGGGGGTGAATTAGGTATTTGGCTAATTTTCGCAAACTTAAACCTTTTATGTGTTTAGACCAAGAACAAGTTATATAAGCTAATTATAGATAATTGATAGCAAGGCAGTAATGAAAGCAACAGCAAAGAACTCAAACAATTTATAGTGGTTCGATTCTCAAGATCTACATCCACTACCTTAAGCTCACACTTAAGAATTTCAACAAATCTACTAATTGCTCAGGTTTACAAATTACAAGAGAGGTTCACCAAACTATGGTTTTACACTCACAACCTCTTCTAGTAATGTTTACAATACAAGGCTCACCACAAACAATGGTTTTATATCTTAAACAACCTTGAATCACACTTTCAAGGATCACCCTTATCTAAAGGATTTTATGTTATCAAGATAACCTTGCTAGAGCTAGTAGAAATACACAATTTGATAAATAAATGAGAATGTGTAGAAGTTACCACTTGATGGTAGATATTACACAATTTTGCACCTTCACACTTTGATGTCTTTTGGGTTGATCAATTGAATGCACAAGACATAAGAGAGCTTAAGAAATGTTTGCTAAATGCTTTTGAATGCTTGGAGTTTTCAAGATTTCAAGAGTTACAAAAATTTGCATGTTTATAGCTTTTATAGAATTTGAAAATCTGTTAAAACGTTCATAAAACGGCTAGTTTCAGAAAATTCAGACGACCGAATTTCTTGGCTGCATCCGAATCTTCGTCCGAATTTCTCTGGATGAATAGTAACTATGCTGAGAACAAAAATTCGGACGACCGAATTTTTTGCTGCGTCCGAATCTTCTTCTGAATTTCTCTGGAAGAACAGTGACCATGCTGAAGGCCAAAAATTCAGACGACCGAATTTTTTGGCTGCGTCCGAATCTTCTTCCGAATTTCTCTGGAAGAATAGTAGCAAACTTTTGCAACAAAATTCGGACGACCGAATTTTTTGGAAGCATTTTCAAACTTTGTAAAATCATTTGAGATATAACTTCAATGAGTTTGAAAAACATTTGAAATGTATAGAAAACTTATTTAACCATATATAAGCTTGAAAAATAAGAACATATGAAGTTTACTAATATATCTTATAAAAAGATTCATTCAAAGCCTTTTAAAATCATAAGATTATTTTTTTATGCTCTCTTATGCATTCAATGATAACCAAGACATGCAAGTGTAGAGTTTACATAGAGATTTACCTAAAAGTTAAATGTTCTCTACACTTCAAGTCTTCAATGCTTTTTGATCATCTTTAGAACAACATTCTTCAAACTTCAAATACTTGCTTAACTGAAGTTGTTCTTGAACTTTTGCTTCAAAGCAATGAGACTTCATACTTCTCAGTTTACAGAACCTATCACACAATAATCAAACATTTTAGTCCTCATCAATATTTGTCATTAATCAAAACTACATAATTTGCCCTTAGGGCTAACAATCTCCCCCTTTTTGATGATGACAAACTTTGATGCAAAATGTGATAGATTAAAACAATGTAGTACATAGAAGTATTAATGTCAATGATAGAAAATAACCAATTTAGCACATTGATATACAAAAGGCTCAATATGAGCCTATGACCCAACCAACCTCCATTAACCTCCTTCCTTCCAACAACTAGGATAGAATATATAGCATTTAATCATTACGACAACTTCTAAGAGAGGTATTAAAGGTCAGAAAAGATTAACATTGCTCCCCCTTAGATTGTGCTCATTTTTCAACAAGTTTGGACTTGAGATGCTATGCATCCGAATTTTGACATATCAAGTCCGAATTTTAAAATAGGTTAAATGAAAGCTTCAATTTTTGAAAATAAGCTTTCCTAAGGTTGTTCAAACATAGTGGAAGAGATTAAAACAAGTTTGAATCAATTTGAACAACAATAGAGCACATTTTGGCAACAAAATATGCATGCATCCGAATTTCAGAACATGCATCCGAATTTTTTGATCTTGCATCCGAATTTTTAAATCTTAAGTCCAAACTGTAATAAATTCAATATAATGAATGCCTAAGATTGTTCAAACATAATAGAAGAGATTAAAACAGATTTGGATCAATTTGAACAAACAATAGAATACTTTTTGGCAACAAGTTATAGCTCATGCATTCAAATGTTTTCATAGAGTTTTCATAGAGTAACAATTCAAGAGCAAGTTATTCATTTACAGAAAACACATAGAAAACATCTATAGGATTGAGACATAAGACTCAGAAATCATGCATACAGAAAATTCATATACAGAAAAATTCATTATCAATTCATATAGAGAAAATTCATTATCTCATCCCATACAGCAGTTTTTCACACATTTTGTCATCCTCATTTCTTCTCCCCCTTTTGTCATCAGTCAAAGATGGGGTCAATGAAAATGAGATTAACAATTTAACACATAAAGGAAGCTCTCATCACTGAGATTTCATCATTGAGCTTCACTATTACATAAGATGCAAGAAAAATACTGAAGAAGATTATAACATTAGATGCATAACTAAAAATTTAAATAACTTAAAGCAGTAAATAGTATGGAAGAGATGCTTAGTCTTGTGATGTTGATGAAGAGGCTCTGCTAATCCCTTTCTTGATGGCCAAGTGCTTCACTCTTCCTTGGCTGAATGAAATGTGTGATGGTGAGACAATTTCAGCTTGAGCTACTTGGCTTCCTGCCTCTTGTGGTTCTTCATGTACATGTTCTTCTTCTTCTTCTTGTTCTGCCACTGTCTCATCATTTCCTCCTTGATCATCCCCATCATCACTGTCATCATCTTTGTCCTTCTTATCGAAAAATGAAAATCAAACTCATTTGATCATATAAAGTTAAAAACTTTTAGGACAAAAAACCACATTTACTAAGAATTCATTAAAAAAACTTTTAAACTTAAGAAACCAATTTTATGCTCTCTTATGCATTCAATAGACTCCAAGACATACAAGTGTAGAGTATACATAGATATTACCTATCATCATACCTACTCTACACTTCAAGTCTTCAATGCCTTGAGTTCATCTTTGAATAAACCTCAAAAGACTCATAGCTTACTGAGGTTGTTCTTTGCTCTTTGTTTTGAAGGTAATGAGACTTCAAACTTCTTTCCTCACAAATCCTATCAGACAATATAAGCATATTAGTTCTCATCAATATTTGTCATGAATAAAAATTACATGATTTGCCCTTAGGGCTTACAATAAGTGAAGAGTAGTCCTTTGAGTAACAAGAACAAGAGGAATTCTAACCTCTCAAGGTGGCAGCAGCCCCTCTCTAAAATGACTCCAAAATCTTCTCCTTTCAACCTTACAAGCTAGGAGTTTATATAGAACTCCTAGGAAGATTCTAGAATACAATATGACATCATTGCTTACATCACATTGCCCTATGATATCATTGCTTACCTCATACTATACAATGACATCATGGCTTACATCACACTACCCTATGATGTCATTGCTTACCTCATACTATATTATGACATCATGGCTTACATCACACTCTATTATGATGTCATTACTTACATCACTCTCCCTCTTGGACTTAAGCCCACTCCATAGCCTTCAAGTGTCAAGATCATCTAGCCCAAGTATATGAGAAAAATGGACCAAGTTGGGCTGTGGCCCAACTAACTCTCCTCCAATAGGTTTGGCCAGCTCTATCCGCTTCAAATGTTGGCATACATACGCAAACAAGGCCTCTTGAAGTGCCTTAGCCCTAACTCTGGTCATAGGTCTAATTGGTATAAGTAGCTGTTTATTGGACACGTCCAACCCATCATGGCAGTTCATAGTCTTGCTCGCATCAGGTAGAACACACAAGAGAGATATTATTACTCGGGAACTAAGCTTATTACCCCGGGGAAAGGCCTTGTCCAAGGGAGGCCCAGTATACTCTTTTCATCCTTCAATCCACAACGCTACAGTCTTCAAAGCAAGTGTAAACCTACACTAGAGTCTTCAAAGCATTCAATTCATAGGACACTTGAGTTGTCCTCAGCACTTTTAGCTCCAAGGCAATAAGAACTCTTTACTTCATAATCCAAAAATCCTATCACACAAATAACATATGAATTAGTCCTTATCAATGTTTGTCATTAATCAAAACTAATCAAAACTACATGATTTGCCCTTAGGGCTCACAGGAATGGACCAAGCAAAATGTATTAGCACACTTATGATTTCATCAACCAAGCTTGACAAATATGAGAAAGGTAAAAATGTTGATAAAAAGGTGTATAGATGTATGATTGGAAGCTTGCTTTATCTTACTACTAGTAGACCAGATATCATGTTTGCCATTTCTTTATATCCTAGATTTCAATCTTGTCCGAAAGAGTCTCATTTGATTATTGTTAAGCCTATTCTTCGTTATCTCATTGATACATCACTGAAACCATGGTGAAAATTTTTTAACCACTCTTATATACTGCACTGGTTTATGTTGATGACATTTTACTATTCATCTCTACCTTGAATGGTCATATAAACCTATTATGCTAGTTTGCTAAAATTGTTAAAAACTACGGCGTAATACTTTTTGAAAAGAAAATGATATTGGCTAAACATGAAATTACTTTCCTATAGTTGCATTTCTTTACAGGTACATATACTCTTGGAAATCATATTTCCGAAGAACTACAGAAGTTCCATGAGTCTAATCTTTCACAGCTGTCGATTCAGGGTTCTGGTGGATTATACTGCGAAGGTCTTACACCAAGTGCACGCGTAATTATGCTCTGGCAGAACTCCCTTAGGTCCAGAGAGAGATGAAGTTGATACTCAACCTCTGCCTCTCGGATGGCTTTGACACTTTTCCAACACTTCTATGTGCAGATGGATGTAGCATGATTGACAGAAGGACAGTGAGTTTTTTAGATGGCAGTTTTCCAAAGTCTCAAATTAAGGGGTTGGCTCCAGCCTTGTTTCGTAGCCAAGGGAATCACACGGTTGGCTTTGTTTACTTTAATGAGTTAGCAGGCTAAGGGCTTAGAAGAGATTAGCGCTTTCAAAAAGCCATGTACCTGCGACCGTACTAGCTAGTCAAAACTAACCGCCTCCAAGGCCTTATATAAATATAAAAAAAAAAGAAAAAGCGGGTGAGGGAACTTGAAAGATTGCCTGAAACGAGGGTGCGCCTTTTGTTAAAATCTATTTCCACACAAAAGCAATGCCGATCAGGGTACGAAAGGGTACTATGCCAACCATGGATGAAGTGCCTGCCTTTCTTTCGGCGGATGAAACAACGGCTTGAGAATCCTGGTCTACTCCCACCCTTCCCCCCATACCACTCATTCACATGCCATATCATTGTTCACCCTGCCAATATTCTTTTTTAAGACAGATCGCTTCCCTCAGTCAGCGGGAGGCCTAGTCGATGTAGGCCCTCAAACCAAACGGCGGGCAGCCCAGTCGAAGGAGTAGTTCA